>OY282607.1:14416282-16817755 GCA_958298945.1 Atherix ibis
TTTTGTTTTTTTTTGTTTTTTGTTTTTTGTTTTTTGTTTTTTGTTTTTTGTTTTTTGTTTTTTGTTTTTGTTTTTTGTTTTTTGTTTTTTATTTTTGTTTCTTTTTTGTTTTTTATTTTTTTTTGTGTTTTTGTGTTTTTGTGTTTTTGTGTTTTTGTGTTTTTGTGTTTTTGTGTTTTTGTGTTTTTGTGTTTTTGTGTTTTTGTGTTTTTGTGTTTTTGTGTTTTTGTGTTTTTGCGTTTTTAAAAAAAAAAATGATGATTAATATAGCTATATCAAAATCGATTACACTTATAGTTATTTCGACTATTCAATTTTATTTTTGGCAAATATTTTTCTTTGCCACTTTTCACAATTTATATGAGCAAATATGCAAGTATGTCTACACAATCTAGCGAAATAGAAAGTTTTGCACATAATAATTTTTAAATTTATCTAAAGTTTCATTTTAAAAAGTAAATTAAAAAAACTAATGTATATTTTTTTTTAAATTTCCGGTTTTATTAGAAAGATTGAACCTTGAAATTTAAGAATGAAACACAACATCATTTAAATGACTGCCACGGCCAGCCTTACAGTACCCCATTCGCTCGACCCATTTTTTCAGTACATTTTCGATTGTCTGGGCCTCTATCTCTTTAATGGCAACTTTGATTTCGAGTTTTAAGGCCTCAGTTATCTCTGGATGGCTTGCGTAACATTTATCCCTAACGGCTGCCCACAGAAAATAATCCAGCGGGCTCAAATCACAGCTCCGAGGCGGCCATTATTCGGTTTTCGAAAGTTTCTGGGAATGATGTTGTGGTTTATTATTAAATTTCAAGGTTCAATCTTTCTAATTAAACCGGAAATTTAATAAAATATACTTTAGTTTTAAATGGTCCACCATTTTAAAATGCAACTTTTATATGATCCACCCTATATATATTATTTTTGAAATGAATAGAATATTTTTGTAAATAAGAAAGTATTTTTAAAAAAAGTCCACATTCCTATTAATAAAAAAACGCACACATGATACTATATATATGATATCTTCATTAGGAAATTATGATAATTATTTTAATTAAAATATTTCACTTGTAATTTTAAAGCATTTATTCAACTCTATAATTTTATATAGACATATTATATACAAATAATACGTTATTATAATAAATATACAACAAACATCAACAATTATTATATTATAAACGTAATTAAATATAGTAAGATAGTTTACATATACATAAATCTAACTTTTTCTTTTTATAATATTAGTATATTTATTTAAATAAATAATTTAGTAATACACAAACAATGAAAATATTTATATTTAGTTCATATTGATGCTTATTTAACAAAAATTGCAAAATTTAATGGAATCTGTCTTATCAAATAAAATATATCTAATTGATCAATAGCAGAACAATTAAAAATTGTATAAATAAACTTAAATAATTTTAAATAACTTTTGCTATACATTTTGTTTAATTAAGAAAAAGAAAAATTTTAATGGAAAGTGATTTGGTTTTTATAAGGAGGAAATTGAAATTATGTTGTATAATTTAAATTTAAAACAATAATCTAAACTATAATAGAAATAAATGTATACATATTTAAAAATTTAAAAGTCGTATTATAATATCATAATAAAATTTAACAATTAATTTTAATGCAAATAATGTAATTCATTAGATTTTTCTATATTTTGAAACTTGACCATGGGAACAAATATTTTCAAAAAAAAAATTTTTTGATTATTTATTGCCATTAATACATACATTTGCATATTGAAATACATTTTTTTAAATTCATATATATGTATATATTTAATAGGAGGAACAAAAAGTAAAAGGACTATATTATTCTTATAATAGGACTATATTATATGACTTAATAGAAATCATACTCACATATAATTTTGCTACACTTTTTATTTTTTTATATATTCAATGGGTAAAATTAATATTTAAATATTTTTACTTTGCAAATATGTATATATCTATAAAGGGACTAGAACGTTCAAACATTGAATCTTGTTTCTGACCCATCGGCTAGCATTAGCGTTACAGTTCGATTATTAATCCATATCAGTTTTGCTAGTCTCATAGGATTTAATCTAGCAACATCCGGAATGGGAGCTGTTGAATAACCTTTAATGCAACGAGTTTGTGATTGTCCAAGACCAAACATTCCGGTACTGGTTTGCCAAAAAGATAGGCGATTTTCCTTACATGCATAGCTAACCAAATATTTTCCATCTGGACTGAATGCTAATGCAGTTATTGGATGAGTGTGTGCTGGGATCATTTGACATTTATTTTGTCGAAGCTCATATATGGCCATATGACCATTTATTGCGCCAGCTGCAACATTTGTAAAAAAGCATAAATTAATATATATTTATAAATTATTAAATGCAAATTTATTTATTTACACAATATTTGATTATTATACCTGCTATTCTGCGAGTCGCAAAGCAATGAGAGACTTGATTGAATTTACAAATTGATGGACATATTTCATTTAGTGCTCGGTTTTTCAAGTCATTGGAATCAATGCAATGAAGCGTTATATCCATAACCTAATTAGTTGTAATAATTAATTTGGTTAAATAAAATTAATTTGTATATGATACCTCCACAAGCAAATTTGCCATTTCAGCTTGCATTTTATCAATAAGCATTTCAACACATTGTAATATTTCTTTTTTTGCTTTAAAGAGTACTGATTGTGTTAAGGATATACTTATAGTTTGTGTATTTTGTTGTAGAGTATTGTATCGTGCCACTTCACGGGCCATTGTTGTTATAAAAGCAGCAGGTCTAAAATAATAGGATTCCAATTAAATTTACCAAATGGTATCTATTTAAATTATCTTTTTAAATACCTAGCTGTTGCGATTAAGCGCAAAGCATGTCGGGCTGTTCGGCAAGCATCCGCTTGAGGAGTAAGTGGCAATTTATAATTCAAATTGGGGACAAATTTTCCAGCATCACAACATAATTCCAGTAATCCTTGTTTGTTCATAATGAGGAAATTACATTATTATATATCAAAATAATTACATTTATTTATTTATTATAATTACCTAAAAGGACTTTGCTCACATCTAAATACGGCTCCCAAACTGTGAATCCACGACCTATCAAATCAATCGCCGCTCTACGTAGTGGCGTATGAGCAGGTAATTTCGGTGTTGATGGAGCCAATAGTAAATGAGTTAAAGCCATAGATGTTAATCGTGCTAAATTATTGTTCGATATACCAAATCCTTCAAATATTAATAAAATAACACAAATTTGTCTTTAAGTAATGTGCATATATATTTTCAATAAATATAACTTGCCTTCAACAACCGAACTTTTTCTTCTTTGTTCTAAAATTTTTCCTTTGCAATTATTGGGGCCTAAAAATTTGTTAAAATAATAATCAAAATATTATAAATATGTGTTTTTTTTAAATTAAATCAACAGTTCTGTAATAATATTTATTAACTTATAGTTATTTATGTCTGATTTCTTACTGTCTAAAGATATATCCTGTCCAAATTCAGCACCAATTACACCTAAAAGTATGACTGCTGTTGTTTGTTTCCTCTTCAGTTCAGCCAAACTAGATGGTTTTCTAATTATTTCTTCTTCTTCTTCTTCATCTTCCTCCTCCTTTATTATATATTAAATATACAATTGATATAGAACATGAGATTTATAAAAAAATATAAATTAACATTTCTATAACCTGTTCAGCAGAAGGCGTATTTGAATTAGTTGTATTGGGAGTTTGTCCAGGTGGAGGTGTTTGTTGAACAATTGGTTCCGTATGAGTGTATAATGGAAGATATTGGGCCCAATTTTCAACAAGTTGCTTTCGTCCTTTTTTACCCATTCGAGAAAGTTCACCTAATAATATCTGTTGAGCAGCTTCCCGAATTTCGATACAGTGATGTTGCCATCTCTTTGCCATCATTTCAACTTGTGGTCTTTTAAAATGTTCTGATCCTAATTGATAAATATTAAATTTATTTGATTGTATACACAATAAATTTTTAGCTTAAAACCATAAAATTACCTAATGATTCAATTTTGTCCGGGAGTAGAAAACAATAGTGTGTAGACAGTAAGCTCCATCCTTGCTTTATTAGTTCTTGCTCTTGTGAATAAATTTCTTCATTCTCTTCTTCAGTACCCCATGATGCATTAGTCTTTGTTCCTTGTCTAAAATTTACAATAGTACAATTATTTATATTTTGGCTAGGATCAATTGATAGTATTTTTTAAAATCTATTCATACCTGTGCAACTTTTTCTTTCTTTCGGTATCTGGCATAAAAGAAGCTGAATTCATTGACATCAGTGTATTAGACATTGCTACCATCGCTAACATATGATTTGATGTCAATGTTGTGCTTAATTCCCAATGCAAACGGCAAGTAAATAATTCTGTTAATTTTGCTTGCCGTAGAAGCTCCGGTGGTAAGGATGTTTTATTGTGAAGTGTTTTATCTGCTAGTGCACTTATACTATTAATATCAATATTATTTTGCCAAGTTGGTAGTAGTAAAGACATATATCCTGCTTTTGATAATACTCCAAATGATATTGGAACCTTTTATAAGATAATTAAAATTAAAAAAATTCTAAATGAATTTAAATAATAAACAAAAAACAAATACAAATTGTTACCATCGGCTTTAGTAGACCAAGTTGAGCTTCACAAACATCATCTAATTGGGGATCTAGACCCCATGAATGTAAAAGAGAGAGCAACAATTGTGCCACTTCCATAACATGCGTCGCCTCCATTTTGGAAACAAGTTTTCTGCTCATGTCCAAAGAATCTTAAAAAATAAATTACAAGATTTAATTCGACTTGGTTTTTTCTTTTACCTTTGGGATTATCGACAACAGTTTTTAAACTCTCGACTTTAGCCTGAAATTTTTTTTCTACATTTTCCGCCCCCTCCTTCATTTTTTGCAGAATTCCTTGAAAAATAATTTTTTAAATTATTTTATAGTATTTTTCCAAGTTTTATAATGTACTTGTGACCTACTTTTTTAAAAGTATTATTTTTTTTATTGAAATGAAGAAAATGATCATGCATAAAAAGTCAGATCATAAATATAATAAACTAAATAAATGAACTGAAATATATCCCAAAACATTTTCTACGGTAAAAAAAATCTATATTGGGCTACACAAAAATTTCTAATAATATTCAGTATAAATAAAAAAAGAACTTAATAACAGTATATCCTTATAACAATAGTAAATGTAAATGCTGCAATAAGCAAAATAAACAAAAATCTGTACGGTTTTTTGCAAAAACTTAATCAAATATATACATTTATATATTAATAGGTTTTTTTTGTTGAAAAACTCAATAAAATATACAATCTGAATGAAATAAAAATATAAAATAACTTTTAGATCATATAATATAACATTCGATATCACACTATAGTTATTTCTTTCAACCAACCATGTTTATCTTTATCTTTAAGAATTTTTTCCATGTCCCCAGCTTTCGTTTTAACTTTTCCAAAGAAATCTTTAAAAACAATTATTAACGCACTTCGTACCCAATTTGGACATATTTTCCAAATTTGAAAACATCTAACTCAATAAAGATTTAATAAGTCACCGTATTTTTACAAATCTTACCATGAATATGAATATAAGTCATATACAGGCACTTAATATCAAATTTATTTCATATATAAAAGAACGAATGTTTTCAAATTTTTAGAAATTAATTAGGGCAAATAGTTTAAGGAATTAATTGACTATACCTGATAATTTTTTAGTTGCATCTGGGTTAGAATTAGGATCCGGTTGTGGCACAATAAATCCATGAGCCTAAGCAAAAGTTATATTTAATGTATTTGTTTACGAGTAAGAGTATATTTTACCTCAAGCGTAGTTGGACTCATTGCTGAATATTCTTCACTATGAAGTTCTACAATAAGCCCTTCAATATCAAAAAAGAGTATATGACTTTCAGCATCTAAAATTAAACAATAATTGTATGTTTGACTAGAAAAAATTAAAAGAAAAAAAACCTCTTGGATTAGTTCGTAGACCCTGAATTAGTAAAGGACTGCTACGATTTTTCAGCAGAAACGATGAATCATTACTATTGTGCGCATTAAGCTGCTGGAGTTGATGTATTCCACGTTGAGTTGCATGACGTATTGCAGATAAATTTCGATGCCTTAATCCTCTTAATACATGTATTAAAACATAATTAACAATTTCATATAAGCTATATCTTTTATTTCACAATTACCTAAAGAAGTGAACAGCCGGATTCGCGAGACCCATTTCTGATGTTGAACCAACAGTTGCTTCTTCTCCTATGTTTTCATCGCAAGCAGATAATACCTCTTCAGCTAACATACCTTTCACAACATATTAATTTTTTTTTAAATTAAATAATGATATAATAAACTAGTATAATATATTTATAAAGACAATTAGAAAATAACAATAAATCATATAATGCACAATAATATTAATTATATGATTTCAACTAATATTTACCATGTAAAACACGATCCAAATGGCCAGTTTCCATTTGCCAAACGTATACTGTACCATCTGAGCATCCAACTATTAAAAAATCATCCAATGGCCGCCACTTAATATTTACAACAGGAAACAGATGTCGACTAGCTAAAGTGATACATTTCCGTTCTTGTAAACTTAAAAGAGTTACTGAATGATCAGAAGCGACTGAACATATACATTTTTGTATTCTTTGCTGTTTAAAGAAACTATTTAAAAACAAATTCTTTTATAAATATATATATATATAATATCTTACACTGCAGGTACTTGGTGGTACTAAAAGTTGAGTAATTTCACCAGCATGAACACAAAATCTATGCAAGAGGGCACCACTATATAAATCCCATAGACAAACAGCGAAATCGACCCCACCCGAAAGCAGATGTGATTTTTCATATCTATACACAAATTAAATTATTAGCAGCAATAATAGTTTTATTTGTAATTAATACCTAGAATGTGCTAATGATGGACATAAAAGGCAATTTACTCTTCCGCGATGCCCTGATAATATCTGATGAGGTGGCCAATCTGCATTTATTTGCATATAACATTTATAGTATTTGTTTTTATTTTCTATAAGAACAGCGTAACAAACCGTGAAAATTTTGATGATTTCCATGCAATAGTTGAAGCATAACCGTCTGGGTAGCAGGTACTATTATTATACTACCATCCTCGCGACCAACAACAAGACGACTCTGTTGTGGTAAATATATACTTGAAGTAAGTTTAACTGGTGTCTCTGTTATTTGTGCTAGTTGGTCCAAAATGCCTACTGGTGACGGATTCATTATAGACCAAGCTTGCACCAAACTCGTACATAAAGTAGATGTCATATCTACCAAAATGAAAAAAACTTAGAATGTAACCACTTCCGAACTAAAATGATTATACTTCGATGAGTAAGTTCTTTTTGCTGCATATGTTCAATATCTTTTATAGGCACATCCGGGACAGTCCACAGAGTAATGAAGCCTTCAGAGTCTCCTCGAAGTAAGTGAAATTGGCATAAAGCTTCTCGGAATGTTGATACTAATTTCATTGCAGGTGGGCAAGATAACGGCTAATAAATGAAATAATATTTTATATAATATTAATAGTAAATAAATATATAATTCATATCATACCTTTTCACCCGGTTGAGATAGTATACAATACAAAAATGGTAGATCCCGAACGACGGACGGCGAATGAAATTCCTTATTATCTGGAATGCAGCTTTAAAATCAATTCTGTTACAAATACTTTACATATATATTAAAAGAAAAGTAGCAGTACTTAGCAGGTAATTTATATAAGTATCCTTTTCCTTCATCGGACCATAATATTACTCTGTCATTTGCCAAAAAATCACCTCCAAGCCATCGCTCTCTAGCTGGAGAAATTACACTGCATAATACTGTAAAGTCTCCTGCATCATAAATTTGCCAATATTTTGCGCAGGCTATCAAAACCGTTCGTTGATTTTGCGAGCAACAATTCATTGTGATTGCATTTAAGCAACGAATCTAAATAAGTTAATATAAATAAATATAAAATCGATATGAATAATAATAAAATATTACTTGTTTGGACTCGTTTTCATAGAGCGGCTCTGAATGTTTGTTTTCGTTACCAATAAGAGTCCACACTTTTACAGTACCTGTAGTCGTTATTGCTAATACTACATCATCCTTTCTTTTCGAAGGCCGTAATACCTAAGTAAAATTATACACTGAAGTAAATATTCAAATTTGATTAACTATTAATTTAGTTACATGAAGTGCTGAAATCCAATCTGGTTTAACTTTAGAGCTTAAGGAAAACAAAACTTCGAGACTGAAAGGATCCATCACCATTATTTCTGCATAATAACCATTACAAAATAAACGGACATCATCGCAATTTGCCATTTGGTAACTCTAGGATTAGCCGCGAAAATGTATGCCATCAAGTGAATACCGTTTCAAAAAATTTACCTGAATATTCGTATGCACTTGCGACAATTTAATGCTTTCAGTACATTTTCCATCCACTAAATCCCAAGTGCACATTTCTCCATTCTCAGAAGAACTTACAAGAAAATTATTGTCTTGAAGTATAGATGCTTTAGTAAGACAAAGGACCGGGGCACTATGCCCAACAAGCAAACATCTTGGAGTCATATTTAATGTATTGGGATTGACTTGCCTGCATGCAAATATTTAATTAAATAAAATTAAAATGTAATCATTAATATTAAGAGGTGCTAAATGTATAAAATCTAATTTAAAAATGCATCGATATCATTTTTAAATTTTTTTGATTATTATCTATACCAGTTAAATCTATTTATGCCAAAAAAATTTAACCAGTTTGCATATTGCCAATTAAACAAGAATACTTCTTTAGAAAAATAATTCCAAATGATTAATATTTAATTTAAGCAGTTAATTTAATTACCATAAACATATTTGCCCATCATAACAACCAGTCGCCAAGATTCTTTGATCTTTCGAAAGAAAAACACTTGAAACACAGTGTGTTGGAGCTGAAGGCCCCCACAACACAACTGGCACAACAAGATTTGTACTAACCATCACAACATTAATATATTATAACTTTTTGAAAATTAATCAATTTTTATAAAACTGAGGATCAACCTATTTCGGACAATTTTCAATTATGCTTAGACTATCTTTACCAATCAGCCATGTCGATTTGACAATAATCGATTCTTTCCTTTAAGTGATATCATATGATTTTGACAGTTGTAAATTTAGCATTTATATAAAAATAAAAACCGAAATATTGGTTTACAATGCAAAATCTGCTGATTTATAAACAGTATTAAACCCATCTACTACTTGCTGAATTTAGCATTTTCAATGCTTGTTCTAATGAAGATAATCAATCGAATCGTATCAAACAGTTTTGAAAATATAAAACAAAAGAACAACATGAATATTACTGCATATATGGTCAATTAGTTTTAACTTAAAGCATTTCTTTTTCTAAGAAAATAAAAATATTTTGAAGCATAATAAAATTTTATTATTTTAAATTTATTCAAATATTGCAATATTATTTGAGTTTTTATTTCAAAAAGATTAAATAATTATTTGTAAACTTTATTCACATTTAAGGAAAAATGTTTACATATCTTCTGTACTATATCTGTATGCATCCTCTTGCATAGCCTTTTTCTTGTTCTGAACATCGAACCACTTTTTTTCGTAACCATTTGAACGATCGACGCCATCCCAACGGTAGCCAGGTCTAACATTAAATCTGTTCTCCGGAAATGATCCTTTATAAATAGGGATTACTGGTTCATTTTTACATGTTTTCTCATTATTTTTTTGTCTAATATATTCCAACATGGGATCGCCCATTCTTTCTTGATTTTTCAACAATTCTTCTAAGTCTTTATCATCAGAATATCTTGCAAGTGGTTTACTCATTTCATTTGTGTCCTCGCGTATCCTTGTTTCATAATCATCAATTTGTTTTAAGCCTTTTCCCCATCGTGTATATGCTCTCTCTCGAACTTTTTGATTTTCTTCTTGTTCTTTTAATTTTGTTGGACTTACAAAACGACGATTCCTATCTCTACTACGTACAACTGCTTCAGCATCTTTTCCGGTCAGATCAGCAGACATTTTCTGGAATTCTTCATTGTCTTTTTGTCGAAGCGACTCTATTTCTTTTTTCATTGTTTCAGCCTTTTGAAGACCAGCTTTTTTACCATCTAAAGTTTGTTCACATTTATCCTCTTTCGTAGGAGATTTTGAATATATTAGTGGCGATGAGGAACTTCTGCGATGGTGTTCCTTAGTAACTGTTTTAAATGTTTCCGATCTAATAGTATCTAAAATAAAAAAACTATGTGAATAAATACAATTTTACATATTCTTTAGATATTATTCATACTGTTGTCTCTCTTAGGACTATGTCTGCGTCTCAATGGAGATAGATCATCATCATCATCCTCACTTACTTTCTTCCCCTTCGAAACTATAAAAAATATAATACAAAATTATGTAGGTTATTACATATTTTTGGTAATTAATTAGCGCATTCAATCTTAATAATTTTAAACGTTCATTATAAATATAAAAACAAAATTATTAAATTCTTGTAATGGATTTCCTCATATATTATTTATTGTATTATATTTCACATTCTTACAATAATTTATTATAAACAAATACAAAATAGTTTCTTTTCTAGAAAAAAAAAAAAACAATTACAGATATAAATATGCATATATAGGTAGAAACAAATTTCAATACGAAATAATTATTTGATCTTGTTTTTCATTAACAAATTATCCTTTGTTTTTTAGATCATATCCAATAGGCTGAGAATTTAAATTAGTATTTTTAAAAAAATTATGAAAAATTTAATTAATATTAAAACCATCACCATATAATTATAGAGAATATTCTTTTATTTAAGTATTTTATGTGATATGGATTAATGTAACTACTATTGTTAGAACTTTAATTGTATGCGATACTTTTTAGTTTTCATTAAATTGACTCAGAAAATATAGAATATTGCTTTTCTAAATTTCAATTATTTATATTGATACAACACAAACGATTTTAAATTTTTATCTATTCATGAAAAACTAGCATATCTTATTTTTGTTTATATATATTTGTATGAAATTTCTACACTTATTAACTTAGCAAAAGGTATTAACAGTTTTAACTTACACACAAAAATATATTATACAATATTATCATAATACAGTATAAAAAATCTTTTAAATGTAAATTAAATTATATTTTCAATAATATATAAATTGTTTTTTTTTTACGATAAATGATGTTTTATTGATTATTATTTAATAAGTATAACATTAAAATAATACAAAAACATCTTTATGATCGTCTATTGTAATCGCCACTTCTGCTTTCCCACCTTCGTTTCATATGTGGTTGATTTGTTGAGTGAACATTTGTTTTATTATCTAAATACATTCTGCGAATATTACCGTGTTCATTATGTTTCGGATCTCGAGTTATTTTACCCGGTTCGTAACGTTGGGATCGTCCTCTTGACGAATAAGAATGTTGCCTATCCGAAAAATATTTTCCTGTATTCTCAAAATGACGTGAATTGATATTATCCGGTTTATTGATTGGATTGTATTTTCTTTGATAGGATTTTTGTTCAGAATTAAAATGGTCACGAGGGACTTCTTTTCGATAATTGTCCACATGGCTTTTTTCCATAGTTCTCAATCTTCTCCTATCTATATAATCTGTAGCATCTTTGATATTCGGGCGAAATGGATTCATTCGTCTTTCATTATTACCATGTGTTTTTGAACTAAATGATTTATAATTTCTATTTGTTGAATTTGCATAATCTGGCGTCGCTTCAGAATGAACGCTTTTTGATGCATTTAACGAATAAGTATTGCTTGGTAATGAATCCTTTCCTCGAAATGGATTTCTTCTATTTTTCGTGGAATCAAAGCTCTCTCGAAAAGAATATGCAACGTTGCGATCATTCTGGACACGTTTGTTTCTTTCTGGAAAGTCACTATATGAACGCTCTGGACCTGTCTTAATATACCGCTCATTTTTTTCAGTATTTTTTTCATATTCAACTCTTTTATAAGTATTACGATCACCAGAATGTGAATGTGGTGGATTAGATCGAAATGGATTGGATACTTCCTTACTTTGTCTGAAGTTCGTATTTATGGCTGTAAATTTTTTCCACTAACATAAAAGCGGTTCAAATTATTTGCTATAACTTACCTTTTCTATCACTGGGGCTCATGCCTCTGATTGGCCTTTTGGAGTAATCATCATACCGTCGTTTTTGATATTCAGACGATCTGACATCATCAAAGGATTGTTTGGTTTGCGGTCTCCTCTCAGTGCTATATCGTCGTTTTCTAGACGGGCTCAAGTCGTCATCGGATGGCTTTCGATGCATTCTCAACTTGTCGGATTCCCTACGCTTCTTAGAATCTGGCTCATCTTTAGATAACCGGGGTCCCCGTTTTCTATCGGGACTATATCCATGTTTCCTTTGTGGGCTCAAATCTTCACTCGAATCGTTCTTCCATTTCCCTTTTGAAGCAACATCGGCTATTTTTTTTCGCGGACTCTCATATTTATTATTAGAATTGAAATGTCCGCTTTCTTTGACTTTATTGCGACTACGATAACCCATTCGGTCACCATGATGATTATCTGATTCGGAATATGCTGTTGAATTACTACTTAAGGTTTTCCACTTTCCACTTCTTTTATAATCATCGGAAGTACGAAGAGCTTGCGGTCGTTCGTCTATAACCCCTACTATTTGTGGAGCATCTTCGCCAGTTAGAATAAAATCTAGATCGTCGTCAGAGTGTTTTTTTCGAACATCCACATCATCATCAATAATTCTTACTCTAAAAATGATTTAATTGTTTTATAAATGGGAAGCAACATTTTTATCTTTTTCTCCGGTAATTAAGTCACAATCAGATATGAGATATTATAATTAAAATATATAATATTAGTATTGAATTTAACTTACCGTTCATATTTTGAACTGTGCTCTCGCTTCTTTTTCCTTTTATGATCTTTTTTCTTTCCGCTTAAATATTTTTTCAAATATTCTTTCTGATCAACTTTAGACGACATTTTGCGCGCTTGACATGTAAACACATATAACTCTTCTTCTTCCACTCTGTGATAAAAACTTCTAGAGACATCTTTTGTTAATACGCAAACATATAATTGATTACATTGTGGAACCTAAATTATTTAACTGTATTTTGAATAAAAATATTTGAAAAAAACAACAATTAATTTAAGCAATTAGTAATTAATTATACGCAATTGGATAAAATAGATCATATTTAATTGGAAGAAGAAAAATAATTTGCTATAAATATATAATTTCGAAAGTTATTTCGGAATAGCTCAATTTATTTTCGAAGTTATATGCGCCGGTAACTCTGACATTAGTTGCTATTGCCAAAGTTCTTTTTGGTAGAAAAATTTCACGGTTCCAGAATAAATTTTGTGATATATAGGGAAGAAGATTAACCATGGACGACATTTTATACTCCCTTAAAGAAATTGGGTAATTATAATGATTAAATTTGGTTTCAAATTTACTCCTGCAAGTATATTTCTAAGGAACTTTCAAAATTTTATGAAAATCCAATATATTACATATTTTTATTTATCCTTGCATTAATCTAATAAATAAATATTTTTATTTTGCATAATATTAGTTACGTGGGTCCTTTACTACAGCTTGGACCATTAACCGATGCTCTTACTACAGGACCGAAATCAGATCACTACCGACAACTAGCAGCATGGTTAGCTTTTGAGATTCACGTTCTTAATAAAACAGATGAGAAGGTTAGAATATTTTCCAACATTAAATTATAATTAATAAATTTATTTGTTACAGATTGGGGAAGATACAAATTTTAACGATTTCATGCTCGAGTTGTCAAGTTTTTTAAAAGAGATTACCTGCCCATACAAAGAATTTGTTGAGGGCCCATTAACAAGTAGATTTCAAACTCCTGCATCCCGTGTGCTTCTTATTAACTACCTTACCGGCGAACTAATGGCTTTAAAAATGTATACACAACTTAAACCTACAGAAGAGTCGTTTGTGATTTCAATGGTAAGTATCAAGTAATTAAAAAAAATTTAAAAATAATTTACTAATCGTCAAATGTCCTAATGAACGTGACGCTACAAACTGGTCTCAAAAACTTTAAATGCAGCCAATAAATAAAATAATTACTAAAATATTAAATATTTATAGTCGGAAAGTTCAACTGCGCGGGCGCTTCAAACAATTACTAAAGATCTGAATTTAGGTAAACCAAATGAAAAAATTACACCAAAAGCTCTGTTCGATAAAATTGGTAGCAGATTAGATGAAGTGATAGGGAAAACAAATCCAAAGAAGCTGGCTCAGCCTTTATTTAAGCCCACAAAGTCTTTGACTGATATCCAATGGGCAAAATTGGAAAAAATCCACACTGATTTAGATAATGAATATAATTTACGTAGGCAAATGTTATTAACACGCTTAGAAGTCACTATTCAATCTTTCCAAGTGAGTTGTGAAGAATGGAAATTATTATTCTGTTTTAAAATGTTTTTTTTTATTTGCTAGTGGTCAGAAAGGCTGAAATATCGAGAAAAAGAAATTATGAAACGATATCAAGCGAAAAAGGATGGTTTAAATGTACTAGAATCTGATCAAAGTACCACAGATATTCCAGCTCTCTTGGCTGCTCGCTCAGATTTAGCCATTATTGAAAAGACTAGTAGCGCTAATGTCCGGAAAAACACAAGCACAAAAATACAAAAGCATGTTATTGGAAAAGTAATTGATATTTTATTTGTCATATTTGATTAAATTAAGTGTACGATTTATCACAAAATCTTTTTTAAAGGTACCAGATCGAGGTGGACGAGCCTATGAACATGCACCACCGCCACCTGAAATGCCATCTTGGCAACAAAACAGAAGTACTGGTCCTGCTGGAGGCAGAGGTGGTGGTAATATGAGTGGAAACCGAGTAATTAAAGTAATTTAAATGAATCTAAACGATTGAATAATATATTCTTATTAGGGTGGAAGAGGTGGTGGTAGAGGCAGTAGTGTTCAGGTTTGGGCTCAACCTGCACAGGGGCAATTCCAACAACCGCAACAGTCTCAGCAAAACCAATATCAAAGTGGATATAATCAGCGACAACAATTTGACCAAAAACCTCCCCAGTACGATGACCGTGATAAATGGAATAGTAACAGTGGTGGTGGTAATCGCGTTCAAGGTGGTTGGTCGCAACGAGGTAATTTATATTATGGCATATATAAGTTTAGGCAGAGCAATTTTATTTTATTTTATATATAAGGACATGACAACTTAAGCGATTATAATAAAGATGGTGGGTCGTACAGGGGAAATAATTCTTATAACAATCAATCAGGAAATAATTATGGTGGCGGTAGTCAGAACTTTAATCATGGTCAAACTGAATATAACAGAGATGGCGGAAATAGAGGTCGCGGAAACTACCGAGGTGGTCGTAATAGACGTTAATATAGAACATTTATATATTTTCTCAATATAATGTAAGTTGGGAAAAACTGCATTTCAAATTTCAATTATAAATTATTGGTATCACATTGAAGGACAAAACTCATTCGATTTTTTTTTATAAATTTTTTTGTAACAAAAAATATACACTTGTTTCGAGTATTATTTATATTTAAATATCAATATTTGTAAGAAATATTGAAGGAATTAAAAAAAAAACTCATTTCATGTCTAATATGTGAATTTGTAATGAAATGTTTTCTTTATTTATAGTTGCTGTTTTTTTATTTATTATTTAAATAGTTAAATAATTAAAATCCTTAAACTCGGCTTTTCAAGATTTTACTGTGGTCTTATTTATTATTGGTTTCATAATAAGATTGGTTGAACTTCCTTATATGGAAAAATATCATTATAAATTTGATCTAGCAATTACCATTATGGCAAATTGATTTTAATTTTTAAAATTCGACAAGAGATGGTCCAGCATTCGTTATCATTTAAATGATTTTTTTATACTCATATTTAACAGTACAACGTGAGTGTGTAGTGTTAATTTTTTTTCTCTTAAATATTAGAATTTATAAAACAATGTTTCATATATTAATTCAATTTTTATTATGCAATTAAATAACCCTATACAACGTATGGAGAGCTGAAACATTAAACTATGACACGATTGTATCAGTCGACTTCTTTTCTCCAGACATAATTGCTTTGATATCATCAGCGTCTAATGTTTCGTATTTTAATAGAGCTTCTGCAAGAGCCCTATGCTCTTTAGCATGATTTTTCAGTATGGCTTTAGCTCGTTCATAACTATCGCTTAAGATTTTTTTAATTTCAGCATCTACTGCCTCAACCGTATTTGGTCCAAGTGATTCGCTAGGCATTAATCCTTTAGGACCTTCGATCGTTCGTAAACCAACCTTTTCAGACATACCCCAATCTTTTACCATATGTGCTGCAATTGATGTCGCTTGTTTTAAGTCACTACTTGCGCCTGAAGTTATTTTGTCGGGACCGAAAATCAACTCTTCTGCTGCTCTTCCGCCCATCATAGTATCCATCATTGCTAAAAGTTGTGCTTTTGTAATATGATAACGTTCTTTTTCAGGAATATACGCTGTATGACCGAGTGATGGACCTCGTGGCATTATTGTGACTTTGTGAAGTGGGTGGGATTCCTAAAAAAATATATATTTATTTGTTATTATAATTAAAAATATTTTTCAATCACTTTTGTGTAATATGCAACAATTGCATGTCCGCCCTCATGATAGGCTGTGATTTTATTCGCCTCTTCGTCAGGTAAACGAGCCTTTCTTTCAGGACCCATTAAGACTTTATCCCTTGCGGTTTCTAAGTGTTTCATCGTGACCATATCAGCACCATCTATTGCGGCTCTAATATTAAGGTTTAATCAAATGGGAAGCTTGTTAATTGTATCAATTATTTTTAACACACCTTAGAGCTGCTTGATTAACCATATTTTCTAAATCAGCTCCTGTAAATCCGGTAGTACCTCTGGCAAGCATATCAATGTCGATATCATCATGCAAAACTTTATTTAAGTATAGAAGCAAGATTTCTTTTCGGCCGCCAAAATCTGGAGTTGGTACAACAACCTATTTTTTATAAAAATATTTTTGTTTTTAAAATTCCAATATTTGTTAAAATATTTTATTATACTTCAACATCAAAGCGCCCTGGTCTAAGTAATGCTTGGTCTAAATCATCTCGTCTATTAGTTGCTCCCAAAACTATAACTCCTTCGTTTTGGTGGAATCCATCCATTTCAGATAGAAGTTGGTTGATTGTTTGATTTGCATATGGGTGAAGAACAGAGTTAGTACGCTTTGCGCCAACAGAATCAATTTCATCAATAAAAATTACACATGGTGCTCTCTCCTTAGCCGCTTCTACAGATTCATTTAAAAATCATTTTATTTCTGTTAATACCTTTTATGCAATATAATATAAGTATTGCCTACTGAATAAATCTCGAACTCGTCTTGCTCCCTGCCCGACTAGAACTTCGTCAAATTCAGGTCCAGCTGCATGGAAGAATGGTACACCAGCTTCTCCAGCAACAGCTCTTGCTAGTAATGTTTTTCCTGTACCTGGCGGCCCCACTAATAATACTCCTTTTGGAAGTTTCCCACCAAGATTTGAAAATTTTTCCGGACTTTTTAAAAATTCTACAACTTCTTTTAGTTCTTGTTTTGCTTCATCGCATCCTTTCACGTCGTCAAAAGTTACGCTAATTTCTTCCGGATCAACTTCAACTTGATTGCCTAATTGAATTCTAATAAAATAGTATACACTTATGTAAAAGTCTAGCCATATTTAGAAATTAACTGTTACCTGAAGACTGAACCACTTGATGAAGAGAATAAACTTGCAAAAATCCATATAAAAACCACTATTATAAGTAATTGTTGAAAAACCTAAAATAAAAAATTTATATTAAACTAACCTTAATATAATTATATTAGTTGAATAAATGAATATATTTTATTTCCAAAATCACCTTTAAATATTTCATTGCCTTTCCAGATTTTTGGGTTCCTTCAGTATTTGCTGCTGCCAAATATCCTTCAGCAAATGCAATTTTTACCCTCTGCTTCTAATATTTAAAAATATCATAAATCTTTTTATAATTTTAATGAAACTGTATTATTTTACCTGTTCATCATTTAAACTAGTGTCTTCGACTTGTTGAAGTAACTTATTTAAGGCATCGTGCTGTGTATTCGACGAATTTGCAAGTGGTGATTCATATTTAGATTGAGCATTGGAGCCACCTGTTTCAGTAAATTTATTATTAAAACCCATAACAATTTAAATTAAATTAAAAATCTCATACTGAATATATCTTTCATGCGAGATGTCATGGTTGGATTCCTTCTAAGTTCTGCTTCTTTAGATCTATCTGTTTTGAAAGATCTTATTTGATATTTTCTATAAGATAAAATCTTTATTATTTATTCTATTTACAAAGAAATATTATTACCCAAAATTAGAAAATGGTGTACAAAGGTTTCTTCGTACCACATTTAAAATTTCAGTTTGTAAATATAGTAATTTTCCAGTATTAGTAGGACTAGTCATTGAATTATCTAATTTTTGTTTACAAAATGAATCGCTCGGTATATAACTTGTAAACCATGGAGGAGTCTGACTTTGTGCGATTATGTGTTTCTCTTTTGATTTAATAAAAAACTTCTCATCAAGGGCATTAAATGACAACACTTTTGCTAAATTAGATTTCGATAGCATCCGTAAACTGAATAGTAATTCATCTACATATTTTGGTTGTGTTTGACTAAAATTACTTTTTATTTGTTTTGAGGTATTTTCGTGAATACCATTTTTATAGATTTTGCTATGTTTTTTGCCATTTTTAATGGCGTAATTATTTCTTTTTGGACTCAATAAACTCAAATGAAAGATAAACTGCTGATTAAGAAAAACATTAGCATTTATGGTATAAATACTTAAAAATTTATTACCTGATTGTGAGAATTCGCCGAGAACATTTTTTAAACAAATAAAACTAAAACTTTGTCTAATAAGTAATTACTTTTGGAAATGTCAAAAATGTCTATCTATCATAACCTCTCCACACGTCAATTCAATTCATTTTATATGAGACGGTGTTCCTAGATGTGTTTGTAATTCCGAAATGTTGCCACAACCTCGTAAATTTTAAATAAAATTTTTATTTACAGTGGTTTGCAAAATAATAAGAACCCATATATATTGGACTCGTTTGATGGAGAATTACTAGAATTTCTAATTTCTTAATTTTTATAATAGTTACAATATTTATTGTTATGAAATTTATTCATAATTCATAACAAAATTAATATCGGATAACTTACTCTACTCTTTACTTGAGAACATATTTTATTTATCATAGCAACGGAGGAGATTTATTAATCAAACTTAAGTACTGAATTGCTTTTCATACTTTTAAATAATTGATATAAAAAATGAGTTCTAAATTTTTGGATAAATATATGTCCAAGACGTTAGCTGGCGGAAAAACGAAGAACCCAAAAACCGCTACTCATATATTTTTGAATGGAAAAAATATAGAAGAAATAGTAAATATTTTATAATATAAAATGTCACATTTTTATTCTTTAATATAATAAAATTTTAGGGCGATTTATCATTATGTCCGAAAACAAAAGTTCTTTATCTGTTCGACAATAAAATTGCAAAAATTATAAATATTGAAAATTTAGAAAATCTAACTCAGTTGCATCTTCAATGGAATAATTTAACCGCAATTGAAAATTTAAACTCTTTAGCTAATTTAAAAAAAATTTATTTAGGTTATAATAAAATAACTTGTTTAGAAAATATTGAAAAATTGCATAATCTAGAAGAATTGCATTTGGAGAGGCAAGATATTACGGATGAATTTAGATTTGATTTGGATAGCATACTAGGAATATCAGTAAGAATTGCTATTATTTTTAATTATGCCTAATTTATTAAATAAATGATTATGGTCCACTTGCTATTTTCAGCATAGCTTACGAGTACTTAATATTACTAAATTGAATCTAAAGAATATAGATATACTGTGCCATTTAGCCAAGTTAAAAATTTTGAAAGCTTCGGAGAACGATTTTAAAGATGCTGAAGATTTGGGTATGTAATTATTGATTTATCTGCAATTAAGAATTAACAAAAGATAATTGACATAAAAGTAGATAATAAACTTATAATATACAAATTTTAGGAAAAGTTCTAAGGAATTTACCCTTATTACGGAAAGTTGACTTTTACAATTCGCCTGCACAAAGAGATACTTATTATAGAGATAAGATAATATCTGGTTCAATCAATTTGGGTAATTTATTTCAATTGAAAGAAAAACTGGTTTAATTAAACAATATGAAATTGTTTCTCTAAGAATATTTGGACAATAAATATATAACATTGCACAATCGTTCTTTTATTAAGAACTTTGAAAGAATTAAATTGGAAAAGAAATCACAAATCGTGCTTGAAGCAAATAAGACATCTCATGACGATAAGGGTCATACTAAAAGTAATAACAATTCAGCAAAGGCTTTAAGATCAGTGCATTTTTTTCCATCAGTTAGTGGAGATGAACATTTTAAAACGTGGAATTCGCGTAACTAATACTGAATCTCTTTCTAATAACATTTAATAAGATTCAAAATTTTAGTGAAGTATTTAAATAAACCGAAAAAACATAATTCCGTCAGACGAAGGGAACATCAAACTAAAAATGTAGGCGAATATGCTCTCCAAGGAAAAAATATAACTACCTAATGAAAAAAATGTCTATATCGTATAATTCATTTTGTATAGCGTTGAAATTTATTTTTCTTAGATTTTAATTTGTACATAAGATGAAATTAATTAGTTGTGATTAAAAAAAATGTATATTCCATTTATTTGGTAATTTATATTTATAATAAAAATATATAATAAATATATTTGGTAACTTTTATTAATAATATGCTACTAAAGGTATAATAAGTCCATCCAAAAGATTAACGAAACACTATACACGTTTCACAGACGTGTCTGAAAAATAAAATATTCAATTATTGTATAATAATATTATAAAACATGTATTTAAAAAATAATAAAGTATAAATTTATTAAATTAAGAAAATTAGTATGTATTTCAGTGTATAGTATTTTAATCATTATGCTACTTGTGCTTAAACGTAATTTTTTAAAACTTACACTATCACCGGAAAATGCAAAAGGTAAATCTATCGTAAAATGATATTATCTAAAGGTAAATAACAGTAGTCTTTTAAAAAAATTCCTCCACCGGTCAAAACAAATATTACATATGCATAATGTACATACGAGTTATTAATATAATATTTTCTTATACAAATATAGAACATAAAATAATATTGTGTATTCTGTTAAAATATTTCTAATAAACTTTTACTAAGCAGCTCTTTTTAAAATAATTTTTTTTTCTTTTATTATACATTTGTTCGAATATAAATAGCTTATCATCTTGAAAGTTGATTAATGTATGAAACTAATAAAATATGTGTCAATTTATATTTTAATTAATTTTCTTGTCCTAATAAAAGGTATAATTTCTTGTATACTATAAAACGTAATGAATATTTGGAATATTTTATTAATTATACATAAATTGTTAATCCAAATTAGTCGAGATAATTTTGACTATACTGAGATATGGAACATATAGAAAAAGCCATATTATTATTGAAAAGGTTTTGATGTATTTAAAATTTTATGAAAATTATATTAAAAATCCCTTCAAAATTTATTAAAAAAATTACTTTATACAATTTTTTTTGCATATTATTTAAAATAGTTTTTAATTAAAAATCATTTGTTATTAACCACTCATCATTACTTATTACCATGTTAATATGTTCGCATAAGTTAAAGTATCAAATAGAAAAAAAAACATTACAATATGTAGTTAATGTATGTACGTGATAAAGAGTAGTAGATGAGGTAAAGTCATAATGAGTATTTAAATACTATGGCAAAAAAAATTAACTATAGTTACATTGACTACTAAATTTGAATAATGGTAATATTAGTCAAAAGTTTTCATTGAAATTGATGATAACATAATGATTAACGATAACCGTATTATGTAGCTTTGATTTTATGTGTATATAATTATCAGATAAAATAGAGTAATAATCGGAACAAATTAATTGATTGTTTTATAATGTAAATAATTTAAATTTTAGTATAGAAAAATAGTAAGGCATTCTCTATAAATAGTCGATTATAAATAGAAAGTAATAATTACTAGCATATAATCATAAAAAATAATAATAAAATTTAAATTTCAACAAATATGGTATAAGCAATGTAATTGTGTTTTAGCTTTTATCCATATAAATACATGTATTCGTTTATATATAATATATTCATTATTTTTAAGTATTTACCTTGGTTAAGTCAAATAAAATATACTATCTTTGGAAATGGCTCCCATAGCAGCGATATCATTAATAATAATAAAAACATCTATATATCTTTAATACTTATTACATTATCATCTCGTGAGAAGAATTGAATTAAATTATTAAAATGAAACAAAATATATAATTGAAAAGAAAAGAAAAATAAAATTAAATTTTTATTGCAATAGGAATATTTCACATCAATTTAACTTTAATTATACGTATATATATTTTTGAATTGTTTGTTATATATTTATATATACCAGTATATGTATATTTGATTCGATATTATTATCATTATTTTTATAATAAGTATTTATATAATAACTATAGTTATAATATGTATATATATATGTATAAGTATATCGCATTATAAATGTACATGCCACGATAATTTTTTTTTAAATAATATATAAATACATGTATTAGTTTTTACAAATTTTCTTCCTCAATGACTAACCATATTATATTAGATTATGCATATTTTATTTATACATTTAAATATATATATATATATATATATATATATATATATATATATATATATATATATATATATTTAAATCACAACACACGACTTTATTGTTTAGTCTTATGTATATCTGTAATTATATTTTACATGCTTCTTATTATTGAATAATGGCGAAGTAATATAGTCATCTTATAATTTTTCATACAAATATCAAATCATGAAGAAAATTTTTATTTGATCAATACATAAACATAGTTAACTTTTTTTTAAATGTATGAACGAATAAAAAAATTTATAATACTTTAATAATTGTGTTTATATTGAATATTTGTTCCATTTTCAAATACAATAAATACAATATGTTTCTAAATGATCATAATTGCATATATTATCTATTATTAAAGAATATAAAAGTTTTGAGAAAATAAAATACTATTTTGTTTGTAAATTTTATATTAACTTATTTTTAAAAAAGGGAAACCAAAATATTATACATTCGTAACAGATGATAAACAATATAAAAAAAATTATAAAATTATTTTATTATATATATAAATATTATTTTAGAAACTAAAAATACTGCTGATTAATACGTGAGAAAATGTATTTACTTTTCATTAAGGATACAATTTAATTTATAGATCTAATTTTTATGAAATATCAGCGTTGAATAGTAGTATTGATCGATCTAAAGGAATATGCATTGAAAACGCCGTTTCTCTTTTTGTTTGAATTAAAAACGTTTAGTTTCACTTTTTTTCAAGAAAAACTATTTGTTCGCATTAGGATCAAAAGAACTATGTATTTTATAATTCGCATTAAAATAAAAATTAACATAATTAAAAAGTACCAATAAAATTTATAAATATATGCGTTTTGAAATAAATAATAATTAATTATGATTTTATAGCTGATACCAAGCTTGCCAAGCATAGCTACTTTTGCTTATGTGTGTATTTTATTTTTTTTACCTCAATTAAATTACTAATAATCTTCACCCTCCACTATATAAACAGAAAATAGTACAAACAATAACATAATAGGATTCTTTCAAATTTTCATTAAAATTTGATTTGACAAAATGGTTAACATTTTTAAATAGCGTTTTTTTTCACCTACTTAATATAATAAAGTTTATAATTCGTTGTTCGAACATATCATGGAAGATATGTTTTTTTATATTTTTTATTATTATGTTTGAACATATTGAAACTAAGTAATTTTACATATATTTAACATATCAAAACATAAATTGATATTAAAACTAACTTTTGAAAAGTGTATCACTCTGCAAAAAATTATAATTTTTCAATTTGCACATTATATTTTTGATTGATTGAATTTATCGAATGGTTATTATTGTTAAGAAAATTATTTTATAATTTAGTAAAATATTACTCATTTATCAATGTATTCATATTTCATATAAAACAGACAATTTATTAAAAAAATTATATAATTTTTAGTTTCATAGAGCATATCCAATACTTGAACAGTATTATTATTATATAAAATCATCAAATTCTTGTCTATGCTGTTCTTCTGTTATTAATTTTAAATTTCATTTTTAAAATGTAAACTTTAACCTATTCTTAGAAGAAGAAAAAACACAATTTTGTTACTTAAATGTTCATATATAACACAAGGAAATAAACTATTCCTGAAGGATTTTATTAGAATATGTTATTTTTACACAAATTTAAAACCGAATATGTTTAATCATATTTTTTTATTACCATAATTTTATTTAAAAAACTGGATATATGCTCATAAAAGAACATTCAAATTTTTTTTGAAACATTTCATTTAAAATAACTTTTTAAAAAATATATATATTTTAATATGAATAATATTGATTTTAATTTTAACTATACTCTTCGCCTTTATTATTACATATAAATTTAAATTATAAGCAGTTTTATTCTTTTAAATTTTTCTTCATTTATATTTTTGAACACTTTGGCAAATTAACTGTTAAATATGTTGATTAATATTATTAAAAATGTTCATTAATATCATTCTAAATTTTGTTTCGTATTTTGTTTTATTATGATCTTTTTGTTATAAGTATATATGTATGCACGTATATTGGAGTAAAACGAACCAATTTCGATTTTTAATTAGAACTATTTTTTTCATTCATTATTATTTAATGTCTTAATTATTAAAAGGATTTGATTTTAGATTCTTAACAACAACAACAACAAGATTTATTTTTCTCTCTAATTTTATGTATATTTTTAAAAACATAAATAAATCAAACAAAAATTTACCATTCAATTAATTTAATTTAAATAATAAATTATTACAATAAAAACCACTTATCGAATATTGTTCGGTTATACAATTAAATGTATAAAATAATAATAGCAATTGAAAAATTTACGATTTTACTAATATGTAGATATTTATGTATATGCGCTACACTGACTTCGTAATCAATTTTAGCAATAATTAAGCAATTGTTTTTTGTTTAATTAATAAATATATTTAAGTGTTTTTATAGATATTTATATATAATATTTATAATATATACACATATATATGTATACATATATGTTGTCTATGCATGTAAAATCAGAATTTTCATACTTTAAGCACTTCATTTTGAATCAATAATTTTGAATATATTAATTATTTAATCATAATCATAATCAACTTGACATCGTAAATTTTGCTAAATTATTTTTATTTTAATTGTTAATACAAACCCAGTCCAATTAATTCGCATGAAAATAAATTATTGAATAATTTAAACATATTTTTGTATTCATCTTTAACTAAATTGTGACTATTTATTAACTATTTCTAGATTTAAATAAATTTATTAGAAAATTGTAAAACGGTAGATTTGAATTTGGATTTGGATTTGGCTATAAAAAAAAAGAAATAAAAAGAAACAAAAATCCAACTTTCTTTTTTACAATATTTTTCAAATATAAACAAATATCAAACTGAATATATGCTATGCGAAATAAAACCTTGCTTATGTCATATAAATCTCTTTATTTTTTTCAAAAATTTTGTATGCATTCAGAAACAAAAATTAGTTGTCTATAAGCAAAAATATAAAATGTAATCATTTCCATTAAAACGCATGTTGGTAATACTTCAAATGATATTTAAATTATTTCCATTTTCATCAAAGTTTATTATGATACTTTTTTTTTGTAACTACTGTGAATTTTTTTATCAAACTAATTAGGACATCATATACTATAATGTCTACTTGTATATAACGACAGATTACTTTACTGCATAATGAATTAATACTGTTTAAAGTTCAACATATTAAATAAGAATTCAAATAATATAATTAATAATAAAAAATCTTTTTTTTAAGTGCCCTTAATTGTTATTATTCTTTAATATCAGATATGATTTATTGTTGTATATGATTAATAATTATTTTAACAAGTTTTCCGCAATTGTCAGTTAAAATTTAAATCTTTTAAATATATCGATTTATATTTGCATAATTTTTTTGACATATGCAAGGTTTTCATAAATGTATTAGGATAATTAAAAAAAATTAGTGATAAGCTGTGTGTAAATTTATAAAAATATATTTTGTAATTTTATTTCAATATTTCAATTTATTCGAGTAAATATCACTACTGTGTTTCAATGTATACGTGTTTTTATACATGTTGTTTATACAGTTTAAAAAAATTATATATTTGTATATTAAGTATATTTTATTTAAAGAAAAAATAAAATAAAATAAATAAATAAAAAATATGTTAAAAAATAAATGACAAATTAATAAAATAATAATAAAAACAAATGCATCAAAATAGCAAGACATCTAATGAGCCATTTTTTTCATCTTATGGTTAAATATGCTTACCATTTCTGAAGTGAGTGAATTTAATGCCTCTTCCACTCTTGGCTTATGTCTATCTGAAGTTGGTCGATTTAATGGTGATGATATATCAGAAACTGGAAAAATAATATATATTTGTATTGCAAAAAGAATCAAAATAAAAATACCTAAATCACCACTTGAACTTGAATCGGTAAAGCTAGGTGTTCCTTCGGTCCATGTGGGTGTTGAACCTTCAACTGATGCCGGAGGAGTCCAAGCTAGAGCTCCTCTAGATCCATATTGATTATTTGACGATGTTTCTACTGCTAAATGCGATTCAAGGCGGATATCGGAAATACTAAATAAATAAATATATATTTTTACAATTAATATTTTATATAAAAGCTCTATAGTATATTTTAATAATATTATCGACAGAAAAATACTAAAAACTTTACTCAATCTACTAAATGTTAATATAGTCTAAATGTATGTTAATAAGTTTTCCTTTTTTGCATTACATCAAAAAGTATTTAACATGCCAATCCAGGATTAATTTTAGAACATAAAACCAATTATAGGACTTTTCTTGCTAAGTAAAACTAATTTAAGTATATATATATTATATTATTTGTTTTTCTATTATTATAATTTGTTGTCGTTTCAGTTAACGATTAATTCTGTATTGTTATTTTTGTTTGTTTGTATCATTTCAAGTAACATTAGTATTCAAATGTAAATTCTAAGCGCCACGACACTACAGGCCTTATAGTGAGTATACTTTTTTTCTTAAATTTGTTTTAAAGGTGAGTAAATTATGAGTGGATAAAATAAAATTTAAAAAAAAAAAAACATTTAAAAGACCCTATGTTGAACCAAGTGAACCAAATAATTGTTTATTTTTCTCTGATCATTTTGGATAGAACAAACAAGTTAATAAAATGTAAAATAAAAATTTATATACAATTATATCAAACAACCGAAAAGAAATCAAATAAATTATGAAACATTATTTTGTGAATACAAGGTAGAATTAAAATACCTAACATAATATGTTGTTTTTTTCTTCACATATCTAAAAATAAAAGAAAAAGTATAAAATTGTATAAAAGATTAGATTGAATTCAACTATGTATAAAATATATGAATATAATTAAATTATATAATTGAGAATACACTTAAAAAAACATTTAGCCATTAATTATTTTAAAAAAATGGTTTAATATACTACATCAAATAATGTACTATTAATTAATTTATTAAAGTAAGTGTTAGCTGACATAAGACTTCTATAAAATAATTATTTAAATTTAGTTTGTTCTTTATACAAATAAAGAATGTAATTTAATTATTAAAAATTATTCGTTATGTCCCAATTTTGTTATGATTACTTTAAATTATATATATTATATATATATATATATATATATATATATATATATACTTATATTTACTTTACATGCAAATATAAAAATTAAAATAATATATACTACTAAATACATACTTAAAAAAAAATTGTCTATAATTCTATCCATCGCATGTATTAAAATTTCTACATCAGAACATTCAGTGAATATTGCACAGTTCCCAAACAATTATCTTATGTTTTAACTATTTACCATATCTAATAGTATGATTTTAAAAATTTAATAATTTTGATATAAGAAAATTCGTGTAGGTAAATTGTATTTTTAAAATTCCAACACCTAGGAATTTATGTTTTTTAAATATTGAATGCCTAATTACGAAAATAATGATTTTTTTTATTAAAAAGCAATTTTTTACAAGTTGTTTTAAAAATAAAGAAAATTAAATTTTAGATTAATGTCGTCCGAAAAAAAGATATTTTGTAAAAATATGTGCTGCTTTCGGTTTGTTATAATAAAAATATTCGACACTGGCATACCAAATTTGGGAAATTCAACTTTTACTCTAAAATTAGGTAACGAATTTTTATCACTAAATTATGTAAATTAGGAGTTTATGTCAAAAAAGAATGAAGTTTCATATACAATTATATAGATTACGTGTACAATTAATGTTTCAACCTAATTGTTAATAATCACTTTATTGTTGTCCAAATATTTAAGATTCATACAAAATTAAATATTGTGAATAAAATTTTAAAAATTTCCGTTGAAATAAAAGGTAGAACATATTTCTATAATGGAATTAAATGAGAGATAAACAGAAACGAAAAATATAATGTGTTTTTTTTTAATATCGATGCATTTTTATTTCTCTTGTAAAATGAAGAAATTCATTTTTATTTGGAGGCGAAATCGACATTTGAATAATTTTATGCATTTTAAGAACATACATATAATCTACTTGTGATATTTACATTATATCATTTACTATTTGGTGCTCATAACATAAAAATAAAATAAGCTAAATTTTAATCAAGCCATGAACACCATACCTTACGGCGTCGTCCTTCATAGATGATCGAAACGCAGATCCTAATTGCATTCGTCTTTCATATCCCGACCTATCATCCATATTTTGCCTTTGAGAACTTCCTTCAGATATATCATCAAAAGCAGGGGGAGGTGTAGAGCAACATGAGGGTGCAGTGCCTAGCAATACATGGTTTTATCACAATTCGATGACTTTTAAGCACGAATTTACTTTTTTTATGTATTATTTGTTTTTTTTTGTATATTGTAGTATTTATCATTGATATGATAAATATTATTATATAGGTATATATGGTATATTGATATTGTTGTATTTATATTGTGTCCAATTTCGATATACCTTTTCAATAAAGCAAAGCAATTATATTACACCAGCAGATATTAAATTTTTCTTAAACTATGTATATAATAACATTTTGCATAAACAAAAAAATATTTTATAACAAAAAATAAAACTAAACTTTACTAAATAGAATTAAAAGTTTCTATAAAAAAAATATGTAATACATGTGTGTACAGTTAGAAAATTACACTTGAAATAAATTGTATATACAAATTTTTTGTTCTATGATATGGAAAAAAACAATTTTATTTTATTTGTAAACAGTTTATTGGAAAATAACCTCTGTGTGTTTTCATAAAAAATATACCCATCTTATTTTTTAAAAAGTGTTCATATATATTTATATATGTATAAATATAAATTTGTATTAATGCAACAAAAAAATTAAACAATTAGTATATTTGTAAAACGATAGATGCGTTTCCAAAAATTCTTATTGAAAAATATATGTAGGTATCTATGTATAGTATGATTTATATTTTACTCATATGTATTTGTATATATTTTTCTATTACTGGTTTAGAGAAAAATTCTTATCATGCAAGAAAAATTTAAACTTCTGCTGATAATCACTTGATGCAAAATAAGATATTTATCGAAGTTTTCGGTTTGGTATAAATATTGCAATAAATATATTAAATATAAGTATTTTAGATATTGTATTAGATACTAATGAAATAAGAAAATATGTGTACTATTTTTTGTTTTATATGATCATTAGGCATTAAATTATACTAAATATGTAGCCGAAAAAGAAATAATAATCAGTTATATGAGCAAGCGATACAAATGTTGCAGATATTATGGAGTTTTTTTGTGGACTCTCTAAAGTAAAAAGCTTATTTGCATTCAATTTCATTTGACCAATATTTTCTGTACTATCAAATTTATGAAATTATGAGTCTTTCAGAAGAATTTTTGTGTTTAAATTGAAGTTGGAAACATTTGTATTTATGCAGAAATAATTGCATTTCAATATCTTCGCAATGAAAATTCGATTCAATATTAATTTGAATTAGACAAGATCACTTTGCAGACTTATATTATCAGTAACACTATTATATGAGCTAATATTTGTGTTCGACATCTGTTTACTAAGATATTGATTTGACAAATTATTAGAGTATTCATTATATTTATTGTTGACTGTAATGCTTTCGGCCGTTGAAGTTGTTTTTGTTGTATCTTCTAATATTACCGATGGTGCTTTACGTTTCGTTTTTTTCTTAGTTACATTAATTTTAGTTTCTGTCTTTGGTGAAATATCTTTTGTAATCAAATTTCTTGGAAGTTTTTTAGGGGTAATCTTTGTTTCAATGTCTTTTTTAACTTCAACAAATGCACTTAAAGAATTAATAATATTATCTTCTTGATCATCATCACCAATTGCCATATCAATATATTCTAAATATTGCTTTCTATCTTTTCTATCGCGTTTTCGTATAACTTTAACTTCATATTCGGGGATGATTGGGGGAAAACTTTGAACAATTGAGCCAATTGATGAGCGACCACTTTGTGATAAAAAACTATTTTTTCTTTTAAAATAATCAGTTTTCCCGAACGGTTTATGTGCTACAGCACTTTTAAATGGCTCATTAATAATAACCGATGATGGCATATAATCATTTCTTTTGACATCATCATCAACGTCACTAACTTTAAACAATTTATTTACTTCAAGCCAGTCTATAACATTGCTAGGCGATTTTTGATCACCAAATTTTGGTATAAATTCTGGTATATCCAGTGTGCTACTCTTTTTATTTTTGTTAGCATAGATTTCATTTTGGCTACCTGTTGGTGAACTTCTAGCTGGTAAATTTGAATTTAATGCGGCACTTTTATTCGATTGGCCTTTTCGTATTTTCGGCGATCCTCGTGGTGGCACCGGCGGTGGTATTTTAGATTTTGTTGTAACAGCTTTTTGCTTTAATGGCGGCAGATTACCAGTTACATTAATATTAGTTGGCTTATTTATAGTCACAACTTTATTAGTTGTTAAAGAAGTTGTTACTTGAGTAGTTGGTGTTGAAGTTGCGGCTTATTGTATAATTTTTTTTATGTTTATTTGATAATTTTGTTTATACAGAGAGTAGATAAAATAGTTTAAATTTATGATTAGTAATTTTAAAATGCCCATTATCCAGAAACGCAGCATGTAAATACGCAATTTTATTTATTAAAATAAATCGTATAAATATATTGTGATTCTATGAAATTTTTTTAAAAAAAATAATCAAATCAATTCTTATCTACATAATTGTAAAGTATCATCTATAAAATATTTAAACTTTTAATATTCTTCATGTAATAACGATATCATTGATTTAATGAATTCCAAAAATAAAATACTTAATAGACAATAGAGTAAATAAAGAATACAATATTATTTATTTATGTTGTTTAATATTAATAGATTTCCTTAAAATAACTATTATGATATAATTTCAATATAAAAATAAGGTTTTGCCATTTAAATTGGTACTTTTTTTTTTAAATTTGTAGCAGTCTCTAAGGTCTTAAAATTGTCCAATTTAAATAATGAAAGCATTTTTTATACATATATGTACTAAAGACAAAAAAATTGAATTAATTTTAATAAACGTGAAGTTTATATAGTTACAACAATAATACTTTTATTTTCATAGAACCATAAATATTTATATTTATGTATATTTATATATATATGTATATATGAAGTAATATATTTAGTTCATGCAATAAAATGGATTATGTTTATATGAATATACTTTAAGAAGGATAGTAAATTATAGCGTTAATTATTATTATTATATGAAAGCAATAATTTATGTAAATAAATAAAAATATAGGTAATAGTCAAAAGCCTCACTTACCGGGTTTTTGAGTCGAACTACCTATATGATAATGATGAGAGCTTCCTGCTACAGCTGTTTTAAAAAATAAATGAAAAATTATTTTTTTAATCTTTTCTGCTTCGAAATATGTATGTATATACTTACGATGGCTATCTGATTCAGCCTCAGTGGAACGCTGTTGTGCTGCACGTGATAAACTTTTTCTTTTTGATGGTGAATGCTTCAAAGCTAAAAATGCATATAATATTTTTGGATGTAGTTAATATGTCAAATTATTAAAAATGTCTACGGTAAAAAAATTGTCTTATTTATTTAAAACAGAGAATGTTTTTTTAATCATAAAAAGGATAAGCACTAGCCAACAAAAACAAATGAATATAACTTGTCTTTAACAAATTGACCACTTACTTTAAATAAATAGAAATATAAAAATAGTAACAATAATATTGTAATAAACGAAATTAACTTAACAATATATGTTTATTGAAAGTGCATTCATAAAATTTAAATAAATAACATTAAAAATGAGTAGAAATAAAAACTATACACCACTCAACGCATATGGGCAATTTTTACCTATATAACTGGAGACCAATGTTCGAAACTTTCTATGGTTTCCCTTAATTTCTGGGAGATCCACTTTGCAATTAAATTAAATAAAGTTTTACAAATTAGCGTATTACTACACATTTTAATACTATGACTTTATCACTAAGCATGATGAAACTTCGATATTTTATTTAATTTTCTTATTTATATATAGGAACATTTTAATTAGATTATGTAGATACTTACATGACGGAATCTTCCTAAAAACAGTTTTTGCCATAAAATTCTGAAATCTTTGCGCATAAAAAGATGGTCGACAAACAGACACTGTATCCTATATTTATATATATTATAAAGAATATATATAATTTGATTATATACTAAGAATATTAATTTAATTTTTATATTTTTATCTACCCCATCATGGATAATACTCTTGAAGGTATGCTCCAGTTTTTTCTTTAAACGATATGATTGCAAAATATCAATTATACCAATAAACAAAAGTAGCCGTTCTCCCTTTTCACTTCTTGCAGGAATTCCACCAGGCCTATTCAATTAAGTAAGCATAGTATCATCATATCAAATAAAAATTCAATTTTTTTATCATTGACATACGGAACATCCTCTTCTTCATCAATTGGTTCACTTTCCGCTTGAATACTTTCCATTGCTGTTGAATGAGCTACTAACCTCTGCCGATTAATGGACCTATAATAGATGCTAAATAGAAACCAAATCACTTTCTCACATAATACATTATGTACTCTTACCTGCTTCGGTTCAATGCTGCAGATTCACTAGTACTATATTGTTCATTTTCAGGACCTTCATCAAAATCGGAGTCTTCTAAGCGCGGACTTTTTGGATTTGCGTTATTTTTTCTTTCCTCTTGTTTCTCTTTAAATGCTAAATCTAAATTGTGTACACCAACTAATAAAGAATAATCCATAATTTTAAATGATTCCAGGACAGTACAATCTCGATGAATTGTTTTTATTAATGCACTATACGTATCAGCTTCTAATAAAATACCGTTGGGATGATGTTCCATGAAATCTAAGTCTTTATAAGTCGGTGATGATTTACCTCGTTCAGCTTTCGAAGCCTTTTGGTATTTAATTTGAAATTTTGTTTTAATGCTTTAAAAAAAACCAAGTTATTTTATTGAACATACTTTACGCTTATAAGTTGAACCCTTTAAGTCATATTTCAAATGCATTTTTACATAAGATGGAAGTAAATTATTCATAACAACCAAGCGTACATTTTTGCTATTACATTGAAAACAATATAGACCAAAAAATTTCGGCAAAAGTGTTCTTGGATTTTGATTGAGATTCAAGTAATATCTGAAAAATATATGTATTTATTTTTTAGACAAAACAATAAGAATAGAACGTAAAAAGAACTGCACTAAAAAGTTTGCTGAATTAAATTTATTTGAATTAAAAATATTACCCCGGCAAAAGCTTTTGCAGAAATTCACCCTCTTTATGTTGAACAGTTTTAATGATAAATTCATCATCATCAGTTAAATAAAAAATAGATCCAGACGCTCCAGGATTAGACAATTCTCGCAGAGGTTGCGAGCACATTGACATCTATATTCCATTATATAATCATAGTTTCACAAAATATCATAAAAATGAATACCATAAAATCATCTGGTTCTATGCCAAACAAATCTCTAAAATATCGGAATGCTATTGGTGCGTATATCTTAAACCTAAATTCACTATAATGATGTGCAGGTGTCAAACTTGATCCCTCCGGGGGAAACGATATACTTTCAATTTCCCAAAAGTCCATCATCAATAAATCTCTTTTTGGCTTTGATGCTAAACTTCCAACCTTCAATAATCCATAAAATTTGTTAAATATTAATAATCTATTAGTTTTCAAAATACATACTGTGTGTTGAATTCCCAATTGAATGGAGCCCATAATTTGAGATGTTTGAATTTTCTTATATGTTATCTCACCGCCCTCCCCCACTCTCCTGTGTCCAATTTTTCGCTCTTTATCTGTTTTTGCATATCTGGCACTCGGTGGCCTATTGCTTTGGACAGCATCAATAGAAACCTACAATTTCAAAACATTAAATTTTCCAATCTACGTTCTCAATATTTGAAAAACTTACATCTTGTGTCCCAGATTTAGCTTCAGTTCCCGAAACACGATCTTTTTCTAAAAAAAAAGTTTTTGTAAATGAAAATATAAAATGAAAATTAAAAAAGTACAATATAAATCCACTATATTATACTATTTAAAATAAAAAATTACCATATAATACTTTAAATTACACACACAAAGCCGGATAAGTATACTTATTGTTAAGTTTTTTAATTTTTAGATTTTATACCTTTTGTTAAGTTTTTGAGTATTAGTCTCTTTTATTGAATTTATAACATTTTCAATAAGTTTTACTTACGCTCTAAGCTAATGCAATTTTCTTCAGTAATTGTAACTTTAGTTACTAAATATATTGAAGTCATATCATTATCAATATTCCTACTTTCAATGGACATTTTCTTTCAATTAAAAATAAGTTTTATACTAAAATGTCTTTTATATACAAAATGTAACATAGTTTCTGATAAACGATATCTGAACATGAAACAGACAAATACTAATTTGAAATCTATTATTCATATTCACATAAAATTTATATAAAAAATTAATAACAAATAACCATTGTAACATAATATTAATTAAAAATTCACTTCATATTTTATTAAACATCATTTTTATATAGCCGAAAAAAAATTAATTTTAATTAAAATCAAACCTAAAAGTAAACAAATTGCACTTTGCTCTTCACATTGTTCTAATTTCTTCGAGATCACTAGCTATCTTTTTCGAGGGAGGATAAGCGCGATATTTCTCATAACAGTAATAATTAATATTTGTACAAATCATAAATTCAATTAAAATATGTAAAAATTTATGCAAGTTTGTTTTTTATAAATAATTTGGAAAAATAGTATTTTTTTAACTTCTGATTTAAAAATACATCAAATTTTTATTGAATTTGTAAATAATTTAGATGAAGTTGAATTTTCCATTCATGGAAAGGTCTCAATTCATTATATACAAAATAAGTTTTGGGAAATGACAAAACTGCCCAAACTTGAAAATGAGGACACGATGACTAAACCATACAACTTTCCCTGACATTGTTCGTAATTTAACATGTTTGATATTTACCATTTTCATCGGATATTTTCGCCCCGCCGATATTTTCAATATTTCGATTATTGGATACTATTGATTCTAATTCAATAGAATCAATTCCATCGCCGGAAGCCATTTTAGTGTGTACTATTTAAAATAACTACTGATTATAAATCTCATATCCTTTTTTTTTTAAATTAATAACAAAAAATATTGTTTTCTATCATTTTAGTTAGATTCGGACACATTTTACTTTATCACAGCACTTGAACGATTAGAAAAAAGAACGACATAGCAAAATTTTCCTTTTTGACAATGACAGTGACACCCAATTAGTGGTGCCACTTGTGCTAGCAACATTATTCTCAATATTTTGAAATCGGTTTAAATTGTAAACTGCACTACCGACGTTTCCAATAAATTTAAATATAACATATTTTTAATTTGGAACTAATGAACATTTCCTTTTTTGTATATTATTATTAATTGTAGAATTTTTGTTTATAAAAAAATGTATGAACATTTAATTTATAAATTTATATAGCTAAAAATAAGTTCAACAAGTATTTATACTCTGATATCACTTCTAGTATCAAAGTTTATACATAATTCAAATAGACAAAATATGTTGCAAGACTTCTTACATTCAAATAGTGGTTGTAGGTAGTGTTTACTAAAAAATTTCTTCTGAAATAATATTTTATTATAAATGCAATATACAATGAAACAAATACTTTTATAAATATATATATATATTTATATGTTTCCCTTTTCTAATCAATATATAAGCGTGTAAGATATATAACAAATTTTTTGTATTTCAAAATTTAGTAACAATATATAATTTTATGTAGAACGAAGCTTGGCTAATTGGGCTTCAATATCTTTTTCGGACCGCAATGATTCTCCAATTTTACCAGTTCCTACATTTGGAACACCTGCCATCTATTTTTTACACAAAATATACGAATTAATAAATATTAAATATAGGTGGACTTTTTTATGTTAGTAAAATTGAACTTACTTTTCCAGATACTTCAATTCCAATTTCATCAAGCACTTTGTTAACAATTTCGTTAGATTCCTCTTCATCACCCGACTCTGTTAACATGTCATCTAATGTATCGTTTACTGTAAAAATTAAATCAATTTAATTTAATATTCATCAACAGAATCTATATTAATTACTCATTTCATCTGTCATTTCCATTTTCATATTAGCGGCTTGGAACTCTCTCATATCTTTAGCTATACCTTCTGGTCGCATAATCTTATTCATATTTGCCATCGTCTTTCCTGTAGTAGATAAAGCATCACTAAGAGCGACATTGGCCCCAATAGCTTTATTTTGAAAACCGACGGATGTGATCTAGAAAGTAATATTTAATTCCAATACAGATCTAATACAATTCTAATGTTAATGTAATCAACTTTGCTTGTTGCAGCATAAGTTCTATTTTTCTGCTTTCTTAATTGTATTAATTGTTTTGCGAGAATTTTGCACGCATCATTATTTCCTTCTTTAGCATTCCTCTTAATTTCTAGCTCCTAAAATTATAATTGCCATTGAATGTCATTAAAAATGAATCATCAATAATATAAATAATCAGTACCAGTTTTTTCTCCTCTTCCTCTAATTTTCTGCGTTCGCGTTCAATATCGCGCGTTGCCTTTCTCAAACTTTTATCATTATCGCGCTGTTGTTCTTCAAAATAATAATATAATTAAAAAATATTTATTGCTAAAATATGTAATCCATTGCCTTTTAAAGTTGGTTTCTTTCCGAAAATATTACTAAACATTATCTTCCAACAATTTCACCAACATAAGAAATAAAATTATTTGACGTTTTCGTGTACTTCGTTCAATTATCAAATAAGAACAGGTGTTAAAAGTAAAAAAATATATATGCAAAAATATCGACTGAAAACATTAAATATACCTTAGAAGTATGTGTAGATAGTTTAAGTTGTCAACTCGTGTGTTGTGCAGTTGTGCGATGTGAGGATCATGCAATTTTTTATTTTATATTTGATATATCTTACAATTAACAAATTTTGACAAATTACAAATTCGTACAGTTTTTGTGCAATAACCCTTTGTTACAAATATTTTGCAGTTTCCTTTTTACTGTCAACCAAAATATAATGTTTACCGAAAATACTACTGTGGTTTCAAAGTTACCAACATAAAAATGGCTGACGATGAAAATGACAGCCAAAATTTTCCTCTTCACGAGTGTATTTTTAAGGGCGATATACGTAGACTTTCACAATTATTAAGAACTTGTGACGTTTCAAAAAAAGATAAACATGGTAAATAAAATAATTTCGAGATATATTTGCTTTAATATCTCTAATTAAGATTTTAAAATCTATAATGTTTATGAGCTTAAACATTTTATAATTTTTCAGGAAATACCGCACTTCATCTTTCAGTTATGCTTGGTCGAAAAGGTAAATGTTAAAATTTCTTTGTTATAGAGTTTAATTATTTGATTTAATAGAATGCACCTATTTATTATTGGCTCATGGTGCGCCGGTGAAAGTAAAGAATTTACTAGGGTGGTCACCATTAGCGGAAGCTATCAGCTATGGGGATAGACAGACAAGTATATATTATAGGTGAAACATATATGTATAATTTTGTTTTATATTTATCAATTTTATTAGTTTCTTCATTATTACGAAAATTGAAACAACAAGCTCGGGAACAAATGGAGGTCAGACGACCGAATTTGGTAAAAGCCTTAACACAAATGGGAGATTTCTACATGGAACTTAAGTGGGACTTCCAGTCATGGGGTATTAGGCATTACATAATTTAATCAAGCATGACATATTTAAATACATATGATAAATTTAATCGTTCTTCAAAATAGTACCACTTGTTTCTAGAATCTTGCCATCAGATATTTGCAAAATTCATAAGTCTGGCTGTTCTATAAGATTAGATACAACTTTAGTTGATTTTTCGGACATGAGATGGGAACGTGGAGACATATCATTTATATTTCGGGGAGATAAACCACCACAAGTAATTTTTCAGAATATGTTATGAATAATACTTATTATTTTATTTCGTAGGAGTCTTTGACAGTATTAGATAACGAATATCAATGTTATCAAAGAGTCAGATATGAAGAAACAGATACTGAAATAGAGGATGAAGTAGATATACTAATGTCAACTGATATTTTAGCAGCACAAATGTCTACAAAAAGTATAAACTTCTCGAGGGCCCAGTCTGGATGGTTCTTTAGGGAAGATAGAAAGGTATATTTATTTATTTATTCGAAAGGTTCAAATATATTTAAATTTTAATAATAGGAAATAGTTGCTGGACAATACGATTGTGATCTTTATTGCATAAATGGTTTGGTTTTAGAATCGCGTAAAAGAAGAGAACACTTATCGCGAGACGATCTGCAAAAAAATAAAGCTCTGATGGAATCATTTACTAAAGGCCACTCACCGGGATTGGATCAAAATGGAGAAGTAAATTTATATAAATATATTATTTGAATCAATTAAATAATTTGTTGGTTACAGATTGTTAGAAGAAGTTCTCTGTCACCACCTCCAGAGTGTTTAACAACTTGGGAGGAATACATAAATTGCGATTCATGTGAATATCCAAAGTTAGGGAGGGACTTAGTTTATAAAGAGTCTAGTAAAGTTTTTAGAGCAACAGTTGCAATGGTAAGGACAATTGTCAATCATAAAATATGAACATTAAACCAAAAATATATGATATTATAGAGCAAAGAATTTCCATTGAGTGTGGAGATGCTATTAAATGTGTTAGAAGTGATAGCACCTTTTAAACATTTTACAAAATTAAGAGAATTTGTAACACTTAAATTGCCATGCGGATTTCCTGTAAAAATCGATATTCCAATATTAAGGACAGTTTCAGCTAAAATAACATTTCAGAAATTTGAATTTAGAGATAATATATCGTCGGATTTATTTGAGATTCCAAAGTCGTATACAGAAGATAGTAGAAGGTGAGTAAAAAATATTAACTGAAAAAAATAGTTCAAAATTTTGTTACAAGCTTTTCCAAATTTCCTCAGCATATTCCCGGTTAGCACTTTTCTGCTATTTTCAATGCTCAATTTGCCTGAACTCAAGCTGTCAAGTTGACTGCAAAATTTGAAATTTATTATAAGTTGTTATATAAGTATATAACGCATGTTGCAATAAAAGCACAAAATGATTTTATTGAGTTTTCTTTAATCATTTAGAAAATTGCTCGTTTTTATATTCAACATGCGTTTTTAATATTACTATTTTATTACTACCCTTAATTCTAACATGTTCGCTATTTCGTACCAGAAAAAATGATTATAAATTTTTTGCTCCGAGTCTAAGATATCTATTGTATAAAATAATACATATATGTCTTGATATTATATTCTTGGAAATTGTATACAAAATAAAATATGTAAAAATTGTACGCCATTTTTGGGGAAATATTGTAAAGTTTTAGATAATATAAACTTTTATAGATTTCTAATTTCAAATTACAATATTCAATTTCCATGTTATAATTATTGATTTATGTTTGAGTTATTCCTTAAGTCGACTAGGTTTATTAAGCAAAGTAAGACTCTTTCCATTTAATTATCCCTTATAAAAAATTAGAATGAATTAAGTAAAATTGTTTATATTATTCCTAAGGAAAACTTTTCCATAACAAAACATTAATTTAAATGAAGATATTTTTTTAAAAAAATTGCATATTCAATTTTATTTAGAACTAACCATTTTAAATATAATCTATATTAATATTGTATATTAATTCATTTATGGCATTACATCTTATTTAAAACGTTTCTTATCAAAATTAAATTATTTAATTTACTTTAAAATTAATAAATTATTAACCAATTTGCATAATTTAACCATTTAGGTTCCCTGATTTATGACGCATTGGTTGCAAATTAAAATTACACAAATTTAATAACAAGAAATATGCTACTTCTTTTAATACGGATATTCGATTTTTGAAACTTGACACAGACATAGTAAGTATAACAATAAAATCGAAATTTAATAATAAATGTATACGTATCAAATGCGTAAAATGGAACATTCTATTGTTAACATAAAAGTGTTCTTTAATTATACCACAAAATAAAATTAGTTCTATAATTTTACAATTGTAATGAATGAAAATGTTTATTATTTTTGTATTATAGTGTTTTTTTTTTACATAAACGTTTTAATACCTTTAGTTGAATATTATTTTAAATAGAACAATCGTAACTTTTCATAGTCTATTTATTACGTCCTGTACTTGTAGAGATTTGCATCTCGTTTAATTATAATATTTATTGATAACTTTTTTGTCACCTTATTAATTGAGATTTTTATGAGTAAACAAACATTAGCAAATTATTATTGAAATTTTATACAATAAATGTAAAGGAATAGTAAAATAATACTTTTATATTTAAAACTTACAATATGCTTACATAGAATATATAAATATAAACAGTTGTATTTAAGCTTTAATAGACTGGCAACACTTTTGCTCTGAATTGATCTCTATTGTTAGAAGAGAAAGAAAAGACAAAGATTATAACAAAAAAATCAATACGGAAAATTTAAAAAAGGTAAAATATTTCATAGACAAATTAATGGAATATGTTAAAAAAAAAATAGAAAATAAATTTAAAAAAAAATATTTTTTAAACAAAATTCCAATATTTTTATTAAAAAATATATATATGAAATATATCAATGTGAAGCGTTAACAATATGAATTAAAATAAATTAGTTTGATAATTTATATATAAGCATTATAATGATAAAAAAAGATCTTATCGAATTTTCATATTTTTACACTTTAGTAGAAAGTAAATCTACACAAAATACCTGACCATAAAGAAGAAAATATTATCATATAAAAAATATTATACAAGTATTATGAGCCAATTGAATATTTTTATATAAATATTTTATTGGATATTATAGTATATAGCATTTTATTGTTTTAAATAACATTTTATAAGCAAACAAATTTACTTAAAAATAACCGACAAGTCTAAAATAATATAAATAAATTTTAATTGCAACTAATTAGTTAGCCCCTCCTAATGAATAGGCAGCTTTTATTATGTAATTATTTAGTCATCACTGCTATTGTAATCATATGTTCAGTAAAACTTCCATTAATATAATGCTAATTCAATTTTTAATCCAGGTATACTATAATTTGTGAGTTTAATTATACACTAATCTCGCCTATTTAGTAAAAATTCATCATATCAATGATATACCAATAAATGTATATTATATACTCGTACATTTTTTTTTATTTTTCATTGATTCTTATTTCATTTATTAAATTATGCTTTTGAATACATTTTATATATACTATACAATAAAATAAATTAAAAAAATATATTATAATTAAATATTTCACCGACTTTAAAAATAAAAAATATTCTTAAATTATTTAATAGTGATTTTTTATTCAATAATTAATTTAGACAATTTTCAAGCGTAAAAATATTCCATACCATACGATGAAAGAAAATAAACGGAACCAATATTGTAGTTTGTCATATTATCAATTCAAATAAAACATTAAATAGAACATGAAAATCAAGTGTATGCTTAAATACTCATTTCAATTAGTAAATTATTTAGTTTTTAATAAAATACATTAAAGCTGCCTTTGCATTGAATTTTACAAATGGTCTTTGTCAAATGTAGTACTTTACTACTTAATTTTTGATGCTCCAAAAATAGTTTGTACACATCAAAATTATTTAATTCTTTCATATTAAATATATATGATTCATAAGAATCCACCATAAAACCATAAATATATGGTTTTAATACCATAAATTATAACGTTAATGGTGTTATTATTAATAACTAATAATATTTATAAATACGAGTATCATTTATGGGTGTCATCATCTAAAAACGCTAGTAAAATGTTAAAAGAAATTCTGCCATGCTCACCTTATGTTAAGGTTGCATAGAATGACAGAAAATACTTAAAATTTTAATTTAAGAATATATATGAAAGCTTAATAGTCATAATGATACATACATATATAGCTAAATTGTGTTAGTAATAAAGATAATCATATGTTATTAGAATTGATGTATTTAATGAAAGGAATAAAGTAAACAAATAAATAAACGTTAAATAAGAAAATTTTAAAAATTAATCAAGAATGTGTAAGACAAAATGAAATTATAAACAAAATTCATTCCATTAAGGATTGTTTGAACTGTGACAAATGCAGGGTTTTATTTAGTAAAAGCTAAAATATCAACAAAAAAAATACTAAATTATTATATAAATTCAAATGTTATAAATTTTTTGATTTATAATTATGTTATATTTTTTTTTTGTAACCTTAAGAATAAAATGTTTATTTGAAGAATGGTTTATGTTTCATTTTAACCCGGACACATAAAATATTGTTTTGAAAGCTTTCCGTTATTTTATTCTATTCAATTAATTGATTTTACTCATGTGTTTTTGAGTAAAATCCGCATGTATTTATTTATATGTATGTTAAGTAACCGGAAAAGATTATTCACGCAAGTGTGCAAACCAAACAAATATTGTATTTTTTATCTTGTAAAGATTTTATATGAAATAGATTCTTATGCGTAAATTGAATATTAATTGAATTTGTGAAAATCGACGTTGAATTTTATTAGAATCACTATAATAACTATGCTCCACTATTGTGAATTATGAATACAACACGTTGTTATAAGTCCAAAATTTATGTGATAATTTTGCCGGGTCGAAAAGCTGCATCATCGTAGAAGTATAATAATTTAACTAAACCAGTTTGAATTTGGTAAGTGGATTAAGTATTTACAAAATTTTTAATGATTAAGGAAACAAGTAAAGAATTTAGAAAATGGACAATTAGCAAACTTGTACGAGGACCACATTTATAAAAAAAATACAACAAATAATGAAAAAATGGCACATTTATTTTGTATAATACATTTTACATGATTTGATTTTTTATAGTTTTTCTCAATTTTTAGATTTTTTGCGCCTCTAGCATTTTATTTTATTTATTAGAACTAGTTATTTATATATATTTATATATATGTATATATATATAGTTTTTTTTAATCTATATATATATATAAATATATATATGTACATACACATATATATATATTATATGCATATACATTTTAGCATTAGCTTATATTCTATAACCTAACAAATTGTCATTTTCTTAAGTTATGGATTTTTGAACTAAATTATATTTCTAATTTATGGTTAAATAAACAATTTTCATACCTAAATAGTATTTATATTTCTTTTTTTTTATTTAGTTTTCTTCGTGTTTTTTTCTAATTCCAAGGTTTGTTTATTGTTTTCGATACTTCCTTTCTTTATTATTATTATCATTATTATTATTCATATTCAATTTAAAATTTTCGAATATTTGAATTATTCGAAAAAAAAGATGTTGTGTTATAGAAAGCAATTGAAATAAATTTTCTTTGTGATTGAATGCGGCATTCATAAAAATAATAATAATAATTTTTTTGGCTCTTAGCTTTCAATAATTTTTCTATTAATTTTTTTCTTTCATTCTCTATAATGATTGTATAAAAAGTGAAAATATGTAAATTTTTTTATTGACTAAATAAAAATGAAACAAAAAATATTAATAAAATATATCAATGCTAATAGTTCTTAATAATAATAATAATAATAATTATAATTATAAAAGTAATAATAATAGTATTATTAATAATATATATAAAATAATTTTAAATAAAGTATAATCGTTGTAAACAAAATAAAGAAAATTGAAAATATATTTCGCTTCAGATTGTCCTATAATTAAAAAATATATGTAAGTATAAAGTAATTTAAAATAAACATAATAATAATAATAATAATAATTGTAATGGTTGTGAAACAATTAAAATTAACTAAATAAAGTTATTTTAAAGCAAATGTGCCACAAGATCTAAAATAATAAAAGCTCAGATTTTCTCTGGCTTTGCACGTAGTTCAAAGGAGTACAAAAATATTATGATATACTTAAAAAAGAAATTATTAGATATGTGACAATATTTTTTTTTATTTCTTTTGTCTAAATTTCTTCTTTTAATAAGACGATGGCCACTTTTTTAAATAAAATAAATATTCATATAATAAAATAGTTATTATTTTGGTTTTCTTTTTTTTCAAATGTTTCATACAAAAATCTATAATTTATATTTAAAAAATACATAATATTTGTAAATATTTATAAATATAGTATATGTAAACAAATTGGGTAAAATTAGCGTTATTTAAATATTATTATTTTCTAAATTGTAAATTTAATTATTGTAAATAGTTTTGCTTTGTATCTGATTACGGAAACATTTAATTATTTAATTGATAATATAAAAAATGATGATTTTTTTTTATAAATTATTGTAAAAGTTGCATAAAATATTGTTTAAAGTTTTGAGCGATCTATTCATCTTTACATAATTAATCGTAAACATTTGTTGAGCAATTTTGGAAACACAGCTTCGTTTTATTAAAATTACTTAAAAATATTTAATTAATGTAAATGACGGTGCCAATTCATATTTGTTTTAATATAAACCCACTAAATGCATTAATTGAAATTTACTTTTTAATATCGCTTTTTCATTGAAATTTAATATTCTATATTCATTATATACCAGCTTTTTGTAATTACAATTTCAATCTAATATTGATAAAACCAAGGGTATAAATAAGTTATTCGTAAAATTAAAAATAATAACTAATACTATTTAATAAAAAAAAAAGTTAGCTACCAATAAAAAATGGATTTTTCCAAAATTATATTTGGATTGTGATAATTAAATTGAGATGGCACAACCTAAAATACCCTTGAGTCATCCATAATTACTATTTCCCAATAAAACAAAACTAAATAGATTAGTTTTATTTTATTCAGTACATTTTATAATTTAAATCTATAAAATAGTAGATATGTAAATATTTACGAAATTTTAAAAAAAATATAAATTAATTATATTTGTATATTAGTTAAAAAATGAATATTTCTTATGCAAGATATTTAAATGTGCAGGTTAATTCTTGTTTTGAAAAGGAAATTTATACAAAATCAATATTCAGCTCAACTTTTGAAATAATTAATAATCAATTATAATATTATTGTATTATTTTTTTATCACGAATTGACTGCATTGACTTTACTTTAGTATTTTATCAATGTTTTTTTCAATTCTTTTCGCTTAATAAATAATTACTTTTGTAATACCTTTTGCTTTACCATAATACAAATAATATGCATACAAATAATGCTATCGTAATATTGTTTTTAAAAAAATACTTTAGTAAAGACTCAATATTTCGAATGTCTTATTTTATTTATTACAATGTTAATTCCTTTTTATTAATTGAAAATATATGATAGTAACAATTTTATTATTAATATGAAAAGAAAGTAATATCTAAACATCATTTTTTTGTATTATTATTGTTTTATTTCTTTGCTTATTTAGCTAATAAAAAGGAATTATTTTATGATATTACAAAAATACTGTTTTGTGAAAATTAAATATTGTCGATGTTTTTTAAATTCTCTTTTTACAAGTTTTTTTTCCCTTGCTACTTAAAGAAATAAAATTTCAGTAAGTAAACATTTAAGTATAATTTTCTATTGCCACCTTCGAACAATATTTTTCTTTTTTTATTTGGTTCTTCGAATATTTAAGATTAAAAAAAAAGATAAAGTGAATTTTGTATAAGTGATCTGTCTACTTTCTTTTTATTTTTTGTGGCGAAAAAAATTGACTCCTTTAAAAAAAAAAAGACTATTGTCCTACAAGCCTTGCTGTACTGCATTATTTAAGATTGTCAATTAATAAATGTCATTGATTTTAAATACAATATTTCGTATTAAATTTTCTATTACTTTATTTACAATATTTGTTATATGCATTTCACTCACAATGCTTCTTACAATGAAACATAGTTTTGTTTTGTTTTGATAAATAATTATATTTTAATAAGTTGTATTTTATTACATATTTGATTGAAAACTTCAAATATTAAATGAATATTGCATATGAAATATCTAGATTTTTTTTCTGTTCAAAAAACAAATACAAAATTTAATCAAATTTCCTAGTCAAAGAATAAGGGAATGCTGTAATAAGTACATTTTTTTTTAATAAATTGTGTATATTTTAGATTTTTCGAAAAAAGTAATTAATTAATTAAAATAGTACTATATTTATTTTACATAGATAAGTAAAAAAATAATCAGGAATTATGTAATTATAAATAAAACTCTCTTTGGTAATAAAAAAAGAAGAAACAAAAATACATATAAATAAGATTGAATATCCATATCTACTATCTGGTCATCTCACATGGCCGAATACATTTGAATGCGAAGAAAATCAAGAACTGTTGTAGGACAATAATTCATGTTTGTCACGTCTGTGTATAACCATTAGTTTTTTTTTATCACAAAATAATTAAAAAACAAAAAATAAAAGAAAAATTAAAATGCCTAAAAATTATATAACTTTAAAAATATTTTTTTATCATTTCATATAATTGTAAAATTTGCGAATTTCTCATTACCTCAACTATTTTATTATAAATTATTTGATAACTTATTCGTTTATCTCAAATAATTTAAATAGCAAAAAAGAAAATTAACAATTCAGCACAAGCCAATAACGTTTATTTTATTTTATAAATGATTTTTTGAATTACGTTTTTCCTTTACATTTTATTATTAATATCATAAAAAATATGTTTTTTTTCTCGTTATTTTAAATGAAATTTTAAAATGTTTCCAATTTCAAAGTTTTCATGAAATTTTAATAGAAACTTCAATTTTTAAGCTTCTATATTTACTTTACTGTATTTATTTATACATATATAAATAATTATTACTAATTTTCTTCTTCTCATTATTATTAATATAACTTTAATTTATTTTTGATTTTAATTTAAATTTTTTTATTTTGATTTATTTACAAAATGGTACTCTGTATTGACAAAAAAAAACAAAGAATAGCTATTGGGCTTGCCCCGAATTTTGAGGTAAGATAGGTGGACCCTGCGCAAATCATTGATAAATAAAATCTTCAAAGTTTATTCTAAAAACTAACCGGCATTGTAGGATACGGAGCTTGCGGCAACATATGATGTTGTGGAATTTTTGGACCATCTTCGGCTTTTTCCTCTTCTCGTCGCTTAAGACATGCCGCTTTTGGATTAAGATTACGTTCTGAAATTTTTTAAAAGTACAAAATTATTTATGAAAATAATAATAAATGACAATATATCATTTAGATTATTTATTAACAATATTAATAAATAATATTATTATTTATACGCAACATTTTACTAAATAAAAAAAAAGAAATACGTCTCGCTAATATTGTGTTTTGAAAATATGTGTAAAAATCATCATAAATTTTTATTCATTTTGTCTAAATAAAAAAAAAAATTAATAATATGCAAGCAGAGAAATACTTTTAAAGAACTCACCTCTAACTTGCTGTTCTAATGTCATAATAACTTCAACAGCCATATTAAGTATTCCGAGCTTTGTTTGTGGTTTATCTGATTTCAGATGTGTCATGCACATACGACCTAATTCCTTTAAAGCCTCATTTATGTCACGGATACGAATTCTTTAACAAATAAATAAATAAGATAAAATATTAAACTTAAAATAAACCAAAACTTAATTTCAATAATTGTTCAAAAAAAATTAATGTCGCAATACTAATCAGATATAATAACGACGCAATAAAATATTTTTTGTCACAATTGTTAATTAAATTGAAAATTTGCAAGTTTTATTTTAAAATATTTTTCCATACAACTAATTTGTTTATATTTATAATTGAATAATTTATAAAATTATTTCATCACGTTACTATCATTTTTTATTATTGTAACTGCATTTTTTCTTTATAATAGTTATTAAGATATAAATACCAACATATGTACATACGTATATATGTGTGAATATTATTTATATCATTTTCATTGACCTTGCGATATCAGTATTAACTACAATATAAAATTTACATGTATATCTAGTCATATTTATATATTTGATGAAATATGTATATTTAATGGAATTCCTCATAAAATATATAATATGAAAAATTTATGTTCTTATATAAATATATATATATATATATATTAGAACGATAAAAATAACCGATAATTATACAACTTCATATTATAATTCCAATGGTAAACCAGATTGACCTTATCATTAATTGAAAATTATTATATAAATATAATTTTTTTATTATGTTAATTATTCAATGTTAAATTATTGCTTTTTTATATTTTTTCCAATACATTTTCAAAGGAAAAAACATTCTAGAAACAAATGTTCAATTTTTCATGTTAAGAGAATATTCTAGTTAAAAAAATGATTACGTTAAAATAATTTGGTTTAAAAATTATTAGAATTTTATAATTCTTCAATTGAATGAATAATCCAATTAAATTGAAGAGGAAAAACTATAATTAAGATGCGAGACATTAAAATACTTACCGTCTCATTATTTTTTTAATAAATTTGATGTTATTATTAATATAATGTTTACAAATCATATCAAGTTATTATTCTACTGTAGATTATCTCTATTAGTAAGTATTAAAATAGAAGGAAATACTCGACTAGTTAGAATAGTTTTAAGGACAATTTGTCTAATAAGTAAAAAGGACATACAGATATCAGAAATATTGAAAATATGAAGAAATATTTTAAGGATTGTATATATTATAAAGTATTGTAAATAATATCATTGTAATTGTATTGTAATAATTTAGTTTTAGCATATGCCAAATGTTGAATATCTTTGTAAATATTAAAATTATGTTCACATGTTTGTAAGCAAAAGGATTGATTAATAAAGCAATTTTGTTAAATTTTCACGAAACATTCAAATATTTTATTATGAATATTTGTTCCTAAAATTATTTTCAATTAAAAAGTTTCCGTTTTTTTTATCAATATACGTACTTATTATTTAATGCAAAATGATTTTAAATATAATAAATGAATTTATATATAATTTATAAACAAGTTCAAATGGATATAATGAAAATACAATCAATAACTATTTTGCGTATCTTTTGTACCTTTCTCTAGCATTATTCGCTTGCCTCCGCTCTCTTTCTCTTTGAGCTTTTAAAGCAGGCTCTTCCTCTTCTTCATCCGCACTTGAGCAACTGCGCGAATTTTTACTAATTAAAAATAATGTTACGATTTAAAAAAAAATAAAATAAAATAAATAAAAGTACTGATAACCAAATTTAAAATAGAAATAAAATTATTCTTTTTAATTGGAGCGCGGATATTATAGAATGGATAATAAATATTAATGACAATAGTAATAATAATAATAATAATCATAATAGTAAAAATAATAATAATAATGAGTCATTATTATTATTATAATAATAACATTGATAATAAATTATAAGAATAATAATAATATCAGCTCAAAGATGTTAGAAATATTTAATGAGCACTTGCACGATATAATTTTAAGATATTTTTTATAATACACGTACATATCGGCGGTTGATTTCTTCAATATAAAAATGATACAATTACATTTGCATACATATAAAACGTTAAAATATATTCGTTATAAAGGCAAAATTAGATTTTCATTAACTTAAACAAAAACGCATTATTTAACATTGATTGTATTTCGATTATTTTTTCTTGACACATTTGATTTTTATTTTCAAAATAATCCCATATATTTTGGTCGGGCATTCATAATAAAGTCCGTTAAGAGGTATAAAAGGAAAAATATAATTTTGAAAAATCTTTTGACTTACAGAACTAAAACTTTATTGTTATAACATAATTATAAATCATAAACAATTTAAACCTATAATTAAAATTATTCAGAAATAATATATTTAAATATATGTTATCTTAGAATATGTTTTTAATATAAACATTTACAATGGTATGGTTGTTTCAAGTCGATAATCTTAAATACCAAATAAGTAACATTTATATATGATAACATAAGAAATTGAATAACATTCAAGTTCCTATATTCATGTTATTTGTTTCGATTTGTAGATATCTTCTAGTATAAATAATATTGATCTGAACAAACAAAAAATTATAATATCCGAATTTATAATTTTTAGAATTTTATTATCTGTTGTCTTTTTATAATTTTTTTATCTAGTAATAGAGATTTGAAACACTAAAATATGTTTGAAAAACTGCAGAGGAACGTATGAAAGTAGTAGGTAGGATTAAAACTGAAATTACAAAAATATTCCTTAAACCATATCTGTTTAGGAAAGGACAAAAATAAAACGAATAATAATAGAAATATGTATTAAAAATATTTACAATTTTAGATATTAGAAAGTTGTATGAAATAAGTAATTTTATTATTTTGAAAGAAATAATAAAAAATAAAAAAAATATTTTGATATTTATATTACCATAAATGTAGTATTTATACATTGGTTTTATAAAATTAAATATTAGTTACTGAAGCATAATTACATATGTAAAGAAAATTTTAATATATTTAAGAATTTACATTTTATGATATTACTAATAGTTTTGAAATATGAAACAAAGAAATAAAATAAATTAAATAACACAATCATACCTAAAATTAGCATAGAAATGTAGGGAAGTTTTAGTTCAATAAGTTTACATTGCAATAATAATAGATTTTTTTTTTAAATTTTTCGCAAATTATTTGTATAGAAAAAGAAATTAGATAATTTCTTAATGGACTCTTCCAAACAGTAGACCGGAATATACAATAAATTAAAGTGCTCATTACATACCTCTCTCTTACGTTATTTGCTTGACGTCGCTCTTTTTCTCTTATAGCTTTATTAGAAGGATCTATATTGTCATCACTTTCATTAGCTGTACAGCTAGTGAAAGGATTAATTGGATAAATGAAATTTTATTAAATTTTTTTTAATCCAGCGCTATACAATAATCAAGGTTCAACATAAATAATTATTAAGATTTCCCAAATATATCTACTATAAATTTACTACAAATATATATGTAATTATTTATCTTAGCAAAGTCAACTTACTATCTTCGAGCACGTTTTGCTGCTGCTTTGCCACTTGCATCAACAGAGCTGCTAGGTTTTGCATCCGCGTCTGGAGGTTCTTTTCGTTTCTCTGTTAAAAAAAACATTTCCAAATAAGACTCCTTATTTTTTATTTCAGAAAATATAATATTAAGAGTTCTTTGGTTATAGAAAACTAAAATCATATGTAAAGTATCAAATGGATTCTCGTTAAACATACTTGAATTTATTCCAGCGACAGCTACGGGAGTTCTTTCCATTTTTATTGATGGCGAAGCGTCGCTTGGAACGGTATCTGGCGCTAATGTTGTAGGCCCTACAGGCGATGTCGGCACAAATGTTGATGGTCCTTCTATATTTCCTATTGGTAAACTCAGTTGTGGTTCACAATGATTTCGTAAAACATTGAGAGCATCATCTAAACGCTCTTCCATGCGAGTACCCTGAAACGTCTTTTAGATAAAAAAAAACAAACATTTAAAATAAATTATAATTAAAACACTACACTCGATTAGACATATTTTTATATACTTTTTAGTAAGAATTAATGTAGAAAAAGTGGTAGTAATTATAATGCAAAGCCAAAATAAATTAATGGAAAAAAATTTAACTCAATTTAGAAATTTATTTTTTATTTTGAGGAGAAAGACGTCTTTTTTTTAAAAAAAACTACTTACCGTAGAATTCTCTGTATGCCCTCTAAGAAAACCTATTGCGTCATTTAAAGGTTGCAATTCAGGTGGGCTTCCCTGTGTTTTTAAAAAAAGTAAACGCATGCATAAACAGAAATAAAAATAAAAAAAACAGCAACAAAATTATATAAAAACGTATATTTATATGCATATGTCCATGTTTGTTTTGCATTAAAAGCCATGCTCTGATTTAAACTTTAAGGGTCAAAATAGAAATATATGTTTTTAGATATGCATTTAAAAACAAATAAAATTAACCCATTACAATTGAATATTCTATTGATTTACTTTACTGATCGCTTCCTATAGGATTTTTTTTTAAATTTTAAATCGAAATTGCTTTTAAACGAATCTGAAAAAATTGTAATCTTTCTACATTTAAATATAAAGAAAATTATTGTATTAATTACACCATCTCAAATCGTCAGTCGAAATTTTACGAAATAGTTAATAGTTTGTGTTTGAAAAGAACAATATGAACTCCTAATATATTGATATGTATATATTGATGCTCTCAGTGATTTTAAATATATATTGTATAATAAATATATACATATATATATATATAGTTGTTACGTATTTCCGAAATTGTGTATAGTAATACAAAATGTTATATAGTATTTAAAAAAAAACAAAGAAAAAATTTATTTAAAAAAAACTCGACAAATTGCAATACATGAAGAACAATCAAGCATATCTCAATTCATATTGGTTTTGACAACGTAAACTTCAAATAATTTTGTATTTCGCCTACAGTAAAAAAAAAAAAATACAAACAAATCAACCAACACTTACCATATGTAAACCTCTTGACACAAGATCATTTGCATAACCGCTATTTGATATATTTAAATTATTAGTAGTTGGAGCAGCTCCACCATTAATAACTGGTGTTAACTGTTGCCATGATGCATTATTTGTAGGATTCGTATTTGGAAGAATAGGATGTGCAGTTTGTTGTTGGGTTTGTGTTGTTAAAGGTGGAGGTGAATTGACTGGCGTTGAAGGATTTGAACTGAAACTACTAATACTTTGATCTGCTGTTGTATACATCTAAAATAAAGTCGGAAATTGTTAAAAAAATTTATACTACAAATTTATATAATTTATAAGAATAACAGTTATGATTTGTTGTGAATTTTCTTACAGTTTGCAATGCTTTTCCAACAAGAGTGTCATTTTGCACGGCTGGACTATGCTGAGGATGGGGATGATTATGAGCACCAGGGCCAATTGGTGAACTATAAATTGCAGGTGAATTTTGACTTTGTGGACCTGTTTGGACGGGCTGTACATTAGTTCCACGAAATGAACTCATCGGTGGTAAGGATTGAGCTTGATTCTGAAATGACACCATTTATTAGTTAGTTATTTTATTATTATATTCGATCAAAAATGACACTCATACTTGTGTTAAATGGCCATCCATATGTACAATTCCAGGTGACATGGTATAATGATCATGGCCGTGTGGGGGTCCTAAATGATTGGAATGCCCTGCATTGTGATATGATGTTGGTTGTGGAGGATATGCACCAGCTGGTGAAGAATACCAGTTTCCACCCGTAGAGTCAAAATATTGTTCCGATTGATATAAAGCTCCGCCAGCCTTTGGTGAAGCATAACGCGTGCTACCGCCGGCATTATCATGTGAAAACTCTTCTGATGGATACTATTAAAAACAAAATAAATTACATTAAAAAAAATTGTGTAATGTTCTATATACGCATTATATGTATTTAATAAAATTAAAGTAGTTTTTTTTTTGTTAATTACTTACCATGCCATTGTCTAATCCACCATATGGTGATTGGTAGCCATTTTTATCATTTACTAAAAAAAAATTAGTTAATTTTTTTATAACATAAAATATAAATATTTTTTTAAATTTATTGTAAGAAAAAATATTTTTCACAACAATCAACGATATTTTATAAGATGAAAAGATTCGCACAAGATACACATATTGATCGCAAATACAAATTACAATTTCGAGAAGTTCAAAAGATTTCGAAAATATCAAATTATAAATGTTTACAAAAATAGATTCGATATGTTTTACTGCATTGCCACCTAGCAACGTTAAAATATTAATTAATACAATACTTAATATTTTGAGAGATACGTGCATACAATCATTCCGATATTGCCACTTGCTAAGTAAAATAGTTTTGCGTGAATTATATAAATGTCCCAAAACAATTAAATCAGGTGACTATATTAATGACTGAATTATATTTTTCCTCTTCTGGTTACAGTAAGTCTGATAAAAATTATCAAAGAATTTATAAATGTATGTAACTAAAAAATTCAAAATTGTTTTTTCTTCTTCTTCAGTATAATAAACAGTGAAATAGCTAAGTAATAAAAATTCAAAATGAATTTTAAAAAAAAGAGTACATATTCAATTGAAAATGAAACGATACTAACAATAATAATAAATAAATAATTTCCATGCTACAAATTCTGAAAACCGGTCCTGGTTAATGTATAAATATGTACTTATTTATATGTGTATACAACAAATATGACCGCATTTACATTTATGGATGCACATACACATATGTATAAGTATATTCAACTATGAAATGTACTGTGCCATAATATGAAATGGAGGAAATTCGAAGCAATAAAATTACGCAGTAATTATGGAAATTGTAACAATGCATTTTAAAAGGGTTATCATTCTAACAAACTCATTGTCCTTTCTTATACTGCATGTATTTCCTTTCCATTTGTTCCATCTATGTACGTGGTACATTTAAATTATATAAAATATGTGAATGTGCTTTGTGAAGTTCAGCATTATCCCACACGCATGAATTTATATATGTACATACTAGGTGAATAGTGTTTTTTTTTAAATCTATTTGTCGATCAATTTTAATCATGCCAACCTATCCTGGGCTATGAACCTGAAACTTAAGCAGTTTTCTTTTCTTTTCTTTAACAATAAAACTTGTATTCAAACTACTTTTACAAATAAATAATTCCTATATACACAAGAGTATATGAAATTTGATAAGAACGGTGTATATTTTATAGGTGATTTATTCATAAACAAAAAAAAAAAAAGTTAAAGAAGGGGTAACAAAAATATAAATTTTATTATATTCAAATATGTTAAAGCGCTCTATTTTCATGAAAGTAATCTAGTTTAAAAGTCGATATGCATTTTTTATATTATGATCGATAAAAAAATATATGTCTCTCAGAAACAGCAAAATTATGTAAAACATATACAATTGCTTATTATTCTCATAAAATTTTCATTCAAAAATAGTGTGATTGTTAAATGATATTTAAACAAAACTATATATTAAATATTTTCAATAAATATAGGCTTTTGTTTTGTCCCAAAAATAACCGAACTTTATATTTAAATCATACAACATGCAGCGCCATCTATTGAAACTTGAAAAAAAAATCGCTGAGACATTATTTTTGCGACACAGTGTAGATATCCAAAATTCTGGATATCTACACGAATTATTTTTGGGACACACTGTGTAGATATCCAAAATTTGTACAATTTTTATTTTCCATTTACAATTATAAATTGTTTTGAACAAAATTAAAATAGAAAGTAGAATTATAAATGTCAATTGAATTTATAAATTTATGTATACATATAATATATAAATAGTATATGTACTAATATTTTTTATTGTTTTTATAATTACAGGAAGATTTATGAATTCAGATAATAATTCCACTTTATATTATTATTATACGCCTATATCAAATATATATTTTTAATTATAACTAATATGTTTTTGTCATAAAAAAATAAAAATTTAACAAAACAATATATGCATATATAAGCAGAAGTAGAAGGTATGTACATTCAAATGCACAAAAATTTACCAATTTTTAATGTTACGTTTTACATTTAAAAAAAAAATTTTTTGCTTTAAAACAGATATCCTACGTGAAAATTCGTCCCCCCATTTGTATAAATTTCTATATTTAATATAATCATAAAATATTCAAATGATTGATTAACTAATTCGGTAAATTATAAATATAATGTAAATAACTAACACATATGCACATGTTTGTCTGTACGTACTTACAGTAATTGTATATAACATTGTAATAAAATGTTAATGGCCCCTCTTTTAAAATTCAGATAATTTTCCATTTTATATTGTTATTTTTTCCAAGATAACAAATTAAATAATATTTTTGATTACAGTGCCAGGTGTTAACTTTTTGTACATGATTATCTATAACTAATAGCTGATATAAATTATATCGAAGGATTTAAAATAGCTAATTTTGATGTATAATATATTTTTGAAATATTCATTTAAATGCTACTTTTTGTCTTTCTCTTATCTTTAGACATTTTTTTTTAACTAAATCATCGCTGTCAACAGGTGGCGATTTTAGTTGATAAACATGACTAGAATGTCTTATAAAATTTTATGAAAGTTTGCCAATCAGAAACATTATGCATCTGTAGAGCTTTTGTAAAATCTACGATAATTTTTTTCTATATAAAAAATTAACGTAATTTGTTTGTAGTATCAATAAAAAGGAAAATCGCTTTAGTTAACAAAAAAAAACAATCTTATTAAAAAAAACTTTATTTATTTGCATGAAATCTATATGAAAGAACAGCGATTGGCAGCACTCGTCCTCACATTTAAAACACTATTCCTAGTATTACTTTAAAAAAAAGTTTGCAATTTTCGGTAATTTGATAAAATTTTTGGTCCAAAAAAGGTAGGCACGGTAAAAACACCAATCCGTTTATTTAGCTATAATGAACCACCTGTGTGAAATATTTGACACCAGTTGAATGCACACCAGCCACTACATAGTGTATTTAAGACAATGACATATGGTGGCTGGCCACTGCAATGTAAATAATCATTGATTTTCTGTTTTTTATTTTAAAAAAAATTTTTTTGCTCTGGTTCTTATTTGTAGTTACTAAATAAACTGAATTGAATGCTATAACACAAAATGAGAATATGTGTGCACATTAAGATTGAAGATTAAAATAAGAGCCAACTATACTTTTAATCTGTATCAAAATAAAGAAATAAAAGTAGTTAGCAATATGTTAAAACTAACTTTGCCAAAAAGAAAGGAAATCAATAGGATGGGGATGAAAGAAAATAGGTGTTTAAAAAAAATTATACGATGATCAAAAAAAAAAAAGCTATAGCAAGCAAATCCATTCACGGGATTCGGGTTAAATTGTGCCTGTTTGAATTATAAAGGAAAACAAGAGATTTTTAAAAAATGTGGTCAATCGACTTTTATCGAAAATGCACCTGGCCAATAAACCAGCATAGAACGTACAGAAAAAAAGGCGAAAAAATGAGACAGACCTTATTCATGTGAAAGGATCAATTTTACGTGTACGGGATGAGAGAGGGGAGAAACCAATAATTATTATTAGATCTCCTTGGAGATGGTTGTAGAGTGTTTAAAAAAATGGAATCGGACACAGAGGCGCAGATGGAGATCAAGATCTCGTAAAACGGGCAAACCGATAGATAGAAAGACAGACAGACAGACAGACAGACAATGAGATAAATGTACGTACGCAAGAAGTCAGAGCCCGCCGACCACGAAAGGCTACTGGCCCACTGAAATGACGATTAACATGAATATGCACGTCAAATATATGTAAGCACTATATATGCTTCTCATGTATTTTGGCTTATGTTTTGTTTCTTTTTCCTTGAAATAATGATATGATTGAGCTTGCCGAAAATGAATAATATTAAAATATGATTTTTTTTTTATTAATATACATATGTAAAAATAAAAGATTATTCATGTATAGAAATATTTGAGAAAAAAAAATTATATCTTTTTTAGAAAGTACTAGTAAATATTGCTAAATTATTATATGTACAATACATACATCCTCAACTCCAACCCTTATAAATTTATTTTCTATACATACGTGTATAATATCACTTCAAACATTTATTTACTACCATATTGTTGTTTTTCTCTATTGTACCAAAAATACATATGAAAATTATATTGTTTACAATATTAAAATGTTTCTCTATATAAATATTTCTTTCAATTTTATTAGGAAAGAAAATATGACCACCGTCTGATATAGAATAAAATATTTATTTTATACGAATAATTCATCTGCAAAAGTGAGCTATAAAGAACAATATTATTATATTAAAAAGGTGTACTTTCAATTCAATCTTATTAACACAAAAATATGTGTGTATTGTTTATTTTGTTTTTGTCTTTTTTTATTTTTTATTCTTGATTTTTGCTTTTCATATTTTCTTCATTTCCTAAATAAATGCATATTTTCCAATTCGTATGTACTTTTGTATGTAGGATAGTAAAAAATATATATATATATATTGAACTTATACGGATAAGTATGTATGCATGTTTTTAAATATCAATGTATATATATATTTTTGTCACTTTTTTTCTCTTTTATATTATAATATTTTATTATGAATTTTGTTTTAATATCTTTGAATTTTTCTCTAAATGTACATACATGCATGCCAATACTTTTTTGTTTTATTTATTTTTATTTTTATAATTTTCCTTTTTATTTTATTTTCTGTTTTATTTCTTTCTTTGTTCAATTTAATTATTTTCTCATAAAAAAAATAAAAGTATTGTATCACTAACTCGCATAATATTCTTATGAAATTCAAACGGAACGGTCTTTTACGTACAATCCGTATTCATATTTAGCGGGCGATAGTAAGCACAGTTACACAATAGGGGCAAATAGACTATAGAATGTACACTAGTATGCTCGAATTCGGTGGCATACTCATAATATTGTAAAAGCATAATGGTGACTGACTATTCGTCGCTACTGAAATAGTATCGTTGCCAGATATGTGACTCACCCCCGTATGTGTTTGTATCTATTTATCTGGTTTGCTACGCGCCGCTACTTATTCCTTATTACTTATTTAACTTGTTCACTCTCTTTGCCTATCGACCAGTCTGACTGACTAACTGACTGCCTCACTGACTGACTAACTAACTAACTATATGCTTTAGAGGAGTAAGTTTGTTGCCTACCTTCTTTCTAACATACTATTTATTTTCAGCTTGTTGCCGCTTTGTAGCATATTCAACAATTATTTTTTGCTATACAATTGCTTATTCCGATTACCAATATTTTCAACAAAAAAATTCTATTTATTTGTTAGTATATATTTTCTTGTTTTCGTATCCCGCCACTGCTTGTAATTTTTTATAATTCTAATATTTTTACTATTTGTTAATAGTTGATATTTTACGTTTGAAATTTTTTTTTTCAAATGAAATTTTAACTCCGCTCTTTATGTTCTATGTATTAGATATAGTTACAAATTCGATAAAAAATTGTTTATTAATGGGAAAAAAAACCCATATTCATAATTTATGTATGTATTTATTTTTTAAATTAATTTAACATTATACCAATTGTATCAGAATGATAAAACATAAACATATTTAATGATAGAGATAAGAAATATGATATATCAAATTCAACGAAAATAAATATTATCGATTAATAAGAGTTGTTAATTTTATAAAGCAAAATAGGATAGAATTCATTTTATTTGCTTACTGTATTTCAATTGAATTTTTATATGGCCATAAGAAATTTAAATATTATATAGTATAAATGACATATTAATTCATCTATTAAGATGATAATGTTATATTTTTCTAACTCAGATCGAAACGATGTAAAAAAAGATGTTTTATCATTATTTATCATAATAATTGAATATATATATGGGAAGAAATATCGGATAATAGTAAATTAATCATAACAACACTTGCTAATGCTTTCAAATGAATGCGTAAACCACTAAGTAAGTGGTGTAGGTGAGTACATTAATGAATGAAAAGAGATAAATATATATAAAACGAAAATTTCAGCATTATAATTTATAGCATTCTATAAGATTAGCACATCTATATTTTGTACAATATAATAAATTTTTATTATATTTAGCATATTCTCATTGTCGTCAAATCAGATACTAATTTCTGGCTAGATTATCCAAATACAGTTTATTTTAAATATAAATTTTCACTTTGTTTTTGCCATTAAATTATCAGCAATATTTTTGTGAAATATGCTTACATATTTTCACATTTTGATTTAATGCACTAATAGTTGAGGTTAAATTGATTTTTTTAAATCATATTCAATAAAATTTTTAATAGACCAATTTAATATTTTAAAATATTCGTTACAATTAATTTAAAAGAAAAATATTCATTAAGACTAAATGTGTAAAAATTAATACAAACGTAGACTGTACACTAGTCCATTGGAAAAAAAATTATAATTTGCTACAGTGGTACAATGCAGTCGTTGCACTATACAACAGAAAAATCGGGCAACGCGTTAAGATTCTCCAAACAGATGAAAATATTTGTTCATCCTGTTTGTATCTTTTGCTACTGCTTCTCAAACACACTACAAACACAATACAAATTGCTTATACCGTATTACAGCAAAGGAAACATATCTCGCATAAAATATATGAAACTATGTATATATAAAAATACAAGTGCAATACTGCACACTCTCTCTTATATCTTTGCTTTTCTTTTCTACACTTTGTTTTTTCTTTGTTTTTTTTTTACTATAGATTGTCACATATGAAAAAAACAGGATCATAATAATACTTTTTTCAAAATCCACCACAATGTTATGTGTACATTTCTGACATTTTTTTATTAAAAAATTTCACATAAAATTTATATATCATATTATATTAAGATTGAATAAACTTTTGCAGAATTTATTAAATGAACAACTAAGAAATATTAAAAACAATGAATGATGCTCGTTGACTATGTGCATGTGTGCGGGCGGTCAGAGAGAGATACAATACAGTATATGGCAAATGTAATACACAACACAAAAATATCTGAACGTATTTTTTGCTGTTGTATTGCTGTCTTTTTCGTCACAGTGGTAACATTGACACTTTTGGGGCCCGTTTCAATGCACAATTAATATTAAATGTCTCTTTTTCTAATATAATTAATTATTCTTATGTAGTTCTGTTGACAAAAAAAAATTAATTTCATGCGGAACAGTTCAATATGGTTCAACCGTATTGTTCCATATTATTATAGAACATCACGAAACTAAAATGGATGTGCTATACACACACATAACACACGCGCACGATTCTTTTCATTTTCTAATCACATCTTAATTTTATTTAGTGCACAATTTTTACACGACCTTTTAATTAAATCACTTAATTTATCTTTAAACACACTTACCAGGTTGTTTATTAGCAATTTTATTGAAACAATTTTGAAAAACTTCGTAAAGATGCATTGGTTCATCATCACTGGTCGCCATTTTGAAGTTTACTGTACGCCTGAAAGCGCCCCATTTGACATCACAAAAACATATTGGAGACTTTTTCATACATTCAACATGGCATCTTGATCAGCTTCTCTATTGAGCGCTAATAAACGCGCCTACACAATCACGCACACTCGTTTGGACTTTCGTTGTAAGTAAATATTACAGAGATGTCGCTTTCAACTAAAGTCTACACAATCTTTTTCCAGCTTATTATTAATATATTATATTTTTATATAAATATTCAGTATTTTTACTGAACATTATAGAAAAACGGTTATAAATTGATATATATACAAATTAGGTTTTTTTGTATTTACTAAATAAAATTTATTGCCGTTCTATTCATTAACATTTGTAGGGTTTTTATTTGTTAAACATGTTTTGAATCGAAATTATGATCTTAAATATCTCTTAACGAAAGGTATTTTTCTTTTCTAATGTAAATGAATTTCGAAGATTTTCTTATTAACGAACATCAAGATCGTAAAATATGTACATATATGCTTTGAAATGCTTAATGTCGGCTACAACATATAAAAATCGTTATTTCTCGACACGAGTATAATAAACATACAGCACTAAGCACATGCACTGAAAGTGGAGTTTTTATAGCCCTGAAACAACCCACAAAATCTCATTCTTTACCTATTTTATGTTCACCCAAGAAAGATACGGAAAGTTCTGGCTTACAATAATTTTATTATTAGAGCTCGAGATGTATACAACTCTGCTATTCATATATTTCCACTTAACCACTTTATACATTAAAAAACCAAATTTAAGATTTTACTAAATGATGTACTAAGGAATGAAGAAAAACATATTTTTCGGTTTAAGTTTTTATTAAAATAAATCTTAAGCGATGGAGCCCGCATTTGAAGCAATACGCGGCCACAAATCTGCGCATTCTTTCGCCACCGGCCCTGTTATCGCAGATCCCTTCATTTCACCTTTATTATTCACTATTACCCCAGCATTGTCTTCAAAGTATATGAATACACCGTCCCTCCTTCTGAAAGGTTTCCGTTGACGAATAACTACAGCTGGCATTACCTATATTTGCAATATATTTAAGTTGAATTTTCCTGGCTTAAACTTATATTCTACCTTTTTACGGAGTTCAGGCTTTCCTTTTTTCACTGCAGCAACAAACATATCTCCTGCACCAGCGGCAGGCAAACGATTCAGCCGACCTCTAATTCCATGTACGGCAATGACATATAAATTTTTGGCACCTTTATAAAAATTATTTTTAATATTCATTTAAAAACAGCACTATAAAACTTTATGATTCTTACCTGTATTATCAGCGCAATTTATTACTGCACCGACGGGTAAACCAAGGGATATTCGGAATTTACCTCCAGCGGAACCTCCTCGTCCTATAAATAATCAATATTTTGTTTCATTATTAATCTATATTTGCAAATTTCGATCGTTATGGTGAACATCGGTTAAATAGAAAACCCGATGACTACATATATTATATTTTTTAAACGATTAAATTAGATTTTTAATCAAAAATTACCTCTCTTAGACATTTTACGTTCTGTATATGTACGTAAAGGAAATACGAAAGAAGGAGATAGCTGTGGCTGTTTCCGGTTTCTGCTTGCTTTGTCTACAAAAATGTAATAGAATATTTGCCTCCAATTTGACGTCTTTGGTTTTTTTCAAATATTATAATAATATTAATTTCTATATTAATTTAACTATATATTTTCAATAAATCTCCAATAATATTTTAGTTTATCAATTTATACTTCATATTGAATACATTTAAAATTTTAATAATTATTGTTTTTTTTTTAAAAATTTTTAATATTTTCAAATGCACATTTTAGGTAGTATACTATACTATGCATCATTATATATTAATTTTTTTATAAAATGAACATATTTTTTTAAATAAATTATTAATTTTTAGGTTTGGAAAAAATTTAATCATTAAAATTGATTGTAGTATATTTCAGTTTGGTTCGTATTGAACAGAATGGACTAGAATAGAATAAAATTGGAATCTGTATTATATTATTTGAGAGTTGGTAAGGAAACTTGCCGTCAAATCTCTGTGACGTGTCGAGAATTGACAGACATTTTCGTGTGGCAGTTAAATACAGTGTAAAATATTGTATTAGAATATGTTAACGCATTTTGAATCAAAATCAGCCCGTGTGAAGGGATTATCGTTTCATCCAAAACGACCATGGATATTAGCGAGGTAAAATATGTCGAATTTTGAACAAAGAAATTTGTAAATATTCTACCCGGTACGGATTTTAGTTTGCACAGCGGTGTCATCCAACTATGGGATTATCGGATGCATACGTTGCTTGAGAAATTCGATGAACATGACGGTCCGGTGCGAAGCGTTTGTTTTCACTCGCAACAGCCACTTTTTGTATCTGGAGGAGATGATTTCAAAATAAAGGTTATTTTTATATTTTTGGCTATAAATTAATTACATTTGTTTCATTTCTGTCCAAAGGTTTGGAATTATAAGCAACGGCGATGTATATTCACATTACTTGCTCATCTTGATTACGTCCGAACTACTGTATTTCATCATGAGTATCCTTGGATACTCAGTGCTTCGGATGATCAAACCATCAGAATATGGAACTGGCAGTCGAGAACGTGTATATGCGTTCTGACTGGTCATAATCACTATGTTATGTGTGCAATGTTTCATCCAACCGAAGATCAAATTGTCTCAGCATCGCTTGATCAGACTGTACGTGTATGGGACATCTCAGGTATAGCAAGCCGAGATGGAATGAAAGGTACGACCAAATTGGAACAATTTGATTAGTATGGGCGCTTGGATTATTTTCTAATATATTAATTTACATATTTGTTTCTTACTAATAACATTTTTTAAAACTAAATCTATAATAATAGTTGATAAGTCTAGATAGTACAATCATTAGATAAATTTAGCTATTGTAATTTCATTCATTTTATTTGAAATCCATATAATCATTTCTATCAATTTATATTATCGCATCCTTATATTTAATGGTGGTTGTGTAGATATATAATTTTATAATTTTTATTATATATGTATTATAATTAATTATAAGGCAACATGATTCCGAACTTTATATATAAATTTCGAATAGTACAATTGATATATCTATCAAAATTAATATATTTGAATTCGAACGACAAAAGGAAAAAAAGTATGGAAAGCTTAAATAGGTGTTAATAATTAAAATGAACTTGAGATATTAAAATCAATGAAATTTAACCAGCATGTTGAAATGCCCATTGGTTCTAATTTGGTTTACCCTATATAAGGAAAAAAAAGTGAAAAGTATAATTATTTACAAAAAAAACATTTTAATTGTTTGTACAGGATTGCGGAAAAAGAATGTTGCACCTGGACCTGGTGGCTTAGATGAACATTTGAAAAATTCTGGATCTACAGAATTATTTGGATTAGTCGATGCTGTAGTTAAACACGTTTTAGAAGGTCATGATCGTGGTGTAAACTGGGCAAGTTTTCATCCCACTATGCCACTAATTGTTTCAGGAGCAGATGATCGTCAAGTAAAATTATGGCGTATGAATGAATATAAAGCTTGGGAAGTAGACACTTGTCGTGGGCATTACAATAATGTATCATGTGTAATCTTTCATCCTCGGCAAGATCTAATCATATCGAATAGTGAAGATAAAAGTATTCGTGTTTGGGACACTAACAAAAGATTATGTTTGCATACATTTAGACGTGAAGGAGAACGGTTTTGGATATTGACAGCTCATCCAACGCTAAATTTATTTGCTGCCGGTCATGATGGAGGTAAATTATTAACAATTTGATATGAAAAATCTAATATTAAGAAAAAGTTATATTTGTAAACAATTTTTCCAGGTATGGTTGTATTTAAACTAGAACGCGAACGCCCAGCATACGCAGTCCATGGAAACATTTTGTACTATGTTAAGGATAGACTACTAAGGAAATTGGATTTCACAACGTCTAAAGATACAAATGTTATGCAATTGCGTGGTGGTAGTAAATCTCCGGTACATAGCATGTCATATAATCCAGCACTAAATGCTGTACTTTTATGTACAAGAACGAGCAATTTAGAAAATAGCACATATGACTTGTGCACAATACCCAAAGATTCAGAATCTCATTCAGAATCGGAAAATAAAAGGTCTTCCGGCATAACAGCTATTTGGGTGGCACGGAACCGGTTTGCTGTACTTGATCGTAATAATCAACTTGTGATCAAGAACTTTAAAAATGAAGTAACAAAAAAAATTCCTACTTTCTGTGAGGAAATATTTTATGCTGGAACTGGAATGTTGCTAATACGTGATCCAGAATATGTGACTCTATATGAAGTTCAACGACTTGTGCCCGTTGGTTGCGTAAGTTAATGTCTTCTAATTGAAGTTAAAATATATTTATAATAAATAATATGCAGGTAAAATTGGCAAAATGTCGATATGTTGTATGGTCGGGTGACATGTCGATGGTGGCATTGCTTTGTAAACATTCAGTTACTATATGCGATCGAAGATTACAATATTTATGTACAATTCAAGAAAATACTCGTGTTAAATCAGGAGCATGGGATGATTCTGGGGTATTTATTTATACAACCAGCACACACATAAAATATGCTATAACAAATGGCGATCATGGTATTATTCGAACACTTGATCTGCCTATATATATCACAAGAGTAAAAGGCACTCAAGTAATTTGTTTGGATCGTGAGTGTCGTACTCGTATCCTTAATATTGATCCAACTGAATATAAATTTAAACTTGCATTGATCAGCCGAAAATACGAAGAAGTTTTACATATGGTTAGAAATGCACGTCTGGTAGGACAGAGCATCATTGCTTACCTACAGCAAAAAGGCTATCCAGAGGTGGCATTACATTTTGTTAAGGATGAAAAGACACGTTTTGGATTGGCGCTTGAATGCGGTAATATTGAAATTGCTTTGGAAGCAGCTAAAGCACTCGATGATAAGAACTGTTGGGATCAACTAGGTCAAGCTGCGCTACTTCAAGGAAATCATCAAGTAGTAGAAATGTGTTATCAACGAACCAAAAACTTCGATAAGTTGTCGTTCCTATATTTAATTACTGGAAATTTAGAGAAACTAAAAAAAATGACTAAAATTGCCGAAATCAGAAAGGATGCATCTGCACAATATTTGGGTGCTTTGTTGCTTGGTGACATAAAGGAGCGTATTAATATTCTGAAAAATTCTGGTCAGATGTCTTTAGCATACCTAACTGCTGCTACGCATGGTTATAAAGAAGAAGCCGATGCATTGAAGGAAATAATTACAAAAGATGGAAAAGAATTGCCACCCATAAAATCAGATGCAATACTAATAAGACCACCGATGCCAGTGCAACAGGTAGAGAGTAACTGGCCATTATTAAGCGTATCAAAAGGATTCTTTGAAGGCGCTATGCTTACCAAAAGTGCTTCTAGTGTGCAAAAAGCCCTTGAAATATCCGATAGCGCTGCTGATGATTCTGCAGCTGATGGTTGGGGGGCCGATGCCGATTTAATGCTAGATAATGACCAAGATGATGATGAAGCCAAAGAAGAGCTAGAACCTGCTGGAGGTAACAATTTCATCAATAATATTTTAACTATTTATTATCTTATTATAAATGTGATTTTATATATTTATTGGATATTTAGATGATGGACCTGGTTGGGATGTTGGGGATGAGGATTTGGAATTGCCTGAAGAGCTGGTATCGAAATTGAAATCTACTGAATTGAGTGATAATGACTACTATGTTGTACCCAATAAAGGATTGTCTTCATCACAGCATTGGGCTCTTAATTCTCCCTTGGTTGCGGATCAAATTAAGGCTGGTGCTTTTGAAACAGCTTTTAAGTAAATATCGACACTATGCTCTATCAAAGAATTCCAAAAAATATATATTTTCGTTTATTTTATTTCAGATATTTGAATGAGCAAATAGGAATTGTAAACTTTGCACCTTTTAAAGAATTATTTATGGCGATGTATAATGCATCTCGAACATCATTTACTGCTATGCCAAATCTACCATCACTACATGCATACCCACTTCGAAACTATAAGGAAAGTAATCCGAAACTGGGACGACCTGCAATTGGAATCAAATTAAATGACCTCGTTCAGAGATTGCAGGTAAAATGTTTTTAATTAAAAATTAGAATTTGGTTGGAAATGTTTTATTTTTTGCAAAGATGTGCTATCAATTGACAACTGGTGGAAAATTTTCGGAAGCTATAGAAAAACTTCAAAGCATATTATTAAGCATTCCAATGTTGGTAGTTGATACGCGCCAAGATATTGCTGAAGCGCAACAACTCTTGAAAATATGTAGAGAATATATTGTTGGTAAGATTTAGATAAACACGAATTTAGTTTTGAATTAATGATTAAAAATAATCGATACTGCATTTATAGGACTTAAAATGGAAACTTATAGAAAAGGAATGCCAAAAAGCACATTAGAAGAACAGAAAAGGCTATGCGAGATGGCAGCCTATTTTACCCATTGTAAACTTCAGCCAGTTCATCAAATTCTTACACTTAGAACTGCATTAAACATGTTCTTCAAGCTTAAGAATTATAAAACGGCAGCGTCGTTCGCGAAACGCCTTCTTGAACTTGGTCCACGGCCAGAAGTTGCTCAACAAGCTAGAAAAATACTGCAAGCCTGTGAACTGAATCCGGTAGACGAACATCAGCTAGAATATGAGGAGTTTAATCCTTTCAATGTTTGTGCAATTAGTTATAAACCAATTCTTCGAGGTAAACCAGAAGAAAAATGCCCATTCTGCGGAGCATCTTTTTGCCCCGAATATAAAGGCATGCTTTGCACTGTTTGTAATGTAAGCGAAGTTGGAAAAGATGTTATTGGTTTAAGAATTTCAAATTTACAATTTCGGTAAATGTTAATTTTGTTCCAATTTTAGTATGTAGCATTGTAATTATATATAAAAACAGTCTTATTGTAATTTCATAAATATTAACAAATCCGATTTCATGTTATTTCTTTTAATCGTCAAATAGTAAGATTATGTGCTGGTTTTCTTTTTTTGCTAAATATCGAATTAATTAATAACGACAGTATATCAATTATAAAACCTATTCTATTCTATTTTATTTTTTTATGTTCATTTGTATGCAGATAACCAATTTTATGTGGTAAACATGATAAAATATTAAGTATAATATTCTATATTTTAAATTTAGAGTTTTTAAATCAACAGAGTAAATAGAGAATAACTTTTTCGAGCGTAAATGACAAAATAAACTGGCTGCATTATGAATTTCGACTTGTGAAATTATCGAGCTTTATTGTAAAGTGCATCGCACTGATTACAAAAGCATTTTATTTTTAAATTTCGTGGAGAGCAAGAAGGATTGTTTTGTACGGAAATCGTTTCGGACGCATTTTTTATTATTTTACAATTTTCAGTCTACTCTTAAAATGTTGATTACAATCAATAATCGTACTGGGTGTGATAATAAAAATCGTTATGGTACACAAATAAAAAACTTATATTGTTCTGTAGAAAATTTATATTTTATCAATATAATATTATATTTAACAAAATTTACATTTTGATGAACTTTTTTTTATTAGTTACTGCTTTTGTAAAATCCAGAATCCCCCACATCTGAACATAAAACAAACAAATATTAATCAAGTTGTAATAAAATCAATTTTTTTAACTTTCGGTAAGCATACCTGCAATTATTGGCCCATCTCTGCTCCCATGCTTTCATAGCAGCGGTTTTGGCGACACTACCCACGCTACTGCATGTTCCACATCGCAAGCATTTACGAACTGCTGCCGGTTTCTTTCCAAGCAGAACATTTCTTACACTATCCACCATTCCGTCATTAGACAGTCCACCTTCAACTGTTGGAAGATCAGGCCAGAATTTAAGACATTCTGGTTCCACGTGGAAAGTTAACTAAAAATATATTTATGTTAACAATATAAAATATTTAAAAATAATGGTATATTTACCGGAATCGGGAGTGGGTTAAGATGCAATAAAGGTGACGTTATAGACGTGATAGGTGATACAAATTGTAGTTGGGGTATGAAAACTTGACTAGATAAGAGACAGCACTCATCTAAAAATGTTTACTTATTCACTTAATATAAGTTTGATTCAATATTTAATTCAATTTTAACTTGATTTATTATTAATTATTATTATTATTACTATTTTGTTATTATAACTATTTTATACTATTGGGGATTAAATTGATTTACTATTATTCGGATTATTTTTGGCCTTATAATCATTAAAATTACTAAACTTAATTTACTGTTTGATTTATTTTTTAAATATGTTAATACAAAAGTGTGCTATATTTTATAAAAATGTACGCCATCGTAAAATAAACATAGAACTGTTTCATTTTTAATACGTTTCTCGTCATTTGGCATTTTATTCGAATGCTTTCTTTCTTCGTTAATAAATTTGATTGTCTCATTTTTATCATACAATTTTTTACATTTGATACGTCGTAACATTCTGGATGTTTCTGATATTTGAGCACATTTAAATATTAACGCATCGGTATCATCGAATTCGGTTATCTTATGTTTGATTTTTCCATCTCCGTTTTGCAAACTCTCATTTTTCGCAAATACCTTATGAATTTTATATTCATCTTCTTGCACAATAATTTCGATTGGTAATAACTTTTCTTTAATAAATATACTATCTTTATCAGATTTTTGTATATCACTATCGATTGAGTTTGCTTCCTCGATTTCAAATATTTCATGTGCAACTACAATTTCATTGGTTTGTTCATCATTTTCTAGAAGTGGCGGCGTTAATATAGTTTGAGAACTGTTCACTAGCAGTTCATAACATTCAATTTTTCCAATTTTATTGGAAATGTCTGTGCCGATATTTTTTTCATCATCTTGATCATAATATATGCTTTGTTGCTCCAAGTCAATCTTACTTTTAGATAGCGGCAATTCTTTGTATTCATTCAATGTTGTCTGATTATTTATTTCATTTTTATTAACGCAAACAATTATTAAAATAATTAACAATATAAAAATTATTAAGCACAATAACCAGAATAAAATTTGTTCAAATGTGGTTTTAAAATAAGATTTAACGAATAAATAAAATAACGGACAAAATATAAACCAATATAATATGAACAAAAATACAATTAATAATAAAATGATAGCCAAATATTTTCTACTATATTTGTGTAGCATTTTTAAAAATTGTAACGATAACGTTAAGAATCTGCGACTAACTAATTATAAAAATGTAAAATATTTTTGGTATGTATAAAAATTTCTTATCACAGGAAGTGGGTTAGATTAATAATAAATATATATTTTTTTCTTTTACAATAATAGTTCGAAAATAATTAATTCAAAATTTTAAAGTTGAAAAGTATTTATATTACCTAAAAGTATATCGTCTGGATCCGTCGGATTTAATGCTAGACGTGTAAGTAATCGAAATAATGTTGCCAAAATATCAATGTTTTCAAGAGATCCTGAAAAAACTGGTAAACAAAGTGTATTTACTAATCCCCAAATCCTTATCATTACAAGTAATTCTCGGATACTGTTAAGAGCCACAATATCTTTGCTGATATCATACTTAAAAGAAAATAAATCCGCATAAAACAAAATTCATCATAATTATACATTTTTCTTACACCCATATTCTTATTGCCTATTTGTATTCTATTTTGAGGTAATTTAGCCAAAATATTAAGTGCAAGATCTGCAACCCATTGTACAAGCTGTTGTAAACTTTGTAGCGTGGATGGTTCCACCGTAAAGTCTTTCCCATCTAAATTTAGTAATACCTTATCTACATCCGGAACTGATTCTGATAAAACCACTAAAATGGTTTTTGCAACAAAAAAAAAAATAAAAACTGAAATTTACATAAAATAATACAAAACTAACTTGCTAAATTTTCTGCTGGTCCTTTATCATGACTGGTTAAATCGGATGGTCGCAGCAAACTTTTAAATGCTATTAGAATCGAATGTAGCATTAGTAAGCTAGTTAAGTCACTAGCTTTAGATAATCCAGATATTAAAAGTCTGTTTAAGAATAAGGTTGAATACTTAAGTTTGTATAAAATATCAGAATACTATATACAAACCTGTATAAATTTGTTTTCATTGTCAAGAAATTTACATAATAATATTGCTGAATTGGAGGAGGTTGTCGAGTAAAATTTTCTGTTAGTTTTTCAATAACACTTTCCAAAAGGTTCTGACGAATACATACAAAAACATCCACGCCATCGTATCCTGTTAATATACTATATTCTAACAGAGAGGTTGTATGTGATATCAGAGCCATTTGATTTGCTAAAATAAAAGCAGCATTATTGAATATTATGTATCAGATCGATTTGATATTGTTTAATTAAAAATTTATAAATAATATTCCAATTAATATGTATCCACCTGCTTGTTCTTGATATATTTGCGGGACTTTTAAACAGTATATTTGACCAAAACGATCGATTGCTATCAACAAATGGCCCATATAAGTAACATCATGCGAAGAAAATTGTATGCCAATTCTGGGATGTTTCGTCATATGTTCGTTATCGAACAAATGTAATGACGAAGAAGAAAAATTTGCAACCTAAATACAATTTTTTTTATACAAAATATAATTAACTATATTTATTCTCAAACTAGTTTACTCTTTTAAAATCTTTCATTAGAATTTGTATGCTACTATCAGCCAATGTTAAGAATACATAAGTATTTTCGAACGATACTTTAGATATGCAGATATCTACGATATATGAAGTAGAACGAAAACTGTTTTGATTTGACCATATCTGCAAGTACAAATAAAAATATTCATTTTTATACATTCTGTCTAATAATTTAAAAAAAATAACTAACTATTGTTTTGAAAACTTCTGATTTATTTGTTTGCAACAGTTTGTGAATAGGTGTAATCTTTTCAACCAAACTCCATAATTCGACAAAGCTTCCAATGGAACCCTTTGATACTACTATCAATGAATCGGCATCTTCATTAGAAGTCCAGCATAAATGAGTCACTTTTATGTCTGCAATAAGTTACACATGAAAATTTATAATTCCAAAGAGTATTAGATGGAGTTTTTACCTTGGAATTCTCTTCCAGCGCCCTCGTATAAAAAGAAACTCGGTAGTGGTAAACTTTTAATAGTTAATTTTTTATCGACAATCTCTACATTAACACGAAAGCATTGTACCATGCCGCACATTTCATTTTTACTCTCACCATTAGCAACAGCTATACGAAATTCACCATCCATATAATTACTACTTTTTCCGAATGATATAGCTGCCGTTGTTAAATAGTTTCGTATTGGTCCTAAGTTCTCTGTCACAGCGGTTAGTTTATAAGGACCTGCCTTTTGAGACTGCATAGACGCTTGTCCATTCGCCAAAGTACTTTGTGAAATAGATGGAAGTTCCGACGGTATTAAAAATGCACCAATTAAACCGGTCGCAGTAATAATTAAACAACCCTCTGCAGCAACACCTCTACACCATTTAAATTGAATAATTAAATTAATAATTGTTGCTTATAAAAGTTTACCCAAACTGGCGTACACTTGGAGGAAATTTTACTCTTGGAAATTTTTCAAAATATACGATAAGTTCACGTTTCTCTGGGCAGAAACTATATTTACGACCATTGTGAAAAAATACTGCTTTGATAATTCTTTCGCCCGGAAATGTAACTGAATAGAGTTGAATCCATTCGGACAAAAGGTAATCATGTTGTGTCCAGATTTGTACGTTTCCTTCTGAATCGCCCAGTAAAAGATGCTGTCCAGTTATATCCCACTCTAGCGCAGTTATATAGTGCTTACTTGATATTACCCTAAAATAAATGTTTTTGTAAATTCTCGAATAAGAGGACACAATTATAGTATACTTAAAAACATTCCACGGTGATGTTACATCGCAAACGTATACAAATGAACCCCATCCACTGGTTGAAGTATCATGTAAATCACAGAAAGTTGTAAATGCTAGTATATTGCATGAAGATAAGCGACAAATAGATAAACTAAAAATTATTTCATATTAATTATGCTGTAACGATTTTGATGAATATATAAAATGTACTTATTGTATGTTGGTAAATTAATTGAAGGTAAATTTTTCTTCTGAACATAATAAAACATATCCATCTTTGACACTGTATTTATCTATTTAATAAAGATAATATTTGCATTATTTTTGTTATTTTAGGCTTTCTTTGTTTATTGTAGAATACGTATTTGGACGTAAATTATCTATTTGAAATTGATTAAAAACCCAACACATTTAATTTTAGTCCTGTGCAAACAGCATCTAATGCTTCATATAGAGAAAACTAAGATTTGTTGTATAAATTTGCAAGCGACTTTTATAAAACTGTCAAATTTCTTGTATTTAGGACTGCCATACATATTTAAACTTCACAGAACATTCAAACTTACAGTAAAAACAATTATTTTTTATTCTTAATGGATTACTCTAACATTTCAATTGAGACATTTCGCTAATTTAAAATTTTGATGATTTTATAAATATGAAAATTTTTTTAAGGCAGTGCCTATGGTTTTATAAATTTAAGCTTATATATTTGAATTAATCAAATTGTTGCTCAAATTTACATAACAACTCGTAAGTGTCAACAACATATGATTTCGTAGGTTTAAAATTTCTTTTGTTGTTCTAACTATTTGTAAACATTTCCATATAAAATTAAAATGACGTCCGCTTTACTAAATCAATTAAATACCGAACAGATTATTGGTAGATAAATTAAGATTCAAAGGGAAATAAAAATTTTCAATTGTGGATATTTCTTTTTTTTGTAGCAAATGAGGAATGGCCAGAAGATGCAGCACTTTACCAACCATACGATGCTGAACAAATTCTTTTAGCAGAAAGTGCCAGTTGTCTTGCTGTGAAAACATTTTTAAAAGTATAATTTTTTTGATTTTTTGAATTACCCAGATTTATTATGTGTAGACGCATTTTAATTTTAGATGTGTGATTTACCGTTTACTGTTCAAACGTGCGCGAATGCAGAGTTTATGTCACCGGGTGGGAGAATGACTAAATTACCGTTTATAAAAGTTGGAGCATTTGTTGAAGCTGAATTCGAACCTATCGTAACTCTAGTAAGCCACAAGGGTATATTATTAAGCAATTGGTTGGATGACACTGAAAAATCAGATATGAGAGCACATATTGCTTTAGTGGAGAATATATTTCCTAATGCAGAGGTAGAAATAACTGATTCAAATTGAAAAAAAACAAATATTATTTTTTTTGTATTAGCTTTATATAAGCTTTATGGATAACTCAGTTTTGGAACAAGTCACGTATCCCAGAAATGGTTGTGTTTTTCCTTGGCCATTAAATCATTATCAGAACTGGAGAAAAAGACAACACGTAATTAAGCAATTAGGCGTTTTCGATTGGCTCGATATGAGTATAGATGAAGTTTCAGAAAAGGTTACTTTTTTAATTTGAAGTAGATTTTGTTTATTTTATCGATTTCTTTAGGTTAAGAAATGCTGTGCAACATTATCGAGAAAATTAGAAAATAATTCGTATTTCTTTGGAAAGCCAACCGAGCTGGACGCAGTGACTTTTGGTCATCTTTTTACTATACTTACAACAAATTTACCTAATAATATTCTTGCGAACGAAGTTAACAGTTTTAATAATTTGAAAAAATTTTGCGATAATATAGAATCATCATACTTTGGAAGGAACTAATTATTTCCCCCTGGTGCTCTTTAAAATAACTATTATGTGTTGATACAAATTATTATAAATAATACATTTAAAAAAACGCATTATAATACAACAATAGCTACGATAAAAAACACAGTTTATCTAGTTATATTTAATTTAATAACTCTGCAGTTTCAATTTCGGAACAACATTCATGCTCATTAATTCTTGAAATAATAATTTACAAGCATAAGGCATCGTTATCTTTGAAACATTAGAAGATGATTTACAATTGTGACACCATGATGAGTACGCCAGTCTACCACATGTATTACAAACATCTACATCAAAAGCATCTGAAGATATCATTAATCGTTCCATAATAAGCATGCTGTGAAAAATATTTTTCCGATAGTACAATTTAATAACAGAAACTGGTTTTAAATATTTAACCTTGCTCCATATGATATTAAACAATCGCGTTCCATTTCTCCCAATCTTAAACCACCTTCTCTACTACGACCTTGTGTTGGCTGTCTTGTTAGAACTGCCTTTGGGCCCCTAGCACGAGCATGCATTTTGTCTTGAACCATATGTTTTAATTTTTGGTAATAAACCTAATTAATAGAAATCTTAATTTTTTTTATATTTTTAAATTATCTATATTAATATTACTGGTCCTGAGTAGATATATGCTTCAAGTGGTTCTCCTGTGATGCCGGAGTAAAAAATATCTTTTCCCATATAATTATAACCGTGTTTGAAAAGTTCTTCCTGTAAATCTTTGCATTTAGATCCTCCAAATGCAGTGCCTATAAAAAATGGAAAATGTCTGTTTCTAAAGAAACTCGACTAAAAGTTCTAAAAACTGACCATAGTGAAACTTTCCCTCTAAAACACCTGCTTTTCCCCCAAGTAATTCTAGAGTTTTGCCAACGGTCATTCGAGATGGAAATCCATGTGGATTCATCACCATGTCAGGACTTATACCAAAATCATTAAAGGGTAGATCTTCCTGTTCGGCAATCAGTCCTACAAATTGTTATGTTCTAATAGATTATTCTATATGCATACGGACGAATAATACGTTTAATTACCTGTAACACCTTTTTGTCCATGACGTGAACTAAATTTGTCACCAATTTCAGGTCTCCTGGTTTGCCGAAGGAGAATTTTTATCAAAAAGTCTTCATCAGAATTTGCAGAAACCATCACTTTTTCAATATAACTTGGTTCCGGTCCTTTATAAGAGATAGGAACCTAAAATTTGATTGCAACTTTTTATTTGGATATTTATTTTAGCACACCATCTTACAGAAGTATAAGGTATGGATGACTGGCCTTGCTCCTTTTGTTCTAGTGGATTAATAGATGTGACAGCTGGCATTTCTTTATTAATAAGTATCTTAAATAAATGCAATTTTTTATTTTGAAATTTTATATCTAATTATATACAAGACTAAAAAAATTACTTGTTTATTAACAACCATTTCTCCAGGAGCAACTATTCCATCTGTATCTAAGACTTCGTGTTTAAATATCACTTTGTTAGTAACTGAATCTTTCATTGGGCCCATTATCCTATCATATGTTTGATTCGCATACCGTTTAACAGTGCATTTTGAATTCTTATAAACAAGACAACGTCCGTAACCTTTACAAATAAAATGTTATCACTTTTTCTTTCGAATAGTTACGTAGAAATTATATATTAACCTCTATCAATAGACGCTTTATTTAAAACAAGCGCATCTTCTATATCATATCCTGAATAGCTCATTACTGCAACAGTTGCATTTTGACCAGCTGGCAATTTATCAAAATTAGTTAATTCTATTGTTTTTGATTTCACCATAGGACACTGATTGAAAAATATTTTTACAAATTTAATTAAAAATAATATTTTTTATAATATAATAAAATTGATAATTAACCTGTGGATAAACAACATTGTACATAAGTGTGTCGATGCGATTTTTCTGATTATAACCAATAATACCCATCGCTTGCTTTCCCATAGCACATTGGTATGTGTTACGTGGACTTTGATTATGATGCGGATATGGTACTAAACCTATCAAAATTATTTAAAATATTTAGAAAATTTGGCCAAGCTATTTTATCCAATTAATTGTTATTTACCGGCACAAACACCTAATATTGTGAATGGCTCTATTTCTAGATGTGTTGTTGTTTCTGCTATAATTTCACTTTCTTGATAGGCTATAAATGAATCGTTCTCTTCATTCACGTCTAAATATTCTACTAAACCTTTTATTTAAATACAAATAATTGAATATTCATATAATCATTCGTATCACAATTTTCGAAATTTATAATTTACCATACTGTAAAAAGTCCTCAAACTTCATCAGACCTCGATTTAATTCATCTAAATGTTTTTGTTCTATAGCTGGTGTACCTTTATTAACAATAATATATGGCCGGCATAAACGTCCGCCATCGGTATGAATATATATACATCTTTGAAAATGAGATGTATGAATGGAAACAAACGATCCAATCAATCCTTTGCGACGCATCATTCGAAATACCTACAAATATTAATTATTTGAAAACGTTTTTAATGTTTTATTTTAACATACTTGTACGAGTCGTTGATAGCCAATAGTTACACCAAGTATATTACCATTAATGAATACAAGAAAAACTTTCGAATTGTTGATAGCATCACCTCCAACTAAACGGATATCTTCTACACCACAATTAAAAGCTAACCGTATTACTGGACCTTCATCTACTTCAGTAGTTATATGAGTCATCAGAGCTAGATTTTTAACTAATCCACATGCCTGTGTTAAGTAAAATTTTAAATTGAAATATGCATATCCTGAAGTGGTAAAGTTATTAAATTTAAAAAATAATACTCACTTCACCTTCAGGGGTATCTGAAGGACACATCATTCCCCACTGACTCGGCTGTAATGAACGTGGACCAGATACTTTTCTAGTTTTCTCAAATTGTGAATTTACGCGGGTCATCATCCCTAAAGCTGATATATAACTAAGGCGTGATAGGACTTGTGTCACACCCGCTCTTTCCATTTTAAAGCGCTTTATTGTCCAGTTACCCTAGAGTAAAATACTCTTTAAAATCAATATTTAACAGTTAAGTCTATTTATATACTGATGAAATAGCCGACTCCAGACCAATTGTTATTTGAGCGGCTCTCATATGCTTAACTACATCAAATTGTGCCGCCTTTATCTTTGGAATATTTTTATCAGCAATCATTTTTAGTTCCCAATTGAATCGTTTAAACAAATCTTCAAACATGAGTGAAAGAAGGGAGCCAGCTAATTCAAGCCTCTTATTTCCATAGTAATCTCTATCATCAAATGCTGCACTATTTATTTCGGCTACCATTACCCTACGCACCATCAAGGCGACGTATATTGATTTAATTTGGAAGTTAAAATTTTCGACTGGAACATGAGCTAAAATAGTCGATGCAAGTAGTTCTCTCGCTTCATCTGACGGTGTTTTCTTCGGTCCTGTTTGAAATCTATATCATAGAAATTTTTTAAAAATAATATATTTATTTTAACATTTCAAATAACCTTTTTGCAACTAATTTTGATGCCATATATTCAAGAGCTCTGGTTTGTGTGTATATTTTATGTTGAAATGCATCTAAAAGAGATGGCGTAAAACGATTTTGTGTATTTGCATCCGTGCCTATTAATTGCATCATTTCCTGATCAGACACTACTCCCATCGCTTTAAATATAATGGCTATAGGAATGTCCTAGATGACATCGTGTTATTAAAATTAATTATTTTCTAAGTATAAAAGGCTTACATCAGTCATGGAATTGTGTTTTAAATAGTATTTTCCATGTTTACACAAAACGACAGTTCGAGATTTACGTTCGTGGGTTGAACTTGTTACTTGACACTGAACTACGCCATTGAATTCTTCTGTTATCATTTTATTCCAAGACAATTGCTCTTGGATCAGTATCACTTTTTCCTGACCACGAACGACAAAGTAACCACCTGGATCATGTGGGCATTCATTCATTTTCGATAGTTCAAATTCGGACTTGCCAGATAGAACACAATTTGATGAACGTAGCATAATAGGCATTCTTCCTATCAGAAGATTGGTACGCCCTATTCTTTGAGATCCTCGGGTATATTCAATATCAACATAAATTGGAGCAGAATAGGTAACGTCCCTAAGTCTACATTCATGAGGAGTAGTTGCTTTAGTAATATTGTAGCCATCTTCAATATCTGGCTTGCCAACATTTACACCAATGTATTTCAAATAAAATAGTGGATCCGCATCACTACGTACTGTATTATTTGCTAACACAATTTTTTTAATGGCAACATTTATAAAATGATTAAAAGAGTCAATATGTTGTTTAACTAGACCTTTCACTTGTAAAAATGCTGGAACAAGCTTCCATTTTTCCTAATTATCAAAGTATACATAAATATAAGTAATTTTATCATATTAGAAATAGTAAAAAACCTACTTCTAAAGATTTAATTGGCTTTTTCCAAGACTTAGTATCTGAGCCCCATATATTTGTTTTTTCGTGCATTTTTGTAAAAAATTGTGGTAATTTTATGTTAACAGTCTTTATGATTATATTTGGTTTTATAAATTAAAATCGACATTATAAAAACACCGCATATATTTCGCACTAACCTCAATATAATAATCGGGAAATGTCACATTTTGAGCAACATTTATGTAAAAGTACTGCCAGATTTCAAAATTTTTCTTCTGAAACAAATAATTATTAATAATGTTTTCTTATATATGTAAAAAATATATATATTGAATTATTATTTTTTAAATAAATAAAAAAGTACATATAAGAAGGGTGTATAATTATTTAGAAATTTCTGTAGTTTAAAATAATTGTAATTATTTCATTAATAGTTATGTTATAATTGTAAATATAATGGATATCAAGTTTCTTATTGAAACTTAATTGCGATTTTTTAAAATTAATAAATAAATATTTATTTTTATATAATTCTTAATTAAAAATTATTGTTTATAGGAATTTCGCTTAGAACAATATAAAATATTTCATGTTCGAAATCCTGTAGAAATATGATCTCAGAATTATAAAATGCTCGTCATATGGCAGCTCTGTATCTTTTCTTATGCTTACAAATGTTGACAAGCATAAGAATTTACATATTAAAATATGAAAGTATTATGATACACATAAGTTGGATATGAAAAGGCGATTATGTTCTAAATAAATTATTATTGCATAGTTATTATGGAACATATTAGAATTAGTCATGGGGATTATTTATAAATTTCTTTTCAAGGCCGTTTAGTTTCCACTTTGGTATAAGAAGTTAAATTTAACTTTCACAATTTAGTTAAGAAATTTTTGTTCAGTTTACATTTTGTGTAATTGTGATAGTCTCTTTAGTCCAATTGGTTTTTCTTAAAAAATAATTTCTTATTTAATATCAAGGTACACGCGAAGGTATATTATGTTAAGGAAATATTGTATATTATTTTTATAATATCCAATGTTAATCAAAAGATATAAGCGAGAAACTCGATTTCACTGCAACGTCATATATGTACGTAAATATTTCTATGAAAGTTTTAATATTCCCAGTGAACTGTGAATAAAATCAGGAAATGGATTATTTATGACTGATCGTTTTTCTCTTATAGGAAACGAATAAGTTAAATATGAATCTAATTGGAATTTCTTAGAATTACAGACCAAAACTAAACTACTTGCATTGGATATTTTCATCTTAAAGCTAAATAAGAAAAATGGTCTAGAAATTTCAAAATATATGTGATATTCTTAAAGTATTTACATAATTTTCTTATTATAAGAAATTTAATATTAAATTTATAAGTATTTATTAATAATTTTTTCTAATGACGATTAATTTGAAAACCACTTTTTAGAAATAATAAAATTAGATAAATAAAATATTTTCTTAAGGAAATATGATATTTGATACTTTTGATAAAGAAAATCAATTTTTTTATAGATTTGAAAATATTTTTGTACACATAGATCAAAATATACAAGTGTACTTAATATAGTAAAATGATCTATATCATAGGCCAAAGAAACGAACTTACTTTAAAAATAACCTTATATGAAAGGTTGTTATATGCGTAGGAAGATGTTGCAGTCATCGTTCTTCAATTACATGATTACCAAGTTTTCCAAAAACTACGCTCTGTTTCTATAAGCGTTTAAATTTGTAAAAAGCCCACGAACAATTACCCACTAGAAAGTAGTTATATTTTATTTAAAATTATATATAATTTTAAGATTGAAGCTTTAACTTTTACGTTAATCGTTTTTTTTTTAATGAACTACTTCAGTCTGAACAAGTATTTCTTGTAGGTATGTTGTTACTTGTGAGTGAAATAAATTTTTTTATGAATTTAACAATTTGAGAATTTATTTATTTATAAATTTTTGATAATTTGTATTAACAGTACTCTTGTGAAAATAAAAAAAAAGTACTTCTTTCAAAAGTACTATAGTAGGAAATCGGCAATTATTATAATTATCTTATATCTATTCTGATTAAATCCAATTAATTGCATTTTCTTTATTCTAGGTTTTATTTTATTCAATATTTTTTTAATTCTAGGTTTTATTTTATTCAATATAATTTTCTTTTTTTTTCTTTCTTTTTTTTTTCAATGAAACTATTTGATTAAAAAAATCCTTTTTTTTTATTACAAAATTATTCTAAAAGGTATATTTTTTATCAAATAAGAACCTTGTATAATTATTATTTTAAATTTTTATAGTATAAAAATAATATTATAATAACAGATATTCAAATAAAAATAATTTACTCAATTACGATTTTGAAGCATACGAGTATATAGTATATTGTATTGAGGAAGTAAAATTGATTATAATCTATTAATAGAAAAATTATAATTTATCAAAGTCTAGTTATAGATTTATGAAATTTTGGATGATTTTTTGAAAAATGATGAGCTTGTATTTATATTAATTGGAAATAATGGACTTTAAAGTTAATGTGCTACAACAAGTATGTTTCTTGGCACTAATATCATTATGCATATCAATATACATTCCTCCCGGACCAAAATATCGATGTCCAGAAAAGTAAATGATATTTTCTTTTTTTTCTTTAGAATAATTGTTAAATTTAATTTTTAGAACTAAGGCGATTTATCCTTGTGTTTGTCTAAATGGTGGTGACAAGGGTTTATTTATCCGTTGTGAAAATTCTAATTTGGCTAGTTTGTCTGTGGCATTTGAGCATTTAGCACGATTAGAACAACCAATTGAAAATGTTACTATTTATAAGTGCCATATTGGTTAGTTTTTTTTTACAAATAAAACTGTTAATTAATTAGCATATATATTTTCATTTTTTTATTTATATTTATTAGAACGTTTGTATGGTACAATATTTTTCAATGCAAGTGTTCGTATCCTTCAAATTGAAAATACTCCAGTTAAGCTTGTAGAGGAACATGCATTCTATGGAATAAATGAAACTTTACAAGAATTACACTTTATAAATACTGAGTTAATTGAATTTCCATCACAAGCACTAAAGGTAACAAATAAATTTTAATAAAAATTAGTTCGTAAAATAAGAGGTAATAAAATTGAAAATATTTTATAAATAATTATTTTTAGTCATTAGGACTTTTAACTGTACTCAATATAGACCATCATCGAATTCAGAAATTAGCCAAAGATATATTTGCGGAAAGTGGAGCTGGTAATCGACTTGAAAAATTACATTTCATTAATGGTCCCTTAGATGATTTACCAGTCGAAAGTTTTCAAGTATGCACTATTAATATTATTAATTTTATTTTATTATCATTTCAAGCAACATTATTACTTAAATGTATATTCTAAGTGCTAAGGCACTAAAAGCAATTTCGTGACAGAAAGTTCTAATCCATATTTAAACTCGAGTACGTTTGTGTACTATTCGCAAATCTACTCAATAACTCAATACCAAAAGATAATAATTATAAATAATTTTATTATTATATGATTATACGATATTTAGGTTTTGCGTAAATTGAAAACATTGGATTTACATGGAAACAATTTATCTACTTTGAAACGTAATCAATTTAAAAATTTACGTGATGTTGATATATTAGATATTAGTTACAATAATATAACAAAATTGGAGTCACAGCATATATCAGATATGATAAAATTGGGTTTTTGCAATGTATCAAATAATGCTCTTACAGAAATTTCTAGGTAATAAAAACTAATTAATTTATAGAAATATTTTTGAATTAATAATATTATAATAATTTTTTAGAGGAACTTTTGCAAGAAATTCTATACTTAAAGTTTTAAATATGTCTTTTAATAAAATCAAACGACTTGATTCAAATAGTTTCCGTGGTATGAGAATTTTAAGGTATGAATTTTATCGTAGAATTTCTTTCGGTAAATTTTTTTCTAAATACTATATTTATTTAGACGTTTATTTTTAAATGATAATTTAATTGCTGATGTTGGACGTGGAACATTTGGATCAGTAACTCGAATTGGTACAATCGATTTAGCAAGAAATTTCATTAAAAAAATCGACTATCAAATGTTTTATCAATTAAATTTTGTTGAGGTAACCATAAAAAAATATACTATTATTTTGTTTGTATTGCAAAAATATTTTTTTTACATATTTCAGAAAATAGATGTTTCAGAAAATAATATTACCGAAATAGAAAAGCAATCATTTAAAGATCTTTATTTAACAGACATCAATATTTCCCATAATCAGATTGCGAAAATTCAAAATTTTGCATTTGAAAATTGTGCAAATATAACAAAGTTAGATTTATCACATAATTTATTAAAATTTTTTGAAAGGAATACTTTTGATTCTACAACATACGCAACTGAATTTCAATTATCTTATAATATGTTTACCGATCTTTCAAGGGTAATTTTACAATATTTGTTTTTCCGTTGTGTTGAAATTAATTTTTTTTAAAAATCTATTCAAATTATTATTTTGAAATATATGTTTTCAGATACCACTTCATAATATGACTGGATTGAAAATATTAAATGTATCTTATAATACTATAGAGCAGATACCGAAAAATACATTTCCAAAATTATATGAATTGCATACAATTGATGTATCGCATAATGATATAAAGTTGATTGCAAATGCTGTTTTTCAAAATTTGTTTTCTTTAAGAAATTTGAATTTAAGCTATAATTCTTTGGAAGATATAAAATCTTCAATGTTTGGTACACTACCCACTCTACTTGAAATGGACTTGAGCTATAATAAGCTGACAGAGATAGCTCGAGGTGCCCTAACTAAATTAACCAGTTTGAGAATTTTAGAATTAAAGAATAACATGCTTGAAAAACTATTTCAAATACCGATATCCTTAAATTCACTGAACCTTCAAAATAATTGGCTACAAAATGTTCCGGAACACACTTGGCCACAGATGAATGCGCTTCTCACACTCGATTTGAGCGGAAATCGATTAAGTAATAATTTAGTTGCAGGCAGTTTTAGCGGACTTCTTACTCTTCAAACTTTATACTTAAACGCTAATGGAATATCTGAAATACCAGCAGAAAGCTTAGCTGGATTGACTACTTTACAATACTTGCATTTAGAAGTAAATACATACATATATTCATATATCTGATCATTACACAATAACTTGTTTAGAAATATCTACAATATATACAAATATTTTTATTTTTATTACATTTTATTAGAATAACAATATTACAAAATTACCAAAAGCTGCATTTGGAAAATTACCTGTTGTTTTTGTATTAAATTTATATAATAACAATATAGATACTGTAAGGTAAATTAAGTATCACAATTTAAAAATAAATTAATTTGTTGTTTTAAAAAAAAATCAAATTGAAATTATAATAATTGGTTATATTAAATTTAGTGTACGAGCTTTTGACGGTTTATTACAATTATTAACATTGAATTTGTCATCGAATGCTTTAAAAACAATACTAAATGATGCATTCATTGGATTAGTATCGTTAAGAAAAATGGACTTATCACAAAATATGATAGAAAAATTGGATAATAGAACAAATGGTGTCCTTGATGATTGTCTCAGTTTGGAATTTGTAAGTAACCAAAATGGCAGAAAAGTTGATTAAAAAATATATATATGAAATTTTTTCTTTATTTTTTAGTTAAATATTAGTCATAATCGAATTAGTTTTATTACACGAAAAACATTTCCATCGAATCCATACATTCCTTATAAGTTGAATGAAATTGATTTAAGTTATAATCGTATGCCGGTGATGACATATGATATTACTTTTGGGACAAAAAAATTAAAAAAATTAACTTTGTCTCATAATATGATTAATGATATTCGTAAATGTAAGTAAAGACAATATAGGTACAGAAGTATTACTAAGTTAGATATTTTTCAATTAATTTTAATTGGTATAAATTAGATGTATTAGGAAACTTAACATCATTAGAGATACTCGACTTATCTAATAATGGTCTTAGTGATTTGTCATCGGAGCAGAATATTTTCAATTTACCATCAACTATTTCGGAACTTTATTTACAAAATAATAAAATTTGGAGATTGCCATATGATCAACTGATCAAAGTACAAAATCTTTCAAAAGTTGATCTAAGAAATAATGCACTGGAAGAATTTTCCCTTGAGTTAAGCGATCTAGTTAAAAATAAAACTGAAATATATTTTACTGGTATATTATTTTTCAAATAAAACTATATAAATGAACATAGTTTAAAAATAAAAAAAATTTGTTTATATTTAGGAAATCCGTTAAAATGTAATTGTGGATTAAGACCGCTAATTCATTATTTAAATACTTTAACTGATATACCCGAACATTATGGAGAAATCGAATGCGCTAAACCTATTCATCTTGCTGGAACTAGTTTATTTAATGTAACAGATAATCAGTTAAATTGTTTATCAGGTGTCGAAACAGGATTCACAGATAATGAAATTTTTGATATTTTACCTGATATCAGATTTCGTGATGTTATCTAGTTAGTATTATAATTTTATTGTATGCACTTTTAATTATCATTAACTGGGGCTTATCATATTTTCTAGCTCAAATGGTAAATTATTATTGAGATGGTATGTAACATCAAGAAATGATGTATCCGATTTTTATGTTAATGTACGGGATGAGAAGAGTACGGTTTATTTTGATCAGCAACTAGCTTATAATAAAAGAATTATGGAGATTTCCGGCGATATAATACATAAAGCAATAACAGCATCAAAACTGGTGCAAGTTTGTGTTTTAGCTAAAAATAGTGTTGGTGTTATTGGTAAATGGTTTGATTCACAGTGTATTGATATTCCGGAAAATTTCGAATCAATTATTAATAAATACAAATTTGGTTACAATTATGCGTATACACTTTTTAGTATTGATCCAAGAAAATCAACTTCCAGATCACGTTCATCAGCAACCACAATACTAAGCGAACCACTATATATGTACGCTGTAACAGCTTTCTTATATTTCATTATTAATAAATTTTTGTAAATTATTTAGTCACAAAGAAAAGTACAATTTAGGCAAAATTAAATTTTTTAATTATTAATTGTTCAAATTTCATTATTTTTACAAAAAAAAAATAAAAAAAAATCGAAATTTTCAATTTTCAACATTATTAATAATTTATTAATTTTTATATGAAAGGAAGAAGAAGAGTAGTTTTTTCCAATTAAATATCAAACGAAAACACAATATTGTGATATTTTTATGTCATGTATGTACACGTACGTACATATATTTACAAAACACAAAAAAAAATTGTAAATTTTTATACAAATATTTAATACTCATAGTATGTAAAATTTTATTTTGGAATTTTCAAAATTAAGTTTTACATAAATTAATATGTATAATAACAAATAAAATTTTTATGTTAAAATTTTGATGTTGTAATAAATATTTATATAATATAGTCAAATAAAATATACTTAAAATTCTGATTTTCACTGAATCTACTTTATTTTATTAATAAAAAAAAGAAACATTATTTAAATGGTTGTGACAAGACTTCTTGCAGATGTTGGTTGATCCTTTTCAGTTGATTTTTAATTACTTATTCGCACATTTTGGCAATTATTTGACGAGTGTTATTTTTTAAATGGTCTGAAATTTAAAAATTATCTGTGTAAAGCCGATCTTGTCCCTAGTTTGACAAAAAAAAAGTCCAACGACGTCAAATCACATGATCTTGGAGACTAATTAACATCACCAAATCTTGAAATTATGCCATACCAGATACTTTTTGGCTCAATAAAGCCCAAATTTATCGCGTTGTGTAGCTTGTGGCTACGTCAGAATTTATATATTTATAACAAAATTTTACAAATTTTTTCATTTTTATAATATCAAATGGCAAATAGTATTCTAAATAAATCTTATACTAAATGACCTATACATTTAATAACTATTAAATAATAGGATTATTCTTTCCAAATAACAAAATGGATAATTCCGTATCTTCATATGTATAATAGAAAAAGTAATTTTGTTGAAATAATAATTTAATATTGTAACATAATTTTTATGCAGCCATACACATCTATACATTTATATAAAAATATTATTTTTATTTAAAAACAGAAGACATTATAAATTTAATAACTATTATTGTAAAAAACACAATTTATTATTTGGTATAGAAAATGGTTTTTTCCACCCTATCTAAATATAAAATTTGCTTCGTGTTATAATACCATAAAAGAATATTAGAAAAAATAACATCAAATGTTGTATGAGTAATTTTCTCATTTATTTAAATTGATATATATCAAATATGAGAACGAGAAAGACAATAAAAAAAAATTATCTTCAATTTAATAAAATAATATTTAAATGAAATGGCAAAAAAAGAGAATACAATTAGCAAGAGAAAGGGCTAGGTAGAAGACGACAGAGAGAAAGAGTGATATAGATAAAGGGAGAAGGAGAGAAAGAGAGCGGGAGAGAGAGTCAACAAAATCAAAATGGTTTTTTATCATAAGATATACATCTATACACAGAATGTATATGTATGCATGTGCATATAATTTGTATTGTTGTTGATTGTGTTCACACAAGGTAATAACTTTACATAACTGCCTTTTTACTTATTAATAAATACAAATACTTGTACATAAATAGAACAATGTTGCTTCTAGAAGCCATCTGGTTATCCTTCCTTCATTCACGCCCATTGATATGGTAAAGTGGGAAATGAAAAAAAAAGATATTGAAAAGTGAAATACTTTTGTGTTGGTGTTTGGTAGATAAATAGTATTCAGTGTGTGGTAGTTACGAAATGGGGGGTTGAATGGTATACGTTGCATATTGTTAAGGACCTTTGCAAAGTTGTAAACACGCAAAAATCTGACATTCCGTCGGTACAACAAGGACTCCGTTTTGTTATATTGAATTACTATCGTCCAAGAATACACAAAGCCCTATGGACGAGTATTGTTGGCAAATAAACAAAAAGGCAGGACAGAGAGGAAGAGATAGAGAGCGAATGAAAGCAAAGAACAAACGAAAAATGATTACACCGCCTTGATTTGCTTTATTGACGCTCCGCTTCGGCAATTGATTACTACATCGAAGCAATTCAGCCGTAAATCAATAACAATATACACAAAAACCCTTAAATTAATATCGTACGCGTCTTGTTCGCTTTCTTCGACTTTTCGTTATCGAACTATAGTATATCATTGCATTTATACTTTTTAACATACGGTTACTTTCAGTACAAGAATATCTATACATATAGAGTAGTGTGCCATCGAAATAAGTGGGAATGCTCTAAACATCCTTTGTCCTTAGTATGGTGATATTAGGGTAAATATCATAGTCGAATTGTCTTCCGTTTCTGTGATTTGGATTTAGCACTAAATGTGTTTTATTTAATAAATACGAGTGAGTATGTGTGGCAATCTGTGCATCATTGAATATTTTTATGGGGCACTCACATAATACAAGTAATTGTACTGTTTAATTTGAGACGCGCATGTTGAGGAGTATAGTTTTTTTTCTCGATAAACAACATCATATACTAGTGTTCTATATTTTTTTCACTTACACTATTCATTACAAAATCAAGGCTCTTATTGCTCTAACTTCGAAATTGAAATAATTCTCATACATCCATGTATATATGAGTATACATGTATTAATTATGAACTGAGGGTAAGGCCCAGTTAGCTTTGTTACAAAATAGACTGAATACTATACTATTATGTAGTATAGTTAATATTGTGTTTTTTGTATTTTATTTTTTTATTTTTTTGTTGTTGCTTTTGGAATATTAATCTTTAAGAAAAAAATTTTGTTACTATCCTTTGGAATAGGACGAATAGTTTAGACAGCAGCACACCTTATGGTTTATAGTTACGAACATGTTTATATTGTGCACTTTTCATACGGAACGTATCATTTTGAATACTCGATCCTGTACGTTGTTATCATACTATAAGTATAAGTACAATGAAAATCAAAGACGATTTATTTGAGAGTAACTAAAGGAACTCGAATGGCTCATATGACACACTGCACAAAGTACACGCTCATCAAGATCCTTGTCGGTCGGTAATTCGACATGAGATGTAATCGTAGATGGAGGGTGTAGCTCATAATTGAAACCGGTTGCCATGGAGGTGTTTTCACGAGAAGAAATTGGCCAATAAGAAGCTCGAACGAAATAAGCCTGCGGACTGAGAAGGGTGCAGTTCCTTTTAATACACGTGCGCGTATTTATCTCATCTGTTTGTCTCTTTTCAATTAGTTTCAAAGTTAGGAAGTACTAGTTGTAATGGCACATATATCCGTATCCGTGTGGATAGGGAAAGTAATGGATTACTGAATGCACGAACACACAATAGCGTTTGTTATTGAGTAGCTGTGCAAAGTTGGGTGTGTGCATCAAATAACAAAATGAATTCGTAGCCACGATTTATTACGGATTTTGGTTTGTGGAAATGTTTGGCACGCAACAAAGAAACATCCTGTTAGTATAGTGGCTGTGCGTGCATTTGTATGAGTATATTCTATTCAGCTTTTGCTCATACAATTTAATTTGTTTATACACGCTCATCATACATACATATGTATGCATGTATGCCTGTATTTATGTATTTTACAAATATATCCATAATATGTATTGCATTTATGATGAAAATAGCTATTTATGTATGGTTATTTTTTTCTTTCCAAAAGCTATGCGATTGTTTATATACGCTAGTGATAGCAATGGGGGTGTTACAATCACCGCACGACTAAGGGTATTTTATGTACAAAAGGTCTGTATGTAAACTTGAGGAATCCATCAAATAAATGTTTTCTTATTTTGCTTCGTTTCGAAATTTCCATCCGACCATGTTTTTATGAACGCGATGAAAGCTTTTTGCTTTTATTCGCTTTTCTATCATCTCTTTCCACTATTGGCGTTTTATTTTTTTTCGCCCACTCATGTTTTTCGTATTCAATTTTATCTGACATCTTTTGATGATTTCGCTTTTGAAAAATGGAAGATGCATATAGAAATTGGTGGAATACGATGTAGAGTAACTGGCAAAAAATAAAACGGATGATGTCGAAAATAAAGAATACTACTAGGGAGAGTGCATATTGACAATACTAGTAGTAGCTAGATGTAAATGTATGTATGTAAATAGTATATTTGGTTGGTTTATAGTGGCTATGATATTTTGTTTTGTTCTTAGTTAAATGGTTGGTTGAAAAGGCACTGGGGGCGGCGAAGGGATCTTGAAATTTCCTTTACTGATGTTTTTATTCTTGTTTGTCAGCTTCTTTATATTTGAAACCTAACATTTTTATTACAAAAAAAAATCTACAATGTGGATAAAAGGAAAACAGGATGAATACTGAATTGGCATTTGCCAAGTGAATAGCGCTTTTAGTTATATGTACATATAATGATTTGTATGGTAAAAAGTTGTATTCATTTAACGTTGGACATTGCTATGACACTATATACGTTTACACTGTTGAACTCTTCATTTATTCTCCCCCGTCTATTCTTTAGCAAGAAGAACCATAATAATATCCTCGCTAGGCATTATCACGCTGTCATGCAAAAGTACCCAATATGCCCCCGATTCTACCCAAGTTGGGCCGTTCGTTTCGGCTTTGTTCTATGCTCAACAATATGTAATACTTTATGGGGTGTTTATAGATTTTCACAAAGTACTTTTTAATTTGGTCGTGTTTTTATGTGCGTTTGCGTGAAAATTGTAAGCAACAACTAAATATGCCCCAAGAAAGTTTTTCTTATAATTTCTATTGCTGGAAAGCTAACAGGAAATGTATATATTTTCTGTAAATGTGTCTTTTTTTTTGTTAGTCATAAATAGCATATTTTCATTTTGTAATGAGATTATATTTTTGCTCTTATACAAGTAGTTTTCTTTACCAAAAAAAGAAGAAATGTTGAAAAGATTGTTACATAGGACGTTTTTTTTTAAATAATGAATCTCTTATATTATTTAAAGATACATTAACTTACGTGTATAAATGGCTCTTGATACATTAATTTTTCTGTCTATAAATTTTTCTACTTTCTTTGCCTTTATCTCCTAATGTGTACAGGTATAAATATATGACAGGAAACGAATTATGCAGTTTTGTTATAATTAAAATTACTGAGTAGACTTCTGCAAATATATATAGTCACTTGCACCTTTTTACTATATTTTGTTTAAAAAATTATGATTTTGCACATTTATTTATATAATAGGCTTATATTCAGTTTCGTATAAGTAATATTTACCAGATTTTTTTATAAGAAAATATTTATAAAATATTGACACTTCTATAATATTTTTATGAACATTTAATGAAACACCCCGTTTTCAAAGTAATGGAATTACTATATGTGTATTAATTTACAATAATGATAATTGCATAATGTGCAAAATATTACTATTGATCAATATTTATATATATTAAGAGTATCTCAAGTAAATAATTATTCAACATATATTAGTATTTTTTTTTCTTCATTTAAGTAAAAGTTTGATGAGAAATTTTCAGGGTTTTTAATATTTTTATTAGTATATATTTATAAAATTTATTTAACTAAAAAAATGGATATATTTTATTAAATCAGGATATTTTATGTAGAACTTTATTTAGATGTAAATATGGTATTTTAATTTATAAAAACGATATTTTTATAATTAACTAAAAAAGTTTAAATTAATCATTACTGTTATATATAACTGATTATCAATTTTATAGTTCGGAAAATATATTCTTGTCATTTAACAGATATTTAACATATATTAATAACATAATATTATCTTTAATAATTAAGATAATATTTATTTAGATTAAAAATTGTCATTTTATATTATAGATTATTTAGTCATCAAAGAGTATGTTAAAATTGCAAAAAATATACGTAGTTTGGGTACTGGAATAACAGGCTTTGGATGTTGATTTTCTAACAAATTTTCTTCAGCGACTGTAGAAAAACCATTGTATCCCCAAAAAATTACTGTCTAATGCTCATTTCGATCTAAAGGTATCTTTGCCCCGTATTTCTTTGAAAATTCGAAAGGAGAGACAGTTACTATCTATTCTGAGCGCTACAACTATATAAGAACCGACATTTTTTTTGATCTGATGCAATTTTAACAGAAAATTAGCATATGCCACATAATACGAGAAATTTTGGCTCAAATGCTCAAAAAGTTCCCAGGACGTGTAAGTTAGAGATTTGATAATATCAATTGACCTCTAAGATTTGTCAAACAATTGCTGAATTATATCCCCAAATGTATTAAAAAGTAATCAAATCTTACTTTAAATGATCGAGTCCTGAAAGAAATCTTGTTATAGCCATTCAAATAATTTTATATTTTATACTAAATGGTAAAATTTAGGCAATATAATAAAATAAAATTTTTATCAAAATCTTAATTTAATATAGTTTTTATTTATTTTTACTTTCAAATGCAAAAATTGAATAATATTTTTTGTTGTTGTATAAAACCTATAAAAATGCATTTATTGTCTTCGAATTTTCTTAAATATACGAGGTCTGTTCAAAAAGTATCGCGAATTTTGAATTTCCGCGGGTTACGAATATTTGACTTTCGGCTTTTTTTATGGCGTTATGTTGGTACTCATGTCTCTCACTTATGCCGACAAGTTCGGCCATTTTGAATATTCAGTTAATTTTTGACAACTGCTTTGCTTGCACGTGTTTTGGCTCGTCTTCGATTTTTGCTCAATTTCGACCAAAAACAGCATCGCATTAACATTGCTAAGGAGCTGTTGGACTCTATCCGCGACGATCCAAATTAGCTCCAAAGGGTCATAACTGGTGACGAATTATGGGTTTATGGTTATGACTTGGAAACCAAAGCTCAAATATCCCAATGAAAGCTGCCGCACGAGCCAAGACCGAAAAAAGCGCCAAGTTCGGTCGAATGTGAAGGTTTTGCTTACAGTTTTCTTTGATTGCAGGGGCGTGGTGCATCATGAGTTCTTGCCACAGGGTAGAACGGTCAATAAGGAATATTACCTATAAGTTATGCGCAAGTTGCGCTAAGTAATCCGCCAGAAACGCCCGGATTTGTGGAAGAAAAAAAATTGGCTTTTTCCATTTTTGGCCAAAAACAACACACTAATAATGCCGCAGCCACCATGTTCCCTAGATCTGGGCCCTGTGACTTTTTCTTGTTGCCGAAACTGAAGAGCCCCATGAAAGGACGACGCTACGCTACGATTGAGAAGATAAAGACGGCATCGAAGGAGGAGCTGAACAAGATTACAAAAAATGATTTTTTGAAGTGCTTCAAGGATTGGGAAAAACGGTGGCACAAGTGTATAATTTTTGGTGGGGATTACTTTGAAGGGGACAAAATAGATATTCATGAATAAATAATTTTTGGAAAAATACAACATTCGCGATATTTTTTGAACTGACCTTGTATGTTATAATAAATTAAAATCTATATAAAGAATAAATAAAAAAATACAAATAGTGATTAAAATAATAAACTAATTAAAGAACCAAACTTTCATAAACAATATATTCGTATCTGTTCGTTTTAATTATAAACAAAATCATGATAATAAATAATGAAATTTATTACTCTAGTACTTTAATTTAATTAATGGATTATATTAATTATAAACAAAATTAATACAATTTTTGATGTTGAAAAATTTTATTTATAGAAAAATTTCTAAAACTAATCAAGCTTTTACCCTTATACTTGACTTTCTCTTGACTATGTGTATATTGAATTTTCAAAACCTGAGTATCACTTGATTAAACTGAAGACATTTATTGACCTTTCGACATCGGTATACTCGTACATTCGACCAATAATTTGTTATACAACAGCTAATGTTAGAGTGTCAAATTGGAAAAAAGAATATTTCGTACTGTTCCTATTTTTTCTTGAATATATTGCATAGCAACGACAATAAACTGAGCTATCGTATTTGCCAATATTTTCTAGAAGTAATACTATTAACAATATAATAAATATTATGTCTTATACTGTTCGGCTATAAGATCTTAATTGATTGTATTTGGTATCTATTTGGATCTTTTGTACTGTTAGTATGACTACTATTTCCGAAACATTTTGCTGGAATAATTTACGACATTGCCCTGTCATGGTTGGTTGTCCAGTATAGAGAATATTTATTGATAAAAATATTTTTGGGTTTACCAATTTTATTCGTCCACAAATAAAATATAAACTCAAAGATATACGAGTACATATATGTGTATGCGTACATTTATTCTTTTTAAAAGATAAACGCAACAATCTTAATTTAATAAATATTTTAGGTAAACTCATTCTAAATCAACGAACATCATTAAATTTTTTTTAAAGCTTTTAAAATTTGTGGATTTTTACAGAAAAAAACCCTATTCCATTTGGTTTATCTATACACAATACAGGCATATTTGGTTAAAACAAAATATTTAGAAACTTTTCTTTTTCAATATCCATAAAGTTCTGTTTATAGAAAATCTTAGTGGAAATTTTCTCTTAATTTTTTTTTTTTTGGTACAGAATGCCATTCAGAGTAGTCTGGGGTAATTCTTCAAACTGTTTTGATGCGGCCAACAAAAATATTGAAGAGTTCAGATCAGAAGGTTTAACCTCTCTGTTGTACTGTGTTCCATCGACAACAGGCTTAGACGGGTACTCAAAGTTATTCGTAAAGCCGATTTATGCTTTTTCAAAATAAAGTTGTTTGAAAGAAAACAAGATAATTTTCATTTTTTTTATAAACAAACAGACCAATTCATTTTATTCTTTCTCTTATCAGTGTGTAAACGAAAACATCGAAGATTAAGAACTTCTTCATTCGATTGAATGCCAACAGTTTAAGTACTCTGCAAAGAGTTTTGAATAATGTAAATTTATAATCGTTTATAATTTATGCTTTTATTTATGTTTAAAGTATTTATATTTATGTATAACTAAATCTATATTCCGCTTGGGAACACCGCGTGCCGCAGGTTTAACCGTGTGTGTCGACCGACTCACACTCGGTAGGTAGCGGGTTCGATTCCCGCTGCCGCCATCTCGGCATGGTGCCGGGGTGAGAGGCCGACTACAAGCCTTATATGTAGTCCGTAGGGTCCCCCAACGTCACTGGAGGTTACTTCGCTGGCCTGATAAGCCGCAAGATATAAAAAACCACCTTATCAAGAAACAGTACAAGAAGAATCAACCGGACCGTACCTCAGGCAAAAAACTCATCTGGTTTTCATCGAACAGCCCGAATAGGTACCTGGAACGTGCGGGACTCTCCCAAAAAAAAAAACTTCTCGACTGGCTTCTCTCCAAAAAAACGCTTACAACCTCGATATCCTGGGAATTTCCGAGACAAGGTATAAACATCAAGGGAAGCCCTCACAACACAGACAGGAAAGCGAACACTTCATCTACAGCGGCAACGACAGCAGCCACCACTGTGGAGTCGGATTGATCCTATCGGCCAACGCAAAAGAGATCTCTCATGGGCTACAAACCGGTCTCCGACCGCCTTCTGACAGCTATGCATGCTCCACTCGAAGTTCCGAAACATCACCATCGTGCAGTGCTATGCCCCAACCGAAGTAGATGATGACGCCAAAAAAAAAAAAAAGCCTTCTACCACCAACTAGAGACGTGTATTCTCTGTGCCGCTATATGCTCCATAGGAGCGACTGTGTCTCATGACTATGTGTATATGTGTTATAATGTAGAAATAAAACCTGTCAAATAAAAAAAAAAAAAAAAAAAAAAAATCTATATTAATATATCTAAAATTGAAACTCACAATTAAAAATCACTGAAATTAATAGTATTGATTAAAATTTACAAATTATTAAAAATTACAATATATATCGGGTTGTCCGGAAAGTAATTTCGTTGTTTCCCAATAGAGGACTTAATTGTATTTTCTTACAACCAAACTTCACACTTAAGCCGCAAAATCATATGTACTTTTACAGCTGACATAGCAAGGCTTGCTTCGAATGATTCTGTATAGTAGTTTTTGATTGATATGTGTAGCCTTTTAAATATGGAAAGTGAAAAACAGCATTTTCGGCATATTTTATTTTTTACTATAGAAAAGATAAAAATGCTGTTCAGACAAGAAAACAATTATCTGATGTGTAAGGTAAGTGCCAGTGCCAAAACTGGTTTGAAAAATTTGGGTCCGGCAATTTTGATCTCGAAATTTTGACGTTCTGGAAGGCCAGTTGAAGCTGATGAAGATACAATAAAGGCATTAATTGATGCAAACCGGCGAATAACAACTCGTCAGATCGCTTAGAGATCAAATTTATCGAATTCGACCGTTCATGATCATTTGAAACGGCTAGGTTTTATCTCAAAGCTCGACATATGGGTTCCTCATCTTCTTACGGAAAAAATTTGTGCAGTCGCATTGATGTTTGTGATTTGCTTCTCAAACGCCAAGAAAATGATCAATTTTTGAAGTGTATCATCACTGGGGATGAGAAATAGGTTGTCTACAACAATGTTAAGCGCAAAAGATCCTGGAGTAGGAAACATGAACCGGCTCAAAGCACTTCGAAAGCCAATATTAATCAAAAAAAGGTTATGCTATATGTTTGGTGGCATATCAAAGGAATCGTTTATTTTGAGCTTCTATCGAGCAACAGAACGATTAATTCTGAAATGTACTGTCATTAGTTGGATAAATTGGATGATTCACTTCAAGAAAAAAAGGCCAGAATTGGTCAATAGGAAAGGTTTAGTATTCCAACAGGATAACGCAAAACCACATACAAGTTTGACCACTGGCAAACCCTTTTAGAGCTTGGATGGTATATACTGACACACTCTCCAGACCTAGCACCTTCCAAATATTATTTGTTCCGGTCTTTACAAAATTTTTTAAACGGTAAAACGTTTAATTCAAATGAGAGGCGTGGAATCATGCTACTACCAGAAAGATGGCAAAGGGTATTGAACCAGACTGGATAATATTTAATTGACTAAAATATTAATTCACTATTAGAAAATCGTCTTTCATTTTTATAAAAAAAAAAAAAATTACTTTCTTGAGATCTAAAATATTGGATCGTATTTTAATCTATTCAAAGCTACCTATTTTATCAGATTTTTATATTTTTATACATTACTTCTAGAACATAACATATAATAAACTGTTGTATTTTTTTCCCCAATTTCCTGTATATAACAAAGTTATACCTTATTGCCTTCAATATACACATATATATTTTTCAACTATCATAATTAAAAAAATCTCCAATAACGTCATTTATGGACAAAAAAAAATTACTTCGAAACTCTATTAGGATCAGATAAAGTTGAGAAAATAAAATTCAATTACAACTTTAAAATGTGCAAAATACAATAGTATTTTTTCCGAATATTTGTTATGTATTTTTGAAGAATTTAATTTTTTTTTATATATATTAATAGTATCTAATGACACCATCAAAGTGTTTTTAGTGTGCAATTTCAATAAAGATAGCACGTGGCTAAAAGATTAAAAACGTGTCTGTTATTTATTTTCGGTCATGGATACATATCAGATAAAATACTCTTGAAAGCTAGTAATAAAGTATTAATCGTAATAAGTCGGATCACATATACGTACATACATATGTATATTTACCAACCAATAAAAGTGGTCAATTGATCTTTGGAAAATAGATGAAATGCTTAAGAACTACTTTTGAGAGGACTTCATAGTAACAGCAATTTGAAGAGTGTGACAATATTTGTTTTCGGCTTGTAATCGTTCGATTAAATCGACTACACCTTGGGTGTGAAATTAAACAATTGACACGTGCCAACCATGATATTCACAATCATTCATTGTCTGGTATTTTTATATAAAATAATTTGTAGCTCTCAATATTTGATAGCAATTGAAAAGTTCTCAATGCACGTGTTATTTATAATAGTATTTTATCTGTATTAACCAAAAATTTTTGTATACTCGTAGATGGGGAAAAAAATCAAAGTATTTGATGAAAAATTCCTTTTGATACTATCAAAAAAAATAAAAATATTTTTTTAATGAGAAAAATAAAAATATCTCTATGGTAATTAGATGTAAATAATAATTAAATTAATTTCAATTTTATTATTAAATTTATATTTATATAGCATATTATTAATATGAGAGTAATTACTATAATATTATCTCCGCTACGTATTTTACTAGGCAAGAGTTGGTCCCATTTGCTCAAAAAAACTTATTGGGCCATACCAGAGGCGCTTCTCTTCAGGGAAATCAGCAATAGATCAGATCTTCTCTCTGAGGCTGTCGATGGACAAATTGTTGGAACTGTTGGACTTTAAAGTCGCTTAAGATAGCCAGGGAAAATTCTACACATCCATGAGAGAGTTTAGCATACCAAGAAAAATTGATTAGACTGACTAGGTTGGTCTAATAACTTTCAGGGCCGCTGGAAAAAGTGATCCTCGTTAAATTCGCGTAGCTTTTAGCATATACCAACAACATCGAAATTATGTATCGATCAGAAAGACCTGTATGAAAGACCTTCATCAAGATTGAGCTGGCGGCGAAAACTCTAAGGCTGCGTATAAATCAAGGCAAACAAAGTACGAGATCTGTTCAAAAAGTATCGCGAATTTTGTGTTTTATACATGAATATCTATTTAGTCACCTTCAAAGAAATCCCCACCAGATATTATACACTTGTGCCAACGTTTTTCCAATCCTCGAAGCACTTCAAAAAATCATTTTTTGTGATCTTGTTCGGGTCCTCCTTCGATGCCGTCTTCATCTCCTCAATGGTAGCGTAGCGTCGTCCTTTCATGGGGCTCTTCAGTTTCGGCAACAAGAAAAAGTCACAGGGGGCCAGATCTGGGGAATACGATGGCTGCGTCATTATTAGTGTGTTGTTTTTGGCCAAAAATTCACGTACAAGCAACGATGCGTGAGCAGGGGCGTTATCATGGTGCAAAAGTCAATTTTTGTTCTTCCACAAATCCGGGCGTTTCTGGCGGATTGCTTCGCATAACTTCCGCATAACTTGCAAGTCAAATTCCTTGTGGCAAGAACTCATGATGCACCATGCCCCTGCAATCGAAGAAAACTGTAAGCGAAACCTTCGCATTCGGCTTTTCGCCGTTCACTTCTTCTCGGCCCTCTGAGAACATTTTGTACCAACGGTAAACGTTGCTTCGGTCCAAGGTAGCTTCACCATATGCCCTAGTCAACATTCGGAATGTGTCCGCGCAATTAATTTTGTTTTTCACACAAAATTTGATACAGATTTTTTGATCCATTTTTTGGAATGGGCAAAAATCGAAGACGAGCCAAAACACGTGCAAGCAAAGAAGCTGTCAAAAATTAACTTAATATTCAAAATGGCCGAACTTGTCGGCATAAGTGAGAGACATGAGTACCAACATAACGTCACAAAAATCGAAAATCGAAAATACGTAACCCGTGGAAATTCAAAATTCGCGATACTTTTTGAACAGACCTCGTACATGGTGGCAGCATTGGCGTCGAAGACAAGACTAATTAGCACTTGCTATATACAGATAGGAGATTGTAGCTTCGGAAAAGTTAAATCATTTTCCTATTTGGGGTCAAGATTCGCAGCCCATCAGAACATGAGGGAAGAAATCGGCGCCAACAGATCCTATTTCTGTCAGTCGAAATTACAATATTTCGGTCGAAACTGCTAACAATAATATCAAAGTTACTGTATACAGGACACCAGTCTTAGCAGATCTCATGTATTTGGGCTCTGAGCAAAAACCATCATAAACTCTTGTACGCTTTCGAGAGAAGGATCTTGGAATACATTTTTGAGGCCTATTTAACGACGAGATGATGTCCTGGAATATTACCGCAACCGCGCTGTTGTGGATAAAATTAAGCTCAATAGGCTATGGTGGGTGAGACACTTAATTCGTATGGAAAAGGAAGATCCTATGCGGAAAGCTTACAGTGGCTCAAAATATGTTCCCAGAAGATAAAGAAGGCCGTTTCGGTGGAGCGACGGCATTAGCCAGGACACCAAAAACATGCTGACATTATCGATGTGAAAACAGCGGCGCGAAGCCGGTACGTCTAAAGTTCTTTGATTATTTTGAAAGCGTATGATTTCGTCCATCAGATCTGCAATCGTATTTTTCATGTAGCCTCAGAGAAAGAAGTTCAATGATACCAAATCGCAAGATCTCAGCAACCATTTAACCTCGTTGTTCGTGCGATAATGCGTCCTGGAAATTTAGTTCGCAATAGGGCTATTGTTTAATACACGTACACTGAATGATAAATGGCACCATTCTGTTAAAAGCACATAGTTTTCAAGCCGATGCCATCCAATTCAGGATAAAAAAAGTTTGTAATCATGTCATGATAGTGTTCACCATTCACCGTTACAGCGTTACCGCCATCATTTTCGAAGAAGTACGTTCCGATAACTTCAATGACTTGTGGATTTTTGGTATTCAAAATTCGGCCTTATTGTTCATAATTTTTTTTTATATTACCATCAACTGTTTGTTATTCGAGCGTCCAATTTAAAAAAAAAGCTTTGCTGCAAAAGGTCTCAGGGTTTAAGTTCCTATGTTAATTGAATTTTATAGACATCAAATTCTTAGATGGATAGAAATAATGTGTGAGGTTAGAAAGACACATAAAGATTTTGAGCATTTTTTGTGTCCAGAATTTTAGTATGGATATTGATAGTGGAACTGTTCTGAACACCGGGCGATGGAAGTTTCCTTTTGCCAGCTGATCAACAATCCGCTTATTGCACTAAAATTCCCACATAACCTAAAATTCAACTGAATTATTGAATTTTAATTAATTTAAATAAACTTCCAATGACATCTTATAATATGTTAAAAGTAAAGATTTCCAATAAATCTAAGATAAATATAATAATACATTTAATTTGTATACTCTTTGTGAAATTTTGTAACTATTCGATTTAACAATTTATATCCATTATAAAGAAAATATATTAATTCTATTATATAATTGAAATGTTACTTTTAAAAAATGCTACTTACTTTGTGAAACATACCATACATATAGTCCCGTATCTAAATAGTCATTCATGTTTAAATTAATCCGTTGAGCTGTGCAAATAGAATTTTGAAATTTGTAAAGATTTAATCATTTTGCCTAAGGGCCATAAATCGAAAAGTCCAACTGAAATAGACACATGACAACAAGGGGATGAGTTTGGTTGTCGTCAAATCCTTACTTGGAGGATGACAAATATGTAAAACACATTGTGCGAGTCCACGCTGAATTGTAAAGATTACATCGATGTAAATATTGACATTAGAAGAAAAATAAGATTCCTAAAAGGACAATTATTTGCCGAAACTCTTAAGCAAATTGAAAATTGATGTTCTTATGAAACATATAAATGAATCTATATATGAGTATGAGTATGTACACGGTTATATTTGGGAAGTTGGTATTGCTCTTATGGTATTGCTCTACCCTTATTCACGTGACTATTGTTTATTATTAAAAAATATCTACTTATATTTGGGGGTATAGAAATTTATTTGAGACTCTTTAATAAAATCTTTTATTAAAAGTTTATTGAATTGATGATACTTACTTAATAATTATAACAAAAAAGATTATATATTTGTTAATTAAAGATATTAGACAATTTTTTTCAATACTATTAGTATAATGATTTTATCTACTCTCTGTTATTTTTTTGAATAAATAATTTTTTTGAGAAAATTTTTTTGTTCACAAATTTATTAGCTAATTTCAGAAAATATTTAATATATGAATATGTAGGATTATCCAATTTTAGCTTTTAAATGTAAAATTAAATATTGTAAGAAATATTTAACATTTAAGATTTAGCAATTTTTTTTATTGTATTAACTGTTTAAATTTTGCCATTATATATAAAATATAAAACTATTTAAATAGATACTCTGAGACTTGTTGTAGAACTCGATCCTTTTGAAGTAATTTTTAATGACTTTTTTTGCACATTTCGGGTTTTATTTCGGCTATTACTTAACGAATGTTTATTTTTAAATGCTCTAAAATTTAAAGATTATTTATATAAATATAAGTTCGAGAAACCACAAATAGTCCTAATTGAAATCTTTATTTTTAGGCTAAAAGAAGTTGGTTATCATACGGATATAGCGCTGAGAATTGACGGTGACAATATCTTTTTCTTTATTTTCAAAGAAATACGATACCCAATGAGACCTCCAGAAGAAAATGAACGATATAGAAACTTTTCGCAGATACACTATCTTTTTTTATAGTTAACATATTTGTAAGCTTTCAGATTTTTTTATATACTCGTAGCAATGTTGCTTATTGACATGAGCCTCATCGCTGAAGAAAATTTTGTTCGAAAAATCACCATCCGCATCCTGCTGTTCCATGACCCAATCAACGTATATTTTTTGTAATTTTAACATATTTCTTATATATTAAAAAAAGATAACTCAATATTAAATTGCCAAATTTAAAATGGAAAAATTTTACCTTAAATAATATATACGAGGTCTGTTCAAAAAGTATCGCGAATTTTGAATTTCCACACGTTACGTATATTCGATTTTGTGGTGTTATGTTGGTACTTATGTCTCTCACTTATGCCGACAAGTTCGGCCATTTTAAATATTCAGTTAAATTTTGACAGCTGCTTTGCTTGCACGTGTTTTGGCTCGTCTTCGATTTTTGCCCATTCCAAAAAATGGATCAAAGAATCTTTTTCGGTAACAAGAAAAAGTCATAGGGGCCCAGATCTGGGGAATACGTTGACTGCGGCATTATTAGTGTGTTGTGTTTGGCCAAAAATTCGCGCACAAGCAACGATGCGTGAGCAGGAGCGTTATCATGGTGCAGAAGCCAATTTTTGTTCTTCCACAAATCCGGGCGTTTCTGACGGATTGCTTCGCGCAACTTACGCATAACTTGCAGGTAATATTCCTCATTAATCGTTCTAACCTGTGGCAAGAAAACTTGGTACGCTTTTTTCAGTCTTGGCTCGTGCGGCAGCTTCCATTGGGATGATTAAGCTTTGGTTTCCACTTCATAACCATAAACACATGATTCGTCATCAGTTCTGACCCTTTGGAGCAAATTTGGGTCGTCGCGGACAGAGTGCAACAGCTTCTTAGCAATGTTAATGCGATGCTGTTTTTGGTCGAAAATGGGCAAAAATCAAAGATGAGCCAAAACACATGCAAGCAAAGCAGCTGTCAAAAATTAAATGAATATTCAAAATGGCCGAACTTGTCAGCATAAGTGAAAAACTTGAGTACCAACATAACGCTACAAAAAAATCGGAAATCAAATATTTAAAATTCGTGATACTTTTTGAACATACATTTAAAAACTGTTAATTAAAATGACTATACTTGCCAAACTACAAAATTAATTATATTTTTTATTAGCTGAAAACTTCAACTTTCGAAAGATAATTAATATGCGTTTTTAATTTCGTCAACTTTGTTGCATACAAAATATAAATTTATTATAACATTTTTAGTTAATTAATATATAAAAAATATTTAAACAATTTTCTATAAATAATAAGAGGCAACATTTATTTGAAAGAAAAATATTCTAAAAATCAAGGAAAATTCTAGGATTCACCTGGTAAATCCTTTATTAAAATATACACATATATCTATAAATAGTGTGAATACACAATAATATAGTATATCCTTTAAATTTCATTGCATTTATTTGTTCTTTGGATTGAGATTGTCATTCGAGCGCGGTTCTAATCCAATACTGTGGGATCCTGAATGTCAGTGCCATATCAATCCGACGGTGTGAACTAGAACAGATGACGTCATTGCATGCTTGTAAGTGGAAGAAAAGGCATTAATAAACGATTAATACACGAAAACCGAATCAGAACAATTCACGATGAGCATGTTTTACACCAAACACAAATATTTATAAGAAGATTTCCCAGTTCGGTGAAAGGTATTTCCTTCTGAATCGTGAAATGTTTTAATGCATTTGTACCCCCCATAGCACATATTTTAATGATTTTACTTAGATTACATATATAATAATAAATATATAAACGTATATATATATATAAATACAATACAAAGAATTAAATATTATTTATTTTCTTATAAAAAGAAATATTGAACTATCAAGAAGGTCACGTACGTACGATACGAGTCTTCATAGATTTTATTATCTGAAAAGGTTTTATTGTATTAATTCAGATGTAAGTGTGTGGATGATTTACAAATTTATTTATGGACTATAAATGATGATCAGGGGTGCGACAAATAATGCGGTATTCAACCGAATTTAATATAAAAGGATTAAGTACCATCTATTCTTAAGTCCTTCGCATTTATTATAAACACTTCAACTTGTTGGCTATAAATAATGTCTATTGCTTTATTAATTCAGCCGGGGGGCGATTTGAGGTGGCAACGATATCTGATAAAAGTGGTACCTTTTTCAGACATTGAATAAATCAGCTAGAATGTAGATTTCACTAAAATCCCTCTTCTGTATTTGTGTACATATATATACATATATATATATATTATCGTGTGTGTCAGTCCATACTTCATGTGTGTACATAGTGGTATATAAAATATATATTGTAGTATGACTGATTGAAGGGTAGAATTGGTTGTGATAGTGTTTGTACACTTTTAGCGTTTTCTATAGTACTTGAATTGTTCGTTTTCGTGCTAATTTTATTTTGCTTATTATTTTTTTTTGCTGTTCGGTAAGCATTTTCCAGAAAAACAAGTGGAGTAATTTTGATTGATCTTAGCAAGTGGCATAATAATATAAGCAATAGAGGGACGGGACCAGCAGCAACAAAATTTGCGCTCAGCAGCATGATGGTGTACTACGGAGTACTAAACAGCATGGTAGCGATGCCAATAATATTCGGTTTCAAGAGTTTTTCTCTTTATTCATCAGATTTTTACCCATATTATTTATAAATGTACATATATGTAAATAAACGAGTATATTTAGTATTGATTTTAAATAAATATGAATGAAATATACCATATTGGAAAACTGTAGCCACAGTATCTGTCAGTTCCCTGCCTAATTCGTAGTATTTTGCTGATGGTTTTTTTTTGTTGCAACTAACGCTCATTGAACTGGTCAAAACAGGAAAAAATTAAATTTCAAAACCAAACAACTGTATGAGTGGATTTTGAAAATTCATTTTACCATCGCTGGTACGAGCTGGCAAGTGGTTCTTCAGTGCTCTCATTTGTATTTGATTTAAGAGTTCACCATGCACAAATGGCAAACAAAGCAATCTAATCGATTTTCAAACTGGCAAGTGAATAATGGCACCGCCACATTTACTCTATCTAACTTTGTACTGTAATGCATCTGAAAACACCATTCTCCATTCTCAATAACGTCATTGTCATCGTCCTTATCAACGAATTAGGCACGTATGGATGTATGTACACATATGTATATATGCCTTAATATAGTTACTTTTACTACCACTTATTTTGACTACTGATATTCATCAGCATTATTGTTAGTGTCGAGAGCATATTTACTATCTACTATCATTATTGAATCCTTTCTATTCTCTATGTGTAATGAGGAGGCAGGTATTCAAGAACCGAAACTTTTATATATTCAGCTACCATCATTTTCTATGTATGACCTGATAGCGTTTTGTGTTTTTCAATAGATTTGTCAGTAAGCTCTCCAAGTTTATCCCTTTTTCTATGTTTGCAAATTTAACATAAAGTAAAGTGCCTGATTTGTATACAAAAATTGAGGGTCCTTGTAAATTTTGTCAATTGATATGCGCATATATTGTATATACATCCGTATATATATATTGTATATAACTGTGTTTGACCGAAATGAATACTTGAAAACTAAGAGTTTGATAACTTTTTATAAATTGCGAATTGAATGTGTGCATACATTTTTTTTTGTTGTTATTGTAATTATTATATCAAGTTTGATATTAAGTGGCGTATAAAGTGCCATATCTGGATATTTTCACTTTTAAATATGCAAACTACACATAACAATCTAATAATGTTTGTTGGATTAAAATTTTGACTATCACAGCATTAAGAATCTTAAGAATACATAAATTTAGAATTTTTTTGTTACTTGTCTTAATTTATCAAATTCAATTGAAGAGGGGAATGAATAAAAGGCTAATTTTTTTTATTTATTAGGTTGCTCGGAAAGTAATTTCGTTTTTTATAATAATGAAAGACGATTTTCTTATAGTGAATTTATATTTTATTGAATTAAATACACATATTATTCAGTCTGATCCAATACCCTTTGCCATCTTTCTGGCAGTAGCATGATTCCACGCTCATAAAATGTTTGTTCTTTGTGGGCAAAAAACTGATCTAAGTGATTTTTGACCTCCTCATTTGAATTAAATGTTTTACCGTCTAAAAAATTTTGTACAGACCGGAATAAATGATAATCGGAAGGTGCTAGGTCTGGAGAGTATGATGGGTGTGGCGGTATATCCCATACAAGCTCTAAAAGGTTTTGCCGAGTGGTCAAACTTGTATGTGGTTTTGCATTATCCTGTTGAAACACTATACCTTTCCTATTGACCAATTCTGGTCTTTTTTCTTTAAGTGAATCATTCAATTTGTCCAACTAATGACAGTACACTTCAGAATTGATCGTTGTGTTGCTCGGTAGAAGCTCAAAATAAACGATTGCTTTGAAATCCTACCAAACAGATAGCATAACCTTTTTTTGATTAAACAAAGTGCTTTGAGCCGGTTCATCCTTTCTATTCCAGGATCTTTTGCGCTTAACATTTATTGTAGACAACCCATTTCTCGTCCCCAGTAACGATACGCTTCAAAAATGGATCATTTTCTTAGCGTTTGAGAAGCAAATCAGAAACGTCAATTCGACGGCACAAATTTTTTTCCGTAAGAAGATGAGGAACCCATATGTCGAGCTTCGAGATCAAAATCATGAACGAGCGAATTCGTAAAATTTAATCTCTCAGCGATCTCACGAGTTGTTATTCGCCAGTTTCCATCAATTTATGCCTTTATTGTGTCTTCATCAGGTTCAAGTGATCTTCCAGAACGTGATCCATCTTCGAGATCAAAATTGCTGGATCGAAATTTTTCAAACCAGTTTTGGCACTGGCGCTCACTTAACACATCTTTTCCATACAAATGGGATAATTTTTTTCTGGCTTGAACAGCATTTTTATATTTTCTATAGTAAAATAGTAAAATATGCCGAAAATTCTGTTTTTCACTGTCCATATTTAAAATGGTATCAACCAAAAACTACTATACAGAATCAATCAAAATTTTTTATAAGTAAGCTTTGTTATGTCAGCTGCCAAAATACATATGATTATACGGCTATAGTGTGAAGTTAGTGTGAAGTTAGTTGTGAAAAAATACAATTAAGTCCTCTGTTGGGACTTAACTTTCCGGGCAACCCAATAATTATATTGTATAACCTTTTAAATATTTAATAATAGGTCGTTTTTTAATTTTTAATAATCGTATGATTAGTGTTTAAATATTTTTAATTATATGTTTTGAATGTACATATCAATATGTTTACCATATTATCCATTTTAAGATTTATATTATTAATTAATTGTTAAATGAATATTTTTTAAGATAATATTTATTTAGATTAAAAACTCATACTAATGTCCTTCGAAAACTAAAGTTCTCAGCTAGTAAAAATATTATCCATTTTAAAATTTAGAAAGTATAGTTATATTAATTAATATTATTTAAATATATATATTATTTTAAATATATTAAAGTTTTGAAAAAGTTGCCATTTTAAATAAAATTATTTAACTATCAAATAGTATACAAAAACTGCCCAAAAAATACTCTGATTGGGTACTGGAATACCAGGGTTTGGATCAGAGATGAGGTTCACGTCAATAAGCAAAATATCCATTTACACGTATAGGGCTATGAAAACCTGCAAATAAAAAGCCATTGTATTCTCAAAAACTTACTGCTTGGTGTGCAATTTGGTCTGAGGGTGCCATTAGCTCGTATTTCCTTGAAAATAACGAAGAAAAGACCGTTACTGTTAATTCTGAGCGCCATAGCCATATCATAACCGAGTTATTTTAGACTGAGCTGAAAAATTTTATTTTGGATTATATGCAATTTTAACAAAACCATACCAAAAGCTAGACAAAGCAACTAAATTTGGTTTCATTGCAAAAAAAAGTTCCCAGGATGCCCGAAATGTACGAAAAGACCATCAAAAATTATTTTAAAAAGGATCTAGTTCTTAATAAGTTTTATGGCAGTTATATGAAAATTTATTTCAATTAAAAAAAATTTTCTTACTTAAAATCTTAATGTAAATTGTATTTTATAAAATGTTGTTCTCCGAAGCCCTAATTGGATATGGAAAAAATCCTAAAGTGCTTGAGACCATATGCTCGAATATTTTAATAAAAATTTAAATAGTTTTCTCAAATATTGTGGGCAAATAATTAATTAGATTTCTTTTTCACGATATATTACAATCACAATCATTTATGTTCAAAAAAAAAACACTCACTGTGCTTGGTATTATTCGGATTAGTTTCTAAGCAATGGATATTAATCATTTTCATTTTGCAAATTATTTATTTATTCCAAACAATATGAATCTAATATTTGGTATAATTTGTCATCTCATAAATATAGACTAGGCAGACAATATCAATTCTAATATTTTGGCAGATTAAATGTAAATAAACGCTTACACCTAACTAAAGAGATTTTACAGTGGGAAGATGTCACGCCTAACATATTGTATGACAATAAACCGCAATCCTATCCATAATGACAACGATAATATAATAATAGAGCTATTGGCAATAAATATCTCGATTTAACAGGAACAGTTTATCCCTTCAATAGATGCGTATACAGATACAGATGCTGAGTGATATTCGAGTTGAGAGAATAAGAATACTCATATCGAATGTAAATAAACAATTTTAATAAGACACAACCAAACAATAGCAATACGCTAACATTTGACTTTACTTAGTCTATCACGTACTACTACTTGCCTTGAAAGAATGCACATAATCCAAAATATATGCGAGGAGGTACCATTATAATGACGAAGGACTTTATGCCCCAGCAACTCTTCTAAGTACCGTTCGGTTCGGTGTGCATTTTTGAATTTTCGAAATTTTTTTTTCCACCCCTCGATCACTCTGTTAAGCTATCTTAATCGTGGATCACTATTAAATTTGTACACTTGGATCGCTTATATTTCGTGGGGCTGGCTATTGTTATGAATATTCCAATAAAGTCGATGGGGTGCTTATTACCATTGTATATATGCACCCACTACTACCGCACTGTACAAAACAGCCATCGTATCCCTACCTATAATATCATGAGGTCGTTGGTATAGTAAGTCGGAAAATCATATAAACATAAAATGGTATGTCTAGTTAGGGGTTGTTAATAGTAGATATTTTAAACAATAAATTCAGCAATAATAAAACGCTCATTGAAAAGGTTTTCACCACTGGTAGCTAGGATGATATAAAGCGTTAAGACTCATTCATGTAAGGACTATAGTCTAAACCCCAGTTGGTGTCTTTTTTAAGGCGTAAACTGAGCGGAAAGTATTGGACTCAATTGTCGTCGGTTTTATTCTGCACACTTTACTGGTTCTTGGAGATTTTGTACAAGTGAATTGCTGCATTTCCTTCTTTATCGAAAATATTTTTTTATGTACATTTTTTTGACGGATTTAATATTTATACTGGCTTAGTGAATCTTGTTTTTTCTTTCATTATTTCTTTTTTTTGGTGAGTAATTTATTCCCTTTTGATCCTTATGCTTATCGTTATGATTACAAGAAGGTAAAAAGTATAAAAAAAAACAACCACTTTTTCTACTTTATTTCATCTTAATTTTGTATTTATAACTTTTTATAAAAATGATTTTGTTTTGTTTTCAACATGTAGCAAGCGTATTCATACAGAATATCGTATATCATATATTCGATTTTCAAGATTGTATATTCATAAAAACATAATCTCTTATGAAAATAAAGCAATTCTGAATAATATTTGAGAATATGACTAACTTTTTTTATTTTGAATACTTTTTTTTATTTATCTTCTACTACAGATACTCATAATATTGAAGTAAATAAAAAAAGTGTTATTCTACAAGGTGGGACAAAAAAGTAGTGAGCCAAGTAACATTGTTACTATACAGTGTCATAACTGAAGTTTTGTTTTTAGAGTGCATTGCGAAATTTGTAGGAATGGTGACCTTTTGGAGTAATGATGTGCCATAAAATTGTGTGGTTAAATTGGTGAATCCGCGAGTTTGACTTATGAAAAGTTGCAACGAGCCTATGGGAGCATCCCTTAGCTACAGCATACGTTTTGGGGGCATAAAGTACTTTTTTATGGCAGGTAATCCGTGGAAGACGTACTTCGCTCTGGGATAAAAAACTTCCCCAAAACTAATTCTCTGGTACTTCGCTCTAGGCTTTATGTACTTCCCCAGAACTAATTTTCATCTAATCTAGGTCTGTGTGACTTCATTTTCTTCCCCAAGATCAGAAAATACCCAATAACTTCGTGATTCTATAGAGCCTTATAAGTTTTGTAGTGCGTTACGAAAAAATGGAACAGTAAAATTTGCATTGCTTCAGGTTGTGTTATAAAATGTTGTGTTAATCAGTTAGTTTCAATAACAAAAGGTTGCAACGATCCTATGGGAGCATCCCTTAATAATAGGAGAAGCCACCTCAGGGTGGCTTCGAATATTGAAAATGATGAAAATGCAGAAAGAGTGAGGGCTCTTATGAGCTCTGGCCGTCGATCAACATTGCAGCTGATGAATAAGTTCTCGAAAGACTCCGAGAATGTGGTATTTGGTCTCATCAGAAGGAGACCTCTGGACGACTTTTCTTTGGATGATTTGAGTGATATTGTGTGCATGGTTCTCAGGGTAACATCAGCCTTGACGATTATATAGTATCAGAACGGACCTAATTTTGATCTATGTGTGTTCGACTGAAGCAGCAAACCTAACCTTACCTTGGTCTTATTAAGGACTTACACACGAATGTTAAGTGTGGTATTGAACATTTTCCGCTCCTACAGAAAGTTCCGCTCCAGAATTAAGTAGCACAAAACCCAGAATAGCGAAGAACTCTAACAATATCTTTTCTCTTTTTCACATCAGATTAGACATTGCAGATCATAATAACGCACCTTCAGTAATTTTTTATCGGAAAAAGGATTTTTCTGGTTCTCCAGATCTTTTATTCACCTCAAGATAAAAACAAAATACTTAGAAGGGTGTGAACGTTGATGTATAATATAAAAAGAAATTGTTTCAAAATTAGTCTCATTACTTTTCTACCACATATCGTATATTCGATTTTAAACTATTGCACACGCTCTATATGACTATTGCGCAAAACAAATTACAATCAACTTGTTGAATTATTTTTATTATATTTAAATTTTACGAAAATAAAAAAATTATTAAGTAAATGTTTTTTTATCATATGCACATAGCCAAATAAGTAAATGTTTATCTGAACATTTTATTATTATGTGATCGTTATCAGAGCCATAAAAGATTAGAAAAATACTTTTCACAGCTAGTGACATCTTGATAATATTATGTATATGTATATTCTCCCTACTGTCTCTTTATTAAATTACTTAATCTAGCATAGTTTTACTAATTATTGTTATTGTTCTGATTATGCATCATATAATTTTGAACCAAAGTCTTAATAAAGAAATGAAGAAAAGCCCAAATAATATCAACTTGGTATTTTTATGCCTGCAAATGATATTATTTACATATGATTAGATATACACATATATTTACTAAGATTTAATATTAGACTAACTTTTATCATTGATGCCTATTTCTTAACGTTTCTTGTCAGATTTTATAACTAATTGTTATTTCACATTTGTATATGATAAGAGTTGCCAAAAAAAAACTCTATCTAACAAAATATTAGTTGAAATAATTCAATTTACTAAGTATGCAATTAAAATTAATAAATAAACAGAAGGACTTGAAGTGACCTCGAAGAAATAATATTTTTCTTCTAGAATTTATTACAGTGACTTATATATTTTACTATCATTTCTAACATTTTGACAAAATACAAATATTTATCCATTACTATTATTTAGATAGTCAGATATTATCAATTTATATTTATACAGTAAATAGAACTATTTAAAAAGCAATTCAAATACACGATTGTAATACAGAAGTGTGCATCAGTTTTAAATATAGAAAAAGTAAAAAAAAACAACATAATAATATCTTAAGATAAGCTCTATTTATTTAAAGAAAATGCCTTTTATAAAATACAAATTACATAACTTTTTCAAAAAGTTAATAAAGTTTTAATAAGGAATAATTGAAAATGAGTACGTAGGCTACTATATATATTTCTGGCCTAGGCAACACTAAGTGTTGCCAGGTGCGATCTGACATTTCCATTGGAAAGTTTGACATTTTTTAGCATAAACGTACTCAGAACGTTTTGACGTACGACTATCATTTGTGTTGTTTACAGTGACTTGAAAAAATCAATTTGGCAAAAAAATGGAATTAACTCGTGAACATTTTCGTGCGATCATTTTTCACAACTTTCGACGTGGATTATCACGACAAGAGTGCATCGATGAACTTAAATCTTTGTATGGCTATGAAGCACCATCCTATAGCACTGTGAAAAACTGGTACAACGAATTCAATCGTGGCCGACGCTCGCTCAAAGACGAATTCCGTGAAGGTCGTCCAAAAACAGCCGTTGTTCCAGAAAACATCGATGCCGTACGTGAACTGATAATGCAAGACCGTCATGTGACATACCGTGAGATAGAGGCATGCCTAGGCATTTCTCCCACCAGCATACATTCGATATTGCATGAACACCTGGCCGTAAAAAAGGTTTGTTCTCGTTGGATCCCGCACAATTTGACAATCGCTCAAAAAAAGGCTCGTGTGGATTGGTGTAAAGAAATGCTGAAAAAATACGATCGCGGTGCTTCAAAAGACGTTTATAAGATCGTCACAGGTGACGAATCATGGATCTATGCGTATGAGCCCGAAACAAAACAGCAATCGACCGTGTGGGTCTTCCAAGACGAGTCAAATCCAACGAAAGTTGTTCGTGGAAGAAGCACTTCGAAGCAAATGGTCGCTTGTTTCTTTGGCAAAACTGGTCATGTGGCGACTGTTCCGCTTGTGCAACGTAGGACGGTCAATTCTGAGTGGTACACCACCATTTGTTTGCCTGAAGTCTTCGGAGAAATTCGAAAAACGAACAAGAGAAGTCGAATCATTGTGCACCATGACAATGCGAGCTCTCACACATCGGCTCAAACCAGCGCCTTTTTGACCGGACAAAACGTCGAATTGATGGGTCATCCTCCGTACAGCCCTGACTTGGCACCCAATGACTTCTTTTTATTTTCGTCGCCAGAAGATGCTGTTGAAGCATTCAAAAACCATGTTTTGGAGGTGTCTCAATCGGAGTGGAAAAAGTGCTTCGAAAATTGGTTTGAGCGCATGCAAAAGTGTATAAATCTTAATGGAGAATATTTTGAAAAACAATAAAACCTTTTTCGTTGATAAATATTCGCATTTTCATTATTAGGCCAGAAATATATATAGTAGCCCACGTATGAGTTAAGAAAATACAGAATTATCCATTTCGTAGCTAAGAAAATATAGCCTTGTTAATTAACAGCTATAAAAATAAATATACTATTTAAGATAATATTTATTTAGTTTTTAATTTGCCATTATAGATATTATATATTGTATATGAACTTTTTACAAAAGTGATTATTTTGGCGTACTTCACGCTTCTCTGTTTATGAGGAGATTATTTGTTTCAACGATGATACACATTTCTCACTCGGTGGATATGTCAATAAGTAAAATAACTATAAAAAAGCCACTGTATTCGCAAGAGTGACTGTCTCGTATAGCTGTAGGATAACCGTTTTTTTTTTGGGCTAACCTACAAGATTTGAATCTGCATCATATGTGATTTTAACAAAATGGTGCACATGCCAAAAAACAAAATAAATTTTGGCTTCATTCTGCGGACAGTTCGCAAAAGACGTGATTTCGAGATTTGTTGATGTTAATGTGCCCCATTGAAGTCGTTGGACTTTTTTTGCAAGAATATAAAAAATACCGTATTAATGAAGACAATTTTTAAACTTTAGAGTATTTAAAAACTAATATCCGTTAAGAAATATCCGAAATTGGAGTCAGACGGCCAAGCTGCATTGACAGCTCTTGTCTCATCTGATGTCCAATCCAAAATAGGTTGGGATATTCACACGGTCCTAAATCAACTAGCTGGACACAAAAAAGTAACTTCATTGTGGGTGCCAGTAAATGAAGGTGTTGAGGGTAATAAACTGCCAATCAAACTTGCTGAAAGGGAGCAAATACACCGTTCATTGTGGCTATCGAAATAGTCACCTGGAGTCCAAAATCGAGTCCTGGTCATCTGGGGTCCAAAAGTTCACCTAAGGTGATTCACCGGGCATGAATCACTCTAAAAAATGTATCGTCTTTTCTTGGGATTCACTGGTCTTTACGAGATTTCCCGACTACCAACTAATATAATATTGAGGTTCACTAAAAGCCTAATATTATTATTATTATTATTATTATTATTACAGTCCAAAATATGAAAAAAAGTTATCAAAAATTATCCCAAAAAAATCGAATTTTGCAAGAAGTCTTATGGCACTTGTTTTACAAAATTTTTATTGAATATATTATGAAAAAATTATAAAAATATAAAATTCGATCAAAATCTTAATTTAAAAATTTTTTTTTTACATTCACTTTAGTTTTTAAAGCACAAATTGAATAGAAAAAAATCATAATATAATAATATACAATAGAAAAAAATTAAAGTGCTCGCCTCCAAAATAATTATTATTGTTCAAATATTTCCAATAAATGTATTTAAAAATAATAACTATGGTATACTAAATTCTATTTAGAAATTACTAACCACAAATAAAATACAAGGAGTGCCCCAATTTAGCAACACTGGCCGGCCCGGTAGCACAGTCGATAGCGCGTAGGACTACCATCCAAGGGCTCGTGGGTTCGGTCTGTTGGACCGTTAACAAAAACAAACAAACAGTTTGCGACACTCGGAACATCTGAGTCACATAGTCGCAGTCCTTTTGCAATCACCAAATAGCCCAAATTTCTGATGTTCCTAAGAATTTTTCAGTATAAATGCTATTAGAAATAATTAAAAAAAATAATAATAATTACAAGCAGTTTTTTCCCCTATTTATAAATTTTATTCTGCAAATTGTTTTCTTTCAAAAAATAAATCTATGAAAATTATTGAAGTAGTTAAAATTATTGAAGGATTAAAAATAGTAAATTTTATTGCATTGCGAAAAAAAGCAGAAGAAATTAATACTTTTATTATACGCACAAATCAATGGGGGATCTATTCAACGTAAATCCGTAAACGTTAAACACAGTATGTCATCGGATGTATTTAATTCGAGACACAATTGAAACGATTCATCCGAATGATTACGGTTGTGTCCTCCTCCGTTATATGTATTTTAGCTGTATTTGCAATTGCTACAAAATTTTCATCGCTATCCCAGACAAGTACAATACAATAAGAGGGAATATCTCAGAAAGGCGAAATGAATGCAAAACATCATTGGTAATGTACAATATAAAGGACCAAAGTAAATGTACTCGTATATAAAGTCGCACAAATACATAAATAAATAGATGAATGCATAAGTGAATTGAAGAGACAATATCTAAATTTTACTAACACCAACACAACAGTTAAGATGTTCAAAATCTTTTATTGTTGTACAACCTTTCAATATTTTCGTTTTTAGTACTTGTAATTTTATTCTGGTGATTTTGTCTATCTTTCAAGTTTATCGCCCATTCCATTACAATTCAATTCAAAGACCACAACACAATACCAGCCATAAGAGTATCAAGCTATACTCAAATTCAGTTAATATATTCAGGATAAAATGAAGGCATCAATATGCCAATAAAACATACTCACACATTATCAGATGAAAATTGCAAATGTGTGCAATAAATGCGAGTATATCAATAAAACCACAAAACACTTCAACACTAACTCCTCGTACCTATCCAATAAGAGTATTATTTCGATAGTACAGAAGATACGTAACAATGAGACTATATAATCTTCTCTCTTGAAAAGTTAAAATAAAAAATTCTATCCTAAAAGCAGAAATCCTGCCAAAAGTGAACATACTTGTACTCTTGTAAATATGCAGCAATAAAGAAAAAAAATTACAATGTATAAATAAAATAAAGCTGCTGCGATTGTACAAATAATACAATTCAACATAAAGCTGCTTAGTAGAGGTGTGCTTTTATGATTATTAACAAGTTACTGATACCAAAATACCATCTACAGGATATTTCTCTAAGCTCATTGAATTTGAAAATTCTCAAGCTAACAATTTTGTTCTTTCAATTTTTATAGCGATTAATTTTGGCGCTGCACTAATAAATATAATTATTTTTTTAAATTATTAATGTCGATTTATTATAAGATGGGTTTATAGTAGAATAATAATAGGACTGATTTTTTTTATTATTATTATTTACTTTATTTTTATACATCAATGTTATCCTTTTCAAAATAATTTCCTTGGGCGTTCAACTAGAATCGTCTTCAGCTCCTCGGTTATACTCCTTTGGATTTTGATTTTGGGAAACATAAAAAGTCACATGGGTTTTGATCAGGATAAATAGAGGGGAGAGAGCTTCGGAACCACAGGGAGGCATTGGTGGAAAACCCAAATCGGACATTATTTTTTTTTTATTTGGCGCGAAAATGCTTTTTTTCTGAACATTTGAAGGAGTTTCAATTTTAATCGATGGTTTGAATTCATAAGAGCCTTCACATTTATTTGTGTGTCCTTGATGAAACCAAGGTTAGGCTAGGTTTGAGTAGTTGTTTGTTGATTCACTTAGATTAAAATTAGGTTCGTTATGATACCACGCAATCGTCAAGGGTAATGTCACCCTGACAACCATGTGTCCAATATCACTTAAATCATTGAAAAAGAAAAGTCGTCCAGAGTTCTCCTTTTGATGAGACCAAACACCACATGGCTTTTTCTGAGCCTTTCTAGAACTATTTCATAAGCTTCAATGTTAATCGACGGCCAGAGCTCACAAGAGCCCTCACTCCTTCCACATTTTCATCAGTTTTAATGTTGAAAGCCTCCCTGAGCGACGTTCGTCTTATTAATCTCACCGAACAACTTCTCTTGATAAGGGACACTCCCATAGGCTAGTAGATTAAACAAGTTCAACACATCATATTATGGCACAACCTGAAGCAATACTAATTTTGCTGTTCCATTTTTCGTAACGCACTACAAAAACACAACTTCACTTATAAGACTCTATAGGATTATGAAGTTATTTGGGTGAGGTTGAAGCTTGTCCTGAACGTCTGATCAAGAAGAAACTACCGTACAAATTATATTTCAAATTTTATGTTAACCATAATTTTTCATTTTGAAGTGCAACTATTTCAGTTCAATGTTAGGGGTTTATTTTTTATATTCTTTTTCATACATTCACATTTTTAGATATATTTTTTTGTATTGTATTATATATTGAAATTAAAAAATTATAAGTTTTTGCTGTCTTTTTATAAAGACCTTATAAATGTGCTTACTAAGTTGTTCGTTTTCAAGTGCTAACACTTGGGTGCGAGTGATAACTATAGCGTAATTTTATTGTAGTAACAATTTAATTCGTTTCATTAAAAATACATTTTGCTGTTTTTTTTGCAAATAAATATTTATTAATTGTGCTCTAGTTTATATGGACATAATTCTATTATTATGTAAATGAACAAATGCTGTTATTTATCACTAAGGACGAATAATAAGTTATGAATATTAAAATTGAATATTATAAACTGTACTTACACAGGAAACTTTAGAAAATTCTTTCCAACCCCCCACGGCCCTTTTATTTTCTCATAATCAAATGTTATCTCTACGGACGATATTTTCAAAAGTTGCATTTTAAAAAGTGTAGTATTCTAGGCCCTCTCATGTATAATATTTATACGGACGGCATTCCCTCAAACGACAACACTTTAATAGATACTTATTCTGACTACACTATCATTCGTTTTGTGCATAAAATTACTTATATACGAAGTCAGGCAGAAAAGTAATGATACCGATTTTTTTTCATTAATTTTATTTTATTTACACACAATAAGGTTATCTCTTTTAAAGTAATTTCCTTGGGCAGACGCTTCCGCTGTTTACCCTGTTCTTGGTAGTGTTTGAATGATTCAACTGGGATCGTCCTTAGCTTCCCCTTTGGATGTTTTCGACAGTATCATGATAATACCTTTTTAAGTGTTTTCTGATCTTGGGAAACAAAATGATGTCACACAGACCTAGATTAGATGAAAATAAGTTATGGTAAAACTCTTTGATGGAGATGACCTTGTTACAGAGTTTAGTGCATATTGGAGTATTCCAGTATCTGCAATGTCCAATCTAATGTGAAGACCCTTCTTTCTGAGCTTCTCAGGGACTTCTTTATAAAAAACTTGGAAGACAGTTATTCCGAAAGCTCAGATTATTTCTCAACAAACGAACTACTGTCAAAACAACAAATGGACTTTATATTCCGATCAAACGGAAAGAGCCCAACTTCCTAACTTTTTCAAGGAACTTCAGTTTCGATGTTATTTGATAGACTGGCATCCTAAAAGTCCTCACTCGTTCCACATTTCTATCAAGACATTCGTGAGCGAGATCCGCCTACCATTGCTTATCGGCCTTTCAAAAATTATTTCCGAATGTAGATCGGAAGAAAGTGGGTTGACGAACCACAGGAACCCCTTCTTCCGACAAAAACTCCTTCATGGGGATGGTCCTATGTTAGTTCCATATTTTTATTGGTTTTATCCCTGCCACTTTATTCTTTCGTAAATTATTGCTCCAAATCTTAATATTCCTTTTTTTCGTATAGCACGCCCTTTTTTCACGGAATATTTTTACCGTTTATATCGGGAATCTGTTCTTGGCAGAGTGTGAGTTTTGCTCATTTACCCCACTCAGTACCTTTTGCACCATGTTTCTAAGGAGTGGATGTTGTTTTCTAGGATACTGATGGCTGTCGAAGGATATTTGTGATGTATAAGGATGCCTGTATCATCAGCATAAATTGTGGTAAGAATGTCACTGTGACAAGGAATAACATAGGTATAAATATAGTAAAGGATTGGATCAAGAATATTTTCCTGAGGGACACCAGCGAAGATAGGATAAATGTCAGAATACTCAATATTTTCAGCTACCTGCAAATATGAGTCTAACAAATAGGATTTTAAGATGTGGTAGGACTCGTTACAACGTTTTAGGATTAATTTTTCTAAGATTTTTGATAAAATGGGAAGGAGTATTATGGATCTTTGGGTTTGTTGGATTTTGGGATTATTTTGATGATGGAAAACTTCCAAAGTAAAGGAAAAAAAGGGATTTTTTTGATATTTGTTTCAGTATTTCCAAAGTTATGAGGTCATATTCAAGGGACTTTTTGTTGATTAGGTGATCTATTGTATATTGAACTTCGGCGAGAGTGAAGAATTTAGGAGGTATAATTATAGGCAAGTGTTTTTTTTACGTCATGCTGGATATCTTGGATAACATGTATAAATAGTAAATATTTAGTTTTCTTCAATAAATGAAGATTATTTATATTATCTATAATATTTCATATTACTAATGTTGTTTAAGTAAATAATAATAAAAAGGACAAATTTGAAAATGATGTGTAGGATTTTAAAAAATGTTTTTTTTTATTAAAAAAGGTTAGATATTCTACTGGAAATACTTTAGAAATAAAATTTTCAAATATATACATAGATAGATAAATTGTGTACAGGTAATATGAAAAGTGGGAATAGCATAAAAAGAATTATATCATAATACGTGTAAGATCAATAGATTTGAACATCATTTTTTAATAGATCGATTGATTTAGATTTTTTTTTAATAGATCGATTGAATTTAGTTTGGATAATCTTTTACTTTTAAAATTTTTCTCATAAGACTACCTAATACTATAAATATGTTATTGTTAAATTATTTGTTTTAATTTCTTTAGTACGTTAAATTAATTTTTAGTTATAATTTTAACGTTTATCGTATGCATTAGTTTGTTATCACATCATAAATTTACGTTTAGTCTTACAGAAATGTATCTTAAAGATAAGAACAAAACTTATATGAAAATCTACACAATAACTGCTATTATATTTAGATTGAGCACAAAGAATACTTATATACGTATATTGTGTTAATTTAGTGTGAAAACTATGACGAATATGTAACAGAAGTATGGAATGGAATGTAAATACTCATTGAGAATATCTTTAATTTAGTTTCAATGAACTACGAGTATAATAAAAAATCAGTTTAAGTTTTCTGAACATAAACCCATATTTATATGTATTTATATATTTTTTGTTAAATATCACATTACATAAAATATAAGTACAAAAAACTTTTTACACTCCACTACAGCTAATTACAATATTTCAGTTTTGTTCCTTTTTTTTTAATGCGTGGCTTGTTATAATATAATCTATTTTATATGTTTATATACATTTTGTCAATTGCTTTATTGAATTTCACTTTTTTAATTAAATATTACAATTTTGAATATTACCTTTTTTTTAATTTTTTTATGCTCGAATTTTTATACTCTTTCGTGACTAATTTTAAATAATTAATTTATATCATTTTTTTTGTTTGCTCCTAATATTTTTTTAGTTTTTGTTTTTTTCTTCTTCTTTATTAAATACATTACAAATATTTTCACTAAACACATACTATATAAATTACACCGATATATATATATATATTTTTTTTTTTTTTTGAATTTAAAACTTGTATTATTCGATATTATTAATGCCACCCCTTAAATAGGAATATTTAAAAAATTTCTTTAAAATTTACATTTGCGCTTATAAATAAATATTAATTTGAGAAAGAGAGAGAGAGAAAAATTTCGTTTAATTTTTATATCGAATTTTATACATACATACATAATTAATGGTATCCCCGCAGGAAATTGGGTAAGCGACTACATTGGTTATTGAAGCTAGTTTTGAAATTTTGTTCAAGAAATGAAATTATATTTTCAAAATATTTTAAAATTGTTTTTTTCTTCAAAAAGATAGTGATGTGGAAAAAATAAATTTTGAAAAAAGTTTTACGCAATAAATAGGAAAATATAACAATTACTCTCTAAAAAAATTATATTACCTTATAATTTCGATGGAATCCGCAGAAAAAAATATTTTCGAATGTTAAAAAGAAAATGAATTCTGTTTAATTTAGAGTATATCTATTATTTAATATAACATAAATATGTCGATTTTTTTTCAAAAGCTTATTTCACGAAACGAATTCACCGAAACAGGATACATTAGTCAAAAACCAATACCAATTAAAATAAATTGGCATAAAAATATTATTTTTTACAAAATTATTTTATTAATTAACAATCAATTTGAAAATTCTTAATATTTTTTTATATATTTAAAAAAATTTCAATTTTGCATACAAATCCGCTGTGAATATATTATTTCATCAATTACTGGGTAATGGTATATGTAACGGCTTCAGACTAACAAAAGACAAAATCAATGAAATTTCTTCAATGATCTATGTAAGTAATGCCTGGTAATGTATGAAGTAATCGCTTACATTTTCGGACATGCTGGGGGAAAGTTATCAATGTTGTAATGGTTATGTATCTGTATCCGATTTAGTAAGGATTACATTTACAACTGCATTTAATTTATTAAATATATGTATGTACATCGCGGTGGCAGATTATCCTTAATTTTTATCAACAAAAAAAAATCACTTTGTTTTTTTTTAAGTTTGTACAGAGAGGAACCTACACATTTATGAGTATACAAATTAATTACATACTTAATCTAGGAAATAATACATACGTACACACAATCATACAGGCTCATTCATACACACAATCAAAGATATAAGTTAGTTAGTTAGTTAGTTTTTTTTTTTTTTTTGTTATTTAAAGTTTTCTTTTATTATATATTTAGAAAAAAATTATTTACTATTCTTCTTCGATAGTCCGTCCAATTAAGTTTTCTATACTAAATCCTCTAGCATTGCCAGTTTTACATTTTTTATGACCAAATTCAAACGCAAGCACCGTCGGTTCATAGGATCTTTTATCCCATTTAAGATTGTCCTTATCGGAAATGTCCATATGGCAGTGATGCTTTTCGTCATCAGTTAAATCGGGTGAAATATTCGTTACACGATCGACTCTTTCCGAAAGACAATTGTTTTCATTTGACGATTGATGATCAGCGGTGATTTTATTGAGAGTTGCGCTAATACCTTCGAAATGATTTTTTCCACCTTGAAAAATATCCCTCAATGACTGATCCATCGATGATTTCTGAAGTGTATTTCTAATTGGCTTGAACGTTAGTGATTGTAATTGGTGTTGCTGATGTTGTTGCGAATCTGCCGATGTACAATTATCATTTTTATTATATATGCTATCGAAGGACGTGTCCGAAGTTTTAAAGTCATCATTCTCATTTTCTACATCGATTCTGTCACAGGACACGTCCGGATCTTCATCAAAGTGCTGATATTTCGATTGTAGATGTACTGAATCACTTTCTTTATTCTCAGGTACAACGGACTGAAGAAATTGATTCGTTTCGATTTCGGTTGGAAGCTGAAATGTTTTTGATTTATTTAAATAAACGTCTATATTGTTTTCATGATGAATGCCATTATCCATAATATCTAAAGGTGGTTTCTTATCTATGGGCTGTCCAAAAACATCTAATGTATTCGAATTTCGACGGAATATGTCCATATTTCTTCGTAACATTTCGAATTTTTCACGATTAGTATATATGTCAGCCGCTACGGTATCGGAATTTGTAAAAAAATCAATTTTTTGATCGATAAGAGAATTTCTGCTAACGAAAAGATCATTACGACCACCAAATATATCGAAATTTTCACGAAATCCATTAAAATTGGGTGTATTAAATTGCATTGGTAGGACGGGAACTGGTTTACGTATCCAAAATGGTGAAAATGGCCCGAATACAGCCGGAAAGGGTACACCCTGTGTTAAAGTTGCCCTCTTATAACGTTTTCGACGTCTTAAAAAACTACCATTATCGAACATATCTTCAGCTAATGGATCCAGTGTCCAGAAGTTACCTTTACCAGGATTTCCAGGCTCTCTTGGCACTTTTATAAAACAATCGTTTAGGCTTAAATTATGCCGAATTGAATTTTGCCAAGCCGGGAATTTTTCTTTATAATATGGAAATCTAAAATTAACAAATAGAAAATTACAAAAATATTTTTTATATTAATATTATATCTCTTTAATTTTCTAATATATAGTAATGTAAAATTTTGAAGGTTAGTTTTTTTCTTTTAAAATAATTATTTGCCATAACAATACAACCTTTATTTGGCAATTGTTCATTTTGCAAAAAATTAAAAAAAACAATACTCGTATTATTAAAAAAATTTTGAAATTATTAATCATAATTTTAATTAATAATTTTTAATGAACTTTGCTAAGTCAATAACCAAAAAGGAATTTTTTGTGTGCATATAAAAATTTATTATTGCAGAAAGCAGAATTTCTTAGTGCTTTTTGTTAAAAAAAAATTCTACTTTATTTCTAATACAATTTATAATAATTTCTATTAGAATTATAATAAAATTATTTGCATAATATTTAATTTATGCTATTGCTATTTTTAGAAAATTTAATTCTATGAAATGAATTTATTGTAATTTTTAAATCTAATAGAAATAAAATATAATAAAATTTTGTATTTTAATTGAAATAAAATATTTGAAAATCCTGATTTCCAACGCGATATTTAAATGAATAATGTATGCATTCGGGATAAGTTAGCTTCGTTTGGATAGTGGGCTACAATTCTTTGAGAGACGCTAGATTTTTTTTTGCAAAAAATTAAATTTATTTTTTAATGAATTTAACTATAATATATTATAAATTTTAGAATTTTCTTTTAAATTTTGTAATTTAATTAATTTTTTAATTCCTGGTAACATGGGTGCGAGTTAATAAGTGAGGTTCGTCGGGATAGTGAGCTACAATTCCCTGAGGGACGTCGGATTTTTTCTTCGTAAAATTTTAAAATTTTTTAAATAAAATTTTGAAATTTTTTAATTTTCTAATATAAAATAATTTAAATTTAGGTAAATAAAGGCAAATGTGCCGTGCAACATTTTTGGGAAAGTGAATCCGTCGGGATAGTGGACTATAATTGCCTAATGAACGACGAATTTTTTCATCGAACGAAATAAATTTTATTTTTAATTATTTCAATTATAATTATTTTTTGCCTAAATATATTTTAGAATTTTTCAAGCTAAATTTTGAGTTGAAATTCTTATAATTTTAGAATTTTTCACTCCAAATTTTGAAATTTATTTGATGTAGGGCAAATAAGTGAGCCTCGTCGGGAGAGCGGGCTACAATTTTTTAACAGACAAGTGCATTTTTCTTTCAAAAAAAAAAATTATATTTTTTATAATTATAATTTTAAAATTTTAGAATTTTTTAAGCCATATTTTGTAAATTTTATTATTTTCTAATGCATAGTAATAAGGGCACAGTCTAGTAAGTGGGGTTCGTCAGTCTTGGAATCCTTGAGAGACGACGGCTTTTTTCTTCGCAAACAGTACATTTTATTTTTAATTAATTTAAATAATTATAATTATTTTTTGCCCGAATATATTGTAAATTTTATAATTTTCGTAAAGCCAATTTTTGTAAATTTTATTACTGTTCTAATTTAAGGTTATATGGTAAATAAATGAGGCGCGTCGGAAAAGACGAGACTTACTTATGCACCTTTACTCAAGACGCCGGCATTTTTCTTCCAGACAATAAATTTTATTTTTAATTATAATTAATTTTTTGCCCAAAATGTATTGCTTATTTTAGAATTTATCAAGCCAAATTATTACTTTGATGCATGAAATATGAGTATAGGTAAATAAGTGAGTCCCGTCGGAAGAGCGGACTACAATTTCTTAAGAGACATGTGCATTTTTCTTCCAAAAAAAATAAATTCTAATTTTTATAATTTTAAAATTTTAGAGTTTTTGAAGTTAAATTTTGTTAGTTTTATTACTTTGCTCATGTAATAAGTGAGGTTCGTCAGTCTTGAAATTCTTGAAAATTTTGTAAGAATAAATTTTAATGTTAATTAATTTAATTGTAATTATTTTTTTTGCTCCCAAATACATTATAAATTTTGGTATTTTTTTAACTTCTGTAAATTTTAATAATTTTCTTATTAAAATAGTAATTTTGGGGGTACAGGTAAATAAGTGAGGTTCCGTCAGACGTCAATTCTCGAGAGAGCCGTCGGTTTTTCGTTTGCCCAACAATAAATTTTGTTTATAGAATAATTATTTAAATTTTTTTTTGCCCAAATGTATTGTATATGTTAAGCCAAATTTTGAATTTAAAATCTCAAAATTTTTTTAAGCCAAATTTTGAGATTTTATTACTTGTCTGTTGCCTGAGAGTATGATGAAAGGTACACAAATGAGCCGCGTCGGAATACTGAACTACCCGAAATAAGCCCAAACATGTTGTAAATTTTAAAATTTTTTAAATAAAATTCTATTAATTTCATTATTTTTCTAATGGTTACAGATAAATATAGGTAAATGTGCCATTTTTATATTAATTACTAATTATTTTACAAATTATAAAAAAATAAATAGAAATAAATTTTCATAGAATTAAAAAATATATAAAAAAATATTAATTACTCATTATTTAATAAAATTTATATTAAAAGTATTACAGTAAATTTAAGTTGAGTATTTTAATAGACATTTTATAATAGGATTTTATAATTTTTTTAGCTAATTACCATAAATAATTAGACTATTATAAAGACTATGAATAATAAAGTATTTTCGAATGTTATAACAAATGAAGTTTAAATTTAAATTACAAAATCATATTACTAGAATTGAGAGCTCTACAACCAGAATTATTTCCCATTTTTTTGTAAAATATAATTTTTGTGTATAGTAATTTTTATTAAATAATATATTAATTTTTATTAAAACTATATTTTTTATGAAATATATTTTTTATAGCTAGTTTTGATATATATACATACATTGATAAAAGTTACTATTATTTTTGTGTTCAATTTAAGAGTTATTTTGAAAAAAAACTTTAAAAAAAATTGATTATTCCGGATAAAAAAAAGAACCCTTTTAAAGATATTATTATAAGATAACATACCTTGTCATTATAAATTCACAAATGCCACTTAATGTCAATTTTTTCTGTGGTGATTGCAAAATTGCCATTGTGATGAGCGCAATATAGGAATACGGCGGCTTAACTAAGGGCGTTCGGGATTTTTCATCACCCGAAATCGTATTGGCTGGTGGCGAAGTTGAAAGGGCGGGTCGCAAATCCAATGGAGATGGCGATAATGGAGCCGACGAATGCATATTGGCTTTGATTGTTCAAACAATTCTAATATGTTATATTCTTTCAATATAATTTGTTTCTATTTTCCTTGTCATAGGATAACTAAAATTTGTTTTTGCCAACACTACATTTAAAATTGATTGAACTTTTCAGTAAATTAAATAATATATTTCTCATTTACAATTGATTAAATTCATTTATAATATATCCTTATACGTTCGTCCGTTCATATATGCACAAATAACTATTATTTAAAAAACTTATCAAATTGATTAGAATATGTTTTTGCTTAAAAATACAATTTTTTTATATAATCAAATATATATAGTAGTAACATTGTTAATTATACAAGTTTTCTAGTTAAATTATTATTTAAAGGAACTTTATATTCTATTATATAATTAACACACATATATTATAATCCTAAGCCAAACACTAATTTTTTTTATTGAATTTTAATGAAAATATATATATATCGTTGCTTTTAAATAGTATTAAACATTTTATACAATAATTATTGCTATAATATTTATTTGGGAATTTTTTTAAAAATTTATTCTGATTTTATTATGAATATTGTTTTAATTTAATTTGATTAAATAAATTATTTTTTTTTTAACTATAAAAAAAAATATTCTCTCTATTATTTTGATGGTTGGACAGATAGATTCATTTAGTTGACGTTTTTTTCTTTTCAACCGTCGGTAATATTATTTTAATTTTTCAATATTTATTTGCTTGTATTTATAAGTAATAATATTTTTTTCTCCATTACAATTATATATACATATGAAATTTGATAAAGTAATTTTTTCCAAATGAACATTTATACACAAAAAATAAAAACACCAATAAAATATAAATATATGCACATTAATATTCTGAACAATCCTTTGATCGTTAAAATTTTGGGAAAAGTATTCGCGTCTGTTTGGCACAAAACTTTCACACTAAATGTCCGACAATCTAAAATGAAAATCTCTCACCTACGAAAATTGTATTTCTACACAACTACAACAATTTATTTATCAAAACCGCGCGTCTACTATGGAAGAGGAACTTGTATCATCCGCGCGACAATAATGAGACGGAACGAGATAAAACAGGTACAGATTTTTCGTAGATGGTCCGGATAGATGTAGCACGACGTAGATCTGGTGTGGAAGGAAGAATGGTGATTCTGGGTGGTGGTATGTGACTGTTTGGCCGGATTCATAGTTTTTAGCTTCCACACCAAACCGTCATTTATAAAAGTACGGTTAGGTTTGGGTTTTTAGCTCAAGCTTCTAGATGAGATAAACAAATAAGTTTTAGGGGTTGTTTTTCCTAGCGTGCCACAGTCAAAGTCCCAACAAATACATTTACGAATTATTCGAGGGCTCAGTCAGTACTGGGCATATTGTGTTAAATACACAATTGAATAAATCCACCGATACGTCACTTGTACATACATAATTACATGTGGATAGTCCTGTTCATGTATATATATTTACTGAATTCACGTACACACATTTATCGATGTTGTTTTGCTAATGCAATTGGAAAAATACCATATCCTTGCTTGCTTCCCCCAAATACCTTTCGAATAAATGTTAGCAGTAGGGGTGAAGTTTTTGAATGTTTGCCAAAGTTTATAATAGATGGCATTTATGTATACACTTCAAGGAACAGCTAAATATATGATTTCGTTTCCTTTCTTTTACTTTTTTCTTCTTCTTTTAGAGCGTATCTGTTTAACAGCTTTCTATCCTAGCTTATGTTTTACTATATACATACACATATATCTGATAGTTTTTTTTTGGCATGTTTGTATTTTTCAATGTACACAATTGTAATCTTTATAGACACGAGAGCAGATTATATTGTATATAGGCACATTGCGTAAAATTGTATATATTTTAAAATTCAAAATCCTTGGAAATATGTTAGCGATAATTTACAGAATGACTTATATACATTTTTATATATTTAAATAGAATTCACTTTATACCTGTTAACTTATATATGTATCTATGTCTGTACATGTGTATGTTAATAAAATTTCTTGAAAATTTTTGTTGTTGATATTTTCTTTATGGAATTAATGTTTTTCTTAACGCACATCGTTGTTAGGTATACGAACATTTATGAAGGATGACATTAATCGACTTCTAGTGACCTAACTTTTTGTTAGCGTATAAATATGGTTAGCACAGTGTATACACTCTAGGCCGAAAGTATGTGGCAACCACGGTGTTTTTTTTGGGGGGGGGGGGGGGGGTGTTGCGTTTGGAAACTTATATTTTTTATCCAGTATTCCAAGCATGTAGATTCTACTTTTGAGCCCAACGATTTGCAACTTTGACTCATCTGTCTAGAATATATTCTTGAAGTCCTTAGTAATCTTAAGAAGTTGAAATAAACTCCAATCAAATCCTTTTTTTCTATTTTTACTATCATTAGAGACACTCATTTGGTACGGATTTTAGTTAATTCGGATTAAATTTGAGGTACTGAAAAGCTCTGATTCAACAATTTGAGAAATGGTCGAAATTTAGAAGAAATGGTCTAGTTTTTCGCGGTGTCATGTATGCACGAACATGTTGCACGAACACCTTCTATTTGATCGAGCATATTTGAGATATGGCGACGCTCAATCATTTTCTGCAAGGAGCTCAAACACGCACCTCACATGAAAATTTTCATTCGAGCTACATGTTTGAGCGTCAAAATTTTGCAACTTTGACATTTTCGATTTTGCTTTGTGCATGAAATAAAAGTTTGTTTTATTTCTCAGTTTGTTGCTGTTTGCTGATATTTTAGGGCGACTAAAATTATTGGAAAATAAAACGTTCGATGATGGCAGTGACGTTGATTGTTCAAACTGATCACCGCCGCGAAGTTCCGGCAACAACTTTGCATAAGCGTCGTGTAACGTATTGTTTGGGCTGCAAATTTTTCGTTGTCATCTCTTTTGCTGCTGTCGTCCATCATCAGCCACATCGTTGCAGCTACTGCTCCCATTGTTTCACTACATTTTCATTGGATAATTCTCTTCAGTTATCATATTTTCCATATTTAAATTTTATTTGTGGTTTTCTTTATTTCGTTCGAATATTTTTTTAAACTATTCTTTGATTATCTAAGGTATTGGAATGCAAAAGGCAAAAAAAAACAGAATTGAAAATGATGGAAAAGGTACAAATGTCAAATGGACGAAGAAAAAAATCTTGGCTGAAACAAATTCTGACCGGACGAACTTCTGATCGAGCTCACGTGTAACCACTACTCGAAAATTGTTCGAGAGTTCGAGCCCAGGCTCAAAACGTTTTTATTTCTTCTCTGAAGACTCAACAAAAATGTTCGAGCTGAGCCAATAATTTGAGCATTGCTCGAATGGTGTAATTGGTGTTAAAAAGTTCGTCCAATTGGACAAATTTGATACGAACATTTGAAATTTTTCGAATAGTCTAATTATAAATTTGTTGGTAAATTTTACAGATTGTGTTTGTAAGGCTTGTCGAATTTCCTTGCTATCTACTTTGTTAATTTTGTTAGCATTGCGTCCGCATTTATAGCATTTTTCGGATATGGCCGGCAAATACCTGTTAGATATTTAGCGTAGAGGGTAGCTTTTTCCTTAGGACAACCGAACTATTTACGTTCTTTAGTGGGTTTCTTAATTCTTTTGGCAGCTTTCCACAGACAGTAATCAGTATTTTCATTCGCTATTAAATTTATAACATATCTATTGATTGATTCATTTTAGTTGAACTCACTGATTTGTTTGTTAAAAATATTATTTTGGCGTTTGAGAACTACTTTATGTTCTATGTTAGGTATCTAGAGTATTGCCATTTTTTCTGGACTCTTCTTTTCACTTTTACTGGCATATTTATTTTTGTGAGATAGCTTATTCTAAAATTACTACTGTTAACTCCGTTTCTCCGTTATCTCAAATGCTGTTTGCTATATGTCAGCCATTAATTGCTCAACTTCAAAATCAATTTGCTGATTTTCTCAAAAGCAGTTTACTTTCTGTCAGCTATTAATTGCTCAACTTCAAAATAAATATGCTGATTTTCTCAAGAGCTATTTGCTATATGTCAGCCATTAATTGCTCAAATTCAAAATCAATTTGTTGTTTTTCTCAAAAGCTGTTTGCTATATGTCAGCCATTAATTGCTCAACTTGTTTCAAGCGGGGCTTTTGGGTTAAAATACTGTGTGAGCTTGTTTCTAAATGTGTGCCATTTTGTCTGTTTATTGGATAGGCGCGGAGGAATTTCTTTGGGGATCACTGTGAGCATTACCGGTGCGTGGGTCAAAGCTACTCTCTACTAAAGCATGCTGAAAATAGTTTCTCTTAGAAATATAAAAATCTTTGTGGTCGGTGTTTCTGCGAACAGTAGATTGCTGATATTTTAACCTCATTAACTCTAGTTTTGGTTGTTATTATCAGTTTGCATATTGGATTCCAAGTAGTGTAAAATATTATCTTTTACCAGCACCGCGATTCCACCTCTTGCTTTGTTAACTAGATGTGTAGCAGGATAGCTGGTAAAATCCAGGACCTATTATAGCAAAAAAAAAACATTAATAAAATTCACAAAATCTTTTTTTCTACATTTCAAAATATAATTAATTGTATAAACTATTATTTATTAGATATTATAAAAAAGAGAAATAATAAAAGTTTTTGATTTTTTACGATTTTAACCAAACGTTTTCCAAGACAATTTATTGCTATCAATCTAGTCGTATACTTTTGGTCTACAGTGTACATATATACACTTTTAATAAGGTGCAATTGTACCATGTAAGAGAATACAATTACCATATAATAGAAAATTATGCTCAATGAATGATATCAAGACATATGTTAACTATAGTCAAATAAAAAATATAAATAGACAATTTCTAATATTTTTAGTATTTATAAAAAAATATAGTTTTTTTTTATAAATTATTCTAATTGTTTTTTAATTAATCGTTATTACTAAATATTGCATAAGATATCATGGTTATAAATTGTAAACACGATTTATTTGTTGGAGAAGAGATACCTTTTATTATAAATGTTTTATTATAAATAAAACAAGGATTTGAAGATACTCGTATCATTATTAGAAGGACTGTAATTTCGAATGGTATATTTATTCCGTTTTCACACTTTCAATAGCATAAATTGGAAAGGGGATAAATTTCACACAAAAGGATGACAATTCCACAGTATATCTTTCTCTGTTACTCGCTTCTATCCATATTTGTTGACATTAAATTGTTTACAATATTTTGAATGTAGTTGTAAGGATTTTCTATACAATATACAAAGGGGGTATGGCCAAAAGAAATAAATCGAATACATTAAAATGGCGTAGTTTTTACCAAATGTTATTTTCATCAAATATGATTTGTCAAGTGATTGTTTACTATATTTAAAATTAACATAATATTTTTTTTCATTGTCAAAAAATGCTTATAATTATTTTAAATTGCCTTAACGATAAATTCAATGAATATTATTAATTTATTTTACAAAGTACAATAAAGATATTTATGTAAATATGGTATTCGCTTATGCAAAAATTCTCATAAGTTAAAAGTGAAGAAATAAAATAAAAATAATTCGTTTATAGATCAGATGGTATTTAAAAGTTTGTGAAAATGTTCAAACCTTTTTTATTATTATTTATAGTTTTAATGAAAAATCAGAAAATATTTGCATATCTATATGTAAAAATAATATAATTAAAAATTGGTTTAAGGTGAAGAAATAAACTAATAAGTATTTTTTGAATTGAACAATTATCATCAGAGCTATTAAATTATACTATTTGCATTTGATCGAATATCCATTTGTGCAAATATATTGGTTTTATGATATTTTTTACGTATTTACTCTACATTTTTATTATCATATAATGAAAAAATATTATAACATTTTATTGTTCGTATTTTTGGTATAAAAATACTATTTTTTTTAAAAATATTTTAATAAATTATTCAAAGTTATAATAATACAAAACTATTGTTTTATATATGGTTAAATTGAAAATTATTTTCATAAAAAAATGAATTTGAATAAACAGAAAATTTGTCATATAATTGTTGAATAAATATTTTGTTGTAAAAGAAATAAATTTTGTTGTAAAAGCAAAAATAAGGTATCACAAACTATTATTTTGTCTTTAGAACCGCCATCAACTCATAATCTAATATTGATTGCTTCAGAAATAAGATGAAATATGTTATTATTTATTTTAATATATTTTGCAAAAACCGCATTTTTAAAATATCGAAAATTACACAAAAACGAAAATTATAAAAAAAAACGAAATTACTTCCCGGACAACCCAATACAGACAGACAGACATTTGAACTGTACTACAGACGGGTGCAGCAAATTAATGCAGTTTAATTAATGCAGTTTAATGCAGATATTCGTCAAGTGTTTGAATCTTTGATAAACTGATGGTAGAACTGCATTTCGGCGAAATGCACTAACAATATGAAATGCTCGTATTTTTTCAAACGGGTTTTGAAAAACTGAACACTAATATCTAACATTTTTCTTTCTTTTATGATAATTATCTTTGGAGCCCCCATCAACTATTATTTTGTCTTTTGGAATAAAGAAAATTGTTGTATATCAATTTGGCGGCTATTTTACTGATTATGTCTCGGGTTGACAATTAACACAGCAATAAGCTTGAATATAATATTTCGGTTCGAGTCTAAGGTAAATTGTTTCGTTAAGTGCTGATGCTGTTTCTAAATTGTAAACAACGCAATTTTTCTTTTCCTTAGATTTTTCTGTAATTCTTTTTTTTTTTTTTTAATAAATAAAATTAAATATTATTTGCATCCTAAAACGAATAGTTTTTATTTAACATTTTGTGCTAATTTGCCACATGTTTGACGTTGATTGAAGTGGATAGGAATTTTCTTTTTCAGTTTTAATTAATATTGATGCAACTTCAAATTGTTAACAAAGTTAAAATAAGTTCTGTGTTTGCGGTCACTGGCGTTCATTGAGAATGTCGTTTAAAAAATTTACAAAATCCATAAAATATACAAAATTTAGTTCTATTTAATATCAAACGATTATAAAAAACATGAAATACTAACTATCGTAAAATTTATAATATATAACAAAAAAAGAGGGATTCGGAAACTACATGTCCAAGAGGTATTTTCATTTATACAAAAAAATTCACCACCTAAATATGCACACTGTTTGATTTATTATCGCCAGATGTAAACACGTCGATAAAGGGAAATATAACATAAGGGCATATTCAGTTTTAGATTATGGAGTATAAGGATCATAGGTTAAAGAATAGATGGGTAGGCCCGTACGTTAGATTTCCGTATATGTATAAGAAATTTTCTATTTAAATTAATGAAAAAGCGGTGAGAAATCGTAATGCGTGTATATTTTTTTTTATAGATATGACACCTACTGATATCTATTATTCCTAATAATTAATAGCTGACTTCCATTGGACCAATTTTGCTGGTAGTAGTTGCCCAATGAAATGCAAAATTTACAGACAGCAGTAAAATATAACCTCAAAATAGTCAACAGCAATACAGAGTTTACTCACACATAAACAATAAAACTGAGTTTATTCACACATAAACAATACTGACAATGGAAGACAGCTCTAGTATTCGTAATAGAATTTTTTTGAATTCCTAAAGCCTATTAATATTTATTTTAACTCACTTATTCTAAGCAAAAATCTAATTTAAACATGAGAAAAGGCAATTTTTTTTTCTCAATTGTATTTTAGGTTTATTATTTATTTTGTAAATATCAATCAAATATCAAGCGTCTCAATTTTGTAGATTTCCCGAGAGTTTTAAAAAACGCCAATCCATATAAAAGTAGCACATCGGAAAGTGCAATTAAAAGTGTGAGTATTTATATACTCGTAAATAGTTATAATAGCTGTATTCCATTGGGAAAATTTTGCTACTCACAAGTACGTCTAGCCACTCGCAGCTACTCTTGCTCATACAGATAAGTATTTCGCGCGAGTAGTTGCACTTCTCCCCTTAGGGTAAGGGGATTGTAGTTTTCTACCTGGCAATAGATGGCTTAGCGGGTTCATTGGTTATGTTGAAGTGTCAATTTTTGTTATATTTACTTATTTGACTTTATAGACTCTACATCATCATCAGATTCTGATGAAGATGTGCCTCCATGTATCAAGAAAAGTAAAGTTGAAAATTATGTGCATATAATTGTAAATTACACAGATTTGTACGCAAAATTATGCGTTCCATTGGACATCTACTCGCAATACTTGCGAGTAGCAAAATTGGCCCAATGAAATACAGCTATTGTTGATAACATTTAATAGGAAGTTTTTATTTCAGAAAATGAAGTATTTCGTAAAGAATTGCTTTTCATTCAACGGAATGAGGAAGCCGGGAATTGTTTTCTATTGGTAAGTTGATATCTTCATTTTTACTACAGAAAATAAGAAAAATTTAGTTTGTGATGTGCATATATGTCTTTTAATGATTTATTTTGTGCAAAAAGCGGTTAAAATTTGAAAAGTTCAACATTCAATAAATGTAAACAAACGTGATGTTGACAGTTCAATGTTTACCAGAAAACGAATTTTTCAGTTAATTTTCCATTGCTGTTTTCATTGTGTTAAATTAAATAAAGTATATTCGGTAGGCTTATTATTTAAATAAATATGTTCGTATTTGTGCTTTCGCTTGCTCTATTAGACCATTTTATAATGCATTTACTAAATAATAATGTTTTCAATTTTTTTTTCGAATATTAGTTATTAATTATTTAAGTACATTAAATTTATCATCTTGTAATTTAATTTTAAAGCATTTGCTATAATGTTCTATATAATTAATTCTATATTATTATGAACTTGATATAATATTCTACGTAATTAATGCTTTATTATTAATTTGATTTAAATGCATATTCCTACCAGGTGTATATGCTTAACTCTACTGTTTGGTCATAGATGGCCTGTGTGAGCGTATTAAGCTCACGTATTCCATGCGTCTGCGTGCCATGGGGAAGATTGAAAAGATCGGAAAATGGGTGCCGCATGAATTGAACGATAGGCAGATGGAGCGACGCCAAAACACATGCGAAATCTTGCTCGCCAGACAAAAAAGAAAGTCGTTACTGCATCGGATTGTGATAGGCGATGAAAAGTGGATATATTTCGAGAATCCTAAACGCAAGACATCGTGGGTTGATCTCGGCTAACCATCAACATCTTCCCCAAGACCAAATCGCTTCGGACGGAAGACGATGCTGTGCGTTTGGTGGGATCAGCAGGATATCGTCTATTATGAGATGTTGAAACTTGGTGAAACTGTCAATTCCCACCGCTAGCACTAACAACTGATCAAATTGCACCGTGCTCTGCGTGAAAAAAGGACGGATTACCAACAAAGACATGACAAGCTGATTTTCCTCCACGACAACGCACCATCGCACCCGTCAAAAATGGTCCAAAACTATTTGGAGACACTCAACTGGAAGGTGCTACCCCACCCCGCCTATTCACAAGATCTGGCTACTTTCGACTACCACCAGTTTTCGTCGATGGGCCATGCGCTCGCTGAGCAGCATTTCGATTCTTATGAAGATTTCTGAAAATGGCTTGATGAGTGGTTTGCCTCGAAAGAGATGGAATTTTTTTGGCGTGTTATCCCCAAATTGCCCGAAAGATGGGAAAAATGTGTAGCTAGCGACTTCACAAGCGCACATTTATATTATAAAGAAACTGTCGATATTGTTTAACATTAAAATTTATATTTACTAAGTTGCGGTCTGGTTTTAAATTCAACATAAAATCACATTCTTTCATTTAATTTATTTTGCAAATATGGGATGGATTTTTAATTGTGCAAATAAATGTTTTGATATAATTCAAATAAATTGCAATTTATATTTGTATATGCTCTTCCACATTAGAATTATGTTCTAATAAATAATACTATATAGTGAAATAAATAATATTTTGAAATAAAATACTGTATTTTATTGCAAATTTCCAAAACTAATTCCATCAAACAACAAAACCCGCATTATAAAAAAAAAATTTATTTGTTTACGCATAAATGACATCACATATGAAAATGGTTTTAAACGCCGTTTTTTGTTATTTTGCATGTTCTTGCGTTCTATGAATGGATTGCCAACAAATTGTGCCATAATTTTTGTGTAGAGGCCTATCCAGTTCTTCTATAATGTAAGGAGGGATCTTTGTTATATATTAGCTGTTTTTATTCATTTTGAAGTTCTGTTTTACGCGTGGTTCAGTAAAAAGACTAAGTGTCGTTGCAATGAAAAAAAAGTAGTCAAATAGCGGTCGATATGTGCATGATACAGACAATCCATGATAGTCTATGAACTGCATTACCAACAATAACAATACAATAGTTATTGTGCCTAGTCTTTCGCTATATTCTTTATCTACAGTCAACTACATCTTTTGGTAAGAAGAAGAAAATAGCAAATTCAGTGTTATTACTTGACCTTTCCAACCATTATTGGAATAATACGTACTTTTGGCGGGTATTCCAAATGGAATTTGCAAAAAAAACCATATTTACATATGCATCTAGATTATAATCACATCTCTGCACATCTCATAAATTAAAATTAGCAAACTTAAATATTGTTATTTTTGGTTTAATTGCTTAAAATTAAATTTTTATTTTAAGGAATATTAAAAATATTTCCCGTTTAACTTAAAATATCACAACCCCGAAAGTAAATAAATCCCATTTTTGTTAAGATAGTGCAACATAGTATGTTATTGATTAAGGTTAGAAAAAATTATGATAGGAAAAATAATTGAAATAAAACCAATATAATTTGATTTTCTTTTTTTTCGAATATTATTTAATTGAATTTTCCTAGTTATGTTTTTTTTTGTTAGAATTTTGTATAATTGAACTAAGGTAAATAGCAAATAATAACACATAAACACGAGCAAGGAGTACGTACGAATTTATTTAAAATAAATAAATGGAAGTTGTTTGTGTCCTTTTATTAATTATTTATTTATTTATTAATATTTTTTTTTGTTTTTGTTGAAAAAATACTTTTTTCTCTTCAATATATGTATATATGTATATATATATCTATTAATGTATAATATTTTTTTGTATATGTGTTTGTGTATAATGTCAATATAATATCGCTACATGAATATTCATAATAATTGAATTTTAGTATTAGACCGAATTTTATTTTATGTTCGAGTTGTTGGCTTAGGCCGTGTTATTTCAAAAGTACATTTTCCTTGCGCCAAACGGAACTGTACATAACATTCTTCAAAACTGAGGCCGTCAAGATTTTCTCCATTTATTTTACTAATAATATCACCTCGTTGCAATTTACTTTCGACATCTGGGCAACCGCATGAAACCTGTTTTTTTTTTGGAAAAATAATAAATATTATAAATGAATTTGGAAAAAAAATAATTTTTTTTTCTTACAATATCTTGTATGAGAACACCTTTAGGACTACCAAGCAATGCTAAACCTAAATCTTTGCCTGGTTTTCTCATTATATCTACATTTAATGTCTCTATTTCTAAAGGATCGTTACGCCATACAGTCATTTTTATCTGCATATAAGATAAATTGTTAATAATATTGGAATATTATTAGATAAATTGAAAAGTTCACTTATGAAAATAACTGTTATACCTTAGCGTAGGGCAGATTAAATAGCTGGTGGACCTTAAGGGTCGATAATTCTTTAGTATCTACTTTATCACCATTGAAATCAAGGATCTGATCGAATATCTGTAGTCGATTGTCTTTTGCAATAGCCCCTTCCGGTTGTATATGGGTAATAACGGCCCCTGTCTACAAACAACAACAAAAAAACAACCGAAAAGCATATTAATAGAATAATCGATAAAGCAAATTAGAAATTTTTCCATAGTACATATATATATCCTTAGCTAGGTAGGATATGTGTTAAAAAATTCTTATATAAATAAATATAACTAACCGTAACATAATTGTCCTTTCCACCAATGAGCATACATCCGAGAGGCTGTTTATCTACTTTGATTTCGATTAAAGTTTTTTTATTTGGTTTTATTTCAGCCGTTGCAGGATCCTGCGGCTTTTCTAGCTCCTTTTGTCTTTCCAGTTCACGTTCCTTCTTTTTCCTTTCCTCTTCCGCTATAATAGATAATATTATATATCCTATATGCAAATACAAATCGAATTGATAATATAACCTTTTTTCTCTTCTTCCTTTTTCTTTTCAGCCGCTATTTCTTCGTCAGTCTTTGCGTTAGCCACTATTAACGTCACAATACCCCCGGCTCGTTTTAAAATGCCCGCAGCCTACATGCAAAAAGGACAATTTAATTAATACCAAATACGAAATAGTCATTCAGAAGAAGTCTTATCACCGTATCGTAGTCGGTGTCTAGTATGACATCCTTATTAATAGCCAAAATCATTTCCCCTATTCTTAGTCCAGCCTGGAAGTATATGCATATGTATTATGCTATTTGTAAAAAATCGATATACATACACGTATGTTTCTGTGTATACAAATTTTATACAATATGCGCGATTTTTTTGCTTTTTATTGTGTTTATACTTTTGAAATTGTTTTCAATTCTAATATATTCTTTCGTTTTAATTAATAATTTATCTATATGAATTTATTAAGGTAATTACACGTATTTTGAAAAGTGGCTTTCTTTAAAAATTTCAATTTTTTCAACATGTTCAATTATGGAAGGAAGGGATTCGTAGCCAATAAATTGAAAAATATTCGACAAAAAGTAATAAAAAAGTTTATATTCCACAAAAATTTAATAAAAAATTATTATAAATTAAAATATTAATAAATAATATATTTTAAACTGAAATAATATACGTATTTCTTTTTAAATTTGTAGGTTCAAATATTTTTATGTACAAAATAAATCATACAGGATTATTCATTTTGCAGTTTGGAAAAAGTAACTTTGTCATATAATAGATATCTAATATAAATATTATTTATGATATAATTACTTTAGCAAAATGATTGCCATTTTATGATATGGATTGATTTATAACTAACATATTTGGTAAATGTTGTGAAATTTTTTTGAAAAAGTGCTCAGGTTCCAGCGATAAGGCATATTTTTCATTTGTTGAATACGTCAATGAGCAAAATTAAAATATGCTGAGTTTTAAAAACACATCAGTGACTATGAACAAGCCATTGTATTCAGGAACAGTCGGCGTACCTACTCCGCATTTTGGGTTGTAGCTGTTATTTGTTTGTATTTCTTTGAAAATGAAGAAGAATTGACCTTTACCGTCAATTCTGAGTGCTATAACCAGATTTTTTTCGTCTGTACTTGAATATTTTATATATAAGAGTACTGTATGTGGTTTTAAGAAAACGATACCATAACCTACATAATATAAAACATTTTTACTTTATAGAACAAAAAGTTCCTACCAATTGATATCATTAAATTTGGAAAAGCAAAAATCGTTCAAGTTGACACCGTTGGACTTTTTCCTTCTAAGATTATGTAAAAAATTGTCTTATGGCAAATAATTTTTAGCCTTTAGAGCATTTAACAACTGACATCCATCAAATAATGGCTGTATAACAGCTCGAAATATGCGAAAAAGGATGACAAAAATTATCTCAAAAGGATCAGAAGAATTTTTCTAGCATTTATTAGAATAGTTTAATATTTTACTTTTTCAAGCTATGTATATATATTAATTTATCATAACGAAAACGAGGTAAAGTTCCACGAAGTCACAAATATCAAAATGATAAAAAAATTAATTAAGAAGACAGTAAATATCTCAAGCAATCATTCATATAAGCCTTCAATTAAAAGACTTATGATTATGCTACCTTTGCACAGTTAAAATACTGCGGCCATTCAATTTATCATTGGGCAGGCCAGACTTAATTGAATTATGAAAATAAAAATTATCTATTAATACAATTATTATTATTTACCTGTTCATTATTTAAAATATTTACCTGTTCAGCATTTGATTCCGCTTGAATATCCGAAACGAATATTCCGTTGCCAAGTTCAGCATGCTTACCCTCAATTATCATAATACCAAGACTGGTTCCAGCTTTTTGTATTTGTAATTTCCTTACATTTTTATAAGTACTAAATAGATATTCAGTCTAATTAAAAGTACACGAAAAAAAGGATTAGAACAGTTTTCATTCCGTTAACTATGCTATTTATGAATTTTCTTATACTAACCTCATCAATACTAGTTGGAAAATGTTTTACTGGTGGTACAGCTAATACAGGTTTATTTGAAGGATGTCTTCAATGAATGTTTAAAAAATTTAAAGGTGAATTTATTATATAAAAAAAAAATATATTTTTCTATTACCTTAAAACAATAAATACAACATTTTCGATTGTTAGATTTCGGAAAACAGCACCAGCATTTAAATGGCAACGTTCGTATAAGACTTGACCGTTAATTTCTAAAATTTCATCGCCAGGTTTTAGGTCAGTTTTTGCAGCAATGCCGTTTGGATTAATACCGGCAACAATGCATGCCATTTTCCGTCGATCCTTATGACCAGCCAAAGCTACACCCATGTCTGTATTAACAGGACGTACAAGCTCTATTTTATGAATTGGCCCCATTTGACGATATCGTTTTTTAATTTTATCTAAAATTATTATAGACAATTTATTTAGATGGTGTGTATGTGCGTGCGCGCGTGTGTGGTTATATAGAAATATAGGGTGATTCAAATGGTAATTTAGATACTTTTTAGATGGTAATAGAGATACTTCTTAGATGTTAATATTTATTGTTTATATTTTTTTAGTGTAATTTTGATATACAAGCTGTAGCAAATTTAGTCATGGAGCAGACACATACGAGGCCTGTTCAAAAAGCATCGCGAATTTTGATTTTTTTTGTAGCGTTACATTGGTACTCATGTCTGTCACTTATGATATTTGAATGTTCAGTTAATTTTTGATAGCTGCTTTGCTTGCACGTTTTTTGGCTCGTCTTCGATTTTTGCCCATTTTTGACCAAAAATAGCATCACATTAACATTGATGTTAAGGAGCTATTGGACTCTGTCCGCGATGATTCAAATTTGCTCCAGAGGGTCATAACTGCTGACAAATCATGGGTTTATGGTTATAACGTGAAAACCAAAACTCAATTATATCAATGGAAGCTGCTGCACGCGCCAAGATCGAAAAAAGCGCGCCAAGTTCGGTCGAATGTGAAGATTTTGCTTACAGTTTTCTTCGATTTTAGGGGCGTTGTGCATCATGAGTTCTTGCGACAGGGTAGAATGGTTAATAAGGAATATTACCTGCAAGTTATGCGCAAGTTGCGCAAATCAATCCGCCAGAAACGCCCGGATTTGTGGAAGAACAAAAATTGGTTTTTGCACAATGATAACGCCCCTGTTCACGCATCGTTGCTTGTGCACGAATTTTTGGTCAAAAACAACATACTAATAATGCCGCAGCCACCGTATTCCTCAGACCTGGCCCTCTGTGACTTTTTCTTGTTCCCAAAACTGAAGAGCCCCATGAAAGGACGACGCTACGCTATGATTGAGGATATAAAGACGGCATGGAAGGAGGAGCTGAACAAGATCACAAAAAATGATTTTTTGAAGTGCTCCGAGGATTTTCTTGTTCCTGAAACAGATTCTTTAATCCATTTTTTGGAATGGACAAAAATCGAAGACGAGTCAAAACATGTGCAAGCAAAGCAGCTGTCAAAAATTAACTGAATTTTCAAAATGGACGAACTTGTCGGCATAAGTGAGAGACATGAGTACCAACATAACTCTACAAAAAAATCGAAAATCGAATATACTTAACCCGCGGAAATCCAAAATTCACCATACTTTTTGAACAGGCCTCGTAGTGTTAAACGATACGTAAAAGTGATTTAAAGGTTTTATAAAAATAGTGGTTGCACAAGAAACGTTGGTTTTCGGTTAATAAATTTGAAAAATCTGGATCGGTGCAAGACGAGAGGAATGCAATGAGTCTTCGTACAGTTCGTTCGGCTGAAAATATTGCTGCTGTCAAAGTAAATGTAGAGCTATCACCTGTGTAGACCAGCTGCCGATAACCACAATTCATCGTCCTACAGCACAGGTTACGCACATTTACGAACATTGTCGTAATATGAAAATAAACTTTTCTTACCCAGAATAAGATGGTATCGACTTGAACAATATTATTTTTTGCTGTTGATATATATCACAGGAACATTGACGGAAAATTATGAAGAAGGAGTAAACACCCATCGATGGTTCTCTTTATACCGTGATTATTTTAAAGCATTAAAAGATCACGAAGCCTTTACCTTTTAAGACGTCGTTGGGTGTTTATTACGAGGTAGTTGAGTTCTTTAACAAGAGGATTATAATAATTACTTAGAGGGGAATGTTATGTTTTGTAACTGGTTATTAACAGTTAACGGACAAAAGGAACATTTAGGTCATGGTGGATAACAATATTACGGACATAATATGGGGCATTGATGATTTTACGTAGGATTCTAGATTGCAGTGTTGGATTCGCAGTGAGTTGGAACGCTTCGTCGATCCCCTTAGTTCAAGTCCGTATGTCCAGATTGGCTTCAGTGTTATATTGTAAAGTGGCAATTTGCTGTCGATTGTAAGCTTTGATCTTGTGTCTAAGAATCGCAGTAGCTGCTTGTATTGTCCGTTAAATTCTGGACGAAGAGTGACAGTCACATGAACGTATTTTTGTTCGTTCACTTTCACTTTTCACTTTTTGAACCATTTTTAAAGGGAGTAAATACGGGTTTGTAGGACAGTGGATGCTATGATAGGAATTGTGAAACTATTTTAAGCAAAAATCTTATAATAGAATTTTCATCATGCTCCAAAATTACTAAAGCCAAAAGTTTTTTTACAAAAATATTTCCCAGCAAATATTTTCCAGCAAATATTTTCCAGCAAATATTTTCCAGCAAATATTTTCCAGCAAATATTTTCCAGTAAATATTTTCCAGCAAATATTTTCCAGCAAATATTTTCCAGCAAATATTTTCCAGCAAATATTTTCCAGCAAATATTTTCCAGCAAATATTTTCCAGCAAATATTTTCCAGCAAATATTTTCCAGCAAATATTTTCCAGTAAATATGTTTTAGCAAATATTTTGTAGCAAATATTTTCCAGCAAATATTTTCCAGCAAATATTTACCAGCAAATATTAACCAGCAAATATTTTCCAGCAAATATTTTATGTTGCTGATAGGTTTTTATTGTTGGTTGGAATATCGTAAGTGTAGATGTGGTTTAATAAGGGACCAAAGATACTACTTTGTGGGACACCTGCTCGGATACGTGATTTCTGAGAATGTTCAACATTCTCAACTACCTGAAAATATCGATCCGAGGGGTAGGATTTGATTATAAGGAAGTATGGGATAGGAAGGATTCTCTTAAGCTTCCAGAGAAGCCCAAAAATGTTTTATGTTCAAAAATATGGCTATGCAGTATTTTTTCTGCTTAAGTGAGGATGCCATGAAGTCAACTACGCGATGACACCTGCTTTGAAAACCAATTTGGCTCACTTCGGAAGCCAAATTGGTTTTCGAGGTTGAGATTAAGTCGGTTTAAAATCAATTTTTCCACTAGTTTGGCAAGAGTAGGTAGTCAGCTTATGGGTCTATAAGAGGAAGGGAATTTAGTTGAAGTATTAATAAGTCATTGAGTATTTTGTTTTCGTGAGCTTTGCCTTGTATAGTATTGTGTACTTAAAAGTTTCTGTTACATGGTCGGCAAAATCATCTGCTTTTTGTTTGTCTGTCTTTGCCCATGTTCCGTTGGTTCTACGTAGGGGATGTATAGGTTTCTTTTTGTATTTCAGCAGTCGTTTAGTGGCTGGCCAGAATGCTTTATTTGTCGAGATTGACTGGGGCTATATTGATTAAATTGTTCATTGTTGTAGTTAGTTATTTTTTGTTGTGCGCGTTGAAGTCGGTTGAGTTCTTGTTTGTCACTTGGCATTCTTGTCAGTTGCCATTTAGCTATTGTTCTGCGTTTTTAGCTAATAAGCGTCCATACTTTAACTGGCATGTTATATTGTTCCGTTAGTTATTTATTTTTCGAGGTATAGGCTTCTGTTACGGCATTCAGTATTTGTGTAGTTATGTGTCTGGAAATTTCCAGGACGCATTATCTTACGAAACAACGATGTCAAATGGTCGCCAAGATCTTGCAATTTGACATTATTAAAATTCCTTTTCTGGGACTCTGTAAAAACTAAGGTAAGTGCCAATTAACCCTAATTATAAATAAGATCCAAACCATGCGCATTATAAATAAGATCTCGGAAGAGTTATGATGGACATATAGCCAATATTATCTTTTGTCTAAAGAAAATCAACTAAAAAATTCTGAAATCTTTTTGAATCAACCTATATTATTTTAAATAACTCATTCAAACTTACATGAAGTGTATCCAAATATATCTTCTGTTTCCTTGTCTACATTTGCTCCTTTAACCTTAACATTACCTGCTGAAGCACGATCAATCTAATCGAAGATGAATTTATTTTTCAAAAAACCCATACAATAGTTTATCATCATATTTTTCGTTAATAATATCAAAAGTTATACCTCATAACCTCCCGCCGTATATATCCTACCAGTCATATCTCTTGTATCTTCATCGTCGCTATCAGTTTCGTCAGCTGCAGATGCTTCTTCGTAGCCACTTGATATAGCACTTGATTCTGATTAATTAGTTTAAAAAAAATTCATATTATATAAATAAATCAAAAATCATAGATTAGTCAATAAAAAAAATCACTAATACCTTGTTTAGTGTCTTTCGAATTATTGCTTTCACCGTTAAGTATGTAGCCATTTTCGTTTGTTTTCGATGAATCATTTTTCTGACTTTTATTAGATTTCTATAATGTTCACCAAAAAACCACATTTAAATAAGTAAATCTGTTTTTTTTAATACTATAAAATGAGAAAAATTATTTGCAAAAAAAAAATTCATACCACTTCAAAAGTTTGAATTTCCAAATCAATAACTTTGCCAGCTTGTTTTATTACCATAACAACTTCTTCTTCGGTTGCACTTCGAACATCGCGATCATTAATTGTTAGAATTCTATCGCCAATCTTAAGAGATTAGTAGAAAAAAGATGGAAAACAAATCTTATAATTTTTTATTATTCATAATTTGAAATTTTTTTTACTATGATTTTAAATAAATAGTGGGCCAACTTGGACAGACTGATTTAAAATGAATATAGTGTAGCTTGTTTATTTTTGATAAAATTTTATAATGTCTTCATATTCAGTGCAAAAACGTGTCAAAATTGTTGAATTTTATTTTTCTTCCGGACCATCTATTGTTGCAACACAAAGAATATTATCGTCAGCATTTTAATACTGTTACAGCTCCCACCAAGTGCAAACATAATAAGAATCTTAATAACGCGTTTGGAGAAGCGTGGTGCTGTATTTGATAAGCAATGGAGGCAGTACGCAAAAGTGTCAACGAAAATCCATCTGTGTCTACTCGTCAACGTGCTACTCAATTGGGCATCTCCAGAACATCACTAGGACGCATTTTGAACCTTGATTTGAGGATGTTTCCGCACAAAATTTAAACAGCCCCAGAATTATTGCCGAGGATTGCTGCCAAAACATTCATTCAGGTCGTGACAGCTGATGCCAACTTTTTGAACAATCTCATTATGAATATTAGCACATTTTCATGTAAACGGATATGTCAATAAAACCGAGAGCGTTGCATCAGCGTCCGAGAGCGTTGCATCAGCGTCAATTACACCCTCTTAGATGTACTGTTTGGTGTGGAATGACAGTGAGCATCCTCTTAGATGTACTGTTTGGTTTCGAAGATGACAGTGAGCATCCACAAACGATGTCTGGCGCAGTATACCGGACCATGTTAGACATTTTTTTTACGTCCTGCAGTTCTAAATAACCCTGAGATATAGTTCCAGCATGATGAAGCTACAGCTCATACCGCGAGAGCGACAATGGAGATTCTTCTTGAAATTTTCTGACAGAATAATTTTAAAAAAAACCTAAATTTCTCTTGGCCACCTCGTTTCCCAGATTTAACAGCCCCTTATTTTTTTTTTGGTGTTTAAAACCACAAAACTTTTGGGAACTAAAGCAGAATATTCGAACAGAAATTTCATATTTAGAGCCAGAAACTTTGCGATCCGTAATGTTAAATGCCTTAGAAAGAGCTATTAACTGCCAACAAGAAAATGTAAGTCATTTAAGGGATATTATTTTTTCATATTCAAAAATATTTTAAAAATTATACTTTCATTTAACAAAAACAAAAACAAATAAAAACATTTAAAAATACAAAAGTTATGTGCATTTTAAATCAGTCAGTCCAAGTTGGCCCACGCTGTAACTTTACAACACGAATTATTTTGTTATATTTTTACAGTAAAATACATCCCCAACTACTCGGTCCTATCGAGTTAGCATATGCTAAATTGTTTTTTTATAGTGCGTTGCATTACGAACATAGCGATTGAGATACGCTCAATCAACGAGCGGCCCCCTACGAACATAGCGATTGAGATACGCTCAATCAACGAGCAAAAAACACATGTCCAGTTATGGATTTCGCCAACTCAGCTGACTAGATCCAAGTAGTTTCATGCATCTCAATTTCTTAACAACATGTCAGCTCGCTTCAATCCAACGCATTCTTTTTTACTTTCCTGCTTGGGCCAGTTCATGCATGGAACATACTCTTAAGTTACCTCTTTTCCTTATTTTCTTCTTCATCTTCTTCTTATTATTTTTCTTTTTTATCTTTTTCATCTTCCTTATTATCTACCTATTCATCTTCTTCATCTTCTTCATTTCTTCATCTTCTTTATCTTCTTCATCTTCTTAACCATCTTTCGTGCCCCATGCATGAAGCAGGCGAATATTCAATCTTCCATTAATTCCTGCGGTGGCGGAAACAACGCCTCCGCCGATATATAACCTGCCTAACGGAACTAAAGAACTATCCATTTTGTGCTTTAGTAAATAAAACACACTCAAAATTCAGATTTCGACGAAATTTTTATTTTATTCTCTTACTTGGAACTTGCCATTATACATTTTATAAAACATTGTTCAAATTGCCGCCACGAAACTATTTGCAGCACTCGGTCTTTTCAAGGTAATTTTTGATAACTTTTGCGCACACTTTTGAGTCTAATTCGGCCATTAAATAGCGGATGGTGGTTTTAAAATGCTCTCAAATTTAACGATTGTTTATGTAAATGCAAACTTTTGCTAAGATTTAGAACAAAAATGGCTGCCACGGGACTTTTTAAATTTTGGGTTAATTTTTGATGACATTTCCACACATTTTGGGCTGAAATTCATCAATTACTGGACGGATATTGGTTTTCAAATGATTTAAAGTATGAGGATTATTTACCTAAAAAATTAAAATCTTTAAGTTCAGAAAATCAAAAATGTGGGTTACAATAGAGCTTGGATTTGACTGTAATGGTCTCTCCTTCATTTCCAAAGAAATACGAATCAATGACACCTTCAGACCAAAATGTATAACCAAATAGTCACTTTTGCGAATATAATGGTTTCTCTACAGTCACTTGAGGGTTTTAAGGGAATCATACGTGACACTTTAGCTTATTGACGCATCCATTGAGCTTTAAGAGCAAAATCATCATTTTCTTGTAAAGTCCAAAACTAGATTATGGCAGAATCACTATTCTGTCAAAAAAAAGTATGGGCACGCCATACTTTTTTTAATGAGTTTGACATCTGTAAGCATTAATCAGTGCACATTGTCAAAATTTCGTACAACAGCATACATTTTTCCTTTCGTAATCATGTCTAGTTTTGTGCCAAAAAAAGAGCATATGCGGGAAGCTCTGCTTTTCTGCTTCAATTTGAAGAAATCGGCTGCCGAATCGCATGGAATGCTTATGGAGGCATCTGGTAATAGTGCTTTGTCGGAAACAACGTGCCGAGATTGGTTTCGTCGGTTTGACTTGTGGGACAAGAAGCGTGAAAATCGGTCTAGGAATGTTGAGGACCATCAATTGCAGGCTCTTTTGGGCGACGACGATACCCAATCGCAAAAAATGCTCGCGGAGCAATTGGGTGTTACTCAACCAACCATTTCCATGCATCTGCGTGCCATGGGGAAGATTGAAAAGATCAGAAAATGGATGCCGCATGAATTGAACGATAGGCAGATGGAGCGACGCCAATACACATGCAAAATATTTCTCGCCAGACACAAAAGAAAGTCGTTCCTGCATCGGATTGTGACCGTCGATCCATCAAATGGCTTGATGAGTGGTTTGCTTCGAAAGAGAAGGAATTTTTTTTGGCGTCGTATTTACAAATTGTCCGAGAGATGGGAAAAATATGTAGCTAGCGAGGGCAAGTACTTTGAATAAATTTGTTTTTGCTTTCTATTAAAAAAAACATGTATTTTGACTAAAAACAGCGGATTTAAGCTTATACACCTGGTATAAGAAATTCTTACAATGTGAACGCATTATTAAATAATTAAACAATTCATAATATCAAGTGGTAAATTTTAGTTTAAAAACAAAGTTATCTTATTTGATATACGAGTATATAATTAACAATTGTTATAATAAGTGGATTTTAATTAATAGAAAATTTTCGATAATAAAAATTTATAAGTCACACTTAGAAATCGGATAATAAAACGAAATTTATCGAAAAAAAAATACAAAAACAAAGGATAAAATTGATTAAATATTAATTATCAATTAATTTAAAATTAATTATAGAATATTATTTAGAAGTAAACTATAATTATTCAATTAGTAGGATTTGGTTATTAAATTTAGTTAAGTTGTTGACAAAATTTTTGAATAATTCAATTAGTAGTGGTCAGGTGGTCATTCAATGTGTTTTGTTGTTGTTGTTGTTGTTGTTGTTGCATTCAATAGTTTCTGATTATTTGTATTTTTGTTTTAAATATTTCCATTTGTGCGATTTTCCATTTTTTTTTTTTTTTTTAATTTTTTTTGTTGGAAATTGAGCATTTTGAAAATTTTAAATAATATCAGATATAAAATTTTAGTCAATATTAATTTGGTAAATATTTTTTTTTAAGATTATTTCCTCAGATATCATTTATAAAATTAGCTTTTACAAAAAAAAAACTATTTCTAATAAATAAACTCCATTAAAATTACCTTTAATTGTCCACACAAATGAGCAGGTGTTTGTTCAACAATATCTTTAATAAAAATTCCAGATAGTTTTGAATTTGGTGAATCTTTAACCTTTAAAAATAGAATATTGTTTTTTTTTGTTGTTGCAAAATGTTAATGTTTTTTAAAAATATATTTTTAAGTATTTCGACCTACCTCACCACGTACGATCCGAATTCCAAACGATGGTTTGTTGCCCTTATCAAGGGAAACCATTCGAGATTTTTCTGCAATAGTTAATTCAACTGGTATCATATTGTTGCACTTAAATAACTTATCATATAAGTACTCGTATGTATGTTTGAGGTATTTAAAAAACTGCACTAAACTATATACATCATTATATGATAAGCATGTCAAAAAATATAAAAATTACTAATAATTAATTAAATGAAATTCGACGGTGTTTCTGATGTTAGAAAAATATTTACCGGAAATAGCTAAGTGGGACAATGAATGTGATCGTGATGTATGTATTTACATGCATACATATGGATTTACTCGCATGTACTCGTACGTGCGCTCGCCCGTGCTTAGTTCAGTTGGGAAATGAGAGCTTTTTGCGTAACACAATTCATCCAATTAAATACCAAACTGAGAGTTATAAAGAGTATTTTCCATTCTTTATTGTTTATGTAATCATTAATAAATAATTTTTCAATCAATAACAAAATATTGTAGACACGCTAGTTATAAATATTTTCAGAAATGTTTTGAAATTTTCAAAATGTGATTATTTTCTACCCTGATCGGATTAGATATGGATTTGTTTTTTTTTTTTAAATAAAGTGTGTTGGAATTTACTCGTATGTTTTTGTTAGTGCATAGAAAATTATTAATGAGTATATAATTAATGGATGATACTGAAATTAAATTATGATTAATGTACACGACAAACGTATGAGAATCTTTGATAAATTGGGGAATAATGCACGTTTCATTAAATTCTAATATGATTTCTATAATGTAACAAGAAATTGACAATACCTTTGAATATATAATAATCACTTGTGATCTAATTAATATTATTGTTTTAATAAATAATGCTAAAAATAAATATTTTAAAATTTTTTCCCCAGTGTTACATACCCTTTCCACTTGATTGTTGTAAAACGGTCATCTTGTTAGGTATTTAGCAAATTTATTTCACTTGATAACTTATTTTTATATAATTTGTTTTATTATTTTCCAACTCATTCGAGCTTAATAATATTATAATATAAATTTGTTAACATAATTCTTTAAAAATATTTATCACTGCATATTTTTGTATATCCTTTTTCATATGGTTAAATTTTGTCTACATATCCTTTTGTTGTTTTTGATAAAAATTTCGGTTGTCGTTTTTGTTTCTTCAAAGTTCTTTTTCCTATGCACTCAAGAACAAAAAAAAAACACAGAAAAAGAAATATAAGCAAATTTACAAGTTAAGACACTAACAAATTTTCCCCAAAAATATGTGAATATATTAAAACGGATGTGCGACCGCTCGGAAAACTTTAGCTGAACTATTTTCTATCGTGATTATTTTGTTCAGCTTTGTGGAAGCCCCAAGTGTTATTGGGAAACCTTCTAAGATAAAAGAATGCAAGTAAATAAACCAGAAATTGTCATATTCACGGCAACTAGAACAATAGCCAATTTCGTATAGGTCTCTATAGGCATAGAAACACAGAATGCGGGAAGGCTCGCCGCGCTGTTTCATTTTATACTAATCACATTATGTGCACCAAAAAAAAACACCGATGGTTGATCGATTATTGAAAATAGTGGACAGCGGGGCTTCCTACGACTTGTGCTTCCACAGATACACCTGTTAATAGAATACCTTCTTGACTAGATTTTAATACTCGTACATTTCTGTGATTTAATTTTATGCATTGAACTAATAAAATTATGGACACATGAAATAAGTGATGAGCCTTGCTGAAATTGTTGATATTTACGATTTCGTGACGTCTAGAATAAATATACCTGTGAGCTGTATTTGGGTTTATTTTTATCTGCATTCATGGCCATAATTGCTGTTTGTAGCTTAGAGCTCAATTGAACTTTTCCCATTACACAAGTACGAGTTCATTATTGTATTGCTCCTAACAAGATGATTATTGTTTATTTTATATTGGTTTTATTCGTAAACTTTTTTTTTTTAAAAATAGATACACATACACTAAATAGATAGTTAGAAACTCAATTGCGGTAATTTATCGTAGATAATGTTAATCAGTTAGTTTTGTTGAAATAATTCAAATATTTTGAAAATCTATTTAAAGAAATTTTTAATATTTCAACTTTTCATATGGTATAAATCGATTTTATAAAAAAAATTCCAAAATTATGTCTTCATAACTGTTATCTATTTATAATCCCATTATCAATAATAATAAAACTAAGTGGTATGTTTTTAGGGAAAAATTAACCTAGTTCCTCAACTTACAAGCCTTTTGAAAATATATGCATCAGAGAGAAAATTTAAAGGCAGATACGGAAACAAATACTCAGATCTAAAGGAAATTAAGGCTGGTGTACCGTAAGGTAGCGTACTTGGGCCTATTTAGTACTTGTTGTATACCAGAGACATTCCACAGGAGAGAAGGTGACTTACACATATTATTGGCCACGTTTACAGATTACATCGCAATAAGGCGACTTATTATACATGTGCTTTGTAAGAGCTACTACAAAGCTCCAGGTTACACTAAATAACGTCAACGACTGGACTAAACGTAACAAAATCAATTTTTACGTACAGAAAAGAAAACCTATTGGTGTATTTATCAATAGTTAAACTAGGCCGTACATAAACACAGCCAAATACCTAGGGATGGTCGCAGATGCTTAACTTAGGTGGAAAGAGCATATTAAAGTAAAAAAGGAAGAGCTCAACATCAAATATAGAATATATTATTGACTGTTAGGACGATATATCCTTTGAGATTTTCACCTACCCGTTTAAAAAAAAAATAAAAGAAACTTCTTCAAAGTATTGTCCATCGCTAGCCACAATTTTTCCCATCTTTCTAGAAGTATACGGACTCCATGTAGAAAAAACTGCTTGTTCTTGAGGCGATCCATGAATCGACCCAATTTTTCCAGGTAGGTTTTAACCACTTTAGCAACATATGGCCGAGCGTTGTCGTGATGCAAAATCACTTTGTCGTCTCTTTGCTCGTATTGTGGCCGTTTCTCCTTTAATGCGCGGCTCAAAAGCATCAGTTGTGTTCGGTATCGAGCTCTTGCGATGGTTTCATGCGGTTACAATAGCCACGCCGATCTGGTCCCTCCAAACACATATGTGTAGCATGATTTTCGAGCCATGGATGTTTGGCTTGGCCGTCGATGTTGATGCATTACCGCGGCGTCCCCACGAATTTCTTCGCTTTGAATGATCATAATGGATCTACTTTTCCTTTGACATATCTCGGCTTCAGCTCATATGGCATCCAATTTCTTAGCTTTTGGATCATTTCCAAGGATTTTAAAAGATAGGAAATGGCTTGTTCAATTACGACCAGAGAATCTGTAAGTTTTTGTTACGTTTGCCAAAGATCTTCATCCAATAATGCCTCCAATTCTGCGTCTTCATATTTTTTTCACCGCTCCGGGACGTTCCTTGTCTTCCACATCGAAATCGCCACTTTTGTAGCGTTGGAATCATTTGCAACACGTTCTCTCACTAATACAAGCCTTTTCATAAGTTTCTACAATCATTGGACGCGTCTCAGCCGCAGATTTTTTTCGCAAATGACGCTTATATAACGCCGATAAAAAGTAAATAACGAATGAAATGATGGAAAGTTGTTGACAGATGCCTAAGGTTATCATTTAAGGTTTTTGAGCCAGCATTTACTGCTGGCGCCATCTATTAGAAAATGGAAGTTTCCCGTTTGTACTCCAATTATTTAAAATTTTAACGAGATTTTGGCAGAAAATGAAATCTCAATAATTCCAAAGGCTTACCCCTTCCCCTCCACCACCATTTCTAAAAATATTTGAGAGAAATATTATTTTTGTATTGTCAATAACACTGAAAGGAATGTAACCTAGGTGCTGTAAAGGATACCAACAGACACCTTACACCACTGATAAAAAATATTTGATACAACGCCTCCGTCGATGTATAGCTGCCCAAGGAGACGTCTTTGAAGGGGATGGACATAAAGTAATAAAAATAAAATAAAATCGTTGGAAAAAAGAAATCATCTCATTACTTTTTTCAAAATTTTCAAAAATTTACTTACCGTAATCAAACTAATAATGTTGATTTTAGTTAACGCAAAATTTCACAGAAAAAATTGTTTTTATACAAAAAAAAAACTAAATATTTTGAAGTTCCCAAAAAAAATCTGTCCTTTTTTTTTTTTATTACGGCCTAAAGTCAATAATATTATGTAAAAGATATATTGCAAAAGGATCAAGTTTTAAAAAAATGTTATATATATTATTTTTGTATTTTCAATATTAACAATAATAAATTGTTTTCATGAAAATATAAGCGCACCAAAAACAAAAAGGATTTTATCTAAAATTTATGATTTGTTCCTAATTCATATCGAATCATAATTAGGACCCTGAAAATATTTGAAATAAAAAATGTATAAAAAAAATTTTGCGCTTGCCGAAATTGAAAGTTTTTTGAGAAGTTAATAGAACAGAAAATTTAATATATTTTATTTGTTTGTTAGAAGGTATTGTATCTACGACAAGAGCCAGAGGCTATTATGTAGTATTTCGAATTTTCTCAAAAACTTTACGGAATTTATTATTATTTTTTTTAAATACTAATTTTTGTTAAAATTCTGAAATTTATTAAAATTTGATATATTCTTAAATAAGAATAAATATTGATGGAATTAGTTGGATGTCAACTGAAAATCAATTCCCAAGGAAGCTATTTAGATAGGAAGCGTCCTCCCCTTTACCTGCGTATAAGTTCCAAAGTTAATGCCAAATATAAAAATAAATTGCTATAAGTTGCTATAAATTGGGATTAATTACCAATAAAAATTGGTAATTAATCCTTCTACTTAAACATAGAAATATTTCAGGGGTATATGTCTATATTCAGAAAGAATGTTTATTTTTCAGGAGCACATTTTGAAGGCAAAAAAGAGCTTTGTCAAAGATGATTTTCTTTAAATATTTAAAGGAAACTACATTTTTACGGCACACGTATGTATGAATTTAAAGGGTGAGTATATAGGACTCACCAATTAGAACTTTTTTTAATAGGGTTGAAATTGGCTATGTTGAAAGCTCTGTCATTCCGTTTTCTAACATGTTCATAATAGAAGGTTTGTCATTTATTATACCATAATATCTTCAATTTTAATCGAAAATTGTATTAAAATAATTCAAATCCATTATGAATACGGTCAATCTATGAAAGTTTGTTAAACCAACAAAATTATCGCATTTAGGTATCTGAAAATTAAGTGCACTTTAGTCCGTATTTTTCCGAAAATGAGGCTGGCGGTAAAGTTATTATCAATCAAATACGCGAAAATAACTATTTTATAGTTTAAAAAGTATAGTACTGCTATTTATGAAAATTATCAATTTTTTGTGGCGTTATGTTGGTACTGATGTCTCTAACTTATGCCGATTGGTTCGGCTATTTTGAATGTTCAGTTAATTTTTGACAGTTGCTTTGCATTAACATTGCTAAGGAGCTTTTGGACTCTGTCCGCGAACCCAAATTTCCTCCAGAGGGTCATAACTGGTGACGAATCATGGGTTTATGGTTATGACGTGGAAACCAAAGCTCAATCATCCCAATGGAATCTGCCGCACGAGCCAAGATCGAAAAAAGCGCCAAGTTCGGTCGAATGTGAAGGGTTTGCTTACAGTTTTCTTCGATTGCAGGGGCGTGGTGCATTATGAGTTCTTGCCATAGGGTAGAACGGTCAATAAAAAAATATTACCAGCAAATTATGCTCAAGTTGCGCTAAGCAATCCGCCAGAAATGCTCGGATTTGTGGAAGAACAAAAATTGGCTTTTGCCATTTTTGGTCAAACACAACACACTAATAATGCCGCAGCCACCGTATTCCCCAGATCTGGCCCGCTGTGATTTTTTCTTGTCCCCGAAACTAAAGAGCTCCATGAAAGGATGACGCTACGCTACGATTGAGGAGATAAAGACTACAAAAAATGATTTTTTGAAGTGTTCGAGCATTGGAAAAAACGTTGGCACAAGTGTATAATATCTGACTGGGATTACTTTGAAGGGGACAAAATAGATATTCATGAATAAATAAATAGTTTTAAAAAAAAACACAAAATTCGCGATACTTTTTGAACAGACCTCGTACATAGGATTTTTCAATAGGAGTGATATGTTTTCAAATTGTCGGGGTAGCGCCAGAAAATAATCGTTATTTTATTGCAACTTATCGCGCACCTCTTTCAATTTATGATCGTCATAAGCGGCCTAGTTTGCTCGATACTCATTAAACTGTGGAAAGTTTTGAACGCAATCTTTATTTAGATTATGTTTGGGTGGCAATAAGACTGCAGGCAAGTGTTGATGAAGATCCAAATTTATCGATTTCATGGTGTTCTCAATATGTGAAACTGTTTACCACAATAAAATGGCCTATTTTAATATGGGATTTGGGCTTACATTTAAAAAAATTCATTTCAGATAAGATTCGAAGCCGTTGGAAAATCGCAAATGCCATGAACTTGAAATTATCATTACTGGGCCAAAGCCAATTTTAAAAATTATTCACGAAGAACATTTCCATTCCGAAAAAGTAACTATTTGGTGTGGTTTATGGCATGGTGGCATCATCGGTCATTATTTTTTCAAAATGAGGAAGGAGTTGCCGTTGCTTTCAATGGTCATAGATACAAATCAATGATAACAAATATTTTCTGGCCTGAATTGGAAAATATTGATTTAACAAGTATGTGGTTTCAACAAGATGGTACTACGTACTACATAGGCCCTGCCACAATCGATTTATTGCCTGAAAAGTTTGGTGAGTCGATAATATCAAGACATCAAGATTTGAAATAGCCACTTTGGACTTCTTCTTGTAAGATTATTTAAAGTTATTGGTCTATGCTAATAAACGAGTAACTATAAATGCACCAAAATTCAATATTCAGCGTCAAATACAAAAAATAAGAACGGATTTATTGCACCATCTTATTTGGAAGTATAACTATTTATGTGTATAAGGGGAGCAAAGTTTTCAGAATACAATTGCATCGATTACGATATATGTCTATATCCTTCAAAATGGAATAATAAATTTTACTCTGCCACATTTCTTTTTTATTTTATTTGAAAGAATAAAAACACCAAAAACATATCAACCTTTTATTGTAAAATCCTGTATATTATGATATTTATGAAAATATTTGTATATTGTAAAGTCGGCTGTTTTATATTTTGAATCGTTTTATTGCGATTATTAAAAATAATATGTCAATTGGGGGGCGCTGGACATACAGGCTTTGTATGCGGATTTTTTAAAACAAATTTTTTTTGCTGATGAGACGCATTTCACGCTTGGGACTGAAAATCCTCAAGTGACTGGAAAAAAGCCATTGTATTTGCAAAAAGTGACATCTGGTTAGAATTTTTTGCACAAAAGGTGTCATTGGTACCATTTTTTTTTTTGTAAAATGAAAAGAAAACACCGTTAATTCGAAGCGATATCACCATGTGATAACTGGTTTCTTTTTAATCTAAACTGAACGATTTTAATCTAGACCATATGTCATTACAACAAAATGTTACCCGCAAGCCAAACTAAATGACAATTTTTTTTCTTTTAATTTTCCAAAAAGCTTATAACTTTCAAAAATTTAATTTATTTTTTTAAGAGTTAAATTTATTTTTCTCTATTTCAATTATCTTTTCATTATTTTGAATATAATAAAAGAAATTATAAATTTTACCATACAATTATCTTTTTCAATTATGGTAGTATCTAAAAAAAAAGTAATTAAAAACTACCCAAAACAATTTCCTTAATGTTTTTTCTTTCTAATTTTTGACTACAAGTATATTATTTAATTTATATTTTCACTACACATTATCATTTTCTAAATCAATAAGTTTTTACCGCAGTAATACTATGTTAAGAAATATATGATATATCTCAGAATTAATTAGGTGTTAGGATAGGATATAGAATCGGAATAATTAATAATTAAAACAATTTTTAGTTTTTTCTGTTTTTTTTTTTTGGTTTTTTTTTAACAAATGTAATTTTAAATAAACTTTTAAAACTGAAACAACAAAAGTTTATAAAAACACCACATGCTTTTTATGAGGTTTTTAATGTCGATGAAGGAAATTGAAATATTTGCAAGAATCGTCGTCGTTAAAGTATTGCTAAAGTAGATGAAATGAGTTTTATATATGTATATACCATATATATATATATATGTATATATATTTTAAATATGTTATATTATTTTTAATTTTTTTGTTTCGATTTTTATAATATTTTTTTTTTAATTTTTTTTTTTTAAATAGTCATCACAGTTAGCGGAGCTGAAAAAATCAACCTATAGTTAGAAAAGTTCGTTCCGGAAGTAAAATGTTTTAAAATGCAAACTCTAACTATTTCTATAAATTCAATGTTCCTTGAGTCATGGCGTACTTCCCTCGAAGAGAGCACGAAACTCCCCACTTTTAGGTCTAGGAAGTCCTTTTCTAATAGTCTGGCTAGGCTCTATAATGCTTATTTGTGAACTTTCTAACGAATTATCCTTATCATCATCATCATCGTCATCATCACTAAAAATTAAACAAACAAAAATCATACGAAAGATAAAATAAATTGCAATATTTTTTATAATTTTTATTTTATTTTTAATTAATATATCAATTATTTTTATTTATGATTTTTTTTTTTTCGTGTGGAATTTTTCATTTCTGAATAATTATCCAATTTGTTATTTGGAAAGTAAAATTAAATATAATATTATTATAATTTAAGTTTTTTTTTAACTATTTCTTTTATTCTATTATATAAATTTTGCCATTATATATAAAGTATAACATAATTTAAATTACTGACTAAAAATTTCATGCATGACTCGATCTTTTTAAGGTTATTATTTTATGACTTTGTGGTACATTTCGGACTCTAATTCAGCAATTACATTGTTATTAAAATTCTTTAAATTATTATTTATATGAATATGATATCTTATATAGTTTTGTGATAAAAAGTCTTATAACTTTAAATCACATGATATTGAAGGACAATTGACATTACTAATACTCGAAAATATGAGTTCTGGGAACTTTTCTTGCAATATAGCGAAATATTTTTCTTGTTTTGTAGTTTTTTTACCATCTTATTAAAAATACATATAATTTAGAATAAAATCTTCAAGTCTTGGATAAAAGAAAGGTCAGTTATCATATGATTGTAGTACTCAAAATTGATTGTAACTGTCTCTGCTCGTTTATTTGCAAAGGAAAAACGGGATACAGTGGCTTCTTCTCAATCACATGTAGATTTTTAGAGCTTTACATAGAGTAATTTTACTTATTAACATATCCACTGATCAAGAAATTAGCCTCATCCCCGACGATCATAATATCCTCTCAAAGCGCGAAACATGGCTATGCCAAAATCACCACTTTTATAGAAAGTTTTTACAAAATTTTCGCTTTATTTAAAATAATTACGGATATATAAATGGCAAATTTTATTCTAAACAGAAATTATCTTAAAAATAATATTTATTAAACAACTATTAAAATACAAGGCTATATTTTGTAAATTTAAAAAATGAATAACCTTTTATATTATATAAAAACTCATGCATAAAAATAAATAAATAATTAAAAAAAAAAAATACGAAACAAAACAAAAAAAAAATTATTATTTTACAAATTCAACTTAACCTAAAGTTAATTATATTTTATGAAATAATTTATTCGATCGTTTATATTGTAGTTAAAAATAAATTATAAAATATAAAAATTATAAATAAATCTGAATATTTGACATGTTTTTGTATGGTTTGTAAATATAATAAATAAACTGTTTGTTTCATATAAATTAACTCGTAAGCTAATAATATTCTATATGCAAGTATATGTTCGTGTTGGGATATCGAATTAAGAATAGAAATTATGTAATATCGATTATTGGGATGCATACTCTTTGCAATCATCAGCTTCGGCCGCCAACGCATTAACTACAGCAGTAATTGTATTTGATTCGGGATTGCTTAATTGTTCATCTTTTTGTGCCATAATATTTGGATTTTTTCCGATTTTATTTAGACGTTCAGCAGCAACGGTTTCCATGGTCTTCCTCATTAGCGGATACTGGTCTAGAACGCAATTGAAATGATCGACACTTAACGAAAATAAGTTACAATAAGTTTCTGCTCGAACGCTTGCTACTCGGCGTGCGTTTGTTAATAGACAAATTTCACCAAAGTACGATCCATCCGACAGAGATGTGGCCACCTTTCAAAATAAATATAATATTTAATTTTAATTGTATACTTTTTATTGATAAGATATCTTTCAGTTGATATAATACCTCTCCATTTGCCATCACAATATCTACAACACCTTCTTGTATGAAGTACATTTTTGTTCCTATAGTACCCTCTTTGATAATAATATCGCCTAAAAATCAAACAAAAACAAAATTCACAATAAAAATATCTTTTTCTGATAGATAAAAAATGGCTGGTTATTACCTGGTTGAAATACCTCGTACTTTAGTTTCGTTACTACATCTGACACAAAGTTGGAATCAGCGTTAGCAAAAAAAGGCACTGACGCAACGAGAGATCTATTATTGCAAAAAAAAAAAAAATGAACTCATTAATATTGATATAAATTAATTATAAACATTTTATTTTTGATAAATTATTTTGTTAAAAGTGCGATTCGACGGCTACGCAACCAAAAATACCCGGAATATGATCTTATAACTTCCGAACTACTCGTATTAAAATAACTATCGAAAAAGGCAATCATTCTCCTTAAATCATATTTTTCCTAACTTTGAAAATTCTCAATAATAAAAATGATCCATTAATCCAAAAAATCAACTCAACTCCCTTCCTATTATAGACCCATAACGCTTCTCCCAACTCTTCCCAAAATAAAAATTAATTTTAAAATGGCTCGAAAACGAAAATGTAATCGCCTATCATCAATTTGGCTTCCAAAGTGATCATTCCACTATCCAGAAGTGGCATCGCGTGTTTGACCTCATGGTCAAGCACGCTATGACGCTTTTTGATAGTGGCCCATATTTTTGGACAACGCTTAGGCTTTCGACGGATAATGGCATTTTCGGCTTCTCTGGAAACTTAAGAGAATACTTCCAACCCCATACTTCCTTAAAATCAAATCCTACCTCACAGAGCGATATTTTTAAGTGATTGAGAATGTCGCACATTTTGAGATATCACGTATCCGACCAGGTGTCCCACAAGGTAGCACCCTTGGGCTCTAATTATACAACATTTACACTTACGATATTCCAACCAACAATAAAAACCTATTAGGAACATAATGGCTGAAAAATCTTTGCTGGAAAATATTTGCTGGAAAATATTTGCTGGAAGATATTTGCTGGAAAATATTTGCTGGAAAATATTTGCTGAAAAATATTTGGTGAAAAATATTTGCTGGAAAATATTTGCTAAAAAATATTTGCTGGAAAATGTCTTCTAGAAAATATATACTAGAAAATATATTGCCTATCCGAGCAGATGTCCCACCAGGTATGTAGTATGTTATGCTTGGGCCCTTTTAATACATCATGTACACTCACGATATCCTTGCTTTCGAAATAGCAACTGTGACCACTCAGGACTTAAAAAAAATGGGATCAACGACATAATCAAAAAACGGGAATCAGGTCTAGGCCCAAAAATAACTGGAAGACTGCGGCACGAAATTGGGCCGTTTGCAAATCTTTGATTCTGCAAGCCTAGACCGGATTCACCGTTTATTAAGATAAAATTACAATTTTGTGCATGAGAGCATTTTTAGGGAGCTTAACTAGAATTTCTTGGCTAACACCGCTACTTCACCGAAAACAGACCCTGCCTTCGGGATCAACGACAGAATTAAAAAACGTGAATCCGGTCCAGGCCCAAAATAAGCTGGGATAATCCAACTGGAAGACCGCGTTGCAAAACTGCAACATTTGTCGTTTTTTTACTCTTGTTAGAGGAGATTTTTGTTTTTTGATTCCTCCATTGATGATAAGAATGGTGGCACAAAAATTTTATGTGTGAGAGCAGAATATCCTATCCGCATTCTAGAAAGCTTACATAACCTAAATATTCTGGCTAACACCGCTCCTTCATCAAAAGCAGGCACTGGTTTCTAAAGAGCAGTGGTGAATCAGGACTCAAAAAAAGCATCAACGACATAATCAAAAAACGGGAATCCGGTCTAGGCCCAAAATATGCTGAGAATTGCCAAACTTAAAGGCTGCGACAAAAAAGCCTTCTACATGCCAAGAACCAGCCTCCCTGCATTGACATTTTATGTAAAAAATAGTGAGCATAATGATGGCTGCATTGACATTTTATGTAAGAAATAGTGAGCTGAGTATTCAGGATTTAAATATAGGAAAAAAATTATTAGTGAGAGTAGTATGTCCTTTTAGGATTCTTGGGAGATTGGTGGCCAGAATTTCAATGTAAATGTTACGTTAATCGTGTTAATTTCCACTCTTAAACAAATTGGGGATAACTATGAGAGTGCACCACACCTCTTCTACGGAGTTGATTTTCGGCTGACAATTAATATGCTTTGATCGAATCATTTAATTATGTTAGAATTACCTGCAATTGTAGTTGATAACATCCTCCCGCAATTTCTCGCTCAATTCGCCCAATATGCATTCCTCATCGAAGAATTTACCCTGGTACCTGTGCTCAAAGTATTCTGTAATCCTTTGGCGCATGTCGCGAGGCAGCTTCCTGTATGCCATATACTCTTCGACTTGTTTGACTTTTTCTCTGTACTGACGCCGACTTGAGTCCAAACTTTGAATGAGATTAGTCGCGTGACCGAGGAACAAAGCATAGCACGTTGCTCCTGATATCATCGATAACATGGTTAACCACATGTCGGTCAACGATTGCGGTGGGAATCTTCATGATTTTGATTTGTTTTTTTTTTTAAATTTTTTTTTTGTTATCAATTTAATGATTGCATTTATGTTAAATCACATATAAAAATGCATATAAAAATTTGCATAAAAATAGATAGAAAAAGAAAAGAAAATATATACCATAAAAATTTTAATATTAATTATCGAAATTGAATAATCAAATATATTTCATCAATGTTATTTATTTGATTTTGGAATTGGGGAAAATTCTATTAACCTTCCATATCCTATGCATAACATATGAGACATTGCTTTAAACAAGGCCCAAGAATACTGTTCCAGCCAGTAGGCCTCCTAATTTGTGATAAAAAAATAAGAAAAAATTTAGAAAAAAAACGCAACAAATATTTTTATAGATTATATAATTATGTTAATTAAATAATATGAGTATATTTTTGTTTTGATATGTTGTGTGACGTGCCTTTTTTGTAATTTATTTTACAAAATATTTTTACAGTCATCTTTTTTGGAAAAAAGAAAATTAGTTTTAGTCGTGTTAGATTGTGTTATCGTATGTGGAAGAGAACTTATTTTAAATTATTCAATATAAAATTAATTTATTTTCATCTTTTATTAGAACATATTCGCCCGAAAAAAAAACAAATATATTTAAAATGTATAAATTAGACTTACAGGAAAATTATCGTAAAAGCTATAAATTTTTAAGGGTTTCTTCCGAAATATTTTTTATAGAATGATTTTTTGTTTGAAATTTTATTATTTTTTGTAAATATGTACGTACAGTTGCGGACAAAAAAAATACCAGCCCTTATCGCAAAGCTACCACCAAGGTGTGCAATTACGACAAAATAGTTCTTTTATTTTAAATTGGTAAGCAACAAGGCATTTTTTTCTAATATATTTATAAGTTTTTTTTTTGATTTTCAACAATTGAAATGTATTAGTCTAATGGGTCAATCGGAATACTATGTGTATGCTGAAAATCGTAGTTAATTAAAAAAATTAATTAATGAAGAAAAAACTTTATTAAAATTTATTAATGAAGAAAAGAAAGTACAGAAATTTGTTTGTAATTCTGCAAAAATAATTTTAAAAAAAATGATAATTTTTTCAATACTCAGGAAAAAATGAGAATTTTTAAGAATCAATACTTAGAAAAAAAATGAGAATTTTCAAAAAATTAATTAAAACAAATTGATTAATCTTAAAGAAAAAATTAAAAACTTTCTATTTTCGCCTCTGCGAAGGTTTGAAATGAGATAGAGAAGGACATCCAAGGGTAATTACCGCCGTTGTCTATCATTTTCGAGCCGCCTTTAAAAAAAAAACCGATTTAGCCATCGTGAAATTCTCTGGATTTTATTTTTTCTTCTACTCTTGTCCACAACACTTGTGCTCATAAATATTATGTGAAAGAGAACATCACATGATTGGCTTGATTAATGACAGTTAATATTTGCCTTTCGCTCCCTCTTCTTCTTACCCTCATCATCTATCTCTTTTCGTCTAAGTATGAATTTTAAACAGTTTTTTCTTTTCATTATTTTTAAAAATATTTTCCCCATCATTTAATGTTCAACTTTCTTATTAACTGAAAATATTGTTATATATAAAAAAATTCGATAAAATAAGACAAAAAAAAGTAGAAAAATAGAGAAATGGAAAAAGGAAAAATAAATCTGTATATGCACGAATTTTATTATTTTCTCTTCATTCTATTATCAATCCCATTTGTTCTTTTTCTGCTCTCTCATGAGTACACAGTTCTTGAGAATTTTAGGGCGGGCCTTGCTTTCGCGATACGATAATAAAAATACACCGTGCGTCCAATAGACTATTTGCTCTTGCTAATGCTTCGCTTTGTATTACAGTGATCGTGTGAGTGCACGATGTTTGCGCGCAGAAGGGGAAATGATCGTGCATGCTCGTACATATAAGGTGATTTTTTTGCTGGTTTTTCATATTTTTATTTTTGACAAATTTCGCATGACACCTGATATATGTAAAAGTCAAAAGTACTGAGTTAACTTTGACATTTTATTATAAAAAGACTGACATCCGAAAAATGCTTGAAAATTATTGAATTTTATTGTAAAATTCATGCTCTGTGAAAAATGTGTTTCGTCACGGTGACAAAATTTCGCAGCAATTTTATGCTATTAGACATCATACCACCAACTCGTATACCTAGAGTACACATATGTATAGAGGAAAATATTGTTGCCGTAGCATTCAGTGTTGGTGAAGACAGCGATTTGTTCATCTGTCGCCGTTCACAGCAATTGGGATTGTGACTATGTGGGATATTTTACGCAAGGATCTTGGTCTGAAAATGTATAAAATACAGCTCATGCAAAAACTGAAGCCGAACAAACTACCAAAGCGTCGAATTGTTGGTGAGTGGGCCTTAGAACAACTTGTGGAAAATCGTTTTTTTTTTTACCAAAAAATTGCGTTCAACGAGGAAGCCCATTTCTGGTTGAATGGGTATGTGAAGAAGCAAATTGTCGCATTTGGTCTGATAAATAATCACAGGCAAAACCAGAACTGCTATTGCACCCAGAAAAATGCACTGTTTGGAATCATCGGTCCGTATTTCTTCAAAGATGACGCTGGCCGCAACATTACTGTCAATGGCGCCCGCTATCGCTCGATGATGGCAAACTTTTTTTTTCACAAAATGCAAAAATTGCTTCTGGTCGATATATGGTTTTAACAAGACGGCGCTAAATGACACACACCACGAGAAGCAATAGACATATTGAGAAATGCGTTTGGTGAGTATTTTATCTAACGTTTCGGACCGGTGAGTTGGCCGCTTAGATCGTTCGATTTGACACCTCTAGACTTTTTTTTATGGGACTACGTGATGTCACTCATCTGTGCCAATAAACCAGCGTCACTTGCAGCCCTAGGAGACAACATTACACGTGTTATTAGCGAGATACCAGCCAAGATGCTCGAAAAGTGGTTAAAAATTATCCCTATCGCATGTATCACTTAAAACGTAGTCGTGGCAAACATGTACAAGAATTAATATTTAAAAAGTAAATGCAAGCATTGATTTATCGATTCAAATTATACGTCGTTTCTATTGCTCGTTCCGAACTCATATTTTGCGCGTCGTTTACTTTGGCATTTGGTAGTTCCCTATTCATAGTGCGGCTGCATGTTCATTAATTCGTATATATTTTATTTGTGATAAATAAAATCGTCTTCATAGTCTTCTTGATTAATTCTACTTATTGTAGAATTAATCAAGAAGACTATGAAATCTTTTAGCTTTGTTTCTAACATAGTCCATAAGAAGAAATATTTTAGGTCCTTCACGAGACGATTTTCTTTGATTTTTTTTATCATTCTTATATTTTTTTTTTATTTCTAATTTTTTAAAAGTGGCAATTTTTTTTCCGTGCACAAATTTTTCACTGGCAGATTTTTTACTAAATAAAGTTTTACAATGAATTTTATACGGAACAATTTTTATTTGAAAAAAAAAATTTTTACTGAAAAAGAATTTTTATTGAAAAAGAATTTTTACTGCACGAAGTTTTGCTGTAAGAATTTTTATTGGGAAAACTTTTAACTGAAGGAAGAAATATTTACAAAAAAAAAGAGTTTTTACTATGCCAATTTTTACTGCAAGAAATGTTATTGAAGGAAGTTTTACTGAAGAAATTTTAACACAAAAATAAATTTTACTGAAAAAAATTTGTATTGAAAGAATTTTAACTGCAAGAATTTTTACTGCACAAATTATTTATATTTTAACTGACTTAATTTGTTTGCTACAAGTTGCAAATATTATTTAAATATAGAAATTAGTGAAATGGCGATTAAAAAACGCATAGTGGAAGTGACTTGCCAACTCAAGTAGTCAAAGAAAGGATCCTTTAATGACGCATGCAGCAAATTTAAGGAATCTGGACTGAATAATGTTTCAAAAAGTATCCGAGAACCTTTCGCATAGTACTACTACTCTAGTATTATTTTGTCCGCTACTGTATATTAAAGTTACAACATGTGTTCTACTGTTAATAATATGACTTTCAAAATGAAAATATTGCTGATTTTTTATCTTGAAAATGTGATTTTCTAATAATAAATGCTCTGTTTTTTAAATGTAGATTTTTCATATGTTATAATACTATAGGCAAAAGTATTTCCTTTTCGTTGGTAAAAAAGATATTTTAAAATATTATTTTTTTTTTTTTTTTCCTGATAAAAATGAATTTGATTAAGTTTTTTTTTCGATAGTTATTGTAAAAATTTAATACTTACGATTATATCTTTTTCACAATCTATCTGATTGTTTATAAAAACAATATGATTGAAAATATTTCCTTCTCTTATAAATAGATTTATAATCTCAATTAATATAATTAAATTTTTCCCTACATTTATCATTTCTATATATACATAAACTTATATATATAGAATTTCAAATATTACAAATTATTTCGAACAATTATGTTATATGGTATATAAATATTTTGTTTTGTTTAGAAATCAATGTTTTACAAAATTAATGATAGAATACTAGAAAAAAAACAATTTTTTTTGTAACAAAAACTAGATAAGTTGGTTTTTGGAAATTTTTCAAACTTACAATAATAAAATAGTAAATTTTTAGGAAAAAAACGTACTTTTTAATAGAGGAAAAGAAACTTAGATGAAAAAGTTTACTTTTAATTTTACAACAACAATTTAAATATATACAAGATCAAATAATTAAAAATACTTAAAAATAATTACTACTCAATGAAAAGTGTATTGGATAATAAAATAGAAAATAATTATAATATTATGTGCATACATGCAGAATAGTTATAATGAATGAAGTTGTGCTAATTTTGTATTTAAATAAAAGTAAAGAAAATAAACAATTTCCTTACATAGACTTAGCTACATATATCGTATAAAATTTAAGATAAAAATTATACAAAAAAAAAATTCAAATAATAAAAGTATATGAGAGAATTAGTTGATTTTTTTTAGATATATAGTTGAAGTAGTTTTTTGTTTACAGGTGAAATCCTTGAGAAGAATGGAAGTGATTTCTTGAAATAATAAGGCACGCCACTTACGAGAAAACTTTTGACTAATTCTCGCATTTCAAATTTCTTTTTTTGATTTTTTTCAATTTTTTTTAAAATTATTTATTTAATTGAAAATATTATTTACATACATACATACATGGATGTAATTAATAATATTGTATTCTTCTGCATTTAACCATATATCTAAATTGTTTAGATAGATAGTCAATCGGTGTTTTTTTTTTTTAAAATGGTTGGTCTAGATTTTGATTTGCGCTGAACATACCTGTAACTCATTAATTGACACCCAAGAATTCGATGGAAAACCTTGAAGCATTGGTACAAGGAACTGCAAACAACCGCTCCAATGGCCTATTAAGAGCATCATGCAAATCAAATTGAAGATTCTCATGAACACTGATGCCATATTCAGGAACTGAAAGGCAAAATTAGCAATTAACTCAAAATAAAACAAACAAAAAAACCGAACGGATGCACATCTAAATTAAATAATAAAAATATACTTAAAAAAAAATTCTAAATAAGTAACAAATTTAATGGTTTTTTTATAATAAAATTTTAGTTTTTTTTCCAAAAAAAAACAAACAAACTTAAAAAAAAATTAAAAAAAAATCTAATATTTTAAAATAAAAAGTAAAAAAAATTGCATATTTAAAACAATTTTTTTTTTAAATTTAAGACTATTGAATTTTTTATTTTGTTAATTTAAAACATCAAAATTAAAAAAAAAAACAAAAGTAAATTAAAAAAAGGACATAATTGGTGAGCTTTCTCTTATCGACTTGAAGCTGTGAAACGAAAATATTACAACAACACAAATCAGAGTGAAACGACTCAATTAAAAAAATATAAATATTTATAAAAGTTTCCTTTTTTAACTAAAAAATTCAATTAATTAATTGAATAAATAAATAATGAAAAATAAAAACTGGTATAAATTCAGCTACAATTAGCGAACGTTAAGCGATTATTGAATAAGAAATATGGCACGGGGAAAATGAATATATAGCGTCTAAGATTTATATTTATGTATGTAACCCGAAATAGAAATCTGTTAATTATAGTAATCAATAATATATGTATACATATATATGCATATATTCATATATATATTTAATAATATAATTAAGTTTCTTTGAAACACTTTGATAATTTGAATAAAAAATTTCTTTAAAAATTTTCATATTGTATATGTTTTAAAAAAAAAAAATATATAAAAAATATATTTATATATATATATATATATATATATATATATATATATATATATATATATATATATAAATATATATAAATATATACTTATAACTTATGAAAACAAGTACTGCTTGCAATTAATTGTGCACGAACGTAATTGATATTTACAAAAGTCCATCTCAAAAATGAACCAAAAACCAAAACCAGAAAGAAGTTGAAAAAAATATAAACATACTAAAATATATTAGAAAAAAATAAAATAAATCTGCTATTAATCTGTCAAATTAGTTTTTCTTTTCTTTTTGCATCTAGATAATAGTAAATTTAAACTAATTTAGATTTAATAATCAATAACTAATAGTCATAATAAAAGAAAAAGAAAAACAACAACCAAAAATAAATCTATCAATTCAAAATTTAACTTTATAATGTTTAGTTAAGATCTAAAAAAAATAATATAGATTTGAATTTTGATAGAAACAAAACTATAAGATTTAAATAGAATATTTTATTTGCTTTTGCAATTATTTATGAATGTTTTGCTTTTTGTTTTTGGAAGTTGCAATTACTAGAAGAAACGAGTGTTTCAACTTTAAACACATAAAACTTTTCAACAAATACATTAATACTTTTTAGTCTATTTGTAACTAATTTTATATAAATTTTTTTTAGTTTTTTTAATTTTTATGTTGATTCTGCAGAACCTATGCAAACATTTATAATAATAATAACGAGAGAATAAGAAAAGCACCAATTCAATTTGGTATTCGAATTGTTGCTATTAGCAAATTTTTTATTTAGTTTTTTTTTTCTTCTATTTTTTTTAATGGAATTTTGCACTTGATTTGGATTTAAAAACGTTTTAACATAAAATAGTATAAAGCTTTCTAATTCTCTAACTTTCGCAGTTCTTGCTTGCTTTTATTGCTAGTTAGAAAACAATCTCAAAAGCAAAGACATTCCTTCGAATAGAGCATATTAATATATACATACATATTTAGAAGGCATATGAAAAGGATATGTATAGATTTAACCTTCATTCTTTCCTATTATTATATACTTTTTTGGGAAATTTTTTTAGAGGGGAAAAAATGCCAAAAGTTTCTCAAAAATTTTTGAATTAGAAATGAATTAAACAAAAAAAAACAAGTTCGTGCCAAAATTATTATTTTTTCGATAATAACCAAATTTGTTATAATTTTTTAAGGAGTAGAGAAATAGAGAGAGAGAGAGAGAGAGAAAGAGAGTGAAAAAGACATACAAGGATTTCATGTAAGTTATAATTCTTTAAAGGAATGGATGAAGGTTTAAAATACTATTAGTGATATTTTAACTTATATTGTTGTTAATTTTTTTCTCAAGCATACACTAATGTGCTTTAATCGTTTTGAAAAGAAATTTTATGATAATATAAATAATAATCTCTGGAAATGAAAATAAATTGTAAATAATTTGAATCAAATCGATTTTGTTTAAAATTTTTTTTTGAAAAAAATATGAAAATAATGTTTAAAAAAAATTTTATATGATAATAATATGATTATTTATGTCAAAGCATTGGATTGACTTAAACTTTTTTAAGTCAATCCCTTTTTAATCAAGAATTTAAATGAAGAAAAGTATTCGCTCGATAGATCAGATGTTATTAATTGGATAATTATTAGATGAATATTTCGGATTTAGAACAAAAATTTATTTGTTGCCAATAATTGAAATTTATTTATTTTTATCTGTATATTATAGAAATATGTAGAAAAAAATATTATTTATTGAATAAGTTGTTCCAAACCACATGCAACATTTGAATTTTGCGCCATGTGTGCGATGAAGTGTTGCCAACAAAAAAAAAAGACAGCGTGACAGCTCATAGTACAGGGTTATTAAAAATGGTGTGTAGACGAAAGAGCAACGCGTTTTCGTTATTGAGGTCTGGCATATACAGTTCGCATTTTTCTGACCACGAAGACTCAAGAACTGAAGCCTGCTGACCATGTACAGCAAATGGAGTTCGTTCAATGTACTACAGTACAACAACAAGTAGATACTGATTTTTCGGACATACTCATCTTCAGGGATGAGGCTCATTTGCATCTTAATGGCTTGGTTAATCATCGCATTGGGGTTCAGAAAGACCACGAGCGATTGTTGAGGAACAAATGCATCCACAACGTCTTACTGTTTGTTGTGGATTTTGGACTAGAGGCATTATCGGACCATTCTTCTTCGAAAATGCAGTTGATCAGGCAATAACAGTTAATGGTGCTCTTAATTGCGACATGATAATCCAGATTTTTGTCCCTATATTTGCAAGATATGAATGTGGACGACATGTGGTTTCAACAAAACGGTGCCACATGCCATACAGCCCCAGAAACAATTCAATCACTACACATCTTACGTGAAGATTGATACACCCTGTATAAAAAGAATTGAATATTTATTTACTTATTCTAAGTTTAAGACCAACCATTGAGCAAAGCTTCAAATTGTACAAAGTCAACTTCAGTCACAGCACAGATAATTCAGCTGAATAAATTTGGTTGTTGTCTATGAGAAACGTTTTATTTATAATTTATTGATTATGAATAGTTTTAGCAAATCCAAAACTAATTACACATATATAATAATATTTATATATTAAAGAATATATTATTTTATTATGGATAAAAAATAAATATTAATAAAGGAGAGTCAATAAAATATTTCTGAATTATTGTAAGACAATTTGGATTTCTTCATGGGAATTGTAGGGTTTACTTTTATACATTTATCGTGTACACAATCCATCTGTCAAAACCCTAAACATTGCCTGTTCAAAGTGTATGCGATGATGATAAATAAAATATTGACTTTTTTATAACTAATATTATTTGATATGATGGTATTCTTTTCTTTTCTATTAAAATGTTTAAGCGTTTTAATTGTAATGATTGGAACAAAAACAAATAAAAAACGATTAAGGCACATACTTTTGAAGATGTATATAAAATTCTGGTTAAGAAACTATTTTCTTTATTGGATCTACTAATTCTATATCTACTTAAAAATAATATTTTTTTTTGTTTCGAAACTAAAAATTAACAAAATATAATTATTTTAATATAAAATTAGATTCATTCAGTTTATTTAAAGAGAGCAAGCAGTGGTGCATAAGCTTTTCAATGTCAGCCGCAAAGCTTTTTCTGCGATGCAATAAAATACGTTAAGCTTTTCAATGCTGCAACAAAATATGTTCGATTTAATATAATTCGTCGTGTAAATTTTTATATATTTATTATTTAAATTATTTGAAAGTAAAAGGAAAAATACGAAAAAAGAAACTGTGTAACTTTTGACTATTCTTATAAATCAAAATTCAAAAACATTTAAAAAATATTCGTTTTCTTATGAAATATTTTCCAAAATAATAATGTATATCGTATAAGGTTATCCATTTTACTTTATAGATTATTTCAAGCAATAGAATAAAATTGTGAAAACTTTTTACAAAAGTTGTGGTTTTGCCGTAACCATGTTTCGCTGAAGAATACGCCTATAAGTAAAATTGCCATTTATGGGCTCTGAAAACCCACAAGTGGACTCCACAGAAGTCATTGTATTCACGCAAAATGATTGTTAGCTTGCATTTTAGTCTGAACGCGCCCGTATTTCTTTGAACATGAAGAAGGAGAGACTGTTGCCGTTAATTCTAATCGCTTTTGTCATATAATACCGGCATCTTTTACTTCGAAATTAAAAATTTTGATCTGGACCAAATTGTGTGATTTTAATATGATCTGCACCATATATGTGGTATAGAAACGGCACCACAAGCCGCACATCAAGACAACATTTCGGCTTTATTGCGCGAAAAGTTCCCAGCACGCTTAATTTCGAGATTTTGTAATATCAATTCACCTCCAAGTTCATGTGATTTGATGCTGTTGGATTTTTTTAATTTTATAAAATTATATAAACTATTATGTTTATGACAATAATCTTTTAACTTTGAAGCATTTATCAAACTAATATCAGTCAAGTAATAATTGTCAAATTACAGGCCCGAAATATGTGAAAAATTTATCAATAATTACCATCAAAGAATTGACTTCTGAAAGAAGTCTTGCAGAGACATTTAAATAAAATAAATTTTTTTACATTTTGGCAAGATGAAAGCAATATTTTTTAATAATATTTTAGTTTTATCAAAATTTTGACTAAAACAAATAATATATTAAGTTTAACTTTTCAAATTACAAATTGGAAAATCCTTTATATGCGAGTATGTATATTTTTTCCTGTTGATTTTATTGGAAAAACAATTAGCTTTCTATTATTTTCTGAAAATAATAAACAACCTCCCCCCTTTCCCCACTATTTGTTTTAGTTTATGCTTTAAAAAAAACCTTATCAGTTAAACAACTGATTTTCATCGAATTAATAATATTTTTTTTTGTTTTATAAAATTTTGTCAAAAAACAAAATGTATTGTACTTAAAAAAGAAATTCATAAAAACTAAACTGTTGATATTGCTATAAAAAAATAAATTGTATTTAAAACTACAAAATATATAATTCTATTTATGCATTTTGTTTTTGTTATTATTAGCGTTGATTACAAATATCAGATTATAAATAATTTGAACAGAAAATCAATTAAAAACAAAATAAAGTAAATGTAGCCATAAAATGTTCATTAATTAAGAAAAAAAATAATAAAAAGCAATAATTTCCAATTGTTAACAATAAATATTAAAGCTTATTTTAATAAATATTCAATTAATATATAATATCTTTAGACGAATAGTAATAATAATAGTAATAGTAGCAATTCTTAACGTCTATAGTTAAAATAATTGGAATATATATATTTTTTCCCAATAAATCTATAGTAACAACAATACATAAGAAAATAACAACTACAATGCACTCATTATTAATCAATAATATCAAAATTTATTCATGAACTTATGCTTTATTTATAAATAATTTCAATATATTAAATAATAACTATATATGTGTATATCGTAAGATAATCAGACATTTATAGTGTAAAAATTTCATAGCAAAAATTAATAAATTTATAATATGTACATACATAATGAAGATTATTTTTACTTTCAGAGCTATTATCACCTATTATTATTATTATAATTACAAGGAATATTATCTTGCAATTCAATAAATAAATAAATAAGCCAAATTTAATTGATAATACATATGTGGTTGAAGTATTATTAAATGTTTTTTATTTGGTTTTTTTTTCCATTTTTTTGGTTCATATATAAAATTTTCTCTATTTTATATATGAATTTCGATATAATTTGTATAGTAAAAACCAAAAAAAAACATATTTAAAAAGGATTAAAAAAATTTCTTGTATTATGTATATAGAAAAATTCTTTATTATTTTATATAAGGAAAGAAAAATAATTTGAATTAAATAATTAAGTAAATTAAATAAAATAATTGCATGACCCAAATATATTATAAATAATTAATTAAATAGAATGCGCTATTAGCACTGCATGAATTGTTAAAAAAAATTTGAAGCAAATTGTATTTTTTTTTCATGACAATTTTTTTTTTTTTTTTTTTAATTATGTGTTTACCTTCAATATGAGGTTGCTTTTGGTTAAGCCTTCTTTATCTTTTCTGTGCATTCTTCCTCTTCGATCAGCACTTTTTTTTTGTAGATTCTGCAGAATCTAAAACCATATATTTAAGCTCATATGAGCTAAAACTGCTTTTTTAAGTTTTTTTTTTCAACATAAGACAACAAAACCAAGAAATTATGTTAAAATTGATCCTTTTACGAGTTTCTTCTGTTTTTCTGTACTTGTCGACTATTTTCTTTTAAGTTTACGTTTTTGCATAAGTAAAAATTAAAACCAAAATAAAAACAAACAAAAAAAAATATTGTACAAAAAAAAAAGTTATTATTTGTATTAACAAAATTAAAGGATACGATTTGATTTGTTGATATATGAAAAAAAATAAATATACAGTTTCTGGTATATTCTAAAGTCCTAAATTGAAAATGAATACGTTTAGAAAAAAAAAACAATTTTATAATAACGAGTACTATTATTGGTTCAATACAATATAAATTGTAGTAAAAATAAAATTATGTTTATTTAGAATTATTTGATTTTGTGTCTAATACTTTTTTTTTAAATTTCATGTCCTTTTACAAAATTTTATTTATGTGTGCTCTGTTTTTATATTATGAATATAAAATTTCATTTCTTTTACTACAGTAACTACAGTTGAATAAGTTTTGTTTGTTTTATTTTTGCCTTATCATAAATTATACTCTAGATTTTTAGACTATATAATAATAAGTACAAACAAAAAAAAATTATACTACAAAAACATAAGTAAGTTTAAAAATATAAATTAAAATATGTTTGATTTTTTTCAAAAATGAATGCATTTTTTAACTATGAATATTTTAAGAATTTGCTTTATTTTGTATTTGTTCTTTTTTTTAATACGTCAATTTTTTTCTTCTTATAATTCTATCTAATCTTTTAGATACAATATAAATAATCAATTCAATTATTTCTTCTATTCCCTATTTATCAGATTGATTAAATCATTTTTAATGACTGAGTAATTAAAGGTATTATTTTTAATGAAATTTGGTTGGTTTGGTAAATAATTTACAAGTTTTTTTAATAATTAATATTAATTACTGAGGTGAGAAATTGCAATTAAATCTTTGGAAATCATTTCGATTGAATGAGATTTTTATTGTGCTAATCTAGATAATATTGTGAATCTTAATTGGATAAAAAATCATTTTATATTTATGTTCTAATATCCTAGACTCCTGTGGAAACTCAAGAGCTTTATTTTTTCTATTACACTATAGAAAAATAATTTCATATTTAAGTAGCAGTTAATACAGAATCCTCAGAAATTTATGCTGTTTCCGTTGGAGTCTCACAAGGTAATATCATTGGTGCTGTTTGTATGATAATATTTATATCCATGACAACCGATCCGATTCTAAGGATATTATCACCACTTATGCTGATGATATGTACATACGAGGATGAAATGGAACTGGCATCACTGAGCGCTGACGGCACCAGCACTATTAGTTTAACATTGTCCGATAACTATGCAGCCATATAAAGTGTGATAAGTTTATTTGTATGCCTATTAGGTCTCTGAGTTAAGGGTCGGATGCCATTTTGTAGGGTTACGATCATGAGGACATTTGGCGATTTCATGTCTCGTATAGGTTTACGTTGTCAGCAAAAAAGTGGCTGATAGTTGGGTCGAGTAGAATGTAAAACGTGCAGTTGTAATTTTGTGTAGTGCATTAGGAAAAAATGAAGAACAAAATTTTTCAATTAACCTGTTAGTGCAATGTTATTTAACGTTGCATACCTGTAGTTAGAATTTATAACACGGGCTGCCTACGACCCTAGGGATTAAGATATGCTTTATTAATGTGGAAAACAGACCTATCAAGTAATGGATTTCGCCAGCTCAGCCGACTAGATCCATGTATTGTAGTTGCACCCTCGCTAAATCAACGTATCATCTCATCAACCCAGTTTGCCTTAATCCAACCCATTTTTCTTTTATTTTATGCTTCGGCCACTCCATGCCTTGAAATTTTTTTCAAGTTCATCCTTCTCTTCTTTTTTTTATCTTCTACATCTTCTTCATCTTCTTTACCATCCTCATCTCCTTCATCTTCTTCATTTTCTTCATCTTTTTCATATCTTTCATCTTCTTCATCTTCTTCATCTTTTTTATCTTCTTCATCTTCCTCATCTTGTTCATCTTCTTCATTTTTTTAATCTTCTACATTTTCTTCATCTACTTCATCTATTTCATCTTCTTCATCTTCTTCATCTTCTTCATCTTCTTCATCTTCTTCATCTTCTTCATCTTCTTCACATTGTTCTTCTTCTTATTAACCATCTTAAGAACCACATGCATGGAGCAGGCAAACATTCAATCTTCCGTCAATTTCTATGGTAAGTGGTATTAACCAGCAGACCTCTCCTTCATTAATCCACGCAGATTTGTGCAACTATCAGGTCCCGCCTCTAATAACTGTTGGTAGCAAAGCCTACCTAAGCCACTACTATCATTTGCAGTGATAGCACCCAGGATTTAGTGTTTATATTTTTAAAGCGTATCTGGTGGACACACTTACTCTAAAGAGCTTCTGTAAGGAAACTTGTAATTACGTTCATTGAAGCTATGAAAAATATTAATTATTAAGAGTATAAGCATACAGCATTTTTCGAGCACCCTAGAAGCAGTGGAAGACAAATTTCGTTTTGCTAGGCCTTCGACATCGAAAATGATGAAAATTTGTAACGGATAATGGCTCCTGTATCCCCATGACCAGTTTTTCTAGTTTGAAAGACTCAGAAGAGAGGGTGTTCGCATTCGATCGAAGATTTTTTTCAAGTTGAAAGGTTTAGAAAAGAGGGTTTTCGCATTCGATCGGACATTGCAGACACTTGGATTCTCCACCACGACAATGACCTCTGCTACACGGCCATCTTCATCAAAGACTTTTTGTAAGAAAAATGGATTTCTGTACTTGTCTTGTTTCTCTTTTCATCTAATCTAAGAGCGTGTGACATTTTTTGTTCCCCAAGATTAAAAAATACTTGAAAAGATGTCACATTGTGGTGTAACATATGCTTTGAGGACGATTGAATTTAAAGTCTTCCTGCATTACTACAAAGGAGGAAAAAATGTCTCCACCGTTGTGCAAATACCTTCTCTCAAAGGAATTGGTTTGATTGGGACAGAATTGATGTTTAAAATAGAATTATTCAGAAGAGCAAAGGGACTAGTTCAAATTACAAAAAAAAAACTATCTAATTATACAATTTTGTCAAAAAATTTATACAACTGAAATTTTTTCTGACTAAAAATCTCAAAAAGCATATCTCACAAAATAATTACAGAAATCTGTTTGCTAAAATTCTATTTTACAGCTTATATTATACACAAATAAAAAAAAACTATAAATATACATTATAAATTTACTAAAGATAAATATCTAATTTTAATTTTATAATAGCCAAAAAATGTTAACAAACAATATAAGAAATTGTATATTACAATTAAAAAAAGTGGTTTTTTAGTTCTAATTGGTAACAAGGAAAGTTTTTATCAACATTTTAATTTACCCTTAAAATCATCTCATCAATATTTATTCTGGTGATATTACAATAATATCTATAAAAAAAATGAGCTAATTTTAAAAGGACTTTGTACAATTACAATTTTTGTATTTATAGTGTTGTTTTTCCTTCTTCTTCTTTTTACTAATTTAAAAAGTCACTAAGACATTTTATTAATTTTAATCTAACACTCCTAATAAAGAAAGAAAAATTGGCAAGTAGAAAAAAATTAATACATGCTCAGACAAATGGTAAAATAATGGGCACCATTGGGAAATCAGCAGGTTTAATTTGACTAAATAAATAGAAAATATTCTCATAATTGTTTTTAAGTACTTTCTAATGATTCTCAGTTAAGATACTTTCTTATAATTTTTTTCTAAAAAATCTCATGTCTGCATACCTTCTTAGGAGTTTATTTGTATTATATTATATAAGCATGTATATCTGTAATCGTTTTTATCACGTTATCTTAGCATAAAAATTTAGATGCGAATGAAATTTAGAAGAAAATAATGACAATTTTTCTACTACATCTGCTAACAAGTGAAATCGTCAATTTACCCTCTTTCGGATGATAGTATCTATTCTATGAAGTATCACATTATGCTAATGACTAGTATTTAGTGAGTATCTTAATTGGACTGGTAATAGAAAAGGGAATCATAATTGTCGGTCAGTTTTACTATAACAAAAATGCCACTTTCTCTTAATTTAACAAATTATACTATTTCTTACAAGCAATAAACTTGGATTATTTTCTATAATCAAGATGAAGTTTTCCTTCTTGTAACTGTTTATTAGCATATTTTTTGGATTATTATATTTTTTTTCTGAACTGATTTCTTAAAACGGGTTATCCATTTTAAGTTTTTCGACAGTATAGCCCTGTCATTTGACAGTTGTCAAATGTATAGGGTTTTCCAATAAAAGTGATATGATTTCTAAGTGACGTTTCGGCCATTTGTAATATGTCACGATCTGTGTTTTTTTCTTCATTATATTTAGTAATGCTTACAATTTTATCATGGATATACACAAGAACAATGTTTACAAATTATTCAATTTTATTATCAAAATAATCGTTCTCCAATTGCAACTTTTCTTGCGCTCACTTTAATCTGAGTGGTGCGGTAAATAAACAAAACTATCGATTCTGGTGCGAAGAAAATCCACAAATTATTCATGGACACCCATTATATTCACCTAAATTGACAGTTTGGTGTGGTTTTTAGTCTGGTGGAATCATCGGTCCGTACTTCTTTCGAGTAACACCGTTACTGTCAATGGAGAGCGGTATATGTGTAGATCGATGATAACCAACTTTTTATGGCCGAAATTGAAGAAGTTTATCTTGACAACATCTGGTTCCAACAAGACGGGGCTACGTGCCACACAGTATATATTAATATGCCATTTAATATAGCACTTATTTAGATTAGTGGTTCTCTGTGAGCTGAGAGGAAGTGTTCCGCCAATTAAATTAAAACGGTTATTAAGACTAAAGAGGAAAGGTCATTTTTAATTAGCTTAATCGTATTTACTCTATTTTACTTTAGATTTATCGTCTTTTCTTAAGCTTTATCATCTTTACACAATTCCGACGAGTGACGTTTTTAAAGCTGTCAAAATTTTTAAAATCTTTTCAATTATATGGATAGGTTGCGGAGAGCAACGAGATTTACTCGTCGAATTAAATTTAGTTTCAAAATTGTCGTTCTCGTTGGAGTACTGCCATACGCATTTCAGTTTTTGGTTATGTGGTAGGATTGTTGTTTGACAGTTGAAATTGAAATAGAAAAATGTAAGTGAATAGATAATTTGCAGTTTAAGTAGAAAATTGAATAAAATATCTTTTATATATTTATAAAAACGAATGTTTTTTTTGTCTGTATGTTCCTTATAGACTTCTAAATAGCTCAATTGATCATCATAAAAATTTGTATGTAAAGGTTTTCTGGTCGTATAACTAACATATTTTAAAAAAATATGTTTTTCGTTTTCGTTGCGTTTTTTTCGTTACTTGGCATTATTTTATTTAAGATATTACGTTTGGTTGCATTTTAAACATTTGCTATCTGTTTTCTTTTAGTATTTGCCTCAACTATTTGTAGGGTTTTACGATTTTTAAGTTTTATATGGATTTTATTTATTTATTTATATTATCTCACCTAATGGCAAATTTATCTACATATAGTTCAAGTATAAATGCGGCTATGCTCTTACAGGTATAATTCAGGTAAAATAACTCCCCCCCCCCCAATTTGCCTTTCGATTTCTAGCAACTTCAATACAATCAACAAAGCACAAGAACAATCGTTAAGTGCTGCCACATTGAATTTAGAAAATGTCTGCTTTGCCCATGGTTAACTATACGCTACTTACTCCAGATTAGGAATACTAAAAAATATTGATACCCACTTGTATTACGATAAAGTCTTTTTCAATTATAAATAGGTTTATTTATTGAGCTGTCTTGCAGCGCACGCCGGGTCTTAATTAGTCATTTATAAAGAATAAATCTTATTGGAATTGAATTTAATTGATTGTTTATGGTAAAATTCATCAACTTTTGACAGCATTTGATGTGAAGTATAAGTTTCAACCCAACAAAGGTTTGGCGACCCTACAGAGCCTTATAAGTGAAGTTGTGTTTTTCTAGTTTGCTATAAAACATCAGGGAGGCCTCCAATATCAGATACTAATATTTTAGACAGGCATTAAAATTTAAGTTTCTTGAACGAGTCAGAAAAAGTGTTTTTTCCCGTCAGATAGGACTTTGAAGCCACTTGGATTTTTCAATTGCCGAGAAGTAAAGAGAAGATGAGTATGACTAAAAAAGGCCTTTAATATTAAAAAATATTAAAAATGTGGAACAAGTGAAGGCTTTTTTGAGGTCAGACTATCAAATACTATCGAAGCTCCTTGACAGGGTCAGAAAAGGAGGTTCTTCCCGTTAGATCGGAAAATCAAATCCAAAGTTATTTTTTTGTTTGTTTTGATAGTAGAATGCCAACCAAGTTTTCTATAAGGAAGTCCTTGAAAAGATCAGAAGGAGGATTTTTCGCGTCAGATCGAACATTTCGGACACTTGTATACTCCACAAGGGCATGTCTACCAAGAAGTTTTTGTCGAAAAAAGGATTCCTATTATACTTCAGCTCCCTATTTATCTGATTTGCGTCCGTAAATAATTTTTTGAAGAGCCTACAAACAGTGATAGGCAAATCTCGCTTACGGAGGTCTTCAAAATAAAAAACTGATAAAAATATAGAACGGGTAAGGTCTTTTGTTATGTTCGACTATCTATAAACATTAAAACTCTTGAAAGCATCAGAAAAAGGTTTTCTTCCCCTTATATCAAAATATCAAGTCTATGGCTATTTGGTTTTTTGTTAGAAGTATGTTCGTTCACAAAGTATGTTTACCTTCAGGACAACTGGCAACCAAGTTTTCTATAAAGAAGTCCTTGAAAAGCTCAGAAAGAGGGATTTCCGAGTCAAATCGATCATTTTCAATAACCAGTTTTTGTCGGTTTATTACTTTTCTGCCTGACTTCGTACTAAAAACTAATGGCGCATCGTATTTATATAGTGTTATCTTTTGAGGGAATATCGTAGGTATACCTAAATATTATACAGGAGAGGACCTAGAATACTAAAATGAACGTTGGAGAATTCGACATTTCCATCTATTTGATAAATATTGCCCGCATAGATAAGATTTGATTAAATGCATTTTTAATTGAAATGAAGTAAATTGTTACTAGAATTACACTGTATTTATCACTTGCACCCAAATGTTAGCTTTGAAATTGCTCTTATTATGCCTATAATACAAATCGAATTGTAAATAATGAATTTATAACTTGTTGCTGTATTTTTATATTTTCTTTATATAATACAAAAAAAATATATCTCGAAATAGTTGCTTAAATAATGGCAAAGTTAATGCATTATAAAAATATATAAGTTTTATCAAACCCTAATCTTTTAGTATATTTTATTTATTTTGATTTTCTAAAGCATAAATTGGGTAGTTTTGATTACAGAAGCGTTTTTTATCTGTTATATCTTCACATCAATTTAAATTATTCAAATAATATAAAATATTTTTTTGTTATACATTTTTCATAGAATAATTTGCTTTCAATGATAAAAATATATTTTTATTAATATTAATTTTGATAAAGAAAATATTCAAAAAATATATGGGAGACGGCTTAATCTTTGTTTATGTAAAAATTGAATAAATTATTTATATTGTAAAAAAATGAAAACTATTATTCGAAAATTTATATACAAGCTTTTTAAAATTGTAAAATATATCGGAGTTTATTGTACATTTTTGGGGGTAAAAAAAGGTGTACTATTAAGACTTTCATATAACCTTAGCCCAATATTTTTCCAAACCGAAAGTTTTACACGAAAATAAACGATTTTGCATACAAATTAGTGAGACTACTAGAAAGAAAAATTTGCATAATTCAGTTATCCTTTCAAGGATTATTTACTCGCAGTCATTTTATGTAAATTGGAAGCACAACAGAATACGGTTAATATTGGGTGCCTATAGCATAGACTAACAAAAAACTGTGCAAATGTTATGTGAGACACTTAAATGGTTTTATTGAGTGTGATCTCAACTATAAAAATGCTTGAAGCAACAAATGAATATTCCGATGACAAAAAACTGTATTGTCATTGTTTCTACTATACTTTTCAGCAAAATCTAAAAAACAAAATTATGTTTTTCTAAACCCTTATTTAACCATTGATATATTTTTTAGTTCAAATATGAACGTGATTTGCATCCTTAAAGAAATGAAGTTTTCTTATATGCATGTATATATTTTTATTATTTTTTTGTTTAGATAAAAGAATTTGTATTTGAATAAGAAATTATTTTGATATTATCAACAAAACACTTTTATATTTTTCTACTAAGAATTTAAAATAATTTTTTATAAAAATAAATTTCTAAATCGTGTTCGATAAGAAAAATATCATATTATATTTAAAGTTTATATTTAAGTACAGTTTACATATGTTATTGCTATAATTCTGTAAAACTATTTTTGATGGAAAAATTTTCCATTTGCAAGACTATTTACGAATTTAATATTATCTAAATATTATTTAAAAAAATTATAGAGGTGTATCCATTTTATAATATTTTGGTGTAAAGGTATTTCTATTTACGCAGATATTTTTCAAACTTTGAAGCATTTAAAAATAAACATCCATCAAGTAGTGGCAGAATTACATACCAAAATAATCGAACATTTCATTAAAAATTATGTCAAAAGGATCGAGTCTTAAAAGAAGCTTTATGGTAATAATTTGAAGAATTTTCTTTTTGTGTCCAATTAAATAATATATCAAAATTTAAATTTTAAATATATTTTATTTAATTTTAGTTTCCGAGGAATAAATTGAATAATCATATTCATAATATTGACAAGTATAAATTTTAAATAACTTGAAATATAGGAAGGAGGAGTAAACACCCTTTGGTGTTTTTTTTTATGTCAAATGATTTATCTTGAATTCATAAAATATCTTTTGGCTATTATTACTTTAAATCTCGACGAGTGGTTACTGGAAGAATATGCAATTTTCCTTAGCAGAGAACTGTAACAAGTAACAAAAAATTCACGTTTTAAAGGGACATCTAAATTATAATGGATTATAGTGTCACATACATAAAAAGGAGCATGAGTTAGCTTACGAAAAATTTTTGCTTGAAGATTTTGGATACGATAGTCATAGTAAGGGCTAGTTTATCTTAGATTTTAAGTCCATGTATCTTAGCTGAAAAATTTTATTCTCTATAAGTAATTTATTTTCTAGCAATAGCTTAGAATGATTTTTTGAGAAAGTGTAGAAGCATTTAATAGCATGTGCTTAGTTCCAGTCTTTTAAGCCTCGTATGAGAATTTCCAGATAATTTTTTATCAATACAAAGTCCAAAATAGCATACTTTATTATAAATGGAAATAGTTCAGATATTGGTCTGAATAGGAGGATAGGATTTATTTCGCCGAGAAGAATTGACTTTAATTCTTTACTGAGTAAATCCATTTCGTAAAAAAGGACATACATAGTTTCGTGGTTTATTATTGGGAGCAGGTATAGGATCTCTATGACATGTTATTACTGAGGTGTCCTCTGCATATTTAGGTATTCTGCTCTGCATATAATAATATTCATATTTTCTTTAGTGCAAGTAAATAAAAATGTATAATAATAATAGAGCTAGTAATATTGAAGCTAATATAATTGTATAAAATGGGACCGAAGACACTGCCTTGAGGAACATCAACATGTGTAGGAATCAATTAATATATTATTTAACTACTTGGAAATAATTAAAAAATAGAAAATATGTCGAGAGAAGGACTTTTTTAGTTTCTAAAGGAAGCCTCGTGACAGTTATTTGAGTAATTATATAAAGTAAATATATTGTTTTTTGTCATTTCTTTAACGAAAAGTGCAGAAAAAAAACATCACGAAACAATCAGCCATCAGAAACGCGGAAATATCAGTAGCAGCTTTCGTAAAGGAATAAAAACCAATCGTGGATGAACACCCATAGTGGTCAAAGACAACAACCCAAAACAGACATAATGACCACCGCTTCCTACTGGACGAAGCATGGTACCGTACCGAAAATTGCGCGAAAATAAGCTTTAGGACTGATCATCTGCTAAACGAAGGCAAAAAAAATCGATATAAATGCGATTGGAACATTTGAAAAAAAAATAGAAATAGAATTAAATCTTCACATTGAATTTCATATTATCTAAATTATTAAAATAAAAGGATATTTTTTTCTGAACTAAATTTTTTGTTGTTATTGATAAGTTACCATCATAGAATAATTTTATATCATTGATAAAAGTATATTTCGTTTTGATTATGGAAATATTCGAAAATAAGTGCTTTCGTTATTAAAACAGCTTCTCATAATTAACGAAGGCTTAGTCCTTATTTGTGTTTTTATAATTTAAATGTACTTACTGATTTTATTTTTATTAAAAAAATATATACATTTTCATAGATTGAATATATTGGTTTGCATATCATTCATAAATACATAATTATAGACATTTTAAGTTGGAAATATAAATATTTTCATTTGAATACTGTACAAGTGAATAAAATTTATTTTACAATTAACATATAATAATAAATGCATAATTTATGATATTTGGAATAAAAAGCTTTTTTTGGGGTGGTAAAATTTTATGTATTGTATAATAATTATTATAAGATATCATAAGCCAAACACACCACCAGTTATATTAATAGGACAAAGTAGAAATAATATATATTATACAGTAGATAAGTTATACGGGTATCTTATATAAATTGTAGATTTATAGAGTGAAAAAAAGAAAATGTTGAAAGGTATTTTCAGCGAAACTGATGCTGTATAGATAATAAAGAAGATGATATAATAAAAGTTTAGGACTAATATTTTTTAATAAGCTTATAGCATATTTTTTTCACTATGAATGAAAGATTCGAAAATCCTTTATATTTTTTTTAAAAATGATTATTGAATTTTTGACTTTGATATTTTTAATAAACAACTTTAAAAAAATATAATTTTAGAAAAAAGGGTAATTTTTATTTAACAATACAACTATTAAAACATTTTTAAAAAAATGCTATAGTTTGTAAGTAGTTAATAAACAGGTACATAAACTTTCAGGAAAAAAATAATAGAGACTTATATTAATTATAAGGAAGGAGAGAGATAGAGCGGGCGGACTATAGAGAATGAGTGAGACATAGATAGATAGGTAATTTAGTTAATGAAAACAAAAAGTAGATAATAGATAAGAAGAAAATTTTTAGATTTGAAGATGAAGTGAGAAGAGGATGAAAATATTTTTTGACGGACACAAACAACGTACAATTTACAACATTTCTTATTAAAAAATTTCAAGAATATATTCGCATATACTCACACATATATTTCAAATTTATCATATTGTCTATGAAAAAAATATTATATTTTGTGCTTATCATTTCATATTATAAATTGTTGTTATTTTTTTTAAATATCCATAAATATTGTATATTTAGTTAGTATTATTTAAAGTTTCATTGAATGACAATTAAAATTAAACAGTGGAAAAAATTACATCAATTTAATTTTATTTAGGAAAATACACATAAACATACATAAGTTAAGAAGGGGATAGACATTTTTATAACTGAGATTATACAATAATAAGACCATTGTTTTTTTTTAAATTTGAGTTTTTTTAAAAATGTTTTTAAAAAAAATTATGACGGTTTTTACAAATACCGAATTGTGTAGAGTTAAAAGTTTATTCATTTTGCGTTTTGGAATGTACAGCTCAGTTATATTATTTAATATTTAATTTATTAAGATAATATTTTGTCATTATATAATACATTTGTCATTGAAATAATACATTTTCTTGTAAAAATTGTGATTCTGCGTAGCCACGTTTGGCACTTTAAGAATTAAAATTTACTTCAACAATGAGGCTTACGGGTCGCTTCGTAAATTCCCTCATATTATGCCCTTAAAAACCCACAAGTAAAATTTACTTCAACGACGAGGCCCATTTCTTACTAGGTGGATATGTTAACCGGCAAAGTTGCCGCATATAAGGCCTCAAAAACGCACAAGTAAAATTTACTTCAACAACGAGGCCCATTTCTTACTAGGTGGATATATTAACAGGCAAATTTGCCTCTTATAAGGACTCAAAAAACCACAAATGACTGTAGATAAACTACGAAATGTGACTGTCTGATGTGCATTTTAGTTAGACGATTTCATTGGATCCTGTAATTATTTTTTTGACTTAAATTTGTTGATTTATATCTGAACCCTTTGTGGTTTAAACAAAACAGCATTACAAGTCACATAATATGACAAATTTAAGCTTTGTTGCATGCAAATTTTACAGGACACATGTTTTTCGAGATTTTTATGATGTAAATTTGGCTTTTTTTATTATAAGATCATGTGTTTGTAGACAATAATCAAACTTAAGTGCATTAAAAAATGAACTTCCGTTAAGTAATTACCGAATTACAGACCTACTATACGTCTAGAAATCATCAAAAATTACCTAAAAAAAAGTCAAATTTTGCAGCGGCCATTTAAAAAATATTATATTGGAATAGTTTAGAAAATATAAAATTTATCAAAATTTGAATTGCTTATATATTTAATTGAATTTGACTTTCCAAAGCGCAAACTGGATAATCCTCTATTGATTAATAGTGATTGATTATAGATTAAAGTTGAGCAGCATTTGTTGATTCAACATATTGCAACTTATACGTTAAGCTTTTTAATTAAACAAATTTGATTGAACATAGTTTCATATTGAAAAGGTTTTTTTTTCCATAGATTCGTCATTTTTATTAGAGCTACTGGATATTATTAAAAATTATTTAAAATAACAAACAACAATGGTCATACTTTGTATAAAAAGTAAATTTTGTTTTTAAATATTAAGTTGTGATTTATTAATAATGTTGTCATAGTGAATAGTAGTAAAAAGGAAGAATTTGAAACTGATGTGAAGGTTTTTTTGTTGTTAATAAAAGATGTATAGAATATCTACTGGAAGAACATATATTAGAGAATGTTTGTAATACGATTTTCAAGCATATCACAGATAGATAGAGTGTGTATACAGGTAATTTGAGAAGTGTGTATATTGGTATAAAGAGAATATATTGTAGTACAAGAAGTTTCATATCCGAATAAGATAGATTTGAAAGTCACTGTTTGAAATAGATCGATTTAATTTATTGAAGTTTTTTTGTTGATAAAATGCAAGCGTGCAATAGGTGAATAATATTAAATATGTCCATGTATTATAAATACACATAATAATACGAGCATGTATAGATTTTATGTTTGATTGTAATTTAATTTGCAATAGTAATTGAGTTGAAATTGTTCTGACTAATTATATTATATTATATAAATATGTGCAGAAGAATTTTTGTTTATTTATTGAAAAAAAAATTGTATATACCATAAACAATTGAAATTGACAAAAAAAAACAAATCAACAAAGATGAAAAATATTCTAAATTCTATTTGATACCCATATTATGATTTTATTTAAAAGATTTTTTATTTAAAAAAAAGAACACTCAATCTAATATAAAATAATGTTATAATAAAATTTAGATATTAAAACAAATACGAATATATTTTCAATTCTTAAGGAATTGTACGATTAGAACTGATTAGATGATAAATTTTTACAAGGAATTTTAACGAATTTAACTGAATAGAATAATAATGTGTTAGGAGTTTTAAAATTAATAATAATAATAATAATAATAATAATAATATATATTATTATTATTATTCATAATTAAAAGCACGATAAGAGCAAAAATACAAATATATAATTAAATATTTATGTGTATATGTATATTGTATATTTTAGAACAGACAAATAAATAAATAAATAAAAGAAAATATAATTTTTTCAACAAAAAAAAAACCATCGAAATAAGTAAATAAAATTATTACAGTAAAAAATAAGTATGATTTTCATGTATTGATCCAATATCTAATAATATAATTTTCATCCAATAACTAATACAATTTTTTTTTAATAAGATTCTCAAACTAATTAACATAAAACACTTATAATTAAATTGAATACTATACAATAAAATATACTAATTTTGATTTTGGATATTTTTATTATAAATAAAATTGGGTTTTGAATTATTCCAATGGTTTTTTTTTAAATTTTTTTTTGCCATACAAAAGTAGTTACTGTTTTATTTTATTTGCACTTATTACAAAAATAATTGAATGTAAAATTTAATTTTGTCGAATTAATTGAATATTTTTCTATAAATAGGAAAAGGTGGATAGTATAGATTAGATTGTGCCAAAAACAAAATAGTTTATTTTTAGTGTTATTAGAAAATAAATATGTAACTATCATTTTTAGCTAGAGATCACTACTATTATTTATTTATAAATAACGATTACTTTATCAATCCAATTCTACAAATGATAAGCATATTTAAATAAGAGGATCAATACTACGGTATGTTTAAGGTATAAGAGAGATAGTTACGAGTATATAACGAATATAATAAATATAGTTACAGTTGTATAATGTATGTCTTAAAAATAATATTCTGTTTTCTTTTTCAAAAGAATAAAATAAATTATTTTGTATAAATTTTCATAACAATAATAATTAAAAAAAAATTCCACTAAAATGTTTTATTACTTAAAAAAAAAAAAATAATAGTGAAAATAAAACTAATTTAAATAATATAAAATTGTAATATGTAATCTTTTTCACTGTTTTCAATTTTTTTTTCTTCTCTCCAAATAATAATAACACATATCAATAAAATTAGTTTTACCATTATTTTTTTTCTGTTTTATATTTTGGTAAAAAAAAAAGTATGCTAAGTTTAAAAGTAAATTGCATATGTGTTTATTTGTTATTTTTTGTATATATATATTATTTAAAGAAAAAAATAAAAGATTATATTTATGTTTTGTTTTTAGTTTAAGTTATTTAAAAAAAAAATTAAGCACTTTATTTTTTGGCTTAAAAAAGCAGTCCGAGACATAGTCAATATATATAAGAAATAGTCTGGTTGTAAAGGATGGATGCAGACAGAAAAAAGAGAGACGGAATATTGAGCAAAATATATCCTGTTTATGGTATTAAAAAATTAGTTAATTTTTTTTCTCTCTTTTATTCAAATAATTCTTTAACTTTATTTCCTAAATTGATTTAAAAAAAGGAAAAAAGTTAAAGAATAATTATTTAAATAAAAGTTATCCGAATTTCGAAAGTTTCGAAGTTAACTTTTATTATATGCTTTTTGAATAAAAGAAGTTTGATTTTTTTAATAATATTTTTTCTTATAGTTGTTTTTTGTTTTGTTTTAAACATTTTGGAATAAACTCACCATAATTTATAAGCTTTTATTATAGCTTGTTTCATTTTCGATATAATTATTTCGAGTAAAATAATTACTTTTTTCAAAAAATAATTAAATTTTAATCTATTTGTTATATAGATATTTCATATATAAAAATAGATTAAATTAATTAATTGATTAATTAATTATTATTAGTTAGTTAGTTTTTTTTTATATGCTAAATATTCTCTTTAACCAAAAATCCAACACTGAAATGAAAGTAAAACAATAATGACCTAAAATCATACATAATTATTTTCTTTTCTTTTCTATTTTTCATATTAAATAAATAGTTTTTAATATTTTCGTTGTAATTTTAATTATTTTAATAATTTAGCAAAGACGATTATGTTTTTTTTTGTCCATTCATATTTACATTGTGTGATTTTCGAAAATTCTTTCTTTCTCGACATGTATGTACATATGTGTACATGAATATTATAAATACGCATATATACATACATACATGTGTATGTGTATTTAAGGCAATTTATTAAAGCTCCTATTTATAAGTCTGTAATATATGCTGATTTCTATTTATTTATCCAATTTCATATCAGATTTGTACCATAATTAATATGATTATAATATGATAGGTACCAAAAAAAAACTCAGTATTTTCAACAAAAAAAGTTAAAAAAATTAAATATATAAAACAAAGATTACACTGAGTTTTTGTTGTTGAATTAATTGTAAAAAAAAATTAATTTTTAATACTTTCTCTAAAATATAGTAAATAAAAGCGAAAAAAAAATAATATCAAAAAAATTAACTGATGACTTTACTAAAACTAATATTTTCCTTTATTTTATATGATAAAAAACGCATTACTTTTAATAAATATAAAAAATAATTATAATACAGTTAAAAATTTAAATTTTTTCTTTTCTTATTATTATTATTAAAGAAAAAAATATATTATTGTACAACGACCAGACCGTACCGGCCGATGCAATTTTAATAAATAATGGATTATCAATTTTAAAGTTTGAATGCAAAAACTCTATTATTTAATATTTAAAAAAAACACCATTTATTATTAAATGATAAAATTTATTTAGATTAAAGCTTGTTATTTTAAAAGATAAAATAAATTTGTTTTTTAAAAGAAAGAGAAAATTATAAAAAAATTTCTATAGAAGGGGTGATTTTGCCGTTGCCATTTTTTGAGCTTTAGCAACCATATTTTCTTCATTGATGAGCCTCATTTTTCTTGCTCGGCGGTGGATAGGTCAATAAGCAAAATTGCCATGTACGAGGCTTTAAAAATTCGCAAATGGATTGTAGCCATGTAATGTAAATTTGTCGTGGGGATATTTATTTAAAGGTATTTTTTAAACTTAGGAAGGAGTAACAGTTACTGTAAATTTTTAGCATTATGGCCATATGATAACAATATTTTTGACTTGAACTTGAATATTTTAATTAAGACGATTTGTGGTTTAAATAAAACAGTACCACAAGCCACATTGCACGACAAATTTTGGCTTTATTGTAAGAAAATTTTCAAGAACTCATAATTTCAATATAAGGTGATTAAAATATACCTCCAATATTATGCCGTTCGACGATATTGAATTTATTCTTATAGGAATATGCAAAATTTTTCATATTCACACGAAATTTACCAGTCGTGAAATGTCCCGAAATGTTCTAAAAACTCGTCAAAAATTATCTCAAAAAGGATCTGGAGTCTTGACAGAAATTTCACAATGACTATTTAATTCATATTAGTTTTTAATTGCAAAAATTTAATTAATATAATTACATAAAAATTTGATATAAAATTCTATATTTGTTATATATTTTATGTGATTTTATTTTCTAAAGTTTAAAATAAATAATGCACCTATACAATGGAAAACAATTGTAAGGTTTCATTTCTAAATAGAGACCATTTTGAGCTAACATAAAATTAAAATTTTTCCCTTTTTTATTATTGTAGATAATCATTTTTATTAAAAAATTAACTTTAAAAGGAAAAATATATTAAAAACGGTTTTATTTCTTTAAAAAAAAAACAACAAATTATCAATAAATAGAAAAAAATTATTAATTTATAGCCTGTAATTATTATAACAACTTGTATAGTTGTATTTTCTGTAGATATTTTAACCTGTATTTATGTTTTATTTTAATTTTGAATTAAGATGTTATTTTTTTTTGTAAACTATTTTGATTATTATATTTAAGGGATATTTTATATAAAGCGTATTTGTTTTTAATTATTTTTTAAATTTTTATATATATATATATATATACATTAGCACTTATTAAATTTAAATTTGTGAAAACACGTTTTGCTATTAAAACCAAAAATAAAATATGAAATCTAACAATAAATAACTGAACTAATATAACGAATTATAATAATTAATATACATAATGTGAATGATAAAGAAAAATATGCGTAAAATATAAGAGATTATTTGCAAAAATTTATAATATATCTAAATATGTATGGTAAAAAGCTATTTATTATATAATGAAACAATTTCTATTAAGAAATTATAATAAAAATAATAATAATAATAATAATAATAATAACAATAACAACATAATAATCAATAAACCTTTTGATACTTTATTATTTTTGTAATCCATCAAAACAAGTAACACGAAATAAATCAAACTGATTTTGCTGAAAATGCTTTAATTAGTTTACATTTTCGTATTATTGCTATGATATGTATTTTGCTCCATTATACGAATATACGAAGCAATAGTATTTTTTTTCTTTTTTTGTGAATATTGGACGTAGCGGACTGTTAGAATTATTTAAATTTGGAGAATTCATATTAATTTATATTATTTTCATTATATTTTCTAATATACAATATATAAAAATATAGTTTTTGTTTTATTTTTTTTTCACTACCAAATTATATATAAATCCTCTTATTATATAAAATAAACAATTATTTATTTTATATGAAATTGAGATTAAAAATATCAATAAATAATTGAATGCTTACATATACTTCCTCCCATTGTGAAACGTAACGAACAAGCCTCGATAGTCGTAAAAGTCTAACCAACGATAGAAGCTTTGCTAGGCGAAGTATACGCAAGGCCCGTCCGGCATGAAGAATTTGAAATGAATCGGAAAAATCCTAAAATATTATAATATTATAGTTATTAGTTAAGTTTGCTTAAACAAATCTCCTTTTTATCATATTGTACAATACATCCTTAATAATATTCTTTTTGAAAATAATTAAAAATATTTTTTATTGTATATGCAAACTACAATATATCATACCTGATTAAAAATAAGAAAAATATAATCGAGTGGTATAGACGAAATTAAATCAAGAAAAAACCATGTTTTTAAATAGTGTTTTGCTATAAGCTTTGGATCCAATATCACTTGTTCAGCGTTGTCTTGTTGCATTATACCTAAAAAAAGAAAATTTTTGAAATTTAAATTTTGTTCTATTATAAATTATTAGAAATAAAAAAAAATTAAAATCAAATACAGAATGAGTTCGAAAAAAAATCAAATACAGTAAGATGTAAGGGCACAACTTCAGTCGGGCGCCATTTTGATTAGCTGTCAGTTGATATTTGACAGTCATAGAGAGTAGATGAGGTAAAATTGTTATGGAGCTCTGAAAATTCCGTGAATATTTGAATCGGCAATTTACATGCAAATTTTGTTATACTGGTTATAATGTAGTGAATAATTTTTAAAGAACATAACATAGAGTTCGATAAACAGAGGCTTGGCGGTGTAGAAAAGTCTAGCTGACAGATCGGAAACCTATATAAAGCAACGCGCAAAAGAATTGGATCCTACTCAAACCGTTTTATGGAATATTTTGCATAAGTATTTACGTTTTTACCCGTAAAATATTTAGGATTCAGCGCAGAGTTTATATGTTCTGTTGGCATCTTAGAGATGAGACCCTGGTTTTTACTATAAAAAATTGGTAATAAGAACAAAACATATTTTGACTTATGAGGTTTGGTTAGTGTACAAAATAGCCACTTCTGGAAAAGGAAAAATCAAGCGGAAATTTACAAATAAACTTTTCACTTTCTTAGAGTGCATTATTTCGGCTGAACGTGTTATTGATCCGTAGGGCGACTGTAGAGCGATGGAGAAAGATACTTCCACGTTCCGTGCTGCACACATGGTAAAATATAACTTCCGCGATCAATATTTCCTGACCGAATTTTGCTGATTTTGATTGGTATAGATTTTATAGCTACCGATTTCTTCCTGTCAGCATATTCAAAGCTACCTAATCAGAGCCAATTGAACAATTAAAAGAAAATAAACAAAACGAAATCAATGAAATTAACCCAGGAATGTGTAAAAATTGTCTTCATACGATTTGTATATATGTAATAGTGAGGATATGCTCATTTTGATGTGAACTATTGAGGGAAAAATACACACTGAAAACTTTCTTTAAAAGGACATAAAAAGAATGTGCAACAAAATACACGAATGAGGGAAGCAGTCAGTACCAGAGAAACTTACAATGCCGCTGTTGGAGCAATAATTCCTACCAAATAAACATAAAATATTTTTATACGAGCCGTTAAATGGTGTTTGTGCGAGAGGTTTGGGTGGATGGAAATTTTTGGTTGCAAACTGTCAACTCAGAAATCGCCACGACCAAAGGGCATTGAAAAATGTTGTCAAACAGAGCTAAAAGGTCTGTTTGATAAAAGGTCTGAAACAAAACAGACAGTTGCTAAAAGGTCTGAAGCGGCCATTTAGCCAATATTATTTATTTGTTTGTTTGTAAGGTCACGTAGACATGTGTCAGGAGCCACTTAATAGCGCCACGACCGTGGTTACTTTTTACTATTTTAAAAGTAACCTTGTCGAAGATACTTCTTTAATCATTTTAAAAGCAAGATTAGGGTATAGGCGAGAGTTTTTCCGTGAAGTATTGTTTCTCTCTATGACATCAATCACTAAGGTGGTTGTTGGATAAAAAGGAGGTCGAGAACTGTGCAGGTTCTTCAAATATAGCTGACATATCGGATATACGAGGTCTGTTCAAAAAGTATCGCGAATTTAGAATTTCTGCGGGTTACGTATATTCGATTTTCGATTTTTTTGTGGCGTTATGTTGATACTCATATCTCTCACTTATGCCGACAAGTTCGGCCATTTTGAATGTTCAGTTAATTTTTGACAGCTGGTTTGCTTGCACATGTTTTGCCCATTTTCGACCAAAAACAGCATCGCATTAACATTGCTAAGGAGCTATTGGACTCTGTCAGCGACGACCCAAATTTGCTCCAGAGGATCATAACTAGTGAGGAATCATGGGTTTATGGTTATGACATGGAGCTCAATCATCCCAATGGAAACTGTCGCACGAGCCAAGACCGAAAAAAGCGCGCCGAAAAAAAGTTCGGTCGAATGTAAAGGTTTTTCTTAGTTTTGTTTCGATTGCAGGGGCGTTGTGCATCATGAGTTCTTGCCACAGGGTAGAACGGTCAATAAGGAACATTACCTGTAAGTTATGCGCAAGTTGCGCGAAGCAATCCGCCAGAAACGACCGGATTTGCGGAAGAACAAAAATTAGCTTTTGCCATTTTTGGCCAAAAACAATACACTAATAATGCCGCAGCAACCGTATTCCCCAGATCTGGCCCCCTGTAACTTTTTCTTGTTCCCCAAACTGAAGCGCCGGACGACGCTACGCTACGATTGAGGAGATAAATATGGCATCGAAGAAGGAGCTGAACAAGATCACAAAAAATGATTTTTTGAAGTGCTTCGAGAATTTGAAAAAATGTTAACACAAGTGTATAATATCTGGTGGGGATTACGTTGAAGGGGACAAAATAGATATTCATGAATAAATGAATAATTTTTGAAAAACACAAAATTCGCGATACTTTTTGAAAAGACTTCGTATCTCCATTAGCCGATATTATCTGTCATACAATATATATGTATCTATATAAACGATGTTGATTAAGTAAGTTAATGTTTTCTTTTTATTTTAATCCAAAATTATTTGAAAAAAAGAGAGTAAATTCTCTATATTTTTGATAATAAAAAAATTGATATTTAATATTTTTTCTAAATATTTTAAAGTGAAGGGAATATCTATCAATGCCAATATAGAATTTTTATTATATTATGATTTAAATATTGGAATTATTATTGCAAAATTATTTATGCTTTTCGATTTATTAGTTTTTCCAAAATTCGATTGCAATTTGAGTTAAATAGAAATATTAAATCACTATAATGGTGTTATATTGTATAATTTTTAATTAAATTTAGTACTTTATTTATTATTGAAATAAATTACGATAAAAGAGAAAAAAATTAAAATAAATATCAATATTTAAAAAGAAAGATATACGAATAAAATCAAATTGTGCCATAAGAAATGTAGTTTTGCTAAAAATAGAAATTTGATAATTCAGCATACTAAGAGTATCTAAATTAATCGGTGAAGTAAAGTAATTCTCAAATATATACTTTCAGGTTGATTTATTGCGATCAACGATTGAAACGGAATAATGCCCGTAATTAAAGTTGAAAAAGAGCATGTAACATAAATTCAAATGCTACCGAATGACTGATGTTCAGTGCTTGGATTTATTGAAATGTCGGAGCTTCAATTTTAGTTAAATTACCCGAAATATTTGCATCACCGTAACTGGATACGATTCAAATGCTTGTAGGATTTATTTAGATACCTGATCCAGTAAATTAGGTAGACTTCAATAAAATCTTATTTTATCATATTTTTAATGTATTTGAATAAAGTTTATTAAACATTTTAGATTTTCTGAAATTAAAAAAAATTTCAAAATATAATTAAAAGTTTTCATAAACTAATGTTTTCAGCAGTGATTTTTTTTGGAATTGCCAATTTTTAGTAAATTTTTACCAAAAGTATTAAATTATTTCGTTAACTCGATCTTCATCATTTTTCCCCATAATACACATATACGAAAATATCTATTTTTTTAAATAATAATTTTACAAGATAAAATCCATTAAAAATTATAGAATTTTTTATTATTTAATTTAATCAATTTTTCTTCTCGAACTGACTTTTTTTTTTAAATTTTACTTTTTATCTACTATGTCAAATATCTTCGTAACAAGCAGATTTACATCACAAGTCAACTTCCAATATCGTAAAACAATGTAGTAAGGAGGGAGGGGGGGGGGTGGTAGTTGTGAATACCCATTGACGTTTCACCAACCAAGAAGAGTTAGAAGATTCTAATAAATTTCGGAGCTAATGGTCTCCTGAGTCGGCGATGACGGTTTCTGTGATGCGGTAAGAAGTGAAAGGTTTCGTTGAACATCATAATTCGATTCTATAAGTCCAAATAGGTCTGAAAATTGTGGTTTTTAAAAAAAAAATTTACTATTTCATTGATAGTTTCTAATGCTTACGTAGTAGTCTAAGTAGTTATTGATAGCTTCTGTTAGTTTAAAATTTTTGCAGTTAAGTATGTGGGTTCTAGGTAAGTCTCCTATCTTGGTGAAGTCCTAATTAACACACTTTAATATATTGTGGAATTATGTTACCATTAAGGTTTAAACAGAATATTTATTCTGTGCATAGAGTAAAAGTAATGTGAGCATTTTTTTCTGTTTATTTACCTTCAATCTCCATTCCATACGCTAGGATTAAAGATTATGGATTTAGGATTGTAAATTATTAGAAGCTATTCAAGATTATTATGAATATTAAGTATGGTCGTATCATCGGCATAAGTGGAAATGACACTTTCTAGAAAAATATGGGATTATTACACGTGAAAGCATACTGTTTGTGAGACTTCAGCTGAAATAGGATATAGTTCTGAGGATTCTGTATTAACTGCTACTTAGAAATGATGTTGGGAAAGTTATGAATTTTTAATAAGATAGTATGTAGAAGGAGAAAACCTTTTAAGTTTTCAAAGGAGCCCAGAATCAAAAGTATGGGAAAAATCTAGAAATTCTCTCAAGAGGACATGCAATTTACTCAGCAATATGGTTGTGAAGTTTTACTGGATTCAGATAGGTGGTCAAATTAGTGATCAGGACGATTTTTTTTATCCAGGATAATTTTTTTGGAAATTGTTTGTTTAATAGAAATATTTGGATTAGGGATCAATTTAATAGGTAAAAATTTCCAGAGTACCGGAAAATAGGTTGTGCAAAGGATACCATTGGAAGTGTATATAATAAAAATGAAAGTTTTTTTTGGAATTTTCTTCAAGATAGAAGCTCCTGTCGATCGTAAACAGAGGCTTTTCTATGAGAAAAGGAAAAAGAATGGCAGATTTAACTTTACAGGGTTTTTTTACCAAATGTATAGCAAATATTGCAGTTCTTTATTTAATTGTTTTTGTCCAGTTATCGTTATTTTATTTTAGTGTGTGTGATATCCTTTTTCACGTCTTGTTCCTTACCATAAAGAATTGTTGTTTCTTACATAATATTCATCCTGTTAATTATAGTTTTGAACTGACTTAAATATACCATTTAATATTTATCAAATACAATAACATCACATATAGTTTACTATTATTTATAATTTTTTAGCTAAATAGCGAATAGATTTTATAAGGGTAGACCGAGAAGTACCCAACTTAATAAAGAAAATACAAACAATTTGAGAAAAATATTTATATTTCTCTACAAAGTCTCCTTTTAGCTCGATAAACTTTTCCCAGCTTCAATATTCTGTTTATAGTAAGAACGGCCGAGTTTCTCAAAGTAACCATTAACCGCAGACTCCACTACTTCATTGTTGGTAAATCTTTGACCACCGAGCTATTCTTTCATGTTTGGAAAAAGAAAATAATCCAATGGAGAATAAATCTGACGAATAGGATGCGTTAAGAAGCAATTCGAACTTTAACTTATTGATTTTGGCCATTGCGGTAACAGATGTGCAAACTGGTGCATTGTCTTAATGAAATAAGGCTTTGTTTTTGGTTAAATGCGAATATTTTTTCTAGTCGTTATTTCATTACTCAAATACTGGAATAAGTTCGCATAATGTTCGCCATTGATTGTTTTTCCTTTTGGAAGATAATCAACGAAAATTATGTCACGCGCATTCCATAAAACTAATGCCAAGACCTTGCCAGCAGATGGAACTGTGTTCGGATTCTTTGAAGTTTATTCTCTTCTTTCAATTAATTGTTTTGACTATTTCCTTTATCTCATGTTTTATCCATGGTTCTGAATCCATTCGAAAACTCGGCTTTATTACTGTGAAACATCACCAAACATTTGATTGAAATATCCACGCGATGTTGTTTATGCTCCATTGTGAGCAAACGCAACACCCATCTTGCGCAAAGCCTCATGTACACATTTTCATATACAAGTTAAACTCTCCAAAGTAGAGACTAGCTCCTCTTTGATATTGGTTGGAATGAAAGTATTGTTTCAAACAACGATGATTAATTTTTCCCATGTTTACAAATTCCCTGAGAGCGTTCACTAATCATGCTTGTCCAACAAGTACTAAACAACGCAGCGTCATCAAACTTCAAACTTAAGCTTTATAAAGTTGATATTAATAGAGCATAGTAATTTTTTTCAAACAACAACACCCATTTATATTATAGGTTGGGTACTTTTGGAACTACCCTCGGATATCAGTTAAAAACAAAATGAATAAATATTTTGTTCGAGCTTCGTACTATGTATTATTATAGAATATTTTCCCATCCAACCAACTAGAATCTATAATTTTATAGAAAATTCTAGTTATATATATTCTCAATTTCTTATATTATCATAAAATTGATTTAATTATAAACTCCTTGATAGTTGCTAATAATAGCGAAATTACTCCCGAACTTGAATAAATATACAAGTACAATATTTTAACCATTTAAAATGATACGCGAGCCTAGTAATTTCAAAAATAATACTTTTTAATAGGCTTTTAATATTTTGAAATTAAATTTATTGAGAAATATGTAAATGGTGTAGGAGTAAATAATCAATTACTTAATAGTATTATTAAAACAATTTTCAGCAATTTATTAACATAATATTTATAACATTGAGAGCTCACGGATTAAGTTACGCATCGATTTTTTAGCAATGGAATAACAAAATACCACGAAAAATTTAAGTTAAAAGATATTTTATTTATGTGTAAGTATCATCATATAAAAACCATTTTTGTTGATATCAAATAAAAAAGCCATTTTCTTTTAATATAAATACATAAAATATGAAAAGCTTTTGAATTTGAGAAGCATGCTATTATGAAATACATTTTGTGTCAGAATTTTTATACCAATTTCAATATCTATCAAATGTCAAAGTTCACTTTCGAATTAATATCACATCTAAAGGTAATTTGACTTAAAAAAAAAAGATTATATAAATGTTCGAAAAAAAGGTGAAAAAAATGTGTGAAATATAATTTTTTTACAGTAAAATCTTTACAAATATTGTATTATCTTTAAGCAAATTTCGGATTTACAAAAAAAAACTTTGTATTAATCGATAACTTTTTTTTTTAATGTTAAAATAATGGATTATTATACTTTATGATATTTGGGCGGTAGAGGAGGAAATAAAGGATGTCCTAACATTCACGCAAAAAATAATTTTGATATAAAGTAATTGAATTGTTTCTCGGGCTGTATGGCATAAAGAACTATCCCCATTCATATCTAGCAATTTAGGCATAAAGAACTTTATTTTCAAAGACTAATGGTTCAATAATGCATCCAGCCCAAAATCGGCACGAGTTCGCGATACTTTTTGAATAGACCTCGTATGTACTCTTTGAGTATGGTCGTCATTAACCATACTCCTGTAGAACTTCACGATCAGGAAATTTTAATTTTTGTCCCAAATTTTGATACCCCTTCTTTTTATCCAACACCTAAAAAATTCTTCTCAAAAATTTTTTATACAATAACATATCCGTTACAAAATTGCCGAATTTCAAACTGAAATGTTTGAAAAAATAATCGGAAATTTCTTATTCTTTTTGTGCAAAAAATATTGTAATTATCATGATAATTACAATATTTAAATAATATTATATTTTTTTTATAATTGGCAAGATTTAAGCAATATAATAAAATAAAAATTGTATCGGAAACTTTAATTTAAAGTGTGTTTTATTGTACTTTAATTTCAAAGGGCAAATTGAATAAGCCTTTAGTAAACAACATATGACAACTGACACTTGCAACTATTATTCTCTTCTTAGCTTTAAGTACTATGTGGACTTTTTTAAGGACTTTCTTAAAATTTAACCAAAGTAATTTTTCCTTTTCTGAATTATACTAACTTAAGTGCTCTAGTACTACACATACTCTACATAGTTTATACTTCCAAATATTGTTGCACATAAAAATACACGTGTATAAATGCGAAGGAAAGTACTGAATATAAATTATTTTTATCATACGTACTGTTTTCTTTATTTTTATTTGCATTTTTTTTGTTAAATTTGCAATTCATACGTAGTAAAAAATATATAATATTTTGTGAAGTATAAAATACTTGAAAAAGTAATATTTATGCAAATTGCTTTGAGAATTTGTTAAGAACGCAAAGTATTCGGAAACGAGTAATAATAAAGAAAGAGAGAAATTTAAAAATTGATATTTCTTCTAATTCTTGGTTGCTTTATGAATAAAATTGAAATAAAAAACAAACAGAAAAATATTGGAAAATAAAAATATTTATTTATACAGCAATAAAATGAGGAAGAAATAAGAGAAAATTCACATTCGATAAAAAAAAAACCAATTAAAATAACACACATAAATGTACATTTTAAATGTCATATAAAGAGGGATTTTTTTAAAAATACAAATAAATATCCATATCTATATATATAACCAGTTGTGGCCATGTACATTTGTACATAAGAAAAGGAAGTGATATTTGTTTGGTATAAACAAAGCCTAGTGTTAGCTGGAAAAGTTCAAGGCTTTTTGAAAAGCTTCATGCACATGGGGTGCACTTATTGTGGCATTTTAAATAGCCTCGAGTCTTTCTTCCAGTGTATTTTATTGTACAAGAAAATAAAAATTTAATTAGAAATTTATCTGTGAATAAACGGAGCAAAACATAATAAACCAATAAAACGAAACCATAGCAAAATAAATAATAAACAGCCAAACAACTAACCAACCATCTTCAATGTGACCAGAATTCACGCCTTCAGCACCTTTAAATGTTTCTAAACCATTTACGTATTCATCAAAATAAAAATTTATACACTATGTGTATATTTATAAGAAGTACATTTAGAGTGATATGTCCTTACAGGATGCACTTGTCCATTCGTAGCGTTCGTATTTGAAGACTTACGTCAGTTTCAAGTTCTTATGCGAGAGAAAAACTTTCAGGTTAAAAGCTTTAAGGATGTTTAAGAAGAAATCTTGAAATTTGTAATGTTTTTTTCTTCTATTTTCGGATAACTCACTAATTTTTTTTGCCCCTTGCAACTAGAATTTTAGTAAATTTTAAGTGAACTTCAAATAAATGATTCTTGAAAATAAATTAAAAATTGTTTATGATAATTTTTTTTTTGTTTTTTTTTCTCGATCTACAACATTTTTTACAATAACGAGTAGATTTTTTCAAATCGTGGAAAAGTAAAATAATTTTTTTTAATGTTAAAATAATGGAATGTTATGTTTTATGTGGTAGGGGATGACATAAGGGGTGTCCAAAGCAGAAAATAATTTTGATATAAAGTAATTTAATTGTTTCTCGGGCTGTATGGCATGTGGCACTGTTTTGTTCAAACCACATGTCGTCCTCATCCATATCTAGCAATTTAGGCACAAAAAACTTTACTGTTTAAATAAAATCCGCACTAAACATCCATAACACATTATGGATGCATTTGTTCCTCAACAATCGCTAGTGGTTTTTCTGAACCCCAAATGCGATGATTTTGTCGATTAACCAAGCCATTAAGATGAAAATGAGCCTCATCGCTGAAGGTGATTTTGTTCGAAAAATCAGCATCCATTTGTTGTTGTTCCATAGTCCATTCAACGAACTCCATTTACTGTACGTGGTCAGTAGGCTTAAGTTCTTGAGTCAATACGCTATAGAGATATTCTAGTTAATGTCTAAATCATGAACAACGGTACCGTATTGAAGTTCCTGGACTGTCAGTAACTCTCTTACGAACTCTTTCAATATTTGCAGTTGAACGACTTATTGAAGGACGGTCAGAGTGTTTAAGATCACTAATTGATGCAGTCTCTCTAAATTGTTTAATTAATCTCTTCATAGTTGATCAAGTTAAATCACTATTCTGACCGAATTTTGTACGAAAATATTGCTCAACATTGCAAACGCGTTGCTCTTACAAGGAACAGTAAGATGACACATAAGATGGGAGTAAACATTCATTGATGCTTCTCTAAATGGTGAGATTTACTCTATGCTTAATTCCATAAAGTTTGGAAAATAAATAGAGGGCAAGTGAAGACAGCTCTCTTACAAGAGGGTTACTATGGATTAATAGTAGACTATGAAATTTTTTGAAACGACTAACAATACAATTCACGAACGTCAGGAGCATTGAGGTCGCGAAAGATTACACTATTAAGCACATAATAGGGATCATCGATAATTGCTCGGAGAATTTTCGACTGAAGAGAACAGCTTCGTAGTTCTATTCTGTATGCCCAACTGTCAGTTGTGATCTTTAATGTAAACGTTTTTTTATTTGTCTGTTCGTTTCAGTTCTTTTCAGTTTTGCGTGGGCGTTCCATGTCTAACGTTTATCCATGACAGTCCTAAGTAACGTCTTTGTTTTTTTTCTAGAATAATTGCGCCATTAATAAATATGGAAAGGGATAGTTTTTTGCAAAGAGTAAAAGTAACATGAACACTCTTTTTTTTAATCTCTACTTTTTGAACCAGTTTTGCAGGGTATCAATATGGTTTTGTAAATAATGGAAGGGAATATTTTGGTCTTTGTAACATGACCGGATGGCAGTATCATCGGCATTAACGAGTATAACTATTAAGGTATTGTCGTTGGAAGGAATATCGTGAGTATAAACCAAGAATAGGAGAGGTGCAAGAATTCTACCCTGAGGGACACCGGCAAAGAGAGAGTATTGCTTGAAAATATCTTTCGGAGAGGTAGGATTTGATGATGAGAAAATAAGTGGGTGGAAGGATTTACTTGAACTTGCATAGTAGGCCAGGGTGCTATACTTGGTCAAACGTATTTGGAAATAGGCCTGACATAGTAGGCCAGGGTGTATACTTGGTCAAGATATTTGGAAATAGGCCTGGATAATAATCTTTCTGCTCAAGAGAAGATGCTCTATAGTCTACAACACGATGACACTTTTGAATTGTAGAATGTTGGAATAATGTTTTTATACTCAAGAATGGAGAATAAGCGTTTGAAGGAAAGTTTTTCAGGGACTTGTTTGGTTTCGGGATCATTTTTATAAAGGAGAATTTCCAAAGGAAGTGTAAATATATGTGATTGTCAATAAATGTGATAAAAACTATTACTTTTTTTATGAGAAGTTGTTCGAGGATATAGGAGGCAATTGCAGGAACTTAACATTTTACAGAAAACCGTGGAATTATAGTGCGAAATGTGCGACAAAGTCTTAAAAATTCACCTTAAAGAAAGCGAGATCTGCAAAAGGTCTGCTAATAATTATTTAAATATATTCTTATTTAAACATAATGGAAATTTTTAAGTAATATAAATATGTAAAAATTTAATAAATATCTGTATTCTAAAGTCTATTTTATTTAACTTTACTTTTCAAAATGCAAATTGGATAACTCTCAACGTAAAAATTATGTTTTTAATTTTTTTGAAATACAATTTAAAAAAAAAAACAAAAAAAACTCCTCTAATATAAATTTTTTAATTATTTATCTAAAAAAATTTAGAATATCTTTTAAATATTATAATTAAAAGCTTTTCATTTTATTGATGATTTAAAGATGTATTTTTCAGAAATTTCTACAAACTCTTCAAATTGTTTATGGAAGAAAAAAAGTGTAATTAAACCAAGAAAAAAAATTTATAAAAAAAAATATTGAAAAAAAAATTTAGATACATAAACAAATAAAGAAAAAGAAAATCAATTAGTTTTCTTCTGTGTGTATAATTACTATAATTATTAGGGAAAGAACGCAACATTTCTACTTAATTGCAGTATCAGAATAGTGACTTGGAAGTATTGTAGTTTCATTGAAATAAAATCGTTTTATCATTTGTGGTAAGGTGAAACAAATAATAGGATATTAATTTTCAAATATATTTTCATACAGAAGAAATGAATAAAAGTAAAAATCTCTGTATTACGAGTATAATGACTCAGCCACATATTAATAATAGTTAATAATGATAACATTTGAAAGTTGTATCTTTGGCCCAACCTACTTAATGTACCCTGAAAAAGCTTAACTAGGCGGTACTTTATGTTAGAGTCCTTCCCAATTGTAATAATCACTTCCAAGTGTATCATTAAAGGATGTGAATGAGAATAATTGTGTCTGTTAAGGTCCATTTACCATTAATTGACCAAGATAAAATGCGTGTCATCAACAGCAAGTACTACAAGTCAAAAAAGATACTCGTAAGTGATAAAAATCGATGTGAACATGACATTAATGATATCCAGCTGCGGTTTATACTCTATTTTTGTCAATATCCTTGCTACTTGAGCACGCAAATCTCTTTCAATACACATACATAATTATATGGTATGATAGAATAAAAAATGACAACAACAAAAAATGTATATTTATTGCCTATACTCTTATATAAGTGGCAATGTTAAATATTTATTTTGAGAAATAAATTCATTAGAAATAATTTATTTTGTTTTGAATGTTAATTATTATTTTTAATTTTTTTTTTTAAATCGTATAAATTATATTTACCTGTTCTAAAATTGACTACGATATCTATTAAGAAAATAGTATCACTGAGGCAGTTGAAGGCAATCCATCGTGTGCTTAAATCATCGTTGAAGAACGAAATGGCGACTGGCAGGATTATCAGATTAGCGACTAAGAGGAGAAGCATGCATAGATCCCAATAAAATCTATGAAAATAAATAAATTGAACAAAAAGAACACAAACACAAATATCAAAATTTGTTATTCTATATAATCATTTTGGATATAATTAATATTAATTGATTATTAGCACATAAATGGGAAGAGCATATTGGAATTATTGGAAAAAAATCTATGATGCCAAACCTAAAAGAACTACATGGATGAATGACCCAATGTCCAGATTTCTTTTGTCTTATCCTTTCTTTGACTAAAGCCTTCCGACTGCCAAATAATTTCATGGCCAGCCGATTGTCGGTTGGCTGGAACCATGATTGTAGTTGATTCTTTAAGAAATTGGCAGATATTTTCTCCGCAACCACTGGTATAGAAGGCATTGGCTCCTCTTTTGGAGTCCCATAAAGTGATACGTCATCGAAGTGTACCTGTTTTTGTAATGCAAAAAAAGAAAAATAATATTATAACTTTTTTTTTAGAAAAAGAAATTACACATTTTATTGTATTATAATTAATAAAAAAACCCAAAAGTTAGGATTTAATGAATTTCCTACGGAGATACACTGCAGGCTAAAAATATTCGACCACTTCGGTTTTATGGGGAAAATTTAGAAAAAAACACAAAGAATTTTAAACAAAGAAGAGGAAAATTATTTAGCATTTTTAAATTATATTAATTATTAATATTTTGGATATCTATTACTATCCAATTATAAAATATAATATAAAAAAAAATCCTTAAATTGCTTTTTTATCTTTTTTTTCTAAATATTTTTACAGATATCCACAACTACAACATAGTAATAAGCAGATTTGAATAATAGTATTAATTAACGTGAAAGATTATGGGGTGTAAACATCCATTGAAGTTTTTGGTGCAGTGCCATGCTTTCGTCCAGTAGGAAAAGTGGCCATTTTGTTCATTTCGGGTTGTTGTCTTTGACTAATACGGGTGCTTGTCCACGATTCGGTTGATATTTTTGTGTTTGAGAGGCGTGCATCTAGGCAGCTGAACTGACTAAATCCGTTACTGAAGAGGTCTGCTTTGGGCGTTAGATTTTCGACCATAGGGGTATATCAAACCCTACGGTCGAAATATTTTGCTCAACAGGCGAAAATTGTTGGCTTGTCAAGAAAGTAATTTCGTTGTTTCCCAACAGAGGAATTAATTGTATTTTTCACAACCAACTTCATACTTAATCCGCATAATCATATGTATTTTGACAGGTTGATTCTGCACAACAGTTTTTGGTTAATACCCTTTTAAATATGGAAAGTGATAAAAGCGAAAAAGCAAGCCAGGCGGTGGCTCGATACTGTCACAGCCAATTATGGTCCCGATCCTGTCATAGCTACTTATGCGCAATTTTGGTTTAGTCGATTCCGTTCCAGTATTTTCAATGTTAAAGGTATACCTTGCAAGGGAAGACCCGTCGTCGAAAATGTCGATAAAATCATGCAAATGATCGAATTAGACTGGTATGTTAAATACTAAATTCGAACCTTTACTGTCAACAATTGGACCGTTTGAACCTAGCAATTGAGCAGACGTGGCCAAAATTGGTATAAAGGGGAGGTGTTGTGTTTCATCAGGATAACCCCAGGCCACACACCACCACGATGGTGGTGAATCGCCAGAAACTCCTGGAGCCTAGTTGGGAAGTGTTGATTCATTCACCATATAGTCCGGACCTGACAAAACAATTACCATCTTTTTTTATGATTACAAAACTTCCTTAGTAATAAGAAATTGGCATGAAGAGAAGATTGTAAAAATCGCTTGATCGAGTTTTTTGCTAATAGGGAGCAGACCTTCTATGAGAAAGACATTATAAAGTAACTTTTAAAATGGTAATAAATTATAAAACGAAACGGTGCATATTTGATCCAAATCGGACAATCCGAACCATGTTAAATAAAGTCTTGAAACAAACGTATAATGAATTTCTTTTTTTCCAAAATCAATATTATAAAGGATAGGATTTAGGATACTACGCTGAGGGATACCATTGGTGATAGGATATTTGATGAACTCCAGGAGAATATTTAAATGTTCCAATTATATTGGTTATTTTCGGACATTAAAAGTGATGTTCGTGCAGTTTTCGGTGCGGTACCATGCCTCGTCCAGTTGACATTTTTTTCTATTTCGGGTTGTTGTCTTTGACCAATATGGGTGTTTATCCACGATAGGTTTTTCCTTCTGAAATCTTGTATTGATATTTCTATATTTCTGATGGCGATGGCTTCTTCAGGTGTTTTCCTGCACTTTTTTTTTTAAAGAAAGAATAACTGGAATAAGGAAATTTATGTACAATTGTAAGGCGTCTGTAGGTTTTGAACCAATAACCTCTTGGATGGTAGTCCAGCACGATTCTGGAAAATTCTGTAGAAAGAGCTTTTATTTGGGAACATGAAAATGGTAATCATTTAAGGGATGTTCTTTGTCAAACAAAATACTTTTAAAAAAATCTATTAATTATAATTCTAAATGAAATAATAAAAATTTAAAAAAAAAACATTTTGTTTTCGTTTAATGAAAATTTTCACTTAACATTTCTAGAGAAAATATATTCTTTTCGTAGGTGGTCGCATATTTTTGGCCTACAGTGTATTGGATATTTTTATTTACCACAAAAGGAAACCCCATTTTTTTTCTTAATAGGTAATTTAGTAATTTTAAGATTTAAAGTTAATTTTTTTAAAAAAATTTTTTTTTAATGCATTTTATAGAAACCTTTTTTTTTGAGATTTGAATTTATTCAATTTATTTTGTTTTTGTTTTTGTTTTATCAAATTGAAATTAGATAAAAGAAAAAATTTCTTGGACTATTTAAAGCCAATTGTGATTTGAATTTGCTTTTTCAAATAAAAATAAACCTTTGTTCTTGCCATTTCGTTTCCTGGATCGCATATTAATAAGGCTTCATCGTCGATAGCTGTCACCAACGAATCAGTGCAGGTATTTTCAACGGATATACGCAAATCGCTTTCGTTGAAATTCGAACAATAAGAGCATCTAACAGATTCTGAACTGGCAGCTCCCAACAACCTGAAATTATTAAAAAAAAATATTTTTATTTAAAAATGCCAACTTTCAACACTTTATCATCATCATTATCATTATTAATATTTTTAAATAAGTTGAATTTTTTCTTATCATGATTATGAGTAAATTGATATTATGTTTTTTTTTCTGTTTTCCTTTTCTTTTCCTTTTCTTTATCAGTTTTTTTTCTGGTTTTTTTTTATTATTATCAATAAGGATAAAGATAAATGACACAAGAAATGTATATAAAAGTTTTTAGATGAAAATATATCATTTCAAAAAATGTACGAGTACAGATATTTCACAAATAAAGGAAATAAAGAATATCCTGAAGGCATGTCATTTTCGAAGACGTTTTCCTCCTGCTAGCCTATAATTCACAGAGCAATGTCATCACGAATTCCATTTACCTATACTTCATGTTCCCGACAGATTATTAACAAACAACCAAAAAAAGAATCGACCAAATAAATGGATATATAATTCAATTTTATTTGTATATATCTATGTGTATCTCACCTTAATTCTATCTAAAATCAATTTTCTGTCAAATACTTTCGAACCATTTTTTATTGAACACAATAAGAATTTTGTACAAGATCCAATTCTCTTCAATACAATGAGTAAATTTTCTTTTATTGAATTTTGAAAAAGGTTATCTTAAAATGGAAGCGTAGAGGAAAGAGGTCCTGGGTTAATTGGAACACTATTAAATCAAATTTCGATAACGTTTCGCATGCAAACTTTAAGAAGATACAAATATTGGAATAATATAATATATTAATATTGATGGTAGAGACTTTCATAACAAAAAAAGGACATAATTTTTTTTGCCAATATTCCACTAAATTGATTAAGAAAAATATGTCGATTTTTCTTTTAAAATAAATTTTATTAATGTTTTTGATTTTTTGAAGGACTATTATTCAAAATTCCTTTGATGGGCTTTTGTATTGCAATCATATTTTCTTTAATTAAATGTAATTTTTTTTTGGGAGTTAAATAAACTTTTTACCCTTTTTCATCAATAACTATAGGATTGTCCAATTTGTAATTTGAACAATACTGAGCCGTCATTTGCACATTTATTTAAATAAATTTGGGTTGTTCAGAAAGTAATTTCGTTTTACTGAAAGACCAGTTGAAGCTGATGAAGACACAATAAAGACATTAATTGATGAAAATCGGCGATTAAATTTATCCAATACGACCGTTTATGATCATTTGAAAAGGCTAGCTTTAATATCAAAGCTCGACATTAGGATTCCTAATCTTCTTACGGAAAAAAATCCAATGATAATGCGATGCTGTTTTTGGTCAAAATTGAGCAGAAATCGAAGACGAGCCAAAACACGTGCAAGCAAAGTAGCTGTCAAAAATTAACTGAACATTCAAAATGGCCGAACTACACGTAACCCGCGGAAATTCAAAATGTGCGATACTTTTTTAACAGACCTCGTATTTCTTTGATGCTTTGATCGGTCAAAACTTGAAATTTTTTTTAGATTATATAATTTTTTTTTTAAATTGATACAACAAGCCGCATGAGATGAAAATGTTTCGCTTTATTGTGCGAAAAGTTCCCAGGATGCGTAATTTCGTTATTTTGTCATGTAAGTTGGCCCCCTAGATCGTACCTTTAGAGTCTGCTGGATTTTTTTTTATAATTTTATATGAAAAATTATCTTTTAAAGCATTAAAAACTAAATATTCGTCAAGTAATGACAGAATTACAGACCAAAATGTGCGAAAAGATCATTAAAAATTACTTCGAAAGAATCAAGTCCTTAAAAAAAAGTTTCGTGGTAGTAATTTAAAGAATATTTTTTTATTTCTAATGGCAAAGTTTGAGAAATATACAAAAATTAAAATATTATCAAAAAATGAATTTAAAATATATTTTATGTATTTGTAGTTTTCGGGGCAGAAACTGGATAACCGTATTGATAAAAAATACAAGCAGATTTGAAATATTGGAAGGAGGTGTAAGCACCCTTTGATATTTTTTTACCTTAAATGATTTATTTTCAATTTTTAAAAGATCTTTTTGTCATTGCTACTTTTTTGCTACAAGCACTGACGACTGGATACTGAAAGCATATAGAACTGGAACGAGTAACGAAAAAATTCACGTTTTAAAGGGATATCTAAATCATAGTGGATTATTGTGTCATATACATCGAAAGGAGCATAAGTTATTTTACGATAAATTTTTAACTGAAGGGTTAGTTTGTCATAGATTTCAAGTTCGTACATTTTAGTTTGACAATTTTATTCCTCACAAGTTACTTACAAGTCTCGTATAAGAATATCTAGTTAATTTTTATCAACATTCAGTCCAAAATAACATATTGTATTTTATTATAAATGGGAGCAGTTCGACTATTGGTCTGAACAGGAGGAGAGGATTTATTTTGAAGAGAAGAGACTATAAGCATATTTTTCTGCATATTGACTTGAATTCTTCACTGAGTAAACCCATTTCGTAAAAAAGGATTTACATAGTTTTATACTTTATTGGACGCAGTTATTGGATCTTTGTGACATGTTAGAATTAGGGTATCCTCTGCATATGCAGATGTCCTTCTCTTTATATTTTCTTTAGTTAAAGTGGCAAAAAATTTATTAATAGAGATGGTATAATCGGAGCTAAAGACACAGCATTGAATTAAATATACCAAAAAAAAATTGTATAAAATGGGACCAAAGAAACTGCCTTGAGGAACACCAGCATGGATAGGAATCAAGTTAAAATAATCAAGATTTTGAACTACTTAAAATAATTAAGGATTAGAAAATAGATGGAGAGAAGGACATTTTTTAGTTTCTAAAGGAATCCGGCATGCTAGACACGATCGAATGCCTGTAAGATATCCAGAAACATTCCAGCGGAATTATTGTTCCGCTTAAGAGAGGAGGCTATGAAATCAACAATTTGATGGTACTATTGGATGGTGAAGTGTTGGAAGTGAATTTTCAAATTCACTAGTCGATATTATTTCCGTATAGTAAATTAAAGGATTAACTCTAAATAATCGTACGGACCCATAATCCTTATTCCAACTATAGCAAAAGCTTTGCTAAAGTTGGAATAAGGATTATGGGTCCGTATGATTATTTATAGTTAACGGATTTATTAGTTTTAAAAATTATTAAATATTTTTGAAAAGAAAAAAAATGCAATTCTGTGAGATAAGACATAGACGCTATTTTCTAGCGCCATGACAATGAGGCCATTTGATGACTGTATGTCTCGTGTGGGGTTGCTCTTAATAACTGGTCGAAAGTTATTTGGAGGGAAATACGTTAGAGAATGGTAAATTTTCTAGAGTATATTTGAATGTTTAAGAAGCTTAAAAATATAACTTCTATAATTTTAAAAATAATAAATGTTCTATAATTCAAAACAAACTTTTGGATTAAATGGTATTCATTTAAAATATGCAAAATTGTCAATTAAACTCCACTGGAATAGAATGAAGAATGATGGGATTGGTTACCAATAACGAATTGAATTTTAAATATCAAATTAGGTCAATTAGCCATCCAGTTCTTGATATATAAATAAGATCAAATTATGACGATGGATTTTATTTCAAATATGAAATGGGGTCTAGATCTTCAAATAAGAGATTTTTCATTAAGGGTGCTTTTACTTTTCGAAATAAATAAAAACAAATGTATATAATCTATGATAAATATTGTTTTTTTAAAATTAAAGTACATTTAATAATTATTACTATTTAAAAATTACATTATTTGAATGGGTTCCGCAGATTTGTTTGCAGGACTTAATCTGAGAGGTCTACCAGGTGTATAAGTTTAACTGTTTGGTCATAGATGGCGTGAGTGAGCATATTAAGCTACCATGGGCACGCCATATTTTTTTTTTATGAGTTTGACATCTGTCAACATTAATCAGTGCACATTGTCAGCAATTTCGTATAACAACATACATTTTTCCTTTGGTAATCATGTCTAGTTTTGTGCCAGAAAAAAGAGCATATGCGGGAAGGTCTGCTTTTTTGCTTCAATTTGAAGAAATCGGCTGCCGAATCGCATCGAATGCTTATGGAGACCTATGGTGACAGTGCTTTATCGGAAACAACGTGCCGAGATTGGTTTCGTCAGTTCAAAGACGGAAATTTTGACTTGTGGGACAAGAAGCGTTAAAATCGGCCTAGGAAGGTTGAGGACCATCAATTGCAGGCTCTTTTGGACGAAAACGATACCCAATCACAACAAATGCTCTCGAAGCAATTGGCCATGGGGAAGATTGAAAATATCGGAAAATGGGAGCGACGCCAAAACACATGCGAAACTTTGCTTGCCAGACAAAAAAGAAAGTCGTCCTGCATCGGATTGTGACAGGCGATAAAAAGTGGATATATTTTGAGAATCCTAAACGCAAGAAAACGTGGGTTGATCCCGACCAACCATCTACATCTTCCCCAAGACCAAATCGCTTCAGACGGAAGACGATGCTGTGCGTTTGGTGGGATCAGCAGGGTATTGTCTACTATGAGATGTTGAAACCTGGTGAAACTCTCAATGTCCACCGCTACCACCAACAACTGATCAAATTGCACCGTGCTCTGCGTGAAAAAAGGCGGATTATCAACAAAGACATGGCAAGCTGATTTTCCTCCACGACAACGCACCATCGCACACGTCAAAAATTGTCCGAAATTACTTGGAGATACTGAACTTGTGGGTGCTATCCCACCCCGCTTATTCACCAGAGTTGGCCCCTTCCCCCGCTTATTCACTTGACCTGGTTTTTGTCGATGGGCCATGCGCTCGCTGAGCAGCACTTCGATTCTTACGAAGACGTCCGAAAGTGGCTTGATGAGTGGTTTGCCTTGAAAGAGAAGGAATTTTTTTGGCGTGGTATCCATAAATTGCCCGAGAGATGGGAAAAATGTGTACCTAGTGAGGGCAAGTACTTTGAATAAATTTCCCAATCTTGGCGGTCAACTAATTTCAGCATGACTCGAAATAACGCGACGTGGAAATATTGTCTGCTAAAAGTCTTTTGTTTTAACTACTGTGTTCTAAGTCACACCATCTTATTAGAATCAGATACAATTCTAATTTATATAGTCCATTTGAGTTCAAAAATATCTCATTTTGATGAAATCCGTACCAGACAGTGAAGAAAGCTCTTGGAACTGTTGTGATCAGATTCGACAATTTTGCTTATTTACTTAGTCATTAACCTGAAAATTTCTGTCATTGAATCTGGGATATCATAAATTTTCACTATCTCGATACAATTTTGAATCGTACCGAGCATAATTTTCCGTCGATTAAAGAATTACTGGATAGGCCCGTGCGTCAGATTTCCATATATGTATACGCAATTTTCTGGCATAATTATTACAGAAGCGGCGAGAAATTGTAAAGATTGCATACTTTTGGGTAGATTTTTTTATGTAGACATGACACCCACTGACATCTAGTTTTCGTAATAAAAATTTATTGAATTGCAAAAGCATAATTTATATTCATTTTAATTCACTTATTGGAAACAAAAATACAATTTGAACACAACGATAGGCAATTTTTATTTTTTGTACAATATTTTGATATGAAATGGAATTGTATTTTATGTTTATTATTCATTTCGTAAATATCAATCAAATATCAAGCGCCTCAATTTTGTAGACTTTCGCAGAGTTTTAAAAAACGCTATTCTCCATGAAAGTGGTAGAATACCGAAATGCTTGCATTCTGTTGTTATTTTTCAGGTTGTTATTTTGGCACTTAACGGTACGAGAATTTCTTTCTTCCGGTAAGTTGATATCTTCATTTTTACTACAGAAAATAACAAAAATTTAGTTTGTGATATGCCTATATGTCTTTCAATGATTTATTTTGTCCAAAGAGTGGTTAAAAAGTGAAAAGTTCGGCCTTCAATAAATGTAAACAAATGTGATGTTGACAGATCAATGTTTACTAGAAAATAGTTCAGTGCCAGTATATGTAAAGTATGTGTAAGAAAATTTAAGAAACGACGTATATTCGGTTGGCTTATTATTTAAGTAAATTTTTTGCATATGTGCTTTTGCTTGTTCTATTAGATCATTTTGTAATGCATTTACTAAATAATAATGTTTTGAATTTTTTTAGAATATGAGTTATTAATTATTGAAGCACTTTAAATTTTTCACCTTGTAATTTAGTTTTAAAGCATTTGCTATAATTTTGTATACGATTAACTTATATTTTATTAAGAACTTGATGTAATATTCTACGTAATTAATGCTTTATTTTCAATTTAATTTAAATGCATGTACCTATTTAAACTACCATTTCAATTTACAAATATACATTTATATTATAAAAAAAGCTTTAGATATTCTTTAACATTAAAATTTATATTTAATAAGTTGTGGTGTGGTTTTAATTTCAATATATTATCATATTCTCTCATTTTATTCATTTTACAAATTTGGAATGGATTTTTATTTGTGCACATAATTGTGTTGATATAATCAGATAACTTGCAATTTACATTTCAATATGCTCTTCAACTTTGTAATTCTGTTTTAATAAATAAAATGGAAATATTTAATAAATAAAAAAATAATATTTTAAAATAGAATACTGTATTTTATTGCAAATTTGCAAAACTAATTCCATCAAACAACAAAAGTCGCAATATTAAAAAAAATCTATTTGTTGACGCATAAATGACATCACATATCAAAAACTGAAGTTTAAAATTAGCCCCCAATGATTTACGCCGGTTCTGTTATTTTGCATGTGCGTGCGAATGTATTGCTAACAAAATTGTGCCACAATTTTTGTGTAGAGGCCTATCCAGTTCTTTTATAATCAAGCATAAAAGTATTCAAATGACAGCGCTGTCATTTTATATCTACCTATTGAAAAGCTTCTCATAAACTATACCATAGACCAAGGTCTACCTCGAGATCAATTTTTTTTTATTTAGAAATTTTTTTTATCTAACCACAGCATAGATTTTTATAATATTAATAATACCAGATTTTTTAATATAATTTTTTTGATAGTCTTTATATATTTCTAAGATTATGTATGCTTTAATTTAATGGCAAAGAACCTGAAAATTAATAATTACACCTTAGCATATGTCTACGAGGCAAAAAACTTAATTAAATGCTGTATGGCAGTGTCTCCAAGTGAGCATAAATATTTATGCGTATTTCATTAACCATTAACTAGTAGAATAGTAAAATAACCGAACATTGTTTGATGAAACTAAACCGCAAAGCCACATGCTATTTTCTCATATGGTTAGCCAGAGTAGAAATGTTTCATCCTTACAACCACAAACAAAAGTTCAGAGTATTAAAATCGATCGAAATTTGTATATAGAGAATATATATTTATTCATTCAAAATAAAAGGGGTAACTTTAAATTTTATTTTTGTTTGCTTTGGATAAAAACTTTTCAGAAATGTGGTTGTAAAAATGAGCTTTGTCTCTACAACCAAAACGAACGCTTTATTACGGTTTGAATTTACCCAATTCACACATAATGGGGGAGAAATTGGCTTAATTACAAATAGTTACATTTTTTTCCTAAATAAGAAATTGTCTCTTTCTAGAATTAAGTTTACTTTTCCAATAAATTATTGGAAATTATTGTTGAATTTTTTGTTATAAGAAATATATTGGGTTGTTCGGAAAGTAATTTTGTTTGCTGATGAAGACACAATAAATGCATTAATTAATGCAAACTGGCGAATAACAACTCGTGAGATCGCTGAGAGATTAAATTTATCGAATTCGACCGTTCATAATCATTTAAAACGGCTAGGCTTAATCTCAAAGCTCGACATATGGGTTTTTCATCTTCTTACGAAAAAAAAATTATGCCGTCGCATTGACGTTTGTGATTTGCTTCTCAAACGCCAAGAAAATACTCCATATTTGAAGCGTATTATCACTGAGGATGAGAAATGGGTTGTCTACAATAATGTTAAGCGCAAAAAATGCTGGAGTAGAAAAGATGAATCGGCATAAAGCACTTCGAAAGCCAATATTCATCAAAAAAAGGTTATGCTATCTGTTTGATGGGATTTTAAAGGAATCGTTTATTTTGAGCTTCTACCAAGCAACACAACGATCAATTTTGAAGTGTACTATCATCAGTTGGACAAATTGAATGATTCACTTAAAGAAAGAAGGTCAAAATTCTTCAATAGGAAAGGTATAGTGTTCCAACAGGATAATGCGAAACCACATACAATTTTAACCATTCCGCAAAAGCTTTTAGAGCTTGGATGGGATATACTGCCATACCCACCTAGTACCTTCCGATTATCATTTGTTTCAGTTTGTACAAAATTTTTTAGACGGTAAAACGTTTAATTCAAATGAGGAGGTTAAAAATCACTTAGATCAGTTTTTTGCCAGCAAAAAACAAAAATTTAATTAACTACCAGAAAGATGGCAACGGGTATTGGATTAGAGGGGAAAATATTTAATTGAATAAAATAATAATTCACTATAAGAAAATCGTCTTTCATTTTTATTTAAAAAAAACGAAATTACTTTCCAAACAACCCAACATTTGGAAATTTTTGAAATTGATCAATTTTTTTTAATTCTTTTCTTTTTATAAAATGATAAATTATATAATAATTGGCATCGAATTGATGGGGTTAAATGATATTCTATGAAGGAAATTACCTAGGTTCAAAAATATCGTTTGATTTATAGTATTTTAAGGATTATATCATCTCTCAAAAAGAATGTTGTAACTCTTGAATTTGCTCATATTTCCACTTGAGTATTTTTATATAGCCATGCTAATAAGTATATATGTGTAGATACACTTTAAATAAAACAGATTCACAACTCACAGAGATATCTTTTCCACACAACAATTGATAGAGTTTTAAAAGGCATTTACAGTCGACTTGATACTACTGTATTCATCGGATCAGTTGTAACAAATTATATCAGACTACCTTCTCAAAAGGAGCACAAAAAAATTGAATTTTTTCTTCTATACCATCTATGCCTTATCCATATAATATATATATATATATATATATATACAATATATATTGTATATAAGTAAATGTAAAGCTTATTTGCACATGAAAAGATTTTATTTATAAAAATTTATTTGGCAATGTTAACTGGATTAAAATTCATTCCAGCTGTTTTCAACTATATTTGAATATTCCCCATTCACCAATCTCACATTAGAAGAACATTCACATTTGTTTTCTTTTTTCTTATTCAAATAAATCTTTTACCTTTTTTTTTTAAAAAAAAAACCCCTTTTATTTTTATTTTTATAAAATTTTTATTTTAATAATTTCTGATAGAATATGACTTTTTTTTTAAATAAATTTTTCTTTTAAATACAAATTAAAATACAAAAAAATATATTTTTAAATCAATTTCTTAAAATTATAATAATTAATATTTAAATGAACTCACGTTTTTTTTTGAAAAAAAAAAATATATAAAAAACTGGACAAATATGAAATATACTGAATTGGTTTCACAAAACACTCACTTTTCCCTTTTGACAATTGAACACAACTTATAATATTGAAATTGAACTGAGCTTATCAGTATTTAAATTGGTGGTTTATATACAATATATTTAAAAAAAAATTATATATTATATATATATATATATTGATATACATTCATTCATACCTACATATCCCTACAAGGCATCTTAAGTAAAAATATTAAGAGTTTTTAAGAAGAAAATAAAAATTACTCATGCAAATTACTACTACATGATTTTTTTCTCTCTTCAATAGTATAATTATTATCATTTCAATTTATTAAACTCTACAACATAATCTCCAGATGATAAGGTCTTATTTAAGAATGTAACAATTACACTATCGTAACCAGATTCGAGCAATTTTAATTTGATTTAAAATCAGTTGAATTTATAAAATGAATTAAAGAAAAATGATTTTATCAATTTTTATTTTATACGAAATAAATATTTTTGACGATAATACTGATTTGCAAGTTATTTTTTACTAAATAATAGTACTGATTCTGGAACACGTTTCCTGAAGTATTGTTGTTGCTTTCATTTAAATGGAATTTTTCGGCTCATACAATACGATAAAAAAAATTGATAAATTTTATATCGTTTTTTTTAAAGTTGACCATAAATAAAATAAAGTCAAAATTGTGCGTGAAAAATTTTATATAACGATTAGAGTTACAAAAAAAAAAAAACAACAAAAAAACCCATGATAAACAACCTTTTAATTTACGATTACTCATTTTTATATCCAAAATGGAATAAATAACAATCCAATGAGCAATTTTATAGTCTAGGAAAAAAATATATTATTTTAAAAATAAATACTTGTATTATTTTGAAAATAATTTTTAAAAAAATGTGCGTTTTATTTTTTAAGTTTTGAAAGGAGATTGATTGATATTCGTAACTAATGTGAATAAAATTTGTATCGCATCCATAGGAGGTGTGGCAGTCCTGATAGTAGTCTGACAACACTTTAGACTTCCCCTCTGCATCGCTGATATCATAACTTTTTGACATGATTCGATATCATAACTTTTTGACATTATTCGGCCGGGAAAAATCTCTCTTGAGTTATTAGAGTATTTTTAGATATCTCACAACCTTTTGATCGTGTGTTGAATCCTAGGCGCTTCTGGAATTCAAGAACTTCCTTCCTTTAACATACAACCTTATCATAATATCATATCTCTCCCAACATCATTTTTAAGTAGAAGACTACCTTGTGGAACTACGGATAGAATAGGATATATTTCTGAGTAGTGAGAAACCTCAGAAATATATCCTATTCTATCCGGAGTTCCACAAGGTAGTCTTCTTGCTCCCATTTTATATAATACAGGGTGCTTTTTATGTTCCAGGTCGAAGTTAATAACTTTTAAATGAAATACAATTTTATAATTTATATTTTATTGATTGATTATATGGTCTGTAGCATTATGTATATAATATGATGTCGGTCAATTGCCCGCTTCTGGACGTGGCACAAAGGTGAGTACTTTTAGGCACATTTTTTATAACATTTTCCCAGTCGATCTCATCAATTTTACTCTCAAAAACTGATTTTGGTACGAGCTGTGTGTAATGTTGTACCGTCTTATTGGGAGCAAATGTTCTGTTTGTTTAGAAGAAAGTTTTCCAACATGTCCGTTTGGGGTCATTTGTCTAGAGCTGTTGTATCAATTGAATTTGATGCGGAGAATTTTTAACAAACATGATGGATATATTCCCAATTCTTATGCAGGACGTCGATGAGAGGTACCCGGGCATTCAGCAACACTCTGCCTCACTGCATTAATCTTTTCAGGTATATCTTAGCTAAATTGTCGCCCAGTCTTTACTTTATCTCTCAGTGTATGCATATTTCCAAAACGCTGATAGATTGACTTGTTCGGCTTATGATTAACAGAAAAAAAGACTCATAATTTTGTCCGCGGATTCAAAATTGAACAGTTATTTAAATAAAATATTTTAATAAATTCAACACCACAATAAATTATTATCGGGTACTCTGTCAAATACCAACAGAAATATATCATCCAAAAAAAATATGGCCGTCAAACAAAATCAACCTAAAACATAAAAAGGACCATGTACTTTGGATCAGAAAAAAACAAAGAATAATAGATGAAAATACAAATTAAAAGGTTGATAAAAATCTTTTTTAGCTGCTGTGCCTGACATCTATTTTTTTCTTATTGATATATCACCATACAAAAATACCATCACATTGTTGGTTACGTGGCATTCTCTCTTGCTGAAAGGGAGTATTATCCAGAAATTTTTTCAGACATTTTTTCAGAAAGTACTAGAAAATATAGAATTCCTCAAGGAAGTGTTCCTCAAGGAAGTCTCTTTTACCCAATACTGTTTAGTAGTAAAAGTGCTGATGATAGAGTAACTAGCTTTTCTGCCACATTTTGGCCAAAGTATTTTTCTACAAAATCTTTTTTTTTAACAGCAAATTAATTAATAAGAATTGAGAAAAAAAATCTATTTAAAATATTTTTTCTATTGTATTTTTAAAAGAAATGTTTAACAAAAGAAAATGTCAATCTTAAAAAAAATCTCTTCCCATTACCTCTTCCAGGTATTTTGCAAGTTTAATAAATAATTTGATAAAAACATTTTAAAATTAAAAGATTATTAATTAATAATTATAATTTTCTTCATTATAATTGATATAATATAAAATCAATCATGCAAATAAATAAATAGTAAATAAATTTAATGTTCATTTTTAGATTATAAACTAATTAATTTTCATCAAATACAGAGAATAATTCGCATGAAAAAATCTATTGTTTATATCATCAGTAAACAAAAACCAACCAACAAAAACAAAATAAAATAACAACCAGGATATTTTGTCTAATTCATTTTTCTTATGTGGCTTAAGGCGAAATTACGTTTCCAAAACAAACAGTATTCGTCCAGTTAGGCGATCACAAATGAATTGTATTGATTTCGAATATCAAAAGAAAATTATTTTTCCCTTATTTTCCAGTTGGATGAGAAATATAGCCCATCGGAATTTTTCATCCTTCCCGTTGCCTTTCTATATTCTTAAATGTTTTCTTCTATCCTTTTAACAATTTGATCATTTCGTTATGGTGTCTTATTTTATTTAACCTTTCGTATTTGAACAGGCAATTTTTCTAAACGAGCAAATATCCTTTAAACTTGTCTAAATTACCTTATAAATGAGAGATAAAGTCCTTCGCGAAAATGAAATAGAAAAATTCATTTCCTTCACTAATCCTTCAGTTTCTATTCGGTTTCGTTAGAATTTTTGTTCTTTTATTTTTCAGTTTTATTTTTATGATTGTTGGCATTTTGCTCTTTTGTTTCTACCTTTTTACAATTGCTCCTGACATTACCTTTTCACAATAAGCTTTTATACATTTTTAAGTAGGCCAATTGAAAAGGTTAGACACGTTTGCTCGATTCATTATCGTTAGCCACTTGACATATGGCCGCGCAAAAGGGAATTACTCCTACCACATGGTCAACTGAGTCCTTATTGTCCCCTCATTAAACTTTACTTCTAATATCTGTAAAAATTGTATAACATTCATTGCTATATAAGACTCTATTATATATTACATACTATTAAAACGTTTACGTTGCTATAGTAGATGACTAGTTTAATGGGAATTGTGAGAATTTCTTAACGTTTTCCATAGTTTTTGCAATGAAAGAAAGTTCCTGATTTTATATAATAATTTAAAATAAATTCCCCCGTCTCCCCTTTTAATTGTACATAATAAATTTATATATTTAAGTTATAAATTCAAAATAGAAAAAAACTATGTTTAAAAAATATTATTTATAATATTTTCAATAAATTGAAATTATTAAGTTTGTGTTATTGTAAAAAGTATTTAATAAAAATAAAAAAACTATTAACATTGTTACTTAAATTTTTTTTTTTTAGTCCTGCCTTATATTAATGTCTATTGTTGGGAATTTCGTGAAATATGTGTATCTTTTTTTTTAAAATTATTACTAATAAAAAATGTATTTTTTTCATAAAAAAAATGTTTTTTTTTTAATTTTAAAATTTTTATGGTCGAGAAGAAGTACAAGATGAACCTCACTCAAGAAAGCTTTCAATATAGTAAACTGATAAAAATGTGAAGAAAACCAAGGAATTCTCTTTGATCAGACCATCGAATAATATTGAAGCGAATGAGTCATCCTTGAAGAGCTTAGATAAAGGGTTCTTTTCATCAAATTGGACATTTCAGGGTAGTTGAATGACAACTCCCCTTTCACTTCACCAATTCGATTTTATTGCGAAAAATAATTCCTGTGGTAATCCAGCCTCTCTATTTATCTAATTTAAATTGAAAGGACAACATCATGGCACTGTTGATAACATTCTAAGGAGTTATTAATAGTATCAAAATTGTGTTCTTTCAAAAGTTCCAGTTGAAATGAAAACAACTCCGCCCACGATATATGTATAAAAATAAAATAGAATAACTTCAGAAAAAAATCAATATCATTTCTTATCGGTCGCACGAATTTTTTTTTATAAATAAGAGTGATCCCATGATGGATGAGTGACCCACTGATTGAAAGTAAATTTTGCCTCACTAGTTCGAACTATAGATTCAAATAAAAAGCGAAGTCTCCTTCGGAGCCACTTTGGTGTTGAAAAAAATTCGTGGTCTCTAAAAGAGTTTCTTGCACATAACTTCTGAATGTTTAAACTCTCGTTATTTTCTAATTGGATGATTGATCCTTTATCGACAAAAATCGCTACGAATTAGGTCTGACCTAATTTAAAAAATTAGGTGAAGACTCATTTGGAGCCTTTTTTGTGTTAAAAAAAATTTATTTGTCACCACGTTCGTTTGTTAACTATTGATGTTATTCATTCTCCATTTTTTAATTGGACCAGTGACTCAGTGACCGAAAAAACACGACTTTCTGGTCCAATCTTACTAGTGAAAAAATCACGACAAATTACGTCTGACCTAATTTCTAAAACTAGGTGACAACTCATTTGGAACCTCCTCATTTGTGTTTAAAAAAAAGTTTCTTTGTCCCTTTTTGAAGGTTTAAACTCATTGTTTTTTAATTGAACCAGTGACTTACTGACCTACTGATGAATAACTGGTTTGACCTAATTTAAAAAATGGGTAAAAAATAAATTTTTTTGTCACCAAGTGGGTTTGTTAACTTTTCATGCTATTCATTCTCTGTTTTCTAACCCCAGTGACCGAAAAAAATTACGGCGAATTAGGTCTGACCTAATTTCAGAAACTAGATGAAAACTCATTCGCACCCTTTTTGGTGTTAAAAAAAAGTTAATTCTCACTACGTGGGCTTATTAACTTTTGATGTTATTCACTCTCGGTTTTCTAATCCAAGTGACCGAAAAAAATTAACAACTCAGTAGTGAAAAAAATCACGACGAATTCAGTCTGATCTAATTTCAAAACTAGGTGAACCCTAATTTGAAACCACCTCAAAAATGTTCGTTGTCACCTTTTGAAAGTTTAAACTCGTTAATTTTTAATTAGAACAGTGACCCAGTGACCGAAAAAAAATTATAACTCACTGGTCTGACCTAATTTTAAATAAATTATAGTTAACTCATCCGGAACCTGTTTTCTGTTAAAAAAATTTCGAAGTTTTTCAATGGCTGTTTTCTAATTGGATAAGTGACCCTGTGATCGAAAAAAATTAAGACGAATTAGTTCTGACCTAATTAAAAAAAAATAAGAGAAAGCTTATGCGTAGAGCTTTTGGTGTTAAAAAAAAGTTTTTCCCACCAAGTGGATTATTTAAACTTTTGAGAGTTTAAACTCATTCTTTTTTAATTTGAACAGTGACCAATTGAACGAAAAAATCACGAAAAACTGGTCTGACTTAATTTAAAAATAGGTAAAAGACAATTTCTTTGGTACCAACTGGATTTGTTAACTTTTGTTGTTATTCAATCTCAGTGTTCTAATCCAAGTGACCGAAAAAAATTAACAATTCATTAGTGAAAAAAATCACACGGAATTTTAAAAAATATGTGAAAACTTATACGGAGTTTGTTTGGTGTTAAAAAAAACGATGTTGCCACCAAGTGTTTTAAATAGGACCGGTGACCTACTGACCGAAAAAACCACTATTAACTGGTCTGACCTAATTTAAAAAATAGGTAAAAAACAATTTCTTTGTTGCCAAGTGGGTTTGTTAACTTTTGATATTATGCACTGTCTTCATTTTAATGGAACCACCGACCCTGTGATCGAAAAAATCTTGCTTTACAATCTGACCTATTTTAAGTTTTTTTTTTAAATATTTGTTTTTAAATGTTCTTATTTATATCACAGCATTTAATAAGAATGTATTTTTTTATTGTCAAAGCAAGAAACGTACTTTTAGCAGAAAAGTACACACACTATCTTAAAAACTGACATACACATACGTATCAGCTGACTCTTGACCTGGCTCTCGTTTCAAATTTTTGGCGTCACTTTTTTATTATTACGACGAGATTTAGTTATTTCTTGTCTAAGGTATTAATGAACTTACAAAGTAGAAAATTCTTAATAAGCATTTTCTATACAGTCATTTTTCGATGTAATGCTTGCTTATCAAAGAAATTTAAAAAAGGATATTTAAAAAAAGAACAATTTTTCATATTAAAAGGTGTTTGTAAATTTTTCCTTCAAAATTTTCATCATTAGTTTGTATACTAACATCAAAATTCAAGTATAAAAAAATGATATTTTAACTACATTCGAAATAAGATAATTTACAATTGAAATACACTCGCAGAAATTATAAATTGAATTTTCTTAACAAATACAACGTTCATAGTTGAGATATTTGTCATTATCATTGTTATCGTTGTCATCATCACAGTCGTTATTGTTTTGAAAGCAAGGTACTTCCTTTCTGCACAATAAATTCAGGACATGACAAAATCATAAAGTCTGTCTTTTATTTGGATTTTTGGTGAAAGAAAGTTTATTGATAGTAAACAAACTTTTGATATTCAAATTTGAACTAAATTTTACACAGTGTGCATATTCATGTTATCGTAGATTTTCTCTTTTGGGGCAACAGAACTGAATGGAAACCACTCAAATTTCTATTGAAATTTTACTATTTGCATTTGGTTTTAATTATTCTTTATTGTAATAAAAATGCATATTGATGATAATTTTTTTTGTTGAAAAAGTTTATGTAAAAAAGAATAAAGACAACCAGTTTAAAAATAATTAAATCTGAAACTATGTTAAATCTCTGCAATTGTGCATATTTGGCACCGTTTTCTCTGATGTTGCATAAATTATAATATTTCTGCATCATATTTTTATATTTAATATTGCTTTAAGCAAGAAATTTTCTATTTTCGCTTTAAGCAATTTAAGGATGCAATGGTTAAGATGATGGGAAGAGGAAGTATTTTAAATCATCTAGTAATTATTCAAAACTATTCATAGAATGTGAACACTAGTCGAGACATTTATACTGAATAGCTTTCCTTTTGCTGTGCTTTTTTGTTTTTTTTTTGTTTTTGTTAATAGCCGCAGGACTCTCATTGAAAGACTTTTTAGAACATTTGACATTTCATTTTATGAGCAGAATAATACTCGAGCTTAGATGAATGAATACTTCGAGTAATTTTGTCCATAATTCAAATGAAAAGCACAAATCCAAAATCAGATTACATCATGAATTCGGTCATGAATTATTCTGAAGAAATGAATAAAAATTTGATGGGATTTTTTTTTTTTTTTGGTATTTTGTTCGTTGTGGCATTTGTTTTTATTATAAAAGTAAATTTTGATATTTTCCCTTTTCGATATTTTCTATTTGAAATGAAAATCAACATCATTCAGCGAACAAAATCGAACAGAATTGCTTTCTGCTGAGTGAAGACTATTATTTTTTATACATGCAAGTCTTCAGCTTTTCCTTAGAATTTCTATTAGTTATTATTCCAATATGTATGTATGTATGTATATCAGCAAATGAAATATTTATAAGAAATTTCAGGTGAACTTTTATTTTACGACTATTATTCACGTGTATATCTTCAATATTATATAATATATTCTGTTAAAAGTCAAATTGTTCATGGAAATGAGATTTTTTATTGGTTTTTCTCTCAACTCCATTAAGTGTTTTTGTTTTTTTTTTTAAATTACAAAACTTTTTTTACTAATGAAATAAAATATTTTCATTATTTTTTTTCTATTTTAAATATAATTGTATTAAAATTTACAACTAAACATATTTAGTTAATATTTTGATTTTAAGAATATGATTTTTTTACGATAATTTCAAGTTTTTAAAAACCACCAATCAATACTACTCTACTTTGTGAGGTTTATTTTAAGATTTTAATATTTACAAAAAAAACCCTCAAGGATATGGTATTTGAAAGTGCCCAAGAGTACACGTATTCTTGGAGAAGGTAGAAGATGAGAGTTATCCACCTGTAGTTTGAAAAACACAACCTTGTTATTTTGCAATTTTTAAACATATATATTATTAAAAATAACAATTATTTAGATTAAATTATGCCGTTTTATATAAAAGATATTTTAATTACAAAAAAAAATTGCAAAATACTTTCGACAAAAATGTTGATTCTGCCGAAGCCACGTTTGAGAGGAGGATAATTTTTTGCTCGGTAGATAGGTCAAAAAAGGAGGAATATTCTTGCTCGGTGGACCTATCCATTACTATATATATACATAAAGCTCTAAAAACCTACAAGTAATAGAGGGTTGTATCTACGAAAAGTAATTGTCTGGTTTATTTTATTTCTTTGAAAATAAACAAACAGATACCGTTAGCGTTAATTCTGGCCACTATGATCGTTGGTAACCAATTTTATTAATCTAAACTTTAAAATTTTTCTCTTAACCAAATACTATTTTTAATAAAAGGGTCTCAAAAAATAAAAGGTCTCAAAAATGGTAAATTTTTAGCTTAATCGCTCGAAAACTTCCCGACTCGTTCTTTCAAGATTTGGTTATATCAGTTTATCTCCAATATCGTTCAATTTGGCATCGTTGGACTTTTCCATATAAAACTATATAAAACATTTACTTAAATAGATATCATAGTTTCCAAATTTTAGAATAATTAAAAACTAACATCTTGAATGATTCAGGCCTTTGTGGCGAAAGAGTCATTAAAAATTACCTCGAAAGAATCGCGTTCGGAAAAAAGGCACATGCCACTTTAATATAAATATATATATTTTTAAATATTGTCTATATACTGCCATTATTTATTATATATAAAATATATATAATGGCAGCATAAATGCAATATAAATAAAATACAGTTCTAATAAAAATATAATAAAAAAGTGCATTTAATTTAAATTTATTTTTTGAAGTTCAAATTGGATAATCTTTTATAAAAGGATTCTTATGGAAGTAGAGATTTTTTATAATAGAAAACACATAATTTATAGCTAAATGGTATGTTTCGGACATGGAAAAGGATATATACAATTTTACAAGAGATAATATTTGAAAAAAAATTGAAGGCTTGGTGGATTCATAAACTTCAAGTTCGTAAGTTCAAATGGGTTTTAGTAATATGCAAGTTTATTATTTAGTGATAGTTCAGATTCATATTAAGTTCTTTAAATAATTGACGATATTGTATATTTAAACATTCTTTTAACTATCGTACTCTTGTATTTTTTGGAATTGAGCTGCAATAAAGATGTTCAGAGCGGTGGGTAAATGTAACATGATCACTTTTTTGCACATTGACTTTCACCCTCTAATTCGTAAGCCAATCTCCTATAATTAGAATGTGCTTTTGCAGAAAATAAAGATGAGTACAGTGAATAAAAAATTTCGATAATTAGAATATGGTTTTATTAAAAAAAAAATATATTAAGTACTTGCGAAGTAGGGTTGCGAAATTGTGACTTAATTATTTTCATAGAAATACAATAATATTGTAATTTTTATCAAAAAGAATTTTTTTCTATTTTTGTTTCTTTAATTGAAGTAATACAAATGTTATAAAATATTGTAACGAGTAACAAAGAAAGGGGAAAAAATAATAAGTACCCAAAGAGACTCTATTTTTAAAATGAAATATGCTCAAGAAAGTTAGCATGAATACAAGAGTTTGGAAATATATGCTTTCCTTTTATATGTTGGTAACGTATGAGCATAAATCTTAGGACATGATAAAGATACTATATCACATTTGCACGAATTCATATTTTATTATAATTTTCTTGAAATATTTATAAGTTTTTTCTTGATATGTAACGCAGTAAAGTATAACTTATATTGTTGGATTTAAATAATTAATATGTTTAGATGGTTTTTGGTAAGTAGTACATCTTAAAGATACATCTTAAAAAAAATTGTGGATTTCTAAATAACGTTTAATGTATAATATTATGTCAGCACAATTCATTTCAAAATAATTCCTTTATTTTATTATGTTAAATAAAAATTATGAATAAAAGACTTTTCTCTATAAAGTAGATACGTTTCCATGAAAACCGTTATAAAGAAGTCATTTTACATCTACCTAGTAGGTAAAATTGATTATGTGTTCCAAAACTTAAAAAAATATTAGTCCATAAATATATATTTATAAAAAAATATCAAATATAAATTAAAAATAAAAAGCTTATTAAGTAATTATTCATCGCTACTTGATAATATTTTAGTTAGTTTGTTTTATAGGAAAATTGGAATAATTTCAGTTTGTGGGAGTGTATTTCATCACTAGCATTCGATTTTACTCCACTATTCAATAGGATCATCATGTGATATTTTTGGGCATAGCTGACGTTTTCGACCGAGTATAACATTCTGGGTTTCTCTAGAAGCTTAAGAGAGTCCTCCCTAACCCATACATCGTTTCAATCAAATCCTACCTATCGAAGCAATATTTTCATGTCATTAAGACTGCCGAACATTCTGAGATATCACCTATCTGGGCAGGTACTAGCCTTAGTCATTTATTATACACCATCCACACTCACGAAATTTCAACTAACAATAAAAATATAATAGCCACCTAATTGGTAGAAATTATTTGCTAGAAATTATTTGCAGTAAAATATTTGCTAGAAAATATTTGCTATAAAATATTTGCTAAAAATTATTTGCTAGAAATTATTTGCTAGAAATTATCTGCTGGAAATTATTTGTTAGAAAATATTTGCTGTAGAATATTTTCTTAAAATTATTTGCTTGAAATTATTTGCTAGAAATTATTTGCTAGAAAAGGTTTGCTGGAAATTATTTGCTGTAAAATGTTTGCTAAAAATTATTTGCTGGAAATTATTTGTTAGATAATGTTTGCTATAAAATTTTATCTGAAAAATATCTTCTGGACAATATTTACTAGAAAATATTTGCTGGAAATTATTAACGTAAGTAGAAAATATTTGCTAGAAAATATTTGCTGGAAATTATTTGTTATTTGTTAGAAAATATTTGCTGTAAAATTTTATCTGAAAAATATCTTCTGGAATATATTTGCTAGAAATTATTTGCTACAAATTCTTTGCTAGATATTATTTTCTAAAAATTATTTGCTAGAAATTATTTGTTAGAAATTATTTGCTAGAAATTATTTGCTAGAAATTATTTGATGGAAAATAATGATATGGTAGCAGCGTCGGCGTCGACTATAAGATCAATTAGCTCTAGTTGCGTACAGATGGGACATTATAGCTTTAAAGAGTTAAATAATTTTCCTATTTGAGGTCAAGAGTTGCATCTAATAATAACATGGAGGATGAAATTTGTGTACTGCTACTGGCAGTTTCCAGAGTCTATTTAAGTCATTCTAAATTATTTAGTTCAATAATTCTGACCGTAACATCGAAGCTACTGCTCGACAGGACACAAGTCTTATCAATCCTCATGTATTCCTCGGGAACTTGTCTTCTCAGTAAAAGTCATTATGAACTCCAGTCTGTGTTCGAGAGAAGGATCTTTCGAAATATTCTCATTTTTGTTGTGGAAAAAAATGAAGCACAATCGACTGCGATGGGCTGGACACTTAATCCATATGGATGAGAATGATCCTACCCGGAAAGTCGGCAGTGGATCTATTTATGGTCGCAAAAGGTCTGGAGTTCCTTGTCTTAGCAGGCCTCGATCGGACTGAAATTGTGTAGTACCTGTTCGAAGCCATAAAGGTGGACAAATAATGAACTAGACTTATGTACCATATGAAGGTATTAGTCCTAACGTTAGGCTACCTGAAAGGGTCATATAATATGAAATTTACTGCCTATAATGTAAAAATAAATAACAGTATGACACCAAGAAAACTTTAATTTTTTTGAATTCGTTTGTTTCTGCAAATAATTCGTGGGGGAAAAAATTAATTCTTTCTTTTTGGACCATGTTATTTCAAAATCGTCTACAGAAATACCGTGCAAAAGAAGATTTAGAAAAAGTTTTATTACCATAAATATTTAACTCAAAATCATTTTTTTTTCTAGAAAAAATCATTTTTTACTAATATTAATGAGATTTATTAAATCATTTCAATAATTATTATTTAATGTCTTTCAGTTTCTGTATTATGAATTATAGAAACTTCATGAGTTTCCACTTAGTTATTCAATGCAAGTATAATCAAATAAATCAGTAATTTTAAGCAGTTGTTAATCGAATTATTTATTGATTTCTATAGTCAATATAATAGACGTGGAATAAGTAATGAATTGAAGAATGTTAACCATAAGAACTAATCAAATATGTACTCAATATTATAATCATGAATAAATATAAAATACATAATTTCATAAAAGAAAATAATACCTCATTGTCTTCATATTGAAAGGTAAAGTAAATTTCTGAAAATTAAGGACTTCTTATATCGAGATGATTATATAAAAAGAAAACACTGTTAGCTGTATAAAAATAATAGTAATAATAATTAATTGTATGCCAAAATAATAGAAATCAAATCAACTACAAAATAATAAATTGAAATAAGATCTGTATCGTATACTTAAATAATAACCAGTAAAATGTATTTCGCTAAAAGGTAATTTCTTTCGTATACACTTCACGTGTTTTGACATCTTATTCTTGAACTACATTCAATATGATTTTTTCCACAACAATAAAATAATATCGGAGGGATTATTAGGTTTGTTCTGATTTTTTCTTCTTCATCAAAATATAATGAATATTTAGTTTATCAGAGAAATTTCATTAAAATGTTATTAATTAAGTAAATAAATAAAATAATTTTTAAATGTTCTTTTAAATATTTATAAAATGAATAACAAAAAGCGTTGGTATTTTTTGTTTGATTTGTTATTTAAATAAAAAATCATTTTATAATTAACTTTTAGTATTCTGGACTCCTAGGATAAATCAAAAGACACGTTTTTTCTACAAACTATCTTATTATGTATTATTAATAACTTTTCCTATACCATTTGTAATTAGCAGTTTATACAAAATATGACTCAGAAATATGTAGATTCTATTGCTGGAGTCTCACAAGGCAGTAGTCCTTGGCCCATGTTATTAAATCTAATTCTAAGCGTATTATTACTATTTAGATTGGTATTAGTGAGAGCAATCTGGCAAACTCTTGGACATGCCATGCGGGATATGATAATTAAGAGCAATATGGCAACGCTGCATAGAACTTGTACAACTAATAAGTGAGGTTATGATTTTGTAGTGCATTATGAAGAAAAAAATAGCAAAATAATATGCCATCAAATTTTGTGTTAATCCTTGCTGAGTTTGACTTATAGAACGTTTCAAAGAGCTTATGGGGAACATTTCTTAGCGAAAGCGTAATTTTTTCAGTGGCAGAAAATATTTGTGGAGAGCCAAAAATCAATGGAAGACGAACCTGACTCAAGGAAGCTTTTAATATCGAAAAAAGCTGTTGGTAAGAATCAACGCGCCTGTGATAAATATTTCTTTTTAAGATTAATTTCTTTTTGGAGGCAGAAAGCCACATTTTTAAATGGCCGAGAAGTACTGTCAACTGATCCCTAGTTAGGGAGAACTTTAACATCGAAAACTGATCGGAATGCAGAACTTCATCAGAGATTTTTTACCGGAAAATGAGTTCTGCAGATCGTCTAATTACATAATCTAAGTCGTTGTAACTTCTATGTGATTCTCAAGGTCAAGAAATACTTGAAATGCCTTCATTTTGGTACTGCCCATAATAAGTGTATTGTAATTTAACGTGACATACCTATAATTAGACCTCCATTTTTTTTTGTATTATCGAATTTTTATTTCGATAAATAATATATAAATATCGAAAAAAAGTGTGTGTCTTTAACCCATTAAAACTATCTTACTTGGTCACTTACCCGTATCTATATCACCCCACGGAACCGCCATCAGGCATTTCTTCGTGGGGCAGGGATTGATCGAAACAACCACTTTGGTGATATATCACTATCGATTTCTTTCACGCTCCTCGAGACGTAGGTTATCACAAGGACTTCGCCGTTCTTGAGTTCAACATCAGCGCCACCACATTCTCCGGTGTCAGAAGTCCTCTAGCGCACTTCTCTGCCTTTTCTCTTTCCGTATTGAATAGGCTGTAGTAAAAGAACACGTGCTCCGCGCTCTCTACCATTCGGTCACAAGTAGGGCACATTGGGCTAGAATCCTATTAATAGTGGAATTTGTAAGCCCGAAGCATCCGTGTCCCGTTAAAAATTTACTCCACACACAGTTGTTCCATCGATTACAGGTGGGTCCATTTGCTAAGAGCCAGTAACCAGTTACCAGCTAGTTACCCTAACTAATGGTACCAAAACCTACCAAACCTTAACTATCATCTGCAGTGATAGCACCCGTGATTCCGCCATCCCTTAGCTCCAGTCCTAATAGTGTACTGGCGATTTAGGTGAGAATCACAGCCACCCACGTTTCAGCCAAAAGATTCTCATCTTGGCCGGGCACGGCGGACGAATGACCGTGGGGCTCCCGACTCTCGTCGTACCTGTTTATTCGTGCCTTAAGATTACCTGCTGAGTACTATTTGCTCAAAGAGCTCAGGATTTCCAGTAAGAAAACTTGTAATTTTATGACACTGCTAGACCAGCTCAAGACCGCGGGGGACGACAATATCCTAGTATCGATCCTATGGTATAGTTCTACACCCAAAAGTAACCCCTTGCGCGAAGCCCTACAGTTAATATTTCAATTCAGTAGTTGATGAATAAAAATTAAATCAGCAACCTTACGTCTTTTTTCTAGTAAAAGCATCTGAAGGAATTTGAGCCGCTCCATGTAAGGTGGGTATTTAAAGAAATAAATTCAAGATCATCTACAAAATTGTTGAAAACCTTTTTGAAGGACCTTTTTCATCTAAATTTCCCCTTTCCCCTCTCTTCTATGACCTACACCTAACACATTTATTTAATATTAAAGAGATAGTGGCGTCTAGCAACAACTTTCTACTCGGCAATCGTGAACATCCTATCTGCCCAATCATTTTTCATCTAAATTTCCCCTTTCTCCTCTCTTCTATGACCTACACCTAACACATTTATTTAATATTAAAGAGATAGTGGCGTCTAGACTTATACAATAGAATTTTCTGGCTGTCGTTAGTTGGAGAAACGCAAATGGGTGTTTTTTCACCTTCCACTTCATTGCGTCATAATGTTGTAAAGTAATTAACAAAACTAAGTTAATATTAATTAATATAAGTAGACGATATTTGCAACTTATTTAATTAATTAATTTCATAAATACAATATATGAGAGATGTTTTTTGGTATACCTTCTAATGTACGTAATTGAATTTAAATGTTAAATAAACAAACTTCCTTTTTATATTGATCTAATCGAATTATTTTCAAAATAAAAATTATAATATATGAAAATTTTCTATGCAAATATAATTGAGAAGTAAAATAAAATACCAAAATATTTTGATTGAATTATTTCTAATCAAAATGATAATAATTAAAATTCAATTAGAGAAGAGATTAAAAATGTTGATGGCCATTTTGGTTATTTAAATTTGCATAAAACAAAGCTTTTCAATATTATGATTGCCACCAGAAAAAAAACCTTTTAATCTATTGATTAGCGAAATATTTTTTGACTAATTAAATAAACAATAAATTGCATTTGCTATAAATTATTGTGGTGTTTTTTTTCGAATTATATTAGAATTTTTCGAAAGTATTTTCGTTTTATTTTTATTTTTTATTTGTTTCAAACGAAATATAAGATAAAATTTTTTGAAGTTTATTTAATTTGCAAAATTCTTTAATTTTCTGACCGAACATCAATTATGAATAAAAAACCACCTACCTACCTTAATAAAGGATGTTGGAATTGTTGATTAAGTGCACTTTTATAGTCCTTGGTTAAGCATGAATTTCACCATAAATACAACCGCAAAATATAATATCTTTTTGAGTTGTTAATTAATGTAAAATTGTTTTATGGAAATTCTTATAATTAAAAACAAAAAGTTTTACTTAGTATTTTTGGTTTGTTTATTAAGTACGGAATTATTGTGAATTTTCGACTTGGAACATTTATTTGCGATTTAAAGGGATTTTTTAATACAAAGTGTAGCATAAAAGTAATGAGATTGATTTTTTTTTTCAATAATTTTATTTTATTTTTATACTTTAATGTAATTCTCTTTCAGAATAGTTCCATTCTTTAACTGGAATCGCCTTCAGCTCCTTAGTCATGCTACTTTGGATATTATCGGCAGGACTACTGCAAGAGGGATACTTTTGAATGTAGATCCATACCACAGGATTGATACCAGAAGTGGCCTACGGGTTTTGGGGAACACTCACTCCTGAGCTGGTCTAGCACAATCAGGAAATTACAAGTTTCCTTATTATATATCTTTGAGCGAAGAGTACTCACCAGATACTCTTAAAACTCGAATAAACAGGTACCACAGGGGGTCGGGTGCCCCACCGTTGGAACCTTTTAACTGAAACGTGGTTGAGTGTGGTTGTCAGGATTGGATGGTAGGATCCTGGTTGCTATCACTGCAGATGATAGTAGAGGTTTATATAGGCCTTGCTACCAACCGTTAGGGTAACTGATAGAGCTTGTAACTGGTAGAACTGGTTTAGAGGCATTCCTTATCGCAGGAATTGACTGAAGATTGAATATTTGACTGACGATGGTTGTCATATAGGAATTCCTGGCAACGAATATGGTGATCGCCTTGCAAAAAAAGTTCTGCTATGGTTAGCTCCCATAGTAATCGCGGAATTTGTTAATCTACTCATGTCGTGGTAACTAGTAGCATAAACGTCCACCAGATGCACACTGCCAGACCATCGTCAAACCGATTTACTCGATAACCAATCCAAAATTCTGGCAGGAAAATTGCTCAGAATTCGAATAGGTTAACCGCCGTCACCAACAACTTTCTACTCGGCAATCGTGAACATCCTATCTGCCCAATCCTGTGGCGTTCGTCTCGCCATACCACACATACAGGCGGATTGTCACACAACAAGGAGCTTCTTTTCGAGTAGGATTCCCTTAATAATAGGATTGAACTACTAGATCCAGCTACTACACCCTTCAACCTAATTACATATACTAATCTACTCCATATAATATATAATTATTACTTTTCCTCTATCGCAATTAAAAGGAAACTTTCCCTGCCTTTGTCCATTTGAACATTTAAACCGTCCTAGCCAAAAATGGCCCTACGTTCGTCGTGTTTAAATGTTTTTTCAGAAACAAGCAAACAAACAACTAACATTTATAAGGTAATTTCTGAAGTATTGACAGATTTGTGATTTGAACTTGGTTGTAACATTTGTAAGGTTAAATTTTGTTTATGATATTTTGTGATAGCAAAAAAAATATATTTTAAATTAATTTTCGTTATTATAATTTTCTACAAGATAAAAAAATATTGTTAAATATTAGTTTAAAAAAATTAAATATTAATTTTTAATAATAATAATATTAACGTTTATATTAATAGTTTGAGAAAAAAATTCAATTAATCTAAAAGATTTTAATTCTAAGAAAATGTAAATATAACAAACTCATAAAATGATATAATATTTTTGTTTACAATAAACAAAAAAGGAAGTAGGCTAAATAATAATATATGCTATAAAAATGTCCTAGCAAATTTTTATTTATTTGAATGCATGTACAATAAAAGACAACATAAAATACAATCTTATTCATTGATTTTTCCATTAACTTTGTGCGACTTTTGTATTTATTTATTTAAGGATAAAACCATTTTTTTTTATATACATGTATAGTTATGTATATTAATATATTTTTACATCATATTTTGTTGAAGGTTATGTTTCGTAATATTGGAAAAATTCTATTTTATGAATAATAGTAAATAAAAAATGGGATATGAATGAAATTGAATCGACCTTTTTGGAATTAAATATAAAGTTTAATATTAATTTCTCTTAATATTAGGAAACTCATCATTTGATTGATTGTTTACCAAATAATAGTGAAATTTTCTTTTTCTTAAAAAATGTTTCGTTAGAAGTTTTTACTTTTTCAAAGGTCATGCATTTATTATACTTGTATATGGAATCGTGCTTCGGTATGTTTATGCATTGCATTTTGAAAAGTGTAAATATTTATAAGGGCAAAAAAAATCTGCTATTATTTATAGGAAATACCAAATAAATTATTTCCAATAAGTTCTATAAATTTTATATGAATGAATTTATAAAAATGTATTTTGTTATTTTTGGTTTTTTCTTCTTCATGTACTCTCAGGCATCATATTTAGTTTTAAAATGAAATAGCAAATCCCATACTTACATCTAAAAATATTCTACCCATTTTAAATAGTATGATTAAAAATTTGAGTTTCTTAGTTAAATATAATACAAAAAAGTGTAATTACCTTTTTTTGAGTTTTAACTTAAATAAACTATTATTCAATTTGTAGTTTGGGAAAAAATAGCACTGATATAATTTATTGAGTATAAATTTTACCATTTTAGTGAATATAAAATAAGTTTGTCAAAAAATTCTCAAAAAAAACACCGATTTTTTCGGAAAAATTTTCGAACAATTTTCCGTTTGGCATACAAAGTATGTTCAAAAAGTACCGCGAATTTTGTGTTTTTTTTATAAATTATTTATTTTTTCATGAATATCTATTTTATTCCCTTCAAACTAATCCCCACCAGATATTATACCCTTGTGCCAACGTTTTTTCCAATCCTTGAAGCATTTCTAAAAATCATTTTTTATTATCTTGTTCAGCTCCTCATCCGATGACGTCTCTATCTCCTCAATCATAGAAAAAGTCACAGGGGGTCAGATCTGGGGAATACGGTGGCTGCGGCATTATTAGTGTGTTGTTTTTGGCCAAAAATGACAAAAGCCAAATTTTGTTCTTTCACAAATCCGGGCGTTTCTGGTGGATTGCTTCGCGCAACTTGCGTATAACGTGCAGGTAATATTCCGTATTGACCGTTCTACCCTGTGGTAAGAACTGATGATGTACCACTTCCCTGCAATCGAAGAAAACTGTAAGCAAAACCTTCACATTCGACCGAACTTGGCGCTTTTTTCGGTCTTGGCTCGTGCGGCCGCTTCCATTGGGAGGATTGAGCTTTGGTTTCCTCATCATAACCATAAGTCCATGATTCATCGCCAGTTATGACCCTCTCGTGCATATTTGGGTCATCGCGGATATAGTCCAACAACTCCTTAGCAATGTTAATGCGATGCTGTTTTTGGTCGAAAATGGGAAAAATCGAAGACGAGCCAAAACATGTGCAAGCAAAGCAGCTGTCAAAAATTAACTGAATATTCAAAATGGCCGAACATAAGTGAGAGACATGAGTACCAACATAACACCACAAAAAATCGAAAATCTAATATACGTACCCCGCGGAAATTCAAAATTCGCCATACTTTTAGAACAGACCTCGTATAGGGCTTTGAAAATCTATACATAACTGTAAAAAGGCTAATTTTTATATAAAAACTGACTACTTGGTGGGCATTTCTGAACACTATAATCGTAGGATAACCAACTTTCTTTAACCTAAAAATGAAAGTTGAGAAACGGTTGATATCCAATTTTTTTTTAAGCCTGATCTTGAAAGATTTTATTCTAGACTATATGTAATTTTAATAAAATGGTACCACAAACTATATAAAACATGCTGAAATTTGAGCTTTACTATACCAAAATTGCCCAGTATACTTGATTTCTAGATTTCGTGATGCCAATTGACCTCCAGGATCGGTCGATTTGACGCTGTTGTAGTTTATTTTTTTTTGTAAAATTTTATAAAATATATTTTTTGCAAAAAAGTATTAAACCTACACATATGGTATTTAAAAATAAGCATCCATTGAATAATGACCAAATGACAACTTGAAATAATCATAAAAACTATCTCTAAAGGATTGAGTTCTGCAAGGTGTTTTTTTTCTCTAACAGTTGAATTTTTTTGTATTATTTTTTTTAATGACATAATTTAGATAGTATAAATAAATAAAAATATAATAAAATTCTATACTTAAAATGAGTTGAATATAATTATATTTTTCAAATTACAAAGTGGATAACCCTAGCAGATTAAAAAAAGTTTTACATGAAAAATCAGATCGATTTTCATAAATTTGAACTTTTAAAATTATAAAGTACAATATATATTAAAACTCTACTAATTACTTAATAAAATATTTATATTAGAACCAATTAATAATAGTACATACATTAATATGTACTTATCGCATGAGAGAGTCTATTGAGTCGTGTTTTAACTTTGAAATGAAAAGTTGTGCAAATGTTTTTTTTTTCTTCAAAAAAATACTAAACCAATTGCAAAATGTACATAAGTCTTTACGAGTATATATGTAGAACACGCAAGTTTTCCAGTTTATTTAATTTGTTTCGAAATTAAAGATCTTTATTCAAGCTAAAAGCTAAAACTTTTCACCTAAAACAACTTATTCACAATTATTCCAATATAATTAGAAGCACGCTTTTTCAAACATTCGCATGCGTATTGTAAAATATTAATTTTTTTTATTCTTGTCACCAAATTCAAAAAAAAGTTTTATGGAAAATAGTACCTTTTTATGTGTGTGTGTGTGTATCTACTAGCAGTTGATATAAATGTACAATATATGTTAAATTTTAGGTTACAAATAAATCGGGTTGAACCTCAGGACTAAATGAATCAGAATTAATTAAAATTTGAATATTTTTTGTTATTGTTCAAATTTCATATGCATGCAGGAAAGATGTGTACATGATTTGTTCAGGAATATGCTCGATTTAGACATGAAAACTTTCAACGTTCAAGATAACGATGTTGGAATTTTCATTTAATTTCATCAAAAATATATACTTAATCAAAGAATAAAATTTACTTACTATGAACACATAAAGAGAATTGCCATGAGTCCTGATAACCAAGTCCCGTTAATTTTTATACCAGTTCTTTGTAAATGAAAGTCCCTAAAAACTCGTTCTACTCTCATCAACTATTACTCGTATATACGAGCACATTTGCACTTCCATTAGTGTACAACGGACATATCCTTTTTAATATATTTTCATATACGAATACGAGTATGCATCCATATCAAAGAGGACGATATATGTAAAATGAAATTTCAAATCAGAATGTTTCCGAACGAATTAAATCACTTTGGAAATTAGTTTTTGTAACTCAATTAATGTGATAAATTGTGAGAATACTATCTAAACTACAGAATGATGCTGAATTTTGAATAATTGAAATTATCAAAATACGAGCACATATATATATAGTCTGTAAATGGAAAATGATACACCAAAATTAATAAAACAAACAGTATACGATTCAATTTAAAGATAAATCAAAATAATTAATTAACGATTAATCAACACACTGTCTTGGAAAATCATATAAATTCAATTTAAAAAAAAAATTCCACAATTTAAAGTTATTTAACTTTAAAGATTAATAGTTTTTTGTTTGTTTGCTAATATTGTTTTGTTGGTATTTTTGTTAAATGATATTTATATTATTATTTATTAAAATTTGATTCATAAAGAAATAAAATAAGATAATGAGTTGAAGAGGATTCAAATAAATAAAAACCTTACAACAGCATAATGCTAATTATTCACTGGAATTCATTAAAAAGGTTTGAACCACAGATAATCTGTGCTTGAACTGTCAGCGTTTGAGCTGTTAGCCTTTGAACTGTTAGCCTTTGAACTTTAAGCATTTGAACTGTCAGCGTTTGAACTGTCAGTATTTGATTTGAACTGTAAGCATTTGAATGATGATTGATCTGTACCAGAGGCGATAGTTTAACACAACACAGCCTTGTGGGTGTTTGGAGAAGAAAAAAATCATAATTCATAATTGAAATTAAAGAGAAGTAACATAACGTTTTTTTATGTGTAAAATCTTAGCTCTCGGTATGTGGGACTAAATTCGTCAATGCAACAGGAAATGTGTAACTGAAAGTAGGGAGAAGCGCACGCTATTCAATTTATCCAATTTACTAAAATATTAGGTTGTCAAGAAAGTAATTTCGTTGTTTCCAGACAGAGGACTTAATTGTATTTTTTTCACAACCAACTTCACACTTAAGCCGCATAATCATATATATTTTGATAGCTGACATAGCAAGGCTTGCTTGTGAAAAAATTCGATTGATTCTGCAAAGTAGTTTTTGGTTGATACCCTTTTAAATATGGAAAGTGAAAAACAGCATTTTCGGCATATTTTACTTTTTTTACTATAGAAAAGATAAAAATGGTGTCAACCACTCATTCTGCTAACCTTAGTCTTGAACAGAACGACACATTGCCATGATGCTTTTTTAAATACGTTCTGAATTAATTTTTTATAATATAAATTAAATAATTTTATAAGTATTATAGATATTAAAATACTTGCTATGTTAATATATAGTTCATTATACAAATCCTTTTTTGAAAGTTAGTTGGCTAAAATAAGTATTTATAAATAATTTCTGTAATTGATATTATAATAAAATTTGAGGTTAATACTTTTTAATGCCGTGTTAATTAATTATATTTAAAATTGGTACATGAAATATTAACAAATTTATTATAAAACATTAAATTTCCTAAGTAATATAATTTTTTTGAATTTATAAAATTCAAAAAAATTATTTCAACAGTACCAAAATGACATCCTTTCAAGTCATGAAACTGTAGTTGTTAGGTTACACTTTTTTGGATGTTATCAAACGTACCAAGATGGCGTCATTTCAAGTGCTTTTTTTATACTGGGGAACAAAGAACAGTTTCACAGATTTTGATAAGGTGAATAGGGGCTGTCTGGGGAACCATATGAATCCCTCTTTCGTAAACAAAAACGCATTGATAAAGATAACCGTGTATAAGGGGTCTTTGTCATGATAGAGAATCGAAGTGTTTTCAATTTAAAAAAAAAACCTGTTTTTTTATTCTTTCAAGGATTTACCTATAAAAAAAAGTTATTTTTATAAAAAAAAACATTCCACATTTCTATCAGTTTTTGTTATTGAAAGCGTCCCTGAGCAAGTTTTGTCTTTCACTGCTTCTTGATCTTTCAAAAATGCTAAATGTTATCGAAAAGCCCATGATATTGGTAAGAAATACTCCTTATAAGCTCATTCCAACTTTTTCTTAAATCAAACTCTCGGATTTACCAGGCCTAGCACATAATTTGATGGTCCATCATTTCTTCAAAACACAACTTTTCGTAGTTTTCGAAAAAGGTTGAAATCTGCCGCACGAGCCAAGACCGAAAAAATCGCGCCAAGTTCAGTCGACAGTTTTCTTGGATTGCAGGGGCGTGGTGCATCATCAGTTCTTGCCACAGGTTAGAACTGTCAATGAGGAATATTACTTGCAAGTTATGCGCAAGTTGCGCGAAGCAATCCGCCAGAAACGCCCGAATTTGTGGAAGAACAAAAATGGGCTTTTGCACCATGATAACGCCTCTGCTCACGCATCGTTGTTTGTGCGTGAATTTTTGGCCAAAAACAATACACTAATAACGCCGTAACTTTTTCTTGTTCCCGAAACTGAAGAGCCCCATGAAAGGACGACGCTACGCTATGATTAAGGAGATAAAGACGGCATCGAAGGAGGAGCTGAACAAGATCACAAAAAATGATTTTTTGAAGTGCTTCGAGGATTGGAGAAAACGTTGGCACAAGTGTATAATATCTGATGGGGATTACTTTGAAGGGGACAGAATCGATATTCATGAATAAATAAATTATTTTTGAAAAAAACACAAAATTCGCGATACTTTTTGAACAGACCTCGTCTAGTAGATTTGATGCTAAGACTGCCATCTCTGTGATTTTGTGAGTACACTTTTTTTAAAATATTAATTAATCTGTTAATATTGACTACACAAAAATATAAGTTAAAATCCTGACTTATATTTTTGTGTAGTCAATTTACCAAAAACAAACAAAAACTTTCAATTCTATTCAATATTGTGTTAATTTTCGAAATTTGCTTAAATTAAGATTTTGTAATTGCGATTTTAAAATGATATAAACCCAAATTTTCTATAGTATGGAATAATTTCAAGCTTTAAAAATCATATTTATTAAACATGATAACCATAATACTAATTAAAATAGAATTTAATATCAGCTTAACCCTTTTATCCGATCTGTGCTACTATTCGTATATTGGACGGATTTTCGTAACAAATCAATAGATTTAGAATTGTTAATTTTTGGCTTGTCTATCCTGCTCCATTGGGATTCCACATTTGTACTGTCCAAAAATAGTACAATCCAAAATAACACTTGGAACTACACACACATACACACACACACACATAATAAATGTTTGAATTTAATTAAGTACATATACGTTATCTGGGATTTGAACGAATCCGATTGCAATGGTTAAAGTACATTACATAAACTATCACTTTAGTTATACAAATGTTGCCCACCTTGGTCTCTATAGGGTATTACATGATATCGAACAGATTTTAGCACAAACACATAAATACGTTAGATGAAATCTCCAATTTTCTATAGAAAATATTCTTAGTAAATATTTTTGTTAAAAAAAATTTCATCTTTCATAATTTAGATTTTTTTTTCTTTTCAGTGATTAAAGGTACATTTTTATGTTATATTTATTTATTCGTATATATATATATATGTATATATTCGTCGATATAGGTTGAAATAAAATTGAAAATAAAAATATTCGTAACATTGTGGCATAGAAAATTCACTTAAATTCCATCATGAAAGGAGTCCTTATGCACATATTTTTGAAATAAGTAAAGAAGAAATTTCCATGCACTTGCACATTTGTGCATACAGGATGTCTAATAAGTATTAATATTGAACTGAAATGTGATATTGCGAATAATTTCATAAATATGACATATTTTTCAAATTAATTTCTTCACATTCATAATCGTTATTTAAGAGTTTATTCATGAAAAGATTGCTTAGCTAGAAAAAGTTAATCCAGGATGATTTATCACCACCTATTTAATATTTATGCATTCTAAACGCGGAAAAAATATATTTTATGTTACGGTAATACACGTATATAAAATGGTAATTGATATAAAAGCAGTTTCCAATTGTATGAACTTAAAAAGAGTTTCCCATCATATAAACTTTAAAGGATCTCACTTATAAAGTAGGGCAAGGATTATTCAAATAACATTTTAACTTGTTATTTTTCTGTAAGCACTTAAAACGTAATCATACTAATCACAGACAAATACTTACTAAGCACCAAAATATGTTAAAAATATATTTTAAATAATAAACAGATCAATATTCTTGGAATAATATACTCTTTTTAGGATTATCGAAAAAAGCACATTTATATTTTGCAGTTTTTATGAAATTTTTATTACTGATAATTTTTAAAGAAAAAATAATATTATTATCTTACTGAAATAAATTTATTTATGGTATTTTTCTGTTTTTCTTCTTCTAACAAAAGTTTTGTAGTTGGAAAATATTAAATTGGAAACTTTTATTCTGTAAAATCAATGTTATCGTATTTGCATAAAGAGAAAGTTTCCAGCATGTAAAACTGTAGATTTTATTCTCTTGAGAATATTGGAAAATTTTAAATTATTATGTAAATAGGAAAATTTTAAATAAATAAGAAAAATTCTAAGACCAATTTTGAAATTTTATTATTTTTATTTAAAGTATCAAAAAAAAATATATTTCCTTAATTTTCTAATAAAAAGAACGGGTTTTTTTGTATGGGTAATAATTGGGATTTCGTTTTTTTATTGGAAAATATTTAATAGGTGATCAAATAAGAAGAAAAATATATATTTAACTTTTTAACATTTGATTATAAACTATTTTTAATGCTAATTTTGAACCCAAGCTCTCACTCATCATATAGGCCGGCAAACTGCTGGAAAAATTACTGAAGCCATGGCTGCAAGTAGCTATTCAAAGTGTCGGTGATTTATTGGATCTACAGTGGGAACCATTGAATAAGTGGCAAAAGCAGTCCACGCTACATTTTACAGAGAAAATTATTGTGCTTGTACATAATTTCTTATGGTCAAATGGAACGACATGCTTGATGCTCTCGAAAATTCCTTCGGAGTGCCAGACTATCTGCTGCAAATAATAAGGAGTTATCTTAGTGACTGTGAGCTTTTGTATAGCACGGCGGATGGAACTTTTCGAAAAAGAGTCACCTCAGGGACAGCACAGGGCTCTATACAAGGGCCGCACCTGTGGAATATATTTCACGATGGTATTTTAAGGTCCGCCCCGTCGGCGGGATGTTAAGTATATACCAGCTTCTCATCCCAATGATGGCATAAAAAGATAAAATAGCTAACAAGGGCAAATGTAAATACTTGACAGTTAATGTGATATTGTAATGTACAATTTCACATAAACACCGCTACGGGAGAAGTGGTGCATGAACAAAAATTGATGCAAATAGAAAGATGAAAAGGTGAATGAGGAAGAATAGAAGGAAGTTGTGATGGAAATATAGAGGAGAAAGGTCAGGAAGTTACAAGATTGCTGATCGGGGTACAGACCTAAAGTACTCTAATAAATAAAGTAGGTACCACGGGAACCCCACAGAACGAAATTCAAAATAATAAATAGATCTTTCAGGATTATGGCGTTGACGCTTTGCATAGCTTTCATGCATAATGCTTTATATGGTTTGCTTGAATGCTAATGTAATTGGAGTCGTACCTGTTTTGGATTGATGCTTCAGGATTATGGCGTCGAAGCTTACATAGCTTATAAGCTGCTTAGGCTATTCGGTGGTGGCTGTGGTTGAAACCTATATCGCGGGTATAATAGGCGGGATCGCAGGTGGGAGATAAATATCAATTATCTCGGGCGCTGTCACTGCTGATGACAGCAGAGGTTGAGATAGTCCTCGCCACCAGCAGTTGGAGTATTCAGTTTGTAAATGATTGCTGACTGTTAATTATTATTTATGGTAGTGCATTGATTGGGCGTACCTCAATCCTTATAGTCGTAGCGACTCGTGTCATAGGTAAATGACGAGTGGTTTTCACGTTAAATCAATCAATAATTCTATTCTAAGGATGGATATGTCGGACGATACCTTCATTGATGGACATTGCTGTGGTCATAGCCGCTCGAAATGGTGAAGCTCAACCAAGTCATGCTAAGAGCAAATGGATTAAGTCTGCCAGCTGAGAAAACCCAGATTGTTTTGCTTACCAAAAGATGAATACCTCCAGTAATTTCTAGTGGAAGATGAGATTATTCTAACTCAACCAGCGATCAAATATATTGGATGATATACTGGATGGAAATTAAAGCTGTCATTGAGAAAGCTGCCAAGACAATTACCAATGTAGGCGGACTCTCACCTAGCAAACGAAAGCTCTTCATATCCACCACCCATCATCAAAGAAAGAGATCTTATTCAAACTCCTCAGTTTGGCTTTCGGAAAAAATATAGATCTATTGTATAGAATTACAAATAAAATAAAAAAATCTTGCTGGAGATCGACCAAAAGAATTCTTTGAATAGCCCGCTTCATATATTTCATAGAGGCAGTTTAGGGTCAGGTATAGCCAAGCGTATTCCGGCCTTAAAGATATAAAAGCTGGAGTACCTCAAGGAAGCGTACTAGACTCAAAGTTAGCGCAAATTATCTTTACATACAGGGAAGAACACCTTCAGACAGTATGAGGATCAAGATTCTTATCTCTAAGGACTTTTCAAATAATATAAGTGCGAAAATTTAACGTGCTTCAATACAGGTGAGGGCCAGGCACATTCTGAAAGAGAAGAAGATACGGCAAAGTAATCCCCGGAGAAAGTGACTGTGTTTTGAGCTGACAACTAAAGTTTCATTATGAAATTGCATTGGGATAATCAAAAGGAACTTTCGTTTCTTTCAAAAAGTGATCAAAACTCTTTACATCTTCTGATTGTGAAGAAATTTAACGCTACCGATAAGAGGATTGCAGTCATTTCTTGCGCGTTTAAACGTCCTCCGGTTTTCCTCAGAAGGGTTGGTCCTATAAGACCGGAAGATTTACTATTGTTCCCCGATCGCCAATGTGGAACGAAATGTTTCATGCCGTGTAAAATAATATTCGTGAGCATATCAGCGGCGGTATTCACGTCACTATTGAGGAAACATAGTGACCAGTCAAAACTCTTAAAGAAGCTGTTCATTTTAGGAGCTTTGTCTTTAACTGAGTGGGTCCGCCATGCCAAGAGGCGAAAGTATGTTATCGGGGTCAAATATCATCGTGAAGCTTCTAGATCCAACAATTTCATTTCCAAGCCCTCCTTTTAACCTGACTAAATATATTTACTGCTGACAAAATTTAACAAACTCTGACTGATTTAGCCTATCAAAAATACACCAAAACTTCAAGTCACTAAATAATCTCATTTACTGTAAAGTATCATCAGACTTAAATCTAGAGGTCCTTATACAAACTGAAAAATAAACAAATTTAATTATTTTCACAGAATTAATAATTGATTTTCAAAAACTATGAATTATAAATAATTTTCTTTACGAATATTCATGAAATAATTCTTAATTTAAATAATAAGAAGAAAAAAAATAAAAAATTTATATAATTTTTGTAATCTTTTGAAAGAAAACGAACGATTCATGAATATAAAATAATTTATGCCTCATTAAAACAAAAAACCTATAAAGAATAAGGACATCAAAGTTGAAAAGGAAATAACTTAAACCGTAAACCTTTCGCGCTGAAAGCATGAATTTTTATTATATTCCATTAATCAAAATAAAGTTTTTCTTAAATATTCTCTTAAAATTTATATTTTCTGTTATGTTAATTTATTTATGATGTGAATAAATTTTTTACAATTAAGCAATTTATTTTATTTTCACTTAAAAGTGTTGAATAATTCTTTTAAAACATTTTTGTATCTAATTAATAAAAAAATATTTTTCAAAAATTTTTGTAATTGACTTCCCATGAACATGAAATTGATAAAAATATTTTCATTAATAAATAATTAAAAATAATCTTGAGAGGAATTTTAATTTGCTTAAGATTATCATATTTTTAATGTTCATTTTTTTAAAAACTATTTTACATAAAATATAAAATTAGAAGTAAAATTTTTTACAATAAATTGCAACTTGGATAATAAAATATATATTATCCAATTTGTAATTTGGAAAATCAAAATTAATCAAATAAATTAAAAATTTTAAATTCGGAATAAATTTTATTTATTTATAAAAACTATTATTTGCCATTAAATATTTTAGACTTAATATACTATTAAACTTTTGAAGGTAATTTTCAGAACTCGATACCTTTCATGAAATTTTTATGATTTTTTCGCACATTTCAATTTAAAGTTGACAGATTTTGTTTTTTAAATGATCCAAAATTTAGAGATTTTAAGATGCTTCAAAACTTAGGCCGCCAGATGATGAAAATTAAACTTCTCAAAAAAAAATGGCCGCTACATGACTTCTTACTAGTCTCAATAATTTTGATGTAATTTTTGAAGACATTTTCACACATTTTGGTGTATAATTGATCTCAAGGTTTTGAGATCATTTACATAATTATGATTTTTTAGGTAGTCTTAAAGGAAAAAAAAATGGCCGTTACATGACTTCTTACTGGTCTCAATAATTTTGATGTAATTTTTCATTACTTGCAAATTTAAGCATGTAATTCAGCTATTACTTGTCGGATGATGGTTTTTAAATTATCTAAATTTAAGATTATTTGCATTAATATAATTTTTTGGGCAACCTTGAAAGAAGAAAAAAATGGCGTCAACGATACTTCTTAGATAATTTTGAGATAATTTTTCATGACTTTTTTGCATATTTCAGGCGGATGATGGTTTTAAAATTAAAAGATTCTTTGCATAAATATGATTTTTTGGGTAGTCTCTGAAAAGAGACTTCTTGGAAAACTCAATCATTTTGAAATAATTTTTGTTGGCATTTTCACAAATTTCGGGCTATTACTTATCGGATATTGGTTTTAAATGCTTTAAAATTAAAAAATTATCTAAGTTAACATTATTTTTGATATAGTCTTAAAATAAAAAATCCAATGATGTCAAATCGCATGATCTTCGAGGCTTATTGAAATCACCAAATTTTGAAATTACGACTTCTGGGAAACTTTTTATAAAATAAATGGAAAATTTGTCATATTTTGTGTAGTTTGTATTAAAACAATATATAGTCTAGATTAAAATCTTTAAGTTTAGGATAAAAACATTTACGAAGATACTCAGAATTGAGGTTAACGTTCTTTCCTTGTTAATTTTCAAAAAAATCGGACCAATGACATCTTTAAGCCAAAATGCACACTATAATCGAATATATGGGCTTTTTTAATAAATACTTGTGGGTTTTTATAATCTTGTATAGGATAATTGTACTTATGAACATATCCACCACCAATTGATAAATAAGCCTCATCGTTAAAGAAAATTTTGTTCAAAAAATCAGCATTCAAAGCGTTTTTTTTCAACGTGTTTTGTATTTACTTGAAAATATCATAATATAAAATGGTAAATTTTATTGTAGTTTAATAAAATATATAAGTTTTAATAAAATAAATTATAAATTATTCTAATGTTACAAGAACTGTATTTTCCAAACTTTAAAATGGATAATTCTGCAGAAAATATCAAATTGGAAATTAAACTTTTCAATTTTTAAGATTTCTTTTCATATTAATATTTTGTACAATTAAAAGTTTTGTATATTTACTAAAAATTAGTAAAAAGTTATTCATAAAAAATATTTCACTTCAAGAATGATTAAAGTTTTACTTAAAGTATTTACTACAAGAAAGATGTCTTCTTTTGGAAGCCTACAAAAATTAACTATGAAAATTTCATTTTTTTTTATCATTATAGATGGTGAATTATAATTAATTTTTTCTCCCTATACTAAAATCATATAGTACTTGTATTTACAAGGTGAAATTCACTTTTATTTAAAAATGATTTAGAGAACAACAAAAAAACAAAAATAATCAATAAAATATGTCATCAATCACGAAATCCATTCAAAGTCTCTCATTGATGATCGTTAAATACACCACAGCAAGTGATAAAATATTTTTTGTCCTGTTGATAAAATCACGTAATAAGAATCAGAGATTAAGTATATACACTCTAAAGTGTATAATATAATTTAAAAAAAAATAAAATAAAAAAAATTCCTTCATTTTATTTTTGGCTTTCAACCATGAACAGTGAGTGGCATACTAGTTTCTTAATGCGATTGCTTAACAAACAGTCTTTTTTCATCCATTATGTCAGTAGTAATTAGAGAATTTTTGTCGGACGTAATTTATATTTTACGTGTTGGCCTTATATCTAGAAATTGGCTAGTATTATTAAATGGGCTTATGTCTCCTCCACTCTATGCTTTTCATCTTTAATTTACTGTTCATTAAATAGATGAGTACGCGTGCTTTGGATATTTTTAGGCCCACACTCGTTTCAATATCATGACTGGTAATATTTAAGCCTAGAGTACAATAGTTGAGAATATTGACAAGCAAGAGCAAAAAAAAAGAAAATACTCCATGTAAATACGAACAAAAATTAAAATGCCATGTTAAAAGACTATATTTAAAATACAAAAAAAAAATTTAAAATTACGTTCAATTATTATGGTAGTGGTTACAGAATGAACATTGTCTAATGTCTCACGAAGGTAAAAATTATTTCCAGTCATTTAACACGTTTACCTACCATTTTTGTATACTCGAATACGATTTAGTATCCTATAAATAAAAGGTAATCCAAGGTGACAAAAAATCGTCTTCATTTTAAACTTAATTAAGATTCTGAACAGTTTGGCAAAAAAATTATATCAATAAATAACCAAATGTAAATGGCAATTTACTCTGTACAGTTTGACGTGGAAAAGTATAAATTGATTTCTACATAAAAAATCGAACGATCTAAAAACATTACATGACCATACTTCCTAATGTGAATTTTTTACATACATTTTGGATATTCTTGTTTATTCGTAATGTGCCAGTACCCCAATTTCATTTTATAGTATTTACGAAAAGTTTGTTTGTATTCATCATGTAAAGTGATACGTTTTTATTGAAATTCAATAAATTTTATCATACATTTTCATAAATATTCGCTGTGACAAAATATGGCAGATACGAGTACGATTTTGCCTAAAATTTAACTCAAGTAAAGGGACTGTTTTTTATTCTATTCTGTTTTTTTTAATTTTTTTTTTCAAATATTACTAATAATATACACGGTGTGTCTCAAAAATAACCGAACTTTATATTTAAATCATACACCATGCAGCGCCATCTATTGAAAATTTGCAGTATTGAAAAGATACATTCATCCTCTTTACACACTGTGTAGAAATAAAAAAACCAGAAAAAGATGTTCGTGAATTTTTTTACATCACTAAGAGCGATCTGGCAATAATGCATAAAGCTTGTACATTGTACGTTAGTCCCTCCTAATTATGACAGACGATGGAAAGTAGATATACTTCGAGAATCCTAAACGCAAGAAATCGTTGGTTGATCCCGGCCAACCATCAACATCTTCCCCAAGACCAAATCGCTTCGGACGGAAGACGATGCTGTGCGTTTGGTGGGATCAGCAAGGTATCGTCTAATATGAGATGTTGAAATCTGGTGAAACTGTTAATGCCCACCGCTGCCACCAACAACGAAAAAAGGACGGATTATCAACAAAGACATGACAAGCGGATTTTCCTCCACGACAACGCACCATCGCACACGTCAAAAATGGTCCGAAACTAATTAGAGACACTCAACTGGGAGGTGCTACCCCACCCCGATTAATCATCAGACCTGGCGCCTTCCGACTACCACCTGTTTTCGTCGATGGGCTACGCGCTCGCTGAGCAGTACTTCGATTCTTACGAAGACGTCCGAAAATGGCTTGATGAGTGGTTTGCCTCGAAAGAGAAGGAATTTTTTTGGCGCGGTATCCACAAATGACCCGAAAGATGGGAGAAATGTGAAGCTAGCAAGGGCAAGTACTTTGAATAAATTTATTTTTGCTTTCTATGAAAAAAAACATGTATTTTTTTGACTAAAAAACAGCGTATTTAAGCTTATACACCTGGTAGACTATAGAGAAAAAGTGGTAGAGTTATAGAAAAATCTCGCTTCAAAAGTATAACTTTCATGTAAAGCGAGAGTGTAGAGCTGTACAATAACTCTACGCGAGAGTTTTTAGACGAGATTCGCTGTAGTGTAAACGCCTTTTGGTAGAACACTCTTAATCGCTAAATCGTCTCCATATTCTATTCAACAAACAAAATAGACCATAGAGCCTTATATGTGACTTTACTCAGATTCGTATATTTTGTACTGATGGAATTTTTTTTTTCTGTAAACTTTGGCATTAACTTTTATTCAATTTAGTTTGTTTTGCTCAATTTGACAGAAAAAGGTTGATTTCCTTACAGTAAAGTCTCGAAATTCGAAGGTGACATACGCAAACATATTTTATGTGTTTGGGTGGTCGGCTATTAATTAACTTTCAGTAGTTCGAGATAAAACCGAACATATTCCCATTTTTGGATTCAGTTCCACACCCAACAATTCCGTTATTTTTTTATTTTCTAATAAGTACAGAATAGCTGGCGCCATTTATTTTCATCGTACACTAATTTTTATTTAAAATATAGACGCACCAAAGCGAAATGTCAAGGCAAATGTTATTGTGCGCTCTACCGTATAGAGATCTCTAGACGAGAGTAGTCACGCGCAAAAGCGTGTTTGGTAGAGATCTATAAAAAATTTCTCTGCAAACTTTCTACGTAGATAAATTTTATAGTACGGATGCACGCAGTCTAAATAGGATTGGTAGAGAAGATTTTTTTTCGGTAGAGCTCTGCCACTTTTTTCTGAGATTTGGAAAACATTACAGTTTTAGGTGTATGCAAGTGAAAAATTTTTATGTAACGAGAATGATTCTCTTTATGTGAGTATGAGCACTCTCTTGCTGAGAGTTTTTAACCCTCTTTTCCCCCACTCACTCTTCAATCTGAATACAGTTCTAATTGGCCGCACGTCAAGTTGGGTAACACCCTATTCCTTCCATTGCTCTATATTTCTTCCTTATGACACTACGGTCAAAATATTAAAACTAATAAAAATAAAATAAAAATCTTGAAACAAAAAAATTAATCGCATTATTTTATGTATAGAATATTTTTGGGTTTATAAATCCATTTTTTGAATCGTTTAAATTATTTTCATTTTTGTATTTTTTCGATTTTTGTCTCCCGTCCCACCATCTCTTCCGTGTTCCGGTACCCACTTTCAACCCAAAAATCACATCTCCGCCGCCACAAGAAATGGCATTTTTATGGCGTAAACATATTTTTAATTAAAATTTTGTTTTTTTTAACACGAGCTTTGGTTTTAATGCCGTAAATTTCCTTGCCTATTTTTGTCCAACATTTTCTTCTTCTTCTTTTTCTTCTTTTGTTAACAAGCCACTAGGTTCCGAAACACATTTTCAGCTAAAAAATCACACCCCCACCGCCCCAAGAAACAGCATTTTTAGGGAGTGAATTTTTTAAATAAAATTTTGGTTTTTTTTAACGTGAGTTATTTTTTTAATGTTGTAAATTTTTTTCCATGTTTCTTTTCTCCTTCTTCTTTTGTTAACAAGCCACCAGACCTCGTCAGACGATATTGCATCCATCTTCTCAGGTGATCGTAATGGTCCGTCTTTCTTCTCACCATCTCTTCCGTGTTTCGGTACACATTTTCAACCCAAAAATCAGATCTTCACTGCCCCAAGAAACAGCCTTTTGTTTTAACGTGAGTTGTGTTTTTAATGCTGTAAAGTTCTTTGTCTGTTCTTGTCCAACTTTTTCTTCTTCTTCTTTTGTTAACAAGCCACCAGACCTTTCCAGATCCTATTGCATCCATCTTCTCAGGTGGTCATAATGGTGCACTCGGGAACCTCCAGGAAAACAAAAGAAAATAAAACCAAAGAAACGTCTTCCGTCTCACCATCTCTTCAGTGTTCCGGTACCCCCTTTCAACCCAAAAATCGCATCCCCACCGCCCAAAGAAACGGCCCTTTTAAGGCGTAAAAATTATTTTAATTAAAATTTTGGTTATTTTTAATATGAGTTTTGTTTTTAATGCCGTAAATTTCCTTGTCTGTTTTTGTCCAACTTTTTCTTCTTCTTCTTTTCTTAATAAGCCACCAGACCTCTTCAGATGCTATTGCATCCATCTTCTCAGGTTATCATAATGGTCCGCCCGAGAACCTCTAGGAAAAAAAAGAATAAGAAATGTCTCCCGTATCCCCATTTCTTTCATGCTCCAAAACTCATTTTCAGCTCAAAAATTGCACCCCCACCGCCCCAAGAAACGGCCTTCTTACGGTGTAAATTTTTAAATTAAAATTTAGAGTTTTTTTCAACGAGAGTTATATTTTTCATGCCGTAAATTTTCTTGTTGGTTTTTGTCCATCTTTTTCTTCTTTTCTTAACAAGCCACAAGACCTCTCCAGACGCTATTGTATCCACCTTTCCCACGTATAATTGGCCCAGCAATCCCACAGCCACTACTTTTCTCAATATTTGGGAAATCTTTCATTCTTCCATTCTACACACACAACCATTTTGTTCAACTGCTATCCTGTTTTTTAAACGAACTTTTGGCTGATCTACTATCACTTCTCCTACCAAACCCTTCAAAATATCATCCTTTATCTACTCACTAAAAGGGTTTCTGAGTCTCGTTATTTTTTGACACATCCTAAATTCTTAACCAGAAATTGGCGTTTTTTTAAAAAATACTTGCGGAAAGAAATTATTTGAAACTTATTAATGAGATACTATTTAGAAGATATGCACCCACACACTTAGCTTTTTTGCGCAATTACAGAATATCCGATTTATTGCTTTTTGTAAAATAAGTTGGCCTTGTTTCTGAAAATTCCAAAAATATCATACGTTCAGATTAGCAGAACCCTTGAAAATGTTCCTAGCTATTTATTGTTTTTCGATTGAATTGTATATAATTAATCAAATCATTTCCAAATGCGAGTATAATTTTGAATGGTTGCCAACCAAATCCGTAAATATTTTAAACGAATATGCACGAGTATATATGTGTCAATATGCGCTAGTTCATGTTCAATTAATATTTTTATGTCGACGTTAAATGTGCATTGTTTTTGGTCTCAAACCGTTTGTGTGTCTACATGCACTCATATAGTTGTTGTTGGTCGGTTTGATTATTTAAGCAATTTCTCTGATCAAATTTAGCATTTTCCATTTCGTATTAAAATTCAAATGCCAAAACAAACCATGTATTTTTCCGAATAAAACTGAATGCACATACTCCAAGGAGAGATGCACTTGGTGTGTGAATTTCGATATTAAGTTTCCATTAATATTTCACGATATGACTGGCTGGAATGCAAGTATTCGTACCATCAAAATAAGAGTCATAACTGAAAACAGGAAGACAGAACGGATGCCAACCATGAAAATGAGGCCAGGCCAAACACAACTTGAGAAAACAGCCAAATTTCGAAAACAGCCAAATTTTCACCGAAGTCAAGGACGGCAGCCATGCATTAAATATTTCATCTCGAAAGCTCGTCCACGTATCCATGAATATATAATATTAACCAAAATTTTGCAAAATTTGAGCAATTGCCGTGGAATAATTTACACTTATGTGGCTAATATAACTTTACGAGTATGAGTTTGTGCCTGAGTATGAGTACGAGTGGTTGCTGGCAATTTTCTTCCAACTAAACTTTAATTAGCATCGTTCTTGGGAATTTTATGATTTTCTGCAATTTTAAAAGCAAAGCAATTAGTTGATATTATCAAGTTCAAGGCTCTGATTATACCACTGACTACTGAGCACAATCTTATATTAAGTACTTAGAACGATTTAAGCGTTCGTCTGTCGGGCGTATAACGTTTCATTGCAGTACTGCCATTAACTACCAGTCACGAGTGACTGAATGTCATTTTTGGCACAGGTAAATACCGTTCAGAGAAAGCCACAAAACTGTGTTTCTAGTATTGTAAATTCTCTAAATAATCTGGGGATTAAGTTATTCGTTCTCAAATCATAAAAGGATGAACAATTCAAGATGAAAAGCACGAATCATTATATTATTTTAGGTAGCTTCATTTGAAGAGTTCATGCTACACAATTGGACATTATGAGTATACTAACCATTAGGAGTTATTTTCTTTTAAAGTAGAAATGTTACCATTGAGATAGATTTTTGCTTTTAGTTTGTCCTTAAATGAAGTTTTTTTTACATAAAATTCTTTATAAAATATTAATAATTTTCATGTGCATACTTTTTTGTATTATCAATTTTTTATTAATAAAATTTCCTGCTCTAAAAAACAGTATGTAAAAAAGAAAGCTGCTTTTGAGTTTCTAGAGTAGTCTAGAAAGACACCTAAACAATACTCCTTTCGCTAAAGGGAGCCTGCCACGTAATCAAAAATAAGATGGCACTCTTGTATGGTGGAAGGTTGAATTCGAAAATCAAACTGATCGTCAGGCATAATATTGAAGGATAGTACTTGGAAAATAGGAGAAATACGTTTCAGGAGTATATTTTTTCTCCAAAATATTCAGTTAAAAATATATGATGAAAGTAGTTGAATTGGTTTATTATTTAATTGCTATTAAAAATATGTGTTTTTTGGATATTTGCCCCGAAATAGTTAAGGTAATTAAGACACAGTCATAGGCCTTCTTAATGAGTATACAGAGGATGATATCAAGTGTATAGGAGGTAAATTCATGCGTAGAGTAGTCAAAAGTTCATTTGAAAGAAGAGGTCATAAGTTGGACAAATTCTAACAAGAGAAAAGTTTTTTTATTTGTAAAAACTAACACCACAACCAACCGCAAACCCCTCTTAAAAAACATAATTCATATTTTAAAAAAAAGATTTTTGACAAAAAATAAATACTCTATATGAGACGTAGCAGAGAAGAAATGAGACTGATTCACCCTCCCTCCCTAAAGAAATTCTATTCTGCATTTATACATTAGCGGAGTAAAAGTTTTCACTTTTCGTAGCGGTCCTAGAAATCTAAAGATGAGATCGCCTTCAGCCCCTCGCCTGCACTCCGCTGGATGTTATCGCCTGTACCAAGATGACATCATTTTAAATGTTTGTTGATCTTGAGAAGCAATAACAGTTACAGGAACTTGAATCAGATGAATAGGATAACTGGAAAATTACAGGAATCCTTTTTCCCAGCAAAAACTACTTGACAAAGATGACCATAATAGCGCATTCGAGTGTCTGTAATGTTAGATATGACATGATGAACCCTTTTTCTTAGTCTTTCATCGACTTTCTTTTAAGAAGTCCTTGGAAGGTTCCACATTTTTATTAGATTTCCATGTTAAATGGCACTTTGTGCAAGGTTCGTTTTAAGCTTGCTCTCGATTCCGCAAAAATGCTTTGTGCTATTGAAAAAATTATGCTCTTAATAATTGAAACTCAAGGATTCACCAAGTTCAAGAACACAAAAATACTAATTCACTTACTATATTTTTGGAAGGACTAATATAGAAGTTATGAGGAGGCAAGGTCTACAGCGTTACCATATCGCTCTCAGTGATTCCACACTTCAAACTTATTCATTTTATGGCCTCAAAAAAAAGGTATATTTACAATAAAAAAATTTTGGTAGACCCAAAAAAAGTATTTTTACTATTAAACATTTAGAGAACCTCAAAAAAAAGATTTTTTACAAACAAACAAATGCAGTATACACAAAAAGAAGAAGGTTTCCTTGCCATTAAAAATTTAGTAATACCTCAAAAAATGGATTTCTTATAACAACAAAATTCAGTAGACCCAAAAAAAAGTTATCTTGTCATTAAAAATTTAGTGGACCTGAAAAAATAACTGTTTTTTACAACAACAAAATTCAGTGGACCCAATAAAAGGTTTTCTTGCAATTAAAAATTCAGTGTACCTCATAAAATGGCTTTCTTACAATAAAAAATTCAGTGGATCCAACAAAAAAAGTTTTCTTATCATTAAAAATTCTGGGAACCCTAAAAAAAGTTTCTTCTTTATAATAAAATAATTCAGTGGTCATTGAAAATTCAGTGGACCTCAAAAAATAACGGTTTTTTACAATAAAAAAATTCAGTGAACTCAATAAAAAGTTTTCTTGCTACTAGAAATTCAGTGGACCTCATAAAATGATTTTTTTATAACATCAAAATTCAGTAAACCAAAAAAAAAATGTTTTCCTTCCCATTAAAAATTCAGGGAATTTAAAAAAAAGTTAAATAATAAAAAATTCAGAATATTTTCTTGCCATTAAAAATTCTAAGGACCCCAAAAAATAGTTTTCTTACAACAACCAAACATAAATGGATCTCCAAAAAAATTTTCTTAGTGATTTATAAGAAAATAATTTTTATCAAAAATTTTACAGATTAAAAACTAGAATAATTATTTCTTAACCTCCAAAAATAATTTTTAAATAAATAATAAATGAATAAAAATAAAATGTTTTTTTTTTCTTTTGATATTTACAAAATTTATTATAAAAAAATTAAATTGAAAAAATAAATTCATTGACGTCAAGAAGAAGTGTTCACGAAAAAGGAAAATCCATAATCGATTTGGTAAGGGAATTTCGTCAAAGCTTAATTAACTTTTCATTTAATAATTTTCGTGATCAGCAAAAAACTAAAGTAATTTCTTAAATAACAATCAAATAATAGAAAAACATGTAATTGAGTAAATTTTGGTAATTTTATTGTTGGTAATCTTGGAAAGTTTAAACAAACCATGCGCATATACTCTATTTTTAAATATAATTGATTGAACGTGTTTACAAAAATATCGAAATTACTCTAATTATTTGGAAGAAGGAAATTTTCTACCAAATTAAATGTTAACTATATTTAAAGATAGTTTTTTTCACTATAATATTGATAAAAAAAATTATTGAGAAAACACCTTATAATAAGTAAAATGTTTTATATTCTCCTATCTTCTAACTTTCTAGGCGTCTTTCTGTATATAAAATGGAATAATAGAAAGAAGATTTTTTTCTAACTAAACCATAAAATTTTTAAACTTAAATTAAAAATAAAATGCAAATTTCTCAAACTATAGATAGAAAATTACTTTATACAAGTTTGATAAGAAAAACATTTAAAAAAATATATATTTTAACTTTTTAGAATTGTATAAAACTAGAATAATAATATCGATAGAGAAGTGAAAAAGTTTTTTAATTATTTTGAAAATAAAATTCTTCAACTTAAATTGAGCTTTTAATTATAACTAAAATTTATTATTATTGTACACGTAGATTTAGTTCTGATTATTCCGGCATAAAATTACTTTTTTCTTAAGGAATAATTTGCATAATAAAAGTTTTTTATTTATAAGAAAACAATTTAGTTTTATATAAACACAAAAAAATGCATCTTATGTATATAATACAATAGAAGAAGAAGATATTATTAGAAAAATTTTAAAAAGAAAATGTTCCTTCTACTAAAATCAAAACATCTTAAATGATTAAGTATCTTTTTGTATAAACCTATTAAATTTAATAGGTTTATTCAAAAAGATACTTAATTATTTTGCCATTTTATAAAGTCCATACTATCAAATGGACAATTTACTTTAGCAAAAATAAATGTTCATTCACTTACAATGTATGAACTCTTATAGAATTTTCTGAGATATAATTCGAGAAACTCACACAATTAATTATAGGCACAGGAAAAAAACGTATTCAAAAGCGTTTAAAGAAATTATTTTCCTTTCAATTTAAAATGGTAAATGTTGAAAAAATTGCATTTTTTTTTTGTTCCTATCATAATATGCACTTTTTGTTGGCTGGGAAATTAAGTTTCCTGTTGTAAGTGAAAAACCAACAACACCTACAGTAATGGCAGGTGCAATAAGCAGAAAATATCTTAAGTACAAAGGAAATAAATTTAAAAAAAAATTCTTTAAAAGCCACAATTTTTATACCTTTTATCCGTAAATAGTGTACATGTATACACACATATGTACATACAAAGTAAATACAAACTCATTAATAAATTTTATGTAAAATTTTGCACTTTTAGTCAAGTCATCTTTGGTGCGAAAAAGGATATTTTTTCCTAAGTTGCCAAATAGCCACATGGTCATGGTGCTACAGAATACCTTCTTCTATCCCTTGTCTCAAAGTCCTTATAAAAAAAAATAAACCAAAAAAAACTGCTGACTCTGCACGATAAAATTGAATATTTTCTGTGCAGACAGACATGAGACAACATACACATATTTTATGTGTCTAAGCAATGTTGCTGAAACAAAATTCTTATGCTCACGAAATCTTTAAGCAACATTTGATTTTATAATTTTTTTTTCTTATTTCAGATTGTTTTTTATATTCAAAAGAGTTAACAATAGTGACTATTTTATTTATTTGTTTATTTTATGGTTTTTGATAAAAGAGCCAGGGGCCTTTCTGTAGCGCCATAACTATGAGACCATTTGTCGATTTGATATTACGTGTGGGTTGGCATTGCCAGATTCTTTAATGTTAGTGGTCGATAGTTTCTTTAAACGAGCAATTTGTCGTAATTTTATTTTATGGACCATATTTTATTGTTATAGAAAGTTAAAAAGAGAACTTGGGAAAGGAATTGCTGGGTCGAAGAGCGTCACAATGCAAGGAGTCCTATTCAACAACAAAATTCTTGGTTAAATGGTTTTTACTTAAAATATAGGGAATGGTGAGTTGAACGCTACAGGAATGACGTAAAGGACGATTTTCTTGACCAAAATTTCGGAATGAATAAAACTGGCCAATGTGTAGAAAGAAATCTTCCACTTTCGGAACAGTCTGTTTGTCTACGTCTGGCTAAAGATTTGGTCAGTAGATGCGGCAAGTTTAGAAAAAATGCTGTTCAACCCTCTCATTTTCGAGGATACTAGCATGACACAAAACCCAACGTAATTCAAAATTTTTGATTGTTTAACGCTAAATATCGAACGCAGTTAAGAGCCGGGTTAAGTGATAAGCCACGGATTGTCTACTATGTCGCGAGACGTCGCTAAAAATAGTTATGCTGCGGTGTTTTGAGAGATTTATTACAGTCTCAACTAGTACTCTAATGGCCCATAGTTCGACAGGAAAAGAGGATCGTATTGCTCAACGCCAATGGTGGAAGAGATTTTTCCACATATTGGACAAATATCGGTAAGCTATTTTTTTCTTCAACCCCTCCAGAATTCTGGGCAAGAAAACTTCTCAGAATCCCGACCGGTGATACTCGTTCTTGATTCCAACCTCGTTCTCGGCTCCATTTACCGATCATATTCGTTCGATAATCAACCTCGTTTTTGAATCCATTTTTGTAGTATTGAAATCACTTAATCTAGTAGAATTCAAGTCACTTAATATTGTGGAGCTCCCAGATCAGAACAACTCCTCTTCAGAGACTTCTTTTCTACTTTCTAAGCAATTCACAAAAAAAAATTTAAAATCACTCATCTTACCCTCCAACTAACAACTATGGATCAGGTTCTTTAAATAGCCAAACGGTAAATAAAGCCAATCAAAGACCTAACGTTCGTGGCGCTATACACAATGTCCTCTGACTTTTGTTTCATAAACCTTCAAAATAATACAATTGTTATATCAGATCTGTAATGAGAGTGCTGCTTCAGTTTGAAGTTGGCTCCTGGCAGCTGGTCCTAACCTTGTGGACTTTTGGCGAACATGAGATGATCTCTAAAGTATCTAGGGTTGATGATTAACGGGCTGCTGCGGTTGCAGGAACAACTATTATACGTTGGTGTGAAGACTGTGGGGCAATGATGGCACTGGCGCACCTAATGCCACCTAATGCAAAAGCAAAGGTTTCAGGAGCACCCAGGCAGAGTAGGGAGGATCCTGTTGGCGACCAATGTTCGGTCAATCTTGCTATACGCTGAACCAATACGGTAGGATGGGTTAATTAGAGCAACCCACATACGTGGAGTTGTCTCAGTCTATAGTAGGAGCGCATGGTCCTATTCGAAGAATATATATGCCTCAGTCTATATATTTTGTTGTGGCTCGAATCAACCGATCGAAATATTGGCAGATGTACCGCTGGAGAGGTTGGTGTGAAGCTGTGGCGCGATCCAAGAGGGTATGACATAATCATTGGGATAAAGTACTGAGGAAAGAAATCCGTCCAAGGGAAGGTAATAAAATCGTCGTTGGGATAAAGCCCTCGATGGCAGATGGACCCACATCTCGGCGGTGAATCCGTGGATAGATCGATGACACGATGGTGTTGGCTACTATCTATCATAATTTTTGACGGAACACGGATATTTTCGGGCTTACCAATACCGCTTTAAATTGGATTCTAGCCCAATGTGCTCTTCTTGTGACGGGATGGTGGTGAGCGCCTAGCACGTGTTATTTTACCCCACTCGGTTCAATGAGGGAACAGAAGCGACACAGAAGTGCGCTGATGGGTCCTGACTCCGCAGAATGTTGTGGCCTTGACGGTTGGACTCGACGAATAGTGCTAAAAGGACTATGTCTGGAAAAGCGTAAAAGAAAATAGTAGAAAAAATGTACCAGAGCAGTGATTTCGATCAATCCCTGCCCCACGAAGGAATGCCTAACGACCAAGGAAAGTGGTTTTAGTGTGCTAAAATCCTACATTTTGTCTTCCTTACTTGTTATATTAGAATTGTTCAAAAAAAAATTGTTATAATATAATTGTATTATAAGAAAGATCCCGAAGTTATGTGTCAATGGGCGTTTTTGGTAACGCCATGAACTTGACCCTATTTTGGCAATAAACACAAAAGTTCATACAATAATTTTTATTAAAATACTAATTTTCATTTGCTTAATTAACAGAAAATAATAATAAAGTTTATTAGAGAATTTTTTTTATAATTTTCAAATAATTTTATTAACAAAATCATTTGAAAGGTAAGAGCGGAACTCACTTAGTTATTCGTAGAACGTTTTGATTCAGAAAAAAAAAATTTGCAATTGTCTTACATAGAATCAGAACAACAAAAATTAAATCGACTTCTTTAATTATGATTTATTATGCAAATGAATACCGCTTATTTTGCAGAAGCCTCCGTCTTTAACTGATTCTGGTTAAAAGATACTTAAGATATTTGGCGTAGGCTTCTTGACGATTGTGCAATTTCAAACAAGAAAAGTTATCGTAAGCGAAAAATGATGATGATTAAGATGATGATGATGATGTTATTGTTGTGAATGATAAATAATTTGAAAGATATTTAATAAAGTTTTGATTTTACTTTAAAAATGTTTTAAATTAATTTCCAGATATTAAACTAGTAAGTAACATTACGAATAAATTTTTAAACCAGATTTGATTGGTTTGGCCAGAAACATTTCTATTTAATAGTTTCTTGTTAATTCACTTAATTTTCAAGAAATAATAAATAATATTAATTATCCAAATTTGAAAATAAATGATAATTTGTTTCCTTGGGAAAATTGCGATATTCTTATTTGGTTTTTGTGTTTATATTTCGCAATGGGAAAATTTTCATAAATTGTTTATATTTCGCAAAACAATAAAATAAAATAAAAATTTTAATAGATGCGTTCAGATATAATTGATGATTTACACAAAACCAGTTGACAAAATAATCAAAACCGAATTTGACTTCGAAGGGCAATAAATTTAAATTAAAAACACTTATGCAAATGAATGGAATACCAATCGGACAAATTTATATTTGATTTTTGGCAATTAAATCAAGAGTAAAGGTAGAAAATTTTATTTAGCGACTTACACCCTGACCCCGAAAAACGAATCACGAATCTTTTCGATTTGTCAGTCGCGAAATAATTTGTCTACTTTCGTCCTTCAATTCAAGTCCCAAAATAAACAGCAAAAAGTTCAAATTTATATTTGTTTATTTCGATTTGATATTCAACTTTGGAAAATATAATTTTTTATTTACTTCAAGGTGTAAAGTGAAAAAAAGGGTTCTATAATATTGTGCATGTTTTTTTTTTGGATTTGTTAAGTCCCAATTCGTTTCTACAATATATAATTTTTTGTTAAACATAAATAAAGTTGAGACAATAACACTCTAAAATTACGATAAAATAATGATATGACGGACTTTAGGAGAATTATTTAAAGAGACTTTTGGCCTTCAGGACATAGTGTTAAACAAGTCTTTTATGAAGAAGTCCCTAAAAGGCTTAGTAATAAGTCCTATAACACGACCATCTTCATTAACATTTTGTCGGAAGATGCGATTTCCCATGTGACTTTTTTTGTTCTCAAAGCTCACAAAACTCTTAATAAGACGTTATCTTGGTACTGTTGATAACATAAAAACAGTGTCACCAACAAGCAGAAGGCAATTCTTATTAAAGCCTTCCAACGAAGAGTTAAAACAATGCCTCCGCCGATGTACGAGATCGGTTCAAAAAGTATCCCGAATTTTGAATATCTGCGGGTTACGTATATTCGATTTTCGCTTTTATTTGCTTCATTTCTTTCACTTGTGCTGACAAGTTCGGCCATTTTGAATGTTCAGTTAATTTTTGACAGCTGCCTTGCTTGCACGTTTTCGCTCGTCTTCGATTTTTGCCAATTCCAAAAAATGGATCAAAGAATATGTATCAAATTTTGTGTGAAAAACAAAATTAATTTCGTGAACGCATTCCGAATGTTGACTGTGGCATATGGTGAAGCTAAATTGGACCGAAGCAACGTTTATCGGTGGTACAAAATGTTCTCAGAGGGCCGAGAAGATGTGAACGACAAAAAGCGTGTCGGACGCCCGAGCACGTCAACAACAGACGAAAACATTGATAAAGTAAAGAAAATAGTAATGGCCAATCGTCGAATCACCGTTAGAGAAGTTACTGAGGACTTAAACATATCGATTGTCTAGTGCCAATGACTTGGCCGTGAGACCGGTCGCCGCAAAATTCGTACCAAAATTGCTCAATTTCGACCAAAAGCAGCATCGCATTAGCATTGGTAATGCACTAGGAGCTGTTGGGCTATGTCCGCGACTAGAGGGTCGTAACTGATGACGAATCATGGGTTTATCGTTATGACGTGGAATCCAAAGGTCAATCATCACAATGGAAGCTGCCGCACGAGCCAAGACCGAAAAAGGCGGGCCAAGTCCGATCGAATGCGAAGGTTTTGCTTACAGTTTTCTTCGATTGCAGGGGCGTGTTGCATCATAAGCAGGGGCGTGGTGCATCATGAGTTCTTGCCATAGGGTAGAACGGTCAATAAGGAATATTACCTGCAAGTTATGCGCAAGTTGCGCGAAGCAATCCACCAGAAACGCCCGGATTTGTGGAAGAAGAAAAATTGGCTTTGGCACCATGATAACGCCCCTGTTCCCGCATCGTTGCTTGTGCGGGAATTTTTGGCTAAAAACAATACACTAATAATGCCGCAGCCACCGTATTCTTGCCGATCTGGGAGAGCCCCATGAAAGGACGACGCTACGCTACGATTGAGGAGATAAAGACGGCATCGAAGGAGGAGTTGAACAAGATCACAAAAAATGATTTTCTGAAGTGCTTCGAGGATTGGAGAAAACGTTGGCACAAGTATATAATATCTGGTGGGGAATACTTTGAAGGAGACAAAATAGATATTCATGAATAAATAAATAATTTTTAAATATTGTAAATAAAAAACACAAAATTCGCGTAACTTTTTGAACAGACGTCGTACATCCAATTTGGATATTTAAAAAATTATTATTAGATAAATTCTCACTAAACATTATTATATATTTTTATGCAAAAGTTTATAGTTAACCAAAAGTTTCTATATGATAAAATATTGTATATAAAAATTTTTGTTAAGAATTATTTCTTTTAACCACTTAAAAACTTGGATGTTCTAAATTTCATATAAAAAAAACCTAAAATACAATATGGTAGATAAGTACTCTAAAAATACAATATTTACTTGGTAATATTATAAATAATTTACGCAAAATAGAATTGTAGATGAGCTAGAAAATTTGTTCGTTTGTATTCTATTTTATATTTATACATAAAAGTTATACATGCGGATATGGATAGTCATACCGAAAATCTACTTGCGAATAGTGTATAAATTATAGGCAGTATGAAATGAATTTCGTTTAGTCTATTATCCTGCACGTCTGATCATTAAATATGCAAACGAATATTTCAGGTAATTTTCAGTTTATAATTTATTTATCTCTATAAAATATGGTTTAATATGGACTGCTCTACTAAGATTTAGATAAAATGCGTACAAACTAACAAATTATAAATACTTTTAGATTTTTATTTCTATAATAATTATGTAAATTTATTCAATTATTTATGTACATTGATATACTAGATAAAAGGTGAACTTATGCTATTAGTTGAATGGAATTAATTCACTGAAATTCATCATCGAATTGGTTTTTCTGACCAACCAACGGGTGGAATCGTTAACAAATTTTGTAAGATTCAACATTTCAACAACAAGAAAAAAGGAAGATAGTAGAAATCTTTGCACATAAATTTCACACACGTCAAACCCAAAATTAAGCATAGGCGAAAATGGCGAACATTTTTTGAAGACGGTTTGGCACCAATCGATACTATACATTAGCATAAGAAAATCCCCAAAGTATAATCTCCATACACAGATGTATTTTCATATATCGATTGTCATGGATGGCACTGAGGTAAGACAATGGTGACAAAGACTTTTAAGTCAAAATTTCTGATTCGGAAAGCATTTATATTCAATCATGGTTCGGAAGAAAAATGATTCATATTTTTTGTCGGAATTCCTTAAAACCAAAACTCCAAACCTGTGATATTTTAGATACATTTGGCCATATATGTGAAAAAAAATTCAATATTTCAAATACACGTAGCCTGTCATATATGTAGGTGACATCAACAAAAGGTATTGTCATCTTAAATTTTAACCGAATATCACGTCAACATATTTTTTTTTGTTTATCATGATTTGACCGTATTTGATTTTTGTTTGTTTTATTTTTTTCTAAAAATATTATTTAAAAAATCTCTATTAAAAAATAAATGTATAAATAAAATTTGTTTTTTTTTATGTATAAAATTTATAAAGATTTATCCAAAACTCGTTTTGGAAAGTAAAGTTTTTCAAAATATACTTAAAAATTTAATTTTATAAAACAATTTACTTTTTTTAAAGCACAAATTTTGCCATTATAAAAAGTTTTCAAGTAAGAGTGATATGATTTCTTTTCAACAAAAAAAAAACATACTAATTGCTAAGAAAATTCAAATGTTTTTTATTTAATGTGAAGTACAATCGACACAATTAAGTTCTGAATAGAACGTCATTCGAATGGCCTCCACGACTTCTTTTGCAGGAACAAATTTGATGAACCCAATTTTCGAGCACTTTTTCCACTAAATCAAGTCGTACGTCATGAATAGCACGTTCAATATTGACTTCTAAAGCTTAAAGAGAGTCTGGTTTATTGCTAAAGACCAATGACTTCAAATAACCCCACAATAAATAGTCTAATGGTGTTAAATCATAACTTCTTGGAGGCCATTCAATGTCACAATTTCTTGAAATAATAGAATCTCCAAACTTTTCTCGCAATAATTCGGTTGTTGCACGTGCTGTGTGGCACGTAGCCCCATCTTGTTGGAACCAGATGTTATCAAGATCAACTTCTTCCAAGTTGATCTATACTGCTCTCCATTGACAGTAACGGTGCTACCAGCTTCATTTCGAAAGAAGTACGGACAGATGATTCCACCAGACCTAAAACCACACCAAACTGTCAATTTAGGTGAATGTAATGGGTGTTCATGAATAATTTGTAGATTTTCTTCGCACCAGAATCGACAGTTTTGTTTATTTACTGCACAACTCAAATGAAAGTCAGCCTCATCGGAGAAGATGATTTTCTTAAAAAAATCGTTATCGTTTTCAAGTTGTTCCAAGACAAAATCTGCAAATTCACAATGTTTACGGTAGTCCAATGGCTTTAGTTCTTGAGTGATAACAATTTTATACGGATGCAAGCCGAAATCCTTTCTCAAAGTCCGCCAGGTAGTGGTTTGAGACAGTCCCAATTCTTGAGAACGTCTTGGAATCGACAAATTGCGGTCTTCAGCAACAGTTGCCTGAACGGCAGAATTATTTTCATTACTTCGAGTGGTTCTTTGTCTTATTGGCACTTGAACATTATGTTAAGAAAATGTACGCTCGAAATTTTTAACAATTCGACGAATAGCGAGCACAGTTGGACGATTATTACGACCATAAAATGGCAAAAGCGCACGAAAAGTTGCAATTGGAGAACGATTATTTTGATAATAAAATTGAATAATTTGTAAACGTTGTTTTTGCGTATATCTCTCCATGATAAAATTTTAAACATTACTAAATACAATAAAAAAAAAAGACAGATCATGACATATTACGAATGGCCAAAACATCACTTAGAAATCATAGCACTCTTATTGGAAAACCCTATACAAGGTCTATTCATATTCATGAATATCTATTTTGTCCCCTTCAAAGTAATCCCCAGCAGATATTATACACTTATGCCAACATTTTTTCCAATCCTCGAAGCACTTCAAAATCAATTTTTGTGATCTTGTTCAACTCCTCCTTCGATGCCGTCTTTATCTCCTCAATCGTAGCGTAGCGTCGTCCTTTCATGGAGCTCTTCAGTTTCTGGAACAAGAAAAAGTCACAGCGGGCCAGATCTGGGGAATACGGTAGCTGCGGCATTATTAGTGTGTTGTTTTTGGCCAAAGTTCGTGTATAAGCAACGATTCGTGAGCAGGGGCGTTATCATGGTCCAAATGCCAATTTTTGTTCTTCCACAAATTCGGGCGTTTCTGGTGGATTGCTTTGCGCGACTTGAGCATGACTTACAGGTAATATACCTTATTGACCGTTCTACCCTATGGCAGGAACTCATCATGCACCACGCCCCTGCAATCGAAGAAAACTGTAAGCAAAACCTTCACATTCGACCGAATGTCGTTCACATCTTCTCGGCCCTCTGAGAACATTTTGTACCACCGATAAACGTTGCTTCGGTCCAAGGTAGCTTCACCATATGACACAGTTAACATTCGGAATGCGTTCGCGCAATTCATTTTGTTTTTCACAAAAAATTTGATACAGATTCTTTGATCCATTTTTTGGAATGGGCCAAAACACGTGCAAGCAAAGCAGCTGTCAAAAATTAACTGAATATTCAAAATGGCCGAACTTGTCGGCATAAGTGAGAGAAATGATTACCAACAGAACGGCACATAAAAAATCGAAAATCGAATATACGTAAATTCTTTTTGAACAGACCTCGTATGCTGGACTACCATCCAAAGGGTTGTGGGTTCTCGAAACCAACTGCAACAGCATAGTCCTACGCAAATTACCTCACCGCTTCACTTTCTTGGCGACTTTCATTTCCTTATCCTTTATCCTACACTTTCGAACCAGCAAACCGCCTGAGGAGATAGATACAATAGCGTCTGGTGAAGGCTGATGGCCCGAAATAGACAAAATGGCCGATCCTCCTACTGGACGAAAGCATGGCATCGCACCAAAGCTGCAGTGGTCCGATCATCTGCTAATCGAAAACCAAAACCTGATGCTAAAACCGACGAAAATGTGATTGGAACTTTTATAAAAAAAAGTTACCCATGTTCCGAAAGGAATGTTAAAAGGAAACGCGCGAAAGAAGTCAATTCGAAACCTCATGTGATTTTTTTTTGAAAAATTGTAAAAAAAAAATGTAAACAAACATTTCACAATTTTAACACGTTTCTTTTTTATAATTAAAAAAAATTATTTTATAAATTGGCTAATGTTATCATAAATAATAGTTTTGTTGAAATTTTGTTAGACGACAGAATTATAGTTTCCAAACTACAAAATTGATACAATTTTATTTAAAAACAAAAAAAAAATATTTTTTTCTAATTCCATTCGAAAGATATTTGGAAAATTTCTATTCAAACAAATAATCAACCTTGATTTAAAATTATTAAATGGGTTAAAATAAAAATCATACTTGATGCATTAAACAGAAATAATGACTATTATCGAGCGCTGTTCAACATTCGCAAAAACCACTAAAACAATAACTAATGAGCATTTGTTAGATGTAAACTTGCAGTTGGTCGTAATTTACTAAATGTACTATCATATTCTATTATGAACATAATACTAGTATATAAATTTTATGAGAAAAATGTAAAAAGATACAGCGAAATTTTATGGAAATAAAATATCTTACAAATAAAGGACGAATATTTTATGTGGTCGAACACTGGTATGGAAAATTTAGAGATTCTCTCCACAAGAATTTGTACGTTTACAGAAGATTGTTATTATATTCGAAAATGTTTAGTCGAGATAAATAAATACTTGTACTATAATCGAAAATTAGCGAAATTAATTTCGATCGGAATGTGCTATTTTAGTCCAAGTTATTTTTCTGTGTTATAAATTTCACTGAGGCCGTGACTTACACTACGAGTATCAGGCAGCACAACGAAATAGTAATTTGAGATGAGATAAAGACTATTTGGTAGTTATTCGTGGTAAACTTTTGCAAATATTGTTCGTATGCTGTACATGTTCAATGGAGCGTTACTAAATATTTACTAAATGCATACAAAATAGAATGTTTATCTTCTCTGTCAAAATCCATTAGAACTTCAGCCACGATTCATTATTAAATTGAACAAAAACCTATTAAAGTCAAAGAAAACATTTCACACGCTCTTAACCGAAAAAAGTGGTAATCGAATTGCTTGTACAAGTTTTAGGATTAAATAAAAATTATCGAATTTTTATCTTCCCTTTTGGGATTGTTGATCATATTAGTGGTATTATCAAGTGGAAATCGATTCCAACGATTCCAATTTCTGAGCAAGTACAGATTCTCATAGTCGATCGATCGATTCTGATTTTGTTGTTGGCACAGCACCAGATCCCATCAGGCATACACGAGGGGAACATTGATAGCTAAACAAATCAAAAAATTTTACTTCTGTATTGACTTTTGCCAGTGTTCCGAAATTTGATTCGATTGAACGAAAAAAGGTGTTCTAAATTGTCATACATACATATTTCCGTTTAGAAAAAAAAAAATAATGTTAAACACTCATACACACATACAGACAAAAATAATCTTTTCACTTATCAGAAAAAGAACTTTTCCTATATTCTAATCGAATTAGATGACACTTTTCTCAACAAATAAAAACTTTCTATTTTATCAATTTATATAACAAAAAAAATGGCTTGTGTTTTTATGTGATTTTCCTTATTGTATATCAAAATGGAAAAATATTTTTATTTTATTATTAGTTATTTTCGTTAAAATATTAACAAACAAACAGAAAATAGATGGAAGGATGCAAAGTAAACTTCGAAAAATTTATTACACAAGGACAACTTTTATAACAGTTTCATTTTTATTCACTTTAACTATTTGGTAGTTATTGTTGGTTTTGTATTGATTTTTTTTCTTTATTTTTCGGAAGTTTATGAATATTGAAAATTTTTCTGATAATATAAAAATATAGTTCAAAATCATAAATAATATAATATATTTTAACAATAAATTTGCCTACAGCCATAGATGTAGTAATAATGAGTTTGTTGATAAAATTGAAGTAAATCTGTGATAAGGTTGAAAAGCAACATTTATAATAAATATTGTGTTTATTTTTAAACACTAAAAATAATGTAGTCGGAAACTTGTACGGCAGCACTTACGGTGATGGTAAATCAAAAACATTATTTTGTGAATATAATTATTGGGTTGTCCGGGAAGAAATTTCGTTTTTTTTTTATAAAAATGAAAGACGATTTTCTTATAGTGAATTAATATTTTATTCAATTAAGTATTATCCAGTCTGATCCATCAGCCTTTGCCATCTTTCTGACGGTAGCATGATTCCATGCTCATAAAATTTTTGTTCTTTGCTGGCGAAAAACTGATCCAAGTGATTTTTGACCACCTCATTTAAATTAAGCGTTTTAGAGTCTAAAAAGTTTTGGACGGGAAAAAATGATAATCGGAAGGTGCTAGGTCTGAAGAGTATGGTGTGTACGGCAGAATACCCCATATAAGCTCTAAAAGCTTTTGCCGAGTGGTATGTGGTTTCGCATTATCCTGTTGGAACACTATACCTTTCCTATTGACAAATTCTGGCCTTTTTTCTTTGAGTGAATCTTTCAATTTGTCCAACTGATAACAGTTTTCTTCACAATTGATCGTTATATTGCTCGATTGAAGCTTCAAATAAACGATTCCTTTGAAATCCCACCAAACAGATAGCATAACATTTTTTTGATGAATATTGTCTTTCAAAGTGCTTTGAGCCAGTTCATCTTTTCTACTCCAGGATCTTTTGTGCTAACCATTATTGTAGATAATCCATTTCTCATCCCCAGTGATGATACGCTTCAAAAATGAATCATTTTGTTGGCGTTTGAGAAGCAAATCACAAACGTCAATGCGACGGCACAAAGTTTTTTCCTTAAGAAGATGAGGAACTCACATATCGAGCTTTGAGATTAAACCTAGCCGTTTTAAATGATCATGAACGGTCGTATTCGATTAATTTAATCTCTTAGCAATCTCACGAGTTGTTATTCACTGATTTGCACCAATTAATGCCTTTATTCTGTCTTCATCAGCTTCAAGTGGCCTTTCAGAACGTGGTGCATTTTCGAGATCAAAATTGCCGGATCTATATTTTGCAAATCAGTTTTGGCACTGTCGCCCACTTAACACATCTTCTCCATACACATCGGATAATTTTTTTCTTTTCCTTGAATAGCATTTTTATCTTTTCTATAGTAAAAAAGTAAAATATGCCGAAAATGTTGTTTTTAAATTTCCATATTTAAAAGGGTATCAACCAAAAACTACTATGCAGAATCAAAAGCAAGCCTTGCTATGTCAGCTGTCAAAAACCATATGACTATGCGGCTTAAGTGTGAAGTTGGTTGTGAGAAAATACTATTAAGTCCTCTGTTGGGAAAAACGAATTTACTTTCTAATTGGACAACCCAATAAACAATTTCTTTACGAAAATTCTATTCATTGAAAGTTCTAATAAATTTTCAATATTTTCAAAATTAGTAATATTTTAAATGTTTAAGCTTTTCATATAAATATATTTATTTTGAGTTTATATATTTATAATCAAAATGGATACATAATAGATATGAAAAGTATTCAATTTTTTTTAAAAATCCTAACATAATTGTTGTGTATATATGTGTAAAAAATTCCATTATTATATACAAATAAGTCTGCAAAATATAAACTTTAAAGAGCCATCTGATAACACAGCTTATATGGTAGTCCCTTCTTAATATTTAGTACAAGTTTCAAATTTGTCCGGTAATTAAGAGACTCTATACAGTGTCATAAGTGAAGTTGTGTTTTTGTTGTCTGTTACTTAAAATGGCACAGAAAAATTTGGAGTAACAATTATGTTAAGCTTGGTGAATTTGCGATTTTAAAAGGGCGAACATTTTTAACAATCCTATGGGGAACATTACTTATCAAAAGATATAAGACAATTTTGGGGGTCCCAGAAGCAGCGGAATACGAACCGCGCTCAGAAAAAACCTTCAACATCGAAAACTAATAAAAACGTGATATTTTTCAAGGACTTTTCATAAAAAAAGATTATTTTTTCATAAGAAAGTCCTTGAGAGGCTCAGAAAAAAGATTCTTTGTATCAGACCGCACATTGCAAATACGGCCATCTTTGAAGTTCTTTGAAAAAAAAAGGATTTCATGTGATATCCCTAGCCACCCCCTTCGCGCTTTTTCAACTGACATAAGGTGCGTGTGCCTCCCCCCCTCCCCCTCCTACCTAAGTCCAATTACAAATGACGTAATTTTGGTTCTATCGATAATATCCCAAAGAATGTAATTGAGTAGCTATGAAGAGTAAAAACAACACCTTGGATAGAAACCCAAAGAAACTATTTTGAAGGGCATAAGCATTGCTGTTGTTAAGGGGTAATTTGGGCCTTTATTTCGGACATTTTTTCAGTGTTATAAGTTAATTTGGCAACGTACAAGTCAAGTGTTTTAAACTTAGTGTGCCTTGGGAGATTTTGAAGAAGTTCACCAAGAGTCAAAATACCTGAGCTGTCTGCCACAACAGTCAGCAGTAACACGCACCATTTTTTTTTCTTTTGTTAATTTTTTTTCGGGCTCGTTTTTTATAACTCTCCAAATTTTATTCTGTTTCCAAAAAATTATTCCTAATTTCCTTCTCCACCATTATGCAATTTTTTTTGTTGATTTACTGCTATTTTTGGTATTATTACCTTTGTTACAGATTTTTACATCTTCATACGATTGCAAGTAAGAAAAAAAGATTTTTTTAATTAATATAAATTTAAGAAAATTGTAGCAAAAAGAAATGCACATAAAAGAGTCTATAAAAAATATTATGTCAGCTATTATACCATTTTTTTGTTAAAAACTTTAGAAAAAATAATATACGTGTGTATAAATAATTTTAAGTAAAATTACTATTTGCATTAAATAATCTATTTACATCAAAAATAATAATATATATTTAGAAAATTCCATGTTAAAATTAATTTCCTAATAACGTTCTTGCAATTGATTTTTTTTATAGTACCTCAAAAGAAGATCGATCTTTTAATATTTTTACAGAGCATAAACTTGTAATATTTATTTAAAAAAAAATTATGGTCTCATAATAACATTTATAGATGCTATGATAATTTCCGAACATACTCAAAAAAGAAAGTCATCCGAACGTGACCCCTAATGTAGGTTAATTTGAACAAAACGCACGTTATGATTATACGTGCTTATGATTTAGTAGAAGTTGAGTGGACACTTCAATTACCGTAACATAATCTCTGTGGAATCTACCGAAACGACTATATGTGTTGGCATAAAAACGTACTCAATCTCATAAGACCTAGTAGAAGTCTAATAGATTATTATCTGAATAAAAAAATAATATTTGAATACAAACTATAAAGATTAGTTACATCTCGATTAGAGCAGTGTATATTAAAATGTAGCTTAAAACCGTCGAATGATTTTATTTAATTGAATATAAAAGAAAAAAATTAATAAATAAATATTTTTTTTATTATTAGCAAGTAATAGGTAAAATATAACAACTAATCTATTAGTTGATATGCCATTGAACAGAGAGTCTTCGTTAAAGATTTCGAATTGAATCTGAATACAATTAACTTTAATCACAGAAATAGTTTTTTTTAAACAAAATATATAGTAGAATTAATTTATGTTCTTAATCAAATAAAATAAAACTATAAGTATTTTATATTTTTTAAAAATGCCGCATAAAAAAAACAAGTTTAGGATAATCGATTTGAAAAAATCTACGTATTTCGAATTAAAGAACTTATAATTATTTTCAATATTAAAATGAATTCCTTTTACTTAATTATAAAATATATTTTTAAGAAATTACTATAATTCGGGTTAGGCAAATAAAAAAACTACATAAATTTTTATAATAAATTATAAAAAAAAAACTAATAAGAATTATTATAATAAACACTAAAATTTTTTACTATAATTAAAAAAAAAAAGTAAAAATATTTTATAATTATGCTGGAAATTTATTTAAAAACCGAACAGAAAATCACATTAAGTATGCAAAAATACGCACATAAATAGTATAAGGAAGCGTAAAAGCTCATTTTATAGTGTGAAATCCAAAAAAAAAGCTTTTTATTTTAAAAACATTTTTAATCTATAAATAAAACTATTTTCTCATAAAAAAATTATTTATTCGTTAATTATTGGCAAAATTTATTATTATCTATAAAAAATTTTTTGAAAATAGACGAAAAGTTTTTTTCGACAACATTTGTAGGGTTTTTTTCATTGGAATAAAATTCGCAGTTCTGATGTTTCGTATAAATACGAATATATATGGTGCTCACTTGTTCTACATGGGCTGTTGTTAGCGTGATGAAAATAATTACCCTGAATAATCATGTGGGCCTTGCTATGCAAGGGACTTGATACTGAATGCTACAATAACATAGAGCCTTAAAATTATTGTTGGTTTTTTACTAAAATTTTTCTTTTGATGCATATTCTTGTCTGTTCTTATTTTATTATTTCTAAATGGAAATTATTAATAAATCTTTCAATGTTTTTTTTTTATATTTAACCAATAAAAATGTGGAAAAAACGTTTTCAAAAAAAATTTTATTCAAAGGTTAATGTCAAATTACGCTGACACTTGTTAGGGTAAAATTACCCTGACACTTATTTATTTTTTTTTAATTTTCTAACTATTGTTTTTGTTTTTGGTTTGCTTAAAAATTTTTTCAATAACTATTATTTAGAACTCTGTAACTTACTTACGAATAAACGAGTTTTCATAGTAAAATTCGTTTGAAATTAAATTTCGTTTTGTGCGCTTGACAATTTGTAGAATTTTTTCGTGCGTAAATTATTTGATTAAATCAAGATCCTTGCAGAAGTGGCGGCTACCTTATGAAATTTCAATATTTACCAAATGTTTACGGTCTGTTAATTATTTCTATACTAATCCAATTATTTTATAATTGAGGGAACAAAGTAAAATATTTTATATAAAAAGGGAAAATTTATAACTAGAATATATATTTTATAAGAAAAATGATTTTCCCAGACTTTCTTCGTTTATTAAAAATAATACTAAAAACTTTCACATAATTAATTTATGTTTTAAGTAATTGACTAACCAACATAAATGGTAGTATTTTTTTTTTTTTTAAGTGAAAAGTGAAATTGAAAGTGAAGAACTTATTCTTATTATCTATAAAATAAAAATGTTTGCATATAACAAAAAAAGTTTTATTGAAATCTAAATTCTAAATATCTTTAATATTCATACTCCGATAGACGTATTGGCATTAAGAATTAATTATGAATAAACTTATTAGCATTAAGGACATATTTAAATACTCTCCTTTTATTATATTCAATGAATCTGTTTCTGGTAATTTTTGTATTCTAACATATATGCACTCTTTTAAACGAATAGGTTTAAATATAAAATTTTATTTTGTTCTATTTGTTAAAACCATGCCATAATATTATTTTTTATAAAATTTGATCCTTTTTCGTAGATTTTGAAATGTAAGTCGGCCATTAATTGAAATGTATGTTAGTTTTTACCAGGTGTATAAGCTTAAATCCGCTGTTTTTTAGTTAAAAAATACATGTTCTTTTCATAGAAAGCAAAAACAAATTAATTCACATTTTTCTCATCTCTCGGGCAATTTGTGGATACCACGCCAAAAAAATTCCTTCTCTTTCGAAGCAGACCATTTTTGGAAGTCTTCGTAAGAATCGAAGAGCTGCTCAGCGAGCGCGTGTCCCATCGACGAAAACAGGTGGTAGTCGCAAGGGGCCAGGTTTGGTGAATAAGCGGGGTGGGGTAGTATCTCCCAGTTGAGTGTCTCCAAATACTTTTGAACCATTTTTGACGTGTGCGATGGTGCGTTGCGATGGTGCGTGGAGAAAAATCAGCATGATATGTCTTTGTTGATAATCCGTCTTTTTCACGCATAGTACAGTGCAATTTGATCAGTTGTTGGTGGTAGCGATGGGCATTGACAGTTTCACCAGGTTTTAACATCTCATAGTAGATACCCTGCTGATCCCACCAAACGCACATCATCGTCTTCCGTCCGAAGCGATTTGGTCTTGGGGAAGATGTTGATGGTTGGCCGGGATTAACCCACGATTTCTTGCGTTTAGGATTCTCAAAATATATCCACTTTTCATCGCCTGTCATAATCCGATACAGGAACGATTTTCATTTCTGTCTAGCGAACAAGATTTTACATGTGTTTTGGCGTCGCTCCATCTGATATTTTCAATCATTTTCCGATCTTTTCAATCTTCCTCATAGCACGCAGACGCATGGAAATGGCTGGTTGAGTAACGCCCAATTGCTCCGCGATTTTTTTTTTTGTGATTGAGTATCGTCTTCGTCCAAAAGAGCCTGCAATTGATGGTCCTCAACATTCCTAGGCCGATTTTAACGCTTCTTGTCCCACAAGTCAAAATCGCCGTCTTTGAAACGACGAAACCAATCTCGGCACGTTGTTTCCGATAAAGCACTATCACCATAGGCCTCCATAAGCATTCGATGCGATTCGGCAACCGATTTCTTCAAATTGAAGCAGAAAAGCAGAGCTTCCCACATATGCTCTTTTTCTGTCACAAAACTAGACATGATTACCAAAACAAAAATTGTATGCTGTTATACGAAATTGCTGACAATGTGCACTAATTAATGTTGAAAGATGTCAAACTCATAAAAAAAAGTATGGCGTACCCATGGTAGCTTAATACGCTCATTCACACCATCTATGACCAAACATCCCCCTGGTATATGCTCTAAAGTATAAAAATTGTCGACTATAAATTTAAATTTTTATATAGTTTAATAATTAAAAAAATAACAGAGTCAAATGGCACGATCTTGGAGGCCAATTAGCATAAAAAAATATCGAAATTACGTGTCCTCGGAGCTTTTCACGCAGTAAAGAAAATTTTTTCTAAAAACCACATATTTTTCTGTTTAAAATATTTAAAATTTAGGCCAATCAAGATTAATTATTAAACGACCTTAGAGCTCAGAATTGAGGGTAACGGTCCGTCTTTGTTCATTTTTAAAGCCTGCAGACTGAAATACTCATCTTAGACAGTTACTTTTCGTGGATACAACCAGTTGTAGATTTTTTAGAGCTCCATATACTGTAGTTTTGCTCAATGACAAATCTACCGATCGCGAAACAAACCACATCGCTAAAGAAATTTTTTTTTCGAAATAGCACGAAACGTGACTTACACATATTTAGCTTATTTGTAGAATGTATTTATAAATTTGTTAGTTATATAATTATAATAATATCAAATGGCAGCTTTTTATTTAAATAAATATCCTAACTAGTAAATATAATAATAATTTGTTAAAGAACAGGGCTACACTTTTAAAACCACAAAATGGATAATTCTGTATATAGTCATATAACACTCTTTTGAAGTAAATTGAAATTGCTTAGCAATAATTTTATTACAATATCAAATATCTTATATATATTTTTTTTTTTTAAATAGAAAAAACATATTGAAGTATTTGGGGGGAAAAATTGAAAAATTTATTTCAATTAGAAAGCTCCAAGAAGAAGTAAATTTGATTGAATTTGTGTTTATTATTAGGGTGTGAACAAGTGATATCAGAACTCAGACAAACAGTATTAAAAGTAACAATTTGAAAATACAGCGAAAATTTTCATTTTATTAAGAGAGAGATACATTTTATGGGTGGGCAGAAATTACCGAAAGAAGCAGTCACAATAATAACGTGGGGAGGATTTAGTGATTTTATTTAATATTCAAATTTGTTTAACTAAACTCTTCACAAATGTTGAAATGAAAATCTTTTTTCCTCAGATGAGTGGTTGTTTTTTTTAAATGAATTTCGTATAAAATTATAAGATTTTCTTTTTATAATAGGTCTCCTTCTAAAAACGATTGTAATTTTTTTTAAAAGTTAAACTGTCATTTTCACATTTTGGACATAATTTGTATTAATGATAATTTAGAATTTGATTCTAGAAAGAAGAGGCTTCAAAGAAAGATCTGTGCAATTAAAATAGTTGTTTTTCACATTTTGGAATATAATAAAAATATTCAATTTTATGATAATATATTCATTTTCCCATTTCTGCTAATTGAATTTCTATAATTTGACCAATCATAAGTTAGACTTAAAGGGGACTTGTAATGGGGATTTTTTTGTTGTTGCAAATATACATAAATATAATGGGGACTTGCATTAATAATGGGGACCTTCATAAATATACAATATACCATAATAACAATAAGTCATTGTATTTTCCAATCATCAATATTGTTGAATTACTTAAACATATTCAAATAATTTGTAATAATTTTTGTAATCGAATTTTTCAAATTAATATAAATTATAGTGGAAAAAACCCAACTCAATTATATTATATATATAATATTATTCAAATTTATATGATCGAATATTGTATAATTCTGTTTTCTGATTAAAACAAAAATTGGTAATATTCAAATAAATTCTAGAAATTCTGCATAACAAAAATTTCAATTGTGCATAATTAAAATGTCTTTCAATTAACTTTTTATATATTTTTGATATATTTTAGTTGTAATTATATTTAAAAAAAAAATACAATTCATTATTTTTAGACAAATAAATTTATTTTTCAAAGCATTTTTTTATATTTGTATTTACTATAAGAAAAACAAGTATTATTATTGAAAAATTCTTGGTCGAAAAACATTATGATTAGACAGTGTTTCGTTATTGAATATCAAATATATTATCGATAGTGCAGTTTTTTCTTTCAAAATTAACTTAGAAATTCTAAAAATGACAATCATTCTTCATCTTTATAAATAACGTTTACCAAATTATCCTGTTCACAATCGTTTACAACAAGTTTTATCGACATCGTCCTACTCAAAAAGAAATTCGTCCTACCTTTCCTTAATGATCTCTGAGATAAAAGCGGAGTTGAGTGGGACTGCTGCTATGGACATACATCTGGTATCGATACCATGAACGCACAGATACCATGTAGAACATTAACCCATAAGCCGTTCATAGTACAGTTTGACATTTTGCCTTTTTTACTGAAAATTTCGGCACCAAAAGTTACTGAAAAATTTTTACCGAACGTTTTACCCGAAAATTTTTAAAGACAATTTGTACAGACAATTTTTACCGACAATTTTTACCGAAAATTTTTACCGAAATTGTTTACCAAAATTGTTTACCGAAAATTTTACTGACAATTTTTACCGACAATTTGTACAGACAATGTTTATCGAAAATGTGTACCGAAAATGTTTGCCGAAAATGTTTACTGATAATGTTTACCGAAATTTTTTACCGAAAATGCTTTCTGAAAATATTTTACCGAATATTTTGACTAACAATTTTTAATGAAAGTTTCGATAAAAAAATTTGCTGAAAATTTTTACTAACAATTTTTATCGACAATTTTTACCGAAAATTTTTACCGAAATTGTTTACCGAAAATTTTTACCGAAAATTTTTACCGAAAATTTTTATCGAAAATTTTTACCGAAAATTTGTAACGAACATTTTTACCGACAATTTTTATTGACTATTTTTACCGAAAATTTTAACCAAAAATATTTACGGAAAATGGTTACCGGAAATGTTTACCGAAAATTTATACTGACAAGTTCGCTGAAAATTTACAAAGAAAGGTTAGAGTATTTAACTCGAACTCATTTAGAGCATAGAAATTGTTTGTTTATTTAGGTTCTTTGATTTATATAAGTTCTTACATTTTTAATAGAAATTGTTAAATTTAAAAAGAAATATTTCGCTTTAAGAAGTTTTCGAAACACAACCTCTCATTTTCTACTAGCTTCTAGTCTTCTATAGCATAATTTCACACCACACGTCATTTTATAGGAATCTATGTACTGTTTTATAGCAGGGTTACTCTCGTATTTTAGATTATTTGTTGTTTTTTTGCAAACATATTTTTTTAAATAATTTTTTATCGTAGAATAATGGATGATGAAAATAATATATTTACAAATTGGGTGTATTTTTTTATAATATGAATTTAAAAGAAAGAAAAAACCAGAAACCATTGTAAATACTTAATTTTATAATTATAACTTTTCTATTAATTTGAAACAAGTAACAAATTTCCAAAAGAAAAAATTTCATTTTAATTATGTAATAATTTATTTTCAATATTTCTTTATTCATTGACGGTAAAATTAAACGTATACCTACATAATAATGAACTCATTTTAAGGTTGTACATAATAAAAATATAACATTTACCTTCAAGATTGAATTTATGATTTATTTTAAAATTTATGACACGAGACAAATGACGTTGATAAGTTCTTGTATCTGTTATAAGCTGGCAATTTTATATTATTGTATTATTATTATTATTGTATAATGTACTTATTAGATCATAATTATTTTCAAAGTTATTTTTTGAGTTTTAATAGAATTTTTAATATAGACGATGATAAATTTTAAATTAGCCCCCTTATAGCAAATATTGTTACAAAAGTACTTAATAATTCAAAGCTAGAGAGAGAGATGTTGTTAAATTATTTTCGTAAGTTTATTAATACTATGGAAAATAATTATTAAAATCGGTTTAGAATTTTTTAAAGTGCTCTTTTCTCATTTATATATTTTCATTATAAATATTTTTTTATATTGTATTTTGTGGTTTTTTTATTTGATATTCCATTTGACTTTTATTAATAGAAATAAAATTGAAAATTACTCAGATATGAAATGGTTTTTCCCAATTTTATTTTTAATCTATATTTCCATTTAGAAAATTTTTTTATCTCTTATTATAATTTATATAATGAAAATGACATAAGAAATTTATATGACATTTTATTTATCAGTGATAAATAATATATTTTCAAATTGAATATGTCCATAAACAGAATAGAAAGAAGCAAATAGGAAATGATGATTTTTTTTGAATAAATAATTTAGAAAGTGAATAAGAGTTAACCTTTGAGAAAAAATTTCTATGTAAATATTATGAATCGATAATAATTTTTTTAAGTAACAAATATTGAGATAAAAATATTCGATTCAAAGTTATTCAATATTCAATATTGAAAAAGTTCTACCTCTTCTATAAGTATTTTTACATATTTCATACGCAATGTATTTCTGAATGACTATTTACGAAAAAAATAAACCTAGAAGCTAATACATTAAGTTTGAATTGGGAATGTTTTTTTTCGAAAAGGATCTATTAGTAAATTTTTGTTACGTTCTATTAGCATGTTTTTTCTCTGTATATACATACGCAAAAAAATATTGTTAGCAACTAAAAAAAAAATCAAATTATCTATAACATTTTGTTAAAAATATAAATATTATTAATTTTATATGAATAAAAATTCAATACAATATATTTTTAATAATGCTAAATGAATAATACTAAATATAATTTAGAAAGGTTGGAATCGGAAGCACTGTGACATTTTCCACCCTTATAGACTTTACTTTTTCAACTTTAACATTTTCCTTTTATTTTATGTTTGCACACCTAAATCTACCATTTTATCTAAAATACAGTAAGGAATTCCTAATTTTCTGATGTCAATTTTAAATTTAACTTTTTTTTTATTATTATATTCAATTGTTATTGTAGATAGTAATTTCGGTTGAAATGAAAACTTGACAACTGTCCATTCCGTAAATTGCTTTTTTTCTATAATAATTTTTCTTAAATGTTCATTGTACAATTTTATTAATATTTTATGATGAGTTTATCTTTACAGAAAAAAAATCACACAATAAATGTCTAAAAAAATATTTAAAAATAATTAAATAAATATAAATTTATATTTTTCTTTATTTAAATTTAATGGGAATAATTTTTTTTTTTTGTAAATTCTTTACTGGAAATGTTAATTTATTTTTTTAAATATTTTATTCAATATGAATAAAAATATTTTAATTTAAATAACATAATCCATCATTCCCGCGCTTATTAATTAAATGGCTTTTTTTGGTGGGTGTTTTTAAATGCGCCTAATCGTAAGGCAATTGTTCTCTTCAATTTCATATCCCTTGGCGCCTATTTGGTAGGCATTTATTAATATCTTTTTGATAAAAGAAACACCCTTTATGGTCCGGAAATGATTGAAAATTTCTAATAAATAAAATAGTTTTTTTCTTCTATTATTTCGAGATTGAATTTAATTTATTTCAAATTTATATAAATTATTAAAAAATTATTGAGTTCTCTTCCTTCTTCTATTACAAATCCCCAAAAAAGACGAGTTCTCTTCCTTCTACAATTGTTGACTCATTGCACTAACGTCACATATTTTTAAGGTTATGGAAATGCGTCTAAACCATCAGCTAATGACATATCTTAAATCTAGGAAATTCCTCAGTGAAGCTGATGGATTTTTAGTATATCTACCTAAAAAAAAGTGGAACCACACTCTTTATTTTTCTGAGGAGTGTAGGATTATTGATTGCAGTTGATTTTTCCAAGGTATTTGACAAAAACGCTTTTCTGACAGTTGCTTCTAAAATGTCATAGCACTTGTTAGATAGAATAGAAAATCAAGCGATAATATTAATAGAAGACAAAAATATTACGGAGTCATTAGATTCATTAGAACACCGCCAAAATATACCCTGTCTTTTCTTATTTCATTGTATTTTTTATAAGCAATGTTACATTTCACCCTTTGAATTATTTCACCTCAATACTTATTGCATCAAGATACACTTCACTTCTCCTTGAATTTCCTTTGCTCAATTAATAGATATTTATTAGTACTTCTATTCTCCCATCATCCCTTGTAATTTGAGTTGTTGCTCATGTTGCTGAGTATCATCATATATTCTCCGCTATCTTAGTAGTCCTAAAAAATGACTAGCCCAAGTTCCGCTCCCAGGAAATTTTCAATAGATCAGATCTTCTCTCTATGTTGAAATATGGTCAATATATCCACCATTTGTTCATCGACTTTAAAGCCGCTTATCATAGCACAGATAGGGATTAACCCTACACATCCAAAAGCCAGTTCGATATCTCAAAATAATTGATTATACTGATTAGGTTGACCATGACTAGTGTGAGAAGAGGAAAAAAAGTAGCCAAATCACTTTCAAAGCCTTTCAGATCCGCAATGATCGCCGGCTAAGAGATGCATTTCAATGTGTTTTCTTTAACCTGGTGGTGAAAAAAGTGATTTGTGACTCAAAGTTTCAGCATATACTGAAGACATTGAAATTATGTGTAGATCAGTAAGACCTGTACGAGAGGCGTTCATCGAGACTAAGCGGCGAGGAAAAATCTGGGGCTGCACATAAATAAAGCGAAAACAAAATTCATGGCGTCGGCGTCGAAGAGTGGTATATCTGTATAGTAGTGGTATACAGATAGAAGATTATAGCATCGAAAGAGTACTCGGATCAATCCTATTGTATGGGACACCAATTTGGGCGGATGGGTTAATTAGAGCAACCCAGATACGAGGAGTCATTCCACCTAAAGGAGTCATTCCACCTAAAGGAATTATTTTAAAAATATTGAAATTTTTAACACTATTTTAACCAATTTTTTTATGCATTTTATGATTAAAAAAAAAGAGTATTTTTTCAAATAATATTTTTTATAACAATTTTTCAAAAATTCAAGAAAATTTCATATATTAAATAAAAAAATTTGTTGGCATTTTTCTTCCAGACACCAATAATTTGTTCAATAAAATAAGTTCTTTCAATTTCCAAATAGCATATTTCAATTATTATTTAATAATGTTTTTGAGAGAGAATTTATAGCATTAAAAAAAATTGCCAACATTACTAAAGATGAAAAAATATATTTAGCAGCTTTTTTTCCCTATTAGTAACTTATTAACTGAAGAAAAATACAAGATCTCTCAATTAAGTTATAAGCTTTCTCAATACTCTTGGAAACAAATTAAAATGCTGGAAACAGATAACACCTGCTACATTTTAATATAAAAGATAAAAACCGAGGAAAAAAAATACAAAGTTTTTCTTTTGATAAGATTTCAGTTTTGGCCATTGACTAAATTCTGTGAAGGCTCCTTGGAAAAATTGAAATTTCCCTTTTGGAAAAGCCAAATCGATATTAAATACTCGAACTTGCGTTATCAATTTTCGTCTTGATTATTGAAGTGTTTTCCTTTTTTTTAGTTCTTTTCCTTTTATATATTTATTTATTTTATTTTATTTTATTTTATTAGTGTGCTTTTTAAAAAAGATATTTAATTGGGAAAAAAAAAATCGTTTTGTAAAAGGAATCTATAAATATGAAAAGTCAATTTTAATTTTCTTATAGAAAAGTTTTTCATTAAATTCACATCTGATCAACTTAATTTAATTATACAATATTTTCTGACATTTCCTTTTATTATGTTTATAAAAAGTTGTTTCATAAACATTTTCATTTGGTTAAGTATGTTTTTATTTAAATAAATCTTTGTGAAAATAATCAGTTTATATATTTTATTTTTATTTTTTATATAAAAAAAAGTAGCCTTTCAAAATAGATTCTTTTAAAAAGAGCAATTACTTTGTTATTTAAAAAAAGAAGACAAAATATGGAAAACTAAATGTATAGTGATTTATAATCTAGTATAATAATTAAAATATAAATTATTTTATGTTATAATTAAAGTTTATTGAAAATTTTTAATGGCTTGACAATATCTTAAAATCTATTAATTGAAATATGAGGAGTGATGGCAACAAGGAGGCAAGAAAGTGGCAACACTGTAAATTTTTGCTAAATAAAGCTTGTAGGTTAGTCTCTCCTAGACGTCCAGTACAAGTTTCAACCTCGTCCGATACCTACACGACCGTCTAGGTCATCATAAGTGAAGTTGTACTTTATTTAATGCGTCACGAAAAATGTAAAAGCGAAATTTTGGGGAAAGGATGTGTCATCAAATTTTGTATTGAGAGTCAGTTGAGGACATTGCCTATCAAGACCACAAATTTTTTTGTTGGCATAATATATTTTTAGGCGTTCTAGAAACAGTGAAAGACTCAGTGCTTCTAGGACCTCTACTATTCAGGAAGGCCTTCAACTACAAAAACTGATGCATATTTGAAACGCCTCACTGCTTCTAGAAGGACAACTCTATAAAAGAAGTCATTAAAAATCCCTGAAAAGTGTTTTTCGCGTCGTATCGGACTACATTAAAACTGATGAGTGAGTCCTTTAAAGGATCAGAAGAAAGGATTTAGTATCAAACAGGACATTTCAGTCACTTGGATCTATGTCGGAAAAAGTCTCCAAGATCAAAGATCACTTGAAAGGATATAATCTGGATATGGACGATAGTATCCAAAGTAGTGTAACCAAGAAGCTAAAGACCATTCCAGTTGATACCTTTCAGAACTGCTGAGAGAACTAAAATTAACGCCTCCGCCGCCATGAGAGGACACCATTACTTAATAAACTTAAAATAGAATTGCTTAAAAAAAAAAAATCGCATTACTTTTCTGCAAAAAAAAAACTAAATTTTTTTTATAATATTATGCATTTTTTACAATCGTTTAATATCACCAATAAAAATTAGTATTTCCACATAGTTGATTCGACCAAATATGTACGTTCCATGATGATTTGTATTTCTGTTAGTATTTATGGGGAATTAAAAACGAAAATTTGGCAGGACAAGGTCACGAAATGCATTCTTCCAGTGTGGGAGTAATTACGTAATGTTTTCAATTTGACATCCTTGCAACGAACATTGTTGTGTCCAAAGTTTCCGAAATGCAATTTTATAAAAAAAAATTCAATATAACGAAACAAGCAATGTACATTCATATTATTTTGTCGTGTATTGGTAAAATGATTTTTTATGATTTTTGATTGTATTAGTTGGTTGTCTAGGAAATTGTCTTCTATCCCTGGGCGACCGGATTTAGCTGTCGGATGGAATCAGAAGACCAATATTGATTGTACTCGTGCACTATTCCGAAAAACTTTCGATGGTTTTGTCCTGTGTGGGAAGGAAATAGATTCGTCATCCATTACTGTTCATTCAATCTTTATTGGATGCAGTTAAAAAAATTCTATCATATCGATTCTTTGTTGTAGAGTCAAAAGTAAACTTTTTATTATACAGTATAAAGTGGTGCTTATAAAAGCAATATATAAAAAAATTGTTTATCCTGCCAAAACGGAGACTTTGATATGGAATATAAATATTACTACCAAAAGAAAAAATAATAATAATAATAATAATTTTTCTTATACATTTTTATTGGATAAATATTTTTTACGAATAATACTTCGATTTTATATCATCTAAAATGATATGCTTCTGTTAGTTTAGTTTTCCCAAAATTATTGTATATTATTGATAATTGTTATAATTTTAATTTATATATTTTTAAAAAAATATGTAAATTATCTTTAAATACTCTTAAAGTTATGATGCTACAAATAGGACTACTGAAATATGTACGAGGTCTGTTCAAAAAGTACCGCGAATTTTGTGTTTTTTCAAAAATAATTTATTTATTCATAAATATCTATTTTGTCCCCTTCAAAGTAATCCCCATCAGATATTATACACTTGTGCAAACGTTTTCCCCAATCCTCGAAGAACTTCAAAAAATCATTTTTTGTGATCTTGTTCAGCTCCTCCTTCGATGCCGTCTTTATCTCCTCAATCGTAGCGTATCGTCGTCCTTTCATGGGACTCTTCAGTTTCGGGAACAAGAAAAAGTCACAGGGTGCCAGATCTGCGAAATTCGGTGGCTGCGGCATTATTAGTGTGTTGTTTTTGGGCAAAAATGGCAAAAGCCAAATTTTGTTCTTTCACAAATCCGGGCGTTTCTGGTGGATTGCTTCGCGTAACTTGCGCATAACTTGCAGGTAATATTCCTTATTGACCGTTCTACCCTGTATTTCTTTGAAAACGAAGAAGGACAGACCGTTTCCGTCAATTCTGACCACTATGACCATAAGGACAACCGACAATTTTTGTCTTCAAGATCGTACCATTTGACACCATTGAACTTTTTCTTATTAATATATATAAAAAATATTGTATTTAGAGAAATAGTTTTTAAACTTAATATTATTTCAAAATCAACATACGTTTAGCAACGGCCAAATTATAACGCGAAATATACAAAAAAATTATCAAAAATTACATAAACATGATCGAGTACTCCAGAAAGTTACATATCAGCAATTTAACTAATTTTTATATTTTTTAAATAATAACAAAATTCAAACATTATAAAAACTTTATATATAAATAAAATTAAAATTTAAAATATATTTTATACAATTTTACTTTCCAAAGCGCAAATTGGATAACTAACTTATACTCAATAAAGAAACAAACCGAAAAAAATTCTTTCTACAGGGTGGGGCCAACTTGAACTAACCGATGTAAAATGCGCATGGATGTTTTTATTTTTGCAGATTATTTAAAAAAAATGTATAAAATTTTATAATTGTATGAGAAAAACTACATAATTTTTCACCCTCTATGAGGAAAACTTACATAAAAATAATTTTTTGTTATTTGAACTCAATTTTTACATTCTCTTCTTATCAAAAGAAAATATTTTCTTATAATAGTACAAAAAATTATTTGGAAAAAAATTCTTATTCTTACAGAAAAAAAACTATAAAATTTCAAATATTTCATACAATATTGAATATGTAACATTTATTATTGATAGTGAACGAGTGAGTATCTTACTACCGTTTATATAAATAAAGATTTTTTTCTTTTTTGCATAAATGAACTTTGATTATAGTGAATAAATTCAATTGAACAAACTATTTGCAAAACAATCGAATCACATGAATTGAAAAGATTCGAATATCAATTGCGAAAATACCAATTGAATAAGAAACAGAATAAATGCTGAAATATTTTTAAAAAATCTAATATAACCTTTTGATTTTTTAAGCGAATAAATTCTTTTCCTTATTATTTATTTATAAATTAATATTTTTAAGAAAATAAAACTAAAAAACACGCAGAAATAAATTTATATAATTTTATGTGATATCTTAGAGTAAGTACGATACTAGTACTATTTGAAGAAAATTTATAAAAAGTATCTTTTTTGCATTTTTGTAATTTCTTTTAGGGTGAATTTTTTTTTCGTTTACCAAATAAATATTCAACTTTATGAGATGACGAAAAAAACAAAATTTTTTTTTGCGCGTAACATCATACTGATTTCTTAGGATAAAGAATATTTTCAATTGAATATCCTTAGAATAATTGTAATGTAAGAAAATTGAAAATTTTTTGCACGTATACTTCGCCAAAAAAAAAGAAAAGGAAATACTCTTAACAATATGAATGAGCCCCAATCTAATCTTACTTATGTATGAGTATGAAAAAAGGCATAATACAAAAAAAAATATGCCCAATATTCAAATGAGATGTTACGGCATAAAATCATTAAGTATTAAATATCGCATACCTGATGATACTTACACGAAATTGAAACTGAATGGAAATTTGTAATGGCGCAGGCACACACCAACCGAATATTATTCAGTATAGAAAAGTCCTTTTCAAACTGAAACATTTGTGTTTTTCTATATGATGCATCTATTTATGTATGTATTTTTTTTATTTTGTCAAAAAAACTAAACTGAAATGTTTCTTTTGAATATAGGGAGAGGTAGGTGGTGATGAAGGTGTGTGTTAGTTTGCTGCACAAAAGAAAATTTAATCAAAAATTATATTCGGAAAATTTTCTTATATTATTCTTTTGTTTCGTATAAATTCGATTTTTTTCTTTAGCTCGCTTCCCATTTATATGTATATATAAATATATATGTGTATATTAGAAATATCCTTTTTAAAAGCAGGCTACTAGGACGCATACATAATGCATTCGAAAATTCTTTCAAATGAAAGCCTATAAAAATATATTCAAATCGGCATTAAGCTTTCGTCTTTGACGATAAGACACTCTCCTCTCATAATATTATTCATATTTTCAATATTTTCTATTATATAAATAATATTACAATAATATAAATAGATATAATAAAATATAATATTATTAGTTGTTGTTTTTTTTTGTTGGAAATTATTCTTTATACAAAAGTCATGCAAACATATTATTTTTTGGATGGTATTCGTAGAGGTTTTCTTTTGTCATTATTTTTTAATATCCTTTGGTGGGTATCTACAACTACAGAATATTTTTAAGTAGATTTATATAAGAGTATTGATTAACGTTGAAGGATATGAGAACATACTAAACGTAGCAGAAAATTACCTAGACTGACGGCATTGCTCTCACTTTTCGTAGCAACTGCTGGAAGGTTTCAACTGGAATCGCCTTCAGCTTCTCGGTTTGGATGTTATCGATTGTATCAAGATAACGTCCTTCAAGTGTTTTTTTTTTTAGTTTAGGGAACTAAAAAAAGGTAACACAAACTTAGATCAGATGAAAAACGTTGGGGAAGAGTCCTGGGAACCACAGGAATCCAATTTTCTGACAAAAACTTGTTGATGAAAATAGTATGTAACAGGAGGCGTTGTAATGGCGAAGCATCGATAGTAACCGCAGTGCCCATACTGACACAAGAAATCCTTTTTCTAGACTCTTAAAGGACTTGTTTATAAAAAAAAGTCCTTTTTTTAAAGAACTCTTTGGAAAATTTTGCATTTTCATCCGTTTTCGATCTTGAAAGCCTTCGTGAGCAAGTTTTGTTCTTTACTGCTTTTGGGACCCCTAAAAATGTTAGAGAAGAAAGTCTGTTCAACTAGAGGAATTCTTTTTTTTCGAAAGAAACTCGTTGATAGAGATGACCGTGTGATAAGGAGCACTATAACTGTGGATCATCTTTTCGTCCTCAATGTCAGATCTGATGCAAAAAAAACCCTTTTTCTAAGACCTTAAAGGACTTACTTATATAAAAATGTTTGTTTTTTTTTTTTAAATGAAGTTCTTAAAAGGTTACACATTTTTAACAATTTGTTATTTTTAAAGCTTTTATTAGTGAGGTTAATGTAGTAATGGAGGGGTATTGATAAAGTATAGGAATTCTTTTTAATGACAGAAACAGGCTGATAGAGATGGCCGTGTGATAAGGAGCGCAATAATTGTGTAGTATTAATTCGTCTTCAATGTCAGATCTGATGCAAAAAACCCTTTTTGTAAGACCTTAAAAAACTTTATTATAAAAAAAGGCTTTCTAAAAAAAAGAAATTCTTAAAAAGTTACACAATTTTAACAATTTTTTATTTTAAAAGCCTTCCTAAGCGAGGTTTGTTTTTCACTGTTTTAGGACCTTAAAATGTTGGAAAAGTAGTAATGAAGGGGTATTGGTAAAGTAGACGATTTGCTTATAAAATATCCAATATTTCCAACATTTTTAAGGTCTGAAAAACAGTAGAAAACAATAGGAAACCCTTCTTCTAAGATTTTAAATGACTTGCTTATAAAAAAAATGTTTTTAATTTGCTAAATTTTAAAGAACTGTTCAAACATTTTTTTTATTTTGAAAGCTTTGCTGAGCAAAATTTGTCATTCGCTGATTCTGAATCCGTCAGAACCGCTTCGCGCCACCGAAAAGCTTGTACTCTTGATGAAAATATGTTTCCTACAGAATTATTGAAAATTTTCGTAAATCAAACTCGTGGATTCATCAAGCCTAAACAAACAATCTTACAGTATATCTTTGCTCCTAAAATTTTTCATGATGCACAACTTTACTTATAACATTCTATTAGGTCGCTTAGTTATCGAACGATGATGAAACTTATATGACACATCCAGAAAAGAGACTAACACGCAGGCTTTCCGTCATATTATAGTTGTTCTTAACAAGTCTTTTTCCTCGTCTTAATAATTATTATTTCACAAAAATATAATAAAACGAGTGCAGTCTGTTACTAACTTAGGGGTTTAACTTGACAAGAAGTTTGAATATACCTTCCATGTAAGAAGTTTGAATACACGAGTAGCTTAATGTTGTATATATTATACTTAATCCTAGTTAGACCTATTTAAGAATATGCATCTGTGGTTTGATCGCCTCATTATGATATATATATTAGGCATATCGAATCGGGACAGCGCAACTTTGTAAGGTTCGCATGAAGAGATCTGCAATGGATTGATCACTGCATACTCCTACCATACACAGACTACCTAAGATAAGGGTCTCTTCTTGTAACTGAAGTCTGAGTGCGCCAATGAATCGCACATGTCTGGCTTTTAAAAGCTGCAAGGAAATCGATATTGGTTTGGTTCTTATTATATCTGAGCCAAACTCACTACGGCCGATAGATGTGTTTTTAGCTTTTGCTGCGGAAGTGTGGCTTTGCGCTGATTTTAAAGCCTTAAAATTATTTTTGTGCCACATCTCATATCTGATCGTAAATCAATTAAAAACAAATCGCGGGACCTCAATGGGTTTTTATAGTGAAGAAAGTAGAGAATAGCTCTCAAACTTAGGGGGATTAGTATTATTGGAAAGACAAAAATGAAACTTTTTATAACGAGATACAGTGGAGTGCGCTGCAAATATTTGGTAACCAATTTATTACACGATCTATGTTTAATAACATGGGCTTCGATGACTTGTGATTTCAACAACGTATAAAATTTATTTATTTGGATATAAATATATCCAAGAAATAATCGATTTATTGAAAACCAAATTCAATTGATGACTAATTTTGCGAAGTCCTGATGTCAATTCACCACGAAGATCAGGAAAAGACTCCTTTTTATAGCACTATGTAAAAGATACCGTTTATAAAAATAGTCCACACACAATTCAATAAATCCAAACCAATTCAACCGGTTTTTTCTTCAAAAAAATGTGCTACCAAAAAGGATCGATGTATGTTAAAAATAGTCATAGTTAACCTTCGGTCAATATTATTTTTTATTCATAAATGGTAAAGTCCTTACAATATATTTAAATAAATAATAACAAAATTGTCATACAAAATTTATGTTTAATTTAAAATTTAAAAAGAACGTTTTTACTAGTAGATCTTGTATATTATTTGTAGATGTTTTGGAGTAAAATATCCTCTCAAAAAAAAAAATGAATTTCCAATCATTCCGATTTGTTTGTTGTTATTTTAAATCATTAAAAAAGTATTTAATTAAATATTGAAAATAATAATAATAATAATAAAAATAAAATTAAAAACCGAGAATGTATAGATATCAACTCATATTATCAACAGAGAGCCAAGCACTTTTTTATTGCGAATTCACGATTTTAAACGCAAAAATTAAAAATAAATAATTCGTAACAAATTCATATAAATTTTGTAATATAAATTCAGAGGATGTGATTGTTATTTTTTACATTTCTGAAAATTCATTTATGCACATTCCATATTCGAGTAAATGTGTATAACTGCGTAGGTATATCATAGATAAATAATCATAAGACCCAACACTATGGCATCCACCCATAAACAGGGTGCAATCAATGTCAGATATTTAACCGACCAGTAACGTAAAAGATGCACTTTCGACCAGTTTTGAGTACCATTTTGATTGCATTCAAAATTACATTTATTGAATAATAAATATAAAAGAATCTTTCGTTACTGTCGCATCCATATTTTTCCGTAACAACACCACCCACTCACTCTATAACTTGACAAAGTTTTGTGTTTTTATTTTCAACAATTTCATATATGTGTATAATGTGTGGCTTCACTGTTTACATGAAATTGCATATTTATTTGTCATATCATTCGACATTTTATTTATATATCGAATCGATATACATTATTCGATGGTATTTATGTGACTCTATGTAACCAGCTCGTAACTTTTCCATAACTCATAACTCGGTTGGGCGCACATGCTTCTGACAGTAATAAAAATTGCACACCCAAATGCACAAAGATTCGAACCACAAATAGAAAACCGACCGAAATGTGATTAATTCTATCATTAAAAAATGTTGATCCACAAACGCATTCGTTTGCATTGAATTTTATGATTGCCGGTAAAATTATGTCAACAGCTTCTGCCTGCACTCATACTTTTATGTTTCAATTATTTGCACTGGATTGAAGTTGGTTGGCTTACTTTTCATTCAATTAAAATGAAGAGAAAAATTTGCTAATAACTTGAAAAATGAACAAAAACCGTAAGAATAACTCTTTTGGTGAAATTAATTTCCATTTTAATCGCAATATTAAGTGCTACCAGACTACACTCTTCTCCACCCCCTATAAGAGTATATATCATAGTGAGGAGTACTATACCAAAAATTTTCTTATTTAAATTATTTACTATTAAATATTTATTTTTTTCATCTGAGAATGAAACATGATATCTTAAAATTAGCCAAAATTACCACAGAGTGCATAGAACCATACAAAAAAGCATTTTTAATTTTAATTTTTTATCAAAAGTATTATTTTTTTATTGAATAGTTAAAGAGATCAATACAATTATCGATAAAAACTAAATTTATTTCGAAAATCAGTTAGATAAGTAATGAGACAGAGTCTTTTATGCATTAATGTTTTCCCAATTCAAAATAGTTTACTGGGGCAGTAATACATTGTCGTATGCGTTATGCTAGAAGCTTATAACTGATGACGTGTCTTCAAGTGTTTTTTCGATTTTGGGGAAACAAAAAAAAATCAAACAGACAAATAGGAGCAGGAGCGGAGCAAGAGTTGTAGGATTTGGGGAGGGATGAGGGAATTATTTGTTTTTCGAAAAAACAACTCTTTCTTTGGTGCCCACGATTTGATACGAATAACCCATTTTCTGGGCCTTTCAAGGACTTGCCCATTAGCTTCAATATAGTTCCTTTGAGAACTATTTCCATTCTTTAAAGCAGTCCTAGAAGGCTACCGCTAAAATAATCGTCAACTCCTCGGTTACACACCTTAGGATGTTTTCGACCGTATCAAGATGATACTGTCGGAACAGTATCCTTTTCAAGTATTTTTCAAACTTGGGAAAACAACAAAGTTCAGAAAACGAGCTGGGCAATAACAGGAATCCCTCTTTCCAAGAAAGTGCAATGTCCAAGCTGATGCGTACAACCTATTTTCTGTGTCTTTCAAGAACTCACATTGAATTGTAGTTCTCTTGAGCAGCTATGCATCAGCGAACCCATTGTTCACATTCTTCGTAGCAGTCCTGGAAGGCTTCAACTGGAATAGTCTTCAGCTTATCGAAACCACTCATTTGGACAGTACTCAAAAGACCTTGGAGTAAAGGTTGGAGAGAGGCTGAACTTTCGGCCTGACTTGCAACATCTAAGCGGACACGTGGCCAATTTGATTGGCATGCTGGTGCAAGTATTTCGCACAGAATGGGGACTTCGATCCAGAGCGGTGAAAGTCCTGTACAATGTATGCGTTGTGTGTATGGAAGGGTGGGCATAAATTCAGTTCAGCGTCTGACTTTGTATGCATGTTTGAGTGTATGTACAACCGTGCGGCGATGCACGTTCTCATGGGAGAAATTTCATGGGACCTGGAGGTGTTGCGTGGAAGCATCCACTACCGTCTACGGCTGGGCATCCTGCTTGCTGGTTATTCAGTTATGAATGAAGAGGTTCAGGATCTTGCACTGGTCCTTAACAGAATGTATGAAATTTGGCAACGTCGATGGGATGAAAGTGTGAATGGTAGATGGACGCACATGTTCCTTTCGGATGTGTGCTTTGAATCTACGTATGGATTTGAATTTGGTCTGTACCTTGGGTATTTACTCACGGGACACTGCAGTATAAATGGGTTCCTGTACAGGCGTGGTCTAGCTGCGGGGGTTAGAAACCAAGCACCTTCTTATTGAGTGTGGCCTGTACGGGGATTTGCGTGACCTAGGTACATGTGGAATCGTGGTGAATAATGAGGGTTTGGATGTGAATGGTGTGTTGGGTGTGAGAGAGAGGTATAAATGCCTAAATAGATTTGCCGTGGCAATATTTGAGAGGAGAGCGAGAATGGTGCGTGAGTGAGTGTGTGAATGACACGCAGGGTGGCTACAACCGGGTGAAAGACCAAGGTCGATTCCGGTTGTACTTTCGGATCTTGACGAACCCGCGTATATGAACCTTTTTTCCAAGACTCGCAAGTCGCTACGCATCAGCTTCAATCTTAATGGACGGTCTGACCTCACAAGACCCCTGACTTATTCCATATTTCTTTCAGTTTTCGATATTTAATGCCTTCTTGAGCGAGGTTCCTATTCGTCCGCTTTTAAGCCCTCCAAAACTGTGACTTGTACTCTTATTCACCAAAGTCAATGTCAAGGATTGACTTTGCGGAATAAGAGAATAAGCCGAAGTTTTGCAAGAATATTCGCCAAAGTCAAGCAAAATTTGATAGAACATCCTCAGTCCTAAAATATTGCTGTCCCAGTTTTTGAATACTTTATTACTCCCGAAATTATGCTCTCCCAATTTTTGCTTGTCTTGTTACTTATCTCAATCTATAATTTGGCATAGTAATCAAACGAGGTACTAACATGCAAACTTTATACAGTATTGCCAGATCGCATTCAGTCTCTTTACTTTTCTACCATATCTCGTATTAGAAAGAAATTGATTTTTTTCTTGTGGCATTAAAATCATACAAAAATTAAGAAATTTTCGGTTTTTCCTTAAAAAAAAAACTTTATTAAATTATGACAAATTGAAAATAATTCTTTTTTTTATTATTATTATTTACATATGATAAAAAGATAGAAAATTTTGCCGAAGATAATAATTGTTATTTCGAAAACCTTAAAATCTTGGCACATATTCACTTTAAGTAAAAACTGAAATGAAAAAAAACCCATCGATTTTTTTACAGTACATCCGTTTTTTTTAGTAAAAAATTTTTAAACGGAAATGAGTTTTTTCCTGAAATTTCCAAAGTTTTATGCAAGCAACGGGAAATAAAAACTTTTCAAGTCTAACATGAATCCGCTCATTTTCAGATTCGATTCAAAGGATAAAACAGACTGTCGGAAGTCAAGTCAAATCCTGTTGCATTATATATACTTGTAGTAGTGGTATATGTATGTATGTCCGTGTAGAGTTATAGGAAATTTTCAGAGATAAAACAGAAAATTCATTGGCAAAACTAACAATCCAGAACTATAGACTGAAGTGAATTCAAGCGAATACAAGGTTTCGATTTTATGATAACCCATGATTTGACCTTTCGAAAACGGTTGAAAGATGGCTTGGGGATTGATAGGTCGATTGATTCGTACGTTAGTGTGTTCAAATAACGGTATAACGGTACAGTGCTTATAGCATTTTCCTAAAATGGGCCACCTGTCCCAAACAATTTTTCCGAACGATATTTTCAAACAATTCACTACCCCTACTCACCTTCTGAACGAATAAAATTTTCATAGCTGAATAAGTTAACAACAATTCAACTTGAGCCTTAAATAAAAATAAAAAAATAAGAATAAGAGGAAAAAAATAGAGAAAAAAGAAAATAATACAAAAAAAAATATGATCCCAATCATTTAGAAGTTTTACGTCTCATTTTCCTATTCAATCTTTGGAGTTTCTCAATGGTCCACAAGAGAATTCAATTGATTCTGAAGCAGTATCGGAAGATATAATGGTTCAATGCTAGAATATCTTTTGTTGTTGATTTTTTAACAATTTCCTTGTTTTCCTCCTAATAGCAATATCTTATATACCTTCGTCCGTACTTGTTAGATAATAAAGGTGGTGGTTGATCTAAAAACGACCTGTATTTGATTTTATTTTATTCTATTTTTTTTCTGGTTTTTTTTTCGGTTAACAGTTTATGTAGGTTCAATTGGAAATTATCAATGTCGTTTTCAAAGTAATTTGGTTTTATTTTAATTTAGTTTTTTTCTTTTTGGTTTTGGTTTTGGTTTTGGGGTCCCACAAAAGTAATACATTTTAATGCTCTATGGATTCAAATTAATTTTGTTACTAAGTTAAGATAAAAAAAAACGGACATTTTTATACTTTTGATTAAATCTTGTATCGCCAGAAAGATTTTGTAGAAAACAAAATCGGGGATTTCTTTCTGATTTGATGTTTTTTTTTTATTCTTTCTTTAAAAGTACTTATATTTTTTAATTTTAAAAGTAAAATTTTTTTTTATTAATAATTTTGAAGTCTTTTAGATATAGAAAATTATTTGAATGTTATGAAGATGTTTTATCATTTTATATAATGAAGATATTAAATGAATTAAGAGTAGACACCAACTTGAAGACGATTATTTCTTTTTATATTATTTAATAGATACTTTTATGAATAAAACATATTTTAATTAAAATTTAACATTTTGGTGACTTATTTGTGTATGGGTTTCGATGGAATTGGTCTTTGGGCAGTTGGATGGTACCAGTAAGAGGTGGTTAGATTTTTTTTTTGAGAAATTAGAAAAAAAGGACTCGAAAAAGGTTTGGGCGAATGTAAAAGCCCCGCAATGAAGAGAATTTAGTTAGAAAGAACGTTTTCGTATGACGATGAGGTATAGTGAGTTGAACGTCTCAGGAAGGACAGATGAAAAGAAGATTATTTCCGAATAGGAAATTACGTCCTATTCGAATTCTGATCAGTTTCTGTATACTAAATTTTGTTAAGGTTGTCGAATAGACTGGTTAGGAAATGGCTAGCTAATGTTTCGAAAAATGTCATTTGCCGACGGAGAGTTTCCCTCGCCAGTTGATCAGTCTGCATATTACCTGCAACTCCCAAATAACTTGTAATCCAACACAATTCAATAGTCCTGTTAAAATTACTATTTATTTTGTAAAATGTTTACATAACCAATTACAATATTTGCTTAGAATTTTTTTTTTCATAGCGACCGGATTATCCATTTTGTACTTTTAAAAATACAGCCCAGTTTCTTGACAACAATTTAATCTATATAACAATCAAGATAATTTTTGCTTAGCATAATCTTTATTAATTTTAAATAATGGATAGCTAAACTATTAAAAATTGCATTTAAACTGTAGAATAAAACTCTACAAATGTACTGATTCCGCTATAGTAAAAAAAACTCTAAAAATGTGCTGATTCCGCCGTAGTTACGTTTCGCAATTTTAGAGGATATTATAGTCGTCTCTAAGTAAAATTGTTGTTTATGAGGCTCTAAAACTCCACAAATAACTGTAAAAAAGCAATTGTATTTACAAAAATCGATTGCATGATGTACATTTTGGTCTGAAAGTGTTATTTGTTTTTATTTCTTTGAAAACTGAGCGTTATTTTTTTTTTAAATAAAAACTGATTTTTTTTATATAAAGTATTAAGACTATATGTAATTTTAGTTTAAATAGCATTACAAGTTACATAAGATGATAAATTTTTTATTTATTGTGCGAAAAGCTCCCAGGATGCGTAATTTCACTATTTGGTGATGCCGATTGCCCTCAAAAATCATACGATTTGACACTATTAGACATTTTTTTATATAAAATTCTATTTAGGCAGATAATTGTTAAATTAATAGCTATTCAAAAACTACCAACCGTCAAGTATTGGCCGAATAACAGCACTAAATATTTGAAAAAGTCATCAAAAATTACCTCAAAAATATCGAATCCTACAAGAAGTTTATTGGCATTTTTTTTGAATAATTTGATATATTTTATAAAATGGTAAAATTTCAATAATATAACAAAATTTAATTGCTATTAGAAAAAAAATTTAAATTATATTTAATATTACTTTTCTTTCCATAGCATTAACTGGATAATCCCTTCTTCGCATATTCAATTTTATTCATCTTTTCTGACTTTTAATTTTTTTTCTATAGTTTTCTTTTAATTAATAATTAAAATATTTTCTTAAGAATATCTCCCAATACACATTCTTAGTACAACCGAGTATTTACTTAATTATATAACGTCAACCACAAAAAAAAAAAAAAAAACAAAAAACAAAACATAAAACAAAAAAAAGAGTGAAAGTGTAACCTGTACATTTCCAATTGACATGAAAATAATAAATCATTTTGACTACAAAATGCTTAAAGAAAAATAACTGAAGAAAAAAAATTTGAATAATGAAACTAAGAGTATTTTGTATTTTTACGAGTACAAGTTAATCGTTATTATAGAACTGAAAGGTAAAAGCTCAAGAAGAATGTGAACAACCAGTAATTAGGGTCTGTTCTTTTGTATTCGAATTTTGTGGCAAATTACTTTTTGCGTTATTTCTACTTTTGTTTATTCATCCTTATTCCTGCCTTGGAATGTAGGCAATCCGAAATAGTGCGTAGCCTACACAAAAGTGTTAACATTAATTGATGTTCTTTCGATTACTTCAAACACATTTATTTACTTTCCAAGTCTAATTACGCCCCCCATGACCAAATATGTACATTCATAGTACATTCTGATAAGAATTCACAATAGACCGGACCCACTTCAACTGTAACATTTGAACCATTTGAATTTATTTGTGTGTAAATAGTGAGAGCAGATGGTTTTACTTTTATTTTAGGATATAAAAAGATAACATTTCTTTGCCAAACTATCACATCAAGTTTCTTCTAATTTTACCATATCCAAATTTATAGTATACGAGGTCTGTTCAAAAATTATTGCGAATTTTGTGTTTTTTTCAAAAATTATATATTCATTCATGAATATCTATTTTGTCCTCTTCAAAGTAATCCCCACCAGATATTATACATTTGTGCCAACGTTTTTTCCAATCCTCGAAGCAGTTCAAAAAATTATTTTTTATGATCTTGTTCAGCTCCTCCTTCGATGTCGACTTTATCTTCTCAATCGTAGCGTAGCGTCGTCCTTTCATGGGGATCTTCAGTTTCGAGAACAAGAAAAAGTCACAGGGGGCATTATTAGTGTGTCGTTTTTGGCCAACCACCGATGAACGCTGTTTCGGTACAAGGTAGCTTCACCATATGACTCAGTCAACATTCGGAATATGTCCGCGCAATTAATTTTGTTCTTAATACAAAATTTGATACAGATTCTTTGATCCATTTTTTGGAATGGGCAAAAATCGAAGACGAGCCAAAAAACATGCAAGCAAAGCAGCTGTCAAAAATTAACTGAAACATTCAAAATGGCCGAACTTGTTGGCATAAGTGAGAGACATGAGTATCAACAAAACGCCACAAAAAATCGAAAATCGGATATACGTAACCCGCGGAAATTTAAAATTCGTGATACTTTTTGAACAGACTTCGTACAATTTGGATTAATCTAATGGAAATGTTCCACTTTTTAACATTTTATAAATAAGTTAATGAGAATTTAATCTTAAAGATCTATTTTTTTTAAAAAATACTTAACAAGAAAAAAAACTCTTACCAACTTAAAATTATAATATAATTATGAAAAAAAAACAGCCTAATAAAAAATTATTATAAATTTAAGCTATTTTTATACAAAATTAAGTGAGAAAAATGTATTTCCTATTTTTTTAGACTTGGTATAATTTAGATTGGAAGTGTACAAAATAAAATTCATGTATTCCACCGAACGTACAATCGCACTTGATTTCCGGTCGTCATCTTTGTCAAGGCGGGGAATGCGATAGACGACGCATTTATATTTGAGAACTAAACTCATCGAATTAGAGCAATATTCAAATACAATTATAAAAATTTACATACACAAATATTAAATTCGAAATGTCTTCTCAGAAGTGTTTGAAACGAAAATATATAAAAATGCCGGCATAAATACATACAAACACAAATTATCATATTATTATCAGCCACGGGATAAATAGATAAATACTGTAGTAACCGTCGGTAATCGGTAGTATTCATTGTGACATGATTTATTTAGTCATGATAATTTTCGTTTGTTTTTATTTTGATATTTGTGTAGCAGAAAGGTAAAAATGGCATCACTGAGAGCAATCTATTGTAGAAACACTTCACAAAGCTTGTTTGTCAGACCCTTCTTCTTAAGATACAGTACAAGTTCCAACCTCGTCCGATAGTTACGCCACGCTTTAAAACATCATAAGTGAAATTGTTCTTTTTTAGTGCGTTATGGAAAATGGAACAGCGAAATTTGGAGTAACGATATCCCTTTAAATTTTCTGTTAATGGGGAGTGGCTTTTTTAGGTGACATTTTCAGGGGTTCTAGAAGCAGTGAAAAATAAACCTCCATTAAAAAAGACTTTCAATTTAAAAAATTTATAAAAATATGGAACGGGTGGTGGCTGTGATTTGAGAATCTTAACGGAAAGGGGTTCTTCGTGTCAGATCGGTAATTTCACGACACGGCCATTTTCATTATCGAATTTTTGTTGTGAAATGAGAGACTTGTGTTTTTTTTCATATGATCTGAGTTCATGTAACTTTGATTTTGTTCCCCAAAACTCTTCTGGATAATATCTAAAAGAATTTTTCCGATGAGCTAAAGACTATTCGAGTTAAAGCCATCCAGAACTCCTACGAACAATGGAAACAATGCTTCTGCCGATGTATACCTACCCAAGAGAACTATAATACAATGTGAGTCCTTGAAACAGGATTATTCGCCTCAGATCAGCCATTGCAGTCACTTGCAGTAACAACTCGTTAATGGAGATTTTAATCCGTATGAAATTTTTTTTTGTTCATCAAAAACTACTTAATAAGACCCAAAGGAGTATAGCCGATAAGTTTAAGGCGATTCCAGTTGAAACCTTTTAGCACTACTTTAAAAGGTGAAAAATATGATCCCACCGATGTAAAAATATTTACCAAAGATAACTACATTAAAAAATACAATATTGCTGTAGGAAAATAAAATAAAATGTTCTTTAAAAATTTAAAAAATTTCCAACTGCAATTTTAGATAAAATTTTCACTCAACATTTTCAAGTGCAACAAAAGAACAAGAACAAGTGTAACAAAATTTTTAAGAAAATGCCCTATTTTTTATTTATTTTTATTTTTAATTTTATCTACAACTTAATTTTATCTTGCTTGCGATAAGCAATTGACAATTTTTATTATTAGTTTTGACCCACTGTCTAGGAGGCTTAGTATTTGTTTGTATCGTCCGTTAAGTTAATTTCTTTTAGTTTTCGTGTGAGGGTTCCAGGTTAACCATTTGTTAAATATGAGTCCAAGATAACGTACACTCGTTTTTGTAGAATATTACTGCCTTATATTGGGAATATTTTCTCGGTAGTGTGAAAGTTACATTTACCGATTTTTGCCGATTTACACACACTCACCACCTTTGGAACCAGGTTTCTAATGAGTAGAATACTGATGGCTGTAAAATGATCTTTGTGATGTGTAAGGTAGGGTATATCATCAGCATACATAGTGGTACGAATATCGCTATTATAAGGAATATTATGGCTGTAAATATTGTAAAGGATTGGACTTAGAATACTTCCCTGAAAGACACCGGTGGTTGTAGAATAAATGTCAGAATAATCGATATTTTCAGCTGATCTTTTTTAATCTGACATTAATTTTGCAATAATAACAAAATTTTTAATATTTTCTAATATAAATTAATTTAAAACTTTAAGAAAACTATATGATCTTATTTAAAAACTCTGCAATTTATGGTATTTAAAATTTAATATTTTTATTTTTTATTCAACTAAGAATTTCATGTCCTTTCAAAAATATAAGAGGATAATAAAATTTTTATATTTTCTTTTTAATTTAATATTCAATTATATTAGATTAACAGTTACCAATTTATGATTAATAATGTATATTTAGTTTATAAGTAAGAATTAGAAATAATAAAATTTTCATCTTTATAAAAAGTCATAAAATAGAACTGAAAATTGTTAATATTTATTATTGATTTTTCTTTCTAAAAATCACTTATTTAACTTAGAAAATTTTACATAAAATTGAAATTAATTTTTCGTTTTCAAAAAGAAGCTTTTCATCAACTATTTCCTTAAATATTATTTGTTCATATATGGAAAAATTAGAACTCGCTTAGAAATTTTTTTTCAAGAACAGATTTTTTAAAAAACATCACCTTTTAAAAAAAAATTAATATTAAAAAATTCAATTTATAAATATTATGAAAACGTATCCAAATAAAAATCGCTTAAAAAAATTATTCATCGAACTTTCAAAATACAATAATTTCGATAGAAATTAAGTTAACAACAAACCCCTCTCCCTCCCCCCTTACCTCCATAAAAATATAAACACAACTAAGATCAGTTGACTAATAAAATCCATTTTGTATCCCACTGTATATGAGAATCTATTCTAAACTAGAAACTACATAGTAATAGTACTAAAAATAATATTTATTTGGCAAATTGCTTTATACTGGATCGATGCAAAAAGCTTGCAGCACCCACGAATGTGTGCGTATGTATTTATGCATGTAATTTGGCTCACACATATATGCATATTGTACATTTGGTATTTAGCTGGAATCTCGCCTTACAATTTAATAGATTTATCGCATCATTAATGGTATTTAAGCATAAATTTTCATCCCCTACCGTACTTAATTTTATTGGTGTTAATTTTGTTTAACTGAAACACTTTCTCGATGGAATTTGCGTTGCTAATTTTTCAACAGGAACGATGCTATCTCTTCTAAAGTGCTCATATTTTGTTTTTAGATAGGCAAAAGCGATCGTATAAAACAGAAAATTAGCAAAAAACTGCAATGGTGCTCTACTGCTTATTGGCCGGACTATTTTTAGAACAGCAAAAATAATTCAATTATCACCTCAACTATTTTCAATTTAGTACTTTCTTCCTTTGTTCAAAACTGTTTGTTTATGAAATGTTATTTGGAACGAAAAGTAAATTGTGGAATTGTGCAATTGAAACAACAGCAGCAGCCTCCAATTACTGCCGCCCGTCACATCGACCTACTACTAATTCTATAAAATGCAAATGGGAAAAATTCTTGCCAATCCAGCAATATTCAAATTGTTTTACTTTAAACTAAAGGAATGCTGAAAAGTTTGCAAGTTCAAAAAAAATGATATTTTTTTGTAAATAGTTTTGTAAACTGTAAAAAATTCCAGCAATATTTTTCATAATATTTTATTTTTTATAAAACAACATAATAAAAACATTCTTAATACTAAAATAGAAAAAAAAATATCTAAAAAAAAAACTGAATGCAAACACGCAAGAAATGAGCATAAATTTTGTTTTTACAAAGATTTTTTTTACGGTTCGAATTTATATTTATTAAAAGAGTGAAAACATCAAAGAAAGCACAAAATATTATAGAAGAATTGTTGTTGATTAGTTCATGTACGGATCTATAATATTCTAAGTAAGTTAATATCAAAAGTTGCATGTACATTAAAACAAAATTCAATGACATCAAAATAATATAAAGTTTTTCTCTTTTTTTTAAATAATATTTAGAATTTATAAGACATGTTAATATTAATAATAAAATTATTTAATATACATAAATGCGATTTGATATTAATATTAATATTAATATTAATATCTATTAATATATAATAAATAATTTCTTCAAAATAATCTCTATAAAGTTTTATCGTCTTGAAACTTAAAAGAGCTTTTTTTTAAAACTATATTATGTTCTCTAACATGACACTAAAATTTTTAAGCAGCCCCAATCCCTTGGACTTTTTACGCTACTTTTATTTTTGTATACATTATAGTTTTATTTAATAACAAAATGTACCGTGTTATTCATTTTATAGTTTGGAAAGTAGAAAGTTCTGACAATTAACTATTCTTTTACAATATATATATAATATTTAATTAAAATATATATTAACTGTATTTTGTCATTTCATAATTCATAAGTATTTTTTAAGTAATTCAATCAAATAGTAAGAACTTTAATAATAAAACTGGTGATGCTGTGGTAGCGACGTGTAAAATTCTCATTAGCGATGAGGCTGGCTTATTTCTCGCTTTAAGATACGTTAACAAGCAAACTCGTTATATACGAGGTCTGTTCAAAATGTATCACGAATTTTCGAATTTTGAATGAATATTCATTTTTTTGTGGCGTTATGTTGCTCATGTCTTTCACTTATGCCAACAAGTTCGGCCATTTTGAATATTCAGTTTATTTTTGACAGCTGCTTTGCTTGCACGTGTTTTCGCTCGCCTTCGATTTTTGCTCAATTTCGACCAAAAACAGCATTGCATTAACATTGCTAAGCAGCTGATGGACTCTGTCCGCGATGACCCAAATTTGCTCCAGAGGGTCATAACTGGTGACGAATCATATGGTTATGACGTGGAAACCAAAGCTCAATCATCCCAATGGAAGCTGCCGCACGAGCCAAGACTGAAAAAAGCGCGCCAAGTTCGGTCGAATGTGAAGGTTTTGTTTACAGTTTTCATCAATTGCAGGGACGTGGTACATCAAAAGTTCTTGCCACAGGGTAGAACGGTCAATAAGGAATATTACCTGCAAGTTATGCGCAAGTTGCGCGAAGCAATCCGCCAGAAACGCTCGGAGTTGTGGCAGAACAAAAATTGGCTTTTTCCATTTTTGGGCAAATACAACAAAATAATAATGCCGCAGCCACCGTATTTCCCAGATCTCGCCCCCTATGATTTTTTCTTGTTTCCGAAACTGAAGAACCCCATGAAAGGACGACGCTACGCTACGATTGAGGAGAAAAAGACGGCATCGAAGGATGAGCTGAACAAGATCATCAAAAATGATTTTTTGAAATGTTTCGAGGATTGAAAAAACCGTTGGCACAAGTGTATAATATCTGGTGGAGATTACTTTGAAGGAGTCAAATAGATATTCATGAATAAATAAATAATTTTTGAAAAAACACAAAATTCGCAATACTTTTTGAACTCACCTCGTATAGATTTTAAGAAATTTACAAATTGCTATGAAAAAGCCATTGTATTATTCAAAAATGACTGCGTGATGTCCATTTTTATCTGAAGTTGTCATTAGCCTGATTTTTCTTTGAAAACGAAGAAGGAAATACCATCAACGTTAATTTTCTGGGCTATGGTCGTACGATAACAAACTTATTTTAAAGTGAATTTGAAAATTTTTATCTAGACTATATTATGTAGTTTTAACAAAATATATCATACAAAATGACAAATCATGGCTTTAGGGGGAGTAAAGTTCCCTGGACACCTATTTCCGATATTTGATAATGTCCGTTTACCTCGAATATTATGCTCTTTCACACCATTAAATTAATATAAGCAATTTTTAAAGTTTAGAGCACTTAAAAATCACCATTCGTCAAGTAAATTGTGATTTTTAAGTGCTCTTAATTTTAAAAATTGTTTATATTAATATAATGGTGTGAAAGGGCATATCTTAAAATAACAACTCATCAAAAATAATCTTGAAAGGATCGAGTTCTGCAAGAAGGCTTTTATCAGTTATTTATATAATATTATATATTTGACATAATAACCAAATATTTTTAATGCAAAAAATTTAAAATCCTATCAAAATTTAAACTAAAAATATATTTTAATGAATTATACTTTCAGAAGCAGAAATTCGATAGCCCTTTAAATATAAAAGTTATGTTTATAAGGATTATTACAACAAGAAAATAAAGATATTTATCTATTTTTTTCTTTCACATAATACGACTATTCTTTTATATAAAAAAAACCATTTTTTTGTACAATATTATTTGAAAAAAAATTTAAAAATTAGTTAAAAACCGAATTTTGATTTGTTAAAATTTTTTTTTATTTTTCTCAAATAAAATATAGTAAATATATCTGAGGATTTAAGTGCAGTTTTATTCAGAATTTTCTAAAAACAAAATTTTTGAACCTGCTATAAAAATAGATTTTCGATATTTTTAAAAATACCTAAAAAATCCTTTTGATGACTGACTACTTATTACTATAGCTCCTTATCTACGATTATTATTAATTCCAAATAAATTTTTTTTTAACTTATTGAGTAAATATTGTTTATTTTTCAGTTAAATAATATTATATATTTACAATAAAGTGGATAGATTTTTATATGTATGTGTGTATGTAAGGTCTCTGAGATAAAAAAAATGTTGTGTTTGTCGCCAACTGACCTCAAAGTTATGGCACTACATAAAATGTTCTATGACGTAAGTCCTAGGGACTTTCTTTATAATACAATTATAATACAACTATTGTTTTAATGTATGTAGTTATTTTTTTAAGGTATTTGAGACAAGAGCCAGAGGTTATTGTGTACCGCCACGACTATGATGCCATTTGTTGACTCCATATTTCGTTAAGTTGGCGTTGTAGGATTTTTTTTAAAAAACTGGTCCATATTTGTTAATTGAAATGGAAGGTAAATTTAGACAATATTAAAAAAAGGGTTTGGAGGAGGATATTTTGGCTCAAATGCCACAGAAATGGCATAGAGAACAATGTTGGTTATTAAAAAGGAAATAATGGTTAAGTGCGGTATGACCAACAGGGATTCTGAGCAGTTGTCTTTCCCAGAATTTTGGAATGCCTGTTGAGTAGACTAGCTTTTCTATTTTTGGACAATATCTGGACAGAAATCTTCTGCGGTTGGTTCAGTCTGTTTGTCTACGCATTGCTGAAGTGCAATTAAGTGCAACTTATATTAAAGATTGTTGAATTTAAAATATTTCTACAATATTTATAGGGATAACTACTTATTAACTCATAATAACAAAAAATCAACGATTATAATTAAAAATAATTTTATATATAAAAATAAAAAAATAAAACAAATTAATATAAAATATCCTATAAATATATAAAATCGAGTATGTGAAATATGTTTGTATGTGCCATGAGTAATAAAAGTAGAAGGCAAAAAATGAGAAAACTTTGAAAAGAAATCAAGTCGACAGTCATTAAATTTGTTTAACAAATCATTGAGATACTATTTAATGAAAGAAATTTTATATTTACCCTTAAAATGCATGTACACTTACTCGTACAAGAATATGGTATGTATACGATTCAATTCAATAAGGATATAGTATGATAGGATCTAAAATTTAGAAAGAAAAAAACCACATCAGCTTTTAATTGAGTAACCAAGGAGAGATGCTATAAAGAACATGTTGAAATTTATTTCTAGATACGCTTTTATGCACATATATTATGTCGTACATATGGTATTACGTATAGTATAAATTATTACTGATGAACAAATTTATGTACTCGTAAATTTAAAGTTGAAGAACATCTCTTGTAGAAGGAGTAGCATCTCACCAAAATATAAGAGGACGACGAAGTATTTGATGAAATTGTGCTGCAAAGTACTTGTAAACGGCAAAAAGGATTCACATCAAGGTGTGCCGCATAGTTTTCGGTACGTTTTTGAGGTCTAGAAGTGTGCATACTCAGTCATGTTTATCACCAATAAATATTTTAGTATGTTTGTTTATTTTATTTGAATATAAATATTTCTTTTTCTGGTTTATTATATTTTTTTTTGAAGACTTTTCATATGTAATTAAAAGTAATATAGACTTGTTACTGATGGCATTTTCATTAACATCAATTAAATGGCATTTTCATTATTATCAATTGAAATTCACTTGAATATTATAACGCATATAACCAATGTGTATAGCGAGAACACTTTTGAATCTCGCTAAACTCGTATATGCTGTATTTTTACAAATACAAGTGCACTTATTAGTATAGACAAATACGAGTGAATTTAGAAACATCGACAATGGAAAGTTTTACTTTGACTAGTGAACAAATCGGTCTTTGTTGGCTCCTTAATCACGCGTTTGCAAGCAAACTAAATTAATCAATTTAATTAATTTCTGCAGTGCATTCGATTGTGATCGATCAAGCGATAGCAAATCGTTTTTATTAATGTCATTTTGACCAAAAAAAAAATTAATTTGAAGATACGATTTTTCTTTGTAATATTTTTTTGATTAAATCATTTTTTTATAAAGTATAAATTACTTGCTGTAAAAAGTTTAAGTTAAAACTTTAAAAAAAATCACTTTAAATTAAGGATTTTTCATTTTTCAGTTTGGAAAGTACACATATTGCTCTGGTTTTTGATAATTATGAGTTTGAAAAATATTATTTAAGAAAAAAAATATGCCATTTTGTATTGAAAATTGTTATTAAACCAAATAAGGCTTTGAAATAGTAAAAGCTTCTTTAAAAATGTTACTATTTGGATGATGATCTTTCGAGCAAAATTTTCTATAGATTATTTCTCGCTCGGTGGATACGTCCGGGTCTTTAAAAACCTACAAACAAATGTAAATACGATGTTTATTATAAAAAGTGACTGACTTTCTGGTCTGAAGGTGTCTGTCTCAATGGCGCATTTTTTATTTTTGAATTTGGAGAAGAAGATGTAATTACCGTCAATTTTGAGGTAATTATATTGGGTTGTTGGGAAAGTCATTTCTTTTTTTCCCAACAGAGGACTTAATTGAATTTTTTCATAACCAACTTCACACTTAAGCAGCATAATCATATGTATTTTGACAGCTGACATAGCAAGGCTTGCTTGTGAAGAAATTCTGCAAAGTATTTTTTGGTTGATACACTTTAAAATATGGAAAGTAAAAAACATCATTTTTGGCATATTTTACTTTTTTACTATAGAAAAGAAAAAAATGTTCAAGCAAGAAAAAAATTATCCGATGTGTATGGCGATGATGTGTTAAGCGAGCGACAGTGCCAAAACTGATTTGCAAAATTTTAAACCGAGAATTTTGATCTCGAAAATGCACCACGTTCTGGAAGGCCAGTTGAAGCTGATGAAGACACAAAAAGGCATTAATTGATGCAAACCTGTGAATAACAACTCGTGAGATCGCTGAGAGATTAAATTTATCGAATTCGACCATTCATGATCATTTGAAACGGCTAGATTTTATCTCAAAGCTCGATATATGGGTACCTCATCTTCTTAAGGAAATAAACTTGTGCCGTCGCATTGACGTTTGTGATTTGATTTTCAAACACCAAGAAAATTACCCATTTTTGAAGCGTATCATTACTGGGGACGAGAAATGGGTTGTCTACAACAATGTTAAGCGCAAAAGATCCTGGAGTAGGAAAGATGAACCGGCTCAAAGCTCTTCGAAAGACAATATTCATCAAAAAAAGGATATGCTATCTGTTTGGTGAGATTTCCAAGGAATCCTTTATTTTGAGCTTCTACCGAACAACAGAACAATCAGTTCTGAAATGTACTGTTATTAGTTGGACAAATGGAATGATTCACTTAAAGAAAAAATCCCAGAATTGTTCAATAGAAAAGGTATAGTGTTCCAACAGTATAATGCCGAACATTATACAAGTTCGACCACTCGGCAAAAGCTTTTACTGCCATACCCACAATACTCTCCATACCTAGCACCTTCCGATTATCGTTTGTTCCGGTCTCTACAAATTTTTTTAGACGGTAAAACGTTTAATTCAAATGAGGAGGTCAAAAATTACTTGGATCAGTTTTTTACCAGCAAAGAACAAAAATTTTATGAGCGTGGAATCATGCTACTGCCAGAAAGATAGCAAAGGGTATTGGATCAGACTGGACAATACTTAATTGAATAAAATATTAATTCACTATAAGCAAATTACTTTCCGAAAAAAAAACGAAATTACTTTCCGAACATCCGAATATAAAAAGTGACTAACTTTCTGGTCTGAATAAGGTCTTATTGGCTCATTTCTTTTTCTTTAAAATTGAAGAAGATATAATTATCGTCAATTTTGAGCACTATGGTCATATGATAACCAAATTTTTTATAAAAGTAAACTTAAAGATTTTAAACGGAACTATATGTGGTTTTTGTGAAACGGCACCACATACCACACTGAAAGAGGAATTTTACCTTTTTTTCGAGATTTCGTGGTGCGAGTTGGCTTCCAAAACCTTTTGAATCGGCAACGTTCGACTTCTTTTTTATAAGATTATATGAGCGATAATTTTCTATAAGATTAATTTTTTTTTTTTTATATAATATTGCGTATTTTGGCAAATAATTTTCAAGGTTTTCAGCATTGAAAAATCAACATGGGTTAGGTAATTGCTGAATTACAATGTTGCGAAAAATCTATCAAAAATTACCTCAAAAGAGTCAAGTCTTGCAAGATCTTTTGTGGCTATCTATTTAAATAAATTTATGATTTTGACATATTGGCATAGTTTAAGCAAAATAGTAAAATAAAACTTTTATAAAAATTTAAATTTCAAATCTATATGATTGAACTTAACTTTTCAAAGTGCAAATTGGATAACCCTTTAGTTATAAAATATTCAAAAATTTCAAAAGTTTTATAATAAAAAATTTAGAAAAAAGCTTTCAAAAGTTTTAAATTTGTCATTAGGAGAATTTGTTGTTTCTATGAGCATATCTTTGATGTCACAAATTATTTAATTGCAAGATTAAAGGATATTATTAATACTTATTTTATGTAATATCTTTTGGATTATATAAAATATATAAAATTTTACTCTAAAGCTATTAGTAAAATTTATTGGGAGTATATTAGAATTAATAAGCCATCAATGAACGTCTAGTCCCTATAATTTTTCAAACTAGTTAATATTAAGTAATACAAGAATCTTTTCCTATAGATATTGTTTTTTGGCATAAAATAAAATTAAATTAAATTAAATAATTTAGTATTAATTATAAATATTACTAATGAAGAATTAAGAAAATCAATTATTGAAAATTCTACTATATTAAAAGCAAATTTCTATAAAAAAAAATGTTTACCCTTATTTTGATTAGTGCAGAGCAAAATTTTATTTTAATTAGGTTGGAATATTTATTATTAAAAATATATTTTTCTAAAACGTTACTGAAACTAATGTCAAAAAAATTATTATTGGTATAAAGATGCAATTATAATTGTTAGTAATTAAAAATCGATATAATCAAGTGGTAAATTGTTACTATTAGTAAATTTACTTTGTGTACATTCAATAGCATAAATTTGATTTCTTTGTTATATTGTTCTGATTATTTTCTTTTTAATAAAAAATTTTTTTAATGAAACAAAAAAGCTTTTATTTTATAAATTTCTCTATTCCATAAAAAGTTTAATCAAAGAATAAAAAATTCCTTTTATATCTAAATATAATAAATAATTAATATTATTTATCAATTAATTATTATAATGACTAGAGAGATATCCATCCATCAAATTCAAAAGTAAATAATCATCGTTTTAGCATCCATTATCCAATCTGAGGTATTTGAATTGTGATTTAATTATGCGTGAAGTTTTAACAGAATTTCATACTTAATTTTGGAAATTTGAACTAATTTTTAAATGATTTTTTTTGTTTTACTGTTCTTTTGTTGTCCTATTTTTACTTTTCTTAGTAAGCACCTTAAAGAATACTGCATTATTACTGTTTATATCATTTATGAACCTATAGTGTAATAGGAAATTGTTCAAAAATTCCAAATTATTCACTAAAATAACTTTTCGAAGGATTAAAGTGAAGGTAAAAAAGTTTTATTTTTATCAAATTTTTATTTTTTACTAAATTTTTGTTCTTGTTTTTTAGTGTTTTTTGTTAGATTATTTCTTTCTTTAGGTGTGGTGTATTTGAACAAAATAAAGTTTCATAATCCATTGACATAGTTGTGGTTAGCATTTTACCACAAATATGAATAAAATTCCATCCTTTTTATAAGCAAAAATATTTTTGTTTTATATAAAAGAAAAGGATTAGAGTAAAAGGTGATTTACTTTTTATTTTTCGTTATTTTTCTACTATTTTTTTTATATAAAAATCTCAAAGGAAAAATACCAAATATTTTGAAACATATGAAATTTTTAAATCACAAACAAAGTGGTTAGAGTAGTTTTTATGACATACGAGGTCTGTTCAAAAAGTATTGCGAATTTTGAATTTCCGAGGGTTATGTATATTTGATTTTTGATTTATTTTTGGTGGCGTTATGTTGGTACACATATCTCTCACTTATGCCGACAAGTTCGGCCATTTTGAATGTTCAGTTTATTTTTGACGGCTGTTTTGCTTGCACGTGTTTTGTCTCGTCTTCGATTTTTGACCATTCCAAAAAATGGATCAAAGAATTTGTATCAAATTTTGTATTAAAAACAAAATTAATTGCGCGGACGCACTCCGAATGTTGACTGTGGCATATGATGAAGTTAACTTGAACCGAAGCAACGTTTATCGGTGGTACAAAATGTTTTCAGAGGGCCAAGAAGATGTGAACGACGAAAAGCGTGCCGGACGCCCGAACACGTCAACAACAGACGAAAACATTGACGAAGTGAAGAAAATAGTTTTGGACAATCGTCGAATTGCCGTTAGAGAAGTTGCTGAGGACTTAAACATATCGTACCAATGATTTTTGGCGTGAGACGGGTCGCCGCCAAATTCGTACTAAAATTGCTCAATTTCGACCAAAAACAGCATCGCATTAACATTGCTAAGGAGTTGTTGGACTCTGTCCGCGACCACCCAAATTTGCTCTAGAGTGTCATAACTGATGACGAATCATGGGTTTATCGTTATGACGTGGAAACCAAAGCTCAATCATCCCAATGGAAGCTGCCGCACGAGCCAAGACTGAAAAAAGCGCCCCAAGTTCGGTCGGATGTGAAGGTTTTGCTTACAGTTTTCTTCAATTGCAGGGACGTGGTGCATCAAGGTAGGACGGTCAATAAGGAATATTAATAAGGGCGTTTCTGGCGAAGCAAACCGCCAGAAACGCCCGGATTTGTGGAAGACCAAAAATTGGCTTTTGCCATTTTTGGACAAAAACGACACATTAATAATGCCCCAGGTACCGTATCCCCAGATCTGGCCCTATGATTTTTTCTTGCTTCCGAAACTGAACAGCTCCATGAAAGGACGACGCTACGCTACGATTGAGGAGACAAAGACGGCATCGAAGTAGGAGCTGAACAAGATCATAAAAAATTATTTTTTGAAGTGCTTCGAGGATTGAAAAAAACGTTGGCACAAGTGTATAATATCTGGTGGGGATTATTTTGAAGGAGACCAAATAGATATTAATGAACAAATAGGTAATTTTTGAAAAAACACAAAATTCGCGATACTTTTTGAGCAGACCTTGTATTATAAGAACTTTAAAATTAAGCATAAATACTGAATTTTTTTTTTTGAGCAAAACTGTATATGTAAATAATTTTTTTTATTCAAATTGTTCTATATGATTACCTCATGCCTATAAGGAAAAGTAAGTATATTATCTAACATGCCCTATTAAGGATTTGATAAAATGCCGAAGAAAATATTTCTACCTTAAATTCAAATAGTAAAAACAAAAATTATTTTATTATATAATATGTGTTATGTATCAGGATATTGCTTAAATTATCATTGAATTGCCTAATATCCTTGTTTTTAAAAAAATATATTTTTTTACAGTAAGTAAGTTTTACTTATAGTCTATGTGATGAAGTTTCTATTGGCAATTGCCACGAAAAGGGAATTACATAGGATAATATGTTTCGAATGATTAGATAATCCACAAGACCTTATTCAAAGTGGTATCTAAACTTATTGACGAAACTTTCAAGGACAACAAGTATTTAAAGAAAATATTCTAATTACATTTTAATTGGAAGTAAATTGTCAATTTTTTTTTTATATTTTTATTAATTGAAGTTTAGTCTTTTAATTTTCGAAGAAGAAAAAAATATATATTAAATTATTTTTGGAAAGGTATAAATAATAACAAATTTAAATAAAATATTTCAAAAATATTGTCTGAACATATTAAAGACTAATCTTATATATGGTTAACTTTATGATATTTAACTATCATTTCTTTATTAGATAAATACAATAATTAAATAGCTAAATAAATAAATACTTAATTAATTAGAAGAGAAACACTTCAATAAAATTAAATCTATTCACAAGAGAATACAGACATTTCCTTTTCACTTCCTAATTCAACAAATTGGAATGTACGAATACTATTTTTTTTATTATCCTTGTTATGTACAACATCAACTGTGATTTTCGCACAAATCGATAAAAATACCCAAGTGTAACATGGGTTTTGTTCTAATTCTTATTATTATTAAAAAAAATTTTATTCTTTTAGTTTCGTATTTAACAAAAACCCAAGTTTTGTGTAAAAGTATACCTAATAAGGACGAAAAAATATCATGTGAGGGAGGAGATCCTCCCCTATTATAATATATCAGCCATGAATTTCGTTATGAAATCCATACGTCATAGTTGATCGATATTAAATTTGGTTAAAAAACGGCCGTGCTAATATAGTCAAAGTTTTGTTTCGGTAAGAAATATCTATCGTACTAATGGTATCAGGAGAATTAGTAATAAACGAATTTCAAAGTATTTTCCGTCTTAGTAATTTTCATTTATCAAATCTATAAATAATCTTTTTTTTTCTTTACAATATAGATACAAAAAAAAAAATCAATTTTTTTTTCTTCTCTAATCTTATTCAGGATATTCTTTTTCCATGTAATTTATCTTAATTTATGATAGTGTGTAGATAAATTTAAAATGATACAATATTAACCAAAGTTACTATTAATCTTTTATAAATTAAATCAAATGAAAGTTTTTTTCTTTTATTATTTATCAAAATATATTATATATTTTTTCAATTTATAGTAATTTAATTCATTTATCTTTAAGTAATTATATTTTGATGAATTTAGCTATATGATAACAAATGTATCTTGTACAAAGTGGTACTGAGTTCCAATCCAGCTAATAAAATAACCATAGTGGCATTAATTAGTTATTTGTCATATCAAAATAGGCGATTTTTTTATATAATTTATTATCAATTAATTGAGAACACCAATTTACTTAATTCAATAGAAACTTTCAAATATATTATTTATTTTTAAGAAAATGTAATATTTTCTTAAGAATACTTTTAATTTTTATAAACGAAATATCCATTTTAAATTAATGTGGAAAATAGTCACAATTAAAATTAAAATTAGTGTTGATATGTACAGTCCTTCATAACTAAACGATTGAATATCCATTATAACATATAAGTAGATGATGATAATAGAGGTAATTTTTTATCAAAATACTAATTAGAAAAAAATTTCTTTTTGTAAATTTTTTTGTAAGAATTAAAATTATTTTCTAATTTATATTTTACTGAAAGCAATTTTCATGCAAAAAACAACCTAAAATCCTTTGGATTATATTTTTAAAGAAACAAATCTAATAAATTACTATTAAAATTTCTTTTAGATTATTTATGATAAAAAAAAAATATTTTTTAATAATTTTAGAACTATAAGAATTCAATTGCATAAAAGTAGAACTTTCAATATTATTAAAAAAATTTAACCTTTAACAACTTGAAATTAAATCTTTTTAAAAAAAGTATTAAAAAAAAAATTTATTTCAACAAAAAAAAAATTTGATCCTCTTAAATGTTATGAAAAAAGTTATAAATATTTTATTGAATGTACCCTTTTTATTTATAAATTAATATACAATATATATATTAATTTACATATAAAGTTATTTCTGTGCGTACATTTGTAAGAAAATTAGAGAAAATCGTTTAAATTTTATATGAATTATAAATTTAAATAGTATTTTTAGGAAATCTTACAGAAAAACAAATTAGATAAACTTGCATAGAATATTTCATTAAAAAAAATAGAATTTTTTTATTATTTAGTATTTTTACTGAATAATAAAAAAAAAAAAAATGAAAAAAAAAAAATATAATCCAAAATGTTTGGCAACAAATTCGATAATGTTCGTATATGTTGCAGCAACATTTACCGCTCTGTAATTGAACTTTAATTTTATTTTTTTTTCTTATTTTACCAAATTTCCAATGTGTCATATTAACTATTTTATTTAGTACCAAAAAAAATTTTATTGCAAATTGTTTTTTTTAATATACACATATAATAAATAAAAGAGTAATTTTTGGAAATTTCTATTATCAACTCTTCACTAGGCTGGTATCAATAACGACTAACATTAGTGATTTGAAATTTAAATGTAATTTTTTTTTAACAAAAAGTCAATATAATAATAATTGCGAATTTTTAGAGTATCATCAACAACAAAAAAAATCGAACATATTTTTATTATTTTTACCCCAAATAATTGGAGTTTTTCGAAATTAAATGTTGATGATCAACTTGAATGAAAACATTCAACTTTCAACTGGTTGAAGATACATTTTATCAAACGTTAAATTCAATATTTTATAACCGTTTTTTTTATTTTTTTTTATTTTTGTAGCTGTAACCTATAGCAAAATATTTTTTAAAAAAAAAACAAATATTGTATTTGAAAATCAAATGTTGATGATCAACTTGAACGAAAACAATCAACTTTCAACGAGACAAGAGAGACATTTTATAAAAACTATTTATAAATATTTTTATTAATAATTTTTGCAGCTGTAGCCATTATTAAAATGATGATCCTTTTCATTAGAATTATTTTATGGTAACATATAAATAAATTATAAGAAATATTCATTTATAATTAATAAATTTTAAAAATACTAACAGTAGGTAAAAAAAATAAAAAAAACTTTTAATTTTCACTACAAAAAACTTTATATAATAACATAAAAATACCCCAAAAAAAAACATTTAGAAATATTAAAAATTACAAAAATAAGTACACTAAATAATTGTTGTTTGTTGAACAGCAAAAAAAAATTATAATACGTCAAATGTTTAACGATAATTGTATACAACTAGAAATAATTGAAACTAATTTTGTTGGTGTTACCTTCCATTCAGCTTGAGACCCTTCTGTTTTTTATTTTGTCGATTCAGGCTACTGGTATATGAGAAACAACACGATGATTGTTTTGATGATGAATTATAATTTTGTATTTTGGTTGGACTATTGCTATTAGTCCGATTTTTTGATGATGTTGAATCAATGGGTGCACTCAATTGACGATTGAATTCAGTTTTTCTACGATTAATGTCAGTTAAACTATTTTTATAACCGTTTAGTACACCATTCGATGATGTTGTCTGATGATGATATTGCTGCAGCTGTTGCTGTTGCAATTGTATTGAATCGTTTAAAAGTCCAATATTACAACTATTATTATGCAATTTATTATATTTTTTATTTCGTGTATCCTTTGATTCACTTTTAACACGGGGACGACAAGCTGGATATGTTTTAACAGTGCCATTGGCCAAAACTTGCGGCCTTGGCGAATTCGAACCCGAATTTGAATTCGAATTCGACTGTTGCTGTTGCTGTTGTTGTTGTTGTTGTTGTTGATTTGTTTGTTGCTGTTGCTTATCGTCCAAATATAAATTATAAAATTTATCACTCGGCTGTATTGAATTATCAGACACCGTATTCGATTTAACTAGATTCTTTTGATATTTCTTTTCAACATTGCCGCGTGCTTTTAATGAGAAATTTCGTAATTTTCTTGAGTGCTCTTTTAAAAATGATGGACTATTTGCTAAACTCTTTAATATATTACTAGTTGTTGATGGTTTTTGTGCTTGGGTGTGCTTTTGCTCTTTAGATGATCCAGTTCCAGTTCCTGTTGCTGATGCTGATGCTGATGCTGATGCTGATGCTGCTACTGTATTACTACTACTGCTATTATTATTATAACTATTATTATTATAACTATTATTAGCGATACTACTACTAAAATAATTCGGTTTTGAATATATATTACAATCACTGAAATGAGATTTTAAAATATAGTTATTATCATCCAATTGACTATTATACCGGGTTATCGGATCGGAATTACTGAGATTATGTGCAACTATATTTTTATATTGACTATTATAATATATATTATGATGGCAATCTGTATTATAATGTTGTGTATTATGAAATAAATTGTTTGTTGTATCACCACCACCAATTGTACTACCCGTTGCACTATCACAACTATCACGTCCACCACCGGCGCTTCGGCTACCGCTTCGACTGACACTGCCACTGCCACTTCCGCCACCTCCTACACCAGTACCAACACCACCGCTATTACTACTACTATTGTTTCCCAAATTATTACCACTTATAATACTTGAATAATCCAAGATATTATTTTTACTACTTGGTTTTGTTTGATATTGCTGTTGATTCTTTTTATGCTGTTTCTGATTTTGATATTGCTGTTGTTGTTGCTGTTGTTGCTGTTGTTGTTGCTGTTGTTGTTGTTGCTGTTGATTATTACTAGATGTTTGATATTTTTTACCATCAACCGAACTAAATGCACCAGCGTTGTTCGATGATGATGATATTGATAGTCCAGTTGCTGAACCGACTGTACCATCATCCTTATAAACACTATAAAATTCAGTTGCCGCAGTAGCTGGTACTGTTGATTTGGAAGTAGCAATAGGCACATTTACATTATCGCTACTTGACGAATTATCATCTTTATTGCTACTATCATTTCTTAAACATACTTTATTTGTTTTAATGCGTTTAAATGATTCACAACTGCACGAAGCTGATTTTAATAAATTATAATTGCCACTACGACCACTGCCGCCGTTGTGACCACTTGTAAGGTTAACCAAAGACTGACGGAGTAAATGCTGGTGACTCCATCGGTGGTGTTGATGGTGATGTTGCTGCTGCTGCTGCTGTTGTTGCTGCTGTTGCTGCTGCTGCTGCTGTTGCTGCTGCTGCTGTTGATCGCTCGTATTTTCCCCGCTGCAATGATACAAACAGAAAGAAGAGATTTGCGCATGAGAATGACGTTTGTGTTTACGATTAGGGGATGGTGAATATTGGGGAAATATTTTTCGTGTACTAAAATCATTCACTTTCTCTCTCTCTCTCTCATTCTTTCTTTCAACTCTTTTTTTCTCTTAAAATATATACTAAATATACACTCTAAATTACTACATCAATTATATTATTGTATATACTAAAATTAATACTAATATTTGAATGCTATTCAAAACGAATACTATTAAAAATATGTTTTTGTACATGATGCGAGTAAAACTACAACGACCATTAATATATGTTTATATGATAAACTACGAGGAATAACGCTTGCAGTAGCTTTGGGCCAATTTTGCGGCACCCTTATTGCTCCAATCTCCAATACGATTGTGTGGGCTTTAACGCTTTCAAAATGAGCTTCAGCTTTTCGTATTGCTTTCGATTGGTCTACAAACAGTCGAAATAGAAAGCTTCCAGATAGTACAAGTCATATTTGCTGTATAGTCGATTTATTTTAATTGGGAAATTCTATATTTCCATTCGAATTTTACAAAATTAGAATAAAAATTTACATATTCAAATTGATCAACAACAAAAAAAACTCTTTTTTCACTAAAATTTTAATATTTTTTTTTTTTTAAAAACCATTTTTAAATAATTTTTAACTTTAAACATTACGAATACGTTTTATTAGAAGGCAGTACATATTCTCTTAAATATAGAATATTTGATATCATTACTCAGATTTTTCTTTCTCTAATATTTTCATTTCGAATAAAATAAAATACGAAACAATTCATCATAAACATGAATTTGCATTTGAATAAGGGAAAAAAAGCTCTTCTTCGCTGTTTTTTTTTGTTGTTTTTTTTTGTTGTTGATTTAATAGTGTTGTTATACATAAAAATTGTATATTTCGAAAAATATTGATTATTTTGAAAATGTGGTAAGAGGAAAAAAACAAGAAAATTTCCATTAATATGCGACCATACATATATACACATTCTAATAATAGAATTGGATGTGAAAAAAAAATAAACAAATCAAATCGAATTCAATTTAGCTCTGATATACTCGTTACCAGACATATTTGCTCATATACTCGTATAGGTATGTGTCTTATAGCCCCCACTGGTACTATAATATATATAAAGCTAATCAATTTATAGACTATCCACTAGCCACTATCCACTACCAGTACTAGCCACTATCCACTACTGGGACTACCAACTAAGTATTCTGAAATTGGCGTAAGTTTATACTCTATTAACATTGTCTAAACGTTTAGATTGTTTGAGTTTTATTTTATGTTTTAGCTTTGATTAAATTCATCTATTATAATATTTCTAAGTCTATATATGACAGATTCAACTACAAAAAATACTACCGCTTATGAAATAGTTTTGGAACGGAAGAAATGATTTTCTACAAAAAAATTTTCGAATAAATGTTCTGATTTTTTGTCAATAAAAGAAAAACTATGATCAACTATTCTGTACGCAAATAGAAGTATCTTAATTAAAGATGAATTTATACTTCATTTTACTTAATTATTTGATATTTTTTATTGCACATAAACCTGAAAAAGAAAAATGTTTGGGTTTTTTTTAAATCCTATAAAAATTGAATAATATATTACTCCTTTTCACAAATATTCCCTTAATATTACAATTTTATCTTTTTTGAAGTGTATATATTTTCAAAGTAACTCTTATAATAATATTTGTATCTAAAATATTTTAAGTATATATTAAAGGTGCTTTGGGAAGTAAAATTACATAAAATAATACTTAAAATTTGGATTTTTATTTATTATAAATAAATTTATTCGATAAACAATATATCATAAAACTTTTAGCAGAACTTTTGAGATTCTTTTTTAATGACTTTTTTGCATATTTCAGGCTGTAATTAGGCCATTAATTATTGGATAATGGTTTTTGAATGCTCTAAAGCTTAACAACTATACGCGTAAATATGATATTTTCTATAGCTTTATAAGAAAAAAAAGCCAATGGCATTAAATACGACAATTTTAGAGGCCAATTGACATCACCTAATTTTGAAATTACGCGTCTGGAGAACTTTTTACATAATAACTTTTTACGTTGTGTAAATTGTGTTACCATTTTATTAAATTCATATAAATTATATATTAAAATCTTTAAGTTCAGGTAACAAAAAAATTCATTTATTAGACGCTCATAAAGCTCAGAATTGGCGGTAACATTTTCTCGTTATTTGTTTTCAAAGAAATACGCGCCAATGAAAACTTAAGACAAAAATGCATACCAGACATTAATTTTTTGAGAATAGACAAACTTTTTCAAAATCACATGTGAGCTCTTAAATTCTTATTTGAGTCTCTTCACTAAAAAATTTTTTTTTAAAAAAAAACAAATATCACCAAAAGACAATATATTTGTATTGTTTTCCAACTAATCAATCTATTTTTAAAAAATGGCAAATTAAAATTTTTATAAATTTTTATTTAACTGAAACGTACGAGGTCTGTTCAAAAAGTATAGAAAATTTTTAATTTCCGCGGGTTATGTACCCGCGTATATTTGATTTTTGATTTTTTTGTGGCGTTATGTTGGCACTCATGTCACTCACTTATGCCGATAAGTGAAAGACATGAGTGGCAACATGTGTTTTGGCTCGTCTTCGATTTTTGCCCATTCCAAAAAATAGATCAAAGAATCTTTATCAAATTTTGTGTGAAAAACAAAATTAATTGCGCGGATGCATTCCGAATGTTGACTGTGGCATATGGTGAAGCTACTTTGGACCGAAGCAACGTTTATCGGTGGTACAAAATGTTCTCAGAGGGCCGAGAAGATGGGAACGACGAAAAACGTGGCGGACGCCCGAGCATGTCAACAACAGACGAAATCATCGTTAGAGAAGTTGCTGAGGACTTAAACATATCGATTGGCTCGTGGCATTCAATTTTTAGCAATGATTTGAGCGTGAGACGGGTCGCCCCGAAATTCGTACCAAAATTTCTCAATTTCGACCAAAACAGCATCGCATTAACATTGCTAAGGAGCTGTTGGACACTGTCCGCGACGACCCAAATTTGCTCCAGAGGGTCATACCTGGTGACAAATCATATGGTTATGATGTGGAAACCAAAGCTCAATCATCCGAATGGAAGCTGCCGCACGAGCCAAGCCCGAAAAAAGCGCGCCAAGTTCGGTCGAATGTGAAGGTTTTGCTTACAGTTTTTTTCGATTGCAAGGGCGTGGTGCATCATGAGTTCTTGCCAAAGGGTAGAACAGTTAATAAGGAATATTACCTGCAAGTTATGCGCAAGTTGCGCGAAGCAATCCGCCAGAAACGTCCAGATTTGTGGAAGAACAGAAATTGGCTTTTGCACCATAATAACGCCCCTGATCACGCATCGTCGAATTTTTGGCCAAAAAACCAATATACTAATAATGCCGCAGCCACCCTATTCCCTAGATCTGGCCGCCCTGTGACTTTTCCTTACTCCCGAAACTGAAAAGCCTCATGAAAGGACGGCGCTACGCTTCGATTGAGGAGATAAAGACGGCATCGAAGGAGGAGCTGAACAAGATCACAAAAAATGATTTTTTGAAGTTCTTCGAGGATTGGAAAAAACGTTGGCATAAGTGTATAATATCTGGTCGGGATTATTTTGAAGGGGACAAAATAGATATTCATGAATAAATAAATAATTTTAGAAAAAACCCAAAATTCGCGATACTTTTTGAACAGACCTCGTATACAAAATAACTGCTAGATTACACAAAGCTATATTTTTCAAACTGCAAAATGAATAATCCGAAATAAACTTACATATGTGATCACTTTAGTATATAAGTATGTATTTATTATAAATATTTTCATTTAATAGAAATGATTCAATTACTCTTTATTTTTTAAGCAATCAAAAAAAAACATTTTAATTGTATCCTAAAAATTTTGCCATTCGTTTGCTTTATTGAATTACATAAAAATATATTCTGATGAAAGTTCAATAATAGAAAATTATTCACACCGAATAAGTTTTATAAAACCCACGCACATATACATACAATACTATTTGAATTTGTTTTAAATGCTGTTATGATAAAAAGGATTTGTATATATCTTCAAATATTCCGTCTACAATTTCAGTGTCAATGGAAATAAATGAAAATCAAAAACACCAATTAAATCAAGGATTTTTTTATTTATTTTGTTTTTTTTTACTATTAAAGAGTTAATCTAAAAAGCACAATAATCCAAGTGTGTGAAAATACTGTTGATTATGAATTGACTTTTTTTTTTCTGTACATTCTGAACTTGTTGTTGACGGTTGGCGTATTGTTATTAAAAAGTTATATGGAGTTGCCTCAAGGAGCATTTGTTAACTGGCTTTTAGGCTGACAAGTTCAAGTCATAATGATTAATCATGTGTGGAGACAGGTACGTGACAAATATTTACTTCAGGCCAAAGGAGAACAACTCACTTGAACAGAAAGTCTAGGAGCCTACGTACACATAAATCAGATTTGAAAAGATTAATAAAATTACACTTTATCATCACCATAATAGAGAGAGATACATACCAACTCATAAAGTAGAAGATATAATATTTATTAGATTTTCATGAAAAGTTGAATTTATCGCCTTTCGATTTTAATTAACAGTTGCGTCACATAGACAAAATGGATTCATAATTGTAATTGATATGACATTTATAGTAGGTAATTTTGAAATTTGAAATTATTTTTCATCTAAATGGGGAAGAAAAATGTACAACACGGAAAAAATGAGAAAAACTGAAACTTTTAGGAATACGTATAAATTTTTTAAGAATACGAAACTTTTATGAAATAATTGCGGTTATTAAAATTATGTACACCTACATATGTGTGCATGTTTGGCGAAACTAGGTAGTTGAAATTGGGAAATTTACATTAATTTTATGACCATATCGTAAAATTTTAATCTATACAAGCTTAATAGTTTTTGCACTTTAATAATGTTTCCTTTTTATTGTACTTAGTCCAATATACCATCAATGGCTATATTGGTTGGAATATTTGATCATTTTAGAAATAGTCTAATGATTCCCTGTTTAAAATTATTAACCTATTTGATTATCTTGGCTACGAAAATTATATGAGCATAGTCCCAGAAACACCCGACCTGATGTTTAAATGGCGTTTGTTGTTTGAAGAAAGTTACTCTATGGCCTAAAGTGTCAAGCTTAATAGTGAACGCTCGCGTTGAATTTGTAAAAATGAAAAAAATTTGTCATCGTTAAAAATTTAATATCAAAGTCGAGCTAGACTCTACTTTGGAGGAAAGTGCTCCTTTGTTTACAATAATAAAATATTGGATGGCAGAGTTTAAATAAGTCCAAATGAGGTGATCATGGAGAAAGTCCACAAAATGGTAGTGGAAGACCGTCGATTGAAAGTGCTAGCAGGATTGGTAGATGTTTCAAAAAGTGCTGTCGAGGTATGTTCAAAAATAAATCGAAGGCGAGCCAAAACACGTGCAAGCAATGGCCGAACTTGTCGATATACGTGAGAGACATAAGTACCAACATAATGCCACAAATCGAATATATGTAACCCGCGGAAATTAAAAATTCGCGATACTTTCTGAACAGATCTCGTACATTGGATATTAACTGAAAATTTGGAGATAAGAAAGTAGTGCGCAAGATAGGTGCTGCGTTTGCTCACAATAAACAGGGTCACGAGAATGTTTCAATCAAGTTTTTGGTGACGTTTCGCAGCAATAAACCGGAGTTTTGGGTGGATTCATAATCGTGGATGAAACATGGGTCCATTACTTCACACCTAAAACTAAAAATTTGGACATAAGAGAGCGGTGCGCAAAATAGGTGCTGCGTTTTCTCACACTGGAACATAAACAGCGTCAATAGAATTTGCCAACAATTAAGAGGTTTAGTCTGTGGTTAATGGCTACTTTGACGAGCTCGACCGTTCTTACTAAAAACAGGATATCGAAGCTATTGAATGTCTCTGGAAAAAGTGTCTCGAGCTAAAAGCAGACTATTATGAGAAATAAAGATATTGTTTTCCAATTTTTTTATTTTTTCTTTGCTAGGTCAGGTTTTTTATGGCTCCTGGCACATGTCTTAGGGATCTTACAATGAAATAATTCGGTTATCATAGCCCGATAACGCTCCCGATTGATTATCACAAAAAAATACTTAAATACAGAAAGAAAAGTTGGTTTTTTTGTCTTAAAGTCAAATATACCTTGAAGACCCTACCGTCCCTTCTGTAAGCTTCTCTTAAACAATAATACTAATTTAGGTAATATCCAAAAGGATAAAAATGGAAAAATTCGAAATATTGCAACTATTTGAGAAAATCTCAACAGAATAAGCGTTTCTTTTATAATATTCTTTGATAGAAGTTATTTTTAACAAATACATACATACGAAGTATGGCAGAAAGGTAAAGGGAGTAAGCTTTTTTTTCGTATCAATTTTTTTAAATATATTTATAACTCAATATTATCCCCATAAAAGTAATTCCCTTGGGCAGCTATACCGTCGGTGGAGGCATTGTTAAGTAGTATTACTGGAAGTATTCAACTGGGATCGCCTTAAGCTTCTAGGTTGTACACCTATGGTTGTTATGGAGAGTACCAAAATGTTATCCTTTCGAATGATCTTGGATAACAGAAAAAAATCAGACGGATTTTGATTAAGTGAATAGGGGACCTATTGTCGTTGATGAAGAAGACCTTGTGACAGGAGTGTTGTCATTATGGAGCACCCAAGAATCTGTAATGTCCTATCTGATTTAAAGAAAGCTTTTTATAAGCCTTTCAAGAACTTTTTTATAAATGTATTTCTATATCAGTTTTCGATGTTGCAGGTCTCCCAGAGCGATGTTCGAAAGATTCAACAGAAAACGTCTTCAGTTTCTCCGTTTAACTACTTTGGATTTTATCGAAAGTATCTTTGAAATATCTTTTCATAATAACTAGTAAAACCTAGTTTATGGATATGGTTCTTTAACAGGAGGCGTAGTCATTCAAGAACCATTTTTCTGAGTCTTTCGATAAGTTTTTCCTAAGACCGAAAAAATCCTTTTTCTGAGCCTATCAAGGATTTTTTTATAAAAAAGCTTCTTTTTATAAAGAAGTTTTTAAAAAGTTTCATATTTTTATCACTTTTCGATATTACAGGCATCTTAGGGCAAGGTTCAAAGAATTCAAATGGAAATGCTGTAAGCTCTTCGGTAGTAGTCCATTCGATATTATAGATAATAGAAAGACAATATCCTTTGAAATTATTTTAAATCTCAGGGCTCTTAGAAAAAAGTCAAATCAACTTAAATTAGATAACTAAAAGGTCTGAAAAACCCACCCGAAATTATTTGGAAAAAAAGTCCTTGTTGGAGATTGCCTGCAATGTCCGATCTGATACTAAGAACCCCTTCTTTAAGGCCTTTCAAGGGCTCCATAATAAAAAAAATGCATTTTTATTAAAGATGACCATAATCTTTTTTTCATCATTTTTCGATGTAAAAGTCGTCCTTGAACAAAGATCGACTTCCAGTGCTTCTCAGCCCCCCAAAAATTCCTCATGTCATCGAAAAACTTGTGCTTTTTATAATATGTGTGTCGTATAGGCTCACTAAATTTTTTTTGTAGGTATTATAAAAAATGTATGGCACATCCTGGAACAAGGAAAATTTTGCTACAAAAACACAATTACACTTACTATGCTTTATAAAGCCGCATAATTACCAAACAAGGTTAAAACTTTCACTACACATTAAGGAGGAACAAATGTACAAGTTCTATTAAGAAAAATACCACAATATTGCCTCTTATTAATGGCATTACTTTTCTGTAACACCTCATACATACACGAGAAAATTATTGTAAGAATCTTATCAAAAGGACTATTTTTACCACCACCTGTTTAAGCAAATTATTTATTTCTCATCTGTAAAATTGCCATTACACGTTCAAACTATTAATACAATATTTAATGTAAATATATCGACACGTACATTTTAGATTATGTGCTCTAAAAAAAATAACAAAAAAAAACAAAATTTGAAAGAACAAATAACTGCTCATATTTCTACAATGTCTTACTTCTGTAATATACAATAGAATCAATAAAAGCTTTGAAAGGATAGTAATCGTCCTTTAAATGCATTCATGTTTAATTAAAATACAGTGTAAAAATCAGAAATACTTTTATGAACGCAAAACTCTAGGCTTTATACCTTTAACGAGTATATGTAAAGTATACAATTTACCATGTACTCAAATAACAATTATACTGTTTTAATGCATAATAATTCATTTGTGTTTGGCCTTGACCGACGAAATAAAAAATATGACTTTAAATACTAAACCTTTAGAAGACTATATCAACCTAGATTTTCCTTTGCAGAAAATCCCAAGGCATTAATACTAATAGCAAAAGTGTACGAATAGATGAGACTAGAATATTTAATGGAAACTTGAAAAATGATCATCTACTCGAATAATTTTATGAATGGTTTTAAAACTTTTTCAAATGAATTATTTTAACTTTTATAGCACACAGAAAATGATATACTATAGTAATTAAAAATATAAAGAAAAAAACAGGATATCTTTTTTAATAAATACACACTTTGCATCAATGGATGTGATCAACAACATACGTGTATCATAAGAATTTTTTGAAAAACATATTTCAGCAAACTTTTTACAAATTTAATCAATTTTTCTTCTTTTTTCGGTTTTGTTAGTTAATACAGAAAATTTTAAAAATCTACAAAAATACAATTACTTAATTTTTTTATTTTTTTATTTATTTGTATTACTTCAATAGTACTAGGGTAATAATTCTTTTCGAATAACCATTCTTTTCTGTAGCCATAAACTCACAATTTCTTCACTGAAAATCTTGTTGAACAAAAATTGAAAATAACAAAGATAAGATTGTGTCCAATAGTCACGTTCGAATTGTTCAAATTCCATTGGCATATTTCCTTCAAGTACTTAAAGGAATTATTGGCAAATGTACTACTAATTTTATGGATTTGTAAATTTACAAATAATTTCCAATTTATTTATACTATTTAAAATATTGGGTTGTCCGGAAAGTAATTTCGTTATTTCCCAACAGAGGACTTAATTGTATTTTTTCATAACCAACTTCACACTTAAGCAGCATAATCATATGTATTTTGACAGCTGACATAGCAAGGCTTGCTTGTTAAAAATTCGATTGATTCTGCACAGCAGTTTTTGGTTGATACCTTTTTAAATATGGAAAGTGAAAAACCCCATTTTTGGCATATTTTACTTTTTTACTATAGAAAAGATAAAAATGCTGTTCAAGCAAGAAAAAATTATCCGATGTGTATGGAGAAGATGTGTTAAAGAGCGACAGTGCCAAAACTGGTTTGTAAAATTTCGATCCGGCAATTTTGATCTTGAAGATGCACCACGTTCTGGAAGGCCAGTTGAAGCTGATGAAGACACAATAAACGGATTAATTGATGCAAACCAGCGAATAACAACTCGGTGAGATTGCTGAGAGATTAAATTGATCAAATTCGACCGTTCATAGTCGTTTAAAACGGCTAGGCTTAATGTCAAAGCTCGACATATGGTATGGGTTCCTCATCTTCTTAAGGAAAAAAATTTGTGCCGTCGCATTGATGTTTGTGATTTGATTCTCAAACGCCAAGAAAATTATCCATTTTTGAAGCGTATAATCACTAGGGACGAGAAATATGTTGTCTACAACAATGTTAAGCGCAAAAGATCCTGAAGTAGGAAAGATGAACCGGCTCAAAGCACTTCGAAAACCAATATTCATCAAAAAAAGGTTATCCTATCTGTTTGGTGGGATTTCAAAGAATTAGGGTTCTAATTTAATATAAAAATTTCCTTAAAAGAATAATGTGAATATTTTAACTGATTCTGACAATTTTAATTGATAATATTCGTAATGAGAATAAGTTTTTACCCTTTTAGCGTGAAGAACATATTTGATTTTGACATTTAAAATGTCAACATTTATCCTGACAAAGCAGTTCTACTTCAGTACCACATTCTTGATAAAAGTGCTATGGAAACGTATTATTTACTGGTTGAAATTTACGATAATCATGCTCTTCGACTGAATGGTCTGGTTTCGGCAGTTTAAAGACGATGATTGCGATGTGAGTTACTAAGAATACGAAGGGCCACCGAAAAAATATAAGTTATTAAAATATGTATATTTTTTAATACAAGTTTTGATTTATTGTCTGGTAGTCTAGGTTTAGTCCAAAATAGCATACTTTGTCTTTTGGTAGAATGATATTGTCATTAAGGTATAAAGAAATGGGTGGAGCTTTGCAGAGGGTCAAAGTACTAATTTACCTTTACTCTGCAACTCTTAAACCAGTCTTGGAGATTTTTAATAAGGGATTTTAGGTATTTGGAGGCTAATTGAGGAATTTCGTTTTCCACTCGAGAGCAGTCGAGGGTTCCACAACCAGTTGAAAGCATGTGTTATATTAAGGAGCAAATCTGGATAGTACTCTTTCCGCTCAAGAGAGGTTAACCACACAATGACATTGTTGGATTATCGAGTGTTCTCAACGGAAAACAAATTGCTGATCGAAGATAATATTGGCATTTTTAAGGATAGGCTAACGGCGTTTTAAAAGGAGTTTTTCAAAATTACTGCCAAGAATCGGTAACAAGCTAAAAGGTTTTTACAAAAATGGGGAATTTACTGTTTTTTTTAGTAGAACCGTGTCAATCGAGGCGATGTTCTACAAGGAAGCATCCACTACCGTCTATGGCGGGTTCAGAATCTTAGTTCACGCCAGCGGCGTGTACTGGTCCTGAATAGAATGTATGAAATTTGGCAACGTCGATGGGATCAAAGTGTGAATGGCAGATGGACGTACATGTTCATTTCGGATGTGTGCTTTGCATCTGCGTATGGAATTGAATTTGGTCTGTACCTTGGGTATTTACTCACGGAACACGATAGTATGAATAGGTTCCTGCGTAGGCGTGGTCTAGCTGCAGAGGCTAGATGGCCTTGCGGGGCGGCCTGTACGGGGTGTGGATGTAAGTGATGTGTTGGGTGTGAGAGAGAGGTATGAATGCCTTAATAGATTTGCTGTGCCACTTTTTGAGAGAAGAGTGAGAATGGTTCGTGAATGAGTGTGTGAATGACACGCAGAGTGGTTACAACCGGGTGAAAGGCCAAGGTTGATTCCGGTTGTACTTTCGGATCTTGGCGAACCAGCGTATATGAGCTGGCTTAGCGATGCCTAGAAACTTACAAGATTCCTGACCATAGCTCAAATAGCGGAGTACAAACCGAAGTACTCCTAAAACAAAAATTAGTACCACGGGAATCGAGGGCTCCATGGTGTTACACACTATGCCCGATTAAGGTGAGGCACCAATTGGCAGCAACGTAGTGGCTGTGGTTAATACCCATATCGGATCGCAGGTAGGAGATAACTGGACATATCCATTTTGAAATTATCTCGGGCACTGTCACTGCTAATGACAGTAGAGGTTTAGGTAGTCCTCGCCACCAACAGGTGGAGTAGTCAGCTTGTAACTGATTACTAACTGTTAACTACCAGTAATGGTGGAGCGTTGTTTGAGCGTAACTCAATCCCTATAGTCGTAGACGACTCGTGGTTTAAGGTTTTTGACAACTAGGTACGTTAAATAACAATATATAACTGTTTTTTGAGTTTGGGAATCATTTTTATAACTGAAAATTTCCAAAGTATGGGAATAAATGGTAGTACGAAGAATCTCAACCATAATTTTCTTGAAGATTCGTTTGAGGATAGGAGCGGTTATTAAGTCTCAACCAGAAGCATTTTCTATACATAAATTAATACATTTTTTGTGTTTTGCCTTAAATTATTTTTTCTACAATAAAATTAAAAAAAATTACAACAATAAAAACGACTTTTTTATCATCTTAATTTTATACGAATATGCGATGTAAATCAATACTTGAAATGAAGAACAATTTCAATTCCTAGACAAGGACATCAACAATCACGATTTTATTTATAATTTTGTTAACCATTGATTATCATGAATGTACATCAATACTTCCAAAGAAAGCAAATATTTTGTTCATCTATACTAAAAGTACTTAGACTATGGCTTCTAGAAAATTCATTTTTATATTCTTAAAGATATTTTATGAGCTTCTGTTCTAATTATTTTCTTTCGAAAACTGCTAAAAAAATAAATAGAATGGCGCCATTCTTGCTTGTTCCACTTTTATTTTGAAAAGATTTGCACCCGGAATTATTGCTTTCTCTTTTTATAAAATAACAAATCTTTACATAAGCTTATGCAAATTTTCAACAATGCACCAAATTAAAGTGCAAAAAAAAAATATGAAAAAATGGAAAAGCACAATTTTCGATTTTATTCATGTTTGGCGCCAGTTCAAGCTTTAGTTGTGATCAAAATTTGCTATATTACTAAGAGCTTTATAAATAAACTAAAGATCTATAATAATTAATTAATCATAAAATAGTTAAATGTATTATAGTTAATTTATTTTCATTTGAAAAAAAAAATAGAAATTTATCTCTTATATGCTAAATTTTTCCATATTATTTTTACATGTTTGCATTTTATCAAATAAAAAACAAATTGATTTATTGTTTTTATATAAGAAATTATGGAAGATAAAACTCTAAAAAAATTAGTTCACATTTGAAAAAAAAAAATAGATAAATCGTAAAGCTAAAAATTCCACCAAACGAAATTGCTAAAAAAATTACTTGAAATTATAATCAACAAAAATGGATTCTTTACTTTCCACTTTATTTTCGATGTTTTCGCAAAATTTTATTTAATTGAGACTATAATAATGTTAATAACAGATAATCAACATCCTTAAAGTGTGGATAAATAGGCTAGCAATTTGTAAAATTCATTTCATTTTTTCAATGCTCTATTTTGTTTCTAAATTGTTTGGATGGAATTTTCCTCTAACCATTGTTTAGTCCTTTTATATAAGTAATTGGATTATTGTGCAATTATCGTCTACGTTTGGAAATTAGTAATAAATTATTTTTTTGTTTTAAAAATGTTTTATATCAAAGCATTCTTTTTCTACATAAATCTGAGTTCATTCATAGCTGAAATCTTAAGCTTTAAATAATTTCAAGTTCTTGATTTTAGTACATTTAATTTTATAAATTATTTACAATAATTATAAAATGTTTGTAATGAAAATTGAACAAAATAATTATTACCATACAAAATTACAGTATATCGAAATATTTTGGTTTAAAATTATTTCTGGCTAATTATCATCTCTGTTTATATATAATCGTAGATAAAATAAATCCATTTGAATGATAGTTTTGAAATTTGTCACAAATCAGTTAATCCATTCAGTTTGAAACCAATTCAAGGATGTGTAAAGATGGTATAATCTTTGTTACTGAGCTGGTCAAAGCCTTATCTACAAAAACTGGTATCGTTCCAAAAAGTAGCTGAGGAGACTTACTCTTAATGACAACTGGAGCATAATTATCCAAAACGATAATGCTATCCACAGTTAGATACGGATAAGTGTATACATTAATAATTAGGACATAGCAGTTAGTAGGCTTGACAATTCATGATAATCACAGCTCATGGAATTAATTAATAAATAATACAAAATTACTCCATCCATCAAGTACAATAATACTCATTAACGTATAAAGCTCTAAGTGTTAAAAATTGTTTTGCAACAAAAACTAATCTGCATTGATCGACTTCAGAATTTATTACAATCTTAATTCTTATTGTTATCCATGTACTGGTTGTAATACAATAAATTCTCATTGTACCTACAATATTTGACATACGTAAGTGTATAGTAGATAAAAGTATTTGTATTTTAGAAGTTTTCTATTATTTTTGATATTATTTTGTGATCATAGAAGGTTGGGACAAAATATGTTGAGCTCCATTTCTATCCTACAAATATACGAATACCAACAAATAACGAATGATCCATTATATAGTATGGAAAATAAAGTTTTGTTATTAAATGGTTGCTACAAAACTTATATCATTTTATATAAGATTTCATAAGCTTGTAAATTGCCATTATAAATTGAATAACTAAATATTATTATAAAATTACAAGGACTTTTTATAAATGTAATAATTTTGCTGTAGCCACATTTCGCATCAGCGATGAGATTCACTTTTCACTCGCTCGATATGTAAATAAGCAAAATTACTATATACTATAACTAATTATAAAAAAAGCTATTTTCATAAATACAAAGTGACTATTTGGTGTGCATTTTGGTCGTCTCTAACTACTATTTCTTTTAAAGTGAAGGATGAGATCCTTTTACTGTTAATTATGAGCGCATAGGTCGTATAATAACCTATTGTTTTGGGTTTGATCTTAAAGATTATAATTTTAACTATATGTGGTTTTAACATAAAGCAAAAAAAAAAACAAATTTTGCAATGACCTCTAAGATCAAGCGATTTGACGACGTTAGACTTTGTCTTGTAAAGCTACCTGAAAACTTTTATTAACACACAAAAAATTTAAACTTTAGAGCATTTTAAATACCAACATCCATCAAGTAATTGATAAATTGCAGTCCAAAAAAGTGAAAAAATTATCATCAAAAATTATGTCAAAAGGATCAAGTCCTTCAAAAAGTTTTCTATTTTTTATTTGAACAATTTTATATTTTTTAAATAATGGCAAAATTATAACAATATAAACAAATACAAATTTAATAAAAATTCTAGCGAATAAATTTTTTTTCTAAACTTTATTTTCCAAAGCATAAATTGGATAAAATCAAGTGGCGTCCAAGAGTAAGCGATTTGACGCCGTTGGACTTTTTTTTTGTAAAGCTACGTAAAAACTTGTATTTACACAATAAAAATTTAAACTTTAGACCATGTAAAAATGAATATCCATCAAGTAATTGATGAATTGGAGTCCAAAAAAGTGAAAAAATTATCATCAAAAATTATGTCAAAAGGATCAAGTCCTTCAAAAAGTTTTCTATTTTTCATTTGAATAACTTTATATTTTTTAAATAATGGCAAAATTATAACAATATAAACAAACATAAATTTAATAAAAATTGTAGTAAATAAATATTTTTTCTTAAACTTTACTTTCCAAAGCGCAAATTGGATAAAACCAAGTGGTCTCCAAGATTAATCGATTTGACGCCGTTGGACTTGTATTTGTAAAGCTACGTAAAAACTTGTATTTACACAATTTAAACTTTACAATGGTCTAATTTAAACTTTAGACCATGTAAAAATGAACATCCATCAAGTAATTTTTGAGTTACAATCCAAAAAAGTACAAACAAAATGAAAAACAAGTGTCATTAAAGAATGGCAAAATTTTAACAATATAAACAAATACAAATTTAATAAAAATTTGATATAAAATTATCCATTTTTAACTTTACTTTTCAAAGCACAAACTTTTATCAGTGCTCGTACTTTTGAGTTGTTATTTAATTTTGTTGTTTTAATGATCATATCGCTATGTACAAGTACACATAACTCTATGGAACTGAACTGAAATTGATAAATGCCATTGGGCTCTAACTGCCATAGCCTATACACAAGTCATTGTTCGCGAGTGATTTTAATTTAATCACTAAAAACTGACTGCATTTGATTGATGCCCAAGTAACTATTCCAAAGTAAGTTGGAGGAAGCTTTGGTCTCTACGACGATGAGTAACGAACAAAATAGGCAGTATGTTGCAACTATGTTAAATATAATACACATATTACTCTGTATAGACACGTATTCATACATGTACATTTAAATAGTTTGTTATGAGTGCTTAAAAACTTGCATATTACATATTTAGTTGAAGTGGCAAATTGTCCAAAGTGCAGCTAACGCAGTCAATGACAAATGGTTTGCCGTAGTGCAAATGCTGTTAGTGGTGGTAGGTGGTGGTAGTTGGTAGGCTAATTTTTCACGGGCACTCTAATAAATGACTAACTTAGAACAAGCCAATTTTACACATGTAAATCAGAATTGATATAATTGCGGTACAGTATAAAAGCATAAATTCCTCTTTTACATGTTTTTTTTGTTGTTGTCAAGTTGCACACTATTGACGAAGCTATGTCACCAACCACTAGGCGTCAATTACGCAATACCATTTGTGATAATTGGAATGACAGCCACATACTCGTGTGCGAATTTTTAGCTGGGGACCACAAAAAAAACAGCACTTTCTATGCGCTGGTATTTATGTATGTGCACTGTACGAGTATATGCTAATCCCAGTCTAAACGATTTCAATCACCTTAATCGTTAATTTAATAGCTGCCAGACATATGAAATTATGTGATGGCCAGAAAAACAAGCAGACCTTTGCGAAATTGAATTTTCACCTTATATACACACATACGCACGAGGAGGGGCACACAGTCAATCCCCCCAAAAAATAAATCGCTGGCGCACCCAATGAACTTGATAGTGCACTCATCAGCGCATAGTATCATACATACTTCAAGGAGTTAATTTACTCGTAATAAGCACCATCGATAATACCATTTATAATAAAATATTTGAAACATCTTAAATCGCAATGATTTACCATAATTCAAGTTCGAAATGTAAATTTATCAAATGTGGATTAAATTATTAAGGAAAAAAAAACAAACACAACATAATCTACTTATGCACGAATACTACTAATCAAAAAATTAATTTAAATAAAACTTTGAATTTATTCTATAAACTATTAAGCTTATTAGTATTTATTATGGTTTTCTTTTTTTTTATTTGGATTTTTACTTTTAATAAAAAAATTTTTTTGAAGGTTTACTACTTTCAGGTTGAATAATTCAATGGTATTTATACTCAATCTATTCCAAGTGAATATTTTTAATAATCCTATAATCTCCATATATAAATAACAAATACTTTTACATTACAGAACCGTACAAATGTTATTTAACGTGGATTATCTGTGCTTTTTTTTTTAATAAAAATTTTTAATAAAACTTTTTTAATATAAAAATTTATAGATTATTAAAAATAAAGTTTATAATACTATATAATAATTTTGATTAGAATTTTTATATTATAAACTTAATAGTACTTTGCATACGAAGTCTGTTCAAAAAGTATCGCGAATTTTTAATTTCCGCAGGTAACGTATATTTAATTTTCGATTTTTTTTGTGGCGCAATGTTGGTACTCATGTTTCTCACTTATGTCGACAAGTTCGGCCGTTTTGAATGTTCAGTTAATTTTTGACAGCTGCTTTGCTTGCACGGGTTTTCGCTCGTCTTCGATTTTTGCCTATTCCAGAAAATGGATCAAAAAATCTGTATCAATTTTTGTGTGAAAAACAAAATTAATTGCGCGGACGCATTCCGAATATTGACTGTGGCATATGGTGAAGCTACCTTGAACCGAAGCAACGTTTATCGGTGGTACAAAATGTTCAACAAGTATCGTGAATTTTGTGTTTTTTTCAAAAATTATTTATTTTTTCATGAACACCTATTTTGTCCCCTTCAAAATAATCCCCATCAGATATTATACACTTGTGCCAACGTTTTCGTCAATCCTCGGAACACTTCAAAAAATCATTTTTTTTAACTTGTTCAGGTCCTCATTCGATGCCGTCTTTATCTCCGCAATCGTAGCGTAGCGTCGTCCTTTTATGGGGATATTCAGTTTCGGGAATAAGAAAAACCCATAGGGGGCCAGATCTAGGGAATACGGTGGCTGCGGCATTATTAGTGGGGTGGTTTTGGCCAAAAATTCGCACACAAGCAACGATACGTGAGCAGGGGCGTTATCATGGTGCAAAAGCCAATTTTTGTTCTTCCACAAATCCGGTCGTTTCTGGCAGATTGCTTCGCGCAACTTCCGCTTAACTTGCAGATAATATTCCTTATTGACCTTTCTACCCTATGGCAAGAACTCATGATGTACCACGTCCCTGTAATTGAAGAAAACTGTAAGCAAACTTTTCATATTAGACCAAACTTGGCGCTTTTTTCGGTCTTGGCTCGTGCGGCAGCTTCCATTAGGATGATTGAGCTTTGGTTTCCACGTCATAGTTATGATCCTATGGAGCAGATTTGGGTTGTCGCGGACAGAGTCTAACATCTCCTTAGCAATGTTAATGCGATGCTGTTTTTGGTCGAAATTGAACAAAAATCGAAGACGAGCGAAAACACGTGCAAGCAAAGCAGCTGCCAAAAATTGACTGAATATTCAAAATGGCTGAACTTGTCGACATAAGTGAGAGCCATAGTACCAACATAACGCCACAAAAAATCGAATATACGTAACCCGCGGAAATTCAAAATTCGCGATACTTTTTGAGCAGACCTCATAAATTATGAGGATGTCCAAATGGCAGTGAAAGAATACTTTGCATCCAAAAACGCGGACTTCTCTTCCAGGGGTTTGGATAAGCTGCCAGAACGCTGGCAGACAGTTGTAACTAATAAAAAAATCATATTTTCAATTAATTTTTGAATAAAAAGTGGAAAAAAATTTAGTTTTTTCTTTAGAAAAAACCGACAGAACTTTCCCTTACACCCAATACATTAAATTAAAATCTACTTATAAAAGATTTTAGTATCTCTAAAATATACATCTTTTGTAGTTATCTTAAAAATAAGTATAAATAAACAAAAATAAATATGTACATATTTCTGAATTCAATGAATAACAGGAGTACCTGCATACATACAATAGAATATGCTTAAAGTTATTCTATTCGATAAAACAATTTTATCTTTTCCATTTATTTTCGATAAGAATAAAAAAAACTTTCATCTTGTCACAAAAAAGAAGAAAAAAATTTTATCATAATAGTAATAAAATAAAATAAACAAACGTTTTTATACATATTTCATGAAATTGATTCCAAGGTAAGTAGTATATTAGGTATTTTATATTATCTCAAAAACAAAAATAGGTATAAATTTCCATTTTCCTTTTATACATAAGGTTTTTGTTACATACTTATTTAAGGAATTGATACTCTTGTATAATCATCCGATTCGATTTATATGTATATATGAATGGCTCGTAGTACATAAATTTATGCAGACATATATAAATATATTGAATTTTATACAATAAGCTTAAGAAAAGTTGCCGCTTAAGTTGGTAGTAGTATGATTTATTCACAATTCATTTTTATATTTTTTATAAAGTAAAGAAAAAAAAATACACATTAATAGACTGATTTTAAATGTAAATAAATAAATATTTAAAAAAGGATAATCTCCACTCAGAGAATATACAAAATATTATTTAATATGATTTTAAAATATAAACACAAAGAGTGAAAATTATTTTCACACTAAAATATTCACCAACTAAAAATGTGTATGAATTTTCACCGATTTGAATAGATTTACGAGTATTATATGCAAAAAGAAAAAAATGAAATATGGAATTTGATTTGTAGTAATTTTTCTATTTTATTCAATAGGTATTATTAAATCAGTATAATTTTTTTGGAAATTCCGTCAATTTACATGTGAATTATTTACAATGAATGATGTGAATACAAATTTGTCCTGTTCAGTAATCTACCATGAATGTTGGCGAATTTCCCAAGCACGCGCCTAACTTAAAGAGCCCATATGTTTGTTAAGGTATTAAATAACTAGATTGCTTATATTTCCTATTTATAAATATTTCCAAACATTAAAATAACAAGTGTTTCAAATTGTAATTGCTTGTTTGTGACATGCATACTCATAGATGAACAACAAATCCTCCATAAATTTCAAGTTGCGCATAATTTAGGTGCCAACCCATCATCTTGTCAAAGGATGAATATAAAAGGATATTTGAAATTTCAATTTTCCAACAAGCAAAATGATAAATAACTATATTATAATTATTATTTAAATTTATTTTTGAATTAAATTCAGATGAAATTTCTCATACACAAATAATCAAATAAATTAAATTGTGATTAATTTTCAAATTTTATTCGTAATTATAAAATGGTACATGAAATTATTATCTTTCAAAATTATTATCTATTAGAATAGATATTCAGAAACATATGTTATTGTAAAATTTTCATTTTGAACATTGAATATTTATTCTAATTCTATTCAAATATTTTCAAAAAGAATTATAATATTAACAAACCTATCATCATCTATTGTAGATAATATTCCATTTCTGTTTTATATAAGCTAATAAATGAGTATTTAACTATACCTTTGCAAATAAATATTTAATTATTTTAATTGTATTCATTTTTATAAAAAAAAATTTGATTTAAAAGAAATTATTCTTGAATAATAAAAGAACTATATGCAATTATAAGAATATATTCATTTTGTAGTTTGGATAGTATAGCTTAATGTTTTAAATTTAATAATTATTATTACTATTTCAAATAAATTATATTTAGAAAAAAAAATATGCCATTTTATATTATGGATAACTTTAAATAACAGATTTAAATTAGACAAAACTTTATTCAAAAGGATTGGTTTTGATGTAACCGAGTTTCACGTGATAAAGTTAAAAATTATTTTCATCGTTGAGGCTCATTTTTTGTTTGATAAATATTTGAATAAATAAAATTGCCATATATGTCGATTTAAGAATCTATAAAAAAAAAAACAGAAGAGAAACTATTGTATTCACGAAAAGTGACTTTTAGTCTAAAGTTGTTATTGGACCGAATTTCTTTGAACAACACAGCAGGTGAGCACCTTTATGTTACAGTCAAATTTGACCACTATGGCTATATGATAAAAGACCTTTTCATTGGTCTAAACTTAAAGATTTTATTATAAATAATATTGTGATTTTAACAAAACGGTGCTATAGGAACAAAATACGACAAATTTTGGATTTATTAAGGCTAAAGTTCCGAGGATGCCTAATTTCCAGGATGCGTAAAGGATTTTACTACATTTTATAATACTATCTACGCAGATTATTTTCAAACTTTATAGCATTTTAAACCCAATAACAGCCTTCAAGTAATGACCGAAATATGCGTAAAAGTAATGAAAAATTACCTCAAAGAATCAAGTCCTCCCAAAAGTTTTATAACAATTATTTACATAAATTATATTTTATAAATAATTGGTAAAATTTTATCAATATAATAAAATATAATTTTCATTTTTTAAAAATCGCAATTTGGATAACTCTTTATTGTTAAAATTTATCCAATATTGCTTAAATTTTTATTTAAAGAAGCAAATTTACGAAATAATGAAAAAAATTTCTATTTTGGTATAAAAGTTTATGACAGTTTTAGCTGATGGGAAATTATTATTTAACAATGACATCCTGGATGGACGTAGCTGTAAGGCTACTGGGATGGAGTAAATCTTACTGAATGGCCTCGCAGCTATGTTGTTATACATATATCCCTTGACACATGTCCTAGAGATATTTTTGTAAATACAAAATAATAAATAAAAAACTGAAATCCACTATTTCATTCTAGTTTACTTTGGAAGTGAAGTTTTCTGCAAAACTCTTCCTTTACCAGAACTATACTTAAAATATAATCCAATATACAAACTTGGACATAAATTTCAATTAATTTTTAAGTTTAAAAAATCTATCCTTAGAAAATGAGATAAATCCTTACATAATTACTGGAATATCAACAACGAAAAATACTCAAAATCATGTAATTATCGTATTTCTTTGTATTTATATCCATTGTGAAATAAATTAAAATATAAAAAATAACCTCTTTCGGGGGGGAAAAATGCAATTTAAGGACACCTATTTGTGAGTAAAATGCATTTTATTTAAAAAAAAACAACAATAAAATAAGAGAAAAGAAATTATATTCGAATAAGGTATATAAAAAGTTATTAGGTCCACTTTTCAATTAAAGTGAACAATATTTTTCTGTTAGTTTGATCACAACAATTGACCCCCGAGTGATTGCTCCATTTTTCAAGTCGATTAATTTCAGTTTAGCACTTTTAAAAAACCTCCACTGAGAGAAAGATAATCCCACATCGTATTCGAAAATTCCCACTGTAAATTTTCTTGTTGTATTTTTTTCGTTTTCTCTTCTTTCGCAATTTAAACACAACGTCACCTGTACAATTTTTTAACTTTGAAAGAAAATCAATAGTTACAATGGTTTTTTTCTATTTGATATATTTCCGCTCAATTGATGATTTTCGTGTTTGTCTGTAAAAGTTCGAATACCAATAATCTACTCAGTGAAAATGTTTGTCAAGCAATAATCTACTCGCATACCAGAGAGCAAAATGGAATTAAATTCGACAAATAAAAAGTTTTTTTTTGTTATTATTTCAAATAACATTAGTACTTAAATGTATATTCTAAGCGTCACGATACTAAAAGCGACAAAGTATATGGGGATAAGGAAATTAAACTAGTTTTACCGAAAATTTTTACCGAAAATGTTTACCGAAAATGATTACCGAAAATATTACCGAAAATATTACTGAAAATTTTGACTGAAAATTTTTACCGAACATTTTTACCGAAATTACTGAAAATTTTTACCGCAAATATTAGTGAAAATGTTTGCCGAAATTTTTACCGAAAATTTATTACTGAAAATTTTTACCGAAAATTTTTTACCGAAAATTTTTTACCGAAAATTTTTTACTGAAAATTTTTACTGAAAATTTTTACTGAAAATTTTTACTGAAAATGTTTACTGAAAATTTTTACTGAAAATTTTTACTGAAAATTTTTACTGAAAATTTTTGCTGAAAATTTTTACTGAAAATTTTTACTGAAAATTTTTGCTGAAAATTTTTACTGAAAATTTTTACTGAAAATTTTTGCTGAAAATTTTTACTGAAAATTTTAACTGAAAATTTTTACTGAAAATTTTTACTGAAAATTTTTACTGAAAATTTTTACTGAAAATTTTTACTGAAAATTTTTACTGAAAATTTTTACTGAAAATTCTTACTGAAAATTTTTACTGAAAATTTTTACTGAACATTTTTACTGAAAAATTTTTACCGGTAAATTTTTACCGAAAATTTTTACCAAAAATTTTTACCGAAAACTTTTACCAAAAATTTTTACCGAAAATTTTTACGAAAAATTCTAACTGAAAATTTTTACTGAAAATTTTTACTGAAAATTTTTACAGAAAATTTTTTGTTTGTCAACGATCATTCGTGGATTTTCTGAACCCCAAATGCGACAATTTTGTCGATTAATTAAGCCGTCAAAATGAAAATGAGCCTCATTGCTGAAGATGATTTTGTTCAAAAATCAGTATCCACTTGTGTTGTTCCATAATCCATTTGCTGTGCGTGGTCAGTAGGCTTCAGTTTTTGAGCTAATTGGACTTTGTAAGCATGAAGATGAAAATCTTTCGTGAGAATACGCTGTAGAGAGCTTCTAGAAATGTCAATTTCATGAGCACAGAACGGAATTGATATTCCTGAACTCTCAGTAACATTCTCACGAACTGCTTCGATGTTTTGTGTTGAAGAACGTGTTGAATGATGGTTTAGGATTACTAATTGATCCAGTCTCTCTAAATTTTTTAATTAATCTCCGAACAGTTGATGAAGTTAAATCACTATTCCGACCATGTTTTGTACGAAACTTGCGAATTGCAACTGCCGAACCTTCATTATTTTTAAATTATAGCTTAACAATAAAAATGCGTTATTCTTTCGTATGCTCCATTTTTAATAACCCTGAACTATCAGCTATCATGCAATCTTTTTTTCGTTGGCAACACTTTACCGCACAAATAGAGCAAAATTCAAATAATGGGACACCCTATATTTGTAAAGATTTTAGTAAGTATAAAGTAAATTTATACAATTGTTGTAAAAAACAATGAAAAAAGCACTTTAAGGCTTTAAGCAGCCGTGTTGCGTCATATAACAGACTGCCCAGATTTACTCTGGGACAATCTGTTTTTTATAAATAAATAAATAAATAAATTCGTCAGTTCAGTCTTGGCTCACCTTGTATTTCTCTACATTTTATTTTACATCGGAAAAAATTCAGTAGAAATTTTTAGCAATACTTTTTTTTTATATATATATTTTTTTTAAATAAAATTTTGATGACATTGACTGAACAAAATTATATATATCCTTGTGTATTTATTTATTTCTAAATAAATAATATTTACCCTGACCAAATGGAAAATTCTTCTGACAATTTTTCAACTTGTGATTTCTGATTTTCTCTATCAAATACTCCATCATTCTGGTCCAACTGGTGCATTTGATGTTGCTCGTATTGCTGCTTGTCAGTATACCCGTCCATATGTAAGGCTAGTTTATTTAACTTAATCGAGAAGTGAGTTATTTTATGGTAACATGTTCGGGGAACAAGTTATTATCAAGATTAAAAGCGACTGATAACATCTTTCTACACTTGCTGCTGCAGGTTTCAGTTTGTTTCAGTTTTTAAGATATTCTGCAATTCACTTATTGATTTAGAGTCTTGCGAACAGCCTTGTTCCAGTTGTCGTCGAACACATATGCACATACAAAAATACGTTTACCTCTTCCCAAATGCAAGTCACATTATAATGTAGGCACGTGTTTGCTTCTTAAGGTAAGGTACTATATTGAAACAGGCTTTTTCGTGTCACTTAATAAACACGACTAAACACATCTCAAGGGGAAAGCACAATCAAGAATTTATTTCACTTTGAATTTGTCGAATTTTCTTTGACATAAAATATTATTAAAAAAAAGTAAAAACAATACAATTCAATGCTATCTTTAATCTGATATTATGTACTTTAGTTTATTTTTAAAAATTTTCATATTGGAATTTTTTCACATTTTTTTTTAAAATTATTATTAAATAAATCTATTGTAAATACTTTATTGATTTTTTAAACATTTTCAACATGGCTTTAAATGTACAATAATAATAATAATAATAATAATAATGGTAATAAATTTGATAATATTTCTCAGTTTAATGTCAATCAAATTTCGATAATTCACTTTAGGGGTAGTAGAAGCTACTGACATCGAAAAGTGTGTCATTAGATATTTACGAATGCATAATAAAAGTTTATATACACTGGTACTGCTGACATATATATTTCATTAGTTTTTCTGTTAGATTATTATCAATGCACTAATAAAAAAAATACTAGAAAAAGGTTAAATAACAAATAAAATGCATATGTTGATCTGTCACGAAAAAACCTTTCATTAAATATTACCCAGTCAACAACATATGGTATTTATTTCTATTATAACAGCGGTTCACTAAATTTTCTTAAAATATAAATATTCTTTATATTAACATATGAAACTATTGGCAATGTTTAGGCATTTATTAAATTATTATAAGATAATGGGTTTTAGGTGAAAACATATGCAACAGCATATAACATATGACCAAATAAATAGTTTCCTTTCTTTGAATAGGCAATGATAAGTACTTGTTATGTGCTAATAGTGAAATTGTATTCTAACATAACTGTTTGTTTAGATAAGTCAGTAAAGCCGTTATCCTACGTAAACATCACCAAAGCTGGTATTTAAATAGAAAAGAACTTTCCAAAAAATATGAACACACTTTCTATGAATAAAATATCATTTTATTAAAATATAAAAATATTCCTTAACCGTTATATCTAAATATATTTTTTGGATCATTCAATTTTTCTTCTTTCTAAATCGCTTGCGTTAAAGGAATTATGAATATCCTTATAATGTTATGAAAGTATTAGGAAGGATAAAGAATAAGATGTCCGTGCAATTTGCTCTTAAATTGTGATGATTTAGGAAAAGCGACTGGGGCAGAGCATTTTGGGTTGTCCGGAACGTAAGTAAAATTCATAAAAATGAAAGGCGATTTTCTTATAGTGAATTAATATTTTATTTAATTAAATATTATCCAGTCTGATCCGATACCCTTTGCCATCTTTCCGCAATTTCCATGCTCATAACATTTTTGTTCTTTGCTGTCAAATTACTTGGACTAAGATCCAAGTAATTTTTGACCTCCTCATTTGAATTAAACATTTTACCGTCTAAACAATTTTGTAGAGACCGGAACAAATGATAATCGGAAGGTGCTAGATCTGGAGAGTATGGTGCTTATGGCAGTATATACCATCCAAGCTGTAAAAGCTTTTGCCGAGTGGCCAAATTTGTATGTAGTTTCGCATTATACTGTTGGAACACTATACCTTTCCTATTGACCAATTCTGGCATTGTTTCTTTACGTGAATCATTCAATTTGCCCAACTGATGACAGCATACTTCAAAATTTATCGTTTTGTTACTCGGTAGTAGCTCAAAATAAACGATTCCTTTTACGCTTACCATTATTGTAGACAACCCATTTCTCAACCCCAGTAATGATTCGCTTCAAAAAAGGATAATTTTCTTAGCGTTTTAGATGGAAATCACAAACGTCAATGCGACGGCACAAATTTTTTTCCGTAAGAAGATGAGAAACCCATATGTCGAGCTTTGAGATAAAACGTAACCTATTCAAATGATCATGAACGGTCGTATTCGATAAATTGAATCTCTCAGTGATCTCACGAGTTGTTATTCAATTAATGCCTTTATTGTGTCTTCATTAACTTCAACTGGCCTTCCAGAACGTGGTGCATCTTCAAGATCAAAATTACCGGATCGAAATTTTACAAACCAGTTTTGGCACTGTCGCTCATTTAACACATCTTCTCCATACACATCGGATAATTTTTTCTTGCTTGAACAGCATTTTTATCTTTTCTATAGTAAAAAAGTAAAATATGCCAAAAATGCTGTTTTTCACTTTCCATATTTAAAAAGGTATTAACCAAAAACTGCTGTGCAGAATCAATCGAATTTTTAACGAACAAGCCTTTCTATGTCAGCTGTCATTTTCGAGATCAAAAGTGCCGGGTCGAAATTTTGCAAACCAGTTTTGGCACTGGCGCTCACTTAACACATCTTCTTCATACACATCGGATAATTTTTTTCTTGCTTAAACAGCATTTTTATCTTTTCTATAGTAAAAAAGAAAAAAAAGCCGGAAATGCTGTTTTTCACTTTCCATATTTAAAAGGGTATTAACCGAAAACTACTGTGCAGAATCAATTTTTCACAAGCAAGCCTTGCTATGTCAGCGGTCAAAATGCATATGATTATGCAGCTTAAGTGCGAAGTTGGTTGTGAACCAAATATAATTAGGTCCTCTGTTGGGAAAAATGAAATTACTTTCCGGACAACCCAATACATTCGGATTGAACGGTTTAAAAATGAATCTGAATATCTTACTATTAATGAGTCCGAAAAAAGGATTCAGGGTAAACTGATGTGCATTATTGGCGAAACGAGTAATATAGTAAACGAATTGTAGGGGCAAAATGCAACTAGTAAATTCACTGGAATACTATTTATGAAAAACACGATAAATAAGGTAAGACGGGAGACATTACGTCGGTGTTCAAGTGAATTTATTGTCTCCTATTAATTTTATCGCTTGATTTTGTATCCCATCCAGTAAGTGCAATGGCGATTTAGAAGCGCCTGCCCATACATGGGAATTATATTCCAGCTTGGAGCGAATATACATAAGCCTTGATTATATTGACTAGATCGAATGGAGTGAAAAATATCTTGCATCGCTTAAGGAGACCTAAACATTTTGCAGCATTTTTGGTAATATTAAATATGTGGTCATTCCAGTGGGGGTTGTTATTAACACCCATACCAAGGATGAAAAGTTTTTCGATTTCAGTTATGGAAGTACCATTCATGGATAATGACTGGAGATTTCGATTTTGCTTTAGAAACAGGAGGTAAATTTGTATTTTGGAAGTATTAAATTCCACTCTGTTCTTTAAGCCGCTTAGTAATATATATATTGTCTATATTGGAATTTAATGAGTTAGACATATACGTTGTCCTTACACCTCCAAAGAAGAAGAGCATAAATGTGAATCAGGAGAAACGAGTATGAAAAACTGAAAATACTGTCATCAGCAAAACAATGGATTAGATTACAAGTAACAGACATGAGATAGATTATGAAAATCAGAAAAAAGGTCGGAGATAGAATGAAATCCTGAGGAACACCAGCATTTATTTGGTGGACTACAGATTTGAAGCCATTGAAAAAAAACTTATACTGAACTGTTCGAAAGATAGCTTCCTCGGAGAAATGGAAAGTGTGGTTCTACTTTTCGGCTAGATATGCCATCAAATCACCAGCACACATAGATCAAATGATATGGAAACCATAGTTATGGGCACTGAGGAGTTTCCTTGATTTAAGGTATTACATTAGCTGGTAGTTTATCAGTGTTACCATGATCCTGGAAAGAAGTAGTCTTTTTTGAGAATTTGTTGAACATATGCTGCTTTCCATCTATATGAAAAATCTAGTTGGAAAAGCTTACGCAGTGGTTTTACCAATGTAGAAGAACTCTTTTTCAGAAATATGGAGGATATACTACCTGGACCATCCGATTTGTCTATATCAAGATCTCTAAGAAGTCTTTCAACAGTATGAGTGCAAATGAAGATGGAGGCAAGGCACTATCTGGAAGAGAAAAAAATGCGGCAAAGTGATACGCGGACAAATTGGCCTTGTCTTTTGAGCTGACAACTGGAGATTTATTATGAAATAGCGTCGCTCATCTTTTCGTCGTGAAGAAATTTAACGCTACGGATAAGAGTATTGCAATCCGGCTCGTTTAAACGTCCTCCAGTTTTTCTTAGAAGGGTTGGCATAATAAGATGGGAGGATTAGTTCTGTTTTCTTGATTGCCTTTTTGCAGTTCGAGTGAAACCACGCTTTTTGATTTCGCCTGACAGTCTTCATTCTTTGTGGAATGAAATGTTTCATACCGAGTCAATTAATATTGGTGTGTATACACATATCAGCGACAGGATCCACGTCACTATTGAGGAAATATAAAGAAGTCGTTCAGATCGTTCCAGTGTGAAGTCTCGTATTGCTAAACTGTCCTTCTAGGAGCTTTGTCTTTAACTGAGTGGTTTTTATACGAGAAATTAGCTGATATGGAACCGTGATCCGACGTACCTAAAGGCGAAAGTATATTGATGGTATATTTATCGGGGTCGCATAGAAGGAGTAAGTCCAAGGTGCTAGTGTTATAACTGTCAATGGCAGGGACTGCTGTCAGCTCAATTACAAGCTGGGTAAAATTGTTCGACTCAGTAAAGATCTCAGTATACATTTCCTCGGGTCTCGTCCGTACAGAATGGCGAATCCAAATTATTAAGCAATAATGAATAGATTACCCACGGGAATTAAATTTGTTCCACATGAAATTAAATTCTGCATTGTAACAAATACTATATTGTGGTAAAATTTGGTAGGCTACGTTATTACGAATGTAAATGGCGAGTCCTCGTTGAGGACAAAATAATGACACTCGGCTATATTCAGATAAGGTCAAATCTGAAAAGTCAAAATTTTTGCCTATCTGCGGTGTTTCACTAATTAATACCATTTATACAATTTTATTTTTGATAATTCTATAAAATAATCCAATTTAAAATAAAATAACGACTTGAAGAGAAAAGGCTATGGTAAAATCCAATTTGATAATATGTTAACTTTTTGAATTTGTCATACCTTCTGAGTACAAGAAACTCATTCAATTTCACGGTGATAAATACGAAATTTTATTGAAAGCCGTAAAATTCGATTGCGCGAATACATACTATAGTATAAAATTACAATATAAATAATAAAATATAAGATTTATTTGTATTCCAAGATATATGTGTGCTTGTAACTCTTGTGCAAAGGCAAATAAACCTAAATAAATTGTTAAAAAAATATTTCCTCAATTTACAATTATTATACTCGTAAAAATTGATAAATCAGAAATGTTATCATAGCCATTGAAATATATAAATATTATAGCAATTTTGCGATAGATAATAATATAAATTTAATATTATTATTTAAAAAAAAAGAAGCAAAACTTGAAAATATTGAAATAAAATTTTGTCAATTAATATTCTTCAATTTATATTTTTTTATTCAAAAGTTAGATTATTTTTGAGCATAAAAATTTTAAATATGATCTCGCCATTTCCAAAATGGTTTTAAATATAAAAACTTTTTATTAAAAAATTACCAAAAATTTAGTAAAAATTATTTTTCGATAATTTTTTTACAATATTTTTGTACAGGGCGTTTTAAAGATAAGTTTACAATTTTTTTCACTAAATTAATTTAGATTGAAATGTAAAATAATAATTTGTGTTATTGAAAATCATTTATATAGACTTCAGAGTTATTACTGTTTTTTATGGCGTTGTCTGTGTTATCGTTAACATGCCGCTTATTGAGCTTTTGACGGAACAAGGTCTGTTCAAAAAGTATCGCGAATTTTGAATTTCCAAGGCCATTTTGAATGTTCAGTTAATTTTTAACATCTGCTTTGCTTGCACGTGTTTTGGCTCGTCTTCGATTTTTGCCGAGTTTCGACCAAAAACAGCATCGCATTAACATTGCTAAGGAGCTGTTAGTCTCTGTCCGTGATGACCCAAATTTGCTCCAGATGGTCATAACTGGTGACGAATCATGGGCTTATGATTATGACGTAAAAACCAAAGCTGAATCATCCCAATGGAAGCTGCCGCACGAGCCAAGACCGAAAAAGCTTGCCAAGTTCGGTCGAATGTAAAGGTTTTGCTTACAGTTTTCTTCGATTACCGGGGCGTGGTGCATCATGAGTTCTTTCCACAGGGTAGAACGGTCAATAAAGAATATTTCCTGCAAGTTATGCGCAAGTTGCACGAAGCAATCTGCCAGAAACGCCCGGATTTGTGGAAGAACAAAAATTGGCTTTTGCACCATGATAGCGCCCCTGCTCACGCATTGTTGCTCGTGCGCGAATTTTTGGCCAAAAAGAATACACTAATAATGCCGCAGCTACAGTATTCCCCAGATCTGGCCCCCTGTAACTTTTTTTTGTTCCCGAAACAGATTCTTTCATCCATTTTTTGGAATGGGCAAAAAACGAAGACGAATCAAAACACGTGCAAGCAAAACAGCTGTCAAAAATGAACTGAAAGGTGAGAGACATGAGTACCAACATAATGCCATAAAAAAATCGAATATATGAACAAATATATACCTGAGACCTAATACCAGGCACTAAACATTAATTCTATAAGGATGAAAAGGTCGTTTATATCCACACAAGCTGCTATTTTGTTAATTAATGAAGCCGCTTAAGTCACAGCACGCTTCGTCGATCATTATAAATTCCTTGTAAAAATCTGAGTCTTTTCTTTGGAGCTTTAAGTTGTTTTCAGTCCATTGCCAAGGGCGCACTTGATTTCTAGATTCAAGTTTCGGTGCCATATGAATTTTTTTAAGGGCGCAAATGCAAATTTTTGTACTAAATATTCCACACAATAGTTTGAAAAGGTTCAATTATTATGTGCGATACTTTATGGACATTTCCAAAGTGTCAGACACATCTTGACGCAGCGCAGGCAGTCAGAACTTGGTCTAAGGAAGACTACCATTCTGCCACCCCAACTTTTCACGTGATTTTCTGAGAGACTCAGAAATAAATGAATTAATTTCATAAAATAATTTTACAAAAGATAATTGCACGTTCTTGAAGATGATAATGCTCCATAATAATTTTGCGTCATCTATTATCTATGATAGTCAAATATCAACTGACAGAATGACAGCTAACAAAAATGGCGTCCGATAAAAGCTGTGCACTTACGTTGTACAACCTGTATTAAATCATTTATGTGTTCATATGTATGGTATTAATTTGAATATCATAAAAAAAAAAAAAATTAACTCTTATAAGTTGTGCATTATTATGTGGCTTCATTATTATCTAATCATATGTCTTTATTCGTATTTTTATTCAGGTATAATAAGATAATAAATCTTGATAATTTGCTTAAACCAATAATACACGTATGAATAATATTAATTTACTATGAATTATATTTTTAGAATTCATAAATTGTTTTCATTCAATACAAAAACAGTTAACTCGAAATAAAGGATATTAAATTGATGTTTAACCCTTAAATTGCATTACAATTTAATATGTGCCACGAAAATTGATATTTTTACTAATATAATTCGATTTTATTGTAAATAATTATAATAAACTTTAGATGCTCAGAGTATTAATTAATCATAATAAGTTTCATGATATTAATTTTAATATTTATGACATTGTTAATGGAAATCCATTATGTAATAAGTTATAATAAACGTCGGCTATTTATCAAAAACTTTTTAAATAGATCTTAGAATACAAAGGAACTTATCTTAGCCTATTAATATTAATCATTATTAGAATTATAGTAAAATAACAAACTTCTCTATATATATATATATATATATATATACGTGTATATATGCATGTACATTTAATTGAAATTATTTTTTTAGACGAATTATCAAATTCTTACATATAACAAGTACGATAGTTATCAAAAAAAATGAAAAATTCTGCAATGTACTTGCTTGAATTTTAAAAGATTTTCCAATACATCTACCTACTTTTATATATTAATATTGTAAAAATACGTATATTAAAAATAGATATTAATAGAGAATATATATTTTACTGAATATCTGAAATCAGTTTATCAAATAAAATTGATATGGAAACATTTAATTTTGAAGTTGAAATTGTAAAGAGTTGGGTGATTAATCATTTATATTTTGTTATAAAAGAAAATTAACAAAACTTTAACAAATTTGATCCTATTCAAGTGAAGATAAATTTTCCGTAATTAATTAAACAGTCTAAAAGGAAACTTTTTAAAAAAGGAAACAGTACATAAATATTCTTATAAATATTTAATTCACGTATGTATTGATGAGAATATTTTATTATGTACATATATAACACGAATAAGAGATACTAAAAAAATAATTAAAAGATAAATCAAGTTTCAGGAAAAAAAAAATTTAATTATTTAATTAACAAATTATATTTAAAAATATATAATAGAAAGTAGCAAGGCTAAAAACCATTTAAAAAATCATTACAAATGTTTGAAATATTTTTAACTTATGTCCTACTTATGTTTCGAATAGAATGTCATCATTTAATTTTTTTTTATATAAATCAAAATAATTATTCTTAATTCTTTAAATTAAATACAATAAATAAAGATCTTTTTAATAGGTAACTTTTGTCGGTAAATTAAAGGTCAAATGGCTAAAAAGAGATAGAAGACAATCAATTAATTTGATTTTTTCTTCGAAAAAGTGTACTATGAAATTTAGTGGATTCTATACTGAATTGCATAAAATGCGTTATTAAAAAAGGAGGCATAGCAAAATGTTCATAATTAGACTGGTACCACTGTGAGCGATCTGGCAATACTGATTAATTTCCCTTTTCAGTTAGCACGTCTGCGAGAAATATTTGTTTCTCCCAGATGTGCAGCACAATTTTCAACCTTGTCCGGTAACAACACGACCTTATAGAGTGTGATAAGTAACGTTGTGTTTTTGTAAAGCAAAACACAACGCAACTTATTACGGTTACAAAAAATGTAGGTGCAAAATTGGAGAAAGAATGTTCCATTACATATTCTGTTGGACTTGGTTGATACTTATAAAAACACTTCGATAATTATTACGAAGTTTTTTGATGGCATAAGAAGTAATAAAAGATCCTTGCTTACTGAGGACCTCAATATCTGATATAAACGTGGAACAAGTGAGAGATAGTTGAAGGTCAGACCGTCGATTATTATTGAAAGTCCATGAAATGTTCAGAAAAGGTTTTTCTTTACATTGTAAACACTTGGATGCTCTACCATGACAGCTTCCAAATTCCTTTGATCTTAGTCCGTAGGACTTGTTTATGTATCCGAAGATCAGAAAATACTTAAAAGGATGTAATCATAGTACGTTCGATCCAAAGAAGTGTAACCAACCACATTTATTTTTACCGAAAATTTTTATCGACAACTTTTACTGAAAATTTTTACCGAACATTTTTACCGAAAATTTTTACCGAAAATTTTTACCGAAAATTTTTACCGAAAATTTTTACCGAAAATTTTTACCGAAAATTTTTACCGAAAATTTTTACCGAAAATTTTTACCGAAAATTTTTACCGAAAATTTTTACCGAAAATTTTTATCAAAAATTTTTACCGAAAATTTTTACCAAAAATTTTTACCGAAAATTTTTACCAAAAATTTTTACCGAAAATTTTTACCGAAAATTTTTACCGAAAATTTTTACCAAAAATTTTTACCTAAAATTGTTACCTAAAATTTTTACCTAAAATTTTAACCGAAAATTTGAACGAAAATTCATACCGAAAATATTTACTGAAAGGAAAGAATAACAGGATAAAAAATTAAGGAAAGAATAACTGGATAATAAAATGAAAGTAGAATTGTCTGTTAAGTGGTGCTGGGAAATTATTAGCGTTGAAACATGCATCAATGGGATTGGACTCCTTACATGTTGGTCCATCACGCTGACGACTGTGCAACCGGACCGGATATCTTTGTATTAATACTTATAATTAAAGTAACTGATATTTTCATCATCTCCTCCGTTACACACCTTAGAATGTTGTAGACTGTATCAAGATGAAATCCTTTCAAGTATTTTTTTTTATATTGAAGAACATAAAAAGTCACGTGGACTGAAATTAGGTGATTCAAAGAATCCTTATTCTTGGCTTTTTAAAGACTTTTTTCCTCTTTTCAAAAATAATTCTATAAAAGTTCAATATCAGTTTTCGATATTTAAGGCCTGTCTGAGCAAATTTCTTCTTCCTCTGCTTTCCGTCTTTCCAAAAACCTTTACTTGTTTTTTCGATAAGAAATGTTCCCCATTGGTTCGTTGCAACTTTTCGTAACTCAAGCTTTGTAAAAAAAATTATATAAAATTAAAGAAAATTTACTAAAAATAAATTCATATTCCCACAATTTTTTTTCCGTATCATTTTTTTTACATTCATGATATATATATAATAATAAGAAATTTGAAAAAAAAAATCCAATTTAATAATGAATGAATTTTCTAAAACGAAACTTTCGTTTAATTTCAAGTGTGTGCCATTTTCTTTTCTAAAATTAATCAAAAGGTCGCCAAATATCCTAATAACTCGAAACATTTAATTTAAATAAAATACTGATAATAAGATTTTTCCATTAGAAATAAAACATATTTTTTCTGTTTTATTATATCATATTTTCTGTCTTTATATGTTTGTTGTGTAATTTATTTTAATAAAAGAATAACCTTGTATAGGCTAAGTAATATTGTGTGGGTAAAAAAGCGTCAAATGTTCGTTTGCCATTATTATGATGAATTTCTTTGATAATAGAAATACTGCAAAAATCTTTAATATATTTATACTTATTAAATTTATCATAAGATAAATGATATATTCAAATGTACAAAGCTCGACCTATTTCATTAAATGAGACAAATATAGTCGTACAGTGAAATAATATTGCTAAAGAGAAAAATATAATGTGTACAAGATAAAAGGCAACATTCACAGTTTTTTCAAAGGAAAAGAAAAAACATTGAGATGTCTTTATACTCGTATTTATTAAAAATGAATTCTTTGAAATATATTTCGAATATCACCTGAAATCTGAAATACCCAAAGGTGTTTAGTGTATTATTTTTCTGCTATACAAACGTCTACACTGCACAGCTTAGTATATATACTCGTATCCTTCTACAATATGTACTTTATGCTTTTATATTCGTATTCTGTCACAAATAACACCTAGATTTCTCTTACATTTCAAAGTATCTCAGTTTCTGTTGACACATATATGTCTCTCCTGTATAAGCGCAAAAGCTTCTTTCCTATAGCTGTCATAGATTATGCATAAAAGCGGAAATGAAAAGGATTAACTTCTCAACCGCGAAAGTGATTCATTTTTCTATTATACACCTGTGGGAATCGTTTTAAATTATCTATGAAGCCGGTAAATTTTTATAAACTTGTTAAATTGTTCATTTTAAAACAAATTTCACGCATTCGTATATTTTGAAAAAGGCTCATTTATACTACAAATGAGCATACTTGTTTTAAGAGCATTTATTAATGTAAACAATTTTATTCATTTATTCTTTTCTTTTTAAACAATACCTATAATTTTTATATAAAGAGTTTTATAAATCTTTCAGTGATTTATATAATTTTTTTTTTTTGAGTGTGAAGCTTTTGAAAAAATCTATTGTTTTGTGAATATGTTAGTTCAGATAAGTGAACATCAGTAAGTGTATTATCCAATTTAAATTTATGTTGCAATACAACAAAATAAAAATTGTTTCAAGATTTTGAAACAATTTTTATTTTGTTGTATTGCAAAAATATTGCCAAAATTGAAGTTATTTAATTTTTATGGTAAATTTATATGAGTTTTTCCCATATTTCAGGCTGTAATTCGACTACTACTTCACGGATTATGGTATTTAAATGCACAAAAAATTTTAAAATTATTTAAGTAAATATTGTTTTTTATATAGCTTTAAAAGAAAAATTTTAGCGGCGTCAAATCGTACTATTTTGAATGATAATTGGTATCACCAAATCTCGAAAATATGTGTACTTTGAACTTTTTAAGCAATAAATCCAAAATTTATTTTATTGTTTGGTTTATAACATCATTTTGTTGATATTATAAATAATTTATAATTAAAATCTTTAAGTTTAGTTTAAAAACAATTGGTTATTATGCGAGTATAGCATTCAGAATCGACAGTAATAGAGTCTTGTTTTTCATTTTCAAAGAAATACGAATCTAAATGCATACCATACAGTTACTTTTCATAGATACAATAATTTTTCTATAGTTATTCATAGGTTTTCAGAGCCCCATATATAAAAATTTTGCTTATGGACGTATTCACCGAGTAAGAAATGAGCCCCATCGCTGAAGAAAAGTTTGTTTCTCAAAGTACAAACCATTATATTAAATAGTATATTTATTTTATAATTAATAAATAATAGGGCGGAACTATCTAAACCATAAAATGAATAACCGTTTATTATTGGTATTATTTCAATTTCATATTATCCTATTTTCATTCTACATTCTTTTTTAGAATGGTTCTACCTTATTTATATAGTCATTAATTTCATAAGAAATTATTCCTAAAATAATTATTTTTATTTAAGATTTAAAAACTTTCCAAATATAATTTTTATTTAATTTCATACCCAAAGTTATTATTGACCTTTGTTCATTATCTACCCTCGTTTATATTGTATTATAAATCTCCTTACAAGCATAATATCTTATACACAAAATGCATGCAAACAGAAAATAATTTATTAAATTAAAAATAAATTTTTACTAATCCGACTCTTCGATGATTAGACACGTTTAATTACAGAAGACCAAGTAAAATTATTGAGGCTTTTTTCCTTGCATGAAAATGTTTACATTCCAACAGATTTCAAACTAAATAAACACAAATTTGAAAAGCTGAAAATTCCGATTGTATTTACGAGAAATAATTTTTTGTATATAACTTTCGGTATGAATCACCACACTTTCAAGTGATATTCAGAAAATACAAAAATAACTTAAACTAATACCCATCAAGTTTTCATTCATTACAGTAAAGATCTTACAAGAAGCCCAAATAAATAAGTTTACTCAGAAAGATAATCTTTTAAGATTTGATAAAAGAACAAAAATATCAATGAAAAAAATTTCTAAATCAAAAGATTTCCTCTTCTCTAAATAATCTATTATATAGAAATAAAATCTTGATTTAAAAGCTATAATATTATTTATTATTCCAATTTTCATTCATATTTAATGATTGACGATATAGAATATTTTATTTTAAATTACCAATAGGTTGACCATTAAATAAGGAGAATGGGAAGAAAATATTTTAGAAAAAAAAATATAAATAAATAAACAAGAACTTATTCCCTTGGCTTATATATTATGGAGCTGGTCACGAATAGAAATTCCATAAAAAATTCACGGAAACTGTTTAGTTACTGGGCTTTATGAAAGCTTGGAAATGATGAACGAGCACATGACTGTACAATATCGTGCTCCACCGGACTGATAGGGGATAATAAATATCCAATAAAATCTTTTTATTTCAAATAAACTGGATAAGCGATGCGTACGTATATCACCTTCTGCATTTAAGTACCAAATCGTAAAAATGCACCATACGAGAGTAAAATTGATGTTCAATTTTAAGATTATTGCATAAATTTATAGTTTTAATTAATTGCTATATTATAATTAATTACGTATCCGATATGTGGTAATAGTAATCATAAAAAGATCAAATAAAAATACATGTCAGCGAGAATATAATGAATTTTTCTGATTTATTTTATATTTATTAGTGTTTTTGATTCATTTATAATTAAAAATTTTTTTTAATAATATAATATAAAATTATTAAAAATATTTGCAATGACTAGAAGTTTAATACGGCGTATTCTAAAAGTAAATTTATAATTTTTTTTCAAATTATTTTGGATTGAAATAAAAAATAATAATTTTGTTAATTAAACGGGGTAACACAGACTTGGAAATAATGTACGAAAAAAATATTGGTTATATGAACGCCGATGGCCTTCACGGCAATAAATGAAGAGCGGCCACATCTGATGAGCATGGGTGCCAATCTAAACTATCATTTTTTAACATAATTCGGTCAGGAAAAAATTGTCTCCGAATTTCAATTGTAGCTCGTACAGAATGTGACGTGGTCAAATTCACGAAAAAAGAATCAGTCATCGACACGGTATTGGCAGCAGCGTCCCTAAAAAATACGGACCACTAGAAAACTCCGACTCCAACAACATACCGCAGAGTCACTCTACGAGGGTAAAAGGTCCTTCGTACCTCAATTTTCACATTTCTAGAAGCGGTTATTTTATTTATGTGGCTTCCTTAGTTATCCGTACGGGAATAAATTGGTTATGGTTAAACCTGGGGAGCGAGAGGGCTCACAACTTTTCCGCATAATTTGGTCAGAAAACGGTTCCATTGTTTGCACTGGAGCGTGTGCATTTTATGATGTAGCACACTCTAATAGGTCGAATTTACCACTCACTGTTACAATATTGCAAGCAGCATCCTCCAACAAAGACAAACCAATAACCTTTCCGCCAAAAACACCGCATCACACAGTTACTCTACAAGGGTGTAAAGGTTCTTTCTAGAAGCGGCTATTTTGATTATTATCGAAGCCACTTTGTCAATCATTATAAATTTCCTGTATAAATCAGGATCTTATCTATAAAAACCTGAAAATTGATCGTCCCAATACCCCGAAACTCCTGTAGCAATTCGATTTTATAAGAGTTTAAAATATTTTGCACAACAGGTTGAAAAATATTGAAATATTGTTAGCAAAGCCCTATAGACGTTTTCGGACTATTTACTGTACTTTCATGCACCGCAATCATCAAAGTTCTAAGACTTCCAGGTTTCGGTCTATGGAACACTGTGCCATATTCTTTTAAACTATTTACTTATCAATAAACTGTTTTTAGCATAATTGCACATTCTTGAAAGTTATAACTTTCATACATCTACGAGTACTCTTTATAACTGTCAAATACCAACTGACAACTTTGACAGCTAACCAAAATGGCGTCAAATTAAAGCTATAAGACTATCAACAGAGCACCCAGCATATGTATCAATCTCAATAATGAATAAAAATAAAAAGTTTAATAAATTTTCTGTAATAAATTCAAAAAGTCTAAAGTAAATTTCAAACAAACTTCAAATAGCGACTTATTAGTTGAAAAATATTTTTAAATTTTTCATATGTTTTTGAAGTATGGAAAAATGTATAAAAACGTAATAAAAAAAAAATATTCTAGATACAAATTTATGCTAAAAGAGTATATTAGCTAGAATATATTTATTCTTAGCAACGCCAGTTAGCTATTCTTCTGTTTTTTAATTAAACTGTCTAAAGTTAGTAATTAAAAAACTTTTCTTTCAATTTTTATCTACTCTTTGAATGTAACTGCCCTCAATGGTTTTTTTTCTTCGCAATTTTCCCTACTATCTCTTAGTCATTATTTTCTAAAAGTTCTTTTAAATATTTTATGCATGTATGCGTACTTACAAGAGCATTATAAATTTTACTTTTTTACAAACATCAAGTATATATGCCAGTAAATACGTATGCATGACGGGCATTTAAATTATATTCGTTAATAATCGTATATGTACATATGAATGTATCCATATTCTGGCAGATATAAATATATTAACAGAAATACAAAATATAGAAAAATAAATTAATAAATAATAACTTACTTAAAACAAGATAAAAAAAAGGGAGGATTTTGGGGCTCTTGATGTAAGAATAACGCCTAACGAGATAGTCCCATGTGTCTTAGATTTGCTTGTAATAACAATTCTTATATAGGAAATACTGTTAAGATTCTTTCCATAATACTGTTATATATTTTTTTTTTTTTTTTAAGCTGGCAACATTAGTTTTTTCTTAAAAGGAAAAATAATATATGAATCATCTAAGATTAGATATACCATCATGAACATATTATTTTTGGGGTATATTCAACCACAAATCTACCGGATAAGTGAACGTAAATTTTCCGAAAACTGGAGAATATGTACATAAGAAAGTGATTGTGGTTTCTGACATGATTTATTTATGTGAAAACCCTCCATTTTTTTAACATAAAATATGATATCTGAAAATAAACTACAGATGAAGAAAAAGTTTCAAAAAAAAAAAAGGTCAAGGGGTTCTGTGTTTTTCTTTTTCCTTTTGCATTTCCAATCAAAATTCGAATATGCCTGAAAAATCTGTACAATGAGTGTGGAAAATTTTACGAAAATACTTTTAATGATGCTTATAAAGATTTCATTAACAAGTAATGAACATTTAAGGATATCTTCAATTCATATACTAAGAAGATATAGAAAATACGAGTAGAAACTTTTATTTTTCTTATTTTAAATCTTAAATATTTATATGAATCTTAAATTGAAAATAATAAAGCTAAAAATTTTACAAAAATTACCAACAATACATTCAGCCGAAAAGTAAAAACTACTTATTAACAATTTTATTGTTAGCGATAATTAAAATCCTTTATTTGGTAAAATTTTCAAAATTAACTATTGAAAGTTGGAGCTTTTGTTCCTGGTAAATTTCCATCAATCAATAGTAATTATTTCTTAATATTATAAACGTTAATTTAATCTTTTGTTAAGATTTTCTTAAAGAAAATCGCAAAAGGGAAAATTGTTCATGTTCGAAAAAAGAAACTTTCCAAATTTGAATGATGCCAGATTGCAAATTATCAAGTTTCAACAAATTTTCTAAGATTCTCTTTAAGATATTCTAAGATTAAAATAATAACAAAGTATAGTAGAACTTTTATTAAAACTAATACTAAGATAGCTGCTTTGTTAATTTTATACAATACATTAATATGAGAAGGACGTAGCCCTAAATATTTATTATCAACTAGAAGTGTTTTACTTTTATTTTTAATTTCTTTCTTCCTGTCGGTTCTTCTAAAGATATTTTAATACAAGATGGCCACTGAAAAACTGAAGGTTTTGAAAAATTCTTAACTTGTTCATTGAAAATAAAATAAAGATAAAATAACAACAAACATTTTCAGCAATAATAATTTTCAGTAAAAATAATTTTCAGTCAAAATACAATAATTTTCAGAAAAAATTTCAATAAAAATTTTCAGTCAAAATAATTTTCAGTAAAACTAATTTTCAGAAAAAATAATTTTCAGTAAAAATAATTTCCAGTAAAAATAATCTTCAGAAAAAATAATTTTCAGTAAAACCAATTTTCAGAAAATACCAATTTCCAGTAAAAATAATTTTCAGTAAAAATAATGTTCAGTAAAAAAAATTTTCAGTAAAAATAATTTTCAGTAAATATAATTTTCAGTAAAAAGTTTCAGTAAAAATAATTTTCAGTAAAAATATTGTTCAGTAAAAATAATTTTCAGTTAAACTAATTTCCAGTCAAAATAAATTTCAGTAAAAATAATATTCAGTAGAAATAATTTTCAGTAAAAATAATTTTCAGTAAAAATAATTTTCAGTAAAAATAATTTTCAGTAAAAATAATTTTCAGTAAAAATAATTTTCAGTAGAAATAATTTTCAGTAAAAATAATTTTCCAGTAAAAATATCTTTCAGTTAAACTAATTTTCAGTGAAAATAATTTTCAGTAAACATAATTTTCAGTAAAAATAATTTACAGTAAAAATATTTTTCAGTAAAAATACTTTTCGGTAAAAATAATTTTCAGTAAAAATAATTTTCAGTAAAAATAATTTTCAGTAAAAATAATTTTCAGTAAAAATAATTTTCAGTAAAAATAATTTTCAGTAAAAATAATTTTCAGTAAAAATAATTTTCAGTAAAAATATCTTTCAGTAAAAATAATTTTCAGTAAAAAAATTTCCAGTAAAAATAATTTTCAGTAAAAATAATTTTCAGTAGAAATAATTTTCAGTAAATTATTTTCATTAAAAATGTTCAGTAAAAATTTTCACTAAAAATTTTCAGAAAAATTTTCACTAAAAATTCACTAAAAATTTTCAGAAAAATTTTCACTAAAAATTTTCAGAAAAATTTTCACTAAAAATTTTCAGAAAAATTTTCACTAAAAATTTTCAGAAAAATTTTCACTAAAAATTTTCAGTAAAATTGTTCAGTAAAAATTCTCAGTAAAAGTTTTCAATAAAAATTTTGTAAAAAAATTTGTAATCCTCGACAAACAAAACTGCCATATTTTGGGGATACTGAGAATCCCAAGTAGTTAAAACAATATCAAATTCCAATGCATCCGACACTTAGGACTTGAAACCTTGCGTACGGTCAAGGAAAATTCAGCGTAAAGAGTCTGAGAGCAGGAAAATAAAAGTAATTTTAGGGATGTCGTTTTATTATTATACATAATACTTAAGAAAAGCAATTAATTATATTCCAAATACAATAGTAAAAAATTGAAAGAAAACGTGTTTGCAAAAGTCATTTTCGTTTTATTTTATTCAGTTTTTTTAGTTTGAAACCCTTAAAATTTCCAACCCTTTTTAAGATTTTGTACTTTGAAAAATTTGTAGACATATTTTAACTAAAAATTATTTAAAAATCATTTAAAGTGTTTTATTTCTATTTAAGAGAACATTTAAAGAAATTTTTTTACTAATTTAAATTAAAAAAAGATAACAAAAACAAATCAAATTTTCCTATAATCATTGTTAAACCATATTACTTCATGGCTAATGGTATATTAAACGGCAATTTATACTGAAGAATTTTTGATTAAAAAAAAATCTTCCGTTTTTTATATAACAATATTATGGTAAATATCTTTTGAACTTTTTGGTCGTATTACGAATAAGATAAAAAAAATGAATATAATAAAATTTTTAAATTAAGTAAAAAGTTTTCAAATCTACTTTCATATAATATTGTCAATGTCACTCATATATTTATATATTGTTTTTATGTATGTATGTATATAAAATGAAATTGATTCAGTTACAAGCAAAAATTATGAGCATTTAGATATCCTCGAATATCTAAATTTAACCAAATGAAGCTTATTATTATTATGACATTTCTTTCAAGGATATATAAACGAGTACATATTCGTTTTGAACATAAAAATTTATATAAGAAAATGTGTTTTTCCTTCTTTTTTTTGGTTACGTTAACAAATTTTTAATCATCTAAAAAATTAAATTTTTAAAGTATGTAGTAGTGACTTGAGGGAAATTCAATTTATATATTTTTGATGAGATAAATTACTTGTTTTAAAAGTACTTTCATACACATATAACTGAATATATTCTGTTTATTCTGGTTTGTAATATTAATTTTTTTTTCTCTTATGCTCAAAATAATGAACTATTTCTATTATGTAGGAAAATTTAAACCATTCAGAAAATCCCTTATAATATATATCGATTGATCCCAAGGGGGAAATTTCCAATGATGATATAATCCCATTAGCTGTCGTCCAGTCTGAATAGTTCGGATAAAGTGTGCACCATTTGGACCATTGCCAAGCATGGTAATTAATTTTCTCAAACGTATGACAAACTATAGTAATTAAAATAACACTGGCGATATTGTGTATGTTCGAAAAATGTAATATCTTAAAACATTTTCTCTAAAATATGAAAAGAAAGAACAGGAAAACGGAAATTAAATAAAGTAAAATATTTTTGTTATTTTTTTTTATTTATTATGAAATTTTATAACATAAAAATAGGAAAATCGAATAAGTACTTTTATTTTTCATATTTTTTATTTACAATAACGAATAAGTAACAAGAAGAACCTTAAGGGATTTATTTGAAATTCTCAAAAGATCCTGCGGCCATTATCACTTTAAACATATAAGAGTGATACTTGGCGGTCGGCATAATGAGACTAATTTTTTTTTTTAATAATTTTATTTAATTTTTATATATTAATGTTATTTCTTTCAAAGTAGTTCCTTTGGGCAGCTATACATTGGCGGAAGCGTTGTTTCGTAGCGAAAAGCACTGCTTTTCGTGACTACAATCCACGAAATTTGATAATGTCAAGATGACATCCTTTCAAGTTGTTTTTTATCTTGGGGACAAAAAAAAGTCAGGTAAATAGAGAGCAGGAGAAACGCAAAAATGTCTTTTTTCATGTAGAACTCATTGATGGACAGGACAGTGTGACAGGGGAGATTGTCATGGTAGAGCATACCTATTAAAAGAATATATTTTTGAGTTTTTTAAGGACTTCTGTATAAAAATGATATTTTAATAAAGAAGTTCTTGAAAAGCTCTTGCCCTTTCAAAAGTGTTTTATGCCACAAAAAAACTTGTGCTCTTGATAAGAAATATTGCCCTTAAGCTTGTTGGAGGATTCAACAAGCTTAATATCAAATTTAATGCCACATTGTTGCTTCCCGAATTTATCTCTTCCACTTTTTGTAAATATCTTCTGTAATCAGTTTCAGTAAAAATATTCAGTAAAAATGTTTGTAAAAAATTTTAAGTGCAAATATTCGGGAAAAATGATCAGTAAAAATGTTCGGAAAACATTGTCAGTAAAATTGTTAGCAAAAAATTTTCAGTAAAAGTGTTCGGAAAAAATTTATAATAGAAATGTTTGGGAAAAATTGTCAATAAAAATGTTCGGCAGAAATTGTCAGTAAAAATGTTTTGGGAAAATTTTCAGTAAAAATGTTCGAGAAAAATTTCAAGTAAAAATGTTCGGGAAAATTTTCAGTACAGATGTTTGGGAAACATTGTCAGTAAAAATATTTCGGAAAAATTCTCAGTGAAAATGTTCGAGAAAATTTTCAGTAGAAATGTTTGGGAAATATTGTCAGTAAATATTGTCAGCAAAAGTGTTCGGGAAAATTTGTTAATAAAAATGTTCAGGAAATTTTTTCGGAAAAATTGTCAGTAAAAATGTTTGGAAAAAAATTTCAGTAAAAATCTACGGAAAAATTGTAAGTAACAATGTTAAGTAAAAATTTTCAGTAAAAAGAGAAAAATTGTCAACAAAAATTTTCGGAAAAAATTTTTGGTAAAAATGTTTGGGAAAAATTTTTAGTAAAAATGTTCGGGAAAAATTGTTAGTAAAAATTTTCGGGAAAATTGTAACTAAAAATGTTTGGGAAAAGGTTTGGGAAAAATTCTTAGTAAAAAATGTACGGGAAAATTGTAAGTAAAAATGTTCGAAAAAAATGGTCAGTAAAAATTTTCGGAGGAAATTGTCACTAAAAATGTTTGGAAAAAATTGTCAGTAAAAATGTTAGGGAAAAATTGTCAGTAAAAATTTTTATTAAAAAATTGTATGTAAAAATTTTCAGGAAAATGTTTGGGAAAAATTCTCAGTAAAAAATGTACGGGAAAATTGTACGTAAAAATGTTCGAAAAAAATGGTCAGTAAAAACTTTTGGGTAAAATTTTCATGTGCCGAAATCTATTTGAGATAGCGTCACAATCTTGAGCCCATTTGGCAAAAAAAAACATTCTTGCTTCAATTTATTTGACAAAACATTAATATAATAAGAAAATAACTTTTTAGGTTAAGACTTTTGCTAAAAGTTATATATTTTATTGTGAAGTTTTTATTAATATAAAATGTAGTCAAAAAAGGAAAATTAAAATTTATTCTTATACTCATGATTAAACTACCTCTAACTTTTTGGCAATAAAAAAGGCTTCATAGACATAAAAATTGCAGAAAAAATAATTTATTTTTAGCATTTTCAAAGTCATTAAAAAAGATAGCAAAATGTACGAAAAATACTCTTAAAAGTTATGTCTATGGCCATGTGCATATGTATGTCAATTTCAGTTAATAAAATAAAATCCTTTTATTACAATGGTTGATAGCGGTCAAAGAAGTGGATTAGTAATTTTTCGTCACTGGCTATATTTCAACTTCACAAGAACAAATGACCACTTACTCTTGCCTGACAAGAAGAAATGAACCATCGCATCGATAGCATTTCCGAAAGGCCAAACGGTCGCGCACAATTCACCAACTGATGTTTCTGGGTCATTTCAAATAAATTGCCTGTCTAATAATCAAGGAAAATTAACTTCGTGAAAGGTTAAATTTCTGCTGTATCTAATTGTCAGATAATCAAAATGCCCAAATATACAACATCACGGGATATACGCATTTACGGCAAAACCATATTAATAAATGCGAACAGTGAAATAAATTGATTCTATCAACTATCAAACTACTCGATTTACCACCGTACATCTATGTATGTGTACCCGTATATCCTGCCCATTGTTATGGTTGGTGTTTAGATTGTAAAACATTTCAGATTTCCTTCATTGATTAAATACTAACAATCGATAAAAACCAAATTCAAAAATTAAAAACAAATTTCAAATATTGTAAATATTCATCTGGTTTTTTTAAGGGATGTTTTTTTTGTCATTTTTTCCCCACCAAAAACATTTTTATTTTCATATAAACTTTTTAAGCTACTACCATCACCGATCAAATATAGATCCTTTACTCGTATTACACTATTAAAAATTTCTTCCATACAACAAGTTATTCCCAAAGCGATACTATGAAAACCTGAGCGCTCATGTTATAGACTATGTATTAGGATAGTGACGTCAATGTTGAAGATAACAATACCATATTTATGTATTTTAATTTACTTATCCATTTGGGAATTTTACATGTTCATAATAATCATGAATAAAAACGTGATATTAATATGGGAGTATTTTTACATTTTGGCTACATCGTCTCTTCTTTAAAGAGAAAGAACCAAACACTAACTACCATATACGAGCGCACGAGTACAAGTAGATGTGATTATGGTAAATTTTATACTTGTACAGAACAGTAAGTAAATTTTATGCTTACTATTGTAATTTTTCAAAAGAAATTTTATGCAAAATAGTTATTTATTATTAGTAAGTGAAAAATTAAATATTAATTCTAGAAAATTTATAAATATTAAATGAAAAATAAAAAAAATTCCTCAAAAAAAACCATAACCCAAAAAAAATTTATTGTAATATAATCTTTGCATTAATTTTATTATTTTTTATTTAAATATTTTGTTTGAGGAGTCAAAGCATTTACTATTAATTATTCATGAAATTTTATTTTTAAAAACAAAAAAATAATAATAATAATGAGTTTTTTTTTGTGAGATATCACATAACGTGTTGTTCAGTTCATTATATAGTTCGGCAAGTATAGCCATATTATTTGATAGTCACTAAAAATAAATATTATTTTGGATTCAAATATATAAGTTAAATAGCTATTTTATATTATAAATTAGTTAATTACTAAACAATCGGATCAATTTCTACAAATTGGTGAGTCTGCCATAGTCACAATTAGAAAAAAGTAGTCTTCAGTGATAAGGCTTTTTGCTCGCTCGGTAGATACACATCCTTCGATAAGCAAAATTGCCATATATTGGGCTCCCGAAATCTACAAGTGAATTTGTATTGTATCTACGCAAGGCGGGCACTTTTCGGTGTAGATGCGTACCATAGAACCCATGGTCCTGAGTTGGTCTAGCACTGCCATAAAATTACAACAGTGCAGCTCTTTGGGTGAGGAGTATTCACCAGGTACTCTTAAAAGCTGAACGGAGCCCTACGGTAGTTCGTCCACTGTACCCGGCCAATGTAAGGAGCCTTTGGCTGAAATGTGGGTGGATATGGTTGCTATCTACATTGCAGGTACAGATTTAGGTAGGGCCTATCTAAACTACTGCAGATGATAGTAGAGGTTTAGGTAGCCCTTAAACAGTTAGTATAACTAGCTTGCAATTGGTTACTGACTTTTATCAAATGGACCTACCTGTAATGGATGAAGCTTGTTAGAGGTAGGACCAAATAGTTGCACAAATATGCGTGGAGTAATTAAGATGGAGCAGTCTGCTGGTTGAAACCGCTCACCACAGGAATTTACGGAAGATTGCATGTTTGTCTGCTTCATGCATGGGGCACGAAAGATGATTAAGAAGAAGAGGAAGGAGAAGGAGAAGATGCAGAAGAAAAAGAAAAATAAGAAGAAAAAGAAAAATAAGAAGAAGAAAAAGAAGACAAAGAAGAAGAAGACGAAGAAGATAAAGAATATGAAGAAGGTGAAGAAGAAGGAGAAGATGGAGAAGAAAAGAAGAAAAGAATAAAGAGAGGGAATCTGATAGATTGTTTCTTGCATTAACTGGCCCAAGCAGGAAATCAAAGAAGAATTCGTAGGATGCGTGCAACTACCTGGATCTAGTTAGCAGAGCTGACGAAATCCATTACTGGACAGGTCTGTATTATGCATTCATTGGGCGTATTTCAATCCCTATGGTATTCTATTGGTGTTCGTTGTCTTCTTAGCTGTCTTCCATTGAGAAAATTTTGCTATTCACAAGTATTTCTAGCTACTCGCAGCTACTATTGCTCATACAAATGAGTACTTCGCATGAGTAGTTACGCATACAATTTATGTTAGGGGGATTATAGTTCCCAAAATGAAAATAGATGGCTTAGCGGATTCGTTGATTATGTTGAAGTGTCATATTTTTGTTTTTATTGTTTATGTGTGAGTAAACTCAGTTTTTAATGTTTATGTGTGAATTTTTTAGGTTATATTTTACTTCTGTCAGTAAATTCTGCGTTTCATTGGGCATCTACTCGCAAGTACTTGTGAGTAGCAAAATTGTCCCAATAGAAGACAACTAATGTGTCTTCTATTGGGACAATTTTTGCTACTCACAACTACATTAAATAACATTAGACTAATACATCTATCTAGCAGAGCGTTTCGGTCTGAAGGTGTTGTTGGCCGGTATTTCTTTGAAATAGAAAAAGTAGAGACAGTTACTGACAATTCTTAATCTTAAAGTTGAGATTAGAAAATTCGTATAGTAACCAATTTTTTTTATTTGAACTTTTAATCTAGACTATATATAAAAAAAAAAATTTTAAGCATAATGGCCAGACTGAAGTAAATTAATAAAAATATTATAAAAATCTGAACTTAATATTTATTTTTTTAAGTTTATTTTTTATATTTCAAAGCACATATTGGATATTACTGTATTTTTTCAAAGTAAATACATAAAACTAAATTATTTAAATATTTCTTACAGTTTAAATTATGGTGTGTGTTTATTTGTATTTTAAATAAGAATCATTTTTAAAAAGATATAAAAACATTTTATTGTTTAAAAGAGAAGTGCTTTTGCCAAGAATCCTGAAGCAATTTAGAAATAAACACCTCCTTTGACATACGAGTATTTAAATAATTTCCAACTTGCCAAAGAGGAGGGTTTTACTCAACCCCATTGCTTCCACTCCACCCCAACATGACTTCTATGTCTTTTTTGTTAAGAATTGGATCAATCCATTCAGAATCAAGCAGATTTCGTTTCAAGCAATTTACTTTGTCATTATTTGTAAACAAATTGTAAATAAAGCTTCTGCTGTTGACTTTTTACTCAATTTTACATCTTCAAATGCTGAATGTAAACATCAAGTGCTGAATTGAGCAAATCGAAAGTAGATTTCGAATATTTGGTATGCGAAATCACGACATCTAACACAACTTAGATTTCGAAACCCATGACTTCCTATGTTTGTTTGTTCATTTGAAACTAATCACACACACATTCATATCTATAACTGATAAGAATATACGTGTTTAAAATATATTTTATTTTTTTAAATAAAATTTTTTTTTTTTGAAAAATTTCATTAATAAATACAATATTTTATGGTAGATAATGAGGCGAAAAAGAAAATTACTAAGTTTTTTTTACCAACGAATACAGGATATTCTAAAATTTTTGCAAATAATTTTGGATTGAAATAATAATTAGTGATTTGGTTGTTTAGAAAAAATAACATCGTCTAAATTGAAGCATCTGGTCCTGTTACAAAAGTATATTTTTTTGATGACATTTTTAAACACCGTTTCGCACATTAATTTAAATAATTTAATTGCATATGTTGTCTTTAAGTTATTTAATTATCTAACCTAAGAAACCATAGAATTTCCCCTTTAAATATCCTTACAAGAAAAAATCCGGAAAAATTAAATTTTTCGAGCGAGGAAAGGGAGGAAGGATTAGTTGACATTGCCAATTTTTGACATAATTTGTTCAGAAATTGACTGGAATTTCAATTATAGCGCATGTAGTATATGAAGTTCCACCTATACTATTGGAACCATATATCGTCCAACCCCAATAGGTCTAATTCACGAATTAAAAAAATAGTAATGTAGCACCTCTCTATCTAGCACAGACAGTCACCGTTATATCTAACCTTTCTTTGCATCTAAACACCGTACAACACTGTCACTCTATGAGGGTATAATGGTCATTCGTGAATTGCCTAAAGATTTTCATCTCACCAGAAGTAATTATTTCCATTATAAACGAAACCGCTTAAATCATAAAATGCACTTTATCAATCAAGGTCTTGTCGCTGTAACACTGATGGCGCGGCACGTTCGATCTCTGGTGAAGTTTCTGTGTCACCAGAAATTTGTACGAGAATAAATTCAAATTTTTATGCAATATAATTCCACAGAAACATTCAATTGTTGTGACCAATTTTTTATATATTCCACAGAAACATTCAATTGTTGTGACTAATTTCTAATGGAGGTTCTCTGACTGTCAGTAAAACTTTCAAGCACTTCATCCATATTATATGTGTAGATTAAAGGTCCGTTTCTAGGACAATGTACCAAATTTTCAAAAAATATTCACTATACAATAAATTTTGCAATTTAAAGACATATTATTCAAACCCAATGTTCTCATTATATTTTCTGAGTGCCACAATAATTATTAAATTAATTGCGTAAAATGCTTTACGATAATTGCACGTTCTTGAAGGTAAATATAATCTCCATAATCTAAGGTTATATTGCTCTATTCTCTATAAATGTCAAATATCAACTGACAGAAATGACAGCTAATAAAAATGGCGTCAAAAAAAAAAATTTATCAAATTCTAAATAAATTTTGAAACTATTGTAAAAATCTTTTTTAAATCCTTTTATAAAAAAAAATACAAAAAAGAGTAAATTGTTCCTAAAAAATGGTTTTTTTTAAATTTTGATTGATTTATGCGTACACACATACATACATAGTATATACTTATTAAAACCAAATGTTGGATTTGACGTGACGGTGGTGAGCATTAACGGTTCCACAAGTGTAGGTGATGATTAACTATCTGTGGTTAGTGGTTTATAACCTTCACCTATGAACGCTTAGTGGTTTATAACCTTCACATTGCTTTGTGGAGTAAATTAATTTGTTTCATTGGGCGAAAAAAGGAACTTGGAAATAAGATTTTTAGATGTAAGAGCTCCACAGTGGAAAGGATTATACTTTGAAAATTAAATCTGTGAAAGTGAACTAAACCCCACAGGACGGTAAAATCCACATGTCGTGTATGATTTCCGAATACAAAATTTTGCATTTTGAAATGATTTTTAATTAAATGTCTTAATAATAAAAATATGTATTTTATTAATTAATATTTTCACAATTAGATATTTAGATAATATTCGATTATGTTTATATTTTTGTAAATTCTTTTTTTATAAATTTTATTCAAAAATTTTATTTTTAATTATACGCAATATTAATAAATATTAATTATTTTGATTGTATTAAGAAATTGATAATAAAATAATCACCAATTAATTGATCAGCCAAAAGTTTGGTATTTTAATTTAAGAAAGAATTAATAAATCGTACGAATGCTATTTTGCCGATTCGTTATTTATCTTGTATATATGTTTAAGTGTTTGAATATTCAAAATAATATTATTGTAGATTACATCAAACAATTTTCAATTTAAGGATTTTTATTGTAAGGATATTCATAACAAAATAAAATTCAAAAGTTCTTCGCAATAAATTTGTAATTTAAATTAATTAAACATTACGAATAAAGGAATATGCAATTTGTGCTTTAGAAAATAAAATTAATAAGATATACTTTAAATTTAGAAATCGGTTAAATTTTTGTTTAATAATATTTTAAATAAATTTCAAGTAATTTTTTTAATGACTTTCTCGGACATTTCAGTATAAAATTCGACCATTTCTTGATTGATGTTGATTGAATTATTCAAGAAAAAACACCAACGGTGTCAAATCGTAGTATTATTGAGGTCAATCGACAACATCAAATTTCAAAATTACGCGTCCTAAGAACTTTTCACATTATAAAGCCAAAATTTTTCGTGTTGTATCGCTGTTTTATTAATATAATATTATATTTAGTTCAGAAAAAAAAATTTACATGCAGGCAAAAAAAAAGTCAGTTATCAAACGGTCATAGCACTCAGAATTGACAGTAATGGTCTCTTTTACATTATTTTCAAAGAGTCTTTGATTAAAATTCACAACAGACATTTGAACGAAATGGCAAAATCTGCAATTTATAGAAATTTGTTCAAATTTTATCGCATTATTTAATAACTACATAATCTATAATATAAAATGGCAAATTTCTATCTTAATAAATATTATTTAAAATAATATACAAGGGATATAAGCTTATATATATCCGCTGTTTGGTCATAGATGGCGTGAGTGAGCGTATTAAGCTACCATGGGTACGCCATATTTTTGTTTTATGAGTTTGACATCTGTTAACATTAATCAATGCACATTGTTAGCAATTCGATACAACACCATACATTTTTCCTTTAGTAATCATGTCTAGTTTTGCGCCAGAAAAAGAGCATATGCGGGAAGCGCTGATTTTCTGCTTCAATTTGAAGAAATCGGCGGCCGATTCGCATCGAATGCTTATGGAGGCCTATGGTGACAGTGCTTTATCGGAAACAACGTGCCGAGATAGGTTTCGTCGGTTCAAAGACGGCAATTTTGACTCGTGGGACAAGAAGCGTGAAAATCGGCCTAGGTCGAGGACCATCAATTGCAGGCTCTTTTGGACGAAGACGATACCCAATCTCAAAAAATGCTCGCGGAGCAATTGGGTGTTACTCAACCAGCCATTTCCATGCGTCTGTGTACCATGGGGAAGATTGAAAAGATCTACCAAAACACATGTGAAATCTTGCTCGCCAGACAAAAAAAAGTCGTTCCGCATCGGATTGTGATAGTCGATGAAAACTGGATATATTTCGAGCATACTAAACGCAAGAAATCGTGGGTTAATCCCGGCCAACCATCAATATCTTTCCCAAGACCAAATCGCTTCGGACGGAAGACAATACTGTGCGTTTGGTGGGATCAGTAGGGTATCGTCTACTATGAGATGTTGAAACCTCGCTGAGCAGCACTTCGATACTAACGAAGACGTCCGAAAATGGCTTGATGAATGGTTTGCCTCGAAAGAGAAGGAATTTTTTTGGTGTGGTATCTACAAATTACCAGAGAGATGGGAAAAATATGTACACGTAACTAGCGAGGGCAAGTACTTTGCATAAATGTGTTTTATGCTTTCTATGAAAAAAACATATCTTTTTTCAACCAAAAACATCGGATTTAAGCTTAATCACCTGGTATATGTTTGAAAATTTTAAAAAAATAGGATTTTACTTTCTAAATTACAAAATGGATAATCCAATAGTTTTTATTAAATTTATGCTTTATTCAAATAAAAAGGACTTTGTAAAAAAATATTTATGCGGTTTCTGGAGCAAATCTTAAGATGAGCTTAGGCTTTATTTGTAAATCATCTTAGATAGTTTTTTATCCTTTACTACAATGTATTGAAAATACCAAAAAGTAATTTTTTTTTTGATTTTTGAAGAAAAATTTGTTAAGTTTTTTTTTAACACAATATATACTCTATTTAAAGTAGAATTAGAAGTATAAGATGCTTCTGATTATTTTAACTCTGGTTTTATAGTAAAATCATAAGTTTTTACTATATAATATTAACTACAATATATAATAAAACTCAAATAGTGATATTAAAAATAAGAATTATAAATACACTTTCTTTTATGGGAAAATTGAATAATTAGTAAACTTGTTGTGTAAGTAAATTCGAACGTACACAAAAAAAATTATATTTTTCTAAATGGTGTTTTATAAATTGGAAGTATTAATCATTGTATTGTGTAATAGTAAAAAAAACTATATGAAACACTTTTGGTACAGTTAGATAATCAGATAAGCAATTTATATACAATTAATACTTTTCGAGTTTGTTGTAGAAGAAAACATATTAAGAAATTCTGAATAATTTAAAGTATCTCTTTTTATTAACACTAAGAAGCAATTTTAATTCATCCATTTAAGTGTTGTCATTATGCATTTGAGAAAAGCTACAGCTGCAGTTTTGCTGCATTCGGTAGGGGAAAAAAAGATTGGAATTTAGCATTGCAAGAACTATTATTAATCGTAACAGCAATTACGCAACTCCTCCGCTACTATTCTACTCGTAATATGAAATTATATCAATTATTATTGGACTTGTTATTTATAATCTTGATGTTAACTGAAATACAGTTTATTTATACAAGTGCGATAGATTAAAAGTTATTTGTCAAATTGATATTTAATAAAACGAAAGATTCTATTTTTTTTTGGAAATTTTCATCAAATGAATATTTTTTCAACTGGTTTTGATTAGTTAAAAATATCTAAGTTATACATTTTGCTTATGGTGGGGGTTGGGTGGTGTTAAATAAAATACTAAAAAAAAGTATAAAATTATTTCCAAAGTTACAATCCTTTATTTGTTTTTTTCTTTAAATAAAATTGCTATAAATTAAAAGCAAAATTATAGTTACATAACTCATAATAGCATTGACGTGACTTTTTATCATTACCAAAATTTCTATTTACATAATCTATTGTAGTTTACAATTCAATATTGATTTTATAAATTTATATCTTTATGTATTTCTTAAAAACAAAACAAATATTGTATAAAAAAAATAGTAATATCCATTACACTAATACGAACAATTGCCAAATAAAAGATTTTCTTTTATATTATGGGCTGGCTGACCTGGATAATATCCAACTTGTAGGTATTTAACCTAAACGGTTTTAAGCGATTTTAAACAACAAAAAAATCCAATTTGATAAAATAATCAATATCAGCAATATATTTCGTTTTTTATTATTTATTTTGTGACTTCTGGTTTTAGCTATTGTACTAAATAAGATAAATGCAGAATAATCGTTTGAATAACCAAAATAGTCTCAGTGAACCAGAAATACGAGTATCTATAAATCGTTAATATTTGAACATATCCTTCATAGTTGGAATAATCGTTGTTTTTTTTTTGTATCAAATTTTTCACAATAATTGTCTTCGAATACATTTTTTTAAACTCAATTTTTTTTGCATCCTTAATTTATATATTATTTCCAATATCATAATAGTATTTAAGGTAAATAGATTAATAAATGGCTTGAAAATTATGATTGTATTTATTGAAAATTAACAAATTCCGCTCGTAAGTGCAGACTTGCCTATTTAAGCATACTGGAATAGAGTACATCCATTCGTGTAAAAACTCCTATAAGTTCATGTACTCTTAACTTGACCTTATATTTCAGAATTAAATGCATTTTTTAGGAAAGCAAAATTTTGTACACTATAGAGAAAATGAGAATATTAAGCATTGGGGATGATGGCCACATTGAAAAGGGTCAACATGGTAGTCGTTTAGTAGTACAGAAAACATATTGTATAACTGTTAGCTACCAAATAATATCGGATTATGCTAGAATTCATGTTCTCGTTCAAAGTGAATTTATGATCCTTGAAAACTTTCCGTATGAAAATCGAATATCATTAATTTCTTTAGTCTCCTTTCAGTCTGAACCCGAGCATTCAATACGAAAACAATCTGAATTTATTCAAAGTTTGGGTAGAAAAAGTATAAGAAAAAAAAATCACTTCTAAGAATTTAGGTATTTTTTCTATCTTTAAAAGGAAGAAATGTTTCTTTAATATACCACCAGCAATTTATACAAAATATAATGTAAATAATAATGAAAGTCATTTTTCTAATTATTAAGAACTTATAAAAAAATTTTTAAAAAATCTACAATAGCATTTATTCTCTATAGCTGGTTTAACTCATAAGAATATTTTCATAAATTTTGACTTTTAAAAAATTCATTATTTATTATTCAATAATTTTTATGTAAAAAAATATATAGTTTTATGCATAAAAATATTGGTTTGAATACTTTTTAATTTCATGTCAAAGAAAATTCTGATTATTCTCTGTGGAAAGTAACCAAAAATATCAAGAGGCCTAAACATCAAGATCCTCCATTAAAAAAAATGATGGTAAATTGGTCGGTAACTATAGGGAGAAAAGTAGCCTTTTCGCTTACCATCAATCAGACACTTCTATCGGTAACCCTTAAAGAAATTAAAAATATAATTAAGTGCTTTGGGATATAATCTCATCACTGGCCAGATCATGAAAAACCTACCGGAATTAATCCTACTGAAACTGCAGCACATTATTAATGCATGCTTAAAGTTAAAATATATACCCCAGAACTGGAAGATCGGTGAAGTTATCCTTGTACCTAAACCAGGCAAGTCACCAACAGATATTAAATCCTATCGTATAAAATCAAAGAAAGAAAACTTATCCCAATCCATCAATTTGGCTTCAGAACTAATTACTTTACCGAATTACTTACTATGTTGAAAAAGGATTTGAGGAGAAAAAATTATAGAAGTCTACCGGAAAAAAATTGATGGATTGGGATGCTAAACTAAGGTGAAAAGAGCATATTTAATTAAAAAAGGATGCGCTCAACATCAAATATGGAAAATATTATTGGCTGTGAGGACGAAATTCTGAACTAGTACTGTAGAGTAAATTTCTCATATACGAGGGCTGTTCAAAAAGTATCGCGAATTTTGAATTTCCGCGGGTTACGTATATTTGATTTTCGATTTTTTGTGGCATTATGTTGGTACTCATGGCGATAAGTTAAGCCATTTTGAATGTTCAGTTAATTTTTGACAGCTTCTTTGCTTGCACGTATTTTGGCTCTTCTTCGATTTTTGCCCATTCCAAAATATAAATCAAAGAATCTGTATCAAATTTTGTGTGAAAAACAAAATTAATTGCGTGGACGCATTCCGAATGTTGACTGTGGCATATGGTGAAGCTACCTTGGACCGAAGCAACGTTTATCGGTGCTACAAAATGTTCTCAGAGGGCCGAGAAGATGTGAACGACGAAAAGCGTGCCGGACGCCCGAGCACGTCAACAACATACGAAAACATTGATGAAGTGAAGAAAATAGTATTAGCCAATCGTCGAATCACCGTTAGAGAAGGTGCTGAGAACTTAAACAAATCGATTGGTTCGTGCCATTCGATTTTTAACAATGATTTGGGTGTGAGACGGGTTAAAGGCTCATAACTGGTGACGAATCATGGGTTTATGGTTGTGACGTGGAAACCAAAGCTCAATCATTCCAATGGAAGCTTCCGCACGAGCCAAGACTGAAAAAAGTGCACCAAGTTCGGTCGAATGTGAAGGTTTTACTTACAGTTTCCTTCGATTGCAGGGACGTGGTGCATCATGAGTTCTTGCCACAGTGTAGAACGGACAATAAAGAATATTACCTGCAAGTTATGCGCTAAGCAATCTACCAGAAACGTCCGGATTTGTGGAAGAACAAAAATTGGCTTTTGCACCATTATAACACCCCTGCTCACACATCGTTGCTTGTGCACGAATTTTTGGCCAAAAACAATACAATAATAATGCCGCAGCCACCGTATTCCCCAGATCTGACACCAAACTGAAGAGCCCCATGAAAGAACGACGCTATGCTACGATTGAGGAGATAAAAACGGCATCGAAAGAGGAGCTGAACAAGATCACAAAAAATGATTTTTTGAAGTGCTTCGAGAATTGGAAAAAACGTTGGCACAAGTGTATACTCGTAATATCTGGTATGGATTATTTTGAAGGGGACAAAATAGATATTCATGAATAAATAAATATTTTTTGAAAAAACACAAAATTTGCGATACGTTTTGAACAGACCTCGTACAAGTAAATATATGGACCTAACGTATCCAGTTATGGGGATATATAAGCAAATCGAAAATTTCAATTATTCAAACGTTCCAAAACAAAGTTGTTCGTAGCATAGTCAATGCCCCCGTGGTAAGTACGCAACAGTGACCTACAATAGGATTTGTACATTATTTCAGCAGCTGAAGAAATAAAAAAAAAAGTAAGCAAACACATTCAGCGCCAACTCCTGTAACAATATATGTCGACTAAAAAGGACTAACCGCCACGACCTAAACCAACTTCCAAACTTGATCAAATTAAAAAGTAACACCAAAACTGAAGTCATTAGTCGATCTAATTAAGATTAGTCATGATAATGTTAAGGGAGGTGTTTTTACTAGGTTAGAGTCCCCACACTATTAGGAGTACCAGTAATATCTCCAAGTGTCTTCTAAGGTTCTCCCCTACCGTTTAAAAAAAAAGTACAAAATAAAAATTTCATCATGAAAATAAATTAACATTTTGCAAATTTGATCTTATATAAAATAGTTTTTTTTTAAGTAGAGCAAAAATCTTACTTTCAATTGTCAAAATATTTTCTATGGCGTAACCACCATATTTCGAAAATCGTTAAATTCTAAATATAAACAATCGCGTGCCAATAAAATATCGTATAAAGAATAAATTATATATACACATAATCGCTTATATACATTCATAGATTGTGGGGCAAATCCATTTCTCCAACATTACAAAAAGTTAATCGCTAAAAATCGATTACGTTTGGTCAATACTAGAGAAGTTTTTTTGTCATATTTTCTATTATTGGCAAAAGGTAGTAATTTTCCTGAATTTTTTAAATAAAATTCATGATAGTCAAAAAATTTGTGTCAAATACGGCAGTATTAGTATAAACAAAATAAAACATAAATTAAATATGATTGAATTCTGTAATTGTATAAGAGCAAAAATCATTATTATTAAACGTTTCGAAATTGTAGATTCACAAAAACGGTTCGATAAATAGAAAAATAGAATAGTTCCAATTCTAAATATGAGTTATTTTGACAAAACAGAATACAGCTCCAATATGAAAAATTTGAATTTAACAATTTTATTGAAATTCAATACAATTTTCATATTATTATCATTATTATGATAATAACTATCAATATCCACTATGAATGCGAATATTTCTATATCATTATATTATTTGTATTTCGATATCAAAAAGTAATTATATAGAGAACTGTTAGAGTAAATTATTCAACTGTACTGTCCTATTATTTTCAATCGAATTGTCATCACTAATCTTGATTTTATGTTACATTTTCTATTCGAGCAGATAATATGCGTATCATACTAGAAATTATAAAGTTCAATTTCATATCATATTCAATGGTGATTGCTCCGTTTAAATGCAAATTTATTTTATATTATTTATTTGCATAAAATACTCCTATACACCATTAATCAAATGTATATATTTCACGAAATGTACAATGTTTTATAAATCTACAAAGTATCTGAAACTATCTGAGCCAAATTCTTCATAACTAAAACCATCAAGATATGTACCTTTTTAAGCTGATACAGCCCAAAGAGAATTTGCATTATTTTAAAATAATTACATTTGGTTGCTTAGTATATAATTAATCCTATATAATTTTTTGTATGAGTACATGATGTGACAGAAAAGTAATGAGACTGACATCAAATACATAATAGGTGCAGTACAAGTTTCAACTCCGTTTATTCCCAGCCAACGAAGCGTTATTATTTTTAGCGACAGACTTGCCTCCTTTAAAGCTATTTGTGGCCCATCGAGTGACCCAGTACGAGGTCGATAGCCTATTTTTTCTATCTTCACAAAGCTCACCTAAATTTAATTTACAAAAACCTACACCCTCCAAATTACTCCCTCCACACTTTAATCAAAAACATTATCATATCCCCCAGTTCAAAAAGGAATTCATCATCCCTATCCTTATTATCATTTCACCTTGAAAGCAATTCCTCCATTCTTCCCTTTGATTTCCAAACTTTCCCTCCATATTTTGGAGTAAAGTTGAATTTGTCTGCTTCTCTTGACAGGTTTGAAACGGCTAGTACTGAAACATTCCCTTGAACAGTTGGACGGATTAAAAGATCATCGACTGTTGTTAACTGATGCCGCCGCTGACACCGATACTACATATTTTCCGGTCGTCGAACTTTTTGGCTGCAGTACCCGCGCACTATGTTTTGGAATCTTCTCTTATAGGGCAGCTCCATATTACGGGGAACTGTGGGCCATCAAAACGGCAATTGAGATTTCGACCAATATTCCAAGCCAACAAAGCGTTATTATTTTTAGCGACAGCCTTGCCGCCCTTAAAGCTATTTGTGGCCCATCGAGTGACCCAGTACTTAGCGCAATTCGTCATAGCCTACTTAGCAATAGGAGTGTCGTGCCAGGGCATGTGGGAATTGTGGTTATTGAAAGTGCTGACAAGTTGGCTGGAAAAACACTCCGTCGACCAGTGATCACAGTCATTCCCAATCTGCCTCGTCTATTAACAGAATGGCAATTAACACCATTAGCCATCCGCACACACGATGACTGAACCAATAGCGGTACATTTTTGTCGACTCATTGAATAACCACTAATGAACCAGTGTATTCAACATCGATAACGAAATTCTGGGCGCGGAAGCTCCGCAGAATCCGGATTGGACATACTGCTTTTACTCATAACTTCCTTTTTGGCAACACCAATCATCCCTTATGCCAATCCTGTGGCATCCATTTCACTATCATCCATACTCTACAGGAATGCCACAAAACCAAGAATTACTTCGCGAGCAGGATTTCTCCTATTATAGAGCTTCTCGACCCAACAACTCTATTCCCTAGTTCCCTATTTAAACTTCAACAACATACTAATCTGCTCCACAAAATATAACAAAATTCTTAATATTCTATACTACTAACAACAGACCAGTCTCTCAGATGATTTCCCACACGTACTACGAAGTCGCCAAATGGCCTCACGATCGTGGCGCTATGAAGTGGCCCCTGGCACATGTCTAAGGGACCTTATAAACAAGCAAACAAACAAGTGTAACTCTGTACAATGACTTTGCGACTCTATAATTTTAGTGTGCGTTACGAAAAATAGTTTGGGAGTTTGGTTAATCCTCAAGTTTGACTTATGAAAAGTTGCAACGAGTTTTTTTTTGGAGTGCACGCTCCAAACATTTTTGAATGGTCTTAGGGATGCCTTTAAAATCGAAAAGCATGCGTATTAATAATAATGTGAAAGCAGTGAAGACTTTTGTGAAGTCAGACAATCAAAAAAAAATGAAGCTTCTTGAAAAGCCCAGAAAAAATGGTCTTCCCCTCAGATCAAACATTGTAGACATTTGGATTCATCTTCATGACAATTTTCCCTCAATGAGGTTTTATTGGAAAAATGAATTCATGTAGTTTTCCGGCCTCCTATTCACCTTATCTAAGTCCGCAAAATATTTTTGCAGAGCAAAAAAGCAGTGGAAGATAAAATGGGGTCAAACTGTCAACTAAAATTGAACTTCCATAGAAGAAATGTGGCTCTTCCCATTACATCGAACATTGCAGACACTTGGATGCTCCATGACCTATGCCACTCGACTATCCCCAGCAACGAGTTTTTGTTAGCAGGAAGATCCCCAACTCTCCTTTTCACCTTATCTAAAACCGTTGGACTTCATGTTGTTCACCAAGATCAGAAAACACTTGAAAAGATGTAATCATGATACTGTCAAAAAAAAAATCCAAAGGCAATTCCAGTTGCAGCCCTTCAACACCTTGTCTAGGTTTTTAAAGGAAATTTCTTTAAAAAGGACAACCTTAATGTGTATAAATAAAATAAAATTAGTAAAGCAAAAAATCGGTATCATTCTTTTTCTGCTCTAGCTTGTATATAAGTAATTTTTATGTTAAGTACCTTTTAAAATGTTGTCATTTGAGGGTATAGCGTAAGTATAAATATTATACAGGAGAGGGCTTAGAATACTTCATTGAAGGGACACCAGCATCGGAGAGTTCGAATTTTTCAGCTACTTAAAAATATTATCATAAGTAAATATTAAATTCTAATAATCGTAAATAATTATTCCTCCTAAGCACAGAGTTAATCAGTGATAATTAACAGTAAATTTTCATTAACATAATAATAGAATTATATCAATATAAAAGGGGAGCACAATTAATAAATAATTATTTAAAAAAAAACGGTTTTTTTAATGAAACAAAGTGAATTGTTACGGAAATTACACTGTAGCTATCACTCGCACCCAAGCGTTTACACTTGAAAACCAACAACTCAGTAAGCACTGAAATTGTGGGCTTGGTATGCCCGCTTATGCTTATAATAAAAATGCATTTGTAAATAATTAATTTATAACTTGTTGCTGTATTTTTATATTTTCTTTATAAAAAAACCGCAACAATTTATAATTTTTTTATTTCAATATATAACACAAAAAAATATATCTAAAAATATGTGTTCGATACAATATTATTATTTGTATCGGGGTTTTCAATAGTAACTTGACACTTTTGATTTCTTACTGTGAACGCACCCTTAAACCAATCTGTCAAAACACTCAGTAACTTAAACATTTTCATCATGCAAAGACTCACGAACAAAGAATATTTACAAGTAATTAAAAATTACTACGGGAATTCCGGGTCGGTGATTGCAACTTTAAGAGCGCTTACGCTAATTTTGTAATGAAGCGCATTTTTGGTTGAATGGCTTCGTCAACAAACAAAATATTCGTTATTGGAGTGCTGCAAACCCTCATGTGCTTCATGAAACATCACTGCATCCACAAAAAGTGTCTTCATGCCGGTGGTGTCATTGGGCCATTTTTCTTCGTTGATGAAAATGACCGTCACGTTACAATCAATGGTGAACGGTCATTTTCTACAATCATGGTGAACGGTCTGTCAACATACAGAGACATGTTGCAGCGTTATTTCTTCGATCAATTGCATGGGCTGGACATCAGTGATATATGGTTTCAATAAGACGGTGCTACATCTCACACAGCGGGAGAAACAATCGACTTATTGAAGTCCAAGTTCGGTGAACTTGTTATATCGAGAAAAGGTCCTGTCGATTGGCCGAAATCTTGTGATTTAACACCTCTAGACTTTTTTCTGTGGGGCTACGTTAAATCGATGGTCTATTCCAACAAGCCGGTGACGTTAGAGGACCTAAGAGCCAACATCGAACGAGAAATAGCGACCATTCCCGTCGAATTGTGTGGCCGAGTCATCGAAAATTGGCTTCAACGAATCGACCGCTGCAAGCGTGCCCGTGCTGGACAAATGACCGAAGTCGAGTTACATTCATAATTGCATTGATTGTACTTTAAAGCAATTATATCTTAAATGGTTTGCGAGATATATTAAAAAAAAGTTGTTGTCAAGTTCTTATTCAAATACCCTTCATTTGCACTTCAAAATGAGAAACTATAGTTAACATTTAATCTAGTTTATCATAGCCTAGGTGTGCAGTACAAGTTTCAATACCGTCCAATAACTTCTTCACCCTACAGAGCCTCTTCTTTTTTTTCCATTATTATATTATATATTTAAAAGATTTTTCTCCTTACCAAATCTCACATCTTCCCCCGTCATTTCCTGTTCCATTTCCAGGACTGCATTAAAAAAAATTTTCACATTAAATGTTTCCCGGACCCTCCTTTCAGCTGATCATACTCTGGTTGATTTTTTTTCGTCCCCAATATGAAAAAACACTTAAAAGTATGTTATATTGCTACTGTACTATCGATAACCCCAGGTCGATTCAGGTTGTACCTTCAGGGCTTCGCGAACTCTCATGTACCTGAGCTGTCTTAGTGGTGCCTAGGAATTTACAAGGTTCCTTACCGTATCACAATAAGCGAAGTACAAACCAAAGTACTCTTAAAAAGAAAAATTGGCACCACGGAAATCGGGCGCCCCATGGCCGATGCGTCTTCGGCGTGTTAAAACGCACTGTGCCCGATTATGGTGATGCGTCTTCGGGTGCAATGTGGTGGTTGTCTTTGGACCGCTGGTAGGAGATACCAGCTCTTATCTCGGGTGCTGTCAGTACTTATGACAGCAGAGGTTTAGATAGGCCTCGCTACAAACAGTTGGAGTGATCAGTTTGTAACTGGTTGCTGACTGTAAATCGTTAATAATTGCATTATGGTTATTGAGCGTAACTTAGTCCTTATGGTCATAGGCGGTCCTTAGTAATATGTTTAACGCTAGGTATATGCCATGTTAAATAACAGAATTAATTTGTACTGTCGATAACATAGAATGGTGATTTCAGTTGTGATTTCAGTTAAATTCGACCTTATTCTGAAATGTGATTTCAGTTAAATTCGACCTTATTCTGAAAACTCAAGAACGACGTTCTCCCAACAAATTACTATATTATAAAGTCCTACTTATTACAATGTTACTTTTAAATTAAAGAAAATTTGAAAAATGACGATATTTTCGGCTAATTAAGGGTAGCATCCTTGTTCCCATTCTTTATGAGAATAAGATATCTCCAGTCAAAAATATCCGTACAGCCACATATCAAACTCTTCAAAACTACATCCTTATACTTGAAAAATAAAGTCTGCACTTAGAAAAACGTCTCACTTAGAACCCACACACGAAACTGAAAAGAGTTGACCTCAATCGATTACTTAAACTACTGAACAATAGATATAAACCAACACCTAATATTAAACTCTTTATATATAAAACAATTTGAAAACCCATCTGGGCTTACGAACTGCTAATTTGTAATTCCACCAATTCTTGCGTAGCATCTATTTCAAACGCATTTCCCATTATTAAAAATTAGATTCTTGTCTTGCTTGTTTGTATGTAAAATCTCAGAGATAATAGTCCAAAGCCATTTTGTTGCGCCACAACTATGAGGTCATTTGGCAACTCTATGTTTTGTGTGCGTTTACGGTGCCAACTTCTTTAAAGAAGCTGTTCGATAGTTAGTTTAGGGGAAAAGTCCAATTTTATTATTCGAAAAATATATTCCTGTCATTTTAAATTTAATAAACATATATTATTTATTTAATATAATAGCGGTTTATTTAAAACTTTGCAATTTTATAAAATGAATTTTTTAAATACAAAACAATGCGAAAGAATTCTAAAAAATTTCTCCAAAATTGTTTATTCTAACGTAAACACCGTTTTTCTTGAATTTTATTCAACAATAAAGCTCATTTAGGCCAAATTTGTATAACTAAATTTCGAAAAATAAATAATTAATTATAGAGAAGGTATTGTATCCATAAAAAGTGACTGTCTGGTATGCATTTTAGAAAATTGGGCCGTATTTCTATGAAAATGAAGAAAGAGAAGAGACTAAGAATTCTGAACGTTATGGATGTGAAATACCAGATTTTTTTTTTTAGCTTAGATTTAAAGATTTTAATCTGGCCTATATGTGGTTTTAACAAAATAGTACCACGAGCCACAAATAACGACAATTTTCGATTTTATTCCTCAAAAAGTTCCCAGGACGCGTAATTATGAGATTTGGTGATATCAATTGACCACCAAGAATTGTGTGATTTAACATCGTTCGACTATACAAAAAACGTGTTAATACAAACAATCGGTACTACTTTAAAGCATTTAAAAACTTATCTATAAAAATAAATAAAATCTTTTCGAAAACCCAATTAGATGTACATAAAAAATTATACAATAAATACATCAAATTTATCCATTCATATTTAATCATACTTTCAGTTTTTACTGTCAAATACATATCATATGCGATATCCTATAATATTTTATTTAACAATCCAATAATTGCTACAATATATATATACGGTATAGTTACTATTATACAGTAATTTTTAATATTTTTATATATTATTTATAGGTAATTTTTTGTTTGTTTTTTTTTCCATTAATTATTTATTGAGATACACAGATTGAAACATAGTATACAATTTTCATAATAAATAATATCATAGTCAGATTAAATTGTTTTTGGTTATATTATAATAATATAATACATATGTCTATTCTCATTTAATATATTACGTTATAGTCAATTTTATATCCTATCATATAGTATTATAGATACTTTATAAGTGGATAAATTGCAATAAACTGTGATAATAACCTGGCTAAATAGTATACCTGTCCGACTTTATGAAAAAATCAATATTTTGAATCAGCAGACACTTATGGCACCATCGAAAATCTCATTATCTCAAAGATTCGTAGGGGATGCAGAATTTACACCCACAAGTCAACAGCATAAGCAAAGCACAAAGCAATTCATCCCCAATTATGTGTTAGAACTGTAATGAGGTCAGCAAAGTGACGACAACAACTACATTAAAGCAAAAACAATGCAAATACCTTCCGTTCGGCTAAATACAAATGCAAAAAAACATTTATTGAAAACAGAACAGGACAAAAAGGGGGCCAACTGAACGGATATCAAAAATATCGAAGGGAAGAAAGAGAAAGTGTATCACTAACAGGGTTGTATCCTTTCGTATGGTCCTATATTTTCATTTCAATGCGAGCGAATAACAATGATTTCACGTTAGCGTTTTCCCTTCGGCTGTTGTTTAATATTGTTATAGAAAGTTTAAAACATATACAATAACAATTTTACTGTGCAAAATTTTAGTATCTTAAAATTTCATTTAACCTTGTATGTATGTGTATAATGCTTACATAGTGTTATATACATTTACCATTACTCGGACATAAAATCACCTGTACTTACACCTGTTTTACATCTCCATCTTGTTCATTCTAAATTATTCTAATGGCATTGGTACTATATAAACAAGATACCTTATCTTCCTGGTTTTCTTTTTCATATTTCATTCACTCAATATTACAAACACACTGATAATAGTGTATGACTGCCGCCTACACGATAATATTTCGATCATACTACATGACATTATCTAATAAATGGCTTCTTTTTTAGTATACTTACTTTACACGTACATGCACATAAATTTTACAAAATATACTTACTTTGAACATATATATTGTGACAACAACAATGATTATTATAATAATTTCTACCTTAACAAAAAAAAAGAGAAAAAATTAAAATAAAAGAAAAAAATAAGTTCAAGTACATAAACCCAAACCTTCTTAAAATGTAATAAAAAAATATTCCTTTCTGAATTCGACATGACATCCTATTTGAGAAGTAACGATATAACAAGACCAAATTTCTTTGAATATACTTATCTTGAGTAAAGAATATAAATGGACATATTTACATATATCGATATACTTGTATTTGTATCTTTACTATATTAAGTATTATATAAATCGCATTAAAGTATCTATTTAATAATTTTGTATAAAATTACCTATGAAAGGATCAACCTACATTTGGTCACAAAATTAAAATGATCTCTGACATTTTCTTTCTCCATGTTATTTGATAGAAATGGTAATTTTTTATTATCCTAAAGGATTAATTTCTGAATAGCTTAATTTAATCTAAATTGTTTCTTTTTTTGTAGATGCTTTTTTTTCAAATTGAGTAAACACATAAAAAAGTACTTAATATTTTTAGCTAATTTATACAACAAGTAACAATTTTCTTAAATGTATTATATTTAAATAAATAGTCAATTTTTGTTTTTTATTATATTGTACATCGTCGTCACACTTTTTTTAAATTTTTATAGATATCTACAACTACACATAGTAACAAGTAGATTTGAATAATCGTATTAATTAACGTGAAAGATTATGGGGTGTAAACATTCATCGAAGTTTCTCCTTATGTTAAGCCTGAGTATTTTAGTGAATTATGCGACCAGTGAAGCTTAAGTCTGCCGATGGGTGTTTTTAGCAAAGGAAGTAGAGAATAGTTCTTGAACGAGGGGATTAGTAAGATTGATGATACAGGAATGGAACTTTTTATAACGAGACACAGTAACATCAGGAAGAAAAGAGACTTTGAGATTATCTTGGATAATAGTATTGCGAACATAAAAGAGAGCGCCGACAATAGTACGGAGTATTTTTGATTGAAGGGATTGGATTCAACGGGAAATGGAAGGTTTAGTAGGATTCCAAAGTTCTAGTCGGTGAGTCTATATTAATTTTAGCCTACTGAACCCAATATAGACTTACGGACAAGAACTATGTGGTTCTTAAATTGTATAAAAGTACTTTGCTATCTACAGTGAGTTTAGAACGTTTGTCTATAAGTCGAAGTAGTTGTATGTATCGTCTTTTTAATTATTTTTTTTAAGTCTTGTATGTGTATTCCATGTCAAATGTTTGTCTAAGTTCAGTCGTAGGTACCGAGCTTCGTTGTATTGTGTTATGGTAAACCAGTTCTGAAGGATTTGTATAATTACGGAAGTATGTTGGGGATTTTTGCTATATGCAAGGTAGGCTGTATAATTGACATATGTGTGAAAAATGGTATTTGAATAGCCTGAAATATTGGATGTATAAATGTTGTAGAGGATGGATCCAAGTATAGTTTCCTGTGGAACACCAGCCAATATCGGAGAGAATGTTGGATTCGATTATTTGGAAGTGTCTGCTGGAAAGGAATGATCTTAGAAAGGAGGATCCTCTTGAGTTTCCAGTGTAATCCCGAGTACAAAACTCGATCAAAAGCTTAATTTATATCAAGAAACACACCGGAACAGTACTCTTTTCTTTCTAAAGTAGATGCAACGACTCGACGGCACAATGCTGGGTAGTCAAGTGTTCAGAGCAGAAGCCAAGTTGGTGGTTGAGAATTAAATTTGAGTATTCGAGTAGGTGGTGTAAGTGGCTTTATTTCAATATAAAATTCAGAATTGAAGCTCAAAGACTATCAGTAACGGCTGCATTATGTCATTTAATGCAGGCTAAAATTAGAAGAAAATCATTTTATTTTCGGTTTAAAGCAGATTGTATTTACAATTTAATAATGACCGATGAAGCCCATTTCCAATTAAATAACTTCGTAAACAAGCAAAACTGTAGGATATAGGCTACGGAGAATCTTAGAGCAGTTCATTAAAGTACTGTTTAGTGCGGTGTATCGTCCGAAAAGATTATTGATATATAATTCTTTTGAAAATGAGGACTGTGTCTCATTTTCTATTAATAGTTCTTAATATCGTACGATGCTGAAAAATTTTTTTAAGTCAACTTGTGAATTCCACTTAACTTTTTGTTTTCAATAAAATATACTCCAAGGAACTCAATATCTCTGTTAAATGATATCTTTGGCAAATGCATTATTTCTCGCCGAAGTGATTTTAATTGGTTCCCGCTTTAGGGATATTGAAATCAAAAATATTCTCCCATTAATTTACTAAATTTTAGTAGTTTTTATATAAATATATAAGTAAAGCAAAAATATTCTCCCATTAATTTACTATATTTAAAAAAAAAAAAATAATTGTCGCTTAAATAAAAATGTTATAACGAATTCAAACTACAAAGTTAATTTTGCCGCTACTCTGTACAGACAATCGAATAAAAATAAAATATTTTTTTATATAATATTTACTATTTTATATAAAAATAAAATATATTATATGTAAATTGTACAGTAAATAATATCAAAATTATCAAAATAAGAATCAATTTAAAAAAATTAAAATTTTACAATTGAATACGATTAAAATATTAAATTGCAGAATTCATTAAATGTTAGATAATAAAATTTGTTCATTCAATTTCGTAAGAATTTATGATATCATAAAGGAAGACTATACAATTTTCTTAGGATTTTAAGAATATAAGTACCAGATATCTATCGAATATTCAAAACAGGTGAAAATGTTCAATCGAATATTCAAAACAGGCAAAAATGAAATGACATAATGATGTTATTCCAAACAATATGAAATGTATACCTTATTTCTCTTATAGACAATATTGATTTTTTTTTCTTTTTGTTTATCAAATATTTAGCAATAATTGAATAATGAAATCAATTGGAAAATGATAAATAAATAAAATATTTATTCAAAAAAAAAAGAAAAAAAAAACAAATAATAATAAAAATCTATTGATATTATAGTAGGTATTTGTAAACGTAAACTAACCATTAAATTGGTAAACAAATACTATATAATAAAAAGAAATATATTATAAATAATATACACATATGAAAATAAAAAAATAAAAAAATTCACATACCCATAAAAATAATTTATTTATATAAAATTGATTAGATTTTGTTTTCCCTTTTAAATAAAATTCCTTAACGCAATAGTATATTCATAATTTGGAGTTTCTGTTGAAATAACATGTCCTTAACAAACAATTTCCATTAATTTATTAAACTGTCAGTAAAATCCCTGTTGATCTTTCCATTACCGTATATGTACACATATGTATGTATGCAGAGATTTCGTTTTCTTTTCGCAATGGAAATATACTCATATATTCCAAGAATTCTATCATTTTTAAGGCTATTTTTTTTTTGCTCTGTAATTCCGTAATATAATTCAATTGTCCTGATAATTTTTATATTATTCTCTAAAAATATCCTAATTTCAAGTAAGCTATAATTTGCATAAAGATTTCTTCAAATTTGATTTAAATAAATACAAGTAATATTATTGAAAGAATTTTTTTTACTTATTTTAAGCTGCCATTAATAATATTTTCTACGATACTTAAATCGGAATCCATTAAAAATTACACTAGAAAGAAACACTATAAAATAACAATAAATTTTTCCCCATTTTTAATATCATTAATTGTAAAACAAACATAATTAAATAATACATGAGTAATTCGATAGTTTAGAAGAAAAAAAATATCAAAAAACACATTTCAAATAGATAAATTTAAAAATATTAATTCGCACTAACTACGAGTATGTTAACCTTATGTTGTATTTCTTCTATTTTGATATAGTATCTTAAATACACCAATTATAAGATACTATGAAAATAGAAAAATACTCCTTGTTTTTCTTTTTACTTATAAATAAAAAATGATGATAATTATTCAAAAATATATCAATTATTTAAATTTATTTTGTTGTTTTGTTTTTTTTTTTGCAATTATCAAAAATTTTGCACATATCAAAGTTGCGCTCATTTAAAAAAGCTTATATCAAAAATTATAAAATCAAACAATTATTTCTATCTGTTTTTAATTTATAAATAAATAATATAAAATAAATTACCATTTGAATATCTAAAAATACCAATTATAAATATTTTTTAAATAAAATTTTTTTGCAATTTATCTTTTTCTTAATAATGCAAACGTTTACATTAAGAAAAAGATAAATTGCAAAAAAAGAACAATTAACTATTCGATAGTATACATTCATTCGAATGTACACTATCGAATAGTTAATTGTTCTTTGAAGGTATTATTAATATTTTCGAACAGTTTATAAATGATTTTTATATAGAAAAAAAAACCTAAATACCTAAAAAAAATTCATATAAATTATATTATTTTCAAACAAAACGTACATACGTGTATATCGATTTCGAATTAAAATTTTTTTTACAATAATTACTATTCTAATGCTGTGCAGAAATCAATTATATTAATATACGATGAGTTTTGTTTTATAATTATAAAGAAGAAAAAAATTAAAAAAAACGTTTTTCTATATACATACTGTTTTTTGTGTATTTTGACTCTATTTTGTACGCCTTTATTGGTTTGTTTATCAAAACAAAATGGATTTGTTTATTGATTTGGTATCATCAAATATTTAATAATATTTTCAAATCTTATTCATCAATTCTGTTTGTTTTATTTGTATATGTTCCTTATATTATTAATTTTTAATCATACATATATTAATATACATATAAGGTAAGTATTTTCTCTTCGTACGGCGATTGTCTTTATTTGAGTTAAATTGTTTTTTTTTTTTTTGATTTTTCTTATGATTATAACACTAAAACTAAATCCAACGAAACTAACTAAAAAATTATTTTTGAACAACACAAACGTCCTACCAACTCATTATTGAAAAACGAAATGAAACCTTGAGAAAATCCCGGAGCTTTGCATCTCGAGCTTTTACATACTCGTAGGTAGTTTTGGTTCCGTATAGCACAAGTTCAATGTAGAGCGCGCCAACCATCTACATATGCTGTTACTACATTCATACATACAGACAACATTCGTACAGAATAAAACATATGTACTTATATCTATAAAAATATAAATATCCTATTCGATAAACATATTTACATTTGAATTTACACCTACACTTTTGCGAATAACAATTTCGTTTTGCCATATATGAGGGGGAAATTGCAAATGTTAAAATTGTAACGAGTAAATTTGCTCAACATTTTTTAGAGGCTAACTCTCCCATTTTATCTCGTTTCTCTAATTTTATAAATGCACATATTTCAAAAATATACTATAGATATATCAGATCGTATATAGATTCATAAATATTTATCCTTTCTTACAAATGTATTTGAACTGGTGATGATACTACTCGTATAAGAGTAATGTGAACTACACCATCTAAACTAACATAGTTACAAAAATACGAGTATATACTTTTGTATGCTTATACGACTGTACACCTTCCAAGGATAATATTCAATATTTCCTGCTTATCAATTTTACTACCATATCTTCATTTCAATAATATAAATGAACGTAAATAACACTACTATACCATGAACCAGCATCATCCATCCATGCGCCAATATCCTTTCATAGTCTAACTGTCTTTTTCGTTCTGATAAACCGAACTGATAGTGTTAAAAGTCATTCATAACAACAATACTGATAAGTGTCATATTCAAAACGCATAGTTAGTTATATATGAGTGTACAAGGTATTTACTTCTTAATGAATACCTTGTACACTCATATATAACTAACTATGCGTATTTTTAAGTATTTACAAATAATTGTAAACATTTGTAAAGAGTTAACTCTTCTTTTAATATATGTGTTGCCTATAGAAATATTTTTATGTATAGTATTTCAGCTTATATATAAATATACTTGTATTAACGTCTTGTCATTATCAATGAATTTACGTAAATAGTCTTTTGAATTTTAGTCTTGATAAGAATTTCATAAATATAAGTTAATGCGAATAAGGAAACTCTTAACACCTAATATAAATAGGATTATCCAATTTTCAGTTTGGAAAGGAAAATTACATAAAATATATTTAAAATTTTTATTTTAATAAACAATTTCTTTTTATATATTATTTTTACTTTGCCAAAAAATATAAAAACATATAATATAATTTAAATAAATGTCAAAAAACTTTTTTCTTAACTCGATCCTTTTGAGCTAATTTTTTATAATTTGTTCACACATTTCGGTCTATAATTCGGTTATTAATTCAAATATATTGATTTTTAAATGCTATACGATTTGACAATTATCTACATTCTTAATAATTTGTTTATAAAGTCTTATAAGAAAAAGATTTGATAATTATCTGCATTCTAAATAATTTATTTACAAAGTCTTATACGATCTTGGTGGTCAATTGACTTGATCAAATCTTGAAAATACGCATTCTGGGAACTTTTCGCATAATAAAGCCAAATTTTTATCGTGCCTGTAGAGCTGTTTTTAAGATTATGTCAAAAAAATGGCATTTAACATACGTGACAATGACACCTTTTGGCCAAAATATCTACCAGGCAGTCACTTGTATCGTGCATACAATACCTTTTCTATAGTTAATTATGAGTTTTTTTTAAATACTTTTTTTTATAGAAAGTTAGCTTGTTTATCTCCGAACAAGAAATGACCCTCCCTCCATAATCTCCTCTTTAATTGCGAAACGTGGCTACCATGGTAGAATAATCACCAGTTTTTGTGAAAAGTTTTTATTATATATAAAAGGATGGCAAAATATAATCTAAATAATTTATATCTTAATTGGTATACACGTATTTATTAAATGATTATGAACTGAAATTATAAAGTGGATAGCCCCTCCTTAAAAAATAGCGATATCTCTCTTAAGACGAACGTATCCTTAGCTACGAGTATATGCAAATGTACATACGAGTATATGTACGTGTATGATGATTTAAGAACTTTATAATTCATACTAATTTCTTAATTTTATAACTGCTTTTGTACGAAATATTAAATAATCAATTTAGGAATTTCTTTATAACTGATCAGTTTTGTTTTTTTTTTGATGTCCAATACCTTATCAAAGACACGTTATTAAAGTTTACCAAAGGTACAAACCATCGATGATTCTGATTTTTACTAGTGGATTTTATAACAATTATTGATGTTATAATTTTTATAATTTTTTTGCAATCAATGATCCTATAAATTTATTAATTATTTTTGAAATAATTCCATATTATAAAAAAATGCATTTTTTTAAGGAAAAATTATGTCACAATCGAAAAAATATTTATTATTAAATGTATGATTGATACCAAAATTTTATAGCGACAATAAATTTTTTTTAAAAAATCCATATTTTTATAGTAATAAAATTTTTTTTAAAAATAATTATTTTATATTAAAAACATAATTAGGAAAAATATATATATTCAAATACTTACAACGAGTTGGTACATGATGAAGTACCATAAGCTCCTGGTCCGCTTACTCTTCTTTGAAAATATTTAACTGGCATAATGAAGGCTTACAAGGATACTCCACGTGCTTTTCGTTTTTTTTTTTACCCTTCTACTAATCTTCTGATTATTCTCCTTCTTTTCTTTTATATTGGTTTTACTGTCACGTTAATTTATACCGTTACATTTATTTTGTTAATAATTAAATAGATTTTTTTTTAAATTTCTTTTTATGTTTAATTATACAAGTACATATGTATGTATTGGCGTGTATACATATAATTGCAGGAAGAGTTTTTGCTTTTATATTTAAATTCCAAATGGCAAATGTGCGCTACCTATATATATAATTAATCGTTGTAATATTTGCATTTAATTAATAATTTTTATTTATTTTTTTTTGGTTTTTGGTTTGGTTTTTATTATATGGGATAAAATAAATATTTGCAAATTAATTAAATGTCCTCCTCTATCGATTTTGTAATTTTATTTATTTTGTTTGTTGTTTTTTTTTTTGCAAATATTATACAGAAAAAAAATTTGGTGGGCGTTACATTTAAATATTCTACTAATATGTATTTATGTTTATTTAATCTGTTTTATTACTTTATTTTTTTGTTGAAATTTTTTTTTTGGTTATCTTTACTTGTACACATATATATATATATATATATATTAGGTATATTTATTTTATTATATTATTTATATCTGCTAGTGAACTCTATATAAGGATATTTATTATATGCATACATTTGTATGTTTGTATGAGTTGCTGATCAAAATTTAACAACAACAAAAAAAACAATTACGCACATACGTCATTAGATGATTAGGTATTTTTTTTTTAAAAATATTGCACTTTTTAAGCATTCATTAAAAATTATGTAACAAAATAAAAATTGTCTACTTTTTTACATTTAATTCTGTTGGTTACACAGATAATTTACACTTTCAATTTAAAAATTTCTTAAAATCTTTCTTTTTCAATAAGTTTCTCTCTCTTTAGGCTAAAATATTATTTTTATTATTTACTTTTATATTTATATATATATTGTTTTAAATTAGGACACACTAATAGGCACAGCTAAGAGGTTAGTTTCCACAGAAAGGAAGCTTTATTGGCAATACTAATTTAATACTAATTTTTTTACTAATTTTACTATTATATTTCTTTTTTTTTATATTTTTATTCATATTATTAGTTTTATTTTTATTTCAATTATATAACAACAACAATATAATTATTTCTTTTTTTTTATATTAAAATTATGATAACTATTCTTACTCTGTCTGTCGCCTTACAATTTCATTAATTAATTAATTTACTAATTTTTCTTTTTTCCTGTAACATTTTTAACAACATTTTCCTTTTATCAATATGAATATTACTATTTTTATTATTATTATTATTATTATTATTATTATTATTATTATAATTATTTATATTCTATTTTGATTATATACTTTCCCTTTACTTTGTATTCTTTAATACATTTGATTATTTGTTTATTTTTTTTTATATTCAACTATATTTTTTTTCATATATATATATTTATTTTTTAACTACATTATTTAAAATGATCATATGTGTATAGTATATTTATTAAATTTTGCAATTTTTCATTAGTTAAACGCGCTACAACATTTATTGTATAACTATCATATATGTATATGTATGTATGTGCACACAAATATATATTTGTGTCTAATATATCTGTCTCTCTTTATATATATATATATATCTATATATGTACATACCATATGTCATTATATGTATATTTTTATCTGTATATGCATACAGGTAAATTTTTATTAGGCATATTAATATTCGTTATTATAATTATATACTACTATCATTGAAATTAAAATTTTATTATTATTCTATTAAATACTACGCAGTCAATACCTATCGTATAGTAGTTTTGTTATGTAACAAATATGTGGGTTTTTGTTTTTTTAATTTTTTCCAAAAATACTTTGAAATAAAAAAAATATTCAATCTATTATTTATTGATTGATTTGATATTCTTAAATAATATTTTTAATTGCAATTATTATATGCATATTATTTAATTTTAAATAATATTTATATTTTCTGTTTAGATATTATAACTCAATAAATTTGTATCACTTAAAAATACTAAATAAATTTTATTTTTTGTTATGTTCCATCTTTTCACTTTAATCTTTTTACATATGTATGTATTCTATTAACAATATCTATTTTAATTTATCTAGTTTTGATTAGTTTTTTTTTGCATATTTAGTTAAATTAGTGTTTCTATTCTTTCAATTTTGGTTAACAATTTAAAAATTAACAGTTTTTAATATTGGCGCACACACAGAAACATATAATTTACTTTTGCAATGTAAGCCAAATGAGTGATTATTAGTATTTGTTGGTACTCTGTGTTATCGTTGGGTTAATAATTATTATATGAACATTTTTTGGACTATTGTAGTCAATGATGATAATATTTGGATAACATAAATATCATATTAAACATGTGCTTTGATTATTGGTGAACTTTTTGTTATATATATACAATATGTGCATGGGTGTATGTATATAGAGTATACATCACACCTTTTTTGAATTGATTACATGAAATTTGAATTTTGCCACAGGTTACAAAACTGTGTGTTATGTAATTTCTTCAATGTTCTGATTCACGTTCAATTTCCTTTTTCGATATCCATTCTATATATATATATATATATATGCACATATCTGTAAGCACATGTATACCTTTCCTAAATGCAAATATATTTATATAATCATATGTGCCGATTTATAATATTAATTTCGTTTTCACAGATAAAATATACGATGCTATTGCTTTTTCTTTTTACTAAACATTCATTGAAAATACTTATCCTTATTTATTTATTTCTATATGCATTCATTTAGTTAATTAATTATATTAAAATAATTTTATTTAGTATTTTTTTTGAATGTAGATATTAGATTCTTTGTTCACTACCACTTGTATTTAACGGAGCACTATAGTTTTTTGTATTTTTCAATGAAGTTACACTATCACAGATCGACTAAACTATATTATATAAATCGGAATGTCCTTATACAGTTTAGTACTTATATTCAAATATAGTTTGGAAAACACATAAACTCAATTGAATCTGTTCCAATTTGATTATCAATGAAATGTTTAATTATAAAAATAATTTTATAATAAGTTTATTAAATGTATAGATTTGTTGTTTGTTTTTTATTGTTTTATATTAGATTATTATTGAATTGCACGCAAATTTGTTTAAAAGAAAAATTAAAGTGACTAAGTGACAAGCCTAAAAGTTTGGTGTGGACACCACTTCTCGTGCCTCTTATGTAAAAAAAAACTCATACACATAATATAGAGGGAGTCCCTAAAAGCGATTTTCGCGATTCCAACCGATACCAACCGATCTGTGAAAGCTTTTATTTTCAATACATTCGAACCATATAAATGCAAGGGAATTTTGAAATAAAGCGTCGCGTCACGGTTACGAGTTCAAAAGCTAAACTCCAATACAAGTGTACTCAATTGACAGCTATGTACAAACAATTTGAGAATTACACATACATATTTATATTTATATATGATATACAAAATACATAAATACAATTATAGAGAGTCGAACGAGCAACTTTATCGTGTCCGGCTGAGAAAAGATTTTTAGACATGCATGAAAATTGAGACGGCAAGGATATGAAAATTCCGAGTATCCTTCGAAATAGAAAATCGATAATTCAAGAGGGCTGAGAGTTTCGACTGGAGAGTATTCCTTTTCTTGTTACTAAATCTCCTCAGCTCAGTCTTCTATAATCCGTTACACCATGTATAGACGCTTGCTTTATTCTTCAGTCTATGACTATGAATGTGACTGGAACCGTATGCGTCCCCCATTATAATTACATCTGTAGTTGTATTCCTATGAGATTTATATAGATCCATATATAAGAATATAAATAATATAGAATATACAGGTAAAGCTGACAAAATTTTACCAACCGAATAAGATATTCATTATTGTCTGTGGTAGGTCTCTGTTGTGTTCACATGTAAAAAAGTTCACTCATTCACGAGCACATACACAGATCCTAATTCATATTCCTCTTGAACTGAATATAATGACATTTATCTTATAATAGAATAGTAAAAGCTCTATGCACTTGTACATTCGTTCAGCATATTGTATGGGATACTTGATTCAACTTCAGAACCGTCAGTGTCAGGAGCAGCCAGAAGCAAACTGCTCAGTACAGAAATGAGCACATAACATACAATCTATATAGAATATACATGCAAGCACAAAACATATTTATATCCATCATTTTTTTTTTTGGAAATTCTTTTCGTAACCTTCAAAAAAGAAAACCAACAAAACTTTAAGTAAAATTCATTTTTGTGTTTTGCTTTAAAATTCATCAAACAAAAAATTTTAAAAAAACAACAACCTCAAATTCAAGTTTAGACAATTATATTTACGGTTAAAAATGAGATGAGAAAAATATAAAACAGAACATCAGACGATTCGATTGAAATAATTGGCATGAAACGAAGCATTTTAATTTTGGAACATTTCAATTTCCAGCCGGCGGGGCAAATTTACGCCTAATTGTGCCCCAAAAGAATTACTAAACATTCAACAGTAACTATATATGTACATAAATACATTTACATACATATACACATTTGTGTGATTTTGCTACAATTCAAGAACATTTCTGACTTGAGGTCAAACTATTGTACTATTACATTGAGTGTCCTAAAAAAATATAAATAAAAAAAAACAAAAATAAGGTCAATTGTTCTTTCGGTATTGTTCATAAAAAGGACATATTTGCAATGACAAACTGAAGCTAACAAAGAATGGCAACTTTACATATTGAAAAAAAAAATCAAATAATTACCCAAGGAAAAAGCAAAGTAAAAATAAAAATAAAACTTGTGTTCGCATGCAATTCATGCTCTCCACCTTTTTGATTAGTTCTTATCCAAACACAAATGAACGAAATCCTCATTTTCCTCCCCTGCTCGGCACATCTTTATATAAAAAGAAATACTTTCAAGAATTTTCTTAATTTTTAGAACTTTACTCTTATTGGCCAACTATGAACTTTCGTCGGTTCTGACTACCTTTATGACTTAAGAAGAAACTTTCTCTTTTGCAATGAAAATACATTTACCTAAATTCAATTCAATCAATCAATTAACGTTAAAATATTATATTTGGAAAAACCAAGTACATTCATGCTCCTTTCAAGGATTCTTTTTTTTTGCACCTGTATTTACATAATTGATTGTTACGAAAGAAATTCTTTTACTTAAGAAAATTAAAATCAAATAATTTTTCTTTTATTTATCTTATGTAAGTCATCGAATTATTGATTTTAATGCATCCTCTTTGGAAAGAAAATAGTACTGTCCCAGTAGGTTTCTTAATATAAATCAAGCTTGTTTTATAAATAGTACTGTCCCAGTAGGGTTCTGAATATAAATCAAGTTTTAATATAAATCAAGCCGGGCTTACTCTGAAAACTCAAGATGATCCTTCTTTCCACCTATTTTCTAGTCCTAAGATCATTCCTTTCCAATCGACACTTCCAAGTAATCGAAACCAATAATCCCTCCGATATTGGGTAGTGTTCCACAGCAAACTATACTTGGACCCATCCTCTACAATTTGTATACATCCTATTTCACAATTTGTCCCAACATCATCTTTGCTAGAGTCTACCTTACATCTAGCGAAAATCGTCAACATGATTCCGAAATCATCCAAACCCTTCAGAACTGGTTTACCATATGGAGAATAAAAGTTAATGAATGCAAATCTACCCACGTGACTTTTACTCTCTGACATAAACCTTATCTGGCAGAGAAATAACACAATACAACGAAGTTCGGTACCTACAACTGAACATAGAACCCATTTCAGTAGGTTGAAACCAATATAGACTTACCGCCTTGAACTCTGAAGCCCTACTAAGCCTTCCAATTCCCGTCAAATCCAATTCCTTCAATCAAAAATACTCCATACAATTGTGGACGCTACCTTTTATGTTGGCAATACTATTATCCACCATGATCTCAAAGTCACTTTTCTTCATGATGTTACTGTGTCTCGTTTTAAAAAAGTTTCATTCCAGTGTCTCTAATTATACTAATCCCCTCGTTCAAGAACTATTCTCTACTTCCTTTGCTAAAATCACCCATCGAAAGACTTAAACGTCACTGGTCGCATAATTTACTAAAATACTTAGGCTTAACATAAACACACGCTAGCAGAAGAAACTTCGATGAATGTTCGAAGCCCATAATATTTCACGTTAATTAATACGATTATTAAAATCTACTTGTTACTATGTTGTAGTTGTAGATATCTGTAAAAATTAAAAAAATGGAACCTTATAGAAGAAGTTGTTCTTGATTGAAAAGTATTTGCAGTTAAAAACAACCAAAAAATATTGCAACCAAAAAGATGTTTTCACTATATTTCTTAGATTTTTCTAATGTGCGCTATCCTGTTTTAAAAAAGTAGATCTCAAATTAAGAACAAAATATATATTAATTTTTGATTATATGTTTTCTGAAAGGATTATTCATTTTGCATTACGGAAATTTTAATCATATTATTTAATAGAAATTAATTTATATTATGCATTTGTTTAGATTGAAGTTTGGTATTTTATAATGTAGATTTTAAAATTAATAACCATAAAATGCACAGAAGATAGGTTGTAATAAAGCTTATTTATAAAAAGGCTCCTTTCACGCTCGGTGGATACGTCAATCAGCAAAATTGCTATATGAGGTGCTATAAATATTTTCAAGTGACTATGAAAAAGCGATTGTATTAAAATAATAGCACTACAAACCACACAATATAACAAATTTAAGATTTATTATACAATAAAGTTTCGCTTTTAAGTCTACAAAAAAATATATTAATTTTGTCTATAATATATTATACTTAAAATGGTGTTAGTTTTAAAATCGTCGAAAGTATGAGAATTGCTTACGTAAATACAAAATTTTCTGTAGCCTTAAAAAAAGTCCAATGGCGTGAAATCGTCTAATCTTAAAGGTTAATTGCCTACACCACATCTGGTAATTGTATTATGACACAATCAGACCAAAATCCACAGCAGACAATCGCTTTTTATGGATAAAATGGCTTCTCCACAGTCACTTGGGGGTTTCTAGAGCCCCACTATATAAAAATTTTGTCTAATGACGTATTCAGGGAGCAAGATAGCAACGATCATAATATTATCTTAAAGGCTATCCCCCGAGCAAGTTTTCACTGACTGTCATAATATCCTCTCTTAAAGTGCGAATCTTGGCTATGGCAAAATTACCATATTTAGAGTCATTTTTTATAATTTCTTCGATTTCTTTGATAATTAAATAGTAACACAATATTAAATGGCTTATTTTAGACTAAATAAATTTTATATTAAATTAAATAAATATAAAAATTATTATGCAATTACTTTTCAAACTATAAAATGGATAATATTTTATTAAAAGTATGATAGAAAAAATGAGTTTAAATGTAAATTTCAGCTAAGATACTGAAATAAAAAAAGAACAAAAAAAAAATACTTCAAGTATTAACCAAAAAAGAAAACAATTAAAAAATACTTACTACTTTTCTTTTCTTCCATCTTGATTTCAATACTACAAGTACTCGTATATGAGCATATCACCTTGATTGAAGACAAAGCAATAGTAGTACAACTTAACTACATCTTTTACCATTCAATTGACATTTTTTCAAAGGATATTCATGCCCTTATGCCTTTAATGCAGCAGTAAAATTGAACGAACAATTGATAAACAATAAAAATTTTGTCGCTTCGGGTTTCTGCAATAAATTGAAAGTGTGTTAAGTGTGCAAGTGTGCATTTTCAAGATCGAAATTTCCTTGAATTTTACACTCGATGACAATGTACATATTTTAGATCAAGGATGAGAATTTTCAATCTTGAACGTGAAAAATTCTCTATTATGTAAAAGAAGAAATTTTTAAAGAGCACAAATTTTCTCATGCGAATACACAAAACATAAAACCGCATTTTTCTTTTTTGGAAAAAAAAATTCCATAGAAAAGATATGATATAAAAAATTTTGATTGAATATCCTCTTCTGGTATTCCAATATATCTTTCTTTTTTCTTTTTTTGAGAAGCTCTCGATAATTTTGGTTATAGCTTATACTAAATAAAAATGAAATAAAAACAAATAAAGTATCATAAAACATAGTGGGTAGTTAGTTACATATAACAATCGAATATTTACATAGCAATCATCGACAGATAAAACAAGTATCATGGGAAATCTAAAGGAATCAGTTAGATTATTCGAACATTAGCAGGCACATCAATTTTCTATCTTGTCATAATTTATAACGAAGAGGTATATTTTATGGTACCTTTTTTTATGAGAATTTCCATAAAAAAAACTCAATTTCTATCTAAGCACATACATACATTCTTAGCCATATGTATTCGTATGTTTTTGACGTGAAAATCGATCATCTGATATAAGCTAACCCTCAGCACGATGCTATTAAAATCCTCCCAGTTGAAAGAATAAGTACCTTAATATCATATTTTATAAATCATTATATATGCAGATATCTACGTACAATAGAAAAAAAAATCGCTATGGTCTATTAAAGATGTTTGTGTGCAAAAACAATACTACTTGAGATTATTATGATTAAACTATCTAAAAGCGAGCAAGTTCACAAAATTTCAATAACTTTAACTACTCAAATTTCGGCATTTTCAAATATCTACATATATGGTTTACTCGTATATATATTCGCAGTAAATTTTTGTATTCATTATTTTATTATCTAATAGTAAAAGATACGCTTGGCCATGAATAAGTCTGACAAATTTCATATTTCTTCAACGAGAATTTACTCGTACATTGTCAGAACTAAAAGTATTTAGAGCTTTGAGGCTCCAAACTGTCTAGTTCTCTACTTAATTTCAACTAAATTGTAGACATTGTCATCAATGAATCCTTGTATATAGAGCCTGCTGTCGATTTATCCTAGAAGAAAATGTTTATTAAACATTGAAATTTTCGTATGTGTTTTTATATTTGTTACTTAAAATTAATGCAGCGACAATATTGTTGGAACGGATTTTGTTGAAATGCTATTGTACTTATACTAATTAGAACATTTATCAAAGCACGAGTATATATAGAAAAGTTGTCTTTTTTTATTTAGCAGACATTTATAATTGGTAGAAAATATCTTATAAGAGAAGTATAAGAAAAATTATAAAAATTCTATTTAATTATAAGTTTAATATTATTTATAGGAGGTATGGCAGAAATCGGCTGATATATATGAGATATATATTGTAGAATGCTGGTGCCTACAGTATGTACTATAAAAAATTAAATTAATTAATTAATTTTATATACCAGGTGTATAAGATTAAATCCGCTGTTTGGTCATAGATGGCGTAAGTGAGCGTATTAACTTTGGACGAAGACGATACTCAATCGCAAAAAATGCTCGTGGAACAATTGGGTGTTACTCAACCAGCCATTTCCATGCGTCTGCGTGCCATGGGGAACATTGAAAAGATCGAAAAATGGTTGCTGCATGAATTGAACGATAGGCAGATGGATCGACGCCAAAACACATGCGAAATCTTGTTCGCCAAACAAAAATGAAAGTCGTTCCGCATCGGATTATGACAGGCGATGAAAAGTGGATATATTTCGAGAATCCTAAACTCAAGAAATCGCTTCGGACGGAAAACGATGCTGTGCGTTTGGTGGGATCAGCAGGGTATCGTCTACTATGAGATGTGGAAACTTGAAGGGGCGTCATCTCGTATTGTCGAAAACATCCAAAAAAGTGTAAGTAGTGGACACAATACCTCCGACAATACGAGCCCTTGCCCATTGAAGTTGGCCCACCCTCAATATTTTTTCATGTACTAAGTTGGTGGCCAGAAAACCAATCGTTCCTATGAAATGATCATGATAAACTTAAGTTTTTCTGAAAATTGTATTCTCATAGATTATTTTGCTGTAAATTTTCTGCGAATTAGTAAAATTAGTAAAATGTCGTGACGCATTTAAAAATAAAACAACTGTTCATATAAGTTGGCTCAGCCGGAATTATGATTTTTATTGGGTAATTAAATATTTTTTACCACTGCGTTACCCCTCCCTTTGCTTTCAAAACTGCATCTATGCGCCGTGGCATAGTATTTACTAAGTCCTCGCACTCGGTTTTTGTGAATTTGTCCCATATATCCTGCAAGCGGGCTTTCAATTGGTCTTTTGACCTGGCAGGATTTATTCTGAGGTTCTTTTTCATTTTATGCCACAAAGTTTCGATGGGTGACAGATCGGGACTGTTGGCAGGCCATTCCAATAGTGGTATATTATTATTTTTTATCCATGCCATTGATTTTTTCGACGTATGGCAAGCGGCACCATCTTGTTGGAAAATAAATTCTCCAGTCCTATCCGATATCAATGAAATTGAAGGCAGTAGATTATCGTTTAATATGTTTAAATATATATCAGTGTTAACTATGCCTTCCACAAAATGAAGCCTGCCAACACCTTGAGCTGACATGCAACCCCATACCATCACTCACGCTGGAAATTTAACTTTTTTCCTTATGCAAGCCTCATTGAATGCTTCATTTTTTTGACGTATAACACGTCCACGGGTGTCACCAACACTAACCTCGAAACGGGATTCATCACTCCAAATAATTGATTTCCACTGACGCGGAGTCCAATTTTTCCGTGATTTAACCCAATTTAACCTTTTTTTTTTTTGCATGGGTGTGATGAGTGGTTTATCTTTAGCCTAAAAAATTGTCTACATAAATAAAGAGAAGTATGCAGATGCCTCTGTATTTTACTTTATAAAAACCGTATCCTAATTTTTGCATTTGCCTTGTGCAAGTAGTCCTGGATACAGTTTTTTGTATCGCCCCGCTCCATTTATCAGCAATTTGAAAACTGGTATCCCGTCTGTTATTTTTCAGAATTTTTTGAAGAATTCGTCTATCAGCATCAGTAATTAGTGAAATACGTCCAATACGTTTTTTTGGATTAATTTCACCTGTATTTTGAATATTTTTATTATTAACCATCTACATTACGTAAACAAAAGCTTACCCGTTTCCTTGTTTAATTTTATAATATTTCTAACTGTTGTCCATGGAATTTTAAGATCCAAACCAATTTTTCTCATTGATTTACCATCGTTATTTAAACTAATAATTACTTTACGTAAATCTTCCGATAAACACTTACCTCGAGGCATGATGAATTCAAAATGATACCAAAACTCACTTATGACAATAATAATTTCTAAATGCACCGTTAATTTAATACAGAACTCAAATTTACCGTTTAAATATTCGCTTAACTGCGGCGCTCGAAAGGAAACAATCATAATTCCGGCTGAGCCAACTTATATGAACAGTTGTTTTATTTTTAAATGCGTCACGAAATTTTACTAATTTTACTAATTCGCAGAAAATTTACAGCAAAATAATCTATGAGAATACAATTTTCAGAAAAACTTAAGTTTATCATGATCATTTCATAGGAACGATTTGTTTTCTGGCCACCAACTTAGTACATGAAAAAATATTGAGGGTGAGCCAACTTCAATGGGCAAGGGCTCGTATATACGAGATCTGTTCAAAAAGTATCGCGAATTTTGTGTTTTTTCAAAAATTATTTATTTATTTATGAATGTCTATTTTGTCCACTTCGAAGTAATCACCACCAGATATTATATACTTGTGCCAACGTTTTTTCCAATCCTCGAAGCACTTCAAAAAACCATTTTTTGTGATCTTGTTCAGTTCCTCCTTCGATGCCATCTTTATCTCCACAATCGTTGCGTAGCGTCGTCCTTTCATGGGGTTCTTCAGTTTCGGGAATAAGAAAAAGTTACAGGGGGCCAGATCTGGGGCATACGGTGGCTGCGGCATTATTAGTGTGTTGTTTTTGGCCAATTTAGTGCAAAAGCCAATTTTTGTTCTTCCACAAATCCGGGCGTTTCCAACCAATTGCTTCGCGCAACTTGCGCATAACTTCCAGGTAATATTCTTAAGCAAGAACTTATGATGCACCACGCCCCTACAATCGAAGGAAACTGTAAATAAAACCTTCACATTTGACCGAACTTGGCACGCTTTTTTCGGTCTTGGCTCGTGCGGCAGCTTCCATTAGGTTTCCACGTCATAACCATAAATCCATGATTCATCAGCAGTTATGACCCTCTGGATAAAATTTGGGTCGTCGCGGACCCAAATTTTATCCAGAGGGTCATAAAATTGCTGTTTTTGGTCAAAATTGAGCAATATTGGTACGTATTTCGCGGCGTCCGGTCTCACGCCCAAATCATTGGTAAAAATCGAATGGCACGATATGTTTAAGTCCTCAGCAACTTCTCTAACGGCGATTCGACGATTGGCCAATACTATTTTCTTCACTTCATCAATGTTTTCGTCTGTTGTTGACGTGCTCGGGCGTCCGGCACCCTTTTCGTCGTTCGCATCTTCTCGGCCCTCTTAGAACATTTTTTACCACCGATAAACGTTGCTTCGGTCGAAGGTAGCTTCACCATATGCCACAGTCAATATTTGGAATGCGTCCACGCAATTATATTTGTTTTTCACACAAAATTTGATACAGATTCTTTCGAAAAAATCGAAGACGAGCAAAAATCGAAGACGAGCCAAAACACGTGTAAGAGAAGCAGCTGTCAAAAATAAACTGAACATTCAAAATGGCCAAACTTGTCGGCATAAGTGAGAGACATGAGTACCAACATAAGTCCATAAAAAATCGAAAATCGAATATACGTAACCCGCGGAAATTCAAAATTCGCGATACTTTTTGAACACACCTCGTAGATGCCCAAGAGTACTACATTGAAGGGGATAAAATTGGTGTATAAAAACTTTAACAAAACTTTTTTTTTTAAAAAAAGCCACTAGTTTACTGCCACATTTTATATGAAAGCTAATTAAATATTCAAGAGAAAGTTTTCAATTGACTTAGAATTTTTACAATTATTTAAAATAAAATCAATTTCTCATTTAGATATGGTACACAATCTCATATACTATGTTAATTGTGACAGGTAAGCAAGTATATATTTGGATTATTTTTTGTTTGTTTATTTATTTCATCCTGTTAGTTTCATTAAATATTATACGTTTGTATCTATGTATATAACTACAGTTAATATAATCAAATGTAGCAACAAGATTTTATCGTTTTGTACACACAAAACATTTTGACCCTAACACCATTTATAATGTGCCACAGACAATAAATCCTGTCTGACATTTTGTACATAAAACCACAGTAAAACTACTATAGAGAAAAACTATATTTCTGACTGAATAAAATCGAACGATAAAAGGTTTTGGTACTAGACGAGAACTCAATCTTGAAATTTGTTAGGTGTCTTCCCCATTGAGAATTTATATTTCCTGCACCCACAACAAATCTTTCTCATACAAACGGTAAATGTTTCATTTATAAATTTTACAGAAGCCTTAAAAGATTTTCTGCGTGCACCCTTCATACTTTTATCTGCCATGATATATGTACTATCATGTAGATGCTATTTTTGGATTGTTATATCTCATACTCACAAAAGCAAAAGCTCATAAATCTAATGAATTTTTCACCAAAAAGATTAATAACTGGACAGAATTCATTGCAAGAAAATATTTTATTTGTACCCATCACTTCACATTATAGCCTATATACGTACATGTATATATACATACAATGTTCATATATATTAAATATTTAAAAGAAAAAAAATCCTTTTTTTTCCATAATATTTAATTTATTTTTACACTATCATTTATGAAGGAGCGCAGTCATGAAATCCGATATATTATACGAGTATAACCCATAAAATATGAGCTTTTAACTGCCCAGAACCAAAAACTGACAAAATTTTTGTTATTGCTATTAAATATGAATATTGTATCAAATTTATATTAATATATATATGAAAGTAGTAGGTCCTTTACATACATATGTACAAGTTGGTTAATTTTACACCATTGTAAAAATAATTGTTTTATCTCTGATATTCGTAATCAATAAAGAATAATTTTATTTTGTTATATTTTCATATTTTATAACTGTAAAAATATGTTTTATAAATGATAAAGCTTTGAGTTGTTTATATTTATATTATTTTCAAATTATTTGTATACATTTTATTTATAATTAATTATTTTATTACCTGGTTTTTAGTTAAATTCAAATACGTCAAGTACAAGGTGTAATGGGACTGGACATCAATGAGAGCAATCTGGCACCACTGAGGCATGTTCGTTAGTCCATACTAGATAAGTAACACAAGTTTCTATTTGGTCCTGTAACACCATGACCCTATAGAGCCTGATAAGATGTGTTACAGGACATGGGACAGCGAAATTTAGAGCCATCAAATTTTGTGTTAAGCTTTATAAAAGTGTGAGTTTGACTTACGAACAGCTGCAACGAACCTACGGGGAATATTCCTTTTTAAGAGCACACGTTTTTTGGTAGCATAAACCATTTTTGGAAGGCTGAAAAGCAGTTGAAGCATTTTTGGAAGGCTGAAAAGCAGCCTAGCTCAGCAAGGCCTTCATTATCGTAAAATGATAAAAATATGGAACCTTTCACAAACGTTTATTTATATAAAAAAAGAAGAACTTATAAAAAGAAGTCCGTGTATAAATTAAAAGAGGGGTTTTTTGTGGAACAGCAGAATGACAATGTTGATCTCCACCAAGAGTTTTGTCGGAAAAAGAGATAACTATGATTCTGAAGCCCACTATTCGCCTGATCTATGATTATGTGGTTTTTTAGCCTTCTAGCCTCATATGCGATAATATCCTTATAGCCTGATATACCGATAATGCAGAAATTTTAACAGCTTACATTCCAAATTCTAAAATAATACATCTTAAAACTCGAACCCTCATTATCATATTGGTTGGTAGCTGGGAAATCTGTAGGAATCGGGCCATTCTAAACCAAGATACTGAAGTCTCTCGCGTGCTATGGCCTTGCAATCTTAAATTAGACGCTCCGACGTTTCATTCACTTTAGGGCAAAAATGACAAATTGTCGTAACTAAATTACCTTAAGTCTGATTTGTTAAGTTTCACGATCTCTACTAGCCTTTTTTTTAAAAAGACGATCATTTTTTCGAGTGATCTGGGAGTTATCACATTCCCAGGACCCAATATTGAACCCCAGGTGGCTCTTTGGACAGCCACAGGAAGATTCCGGTCCAATAAACAGGGCATTCGCTCCCCTTTTGGCAAGTTGGTCTGCTAGTTCGTTACCATCAATACCCTGATGACGTGGATTAAACATCAGACGAGATAAGAGATTTCAATGCTGTTTGGCTGTATGATATGTTGTAGATCTATGTGATACATAGGTTCCTTCGGATACTCTCTCTAGCGCAAAGCTGTATGACATGTATAGATCGACGGTAATAAGGTCCGACTACATCCACATCCATTTAAGAAACCCTTCTTCGAGTAACAACCCTTCCTCCTTCTAAATTAGACGCTACGTGAGAACCACTTTGAAGTGCTGGTTTAAGTTAGATTTCCTCCGCATAGCGTCCGAGAGATAGAATTGGCTTCACCGATTTTTTTTAGGTCCGATACACCCTCGAGATGTCCAAACATGTCATATGGTTTAAAGGTTTTGAAATGTCCTAACCTGAGTGCTATTTTGGCCGATTCCTTATCAATATGCAAATGCAAAGGCAGCCAGTCTAAAAGAACCTCAAGACCTATTATGGCGCATGTTCTTAACGCACCTGTAATATCCAAAGTCTATTAAGACCTTAAAGTTATTTATTTTATAAAAATATACATTTTTTTATGAATACAAAAATAATTTTTAATTAATTTTTATACTTTTTTAATGATAAAAATATATTTTTTATATTCTATGTATTAAATTTTCAATATTCTTTGTATTTCAAATATTAGTTTTATGTTGAATCTGCAGAATATAAATGAAATATAATATCAATTTTTTGTTTAATTATGTAAATCTTATTATGTAATATTTAGCTAAGCCAATGCTAAAACTAGTTTAAATATATCAACAATCTAATATCCATTTAATAAATATGTAAGTAATAACTATGATTATATTGTTACGAAACAATATTCTATTTTAGTGACTATGCTTTCTCTTAGAGAAAATTCAACAATATTAAATCAATAAGTGCTTAGGCAATTACCAAAATATTCTGATATTATGTTCTTAGTGCATAAAATTTTAGAACTCCTAATAGAAAATCGATATGTGGTTCTATTTAAAATATTAATTTCTAATCGAAAACTAAAAAATGATATTTTTTATCGTATTGAAATTAATTAGTCTCTAAGAAAATCTGTGTGTATATTTGCTTACAATACTATATATTAAATTACTTTAATTTTCGTAAATTCCTTTAAGAAGATTAATCATAATAAATTACGATACGTGTTCTTATTATTGACAGATTTTGACTTTTATACTCTGAGGTCCTTTTATACATAATTTAAGGTAATATTATTTTGCCAAAAGACAGTCTGTTGCCTACTAATCAATGTTCAGTTTTTGGTATATAATGTGACATTACATTTTGTATGCAAATTTTAATAGGTTCACAAATAATTGAATTTCTAACTCACAAAATAATCGATTATTAGTAAGATATTAAGTACATGTATATACTGCTATGTACGAGTATATGTAAATTCATATAAACGTTTTCCTTTCTATTTATCAAAAGATTAATTTTATACCATCTAATACAGTGCTGGTCAAAATATTTCGCTCACTTTGTTCTTTAAAAATCAAAATGTTTGCGTTTCAAAATTAATACAATAAAAAAATTCTTATAAAAAGGGTGAATTTATGGTAATTAAAACATATTGAATTTTTTTTCTAAATGGATTTGGTTTGGAAAAGTAAATTTAAGTTCTTTCATAATATTCTTTTTTTAGATACGGAATACAGAAATTTTTTCCAGTTTTTTTTAAATGTTGCTATAAATTCAGCACAATAATTCAGCTCTAAATTCTGCTGAATACTTGATTTCATCTCATTCAGCATCGATGACAGCTTGACAGTGGATTTTCATTAATCTTGTTGATTGTTTAAGAAATTCTGAATTCATGGATCACCAAACCCTCTTTAATTCTATTATTATTATTATTAATAATAATGAAAAAAATCATTATTATTTTCATGATATTGGGTTGTCCGGAAAGTAATTGCGTTGTATTTTTCCATAACCGGATATTGGGTTGTCCGGAAAGTAATTTTCATTGTATTTTTTCACAATCATCTTCATACTTAAACCGCATAATCATATATATTTTGATAGCAAGGCTTGCCTGTGAAAAAATTCGATTGATCTGCATAGTAGTTTTTGGTTAATACCCTTTTAAATATGGAAAGTGAAAAACAGCATTTTCGGCAAATTTTACTTTTTTGCTATAAAAAAGATAAAAATGCTGTTCAAGCAAGAAAAAAATTAACAACTCATGTGATCGCTGAGAGATTAAATTTATCGAATATGACCGTTCATGATCATTTGAAACGGCTAGGTTTATCTCAAACCTCGGCATATGGGTTCCTCAACTTCTTACGAGAAAAAAATTTGTGCCGTCGCATTGACGTTTGTGATTTGCTTCTCAAACGCCAAGAAAATGATCCATTTTTGAAGCGTATCATCACTGGGGACGAGAAATAGTTTGTCCACAACAATGTCAAGCGCAAAAGATTCTGGAGTAGAAAAGATGAACCGGATCAAAGCATTTCGAAAGCCAATATTCATCAAAAAAAGATAATGCTATCTGTTTGGTGGGATTTGAAAGGAATCGTTTATTTTGAGTTTCTACCGAGCAACACAACGATCAGTTCTGAAGTGTACTGTCATCAGTTGGACAAATTGAATGATTCACTTAAAGAAAAAAGGCCAGAATTGGTGCGAAACCACATATAAGTTTGACCACTCGGCAAAAGCTTTTACAACTTGGATGTGATATACTGCTATACCCACCATACTCTCCAGACCTAGCATCTTCCGATTATTATTTGTTCCGGTATCTACAAAATATTTAAGACGATAAAACGTTTAATTGAAATGAGGAGATCAAAAAGTGATTTCATTTTTTTTGCCAGCAAAGAACAAAAATTTTATGAGCGTGGAATCATGCTACTGCCAGAAAGATGACAAAGGGTATTGGATCAGACCGGACAATACTTAATTGAATAAATTCACTATAAGAAATCTTCTTTCAATTTTATAAAAAAAAAACGAAATTACTTCCCAAACAACCCAATAGTTTTTGAATGGGTTCTAAGGATATTCCGGTTACTCTCAAATTAATCGATGACCAGATATTTTCAATTGGGGTCCCATAACATGTCCATCGCTTTATTTTCCAGGTACTAACTTTTCAAATACTGGCGCGCTTAATGCCGAAACTCAGGCAGAGTAGGAAGACCCTGTTGGTGACCGTGGTCGGGTCAATCTTGCTGTATGCTGCGCCAATTTTGACAGATGGGTTTATTAGAGCAATCTACATACGTGGAGTTGTCTCAGTATACCGTAGGAGCGGATTGAGAATGGTCTGCACACTCCGAACTGTGTGATATGAAGCCATTTGTGTTGTGGTCGGAATGATGCCGATCTAAATATTCGCAGATGAGCGGCAGAGGCTGTACCACTGGGAAGGTTGGTGTGACGTTATGGTGCGATCCGAGGCTCGTACTGACAAAGAAAATGAGTTCAAGAGAACATGGTGATGTTAGCTACTACCTATAACAATTTTTGATGAGACACGGGTGATTTCCGGGCTTACCAATACTGCTTTAAATTGGATTCTAGCCCAATGTTTGCTTTTTATGGCGGGATGGTGGAGAGCGCAGAGCACGTATCCTTTTACTGCACCCAATTCAATGCGGAAAGAGAAGAGGCACAGAAATGCTCTGGAGAATGTCGTGGCCCTGATGTTGGACTCGAGGACGGCTTGGTAGGTTATCGAAGTCCTTGCAATAACAGTCTTAAAAAGACTATTTCTGGAGGAGCGTCAAAAAAAAAGTAGAAATGATTCACCAGAGTAGTGATTTCCACGAAATAATGCTTTACGGTGGTTCCGTGGGGAGATATAGAATTATGCCCAAGGAAGGTGGTTTTAGTAGCCTAAAGTCCCCACACTCTGTCCTTCAATAATTTCGATCTTACTATAACAAAAAAAAACCAAAAAAATGCTGTATCTACGTTCCGAAAGAAAAAAAAATTTTGTACTCTTCGTGTTCACAATTTTTTAATTTACTAACCTTTTCCGATGTACGTGTGTGTGCCCTGAGGCATTATCCTGTTAAAAAATAAAATGGCAGGTATCGCCAAATAGCTATATAATTGTTGGCTCCAGATGATGATGTAGAGTATGTATGTACACATCCCCGCTGTTATTATTTGGTCAATAAGTGCTAAATTTCCTGTTTGATCTCCAGAAAAATATTCCCAAACTATTATACACTCTGTCATTCGCCTTTCTTTAACACCACTAATCTTATTCTTATGGTCCTGCTCGAAATTTCGGTCCATCGGGCTCGATAAAGATGTGAGGTTAAGTCTACAGTGACTCAAAGCTTAAGAACTGTTTTTTGTGCACATCCCAACCGAGCAGCAAAAGCTCTGGTTGAAAAAACCTGTAATTCGTACATAATTTTTCCGATCGTCACTCTATTTTAGTCCAATATTTACTATCCACCACTATTAAATAGTAACTAAACAAGTAAGAAATATTTTTTCTAAATAACTAAACAAGTAAGAAATACAAAATATGTCCCAGCTAGACACAAACCCCGACAGATAGTAGAAAAACTCATTTGAAAATGACTAATTAACCAATTAAGTAATAAAAACTAATTGAACAAAATTTTTTGGCCATCACTGCATATACTCATACACATATAGTTACATATTTTCTATCTAGTGAATTCTCATTTTTCAAAATTTTCATAAAAGTCATAAATTATCCGTTTCATATATCAATTTACAAAGGCTATAATAAATGTATTTTTAATTATACGAAATAATATGTATTTTCGTTAATAAAGTTGTAATATTCAAGAAATAATTCATAAATCAAACATTACAAATGTTATAATTAACACATTAAACAATATTAGTATGTAGATAAAATAATATTTTCAATATGGAATCAATAAAACTGAGAATTTGTTTTTATTTTCAAATAAATAACATAAATTTAGTTAATTTCGAATTAATTTTTTCTATTTTGAAATTTTAGCGAAGATACATTTTTTTTAACAATTTTCGAAATAGGTAATTTGAAAGGAAAATTTCTCGAAATTTGGCATATATAATCAACAATAAAAACATAACAATTACATTTCAAGAATATTTTAATTTTTATGAACAATTTTCTTCGTAATAAAAAATAATTTCCATTTAACCCAAAATGTACAACGCAAAAGTTTATAGATTATTATTGTGATGGAACATCAAAAGGATTTTTTTTTTGCGAAACTATGTTCATTATGAGCTTTTAATTATTTTTCATTTTAGTTTTTATGTTGTTTTCGTTTAGGAGAAGATTTTTCAACAAAAAAAACATTACCATCTCAATTAATATAAGCTAAACAAATACTTAAAATGTTTATAATAATATGGAGCTCTTGGAATTGCGTGAAATAAAAATTGGAAAAACGAAACGATAACAGTTTACTAATTCTTATTTTTATTAAACATTCCGAATAGAGCCTTTTTGTTTGAAATTTTTGTACGCAGTTGCCAAATGGCCTTTATTTTATTATGCTAAGAATTTACATCTCAATATAGGTTATCCAATTTTAAATTCAAATTTTGATAAGATTTTATTAAATGATATTGCTTAAACCTTGCCATTGCGCATGAAATACTAGGTCTGTTCAAAAAGTATCGCGAATTTTGAATTTCGGCGGGTTACGTATATTCGATTTTTTGTGGCATTATGTTGGTACTCATGTCTCTCACTTATGCCGACAAGTTCGGCTCTTTTGAATGTTCAGTTAATTTTTGTGACAGCTGCTTTGCTCGCACATGTTTTGACCGTCTTCGATTTTGCTTGTCTTCGATTTTTTCGAATGTTGAAAAACGAAATTAATTGCGCGGACGCATTCCGAATGTTGACTAGGGCATATGGTGAAGCTACCTTGGACCTAAGCAACGTTTATCGGTGGTACAAAATGTTCTCAGAGGGCCGATAAGATTTTATTAAATGATATTGCTTAAACCTTGCCATTGCGCATGAAATACTAGGTCTGTTCAAAAAGTATCGCGAATTTTGAATTTCGGCGGGTTACGTATATTCGATTTTTTGTGGCATTATGTTGGTACTCATGTCTCTCACTTATGCCGACAAGTTCGGCTCTTTTGAATGTTCAGTTAATTTTTGTGACAGCTGCTTTGCTCGCACATGTTTTGACCGTCTTCGATTTTGCTTGTCTTCGATTTTTTCGAATGTTGAAAAACGAAATTAATTGCGCGGACGCATTCCGAATGTTGACTAGGGCATATGGTGAAGCTACCTTGGACCTAAGCAACGTTTATCGGTGGTACAAAATGTTCTCAGAGGGCCGAGAAGATGTGAACGACGAAAAGCGTGCCGGACGCCCGAGCACGTCAACAACAGACGAAAACATTGATGAAGTGAAGAAAATAGTATTGGCCAATCGTAGAATCACCGTTAGAGAAGTTGCTGATGACTTAAACATATCGATTGGCCCGTGCCATTCGATTTTTACTAATGGTTTGTGAGTGGACGGGTCGCCGCGAAATTCGTACCAAAATTGCTCAGTTTCGACCAAAAATAGCATCGCATTAACATTACTAAGGAGCGGTTGGACTCTGTCCGCGATGACCCAAATTTGCTCCAGAGGGTCATAACTGGTGACGAATCATGGGTTTATGGCTATGACGTGGAAACCAAAGCTCAATCATCCCATTGGAAGCTGCCGTACGCGCCAAGACCGAAAAAAGCGCGCCAAGTTCGGTCGAATGTGAAAGTTTTGCTTACAGTTTTCTTCGATTGCAGGGGCATGGTGCATTATGAGTTCTTGCCACAGGGTAGAAACACCCGGATTTGTGGAAGAAAAAAAATTGGCTTTTTCACCATGATAACGCCCCTGCTCACGCATCGTTGCTTGTGCGCGAATTTTTGGCCAAAAACAACACACTAATAATGCCGCAGCCACCGTATTCCCCAGATCTGGCCCCCTGTAACTTTTTCTTGTTCTCGAAAAAGATTCTTTGATCCATTTTTTGGAATGAGTAAAAATCGAAGACGAGCAAAAACACGCGCAAGCAAAGCAGCTGTCAAAAATTAACTGAACATTCAAAATGGCCGAACTTGTTGGCATAAGTGAGAGACATGAGTACCAATATAACGCCATAAAAAATCGAAAATCGAATATACGTAACCCGCGAAAATTAAAAATTCGCGATACTTTTTGAACAGATATCGTATAACTTGAATCACGAGATATCTTGCAGATGTCGATCTTTTTGAAGTTATTATTGATGAATTCTTCGCACATTTTGGGTTATAATTTGGCCATTAATTGATTTGGTGATATCAACTGGTTCTTAAGATTTCGGGTTGTAATTTGGAATGTTATTTTTTTAATTGCTCTAAATTAGTAGTCTTGCGAGAAAAAATTTAACAGCGTCAAATTGCAAAATATTAAGAACCAGTTCATGAAATTACGCACTCTGCAAACTTTTTGCCAATAACGTCAAAATTTACCACATTGTCGTTTTTTTTAAAATAACATATGGACCAAATTAAAATTTTCAAAAAATTGTTTTTGTTACATTTACTCTCCGGTCTGAAAAAGCTCCCTCTTTAAATCGTAATGTCAGCTTAATTCTATAAAATTCAAATGTACGAAACTTAGAACTTTATTTAAATTAACGACGAAACTAAAAAGATTTAAAACCCATTTGGACTTACATTTTTCAAATTTTGGATTCTACCAACGCTTTGCATACAATTCCTTTAATCTAAAATCCTTCGCAAAATTGTTGATATACCTTTCTATATCCGAAACAATATAATACACCACGATATAAATGTTTCTTTTGTCCCATTGTAAAAAATCTCATGCTCGTCCCAATTTCAACTAATTATAAAAGACAACGCATTATATTCTTATATAATATTTAATAAAATAAATAATTATGTGTTCTCGGAAACTCTTGCAGTAAATAGCAGCTGTAACTGATAATATATTATGTCTAAAGTATTTTTAGAAATTTCTAAATTAAAAATAAAAGTACCTTCTTATAATTATACTAGTAGAGTAGAGTATCTTTTGTATTTATAAATGAGCATATTTTTATGAGTATAATTGAAAAAGCAATTAGTTTTCTTATTACTTTTTAATATATTTATATCCAGTTTACCTATAATACAAAAATATTTTCATTCTATCATAATAGCTTAGAAATAATATTAATTTAATTGGAAAATTCCTTTCTCTTGGACTGTTAAAAAAATTAATTATTATTATTTTTAAAAAAAATTATTACATATTCATAAATGTGTTCATTTTGGGTTGTTTATATATATGAGAAAATCGATTTCTAGGGCATGAAAATGTTTGTGTCTGAAAATAAAAACGAACAACAATATCTTTGCATTTTTATTTTTGTGCCATAATTGATTTTGAAAAAAGCTTCTGTAAGAAAATTTCACGGACAAAGCAATACTCAAGCGTGAAAAGGATCGTTATATTAACATACATAAAAGTTAGAAAGAAGCCGTACTATTCTATCGGTACACTAACTCAAAACTCAAAATCGTCCATTCAAAAGCGACATGTGTTCTGTTCGTCAGCTGATTATTTTAAAACAAATCAGATCCTGTGCAATTGAAGTACCAAATATCGGTTCGGATCCAGTCAGTAGCATTCGTATCCGTTCGGGTATTTGCCCCATTTTCAGAAAAGATTACCCGGAATACATTTTATAATTTGTTAAAACGAGACAGAATTAAGTCATATATATGGAGCACATGCTCCTTATTATTCATGTTTACAACAATGAGGGGAACCACGTGCTCAGCTCCTCTGTCAGTATGTTATTCACTAAAAATTTCCTTATACACACAGAGACATTACGGAAAAAGGTACTCCCACACTTGGTAATTTACCTTTTGTAAAGCTTTAGGTCATATGGTGCATCCCTTTCATAACAGCTTTTTTTATTTGATATATGTACAAGAAAAAAAGCTTTTTGTTTTTCAAGGTTGTGTTTCGGTTCGCATGCACTTTACTACTATCATACTCGTAGTTACCGAGTTACAAAATAACAGGACGAGGACAACGTGTCGCGTGCTAAAGCCATCCACAAAGGAAGGCCGACTTTCTATTGTTCGAAGTTCATACATATGTGTACTTTTATCATATCAGTGTCATGTCGTTGACGTGCTCTCATAGAAAATTTCATATTCCTCTTATACAGCAGAAAACGCAACTGTACTCGTATATGTACATGTACACATGCTTATATGAAATAGAAATAATGTGCGTAAAATATTGAATTTTTATAGCAATATATTTTCTTAATAAAATATTCAAATTTATATTCATAGAGTTCGTTTTTTTTTATATATATAATCAATATAATAATAACAAAATAATTTTCAATATTTATAAAATTAAACAAAATTTTATTAATTGTAATGGGAAAACAAAAGTGATTTTTTATAAGATTTCAAAAATTTTAAATATATTTTACTATAAAAGCTATGACTGGAAAAAAAATAATGGATGACAATATGTTCTTCTATAGTAATAATTATTTTATTAATTAATTTTAATAAAATACTATATAATAAATTTCTTTTATTGAAAATTTCAAATTTTGAACCATACAAATGTGACAACTAACTGTGCGATTTGACTTCATATAAACATAGCGCCATCTATCTAATAGTAGAATAAGATTTCTACGCTGTCAAATGAATTATTTATATTCAAATTAAAAATATTAATTTATTAATGAATTTAAATATTTCTTAAGAATAAATAATAAATTAAATAAATCAATAATTTTATTTATATAATTAGATTAATATTTTTTTGAATGTTCGCAAATTCAATCAAAACTGACTGTAACTCAAAAAAATACCTGGGGAATAGGCGAACAGTTAGCGAAAAATGCATTTCTTCATTGCTGCATAGTAGCACAGTTTGAGACAACCCGATTTTCTTCTTCGTTTACGTATGCGAGATTTTCGTTGTTACGGCGAGATTTGATCTTTTCAATTAACAGACACTTATTTCGAAAAATTTCTTAAATAGCAATATATTTGGAATGTTTCTAATTACAAAAATTAACATATACTCGTATATATAGAAAAAGAGAAAAAAAAACAAAATTAATAAAAGAAAAAATTAATGTAATAAAACAGAAATAAATACTATATAAATTTTCATTTTTTTAAATTTAATATCTAGAAAATATATTTATGAATATTTTTATAATATATATATATATTAAACAATAGAGTATTGGAATTTGAATCTTATAGAATGAGTAATTCTCTAAGACTTTCATACAACACTACGAATTATAACTAATTATCATATTACCAATTGTCCAAAATATTATTATTTCTTGATTTTATCATTATAAAAATGTATGAAATTCCATTAATATTTATCATAAAAGTTTTTTTTGTTATAATTATGTTGATGTGCTAATAAAATTTTCTGACAATTACTTATATAAAATAAATGTTATAACAAATTAATTAAATATGAGTTATATGAAAATGGACATAAATACATTCATTATTATTAAAAAAAATTTCGTTTTTTATAAATATTTCTATAAGGGGTTGTTACAAGTAGTAATTTTCTAATTTATACAACAAAAAAATTGATATTGTAACAGAAATAATGTTTTAATAAAATATGAAAATAAAGATACTTAAATATATGAAAAAAAATATCTTCAACAAGAAGGAACTTTGAAACCGGAATCATAAGGTATTCAATATTTTCGGTCAATGGTCTCTAGCTCATAATCAATCAGACAGGAAATTAAAATAAACATAAGAGTTGCATTTCCTCAGTTTTCTATTCGCTTGTAATAATGATTTAAAGACAATCGAAAATATAGTTTAATATTATCTAATATTTGAATGTATATAAAAATTATACAAATGCCTATGCCTAGAGTTGAATAAAGAAATTTCGAGAATAATAATATTTTCATTTTTAATTACAATGTGTCATATTCCGTTTAGAGAGAAGAAATTCATTCGAGCAAATTTATATTCAACTAACATAGCACTAAAATGAATTTATAGAAATACCTAAATATCATACGCATATCAAATTCAAATCGATCCGTTTTGTATGCTAAACATGTACTATATACCAGAGACTTCCGTTCTTTTGTTTGTTGTATTGTCGATCCGATCTGTAAATATATAATTCAATACTTCCATACATACAAGTACACCCATATGAATAATATTTTTCTTTTCATTTTTTTTTTCAAAAATAAACAATACAAAAAATATAATGTAATATTTATATACAATATAATTTAATTCTTGATTCGATTGTTTTAAAATAATTATTTCGATTTAACTAAAAGCTATGTAACTCTAAGTAAATAAACCACGTTAGAGTTATAGAAATTTTTTTCGAACGAATTAACGTAGTTACCCTAAAAGGTTTATCAGTGCGATACTAAGGAGTGAAAAATCCGGTATCCATAAACGGAGGAGCGCCCCGCTTTTTCCTATGCACGCATATAAAATATGTTGATCGTGTTCAAAGGCACGATTACATATTATTTTTATAATCGATTGCAGCTAAAATCTAATAAAGAAAATATTTAAAATTACGAGTTTTTATGCTTACTTACTATGGAATCATGTACGAGTATTATTATTAATTAATTTTCAAAAAAAAAATAATATTTATAATTATAGAACAAGTATTTATGTTAAGTGGCATAATTTTTTTAAGGGTGGACATTTTTTTTATCAATAATGAAAATATGAAAAACAATAATTTTCATACAGTAAAATGTTTTTGGACAGTCAATTTTTTTTATTAGAATGTAAGTATAATCATATTTGCTCCTCACTAAAATATAGAGTGATAATTTAGTGCAATATTTAATTCACTTTAGATACTATCCCAAAAATTCCATTTTGCGTTTTGGAAAGTACAGCTCTGACATTTGATAGTTATTAAATATATATATTATTAAAGATAATATTTATTTAGTTTAAAATTTGTCATTATATTTTAATTAAAATTTATTGATTGTAGAATGCTCAGTGGATACGTCAAAAAGCAAAATTTCTATTTAGGAGGCTCTGCAAACTTACAACTAACTATACGAAAGCTATTGGTTTGTCAAGAAAGTAATTTCGTTTTTTTTTTATTAAATTAAACGTTTTACTGTCTAAAAAATTCTGTATAAACCGGAACAAATAATAATCGGAAGGTGCTAGGTCTGGAGAGTATGGTGGGTGTGGCATTATATCCCATCCAAGCTCTAAGAGATTTTGCCGAGTGGTCAAACTTGTATGTGGTTTCACATTATCCTGTTGGAATTGACCAATTCTGGCCTTTTTTCATTAAGTGAATCATTCAATTTGGTCAACTGATGATAGTACACTTCAGAATTGATCGTTGTGTTGCTCGGTAGAAACTCAAAATAAACGATTCCTTTGAAATCCCACCAAACAGATAGTATAACCTTTTTTGATGAATATTGGCTTTCGATGTGCTTTGAGTCGGTTCATCTTTTCTACTCCAGGATCTTTTGCGCTTAACATTATTGTAGACAACCCATTTCTCGTCCCCAGTAATGACACGCTTCAAAAATGTATTATTTCTTCGGCGTTGAGAAGCAAATCACAAACGTCAATGCGACGGCACAATTTTTTTTCAATAAGAAGATGAGGAACCCATACCATATGTCGAGCTTTAAGATAAAACCTAGCCGTTTTAAATGATTACGAATGGTAGTATTTGATAAATTTAAACTCTCAGCGATCTCAAAGTTTTCTTATTCGCCGGTTTGCATCAATTAATGCCTTTATTGTGTCTTCATTAGCTTCAACTGGCCTTCCAGAACGTGGTGCATCTTCAAGATCAAAAGTGCCGGATCGAATTTTTGCAAACCAGTTTTCGCACTGGCGCTCACTTAACACATCTTCTCCATACACATCGGATAATTTTTTTCTTGCTTGAACAGTATTTTTATCTTTTTTATAGTAAAAAATTAAAATATGCCGAAAATACTGTTTTTCAGTTTCCATATTTAAAAGGGTATCAACCAAAAACTACTATGCAGAATCAATCCAATTTTTTCACATGCAAGTCTTGCTGTGTCAGCTGTCAAAATACATATGGCTTAAGTATGAAGTTGGTTGTGAGCAACGAAATTACTTTCTTGACAAACCAATATTATAACTGCGAAAAATTAGTGTCTGGTATGCATTAATGGTCTGAAGATGTCATTGGTTAGTATTTCTTTAAGAAAGAAGAAGGAGAAACTATTACCGTAAATTTTGAGCCCTGTAGCTATATGATAACAACTACTTTTTGAGACCTGAACTTGAAGGTTTTAATCTTGACTATATGTAATTACAGTAAAGTGTTGTCAAAGCCATACAAATTTTGGCTTTATTGAATGAAAACTTCCCAGGACAGCCAATTGCGAAATTTAGTGATCTCAATTTACCGCCAAAATTGTGTGTACGATTGGGACACCGTTGAACATTTTCTTATAACGCTCGAGTTTATGGCAGACAATCTTTAAACTTTAAGGAATGACAGCCTAAAATGTATGAACAAGTCTTTAAAAACTACTTCAAAAGGTAGGTGTTGAGTCGTTCAACAAGTTTCGTGTAAGTTATTTAAATAACTTTATATTACATATTTTTTTGGCAAAATCTAAAGCATTTAATAAAATAAAAGTTTTATTTAAATCTTAATTTTAAATGTACGAGGTCTGTTCAAAATTTTGAACAAAACTTCGTTCATTTTGAATTTCCACGGGTTACGTATATTCGATGTTTAATATTTTTTTGTCGCGTTATGTTGGTACTCATGTCTCTCACTTATGCCGATAAGTTCGGCCATTTTGAATGTTCTGTTAATTTTTTACAGCTGCTTTGCTTGCACGTGTTTTAGCTCGTCTTCGATTTTTGCTCAATTTCGACCAAAAACAGCATTGCTATGGAGCTGTTGGACTCTGTCCGCGATGTCCCAAATTTGCTCCAGAGGGTCATAAATGGTGAAGAATCATGAGTTTATGGTTATGACGTGGAAACCAAAGCTCAATAATCCCAATGGAAGCTGCCGCATGGACCAAGACCGAAAAAAGCGCCAAGTTCGGTCGAATGTAAAGGTTTTGCTTACAGTTTTCTTCCATTGCAGGGGCGTGGTGCATCATGAGTTCTTGCCTCAGGGTCAATAAAGAATATTACCTGTAAGTTATGCGCAAGTTGGACGAAGCAATCCGCCAGAAACGCCCGGATGTGTGGAAGAATAAAAATTGGCTTTTGCCATTTTTAGCCAAAAACAACACACTAATAATGACGCAACTACCGTATTCCCCAGATCTGGCCCCCTGTGAATTTTTCTTGTTCCCGAAACTAAAGAGCCCCATGAAAGGACGACGCTACGCTACGATTGATGAGATAAAGACGGCATCGGAGGAGGAGCTGAACAAGATTACAAAAAATGATTTTTTGAAGGGCTTGGAGAATTGGAAAAAACCTTGGCACAAGTGTATAATATCTGGTCGGGATTACTTTGAAGGAGACAAAATAGATATTCATAAATAAATAAATAATTTTTGAAAATACAAAATTTGTGATACTTTTTGAACAGACCTCGTATTTTTTTCAATTTCGTTTCTTAAAGCACAATTTGGATAACCCCATTATTTGGAGCTTCAAATATAAATGATGATTGTTGGATAAAATAGTTGGGATGAAAACTATTTAATTGCATATACTAGAAGGATATCAATACCTATTATACGTTCATCATGGATTTAAGATAATATGAATATATGCAGAAGTTAATCTCCCTTTTGAACTTTTCAACTTAATTTATTCTTTTAGCAAAATTTTCAATAAAAAAAAAAACGAATATATCTACGAGTATATACTATTTTTGATAGTTACTAATAATCAGGATAATCAAAATAGAAATTATTTTTTTCTAATATATAAATTAAGAAGAAGAAAAAAACCTTTTGTTCAATACATAAAATAAGTTTTTACCATTTATTGTAGTTATATTGGAAAATATTTTCAAAACTTTCACTTAAATTATAATTATGAAAGAAAATATTAAAATATATGGATGCAAATATATATATACAATTATATATATATATATATATATTTGATAATCATTTATCATTACTAAATTGTTTGTATTTAAACACAGTTACTATTAAGGTTCTTAGAGGTAACCAAAGAGATCTCGTTAACAATTTACTGAAAAATGCTTCTGTATGTTATGTTGTTTTCAATTTTTTCATTAGCATATGACTGTCAATTGAAATTTCTGTTATCAACTTAGATAACATAGAGGTAACAGATACATTAATATGCATATACAAAAGTACTTATTGTGCAATATTTCTCTTTTTACTATCAATTCGAAGATTTTCTTCTATTATTTGTAATAATTGTTTAAAATATTTTTATATCTGATCAAAATTTATTCATTATAAATTTATATAAATTTAAGTAAAATCTATGTTAGAATACTTATAAATATCTAAGGTACTATATCTAATCTATAATAACATTAGATACTTATAAAAATTTGTACATTTTAATATTTAAAAAAGAGATAGATTTTAGTGTGGCATTTAAAAAACAAATTTATTCTCAAATTTTCTTATCTTTTTTATATTTTTTTTTATATCAACAATTTAAAAATAAAACCAAAACTTATATTTGATATTTATGATTTTATTATAAATTTGAAAGTCATGGTTCTGATATTTTGATCTCTTTTTTTTCATTGTAAAAGTAATTTGAACATTACAATGAATCTTTTATTTAAAAATCAAATTAACACTGAAGCAAATATTTTGCATATATCTGACAAGTATCATAACAACAAAAATACGGTTATTATTTAATCAAACTTTTAAAACATTAAATATTATCAAAAGTTGGAAATTATTTCTAATATTTAAAAGTGCATATTTAATTGAAGTTTGAAATTATAATTAAAAATCTTAATATTGTTTATTAGATATACAAAGATATTTTCGGTATTAAATTCAAAAAAATAATTTTTGAAAGATTGCATTGTTATTAAATTAAGATACTTGCACGTAAATAGTAAAAAAAAAAAATATTTTGATTACAGCAAGACATAAAAACAAAAAAATAATTTCAAAAGCGAATTAAACAAAAATGGTAGTCGTTTTTGAATTGAATTTATAATCATAAAGAAGACACCTGTTCAAGTATGGGTGGTAGCACGTGATTTTATGTATGTACCTCCTTCTACCCAATGCGGGTGAAATAATTTGGTATCGGTCAGTCTTTGGACGCAACACCCAACCCGGGGGATATAATATTTATTTTAGTCAGTCGGTTAAGTTACTTTCGCATGAGAAACGTTGTTGGTTGCGCCGTCTTAACTTCGATTAGCAAATATTATTGGTGTATCAACAAAGTTACTTAACTTGATCTGCTTAATATAAATTACTTATTAATAAAAATTCAATAAATTTATATAAAATTTATAATAATCTTTAATTAATAAACATATTTTTATATCTGTTGGTAAGTTGGCAAGATGTCGGCATAGCTGAAGCAGAAGATTTATTAACTCGGCTATGCCACATCCAGTCGATTTTTTCAACAGAAACTCATCAATTTCCATATAAAATATGTTTTGGATAATAAAAAAAAATAAGTGTTAATTATAAAATACATATTAAAAAAGTATTATGTAAAAATCTTAATGTAAATTAATTCCTATTTACAATAATCATCGGTAAAAAAAAAAAAACATTATTTAAGATTTCTATGTGTAAATATTTCTTTGGTGTAATGTTTCCTACTATATCTTATAATAAACTTTTCATGTTTTCAATTTTTTATTCAAATATTAATATTTTTTAAAAAGGACAAAATGCATTTCTATTAATCAAAGACAGTTAAAATTAGAAAAGTTCTCTTTTTCGTATTCCACGGAATACTTTAAAACACAACGCATTTTTAATTTTGAGTATATAAATGAGTTTCAACAAATATTTAAGATAAAAAATGTATATCCTATCATAAACTATATAGAAAAAAAGTATACTTTTACTTACATAAACTATATAGAAAAAAAGGATTAATTAATTTAAAAATAAATTTTTTGGTGTAATTTCTAATAGAATTTTAGAAGTTTATTAAAATATTTTTTTTAATTAGATGTACATACATCTAATTTGAAAATAGAACCAAAAATATATTTATAAAAACGAATGGAAATGTATGCGATAATTAATACATTTAATTTGAAGTTAAATATTATCAAGAAGATTTTCTAATATCATCTTAATTATTTAATCAAAAAAAAATCGTATAATATAATTAAGTTAGTATCAAACTAAACTGAATATTATTTTTATTATATTTTAAGATTTTTTTTTTTGGTTATAATATATTGTATATAAATAATTTGTTTTCCATATAATATCTTTGAATTGAGTTAATATTTAACTGTACAATTAATCAAAATACATAGAAAGCCTCTATTATTATTATTATTATTATCTGGACATAATACATTGTTCCATTTTATTTATATTTTTAAATAATATTAATTATAAATATTTATTTTTTACATTTATTTAAAAAAAGTATCTATTTTTCAAAGTAACAGAAAAAAAGGATGAATCAAACAACAACATTGAATGCAGTTAGACAAAAAAAATGGATATTGGAACTTTAATTGCTAAAATTTTGAAATTTGATATGGACACGCATTTTCAAATACGGAAATCGGATCATTTCAACGAACAGAAAAGATTGAATCAAAAATTAATGGAAAATTACAAAATGCAATGGTTACAGAACTTTTATTCCTGACCTTATCATAATTGTAAATATTGTTATAAAAAATTTCGGAAATTTTTTTTCAATATTTTAACAAAAACTTATTTAATAAAAGATAAATTTTAAAAAAAAATCAAAATAAATTAAAGATTATTAAATACGTATTAGCACGTGTTGAGATGCATCCAGAGAAGTGTCCTACTATTATTGAGAACTCAATTCAGAATTTTACTATAAATTCTTTAAATTTTATTAAATATATTAAATTGGGATAAAGAAAATACAAAAAATTTAGTTTTAAAGGATTATAATTATCAATTAAAAATTTTACCCCTGAATTGAAAATTAAATTTAAAAAAAAGGAAACAGAAGTAAGCAGTTGTATTAACGATGGATATAATATTATTTTAAAACACATAATCAAGAAAAATAGAATTATATAGAAACGTAAGTTTTTCTATATATATACACGTATGGGTTCAAAATAAAAAAATATTAATAATTTCATGGAAAAATACAACTTGACAATAACAGCAAAAAGTACAACTATATTCGAATTATTAATATATTGATTTACATATTAACTTTATAGAAAATATTATATAAATGATAAAATAAATATTTTAAATATATGTTTTTATTTTTATTTATTTCTAACCAGTATAATTTTTCATCACCATGACATTATAGTATAACGTTCAACCTTTTATGGCTTCTCGTGAATACATATAATTTTTTTATATAATACTATTCAGATGTAAATATATTAAAAATAACCAAATGTTTTAATATAGTTTTTAAAATAAATACAAGAACCGTTGCCAAAGTTGTTACTTGTTCTTCTTTTGACCTCTTATCTATTTCATGAATAATTATCGATGCAATAAAAAATTATTTCTCGGAAAACATGGATTTTGAATTGGATTTTCGAACGAATAATTTAAATTACATATATCTGTTAGCAATATATTGAATACACAAATATATTATAGCTCAACTATTTCTATCATAATATATTTATCAAAACTACTATAAGAATATACAATTGGATAGTATGCATATCCATAAATTCATGATTAATATTATTCTACATACAAATAATTCAAATATAAAAAATTCTAAACACTTCAATTCCATTTGTATGCTGTGTCTTAACTTTTGTATTTTCGTATGTAATAAATTTTCTTCGATTGGCATTACTGCAACTGTCAAATAGACAAAAACAATTTCATTATTGGTCATTAGGGTTTCTTAACAGATTTGTTTCATTATTAGAAGACATAAAATTGAAAATGAGTAAACCAGTGGAAATAGAAAATATGGATGTGGATATAGATAATCCTGCAGAAAGTAGTTCATGCAATACAAGCGCTGAAAAACCTGCAAACACATCGTCATCTGGAACAAACCCAAATGTAATGGCCGGGCAGGCCACTATTGCTTCTGTTACCGTGTCCTTACATCCTTTGGTTATAATGAATATTTCGGAACATTGGACCAGAATCAGGGCACAGGCTGGTAGTCAAAAACAAGGTTGGATAATTAATTGTTATTAAAATTGAATGAATTACCATATATTTATATCAATAAGTAGTAATTGGTGCACTAATCGGAAAGCAGAAAGGCCGTAATATCGAAGTAATGAACTCATTTGAATTAAAAACAGAAATAGTCGATGGGGACATAATTATTATTGAAGACTACTATAATACTAAGGAACAGCAATGTACGATGTTGATATTATTACTTAAAAAATGGATAATTATATATATATATATATATTTGTTTTTAGACAAGCAAGTATTTAGTGAATTAGATTTTATTGGATGGTATACGACAGGCGAATTACCAACTGAACAGGACATAAAAGTACACAAGCAAATATGCCAAATAAATGAATGTCCGATTATGCTCCAATTGAATCCATTATCCCGCAGTGTTGATGTTTGTGATCTAACATATATATAACAAATGAACAAATGATTTTTATTGGTTATATTTTAATAGCAATTGCCAGTAAAACTTTTCGAATCAGTAATTGATATTGTGCAAGGAGAAACTACGATGCTTTTTGTTCCGCTAACTTACACTCTAGCAACAGAAGAAGCCGAACGAATTGGTGTAGATCATGTTGCACGTATGGCTACCAATGATTCTGGTGAAAAATCCGTCGGTAATTTTGAAAGAAATAAGCAATAATACTAATATTGAAGTAATCGTAAAAATTTTCTTTAGTTGCGGAACATTTAATTGCTCAACATAGCGCAATAAAAATGCTACATTCTCGGGTAAAGCTGGTATTGGCGTACGTAAAAGCTATTGAAAGTGGACAGCTTCCACCAAATCATGAAATTATGAGAGAAGCCTACGCGCTAAGCCATCGTTTACCAATCATTCAAAGCCCAGCATTTAGACAAGAATATTATACAGTAAAAATAAAATAATTATTTGTTTAGAATGAAATTAAATGTATACATTTTCAGCAATCCAATGATGTTGGCCTAATAACATATTTGGGAGCCTTAACTAAAGGCTGTAATGATATGAATCATTTTGTTAACAAATTTAGTGTTTTATATGATCGTCCAGGGTGTCGAAGAATGCGTGGATTATTCTTTTGATGTAATATTTATAGTTATAATATAATCGAATGTTTCTGAGAATAAAAACCATATTTAGTTCGCCTTATTTGTTTTATTTGAAAATATAAATTAAGAGGTCAGAAATTACATAAAATTAAAATTAGAATCATCGAATGTATTAGGTCGGGCTGGTATGTGGCCCGCCATCCCAGGATTTTGCATTGTTGCCATAGTAGGTCGAAATTGATTTGTTGGTGCGCTTTGTTGCTAACAAAATATTATATTTATTATTAAAATGAAACAAAATTCAATATGATTAACACCTGTTGCAACAAATGCCTTAGTCCTGGATTGTTCGATATTATCGGTCTGACCATACGTTGTTGTGGAACCATGCCTTGTTGCTGGAAGATATGCATTTCAATTTCGGTTTGTTATAATTATTGTTTATGAAATATTATTTGTTGTTTACCATGTTTTGTTGTGCTACCATTGTTCCCATACCACGCTGTTGTGTTTGCAGCATATTAATTTTATATTCATTTTGTTGTTGCATCACACTTAAATTATCTTGCATTTGCATTGGCATCTGAGAGTAAACATTAAAAGCCTGTTGTTGCTGCTGGTCTTGCATTTGCACATTTCCATCAAGATTTGTTGTCTTTGCAAGCTTTTATACCGTCGTAAAGTTATATTTATAATCGAATTTTAAACGGTTGTGTTCAATTTTAGATATACCTGCATATTTAACTGATTGGTCGACTGGAGAGAATTTGGCATGCTATTTGTATGTGGATTTTGCTGTTGCTGTTGCAATTGCTGTAACTGCTGAAGCTGTTGCTGTTGTTGTTGTAATTGTTGCTGCTGCTGCAGTTGTTGTTGTTGTTGTAATTGTTGTTGTTGCTGTTGTAATTGTTGTTGCTGTTGTAACTGTTGCTGTTGTTGTAGTTGCTGTTGCTGTTGTAGTTGCTGTTGCTGCTGCAATTGTTGTTGCTGTTGCGCCTGTTGTTGAGCTTGCTGTTGCTGTTTTTGTTGTGCATTTGTTGCTTGCTATCAAATACATATATCAAATTATCAAATTAAAAGGAATTCTAAATGTATAATTGACAACAAATCATATCACCATATTTTGTTTTTGCTGAACAAGTTTTCGGAATCGATCGACAAACATTGACTGATTGTCGGGTATAAAACCAATAAATGCTCTTTTATCCGGATTATACAGTAGAAGTAAAACTCTTAAATCATAGTTTGGGGGCGAGGGTGTAAAATTCACACAGCCAATCTTAAAAGAATTTAAGCTTATATTAAAATTATTTTTAATAGTGTATTTTAAACAAATTACAAAACCAGTTAACATGGCCTTTGTCAACGACTCCGTTGCTTCACACGGACTTGGTTTAAATGTAACCAATTTTGATTCACTTAAAAAGTGTTCTCCCACACTCAGTACTATTTTTTTAGAAATAACTTGCATCAGTAAACGTTGAGGCCAATTATCAGCTTTCCTATAAAAAAATTTAAATATAAACCTTATATTTTTCAAATAGTTTACTTACACTTCCGGTACACCATTTTTCAAGTTCGACATAACTTGACATAAAACCTGCCTTGAAACTTTACTCTGGTCTGGTTTGTATTTTTCTACCCATTCTAAATAACCAGACCAAATTCTTTCTCGCAGTCCCACATTTTCTTGTTGTACAACAGCCTGCTGTTGAGTGGAATGTTGGCTGGCTAAAAATAATATTTATTATTTCATCCGCAATAATAAACCAAAAACAAATTTTTACGTGAGCTTTGTTGTTGCATTTGACTTAGCTGTTGTAATTGCTGTTGTTGTTGTACTTGTTGAGATTGAGCTTGCTGCTGTGGTTGAGGTTGTGGTTGCGTAACTTGCTGAGGTTGTTGCTGTGGTTGTTGCTGTGGTTGTTGTTGTTGTTGTTGTTGTTGTTGCTGTTGTTGTTGTTGTTGCTGCTGCTGCTGCTGCTGTTGTTGTTGTTGTTGTTGTTGTTGTTGTTGCTGCTGTTGTTGTTGTTGTTGTTGCTGTTGTTGTTGTTGTTGTTGCTGCTGCTGTTGTTGTTGTTGTTGTTGTTGTTGTTGTTGTTGTTGTTGCTGTTGTTGTTGTTGTTGTTGTTGTTGTTGTTGTTGTTGTTGTTGTTGTTGTTGTTGTTGTTGTTGCTGCTGTTGTTGGTTCATCATTTGCATTCTAATTGCTACTTGGTGTTGTTGTTGTTGTTGTTGCTGCTGCTGCTGTTGTTGTTGTTGCTGTTGTTGCTGCTGCTGATTACCAGCAATATTTACGTTGCCTTTAAGAACATTTGATAAGTACTTTTTAATATATGGTGATAATTTTTGTTTATAGAATTACTTGATTGGTTTGGTGGAGCTGATAATTGTGATAACAAAACTGGATTTGGATTTTGGCATTGCAATACATTTCCTTGATTTGAACCCGGTCCAACCATATACGGACGCTGTTGCATAGGAGAGTAAAGCCATCTATGCAAAACAAAAGATAATAATCAATAATAATAAAACCAAAAAATACATAATCTTCATTTCAAATTTACCTGGGCACTTTTGCGTTTGCATTATAATTGCCAGGCATTCCATTTTGAGGAGTATTTTGAAATTGTGTATTTATATTTTGAGAATGCTGCGGCTGTAGCAAATTATATAAAAATTAGTATTTTTTTAAATTTTACTTAACTTACACATTTTAATCGTAATTATTATAATTATACGAACATTTTCTGCAATAAAAAATACAAAAATTATTAAATATGTGAAAATAATTAAGTAAATTTAAATCTTACGCATTCCTTGTTGATTTTGAACTAGCAAATTATTATTTTGATTTTCCATAATATTTGAAGCAGTTGTTAGCGAATTATTTACATTAGACGCAGTTGTTTGGTGTGAATTTGGACTAATAGGGCGCTCTTTCAAACTGAAAATAATGCAGAGTTAATAAATCATTCTTGCTTTTATATATATTCTTAGAACATACTTAAATCCTTTTAATAAAACTAAATGGCGTATATCTTTACAATAATTTTTCGTTGTCAAAGGTTTATCACCGTCAGCTTTCATAAACAATTTGAATAATATTGGAATCTTTCTTGGCGAAATGATGGAAAAATTGATTTTTTTCTAAATATATATTTTTTTATTTAAATAATTATTTGACTATATAAAATATTATGCAAGGAACCTCATAGAATATAGAAGCTAACTGCTCCACTGTTTTGTTTTCATACTGATGACATTCATGTACGGGCATTGTATAAGGGGAACTATTACAAATCAAAATGCAATGTCTCTGTACATTTTCATTACAGCGACGTTCTTTCAGATCATCAAAACAAACAAGGGCAGTAGCCAGACCTTCCGCTAAATTTGCATTTGATTCGCTCTTCCCACCTGTAAGCCTGTAAAATATTTTCTTATATTCTAATCCGTTTGTGATTATTTTCAACAATTTAAACAAATTATCCTATCAACTATTTATTGCTTACTGAAGTTTATCGATAACATTTAAAACTTTTTTTGGACATGAAAATGGTCCATATGTGACAGCACAATTATTAGGCATTGCCTGAGCAGTTCTGTATAAAACAATTCCATATAATGTGGAATTTTTTTCAGAAACCATGTATTCACGTTCATCGAGTACCCCTTGTGAAAAATACTCCAACGTTGGTATTAAATAGTTAGTCATTAAATCGTTAATGTAAGCACCATTAATAGCAGTTCCTTCAACTATTAGCACTACATCCGATACATTTTCGTGCTCCATTTTCACTATTATCAAATTTTATATGATAATATTTTATTTTCTAACCGATAGCATTCATTTGCTAAATTTCACTATCAGATTTTACAATACATACAATCAAGTGTCAAATCAGAATTTTGTTCGACTTTATTATGTTTCTTCTTCTTATTTCTTATACAAACCGAAAATGCCTTATAGCCACATATTATTTAAAAAAGAAGTCCTTGTACCAATTTTCAATCAAAAACAATATTTTAATAAATTTATATGCATTTAATTAATTTTTTATGGTAAGTTATGGTAAAATATTTCAACCTTTTTTCAAAAAAGCCCAAGATTTAAAATAATTCCTTGTTCAAATACACACTGAACATAAAGTATTTATGAATTGATATACAATATAAAGCCACAAAGAATTTATATTAATATTATTTTCTTCTAATTCTCGATAAATCATTGATTATTCGATACACAATCTCTCAAGTAATAAAATCTAAGCACATACAAATCAAGACATTGGCTACTCTTCACACAATCCTCATTTAATCTTTGATATTCTCATACATAAATTAAATTAACCGACTCGCTTACTCAGTTAGCTATATGGAAAGCAAGCTCAGTGTTTTTTTACGTAACTGTAGGCAAGCCTATGTAAGGACGACTAACAAGCATACGTAACGAGAGAAGTAATTAAGTACTTTTAATTTAATTGTACAATTTACCTGTAATAATCAATGAACAAAATAAAATATGTTTAATAATGCATATATATAATCAAAATAAATATTTATTATATACGATGTATCACTACAAATTACATAAAATTGAAATTTGTATCTTCAAAGCTGTTTGGCCGAGTTACATGCTGTCCGCCCATGTTAGGATTTTGCATTGTTGCCATATTGGGGCGGAATGAATTATTGATTGTACCTTGTTGCTATTACAAGTAATTTTTTTTTTTGTTATTACCTTTTATACTATTTAGTAAAACTAATAATGGAATACCTGTTGTAATAAATGCCTCAATCCTGGATTGTTCGGCATCATAGGCCTTACCATTCGCTGCTGTGACATTTGTGGTGTCTATAAAAAAAATTACGAACTAGTAAAAAAATTTAAATTAATGTATGATGTCTATTTGATCTACCATTGGCCCCAAACTACGTTGCGGTTGCATCATATTTATTTTATAATCGCTTTGCTGCTGCATTGAACCTATATTATCTTGCACTTGCATTGGCATCTGCGAGTAGACGTTAAAGTGCTGCTGCTGCTGAGGTTGCTGTTGATCTTGCATTTGAATATTTCCATCCATTGTAGATGCTTTCTGAATTTGTTAAGAAATATCAAATATATTCAACATTAGATACTATTCTTTACTATATTCACTACCTGTATATTTAATTGATTATTTTGTTGTATAGAATTTTGCATAGTATTAGAATGCAAATTGGATTGAGATTGAATTTGCTGTTGCTGTGGCTGAGATGTTTGCTGTATGTGTGACATTTGCTGCTGCGGCATTTGTTGCTGTGGCAGTTGCTGTTGCGACATTTGTTGTTGAGACATTTGTTGTTGTGACAATTGTTGTTGCGACATTTGTTGTTGAGATATTTGTTGCTGCGGTATCTGCTGTTGTTGCGATATTTGTTGCTGCGGTATCTGCTGTTGTTGCGATATTTGCTGTTGTTGCGGCAGTTGCTGTTGCTGTTGTTGCGATATTTGCTGTTGTTGCGGCAGTTGCTGTTGCTGTGGTTGTTGTTGTTGTTGTTGCTGTTGTTGTTGTTGTTGTTGTTGTTGTTGTTGCTGTTGTTGCTGTTGTTGTTGTTGTTGCTGTTGTTGTTGCTGTACATTTACTGATGTTGCCTGTTGCGCCTAAATAGAAAAATTCAATGCAGTTTATATTTTGACGTCTTATTAAAACTTTTAGAAGAAAAAATATGTTAAGTTTATAATTTGATTGTTAGTAATACTGCAAATTTATTCGAACCATGATTTGTTTTTGATGAATTAATTTCCGTAGTCGATCAACAAACATCGTTTGGTCATGCGGTATGACGCCTACAAAAGATCTTTTTTCTGCATTGTATACTAGCACCAATATCTTGATCTCACATGCAGGAGGAGAAGCAGTAAAATGTACACAACCAACCTTAAAAAATATGTTAATTTTAGAGGATCTGATAAAACTTCTTATATTAAAGAGTATTACAAAACCGGACACCATAATTTTAATTAGTGAATCCAAGGCTTCACAGGGACTTGGAATGAATCCGACGATTTTCGTATCTTTCAAACATTGTCCACCAACATTTACAACTACTTGCCTCGATATTACTTGCATTATCAGTTTTGCAGGCCAATTATCTGCCTTTCTATTATTTTATTCCAATAAATTTAAAAAAAATACCGCTATTCATTATTAATTTTTTATATAATACAAATACGACTTACACTTCTGGTTGACCATCTTTAACAGCTGATGTTACTTGCCATAAAACTTTTCTAGAAACTTTACTTTGATCTGTTTTACTCTTTTCAAACCATTCTAAGTAACCAGACCAAATTGTCTCATTTTTATTTACATTCTCCTGCGACACTGCAGGCTGCTGCTGTGGCGATGAATGTTGAATTGCTAAAAGTTTAATTTTATAAAATCCAAATAATTTATTTATTATTTTTTGCATTTTTGCCATTGTTGGAGTTCTTACGAGAATTTTGTTGTTGCTGTGGCATTGGATTTATTTGCTGTTGTTGCTGCTGATGAAGTTGTTGCTGTTGTTGTTGCTGTTGCTGCTGCAATTGTTGCTGTTGTTGGAGTTGTTGTTGCTGTTGTTGCTGTTGTTGGATTTGTTGTTGCTGTTGTAACTGCTGCTGCTGCTGAAGTTGTTGTTGTTGCTGCTGAAGTTGTTGTTGCTGCTGTTGTTGTTGATTTAGCAGCTGCATTCGCATGACTGCCTGCTGTTGCGGAGTACTGTTAATATTGGGATTGCCTTTAATATAAAAAAAATTAATTAACAATTATCTGAGAATATTCTATACATAAGTGATTTTATTCACATTTTTTCAATTTCTACACATTTGTAATATCATATACGTACCTTGATTTGGCGGTGTTGATAATTGAGTTATTAGAACCGAATTTTGATTTGAACTTTGTAGCTGGTTTGGTTGATTTGAACCTGGACTAACCATAAATTGACGTTGCTGCATTGATGGATAAATCCACCTACTTTATAATTTTATAAATAAATTTTCAAAATAAACGTATATAGTGCTTTTTTACCTAGGTACTTTTGCGTTTGCATTGAAATTAGTAGGCATCGCATTTTGAGCATTTGGAAACTGTACGTTCATGTTCTGAGTGTGTTGTAGCTGTTTTAAATAATATATAATTGATTATTACATAAATATAGCTTAAATATTCAAAATGAATCATATTTGTACGAACGTTTTCTGAAAAAGAAAACATTAATTATTAACGGCAACTATTTGCAAAAATCAATTAAAATTACGCAATCCTTGTTGGTTCTGTGCTAACATGTTATTGTTTTGATTTTCCATATTATTTGGTGTAGTTGTTAAAGCACTCGAGATATTTGATGTAGTATTTTGATGTAAACTTGGACTAATGGGACGCTCTTTTAAACTGAAAATTTATCAAGTTTATTATTGAATTGCCACATTTTTTTCTTACTTACTTAAATCCTTTCAATAAAACTAAATGTCGAACATCTTTACAATAATTCTTCGTCGTTAAAGGCTTATCCCCATCAGCTTTCATAAATAATTTAAATAATATAGGAATCTTTCTAGGTGATATGATTGAAAAATTTATTTTTTTCTAAAATTTCAATTTCGATTAATATTCAATATTTTTGAAAACTTCAAATTTTACCTCAAAGTATATTGAAGCTAACTGTTCAACAGTTTTATTCTCGTACTGGTGGCATTCGTGAACAGGCATTGTATAGGGTGAACTGTTACAGATCAAAATACAATGTCGCTGTACATTCTCATTAAAACGCCGTTGTTTTAAATCATCGAAACAAACTAGAGCTGTTGCCAGACCTTCCGCAAGATTTGCATTTGATTCACTCTTTCCCCCAGTAAGTCTATAAAATATATTGCTCTATTATTGAAAAACACATATAAGTATTTAATCATATCTACTAAGGTAAAGTCAAATTAGAACTAAATACAATTTGTCTATATATAGTGCTTTCTAATATTCTACAGATATAGATAGTGTGATGAAATTACATTAATATAATATCATCTGAAATATATAATTGATTATTATTATTATTGAATAATTTATTTTTATAGAAACAAACTGTATATATGCGAATTATACATTCAACGTCCAGGAGCTCGAACTGTAAATACATAGGTACGTATTTTTCAGTCAATCGATGTATTATAATAATTATAATTAATTCTCGAATACATTTTATGTTTGCATTGAAATTTAAGCAAAGGTAGAAAATAAGCTTAAATTTAATAGATAATGAAAACATTTTGTGGTATTCAAGCTAAATTTGTTGCCAATTGATTGTAACTTACTCTAACTTATCAATAACATTTAAGACTTTATGTGGAGAAGAAAAAGGTCCAAATGTAATAGCACAATTATTGGGCATTGCTTGAGCAGTCCTATACAAGACAATTCCATATAAAGTTGCATTTTTCCCGGATACCAAATATTCACGTTCATCAAGAACTCCTTGAGAAAAATATTCTAATGTTGGTATAAGGTAATTTGTGCGCAAATCATTTATGTAAGCCCCATTTATAGCAGTTCCTTCTACAATTAATATCACATCTGCAACAATATCCTGTTCCATCTTTTTTACTTTGTATTATTTCAAACTTCAATTTATAATTATTTTCGTCTTAGTTTTTCTATAAATGTAGCTGCACTAAACCACACACTGTTTACTTTCTTCTTCTTAACTTTATTCCACTGTCTTCTTTACAGATAATTTTCTTTTGTCACTCTGATAAAATGTCATTTATTGTCGAGATATTTTAAATAACTTGATTGCAAACATATTTAGGTTTTTATGTATAAATTTAAGGTTATCATTTGTTTTGTTTTATTGTTTAGATAATCTTTATTAATTTTCTGTATTTAATATAATAAATAAATAGAATGGTCATTTCTGTTGAAATTATAAAAAAATGTAAATAAGAACAAGACAACTGGTGAATTGTCATTTGGGAGGAAAGATACGATGTGACGTATCAGTTTTGCCATTTACCATTTAATAATTTTGCTTTGTGCTTTCCATTTAAAATAAATTAGAAAAATGCCGAAGAAAAAAACAGGTCAACGTAAAAAGGCAGAAAAACAAAAGTTACGTCAGAAGCTAATCCGAAATAAGGAAATGCTGCTACCTGAATATCCTTGTAATGCTGCAATGGAATGTGAGAAATGTCAGAAGTAAGTTAAAATGAAATATTTTCATACAAGTTCTTTCAGTAATATTTTTTTAAATAAAATATTTTAACTAGGAAGCAGAAATCACGTGCTTTTTGTTATTTTTGCCAGAGCTTGCAGCGTTTGCCAATTTGTGCTCATTGTGGCAAAGTTAAATGCATGTTAAAAACTGGTGACTGTGTGGTTAAACATGCGGGAGTATTCACTACCGGATTAGGAATGGTCGGTGCAATTTGCGACTTTTGTGAAGCATGGATTTGTCATGGTAGAAAATGCTTACAAACGCATGCTTGCACGTGCCCTTTGCAGGTTTTGTCTTTCACCAAAAGTTCAATTGACTTTTAATAAAATTAATATTGTAACAATATGGAAATATTTTATTTGTAGAATGCTGCTTGTATTGAATGTGAAAGAGGTGTTTGGGATCATGGGGGGCGTATATTCAAATGTTCCTATTGTAATGGTTTTCTTTGTGAGGACGATCAATTCGAACATCAGGCATCTTGTCAAGTGTTGGAATCAGAGAATTACAAATGTATTAATTACTTTTTGTCATATTAACTGTATTAATCTTTAAAATGCCAACCTTTAATTTGTAGGTCAATCTTGCAATCGGTTGGGACAATATTCCTGTCTTCGCTGTAAGACATGCTACTGCGAAGACCATGTAAAGAAGAAGGGATTTAAATATGATAAAAATAAACCGATTCCCTGTCCAAAATGTAATTACGATACTTCAGTGACGAAAGAACTTAGTATGTCTGGTAAGTACTGCATTTCTTATGTTAACTTATTTTGAATGACTTTAATTAAACAATATAATTAATTATTTTTATGATTATAGTTCGCAGTCATCGATATGGTCGGCAAGCTCAAGGAGACAATTATTCTGATGATGATAATAATAGTGGCTACTATGCAGAAGCTGGTAAGCTATTTTAGTGTATTTAAGATTTTATAAATTTTTTTAAAATGAACAATAATATCTTAGGAAACTATAAATATGATGAAGATGATGAATCTTCTGATGAAGATTACAATTATGAGGACGACGATGATGATGAAGATGATGATGATGATGAGGAAGATGATGAAGACGATGATACTGCAGATTCAGAGGAACCTGAAAATAAAGGACAGTCTGCTAAAAACAGTCAAAAACCCATTAAAGGTCCATAAACATTGTAATATCAACGAAATAATAAAAAAATATTCCATGAGACTGTTTTTGGATAATTTAAAAAATTACAATTGATTTACACTAATTTTGAGAATAAATAAATATTTAAAACATCAAATATACATAATTGTCTTTTTTCTGTGATATTCTGATTAATACAAAGAAAATTTTGTATTTGGTATATTAACTCTATATTTTACGGAATCATCAGAAGATGCACATTTTTCTGCAATGATGTGTTTTTTAAAGTAGTTGACCTAATTTGGTATGATATATTGTACGCCAAACAGGCACAATAAAAAAAGGTGACGTAATTGCAGAGCATGGGATTCAAAAAGTTTTTTCAGTTTTTATTTTATTTTTTTATTGTACACAACTAGAAGATTTATAGGTCATAATGTATTTAAATATAATTAAAATAAAGAGTTATCTCAAATCAATAATATACATTTAGAAAGCTAATTAACGATTTTTAATTATATAAATAATATTATAAAGTTTTATATTTAGTAGATTACATCATTTAAAATATGAAACATAAAAATTCCGTTTTGTTCCCATGTTATCATAACCGCAATAACTTCCGTTACGACACCGCAATCAAAGATTTTGGTTTTCTCTCGTAAATTTTTAATTAATTTTTTTTCAATTATTAGTAGAGTATTGTTGATTAAAAATTAATCTATAAAAACTGAACAATTGTAAAAATATTCAGTGTTGTAAAGAATTTTGATTTGTTAGTTCCGAGAAAACTCATTATTAACTAAAAATGGTGTTAAAAGTAAGCACAGTTTATTTCTATCCAGAGGAAAATGCTAAAAAGCATAATACAAAAAGTTTCGAGATGGTACATATGAATCCAAATATACCAATCGTACGTCGTGGACAAGCGTTCTTCATTAATATTCGATTTGATGGTCAAGAATACAATCAAGATAATGATAAAATTAAAATTATCTTTAGTTTGGGTATGCATTTTTAATTTCAATTTCTTATTAAGTAGCAACTTAATACGTTTTCTAAATGATTTTGAAGGGCTGAATCCTCATCCATTAAAAAATACACAAGGTGTATTCCATCCTATTACTAACAATAGTGTTGAACTCAGCAATAAAGATTGGTGTGGAAAAATTATTTCCACCAATAATGGCAATATGATGATGGAAGTAAGTACCAATAGTAAAAATGCATATTCGTTTAGAAATTTGTTACTTTAGCCGTTATATTACTATCAATAGGTAATGTCACCAAATGATGCCCCATTTGGTTCTTATAAATTGAAAATTGAATGTGAAAATGGGTCATCTTCAAGTACATACATTCATGATAGTGATTTGTGGATTCTGTATAATCCCTGGGTTAAAGGTTATTTAAATTAAAATTAAATTTACATACATTCATTTATACTTTTTGCAAATTTAATAACAGAGGATTTGGTTCACATGCCTCAAAAGTCAAGTCTCGATGAGTATATTTTAACAGATGTTGGAAAAATATGGATTGGACCGTACAACAATTCTAAGGGTAGAGAATGGGTATTTGGACAATTTTCGGCATGTGTTCTACCCGCTATTTCGCTAATGTTAGATAAAGCGAAATTTCCACATCAAAAGTGAGAATAATTAATACATATTCTGTAATATGAGTAAAGAAAATAATGTTTTATAGTCGTGGAGATCCAATTAAAATGTGTCGGATCATATCGAAAATTGTTAATTCAAATGATGATAATGGTGTTTTAGAAGGGAAATGGGATGGCCAATATGAAGATGGAACTGCCCCATCATCATGGACAGGATCTGTAAGCTTTCTATTTCTAAATTATATATGTTCACAAATATAATTTATTAAATTATCTTAGATTGATATTTTGGAAAAATTCTTAGAAACTGGAAATTCCGTTAAATACGGTCAATGTTGGGTATTTGCAGGCGTTGTAACAACTGGTAAAAATGTTTTTTTTTTTTAAATTAGTGTTTTAATATTTGATAAGTAATTTTCCTATAACAGTATGCCGTACTATTGGGATACCTTGCCGACCAGTATCCAATTTAGTTTCAGCACATGATACTAATAATTCATTGACTATAGATAAATACTACGATAAAGATAATAATGAAATCGAATCTGGTCTTGATACTGATGAGAATAATGACTCCATTTGGAATTACCATGTTTGGAATGATGTTTATATGGCAAGACAGGATTTACCGAAAGGTACAATATATAAAATTTCTATTATATTATAAACTAAAACTAATAAATCTATAAAATCTAATAGGATATGGAGGATGGCAATCTATTGATTCTACTCCTCAAGAAACTTCTGATGGCTTTTATCAGTGTGGACCGGCATCATTAGAAGCTATTAAAAATGGTATTATTGATAGAAATGAAATTTAAAATATATTTTCGAATCTAAATCGCCCGTTCATGTTTATTTAGGCGAAATCGGATTTAATTATGATGTTAGTTTCATGATATCCTCTGTTAATGCGGACTTTGTAAAATGGAAAGAAGACTCAACATGTGAAATAGGTTTTCGGCGAATATCATGCAATATTAATAAGTACATATAATAATATAATAAAATAAAAATTAATCGTACTATAAATAACATAAAATTTTTAAGAGTTGGAAGAATGATTCTAACTAAACGAGCATTCGTATTTGATCCTAATGGCGATCGTGATAGAGAGGATATAACTCTACTATACAAAGCAAGAGAGGGCTCTAAAGAGGAACGATTATCACTTCTTAACGCAGTACGACATTCTCGAAGTGCAAAGAAGTAAAATTCTACAATAGTTAAATTTCATTTAATATAACAAAATAATTTAAATGGTATTTTAGATTTTTTGAAATTCCTGAAAACTTGAACGAAGACGTTACTTTTAAATTAAACGATCTTACAACAGTTAACATCGGTGAAGGATTCACTTCGATGATTCAAATTTTCAATACATCCAATGAAGTAAGATAATTCTTGTGCTCTAATTAACAATATTTCCAACAACAAAAAATAATCATAATAGGTACGCACTGTTGATATAAGCCTTTCAGCCGGAAGTGTTTACTATACCGGAAACAAAGCACATACAGTTAAAGATTTTGGAGGTAAAATTGAGCTTGGACCGCGATCAAGACAAAATATTAGTATGCAAGTTGGACCACAAGATTATCTTTTAAAACTTGTTGAGTAAGTATGGCGCTCCATCATATTTTCTTAGCAAAAAATACATTATTATACAAAGAAAATCTATTTATTAAATTAATTCAGATATAACAATATGAAAATATTTGCAATATGCACAGTTAGAGAAACAAAACAAACTTGGGCCGGGGAAGATGATTTTCAAATATTAACACCCAATATAAAAATTGAGGTAAATTTAGAAAAATATATTTGAAAGTGGATTTTATTTATTGGTGAATTTATTTCGTATTAAGGTATTACCAGAGCTGATGTCAGAAGAAACGCAAAAATTAACTTTGTCGTTTGTAAATCCACTTAACGACTATATAACGGGTGGCTATTTCAGTATATCTTGTCCTCGCGTTCTCAGCAGAACACTTAAACTTGGTGTTCTACAAATAAAGCCAAAAGGACTTGTATATGCAACAGCCCAATTTCCAGTTAGAGTGAGTTCAATACATTACCGGAAAGTGCATTCAATTAAAATTAATTTTCAAATCTAAAGGTTCCAGGGCATTTTACTGTTATTGCAACATTTACTTCAAAACAACTTTTGGACGTAACTGGAAGTGCTACATTCGATGTATTATAAAGCTTCATAATCAATAATATATGAATTACATAAAATTTCGCTTTGATGCTCATATACTTATATAAACAAATATATCTATAGCAAAAAATAAATAAATAATTTTTGTTTTTAAATGAAAGCAACTCAACAATTTAAAGTAAATTAATATATTTAAAGATTAAGACGACATTAATACAAGTAAAATGGCGTGGCCTTTATTTTTACATGTTATAAAAGTAGAGCAGTGTTACCAGGAAAAGTGTCGACTGTCAGTATTGCCAACAGTCCCCCTCAGTTGACATTTCCTATATGCAGACCCAAAGCCCTTATTAAGAGGTTGTGGCGAGGTCCGGCAAGTCCCTTTGTAAGTACATGAGCTTCCATTTACTTGTCGGTATATGTAATATATTGATCTCTCCCTCCTGTACTTTTTCACGGATAAAGTGCTCTTTTATATTGATATGTTTGGAAAGAGAGCTGACAATTGGGTTCCTCGCTAGATTTTGAGCTTATTTGTTGTCGTTATATATTGTAATACTCCTTTGTGATACACCCATATCTGATAAAAGCTGCTTAAGATGTATTGCCTCCTTAGCTGCATCAGTTAGAGCCATGTACTCTGCTTCCTGAGTTGATATGGCAACAGTTCGGTGTTTACGTGATTCCCAGCAAATTATAGCTCCAGCCATTTTGAAACAATAGCCTATGTAAACCCCATTAGTGGTTGTCCTGACTTTTTATATATCAAAGATAAGTCCCGTGTACCCTTAAGGTAACGCAGCACCCTCTTTGCAGCTTGCCAGTGACTTTCATTAAAACAAGAGTTATACTGGCTTAAATAACTTATTAGGTTGATCATAAGATGTTAGTTGGAGTTGACACATGTTAGTCAGACAGGTTAGATGTTGATTCTCTGTTGTGTTGTGGAAGTAATAGAATATATAATCTGAGTGTTAAGTAATTTTCAATAACAATATTGACTATTGCTTAAATTACTTGTAGTGAATTTTGTAGACGTTAAATTAGTGACATAAAAAATAAAAAAAAGTTTTAAGAAATTGTTTACCATCGATTCGAAGATCTCTCTTCGAAGGATGGAAATGTCGGAGGACGACATGATAGTCCCGGACGGGGATGTGAAAATGTTCGGCGAGCTTCTTGCCGATAAGAAAAAGCCAGACACGGACATAACGGCCTTTCTGAAAATGGTTGGCATTCACTTCAACCTTCAAAAATAAATTGAAGACGTGAGCTTCCGTACTGCAAAGAAAAGGAAGAACGTGGCAAATAATGACGCTTCTCTGACAGAAGCTAGCAAGTTTATTGCAGAGCCAATTAAGCCGCCAACGAAGGCTAAAAAGGTAAAGGCACCGATAGTTGCGGGTTCTATACCTCCAGTGAGCCAAAATCGGTTTAGTCTGCTCGAAGAAGCCACTTTGCCAAAACCACCAACCACTACGAGCAGGATTGCAAAATCATTGGAAGATCTGGGCATACCTATACGTCAAAAGAGGAAAGAAAGATTTCCCTCCTTGTAAGAGGTCGTCACAACTCCAGTGAAGCGTCTGATATAAAAGCTGATCTGGCCAACCAAGTGGAGGCAGCTTTAATTAATAAAGTGGAGAATTTTAAAACAAAATTCTCAAAGGAAAACAATGTTGGCTCCAGGACATCAGCCATCCAGTGTCACGCACGTGACAAAAATTCTCCAGTGGCCCACTTCAATGCCATATATGTCAACAGTTTGGACATGCAGCAGCAAACTGTTTTTATAAATTTGTCTGCGTGAAATGCGGGCAAAATCACATGCCCAAGGCTTGCCCACGAGATAACGACATCATCATCAGGAGAAACTACACTATCGGGCCAGCAAAGAACAACAGTCCAGCGTAGTTAATTACATTCTGCGGATTCAAAAGGAGCAAAACAACCCGGCTAGGATTCATATAGAAAGACAACATTTGTAGGAATAATTTAAAATACACGCTACTCATGATATTTGTAAGCCTTCCCTACCATACTCCATTATGACGTGCTCTCTAAATATCATAGCACTTAACGTGCGGTATATCGTTGCCTGTCCAAAAGAGTCGAACTTTATCAGTTCATTCAGAACCAGCCTGCCGACTTCTATTTCATTAATGAAACTCACCTGAATTTGAAGCATAAACTTTCACTTCCGCGGTATAATTGCATTCGCAATGAATCTAATCAGGGTACTGGCATTATCTTCTCAGAAAATATCCAATATAGTAACTTGGTTAACTTCCGCTCAAATAATATCTGCACCACTTGTGTTCTTACGCGATGTCACGTGAACAATTCGGGTATTAAAAATATAGCATTAGTTTCACGTTATATTGTCTGCAAGTGTTCACCCGTTGAAATTAAGGATCTGTTCGAATTCTTACAAGATCTCATCATGGGGGAGGGTGTTGTTCGAATTCTTATAGGGATATGAGGTAATCATGGGGGGATTTTAACGCCAGACACACCTCATGGGGAGATTCTATCCGTAACTCTTCCGGTATCTGTATTCAAAATTTACTCACTAGTATCTCCACATTACAGGTAATTGCACCTTCTTGTCCTACCAGACCTAGTAGCTTATCTGTAGTCGATCTGTTTTTCGTTTCAAGTGGTTGAATTAATCCTTACTCTTCGAACATTACTTGTTCAAATCTCGACTTTTATTCAGAATGTAGTATATCGATATATTGTACACCCAGCCATGAGTATAAACCGAGTGGCGTGATGTTTCACACACATCAATGCCACACAGCAATGGATGAGTCAGTCATGTAGACACCGTCATGCAGTTAACATGTCTCTGTATAAATAATAAGACTTATACATAAATAAATAAGTCTAATATATTACATTGGCGACGAGGTAAAAAGTAAAAAGTGAAAAAAGAAAGTTAAAAGGTGTAGTGAAATCAGTGCGGGAAATCTCGTAAGAAGATTGTGATTGATCTGTGATTGAAATCGGAGGCAAAAAGGTTCATACAAGATGGATGAAGCCCAAGCACGAGAATTACAAGAACAGCTTAGAGAGGCCCAAATCACGCTGGAAAGAGTCAGAATGGAAAGAAACAAAGCAAATGCCGTAATAGAGGATATGGAAAAAGATTTGCTGAGGTTAAATAACCAGCGAGGAACGCACATGGACACAACACAGAATAACGCAACAGGCGGAAACGGAGGAACGCCGGCACCGATACAAAACGTGCAAGTATATTCAGCCACAGTAGGGTGCGTTGCAGAATATAATGAACACGAGGATTGGAAAAACTACCAAGAAGGGTTAGAACAATACTTTATAGAAAATAACATACTGGAACCACATAGAAAGGTGGCTACGCTCATAACGGTCATTGGGACAAAAGGTTATGGAGTACTCGCAAATTTGTGCGACCCAGTATTACCATCGCAAAAAACATACGAGGAATTATGTGCTATAATGAAAAATCAATTCTCAAAGACAATATCGGTATTCCGTGAACGCACGGAATTTTTCGACTTAAAGCAAGGCGAGAATGAGTCGATTAGCCAGTGGTATATACGCTTGAAAGATAAAGCCAGCACGTGCCAATGGGGTGCGCAGCTCGACTTGATGATTACAAATAAGTTCGTAGCGGGTCTAAAGAAAGGCAAGATTTTAGATCGCGTGTGCGAAGAGGACCATAAAAAGAGGTCTGAGCAAATCGTCGAAATTGCGAAGAAGAAAGAGGCAGCTCTTATACAATCGCATCAGGAAATTAACGTACATAGGGTAAGCTTTGACAGAAAAAGTAAGCAAAGTGAAGCCATAAACCAAAGCAAAGCCGGTAAAGAAAGCTATAAAAAGAAATTTAACAAAGAGTCAAAAGGCGGCAAACAATGCAATCATTGCGGTTATAGCAACCACGAGTCCGCAGACTGCAAATTTAAATCCTATAATTGCAACCGTTGCGGTATAATAGGGCATTTAGGAAAAATATGCCAGAAAAAAGGAAAGGAACAAGCTAAACAGCACTTTGTGGAGATAGAAAACCACGACTGGACGAGCGAAGAGGTTCACTTTCAAGCAACAAAGGCAGGATATGTCAAACCGAAGCAAATCCAAATAAAGATAGGAAACAAGCAATTGCTAGCTGAACTTGATTCAGGAGCAAGCAGATCGGTAATTCCGGAGGAATTATACAAAAGGCATCTATCACAGCATAAATTGCAACCAGTGAATACTACGTTAAGATTCTATGACGGGAGCGCAATTGCACCAGAAGGTCAGATCTACGTAGAAATAAAGGCAGGTAGAAAAAAGGCAAAATGTCAATTAATAGTCGTAAAAACAGGCTGTAGATTATTGTTGGGTAGAGACATGATGGAAGCACTAGGATACAAGATAGTGGAAATCAACCATGTTGAATTAAAAGGACCAAAACTACAAGAAATAATCGACAAGCACAAGACACTTTTCGACGGCAAGTTCGGAAGGTATAAATACGGCAAAATAGACATAAAGATGCAAGATAATGCGAAACCAGTGTTCTGCAAACCCAGGGCGACACCGTTTGCTTTCAAGAAGACAATCGGAGATCAGCTAGACCAACTGGAAAAAGAAGGAATACTCACCAAGGTAAAGAACAACGAATGGGGCACACCATTAGTGCCTGTGCTAAAGAAAGGAGGTGGAGTAAGGATCTGTGGCGATTACAAGGTCACGATCAATAAGTACATGCAAGATGTAAAACACCCCGCACCAAAAGTGGAAGAAGTATTCGCAGAACTGGGAGGTGGAGAAAGGTTCACGAAATTGGATATGTCAGCGGCCTACAATCAGCTAGAGCTGACTGACAGATCAAAGAAATTGTGCGCATGGAGCACACCTAAGGGTATTTATTTGCACAACCGATTACCCTATGGAACGAAAACAGCAGCAGCAGAGTTCGACAAGGTAGTAGAAAAAGTATTACAAGGAGCCAAAGGAACTGCAGCATTTCGAGACGACATAGTGGTGACGGGCAGAAATAATAACGAGCATATGCAAAATTTAAACGAAGTTTTGCAGAGGTTAGAAGAAGCTGGACTAAAGCTTAACCTCAAAAAGTGCCAGTTTTTCCAAGAAGAAATCAGATACCTGGGGTACATCATAAGCAAGAATGGGTTGTCCAAGGACCCAGAAAAAATCGCAGCAATGGTCGAAGCAAAGAGACCAGAAAACATAACAGATGTAAGAGCATTCACAGGACTGGTGACATTCTACGGAAAATTTGTACCGAGATTAGCTAAAATGTTGAAGCCGATTTATGAAGTACAAAACAAAGAAAGATTTCAATGGACAAGAAATGCAGAAAAGGCATTTATTGAAGTCAAGAAAGAACTAGCATCGGACAGAAATTTGGTATACTATAACCCAGATTATCCGATAAAACTAGTGACAGACGCATCCGACCAGGGCATAGCAGCAGTACTAATGCACGACATGCCAAACGGAGAGGATAGACCAGTTACCTTCATATCAAGGACGCTAACAAAAGCGGAAGGTAATTACGCAATTTTGCACAAAGAGGCTTTGGCCATTTATTGGGCTTTTCGGAAATTGTACCAATATTTGGCAGGTATGCATTTCAAGTTATGCACTGACCACAGGCCATTGATAACGATTCTTGGCGAGCATAAAGGCATACCACAGATGGCAGCAGGAAGGTTGCAAAGATGGGCTTTGTTTATGAGTGGATTTGACTACCAGATATAGCACATAAAAGGCGAGAACAATGAGCCAGCCAACACATTATCGCGTCTACCCAGAAATAAAAGAGATTTAGTTCAAGAGGAAGGGGACTATCTACATTTCATGGTGGAGGACCAGCTACCGCTAAGGTCAGACGACTTAGCGAGAGAAACTAGAAAAGATCCAGTACTGAGCAAGGTATTTTTATACACGAAAACTGGATGGCCTAGTCAAATTGAAGAGTCAATTAGGCCTTTCGCACAAAGAAAGGATGAAATCTTCATAGAAAAAAATGTGCTAATGTGGGGATACCGAGTAATGATACCGGAGAACTGCAAGCAAATATTGATGAAAGAAATACACGGAGGTCACATGGGCATCAGCAAAATGAAGGCGATCGCTCGACAATATTTTTGGTGGCCAAAGTTGGACAAAGACATAGAGGGCTACGCAAAAGGTTGCATGGCATGTCTGACAGAATCCAGCAGTCCGGAAAAATCAGGATTAAAGAAGTTTCCTGACAGCAAATATGTGTTCGAAAGGGTGCACATAGACTTTCTAGGACCACACAGGGGCAAGATGTATCTGATACTGATAGATGCATACTCCAGATGGCCAGAAATTGTCCACATGACAAAAACAGATTCGACAAATACGATCGAAAAACTGAGGGAAATATTCGCAAGATATGGTATACCAGACACACTAATCTCAGATAATGGAGCACAGCTGGTGTCAGAAGAATTCGAAAGATTCTGCAAAATGAACGGAATTTTGCACAAAACAGGTCCGCCATATCATCCACAAACAAATGGATTAGCTGAGAACGGAGTGAAATCTTTTAAAAAAGGCTTAGAAAAAGCATTAAAAGATAACAAGGCTCACGACAGCGCAAATAATCTAATCAGCAAGTACTTATTCGCCTACAGAAACGCACCGCACCTAACAACGGGCGAGTCACCAGCGAACAAATTTTTGGGCAGAAGCTTAAGAAGTAGATTAGATTTGCTAAAAATACCAAAAACAGCAGAAAGAATCCAAAAGCAAATACAGTATTTCAGAGGACACAGAGATGTCACATTCTCAAAAGGAGAAAGGGTGATAGCTCGGGATTACAAGAATCCTATGAAGCCAGGTTGGCAACCAGCAACTGTGGAGGAAGTAATGGGGGAAAAGACATACATATGTAAACCCGACTTTCGACCAAATCTAAGATGGAAAAGAGGTGACGATCAGATGCGCAAATCAGGTCAATTCTACGAAGCAGCTACAAGAGTACTCCTAGAACAAGAAAAGGCAAACGAATATGAAGAAGAGCCTGACACAATGGATGAGCCAATCATATCTGAATCGAACCTAGAGAAAGCAACAGAAGACTCAAAAGGAGTAGTTGAAGAACCAACCGCATTCCAACAAGAAGTACAACAAGATGGCAACCATCCAAGGGAAATCCAGCCGACACCCAAGAAAAGCAGACCGAGAATCAAGTACGAACCGGATCCAGGTTTAAACGTAAACCAAAGGGAGCCACGAGTTCGAAAACCCGCCAACAGAATGAATATGTAAGGTTCAGGCTAAGCGGGGAAGAGTGTAGTATATCGATATATTGTACACCCAGCCATGAGTATAAACCGAGTGGCGTGATGTTTCACACACATCAATGCCACACAGCAATGGATGAGTCAGTCATGTAGACACCGTCATGCAGTTAACATGTCTCTGTATAAATAATAAGAATTATACATAAATAAATAAGTCTAATATATTACACAGAACATTATCCAATTCTTATGCAAATTAAAATTCAAACTCAATCCAACTTTGAATATACCGAGTTAAAATCTTTCACGTCGTATAAGAACACGAACTGGAAAGAATTTAGGCACGATGTAGATATGGCCATATCTAACGGAATGAATGTTCCTTGTTTCAAGAATATAACCAACCAAGAAATTGATTTCCATATAGAAACCTTTAGCCAAATTGTCTCGGATGTATTTCATAAACATTCAAGGCAACTGTGTAATAGTAGCCATCAATTTGATTCTCTCCCCGAAAACATTAAGAAAATGTATTGGTTGAAAAATCGTTGGGTAAGGGAAATGAAACGCATTTTTAGGAGAGAATTAAACACTACATCTTCAGATTATCGTCTCTTAGAGGCACAGGTTAACTGCATATGAACTATGATACGCAATAAAGTTAACAAACATTTTAATGAATAATTTTCTGAACGACTTTCAAAAGTACGTCCAGGTCCTGATGCTTTCAAGCAGCTTAACGCAATCACCGGCCGAAAGTCTCTCAATAAAGTAACAGTCACCGATAATAACGACCGCGAAATAAAAGGAGGTCCAATTAATATATCTAAAAACTTTGCCTTGTTTTATAAAGATCTTTACAACTCTAGTTCAAGCTCAACTCTACAAACTCACGTAAACGATCAGGTCGACAGTTTTTTATCAAACTCCCAAACTCATGTTACAAAATTCAGCACCGATAACATTGCAAGCAATCCCATACGTGTATGTTTATATCCGAAAACACACTCTATTCTATAATAAAATCTTTAAATAATTAAAAGTCTGCTGGCATCGATAATATATCGAATTTTATGCTGAGGAAGATTCCGAAAAAGAGTTTTAGTCCCTTAGTTGCAATATTTAATCACTGCATCAACAATTTCTACTTCCCTAAAGCCTGGAAAATAGGCATAATCTTTAATATTCCGAAAACTCAAGGTAGAGCAGCCATCCAACAACATCGACCTATATCTCTTCTTCCCTGTTTGGGAAAAATATTTGAAAAATTCTTTTTCGAGAAGGTAAATTAATTTTGTAATGAAAATAAAATTATTTCCGACTTTCAATTCGGATGTCGGAAAGGGCACTCAACTTTGGATGCGCTTTTTCTACTACATAGTGAGATCACACCTGGGTTAAACCATAGAGTCAACAGTTGCTTGTTCCCTAGATATTACCAAAGCCTTTGACTCAGTTTGGCATAAGAGACTAGTGCACAAACTACAATATGTAAACTTAATTTTCCTCCATATTTTACGCTGCTGCTGCACTCATTTCTTCAGGATAGATCATCTTGCGTTAGATATCAGAACACGACTTCCGAATTCTTTACAATAGGTAAAGGAGTTCCACAAGAATCGGTATTAGGTCCCTTGCTGTATTCAATGTGTTGGATATGTGTGAATAAAATGAATAGAAACTGTGTGTGCTGAATATAAGAATATGTATAAACACTTTATTGAATAAAGTCTATAATTATAAGGAGGCGCACACATGCTCACTCGGCGACAGTCACAGGAGATCTGGTGCTCCGTGTGCACAACTAACCGAGCATACAAAGCCGAACCACAGAGGTCAGCACTACATGTGGTACACGTTTACTTTAACACGACCCCTTTAACTGTACGTGTACTACTATTTTTAGACACATTTTGTAAACATATCGCCAAGCTGCTCTTCTGAGCGTACATGAGTTACATTAATCCTACCATCATGATATAATTCGCATACATAGTAATACCGAACTTCTATATGTTTTGAGCGCTTATGAAATTCATGATTCTTTGTCAGCTTTATTGCGCTTGCATTGTCTATAAACAATATTGGAGTACATTGATAAGAATTTATTTCACTCAGTAGTCTCTTGAGCCACACTAGTTCTTTAGCACCTTCACTAGCAGCAACGAATTCCGCCTCTGTAGTTGACAGTGCTACTGATTTCTGCAAACTGAGAAGTACATGACACGGCAGTGTCTCCGATAAGCGATACAAATCCATTTGTTGATCGTCGAGTGCTTATGTCGCCGGCAAAATCCGCACCTGAATAAGCACATAATCCTTTTGTAGATGGTGTGTAATGCAATCCAACATCAACTGTTCCTTTTAGGTATCTAAAGATACGTTTGACAGATGTCCAGTCTCGTGTAGCAGGTGTGGTCATTGACCTCGTAGCTTTCGACACGGCGTAAGCAATATCCGGACGAGTAGCGCATGCTAGGTACATCAAAGATCCTACAGCTGAACGATACGGGATCTTCTTGTCTAGTGCACACGATTCTTCATGGTCTGAAGTATGATTTTCCACTGGTGTTTTTGTTGCATTACAGTTTGTCATACCAAAACGTTGAAGTATTTTCTTCGTGTAAGTCTCCTGTGTAATGAAGAAGCCAGATTCACGACGTTGAATTCTCATGCCCAAAAATGATTCCAGAGATCCAACATTGATTTTAAACTCCGATTTAAGCTGATCCAGAAAAATATTCACTTCTGCTTGTGTAGATCCAGCGATGAGACCATCGTCGACGTAATTGGTACAATTAGTTTTCTTGATCCGGTTTTGCGAACGTATATACAAGCATCAGATTTTGATTGTTGGAAATCATTTTTCTTCATAAAAGCATCGAATCGGTTATTCCAGCATCGAGGAGATTGTTTTAAACCGTACAGAGATCTTTTTAGTTTACAAACTCGACCTGATTTGTCATCGAAGCCCTGTGGCTGAGTCATGTATATCTGTGTATCAATTTTGCCATAAAGAAATGCTGATCTTACGTCAAATTAACCCAATACTAATTTTTCATTTGCTGCTGTTGCGATTAGAGCTCAGATTGAGTCGTAACGAGCAACCGGGCTGAAGGTTTCCTCGTAGTCTAATTCAGCTCGTTGAAATATACCACGTGCAACCAAACGAGCTCTGAATCGATCAATGTTACCGTCTGGCTTGTATTTTACTCGAAGTACCCAGCGGTTCTCTATGACATGCTTGTTTGGTGGTAAATCTACCAATTCCCACGTTTCATTTTCGTCAAAGGCTTCCATTTCTTCATTCATGGCTTTGATCCATTGTTCAGAATAACAGCCCTTTATGGCATCTTCAAAATTTATTGGCTCAAGATCTTGTTTAACAGCTTCCATCGTGTAAGCCCATGCTGAGTTTGCCTGGCGACTTGGCAATCTGTGAGTCTGATAGCCAACTTCATAATCATTTAGCTTCGGTGGAGCATGAATTTTTCGAGTAGGACGAGAGTTGGAGATGATCTTTGAGTTTGCTTGAACCTGTGCTTCCTCATCTACATCAATATCTGCATCTTGGATGTAGTCGTCTTGATCATCGTCGTCTACTGCATCATGGAACTCCTGACAGATGCTGTCGTCTTGTTTAGAATCACAATCTTTTCTGAAAGTATTTGTTAGATGAAGTTCAATTTCATGTTGATTTGTACATAGCTTTTCAGGCCTAAAATCGACGTTACGTGAATTTATTACTCTATGCTTTGATGGTACCCAAACTTGATATCCATCCTTTTCATTTACATAGCCAACAAACCGTCCAAATACAGCCTTGCTGTCAAACTTGCTTTGAAACTGTTTTGGCAAATTTATATAGCATTCTGAGCCAAAAATCCTTAAGTAATTGAAACTCTTGAAAGATTGTCCTGACCATAATTCAATAGGACTTTTATTAGATACACTTGACTTTCCCGTACGATTGATCAAAAATACTGCTGTGTCACATGTGTGGGCCCAAAAAGATTTTGGCATTTCACTGACTGATAACATAGAACGAGCTAACTCAACTACATGTCTATTTGATTGTTCTGAAACACCATTTTGTTCTGGTGTATATGGACATGTAAGTAGAAATTCTATACCTCTTTCACTCAAAATTTTATGTACTTTGGAGCAATCAAATTCACCACCACCGTCTGATCTGAAGAATTTTACTGTATGGCCAGCGGTATGACATTCATTTAAAAATGTGCTTAAATGAGACGCTGCTTCTGATTTTTCCTTCATGAAGAAAATGCGAGTGTATCTTGAAAAATCGTCCTTGAATACAACATAATATTTGAAACCGTTGATTGAACTTGTAGACATCGAACCATTTACATCCGAGTTGATCACTTCTCCAACTTTTTTAGAACGATTTTGTCGTGGATGAAAGGGTTTTCTGTGCGATTTTCCCAGTACGCATCCATCACAGAATGATTTTGTGTCTTCGACTTTTACAGGTATTCCATTTTGTAGTAGGATTTCTCGCACATGACGCTTGTCCTGATGCCCGAGTCTTTCGTACCACCCCTGGAGGTGATCCTCCGTGGTTGTGAGGTTAGCTGCCACTGTAGTTTTAGGTACACAAACACGCATGTTTATAATGTACACAGATCCTGAAAGATTGCCAGTTGCCACGAGTTTATTTTTGAATCTCACTTCAACTCCATCGGCATCATATTTAACTTCATTTCCATGAGCTGTTGCCTGACGAACAGAAAAGAGTTGGTGACAGTTGTCTGGCTAATTTAGCAGAAGAACACTTGCCATCGACGAAAACTTCTATATCAACACTGCCACACCCATATGCGAGCATACAATTTTTGTTTGCAGTCTCGACTTGCTGCGGTATCGGAAATAATTTGTAAACAGAAAAATATTGTTTATTGGCAGTCATGTGATGCGTAGCACCCGAGTCGGAAATCCAAACGTCTGCAGGCTCCGAGTCAGTTCCAACTGAATAACTAGTAGCTAGAAATGTGCTCTGTTTATTTGCACCATTCTTAGAACTAACCTCTGAGTTCTGATTTTTTTCAGCATTTTTGGCCTCTGCTGCTATACGCTTCCGACAGATCGCGATGAGATGCCCAGGTTTTTTGCAATAGTGGCATTGTCTTTTCTCCTTTTTCTCGGAATTTGACGAAGAACTTGCCGTTGACTTGTTAACATTTTTGTTTTTATTGTAGACTTGCGACTTTGCATGAAAAGCAGTGGACATCTGAGGCGCCTGTGTTGTAATAGAACTTTCTATTGAAACTAAATTTTCGACGAGTAGGTTAGTCGTTTGCTCCGTTTCAGGAATCCGATACCAGGTGGAGCGGTAGAACTGGAACTCTGAGCCGAGTGTCTTGAATATACGATGATGCAATAACGACAACGGAAGTTTGGCATCTCTATCTTTCTTACGTAATTCTTCGAGAATGTCAGTGAACACGTTTGATAATCGGGATGCATGCTTCTTAATTGACGTCGTCTCGTCCTTTGATATTCCGAAAAAGGTGTCAAACAATGTATATAACCTTTGAAGAGACGATTGTTCATACACTGATACTAGCGTGTCCCAAATATCTTTTGCGTTATTTTTCTTTCTTACGTACATAGCTGCGTCTTCTTCGCACGCATTGTCGCTTTGCCAGGACCCATATTCTTTGGACGGATCACTATTCTTTCTTACGTACATAGCTGCGTCAATAGCGCGCGCATTGTCGCTTTGCCAGGACCTATATTCTTTGGACGGATCACTATTGCCTGTTGGTCCTGCAGGAGATGTCCGGGTGCCATCGACAATCGAAAAAAGACACTGTTCATTCAGACACAGTTCTATTTGCCACTTCCATGTTTCCTATTGCTCCTAGGATTTAAATTTACGAATATTCACACGGCTGTACTCGTCGTGTTTGGAGTCTCCGTCCGCCATTTTTATCACACACGTTTCAATACACTTCAATGTACTTTATTTCACACGTTTCACTATATTACTTTTGCAACGCACCTGGGCCCATAACCTGTTTTGGGTATGTGTGAATAAAATGAATAGAAACTGTGTGTGCTGAATATAAGAATATGTATAAACACTTTATTGAATAAAGTCTATAATTATAAGGAGGCGCACACATGCTCACTCGGCGACAGTCAGAGGAGATCTGGCGCCCCGTGTGCACAACTAACCGAGCATACAAAGCCGAACCACAGAGGTCAGCACTACATGTGGTACACGTTTACTTTAACACGACCCCTTAAACTGTACGTGTACTACTATATAATAAAAAAATATTTGCAATATTATTTGCTTAGACCTATTTTTAGACACATTTCATTGAATTTGATAGCGCCTAAAGGCTTTGTAAACATATCGCCAAGCTGCTCTTCTGAGCGTACATGAGTTACATTAATCCTACCATCATTATATAATTCGCATACATAGTAATACCGAACTTCTATATGTTTTGAGCGCTTATGAAATTCATGATTCTTTGTCAGCTTTATTGCGCTTGCATTGTCTATAAACAATATTGGAGTACATTGATAAGAATTTATTTCACTCAGTAGTCTCTTGAGCCACACTAGTTCTTTAGCACCTTCACTAGCAGCAACGAATTCCGCCTCTGTAGTTGACAGTGCTACTGATTTCTGCAACTGAGAAGTACATGACACGGCAATGTCTCCGATAAGCGATACAAATCCATTTGTTGATCGTCGAGTGCTTATGTCGCCGGCAAAATCCGCACCTGAATAAGCACATAATCCTTTTGTAGATGGTGTGTAATGCAATCCAACATCAACTGTTCCTTTTAGGTATCTAAAGATCCGTTTGACAGATGTCCAGTCTCGTGTAGTAGGTGTGGTCATTGACCTCGTAGCTTTCGACACGGCGTAAGCAATATCCGGACGAGTAGCGCATGCTAGGTACATCAAAGATCCTACAGCTGAACGATACGGGATCTTCTTGTCTAGTGCACACGATTCTTCATGGTCTGAAGTATGATTTTCCACTGGTGTTTTTGTTGCATTACAGTTTGTCATACCAAAACGTTGAAGTATTTTCTTCGTGTAAGTCTCCTGTGTAATGAAGAAGCCAGATTCACGACGTTGAATTCTCATGCCCAAAAATGATTCCAGAGATCCAACATTGATTTTAAACTCCGATTTAAGCTGATCCAGAAAAATATTCACTTCTGCTTGTGTAGATCCAGCGATGAGACCATCGTCGACGTAATTGGTACAATTAGTTTTCTTGATCCGGTTTTGCGAACGTATATACAAGCATCAGATTTTGATTGTTGGAAATCATTTTTCTTCATAAAAGCATCGAATCGGTTATTCCAGCATCGAGGAGATTGTTTTAAACCGTACAGAGATCTTTTTAGTTTACAAACTCGACCTGATTTGTCATCGAAGCCCTGTGGCTGAGTCATGTATATCTGTGTATCAATTTTGCCATAAAGAAATGCTGATCTTACGTCAAATTAACCCAATACTAATTTTTCATTTGCTGCTGTTGCGATTAGAGCTCAGATTGAGTCGTAACGAGCAACCGGGCTGAAGGTTTCCTCGTAGTCTAATTCAGCTCGTTGAAATATACCACGTGCAACCAAACGAGCTCTGAATCGATCAATGTTACCGTCTGGCTTGTATTTTACTCGAAGTACCCAGCGGTTCTCTATGACATGCTTGTTTGGTGGTAAATCTACCAATTCCCACGTTTCATTTTCGTCAAAGGCTTCCATTTCTTCATTCATGGCTTTGATCCATTGTTCAGAATAACAGCCCTTTATGGCATCTTCAAAATTTATTGGCTCAAGATCTTGTTTAACAGCTTCCATCGTGTAAGCCCATGCTGAGTTTGCCTGGCGACTTGGCAATCTGTGAGTCTGATAGCCAACTTCATAATCATTTAGCTTCGGTGGAGCTTGAATTTTTCGAGTAGGACGAGAGTTGGAGATGATCTTTGAGTTTGCTTGAACCTGTGCTTCCTCATCTACATCAATATCTGCATCTTGGATGTAGTCGTCTTGATCATCGTCGTCTACTGCATCATGGAACTCCTGACAGATGCTGTCGTCTTGTTTAGAATCACAATCTTTTCTGAAAGTATTTGTTAGATGAAGTTCAATTTCATGTTGATTTGTACATAGCTTTTCAGGCCTAAAATCGACGTTACGTGAATTTATTACTCTATGCTTTGATGGTACCCAAACTTGATATCCATCCTTTTCATTTACATAGCCAACAAACCGTCCAAATACAGCCTTGCTGTCAAACTTGCTTTGACACTGTTTTGGCAAATTTATATAGCATTCTGAGCCAAAAATCCTTAAGTAATTGAAACTCTTGAAAGATTGTCCTGACCATAATTCAATAGGACTTTTATTAGATACACTTGACTTTCCCGTACGATTGATCAAAAATACTGCTGTGTCACATGTGTGGGCCCAAAAAGATTTTGGCATTTCACTGACAGATAACATAGAACGAGCTAACTCAACTACATGTCTATTAGATTGTTCTGAAACACCATTTTGTTCTGGTGTATATGGACATGTAAGTTGAAATTCTATACCTCTTTCACTCAAAATTTTATGTACTTTGGAGCAATCAAATTCACCACCACCGTCTGATCTGAAGAATTTTACTGTATGGCCATCGGTATGACATTCATTTAAAAATGTGCTTAAATGAGACGCTGCTTCTGATTTTTCCTTCATGAAGAAAATGCGAGTGTATCTTGAAAAATCGTCCTTGAATACAACATAATATTTGAAACCGTTGATTGAACTTGTAGACATCGAACCATTTACATCCGAGTTGATCACTTCTCCAACTTTTTTAGAACGATTTTGTCGTGGATGAAAGGGTTTTCTGTGCGATTTTCCCAGTACGCATCCATCACAGAATGATTTTGTGTCTTCGACTTTTACAGGTATTCCATTTTGTAGTAGGATTTCTCGCACATGACGCTTGTCCTGATGCCCGAGTCTTTCGTACCACCCCTGGAGGTGATCCTCCGTGGTTGTGAGGTTAGCTGCCACTGTAGTTTTAGGTACACAAACACGCATGTTTATAATGTACACAGATCCTGAAAGATTGCCAGTTGCCACGAGTTTATTTTTGAATCTCACTTCAACTCCATCGGCATCATATTTAACTTCATTTCCATGAGCTGTTGCCTGACGAACAGAAAAGAGTTGGTGACAGATGTCTGGCTAATTTAGCAGAAGAACACTTGCCATCGACGAAAACTTCTATATCAACACTGCCACACCCATATGCGAGCATACAATTTTTGTTTGCAGTCTCGACTTGCTGCGGTATCGGAAATAATTTGTAAACAGAAAAATATTGTTTATTGGCAGTCATGTGATGCGTAGCACCCGAGTCGGAAATCCAAACGTCTGCAGGCTCCGAGTCAATTCCAACTGAATAACTAGTAGCTAGAAATGTGCTCTGTTTATTTGCACCATTCTTAGAACTAACCTCTGAGTTCTGATTTTTTTCAGCATTTTTGGCCTCTGCTGCTATACGCTTCCGACAGATCGCGATGAGATGCCCAGGTTTTTTGCAATAGTGGCATTGTCTTTTCTCCTTTTTCTCGGAATTTGACGAAGAACTTGCCGTTGACTTGTTAACATTTTTGTTTTTATTGTAGACTTGCGACTTTGCATGAAAAGCAGTGGACATCTGAGGCGCCTGTGTTGTAATAGAACTTTCTATTGAAACTAAATTTTCGACGAGTAGGTTAGTCGTTTGCTCCGTTTCAGGAATCCGATACCAGGTGGAGCGGTAGAACTGGAACTCTGAGCCGAGTGTCTTGAATATACGATGATGCAATAACGACAACGGAAGTTTGGCGTCTCTATCTTTCTTACGTAATTCTTCGAGAATGTGAGTGAACACGTTTGATAATCGGGATGCATGCTTCTTAATTGACATCGTCTCGTCCTTTGATATTCCGAAAAAGGTGTCAAACAATGTATATAACCTTTGAAGAGACGATTGTTCATACACTGATACTAGGGTGTCCCAAATATCTTTTGCGTTATTTTTCTTTCTTACGTACATAGCTGCGTCTTCTTCGCACGCATTGTCGCTTTGCCAGGACCCATATTTTTTGGACGGATCACTATTCTTTCTTACGTACATAGCTGCGTCAATAGCGCGCGCATTGTCGCTTTGCCAGGACCTATATTCTTTGGACGGATCACTATTGCCTGTTGGTCCTGCAGGAGATGTCCGGGTGCCGTCGACAATCGAAAAAAGACACTGTTCATTCAGATACAGTTCTATTTGCCACTTCCATGTTTCCTATTGCTCCTAGGATTTAAGTTTACGAATATTCACACGGCTGTACTCGTCGTGTTTGGAGTCTCCGTCCGCCATTTTTATCACACACGTTTCAATACACTTCAATGTACTTTATTTCACACGTTTCACTATATTACTTTTGCAACGCACCTGGGCCCATAACCTGTTTTGGGTATGTGTGAATAAAATGAATAGAAACTGTGTGTGCTGAATATAAGAATATGTATAAACACTTTATTGAATAAAGTCTATAATTATAAGGAGGCGCACACATGCTCACTCGGCGACAGTCAGAGGAGATCTGGCGCCCCGTGTGCACAACTAACCGAGCATACAAAGCCGAACCACAGAGGTCAGCACTACATGTGGTACACGTTTACTTTGACATTCAATATATACTGCAGACATATCAACAGCCGAAAAAGCACAAATGATATTATATGCAGATGACACTCTTATTTATGCCAAAAGCAAATCACCAAAATGAGCTCTAAAGAGAACGCAAGAGCTTCTTTTTAAAATTATAAATTATTATGATGACTGGAACTTATCAGTCAATCTTAATAAGTCCAATTTAATCTGTTTCCGTAATCCCAGAACTCGCGGACCGAGGAAAATTGCTACAAAGAGCAAAAAGCTGTGTATTCTGATTAAAAACACAGCTATTCCAGTCTCACATCAACTAAAATATTTAGGCATCAAATTTAACTCAATGTTCAAATTTAACCCACATGTTGAGTTAACTCTGAAAAAGCCAAAAGAGCTATTCATACCTTTCTATTCCTACTTAGGCGTCGGAAGGGGCTCAGTATAAATACAAAGTTACTATTCTATAAAAAACTTATTCGGCCAATTATTGGCTATGCATTTCCGATCTATTTTAGTTTCTCGAAAACATATGCCAATAAAGTCCATGTATTCGCAAGGTCAATCATTAGGAAATGCCTTTCAAAATATCGTAAAATAAACGGCAAGCATTATTCTAACTCCTATATATTACTCCTTTTATTTCATACATAGTTGGTCTAAGCCAAAACTTTCTCCAGCATTTAATAGACCATACCAATCTTCTCATTCAAGAGTCAATAGAAAGGATTAAATCCCAAGCCATCCAACACAGATACTTACACAATGATTACCTCTATGCCTCACCAGTTATTATATCTGATTTTGCTAAAGATAATGATATTATGAACGTTCAGTTTTATAATTCCTTAACTCCCCATTTCCATCGTGGTTAGCGGAAGCAACACAAAATTCCCAAAAATCCCAAACTCCTAATCCACTTTCTCTGAATATTCCTTTCCTTAATTTTCTTAAAGTCTAGAATTAAGGTTAGTTTGTAAGCAATTAAATATATAGAATATAGTGTTTGAGAACAAGCACATATAATTTTTAAGCCATAGTTGTAAGGAATTCATGTACTTAGTCATTAAAAACTAATTTACTATATAAGCAAAGGATGTACAGAGCATGTGTCAGCTCTACGTTTTAAATACCATGTAAATATGTACAAGTAATATGGAAATAATAAATCCTCTACTAAAATGAAAAAAAAAAAAAAAATTACTTATTGCATGACATATATCAGGTCTGGTCGCTATAGAGAGGTACATTAATGATCCGATCAAATTTTGATAAGGATAATTCGGTAGTTTAGAGCTGGTAGTTTTCGTTAGTTTTAGGCCTGGTGCCATAGGTGTTTTAACTGGGTGGCATGTGGTTATATTAAATCTTTCTAAAATTTCACCAATATACCTGGATTGGGACTCCTTTATTTTTCCTTGTTCGCAAACAAATTCAATACCAAGGCAGTGTGTTAAGTTTCCCAGGTCTCTCATTTCAAATGTTGACATTAAATCATTTTTTAGGTTTTTTATTTTATGGTTGTTTTTACTTGCAATGATGATATCATCAACATATATTGCCAAAAGTATTTTTTCTCCCACCTGAAAACAAGTATAAATACAGGGGTCTGCAGAAGAGGCCTGAAAACCCAGGTCCCTCATTTTAGCATCTAATTTTTCGTACTACTGTCTTCCAGCCTGTTTAAGTCTGTATATGGCCCTATTTAGGAGGCATACTTTTTCTTCCTTTCCTTCTCTTAAGTCTTTTAGCATTTGCTGAGCTTTATTGAAGACAAGTTGATTGTTGTCGCATTCTTCTTGCATTATTTCATTGAAGAGTTCGTGTAGGTCTTTTGGCAATGACATGTAAAGTTCTTCTTTAATTTGGCCATTTCAAAATGCGGTAGATACATCAAGCTGGTTAATATGGAGTTCTTCTTCAACGGACAATGCCAAAATTAGTCTAATTGAGCTCAATTTTGTGACTAGAGCATATGTCTCACCAAAATCTATCCCAGGGCGCTGAGCAAATCCGCGTGCCCTTAGTCGGGCTTTTCGTCTTTCAATTTCTCCCGTTGGTTTATATTTTATTTTAAATACAATTTTGGAGTCAATGACGTTGCTGTTATTATTTTTGTTAACTACTTTCCATGTTTGTTTTTTAAGATGAGCTTTGATTTCTTCTTTGAATGCTTTTCGCCATGAAAGTGCACCAGAACCATTTAGTGCTTCTTCTTCAGAAAATGATGAACTTTCACATTCATAGTCCAACGTCCATTTTGGTGGCTCTATTTTGTTTCGATCTCTTAGTGTCGTAGTCCTTGATTGATCTGATTAATGATCTAGTTCCAAATTAGTGTCTGGATCAGTTTCAATGTCAATTGCCTCATCGAATAAGTGTTCTTCTTGAGTTATTATGTTGTTGAAGTCTTGCTGGAGAGTAATTGGAGAAATTTCTGGTTTTATGTTGATTTCAATTGCTCTTTTTAATTTTGGTTTAGTAATTTTTACATCTACAAATAGATCTTCAACAGAGTTTTCTTGTATAATATTTTGATATGGTTTATTTATGATTTTTACATCCTTTGTTATTACAACTTTTCTTTTTTCAGGATCCCATATGCGGTAAGCAACGAAAATTCCCTCTTTTGCTCTTGAATCAAATTTAGATTTATTAATGTTTTTATTTAAGAAAAAGGCTTTAGATCCAAAAATTTGAAAATATTTTACAGATGGTTTTCTTTTTAACCATATCTGAAATGGAGTATTGTTATTAATTGAACGAGATGGTGATCGATTGATGATATAATTAGAACAAAATACAGCCTCAGCCCAAAAAGAGTGAGTGAGGTTTCCCTCCAACATTAGCCAGCTGGCTTTGTCCAAAATAGTCCGATTCTTTCTCTCAGCCAATCCGTTCTGTTGAGGAGTGTATGGAGCTGACAGTCTCCTTTGAAGTCCATTTTCAATTAAATATTTTGTAAATTCTTTACTTGTATATTCTCCGATTCCATTATCACTTTGGAGATATTTAATGTTTTTTCCAGTTAGGTTTTCAGCTTCTTCTTTAAATTGTTTAAAGAAGTTTAGAACTTCATTTTTCTTTTTTAGAAAATATATCTTAGTATATCGGCTTTTTTCGTCAATGAAAGTTACCCTGCATTTGATGAAGTTCGCATGGGCCCGACTACGTCGGAATGGACAATTTCTAGTAATTCCAGATTTTTAACTTCTTGGCTGGATTTAAATGTTGATTTAGACATTTTGCCTTTTATGCATATTTCACAATCTGAAAAAGATTCATTTGGATTAAAGTTTAGGCCCACCATTGATTTTGTTTGATGCGCATATTTTAAAGTCTGCATGTTGATGTGGTCTAATTTTCTATGCCATAATTTCATTTTAGATTGTTTTTCAGAATTTGACTCAAAATTTGTTAAATTTTAAGCCTCCGGGTTATCATTTTCAATAACATAATATAGCCCATTAATTTTATTTGCCATGAGGATAATGTCACCCTCATAATTTTTAATGAATGCTTTGCTTTTAGTAAAAGTCACATCAAATCCATTTTCGGTAATTTTTCCAACTGAGAGTAAATTTGCCGTCAAGTCTGGAACATAAAGAGTGTTGGTAAGATTAATTTTATGGTCTTTTGTTATACATATTTTGGCTAGTCCCTTTCCATTTATATATGCTGAGTGCTCTGATGATCCTAGTTTCAAAACATTGTTTTCAGTCTTTTTAATGTCGAGGAAATATTTTTGTTTTGAACACATGTGGGAGGTGCTTCCGGAATCCAAGCACCAGAAATTTGAGAGTTTTCTTTCAGTCATTGTAGCGTGTGATTCCTCACTTAAGAATGTGTTTTCTCCCTTTCGATATTTACGATTCTCTGAATTTCGACATTGATCCGTTCTGTGATTTTCACGACCGTAATTTTGGCATTTTAATTTTGAATCAGTCTTGTATGATTTTTTATTGTTTTTGTACTTAGTTTGAACTTTTATTAAATTTTGAACCATGTCCATAAAATGCATCCTCTTGGCTTTGAAAATTTTCATCTTTTGTTCTTGCCATATGCTCTTCCAAGATTTCAACTTTTAGGTCTGTTGGTTTTGGCAAATTGTCACGGCCCTCTTTCGCTACTCGAAAGTTTTCAAACGTATGTGGAAGACTATATAACATTATTATTGTCAATAAATCATGATTTATTTCAACTCCTAGGCCCTCCAGTTTATCCACAGTATCCATCAAATTATTTAAATGATCTCTTACGTCCCCGTCCGTTGTCATTTTGTACAAACCAAGACGTTTGAGAAGTGTGGCCTTTCGAGCAGGGCCTTCACTTTGGTATATACCGTTTAAGGTATCCCAGACTTCCTTTGAAGTTTTACAATTTCTTACTTGACGTATTTCACTAGAAGATATTAGTAAAAAGAAATCCGACCTTGAATATGAATCGTCGGTTTCCCATTTTTTTAGGTTTTGCTTGATCTTCAGGTTTTTCTATTTCTCCACTGACATATCCCCAGAGTCTATTCTTGATTAACACGGCCTGAGCGTGGATACACCAAGTGTCGTAGTTTTTCTTGTTTAAAGATTCAATACGAAAATTATTCTGAGCCATTTTTTCGAATAATATATGAGCTACACAGTATATTAGTTTAATCCTGGGCCCATAACCTTTTGTTTTTAAATGAAAGCAACTCATCAATTTTAAGTAAATTAATATATTTAAAGATTAAGACGACATTAATACAAGTAAGGTGGCGTGGCCTTTTTTTTGCTATAACATGTTATAAAAGTAGAGCAGTGTTACCAGGAAAAGTGTCGACTGTCAGTATTGCCAACAATAGTCACCAAAAAAAACATAACAAAAAAAACTTTTTTTTTCGTTTATAAAAAATAATCCACTATTAATGTTCGAATATAAATATATAAAACTTATATTAATATACTAGAGAGATATTACATTCAAATATTCTATTTTTTGAAAAATGATGCGATACTTTTCGATCCAGAAGCTGCTTTTGCCAACGCTTTCTCCTTAGTGCTAGTTTTCTTATCTTTTGATACTTCTGCTTTTGGCGATAAAAAACTCTCTTCTAATTTAATTTTTTTGGCTTCAGGAATCTCATATTTAAGTAATGGCCTTTTAATATCTTTCTCATCTTTAATTTTCAAATGTGTTTTCAACTCTTCTTCTAAATCCATGGTTATATAATTTGAGACTATTCCAAATGCATATCTCATATAATCTTCTACAATAAATTTATAATCTTCTACAGTTATCTTCTACATCTTTCAAATCAATTACCTTCATATGAATCCATAGATTTTTCACATTTTATATAATTTTCAGATATTGCCGATATGCGAACATTTATATTTGTTTCTTTTAATTGGTTTGCCACACGACGTATCATCACTGTTAGCCATGCAAGTGTTCTTTTTGGATTGTATTTATAAGCTTTCAATTCTGATGGACCTTTTCGATCAGCTATCTTAATGAAAATAAAATATTATTAATAGAAGCAATTTTATGTAAATAGTAAGAGAATATTTACAACATCGAGTGTACTATCACAAAAATACTGTAATAAATCTTTACTATCGGGATATTCATCGTCGTAGATTTGATCCCATGGCACAGCCTTGTCCATGCAGTATTTTCGTAAATAGTATATAACAAAAAATCCTGCGTTCATAGGTAATGTCATATATATATTTCCATCAGCGGACACATAATCATTTACGAACCAGCATCTGTATGGATCAGATTCCTTAACCAATTCATAAATTTGTTTCCCTTCTTTGTCTAATATATACAATGATTTTTCTTCACTGCCGGGATTCCTCAGAGCAATCAAATCAATAGAACTCTTAGAATCTGCTAAACTTTCTATAAATTAATCAAAGATGTAATTACTAATCAAACCGCGAATTATACTATTACTGTTAATAAAAAAAACACGCAACGGTTCTCCTTCAGTTGGCTTATTGAGAACACCCGAGGTTTTCGTACAATTATTTTCTTGTAATTCAGATGATCTTGTATTCATTTTAATATTCAATAATTCGTTGTAAAAATCAATTCGCTTAAATATTTTGGCGGAAAAACACTTCCCGCATTCTTTTTCTTCTTTCTTTAATCTTAGTGTTAAACTGTACAACCATTCTATTATACAATTAAAAGTTCACAGAATTTTATAGAATAGTAACCTTTCATCTGCCTTGTAGATAATAGTAGTCAAACCAAACTGAACACAGTTTTTATTAAACTAAATTTTCAATATTAAATACAATTTTATATTTTGCATATTTATTTAATAACTATATTACATTAGTTAAAATTGTAATTAATAACGAAATTAATTTGTTCTTATTTTATGTAAAATAATATCATTTTCATTATAAAATATAATTATACTGACGAACTACATTGACAGATTATTTGCCTTTTAAAAAGATTAATTTATTTCAAATAAATGGTCAAAATTTAATAACAAAATACTGCAAATATTGTATATGAACAAATATAAATATCGCTAGTATCTATATATCCATATAAATAGAAAGGACGCCCCAAACAAAACGCAAAAAGTAATTTTGATAGAAAACACAGGTGTATAATTAAAAAATGTAAATTTCCTCATTCCAGGCGTGATGGTGGAATTTATGGCATAAACCTTAGACTTCATAAAGTTCAACGGCGTTAAATCAGTAATTTTTAAATTTTTTATGATTTTTTATTTTTACAAAATAATTTTTATTTATAAAATAATTATTAAATAAAGTTATAAATAAAAATACCTAATCATCAATATTTACATATATTCAGCTGGAGCTACAAAACACGATGACATTATTTGTATGGAATTTTTTTGCTCGCTTGATAAATGTTGTTTTAATAAATCGTTCAAAAATGTATTACATGTTAAAAGTGGAGCAGCATTTTCTGGTAATACCCTATTCATTACCCGAGCCCAATATTGTTTAGTAGATTCGAGTTTTGGAATAAGTTCAAATTTGAGGCCAGAGAAATCTTCCATTATTGCGAGTTTAATTATGTGTACAAGTGAAAAACAAATCTAATCAATAAAATGTTTAAAAAATTATTATCAATAATAATTAAAAATAATTTTACCTGCTCTTGTAGATTATCTCTATGCTTATATTCATTAAAATCCACTAAATTATCAGATTGTTCTAGCGCTATTAATAATGAAGACCAAATTTTGAGAAAATGAATTCCATAATATTCACGATTTGTTAGTGATGTAAGTGCAGTTGCTGCGTTTATTCGAACTTTAAAATTTGAAGAGTTAATAATAAGATCACATAGTGCTGAGAAGACTTTTGTCTGCCAATCAAAATCTTTCTCAACAAATAACGATGGATTTTTCATGAAATTTCCGATAGCATAACATGAGTTCCATTTAACTTTTGCATTTACAGCTGAAGTTAAATTTTTTACAAGTTTTTCAATTGCTTTAAAACTAAGTGATTTCCATGAGTCCGATTTTAAATGATCTGTTGTTATCAAACGTAATAAGTTTCCCAAAGTTCTAACAGCATTACTTCTTACCTATTATAATAATTGAAGTAGAATTTATTGTAATATGCAAACGTATTATTTATTAATCTATATTGACAAGTTTACTTTATCATTGTCCGTACTAGATTCAGAAGCAATTTCTAGCATACGTCGCAACAAGTCGTTCGAGATTCGATCAAATTTTGAATCAGTACTAAAAGTAAATTTATATACAATTAAGAAATAAATATTAAAATTATTATATAAATTTCAAAATTTTTCAAAAATTAATTCACCTATTTGCAATTAAAGCATCGCTAACATTCCCCATTGACCAAGAAGCTTTAACTCTCACAAAAAGATTTGTGTCTGTCATTAACTGAATTATTGATTCCGCTGTATTTTCAATAAAGCAAAGATCATCTCTCAGCGAAGGAAATAATGTATATACTGCTAAAGCACGTACAGCTGCAGCTCTAGTTGTATTATCATCATTACAGCTTATACCAGATAATAGAGAAATTAATTGAATATGGGTATTGTGCTGTAAAAAATTAAATTATATTATCATTCGATATAGTTTTTTTGAATTATATATCAATGAATTTACAGGCAAGCGCTCAAATATATGAACTCCAATATTCGATAAGAAATCACACAAAACGGCTCGTAACGCTGGACTTTGTGTGTGATCCATAAGTTTCTTAACCACGAACGGTTGTATCAAAATCCAAAAATTCTGACATACAATAATGTCTTCGCTAGATGATGTTGCTGAAACCATTAAAATAATATTGTTGTTAATTTAAATCGTAGGAAATGTTAAAATATTCTATACAAACCGTTTTCTAACAAATATGTGTTCATCGCATGACCGAGCACATCTAAACATTTTCCAGCGTACAACCGAATTTCTGGTAGTTGATCATTTAATGAATACTCAAGAGCATTTGCTATCAATTTCAAATGGCCTTTTAGTAGGGGAAAATGAGGCGCCATAGATGAAAGTACTTGCAAACTTTCAATACGAACAGGTGTTGTAGCGACTGATATTTTCTGCTAATTATAAATATTATTAATAATAATTTTAATAGATAAATATCTTTTTTGATTTATTATACTGACCTGCTCATGATAAATGGAAACTCCTAAATTTTCCAGAATTTTTTGGAGCAACCAAGACATTTCACAAGTTTCGACATAAATAATTCGATTTAGATTATCAAGATTTTCATTAACTTCAGATATCTCACAATCTGATTCAATAATTTCTTCTTCATCGTCTAATTCAATTCTGAAATTTTATAATTATGATTAAAATAAAATATATTTTAAATTTGAAATAAATTATTTACATTTCATTTATTCCTGAATCATTTAATTGATTTTGATTTCTTTTCGCCGAAAATTTATGTTTAGGTATACCTACACATTCCGAAATTTCTTTAGTAATTTCTTGAACTGATATTAAAAATTCCATAACCATTAATGCTGCCACTTGTATTGTTGCATCTTAGTGAAAAATACGATAAAGTCATTTTACTAAGTAGTTTAAAAATTAATTTATTAATATATATTTACCTTTATGGTATACCAATCGTCGAATATATTTTACAAAACTTGTAACAAAACCAGTACTTAAGCGATGAAATGGTGTCGCCTTCAGATATTTAATTGATTTTACATTATATTTAAGTTTCATAGTAAATAAATATGCATACCTGAATTAAAACCGAAAGACACTTAAGAATTTGCGTTAGAACTGGTAAAGAACTTTCAAATGAAAGAGCTTGAGTTAAAATTTCATAAATTGCAATTATCATATTTCCAAGTGATACCGAAAATGGCATGAAAGATGATGGAGCCTTATCTCTTTAAATATAAAATTATTAATAATAATATACGAAACTTAAATTTCATTGCATTCATCTTCGGAATTACCGACTTTCTGCTTGAACTAAAAATGGTTTTGAACCAAATAACAATAAAGATGATGCTTGAAGCGCAGCTATTCGACATCTTGGATTAGTATCTTTTAATATATTATTTAATAACCCACGTTGTGAACTTATATTTTCGTTTGGAAAAAGCGAATGCCAATATCCGTACATAGTACGCTTTTCGATTATCTATATACGTATAAATTTTTACATGTTGAACATTAAATCAAAATATATTGTTCTAAATGTGTAACCTTAGCGATTAGACCAATCAATGCTATTGCAGATAGTCTTAATTTAGCTTCTTTATGTCGTTCTTTTTGCGATCTGCCTGCTTCCGACTCAGAAAAATCAGAATCACTTGTTTTACTAAATGGTGATAGAAATAGTTTGTCAACTGTAAAAAATATGATTTTCTTTTAAAAGCTCTAATTATCTAGTATAAATTGTAGTCTCACAATCAGCATTTAATTCACGTCCATAAGTATCGTCTGTTTTTTTTACATCTTGATTCTTATTTTTAACTTTAGATTCGTTTTTTTTATTTTTATTTATAGCACGGGGTTTTCTTGTTTTAGCAATTTTTCCACCTTTGCTTGGTTGCGATATGTTTGGTTCAAAAACTGATTGTTGCGATACACTTACTTTTTGAGGTTTAAATTCTATGAATCCTGGTAAACCGTAATACATATAGTATTGTGCAATACCTAAAATTTCACCAACTTTTTGTTCACACCATGAGTGATTTAACAAACATATTGTATGAAGGCAACTCAAAGCTGAATTGACGAATGTAACAAAATTAGCAGCATTATCAAATTTTAATTTTTTCGTATATATTATATCAATAATTTTAAAACCAACTACTTCAACAAGTGAATCTAAACCGTCACGTTCTGTTAATTCTTTCAGATTCAATAATAAAGATTCAATACACAGCAGTCCAGTAATCACTATATCATCGGATACTAAATTTTCTTGTGGTTTCATTAAACCTAAAGTTTTTTTATCTAACAAACACATTAGTATACTTTCCGGATCCAAAAGAGTGTTGTAATTCTAAAATATATTTTAATATTAGAAAGTAGATTTACACCATATACCTTATTGCAATATAAACTATTGTAACAAAATACTACACTAACCATAATATAGTCTGCCGGATGTTGTTTAAATAAACTTTTCATAGCATAAAGAACATCATTCGTATTAGGTGGATTGTTAAAATCTAAGGTTTTTAGAAACCATTGGACAGTTTTGTTAAATTTAACTGATGAAAGTTTAACGTTTTGTTTGTCGACGAGTATCGTGATAAGTGAACATGCTTTGTTTATCAAATTCTCTTCATGTGATGGAATATTTGTTAAAGATTCTATTAGAAGCAAAGCTGCCTAAAAATTAGAGTTTTAATTATTTTCAATAAAATATTACATACTTCTTTACCGTTTGATCAATTATTTCCTCTTTTTGATAATTAATTTCATTCAATTCATTTAATAAATTATTAATTTCTGCCCTATTGGCTTCATAGTTTCCATTATTACAATTTAAAAAGAGAAATTTCGTTGTTATACTGGAAAAATTTCGCATATTGTTCATCACTGATTAACGCTGAAATAAAATAAATTTGCAAATAATTCCCAAAAATATAATCATTTATGTACATGTCTGTATGAAATTTTCTCTTACGGACTAATCACTTCTGCTCCAAAATAATAATTATTTGTACACAGCTTATTGCTTAAATATATAATAAGAAGTATTGAAAATAATTTGAATTATAAATTATATATGATTCATAAGTGATATTGCATGGAAAATTATTCTTGCTCGAAAATATATCATTTGACAGTAAGTAATTTTGTCATATATTAGGTATGTAAAATATTTTAAGCATAATAAATTAAAGAAACTTTTTGATTTTTAAATAAACAAATTCAAAATAATATGCTGCTGTTAGTGTAAAAAAAGTTATTTAATATTTATTTAAAAAACAAGCACATCATATATAATTTTTTCTAAGAAATATGCAATAAGTTAACAAAAAACCTCTTAAAGTAACTACAGAGAATTGTTTATTTTGTATGGCTAAGAGTATAAAACACTACATTTGAAATGAAGCAATCAAAATTAATGTGGATGGAGCTTAGATTGAAGACGCCCGTATGTCAGAATTTCCTAACCAATTCTTTAATAATCTAATGGTTGGGGGGTTAGTATATACTTAAATATTGACATAAATAATGGCAGCAGGTCCTATTGCTGAAAGGAATCAAGGTAAACCATACAAATATAATATAAAATAATATGATTATTTTTTTTCTTAATTACAGATGCTACAATATATGTTGGAGGTTTGGATGATAAAGTCAGCGAATCGCTACTTTGGGAATTGTTTGTCCAAGCTGGACCCGTTGGTAATTATCATAAAGAATTATTTTATTACTGGTACCAAAATTAAACAATGTGTTTTTTACAGTTAACGTACATATGCCAAAAGACCGGGTAACACAAATGCACCAAGGATATGGTTTCGTAGAATTCTTAAGTGAAGAAGATGCCGACTATGCTATTAAGATTATGAATATGATTAAATTGTATGGAAAGCCAATTCGAGTTAATAAGGCATCGGCACATCAGAAGAATCTTGACGTAGGTGCCAATATTTTCATTGGAAATTTGGATCCGGAAGTTGATGAAAAACTTTTATACGATACATTTTCGGCATTTGGTGTAATATTGCAAACGCCGAAAATAATGAGAGATCCGGAGACTGGAAATTCAAAAGGATTTGCTTTTATAAATTTTGCTAGCTTTGAAGCATCAGATGCTGCAATGGATGCAATGAATGGACAGTACCTGTGCAATCGGCCAATATCGGTTTCATATGCTTTCAAGAAAGACTCAAAAGGAGAACGCCATGGTTCGGCAGCAGAACGTTTATTGGCAGCTCAAAATCCTCTTTCACATGCAGATAGGCCACATCAGTTATTCGCAGATGCACCTGTTCCACAAATAATGCCTGTAATGGGTCAAATGCTACCGCCTCCACTGATGGCTCCTCCTCCACCACCTTCTACACCCGGCATGTTACCTCCACCACCACCAGTACCGCCTCCGTCAGGTGGCGCATTTCCATCTTCTGTGCCACCACCACCGCTTCCTCCAATGCCAGCAAATCAACCACCACTACCACCACCAGTTGGTCTCCCACCACCACCACGTATGATGCCGCCGCCACCGTGGCAAACTCCAGGAGGTGGACCACAGCCACCACCATTTCCTAACGGAATGCCGCCACCACCCGGTGGAGCTCGACCACCACCACCAAATTGGCGTCCGCCACCACCCGGTTTCCAGCGACCTCCATTTCCACCACGTCCCATGCCGCCTCCACCATTCAGTACTGACGGATTCCAATATTAGATCGAAATTCAATAGAAATATAAGATTTATAATGTATAAATTTTTTTAAATAAAAATTATTTAAAAATACGTTCTACTTACTTATTACATACAATTTTTCTCTGACGAAGAGATGCTAATGTATAAAATTTACAGATATAATTACCATAAATGAGGCCAATAATTACTGTATGTTTGTTTGAAGTCGCAACGTCATACCTTTCGCTAGGCATTTGCTGATTTCTAAAATAAATTCTAATCGAGGATTCTATTAACTTGTAATTATTCAGGGCATACCCCATGAAATTACTATAGTAATTTATGTCGTTGCATTAGCTAGCTCGAATCGGTCATTGAACGTTCATAACATTGTCGATTTTTCTTCAGTTGAAATCTATCTTTATTTAACATCAGTGTGTTTTTCCAATTTGAAGATGATATCGTTGCATTTTATGGCTATTCTATGTTTCTTTATAAAAATATTGGTCAATAATAATATACCAGTAGAGGCCAAAGAAGAGAAAGTTTCTGTTCCGGAAGTTGAAATTGTAAGAGGTCGTAAAAGGATTAATACAGCCAATATGATGATGCAACTTTCACTTTACGATCCTTATTTAATTTTTAATAATGTAATTATAAGCATATAAAAGTATATTATATAACAAAAAACTTTACAACCTAATATAATTTTGTTCAGCCTAATATTGCATGGCGTGCTTCCGCAACAATACTAGGTGAAATGTCTGATGATAAAATAGCAGGAACGATCATGTTTCATCAATGGACCTCAAATAATTTAGTTAAAATTATTGTGAACATTACCGGCTTACCACCTGGTAAACATGCTGTACATATTCATACTTTTGGTGATGTGAGCATTGGTTGCAAAGCAGCTGGACCTCATTTTCCAAGCAATTATGTAAAATAGCTGTTCTATTATTATATAAAATTATATTAAAAACCAATTTATTTTACGGATAACAGATTGGAAATATTATTGCCGGAGAAGACGGAACGGTTTCCACATCGTTTTTTAGTTCATTTCTAACTCTGTTTGGAGTGAATGGAATAATTGGGAGATCAGTTGTTATACACGCCAATCCGATTGCATTCGATAGATATCAGGATGTTTACTCCAGCTCACTATACATAATACCAGGACATCCACTTTCATTTAATAGCGAAGAATCTACAGTTGGAGCAATTATTGCGTGCGGTAGTTTAATGATAACCGATAATGCTATGTAATTTCCAATATTTTAAATAAACAACTTATTCTGTTCCCAATATGATTTAAATTTATTTGCTTAATACAAACAAATCAAAGTAATGAGTTTAATCGATTGCATTTGTAAATCATCTATAAATACTCGTATTTATAAAGGAAAAGTGCACTTGTTTTATATTCTTCGTTTCGTAATCACTTTATCCAGTCTCCAGAATGATTTTATTAAATTTTAAATTTATTATAAAATTCAGTTTATTATGTTTCGTAAGTTCGGTTAATGCAAACAATATTCAAGAATTGATTCCTCCTATAAAAGCATTCTTAAATTGGTTTAATATACCACTTAAAATAAATACTATGGTTTGTTGGAATAATGGTAATTTATAACAATTTTCAAAAAAAAAAATCTATTTTATCTAAAAAAAAAAATTAAATTTTCAATTTCAGATGAAAAATATAAATTTCTAGAAATATTTTCACATGATTCAATTCAGAATACAAACCGAAAATATCAATTTAGTATAACTAATGTAAACGTTGACTTCTTTTCATCTGCTTTTGAACAGCATCGATATTTAATAATTCTCGATTTAAATTGTAATGACACTATCAACTTACTACAAATTGTAATAATTTTAATAAATTCAAATTTTAATCATTTATTTTAATATAATTATTAAATTTATTAGCTTAAACATAGGATTAATGAACATTTTAAATGGATTATTATAAATTCGAATAATATATTTGCTGATTTCGACAACAATTATAAACAACTATTTGATAAATTACACATTTTGGTCAACAGTGAAATTTATTACATTTCCAAAAATAAATACGATGAATACGTATTCAAAGAAGGTGTGTCAAGAGGAGAATTTAGTTTTAGTTTTTTTTTGATTTGAATAATTTATTCTAAAAATAAAAACCATTTTTTTTTTTAAAAAGTAATAAAGAATCATTTTTAAGTCTATAGAGTATCATTAGGTAGTCAACTTACCATAAACATGGTTGGCATATACACAAATTATACGTTTTCTGATCAAACAGCAAATAAACCTATAGTAAGCCGACGTCGTAATCTTCAGAGAATAAAAATGAGAGCTACTATGGTTATAACAAATAATGATACTGAACAACATTTACATGATTACAAGTATGAATAGATTATAAAAGAAATTTACCAAACCAACTGTATATAAATTAATATTTTTATTTAATTTGATTTTTGAGAAATAAACACGTTGATACTATATCCAAAGTAAGCTATATCTTCACCAATTATGTGGGAAATTATGCTAATGCAACGATAATATACTCAACAACAAACACTTGGGGTTATTTAAATAATAAGACAAATAAATGGAGCGGTATGGTTGGTGATTTGGTTGAAAATATTTCTGATATTGGAGCTTCAGCAATGTTTTTTACTGCTGATCGTGTTCCACATATACAATATATAGCCATGATGACACCAAGTGGTTCTAAATTTGTGTTCAGACAACCAAAATTATCATTCACTGATAATGTATTCATTTTACCATTCAATTATGTAAGTTTTCTTTTAAAAAAAAACATACTCTTCTTGATCTAATTCTATATTCTTTATTATATAGCTCGTATGGTATTGTATAATTGGTCTAATTATCATTTCAATATTAACTTTGTTAATAGCTATATTTGCAGAAAACAGAATTATTTATACTCATAAGGTAAACACGCTTATAAACATTCAATATTTTTATATTATTAAAGAATTTTAAACAAGTCATATTCAATAAATTTTAGTTAGAAAAAAAAAATTACAAAATTATAACTTTGCTCATTTACAAAAATATGGTTTCTGGTCGTTATAAAAAAATATTAGTTTCTAATTTAAAATATTTAGTTCGAAAATTAAATAAATTCTATCCAAATATGTGTACATATAAATATCGTATATCATTTAACTTATTTTTTTTGTTCCCAAATACTACACTATTGTGTAATATTTGTAACTATAAAATGTGATTCAGAAAATTATTTGTAAGACCACCGTTTACTATCTAATACTCATATAAGACAATATTTTAGAATATGGACATACCAGGTATACAAAATGCATCGTTTCTAGATATTATAATCATTGTGTTTGGAGCATTTTGTCAGCAGAGCTCCTCAATTATTCCTAGAAGTACAACAGCACGAATAATTATGATGTTAATTTTTACAGTCTTAATGTTTTTATATACAAGGTTAATTAATTTTAATATTATTTAAATAATAACATAGTTTATAATTCATTACTTTTCTGTATATATATATATATATATATATATATACAGCTACTCTGCAAATATTGTTGCTCTCTTACAATCGCCATCATTCCGAATTCAAACTTTAGAAGATTTACTTAATTCCCGCCTGATACTTGGTGTACACGATACTGTATATAATAAGTACTATTTTCGAGTGAGTTATACTAATCATTTTTTATTCCTTTTTCAAAAATAAATAAATTATTTATTTATACAAAAGCATTCTACAGAAGTTGTCCATCAAAAAATTTATAGAAAAAAAGTTGTTAACAAAGACGGTTCTGAAAATTTTATGACTCTTGAAGATGGCGTCCAGAAAATGCAAAAAGAACTTTTTGCATTTCATATGGAACCAGGCGTAGGATATCAAATTATTAATAAAATATTCTACGAAGATGAGAAATGCGGCTTACAAGAAATCAATTATTTGCAAGTTGCAGCTAATACTTGGTACGCTATTCAAAAAAAATCATCCTACAAGGAAATTTTAAAAACTGGGTAATTAATAATTAGAGTATTTATTTAAAAAAAAATTCGAACAGTCTATATATTTTATTTTCATTAGAATGATGAGAATTCACGAAACTGGTATAAGAGATCGAGAAAATTTTAAATTTTATACCAAAAAGCCAAAATGTAGTGCAGGAGGAGCTAAATTTATTACGGTTGGACTTGTTGATACACGACCGGCTATACTTGTATATATTTGGGGATGCATAGTTGCTATTATAATATTATTTGTTGAAGTAATATTTAAAAAATGTTCAAAATATTCAAGTAAACTTTAGATTGAAAGAAGACAAGGGATAATTATAATGATTAATTAAAATTTTATATAAACCATTGTTAAGGCGAAATTATAACAATTGTTCTAATTAATCTTTCTTAGATGTGGTTGAATTAAATAAAATAATAAAAATGTGTTAATATATACACATATTAAATAAATAAATCAAGTATTTATTAATTTTTCATGTTAATATTGGTAGTACAAATTGGAAACCTCAAATGGTTCCAATGCTACAAAAGTGGTGATTTTGATGTGGAAGACAGGAAGTGTCCCGTTTTCCGGTGAAAAAGTTTTGAAGACATAGAATTGGAAGCATTACTGGATGATTAACCATGTGAAATACAATAACGACTTGCAGATTCATCGAGCATTACTTAAAACAAGCCATTTCCAAAAGTAAGAAAATTGAAAGTTAATCGTTTGAAAGCTTTGGGAATGATCCAAAAGGAAGAAAATTGGGTGCCATACGAGTTTAAGCCGACACACGTCGAACGGCGTTTTTTCACGTCGGAGCAGCTGCTCCAACAGCAGAAATGGAAGGGTTTTCTGCATTGTATTGTGACTGGCGGATTAAAAGTGGATGTATTATGATAATCCAAATCGAAAAAAATAGTGGGGACGCTGCGGCTATGCATCAACATTGACGGCAAAGTAAAAAAAATGCTACGAATTTTGTGGGACCAGCTGAGGGGCGTGGTTTATATGAGCTGTTGCATTCATCACAGGCGCTCTCTGCCGAGCACAACTGATGTGATTGAGCATAGCATTTTGCAGCACGACAACTCTCGGCCACATGTTGCAAAGCTGGTCAAAACCTTAGATTATAGAAGAACTGCATGTGCCTCTACAAAAAAATTGTGGCACATTTTTGTTGGCAAAAATATTCGTAGAACGTACACACATGAAAAATAACAGAAACGGCATAAATCATTGGGGGTCAATTTTAAACTTCATTATGTGATTGAAGCGGTTCGTTTAAAACCATTTTCATATGTGATGTCATTTATGCGTAAACAAATAAATTTTTGAATATTGAGGATTTTGTTGTTTGATAGAATTAGTTTTTATAAATTTGTAATAAAACACAGTGTATGTATATTAAAATATTACTTATTTATTTATTATATATTTTCATTTTATTTATTTCACTATATATTATTAATTAGAACATAATTCTAAAATGGAAGAGCATTTACAAATACCGTATAAATTGCAATTTATTTTAATTATATAAAAACAATTATGTTATGTGCACAAATAAAAATCCAATTCAAATTTCCAAAATGAATTAAATGAAAGAATGTGATATTATGTTGAATTTAAAACCACACCGCAACTTAGTAAATATAAATTTTAATGTTAAACAATATTGAAAGCTTCTTTATAATATAAATGTGCGTTTGTGAATTGAAATGGTAATTTAAATAGATATTTGAATTTAAATGAAATTAAAAATAAAGCATCAATTACGTATGAAGTTCTTAATAAAATATAAGTTAATCGTATACAATATTATAGCAAATGCTTTAAAACTAAATTACAAGGTGAAAATTTAATGTACTTAAATAATTAATAACTCATATTCGAAAAAAATTTAAAACATTATTATTTAGTAAATGCATTACAAAATGGTCTAATAGAGTAAGCGAAAGCACAAATGCAAAAAATTTATTTAAATAATAAGCCTGCCGAATATACTTTATTTATTTTAACACAATGAAAACAGCAAAGGAAAACAGACTGAAAAATGCGTTCCCTTAAATTTTCTTACACACACTTTACGTACACCGGCACTGACCTATTTTCTGGTAAACATTGAACTGTCAACATCACATTTGTTTACATTTATTGAATGCCGAACTTTTCACTTTTTAATCACTTTTTGGAAAAAATATATCATTAAAGGCCATTTAGGCACATTATAAATCAAATTTTTGTTAATTTATATAGTAAAAATAAAGATGTCAACTCACCGAAAGATAAAAATTTCCGGTTTCCTTATTCCGTTGAATTAAAAGCAACCCTTTGTAAAACACTTCATTTTCTTAAATAAAAATTTCCTAGATATCAGTGGGTCATGTCTACATAAAATTTCCTGGCATAATTATTGCAGAAGCGGCGAGAAATCATAATGCTTGCAAACTTGTGTGTAGATTTTCTAAAATAAAAACGAAAATTAGATGTCAGTGGGTGTCATGTCTACATAAAATAATCTAAACAAAAGTATATAAGCGTTTCGATTTCTCACCGCTTCTGCAATAATTATGCCAGAAAATTCCGTCTACATATACGGAAATCTGACGTACGAGCCTATCCATGTATTCTTTAATCTAAAGTTAAAACCTACCTGAAAATACTGAAATGGGACGTCCTGTCATACTTACCGTATTCTCCTGGCATTGCCCTTTCCGACTACTACCTCTTCCGATCAATGACGCGTGGCCTAGCTGAGCAGCATTTCCGATGTTACGAAGAGACTATAAATTGGGTCGATTCGTGGATCGCATCACAAGACCAGTAGTTCTTTCGACATGAAATCCGTATGCAAGAATATGTGAGCATTTTTCCACAATAAAGCATCAAATTTTGAAAGAAAACACCGATTTCCAAAATTATATTTAACATATTTAAAAATTAAATTTTTAAATATATAAAAATAAATCTTCGTCTTATATGCAATTATAAACAATGTTGAATTATATAGTAAATAGATAATACAGGATTATCCATTTTGTAGTTTGAAAAGGACAGTCCGGTGTCATTTGGCAATTATCAAACATATATGATTCTTTGATATAAAGTTCATTTATTTTAAGATTTGCCCTTTTACATCTTAAATAGCTTAGTTACCAAACAATGTGCTGAAATTTTAACCACTTTTCACAAAATTGAAAGTATTAAGAAACAAAATTTTCTTCAGCGATGAGGCTTAAATTCTTGCTTGGTAGATAATAAGTAAATTTGTCATATATGGAGCACTTTATATCCACAAGCTACTGTGAAAAAGCCATTGAAACCGCGAAAAGTGACTGTTTGGTGTACATTTTAGTTTGAAGGTGTCGTTGGCTAATATTTCTTTGAATATGAAGAAGAACATGGCTATATGTAAAGCGAAATTTTTTAAATTGACCCTCAAAGACTTTAATATGAACCATATGTGGCTTTAACAGGGTGGTGCCGCAAGCCACACAACATCGAAACAATTTTGATTTTATTACGCGAAAAGTTCCTAGGACTTGTAATTTGTAGATTTGATGGTGTTAATTCGCCTCGTAGATCGATGCGATTTAAAAATAGGAATTTAGCAATCCTCAAACTTTATAGCATTTATAAACTAACATCCGTTAAGTAATGGTTCATTTAAAACCCGAAAAAGGTTCGAAGCTGTGGTTGTAGGTCTCATGGCAGCTTTCTAAATTATGTTAAACTCGTATTTTAATATTTTTTTAATTTTTTTTATTTTTAACCATATTTAGTTCTAAAAATATATCAAAGCAATTCTTGTTACTAAATTATTATTATTTTTATATAATCTTTATGCTCCTTGTTTATTTTGTTTTCTCCTCTTACTTGACTTGGTTCCGGTGCTCCGATGCCTAACGAGCCATCGCGTCCTAGATACGCGGTCTGTTCAAAAAGTATCGCGAATTTTGAATTTCCGCGGGTTATGTATATTCGATTTTTGATTTTTGTGGCGTTATGTTGGAACTCATGTCTCTGATTTATGCCGACAAGTTCGGCAATTTTGAATGTTCAGTTAATTTTTGACAGCTGGTTTCCTTGCACATGTTTTGGCTCGTCTTCGATTATTGCCTATTTCAAAAAATCGATCAAAGAATCTGTATCAAATTTTGTGTGAAAAACAAAATTAATTGCGTGGACGCATTTTGAATGTTGACTGTGGCATATGGAGAAGCTACCTTGGACCGAAGCAACGTTTATCGGTGGTACAAAATGTTCTCAGAGGGCCGAGAAGATGTGAACGACGAAAACGTCGAATGGGAAGGTTTTGCTTACAGTTCTCTTCGATTGCAGGGCGTGGTGTATCATGAGTGCTTGCCACAGGGTAGTACGGTCAATAAGGAATATTACCTTCAAGTTAATATGGTAGGGATTACTTTGAAGAGGACAAAATAGATATGAATAAATAAATAATTTTTGAAAAAAACAAAGTTCGCGATACTTTTTGAACATACCTCGTATATTTAATTATAAATTCTTTTTGTCTGGTTTCATATTTACTTTTGAATGATGTTATATTTATTGCATAATATAATTAAATAAAATTTGGTATTCGTATGTTTTTTATTTAAATTTATTCTGCGAATCAGTTAAATAAGATATTCATTTAATTATTGTTAGCAATTTAAATAATTTTGCAGCCAGATAAGATCAAAAAATTTAGAATATAGCATTATTAAGAATATCTTTCAATCTATGGTATACATGTAAAGTTAATCTGTATATTATTTATAACAGAATTGACTGTTCTCTTTATTATTATAAATAAATATTATAATACTTTGATAAAATGTATAAAAAGTAGGGGTAAAATATTTTTCCAAATCGATTTATACTCGAATTCCTAATTATTATAAAATAGTTAAATAAATAAATTATTGGCAATCTATTGATTTTTATATTCAGCATTATAAAGAATGAAATCAATTCGAACATCTTCTCCAAGTATCGTTTTTCCATCAATAGGCAATATTTTTATTTGATTTCTTCAGTTCGGTTTTCGACTCTTTTACATTGATTGCTTCTTTAAAATTATTCATATTTTCCATATTATAATATTTAGGTTTGGTTTCAGTATCAGATAAAGCCTGTAATACTGCTGGATTATCTATAGTATTTTCCTTATTTGAAAGTTTATCTGAACCATATATAGGAACTTTTCCATCATTTAAGAGGTAAAATTTATCTATAAAATCATCCGATTCCAGATAGTTATCTTTTACATATCCATATGGGTTGAAATCAATATTTGCATCATAGTTATTTATTTCCCCATCACTGTTTGATAGTACACAGTTTTTGCAATCATCCTCTTCATTGCAAGTAGATTCACGTATATTTGGTTCTTCAATGGAACTAAATAGTTTTTCGGAATTTCCATTAATATGATTTGACAAACCTTTTATATATTCCCGTAGAGTATCACGCTTATCAATTTTAATTTGTTCATCGGAGGGGTTTTCATAATTTTCCCCTTCTGATTGAAGGACATTATCGATATCAATATAAGGAACTTTCTCATCTTCATTTTGTGGTGCAATAAATTCGTAAAATGTCTTCGCTGGTGATGGTTGTTCTATAGGAATTTGATTTTCAATTGGACTTTTTAGTTTAATATATTTTTCAATATCGAAATTGAATATTTCTGGTGGTGCGTTAAGACTGCGTATAAATTTATCAATAGCCTCTTCTTGATCTTGACTAACTCGAAACTTGATATCAGTTAATTCTGAGAATTCTGGAAAATCCTCTTCTTCCTCTTTTATTAGCGTCGACTTCTGATTTGTATTATCTAAATGGGAATTATCCTGTTCTTGTAACAAATCTTGATTCGGAAATATATGCTCACTTATTGGAATTATGTTAATTGATTTCAATCGTGACGAATCCTGATGACCCTTTTTTGGTTTCTTCTTTCTTTTGCTTTTCTTTTTACCAACAAGCATTTGTTCATCGTCCTCAAAATCATCATACAATTCTAAATCATTGTTATTATCTTTAGATATTTTTTTTAAGCGTTTGGGACTATAATTATAATCATAATAATTATCTATATCTATGGAGACTTTGTTATTATGAATATTTTCCAGAGACCTAGAAACATCGGAAACCGCTTTATCAATTCTACTATCCAATTGGGAAGTATCACGTTTTTTATAATATTTTTGTGCAAAATTGGGATCATTTGAATTTTCAGAAGATTCTCTAGAGTTCTGTAATGATACTTGATCATCAATAAAGTTATCCGAGTAAGGTGGTCCTATTATGTTATTTTGTATAGTTTCCATTAACGGATCTACAGCCAATAATATTTATAATATTAGTAATAATTTTTTTATATTTTACAAATTAATTTATACCTTTTATATATTGAAGAATAACTTCTTGCACATCGTCTTGATTATGCTTAAATTCACCATCTTGGTTCGACTGTGGCAGTTTGATCAAATTCATATTCGTATTAATTTCATTCATTTTTAATGGTGTACAATTGGTTGAATTTTTTACATTTTCATCACCTGCTAATGAAAATGCAACATTTTCAAGAAGATCACGGGTTTTATCAATCATGTCTTGTATGCATTTTAAATCGATATGTTTTTGTGGAAATTTTCCAATCTCATCAACAGAATGATGTAGATGGGCCAAAAATTTTAATTTATTAGAAAATTGATCATATGATTTTTCATTATGAACGCCTGCAAAATATAATATGTGCTATAAGCATAGAATAGAAATGTTAATACAGCAGAAAAATAACCATATTTGTTATAAATAAAGAATACCGATTATTATTATTGAGGAAAAAACTGAACTATTTCGGGGGAAAAACATTTACCCACTGATAAATATTGACAGCATTATAAAAAATGGGGAAATTTTGCGATCTTAGTTTTTTGTTTTTGTTGATAATAATAAGTATAAATAGCTAATCTTTTCTTTAATAGTCTCAGACACTAATCTTGAGCCATTTAAGAACATTCGATTATAATTGTGCAGTAACATTTTATTAAAATGAAGCTTTCATTGAGTTTATTGGCTATAATGTATTTGTGCTATTGTATGGGAACACTAGCTCAACCATTAAATTTGGATTTGGAAGACATCGATATTGCGACTTCAGATCATATTCGTCCAAAGCGGGCTACGTGTGATCTTGCAAGTGCATTTGGGGTTAATCATTCACTGTGTGCTGCCCATTGTATTGGTCTCGGTTATCGTGGGGGATGGTGTAATGGTCAAGCTGTTTGTAATTGCCGCCGATAATGCTAACTAATTTTTAAAAAAAACTTATATTGAAATAAATGTTATGAAAAACTATGAATTTGTATTTATTTTGAGAGAGATATAAAAATAATTTGTTCATTATGCAAGTCGTAAATACTATTAAAGGATTATCCATTTTGTGGTTTGGAAAATACTGCCCTGTTATTTGATAGTTTTCGAACATACCATATATATATGGTCATCCAGTATTATATTTATTTATTGTAAAATTTGGTATAATAGATTCTGAATCGTGTTATTACGAAACAATGAGGTAAAATTTTAGATTCTGAATCGTTTATTTACCAAATGGTGGTCTATTCTTGCTCGGTGGATACGTCAATAAGTAAAATTTCCATATATGGGGCTCTAAAAACACACAGTTGATTGTGAAGAGACCATTATATGGTATGCACGAAAAGTGACTGTCTGGTGTGCACTATAGTCTAAAAGTGACATTGGCCTTTATTTATTTGAAAATGAAGAAAAAGAGACTGTTAACGTCAATTCCCTGGCCTATTAAGTTTTTTTAGCCTGATCTTGAAGATTTTAATTTAGACCATATTCGATTTAAAAAAGATGCTGCAAGTCACATAATATAAAAACTTTTGGTTTTATTGAGCGAAAAGTTATCAGGACGCGTAATTTCGAGAGTTGGTTATGTCAGTTGGTCTACAAGATCATGCAATTTGACGCCGTTCTTATAGGGTTACATAGAAGATCGTATTTATGCAAAAAGCAACATCCATCAAGTAATAGTCGAATTGTAGCCCAAAATTTGTTGAAAAAGTCATACAAATTTATCTCAAAAGGTTCAAATAATTTTAGATTTTATGCATAATGGCAAATTTTTTTGAAATATTATTCAATAAAATTTTAATCGAAACCTGAATTGCAAGTATGTTTAATTTAACTGTACTTTTTAAAGCGTAAGTTGGATAATCCTTTAGGTGTATAATCCGAAATCCGCTGTTTGGTAATAGATGGTGTGAGTGAGCGTATTAAGCTACCATGAGCACGCCATACTTTTTTTCATGAGTTTGACATCTGTTGTCAGCAATTTCGTACAACAACATACATTTTTCCTTTGGTAATCATGTCTAGTTTTGTGCCAGAAAGGGCATATGCGGGAAGCTCTGCTTTTATGCTTCAATTTGAAGAAATCGGCTGCCGAATCGCATCAAATGGTTATGGAGGCTTATGGTGACAGTGCTTTATCGGAAACAACGTGCTGAGATTGGTTTCGTCGGTTCAAAGACGGCAATTTTGACTTGTGGGACAAGAGGCGTGAAAATCGGCCTAGGAAGGTTGAGGACCATCAATTGCAGGCTCTTTAGGACGAAGACGATACCCAATCACAAAAAATGCTCGCGGAGTAACTGGATGTTACTCAACCAGCCATTTCCTTAGGTCTGCGTGCCATGGGGAAGATTGAAAATATCGGAAAATGGGTCCGCATGAATTAAACAATAGGCAGATAGAGCGACACCAAAACACATGCGAAATTTTGATCGCCAGACGAAAAAGAAAGTCGTTCCTGCATAGGCTTGTGACAGGCAATGAAAAGTGGATATATTTCGAGAATCCTAAACACGAGAAGGAATTTTTTTGGCGTGGTATCCACAAATTGCTTAAGAAATGGGAAAAATGTGTAGCTAGCGAGGGCAAGTACTTTGAATTAATTTGTTTTTGCTTTCTACTAAAAAAAAAGTGCGTTTTTGACTAAAAAACAGCAGATTTAAGCTTATTCTTTTTTAAATAATTTAAGGTTTTATGCTTAATGGCAAATTTTTTAAAATATTATTCAATAAAATTTTAATCGAAATCTGAATTGCAAGTATGTTCAATTTAACTTTAGTTTTTAAAGCGTAAGTTGGATAATAATCCTTTAGTTCAAATGCATTTGATACGATCTTGGAACGTCATAAAATATTATGGAATTTTCGCTAAAAAAATGAATACTAAGGAAATGTTAATTGAAAAATAAATACAAAAAGTTGAAGAAATTAATTCTACAAATCAAAGCATTGGCCCATCTTACATATCGACTATTTGTGTTAAAAAAAAAATTTAATCTATTCTCACCGTTCTCCTACTCACCTGATTCATTCTTTGCTATATTAATATCAATATCCAATTTGATTGTATCGTTTGACGCTGTTGTGGTTTTATTTGGCAAAAATATCTGATTATTATCGAAAGTTTCATTTAGTCTTTTACTATCATTCATATGAAGGTATTGAATAAAAAATTTCTTTTTATTCTCTTTGAAACATTTCAAAAAACTTTTCACATATTCAAAATCAGCTCTTGATAAATTTTTAAATATTTCCGAAAATATTGCTGTCATATTCGCACTTTGCACATTTCCATTTGTTAATTTACTTAATGTGTATGGTATTCGTTGAATTTGAGAATTTTCATTAGAGCTCTTTCGATTTGGACTATGCGCATTATTTACGACATTACTTTGAAGCGGCGAAATATTATCTAACAATAAATTGGTATTTGGCAGAATATCATTATAATTGAAATCTAATTGATTAGAGGATGAACGTCTTTGTTGTTTTTTTTCATCCAAGGCAACCAATAATTGTTCAAAAGGATCAAATTCATCATACAAAGAAGAATTCTTATCTTTTCCAAATAAATGTTTGAATTTAATTTTGATCTTTTCGAAAAATCCCGGTGGTTTTTGTGTTGTAACATTATTTTTAAAAGTGACTAATTTTTCTGTTACATTATATTTTGGCAGTTTTGTAATTCCGTCTGATTGTGAATTTTGATAGTATTCAGTTGGTTCTACCGAAGTACTTGTAGATAATTCACTATTATTTCCATATTCATCAGAGCTATTGTTAGATTGTTTTTTGAAAATTCGTTGCATTGGAAAATAGAAAAAATTCCTATTACTGGAAATTTGATTATTGTTTGAATTTCGTTCAATCCGATTCAAATAATCCCTATTATTCGATACGATTGTTGGTTTTTGAGCTTCATTCGAAGAATATCCACGCTTTTGTAAATATGTAGCCGGAAACTGCCAATTTTCTTTCAACTTCTCTAATAAATCTTTATAATTTATATTATTTTGTTCGTTTCTAAGATCTTCAATCTTTTCAATAGTTTCATCTATATTATCGATATTAAATTCTTCTCCTTTCCGAGACTGATCATTATTATCATATGGTACATTTTCTATATATTGATTGCTATAAACTCTCCGACTAATAATTGTGATCATAAACAAAATCCTAAAAAAAAATTATAAATAATTTTTTTAAATTTTTTATAGTAAATAATTTCAATTTTTTACCATATAGAAAAATATTTATACATTAAAGTATACGTTCATTGATAACTTTATTACTTTAAGTATTAAAACAATTAACCAAATAAAAATTAAAAATATATATATCTATTTTTTACATATCAAAATAAATAATTTTATAATAAGCGAAAGAAAAAAACAAATTCTATTTAATTTGACATTTGTTAAAACTCATACAAATTACTGGCATCTATGATAAAATTCATATTTAATTATTTTTTTTTTGTTATTTTTTAAATATAGACTTTCTTTTTAAATAATACTATTATTTATGATATTTATTGATTTATTTGATTTAGAAAATATTTATGTAATTAAGATATTCAAATAATTCGATAAAAAGTAAAAAAATAAAATATAAAATTTATATAATAGGAAATTTAATATTAACATAATTATTAATCTTTATTTTTTTTAAATTAAACTAACTTTGATTCAGACTTCAAATTCGTTAGGTAATTCATTAAATATTTTAAGTGCATTGTGCATTAACACATATCCTTGGTTTTTTCGTTCCTTACATATTCTAATCTAAAATCTTGACCATTTCTCAATGAACAATTTTTGAATGTTATAATTATTAATATAATTCAATTTATTCAGATAATAAACTATATTTCATTTTAAATACTAATACAGGGTGTATTTTATGTTGCAGTTAGAAGTTTTTTTTAATAACTTTTAAATTAAATATAATTTTATAATTTCTATTTCATTGATTGATTATATGGTCTTTAAAATTATATATGAGGTCTGTTCAAAAAGTATCGTGAATTTTGAATTTCCGCGGGTTATGTATATTCAATTCGATTTTTGATCACACTTATGCCGATTTTGAATGTTCAGTTAATTTTCGGCCATTTTGAAAAACTGAACATTCAAAATGGCCGAAGTTAAGTTCGGCCATTTTGAATGTTCAATTAATTTTTGACAGTTGCTTTCCTTGCACGTGTTTTGGCCCGTCTTCGATTTTTGCCTATTCCATAAAATGGATCAAAGAATCTGTATAAAATTTTTTGTGAAAAACAAAATTTATTGCGCCGACGTATTCCGAATGTTGACTGTGGCAAAATGTTCTCAGAGGGCCGAGAAGATGTGAACGACGAAAAGCACCCTAGCACGTAAACAACAGACGAAAACATTGATGAAGTGTAGAAAATAGTATTGGCCAATCATCGAATCACCATTAAAGAAGTTGCTGAGGACTCAAACATATCGATTAGTTCTTGCCATTCGATTTTTACCAATGATTTGGCGTGAAACGGGTCGCCGCGAAATTCGTACCAAAATTGCTCAATTTCGACCAAAATCAGCATCGCATTAACATTGCTAAGGAGCTGTTGCACTCTGTCCGCGACGACCCAAATTTGCTCCAGAGGATCATAACTGGTGACGAATCATGGCCTTATGGTTATGACGTTGAAACCAAAGCTCAATCATCACAATGGAAGCTGCCGCACGAGCCAAGACCGAAAAAAGCGCGCCAAGTTCGGTCGAATGTGAAGGTTTTGCTAACAGTTTTCTTCGATTGCAGAGGCGTGGTGTATCATGAGTTCTTGCCACAGGGTAGAACGTCCAATAAAGAATATTACCTGCAAGTAATGCGCAAGTTGTGTGAAGCAATCCGGCAGAAACGCCCGGATTTGTGGAAGAAGAAAAATTGGCTTTTGCACCATGATAACGCCCCTGCTCACGCATCGTTGCTTGTGCGCGAATTTTTGGCCAAAACAAACACACTAATAATGCCGCAGCCACCGTATTCCCCAGATCTGGTCACCCTGTGACTTTTTCTTGTTCCCGAAACTGAAGAGCCCCTGAAAGGATGACGCTACGCTACGATTGAGAAGCTAAAGACAGCATCGAAGAAGGAGCTGAACAAGATCACAAAAAATGATTTTTTGAAGTTCTGCGAGGATTGGAAAAACGTTGGCACAAGTGTATAATATCTGGTGGTGATTACTTTGAAGGGGATAAAATAGATATTCATGAATAAATAAATAATTTTTGAGAAAATACAAAATTCGCGTTACTTTTTGAAAGGACCTCGTAGCCTCGTCGTTGACAAAAGGTTGTTAGAATAATCAGCATACAAAGCCTGTTGTTCCAGCGCCCAATCGATATATCTTTGGCATATTCCATGGTAAATTGAACTATCCTTAATATGAAATATATTATCCATATATATATACATATATATGGATAATATATTATTATATATATGAATAACCCAAGAGTTGCTTGAGTTATAGTAGGATTGTGGCGAGTTTATAATAGGACCCAAGAATTGTGGCGAGTTTATAGTAGGATCTTTTCTTATTTCAGGGAAAAAAAATGGTTTTATATCATAGATTAACATTTTCGTTTTTCAATTCGTTTTTGACAATACATCTAATTTTTTTTTGACCAGATCTCATATAAAATATAAAACAAGTCAATTGTTTGCTTCTGGCCACGTCACAAGACGAGCTCTTTTAAGCACATTTTTCATAAAATTTTCGCAGACTTCTGGTTTTATTTCAGCATTTTCATTTCGAATGTTGTCCTTAAGTATCAAGGTTATAGTTAGTTTGTTAGTGTATCTTTTCCTTCAAGTATCCCCCGTTCGAAGAAATCGGGAGGGTTCAACGCGGTGGATCGTGGGGGCCAGTCAATTTCACCACTTTTTGAAATTATTCGGCCGGGAAAAAATACTCTTAAAATTTGCCTCGCAGCACGAGCTGTGTTTGATGCGACACCATTTTGTTAGAACCACAGATTCTGTAAGTCTAATTGATCCAATTTGGGCAGAAGAAAGTTTTCCAACATGTCCCGATAGCGATCACCAGTAACTGTTACAGCATTGCCTCCAGCATCCTCAAAAAAATATGGTCCAATGATGCCGCTGGCCCAAAACCCGCACCATACTGTTACTCTACTGTGTAGTGGTCTTTGGTGTATCAGTTAAGGGTTTTCAGTGCCCAAATTTCGGCTATTCTGATTATTTACAAAGCCAGCCAAGTCGAACTGTGCTTCGTCGCTCATAATGATTTTTTGACAAAAGATGTAAAACTCAACCACTCTAGCCGTTAAATACTCAATAATAAATTATTGTCAATTAGTCTCTACTACTGTCAAATGCCAATAGACAAATCTAATTTAAACCAAAATGGCGTCTAAACAAAATCAACCTGAAACATAAAAAGCACCCTGTATTAACATCCTCTGGTTAACATTTAGCCACTGTTAAGAATTTACCATTAACAATCTGGATAATTCTATACTTACTCTTAAAATTATTAATTAATAATTAATCGCTTTATTTAATATCTTTTGCAATCTGGTCATAATTTCTCTATTGCGTATAAAAATAACTGTTGATCAGTACTCAAAATGTGGGTTAGTTATCGCATTTTATATCTTAATTGCGCCCATATATGAAGTATCCTCTTTTATGTTATCTTAGCCACAAAAAAAAACTTTCTTTTGCATTTTTTTTGGAAATATGTTATATATGTGGAACTTGAAACTCAAATAATGATACTTAAAAAATTTAATTTTTTGTACAGTTTCTAAATTAATATTATTATGTATTATTCAATGTACCATTAACAGTTATACATTTGGATTTATCAAATATAAGTTTTAATTTCTTCATATTGAACCAAATTTTTTAATGTAATATTTATTTTATAAGCACAATCATCAGCAGAATCTTCTACTATCAAATTATCTCCAACAACAACTTTTTCTGTATCATAAATATAAATTAAGAAAAGTTACAAACCAAGAATTGTGCCCTGTGGTACTCCTAAATTAACCTCAATTAAATGAGAAACCATCTCATTCACCTTACCATATTTTGTTGACCTCTGTAAAATATGATTTTAACAACACTAACTCGGTACCTTCAATACCATATTTTACAAGCTTCTAAAGTAAAATTAACCGATCGATAGTTTCAAATGCTCTACGCAAATACAGAAACACTGCTACGAGTATTATTGATTTACCATGGTGGATTATCATTTTGGACTACCAAATTGATTAAAGCCTTATGCTACGATTCGACGGAATTCGTCGATCCAATATTCTTCTGAAGTTTGTCCAATTTGACGACCTCTTTAACGCCGATTACACCGTTCGAGCAATAGACGAATTATTGCCTCAGCACGAAAATTTATGTTCGTGCACTTGATAAAAATTGGCCCAGTTAATTTATTTGACATTTGTTTTATTTTTACAAACAAATTTTCAATTGTATTTATTGCAAATATTAAAAAAAATATTTGAACAACATAAAAGAAAATAATAATTATATTAAATAAGGGAAAATCGAATAATTCAAGAGAATGTAGCAACGAAAACGAAATGCAGCAATGGGAGCAGCAGGCGCAGCGATGTTGGACGATAGCGAAAACGATGACAAGTAAGAGCTGCAGCACAAACAGCGCTTAGGTGCGGAAAGCGTGGTAAGAACTGATGTACACGGAAAGTTATTGTCGAAACTTGGCGGCGGTGATCACTTCAAGCAGAAATTGTATAGCAATTTGCACCGTCTTGGCAAAGCTGATTCCGATTACCTTTTAGAATTTGTCTCGCCGTTAATTGCCAAACAAGATAAGCCAATATCCAGACTTGGTAATCCAATATAGTATTTTGCAATTTTTTTTTTTACAAAAAAACCGGCAAATTATAGCAAAAATTGCAATAATTCTCGCGCTAGAATACGCAGCCCGTATGAAGATTTTGGTTCGAGCAGTTCGTTATCTAAATTGATCGAGCGCCTACAATTTGAGGCGATTATACCATTAAGTCTAATAGTCTAACATAATAGTCTGACATAAACGCAAAGTGCGCGTGCTTGGGATTGTGCAGCTTCGCCACACATAAAGTTAGTGTATTAGTTAGTCTAATCATAATGTAATCGCTTGAATGACATTCAACAATAGTTTTGGGTACTTTTTAAATTTTCATCAGGTAATTTTCACTTTGCATATGTTAAAATAAATTTATATTTTAAACAATAAATATGGAAATATTGGGTTGTTCGGAAAGTAATTTTTTTCCCCAGCAGAGGGAGTAATTGTATTTGGTTCACAACCAACTTAACACTTAAGCCGCATAATCATATGTATTTTGATAGCTGTCATAGTAAGGCTTGTTTGTGAAAAAATTCGATTGATTCTACATAGTAGTTTTTGGTTGATACCCTTTCAAATATTGAAAGTGAAAAACAGCATTTTCGACATATTTTACTTTTTTACTATAGAAAAGATAAAAATGCTGTTCAAGCAAGAAAAAAATTCTTGTTGTAAGGCTTGTTTGTGAAAAAATTCGATTGATTCTACATAGTAGTTTTTGGTTGATACCCTTTCAAATATTGAAAGTGAAAAACAGCATTTTCGACATATTTTACTTTTTTACTATAGAAAAGATATAAATGCTGTTCAAGCAAGAAAAAAATTATCCGATGTGTATGGAGAAGATGTGTTAAGTGAGCGCTAGTGCCAAAACTGTTTTTCAAAATTTCGATCCGGCAATTTTGATCTTGAAGATTCACCACGTTCTGAAAGGCCAGTTGAAGCTGATGAAGACACAATAAAGGCATTAATTGATGAAAATAAAGATTAAATTTATCGAATTCGACCGTTCATGATCATTTAAAACGGCTAGGTTTAATCTCAAAGCTCGACATATGGGTTCCTCTTCTTTTTACGGAAAAAAATGTATGCCGTCGCATTGACGTTTGTGATTTGCTTCTCAAACGACAAAAAAATTATCCATGTTTGAAGCGTATCATCACATCATCAATGTTAAGTGCAAAAGATCCTGGAGTAGAAGACATGAAGCGGCTCAAAGCACTTCGAAAGCCAATATTCAAAAAAAATGTTATGCTATCTGTTTGGTAGTCAACGAAATCGTTTATTTTGAGATTCTAACAATCAATTCTAAAGTGTACTGTCATCACTTGGATTAATTGAATGATTCACTTAAAGAAAAAAGGCCAGAATTGGTCAATAGGAAAGGTAAAGTGTTCCAACAGGATAATGCGAAACCACATACAAGTTTGACCACTCGGCAAAAGCTTTTGGAGCTTGGATGGGATATACTGCCATACCCACCATACTCTCCAGACCTAGCAGCTTCCGATTATCATTTGTTCCGGTTTATACAAAATGTTTTAGATGGTAAAACGTTTAATTCAATTGAGGAGGTCAAAAATCACCTTGGATCAGTTTTGTGCCAGCAAAGAACAAAAATTTTATGAGCATGGAATCATGCTACTACCAGAAAGATGGCAAAGGGTATTGGATCAGCCTGGACAATATTTAATTGAATAACATATTAATTCACTATAAGAAAATCGTCTTTCATTTTTATAAAAAAACGAAATTACTTTCCGAACAACCCAATATTAAATTTAATAAAATTTTATCACAAATGAAATAAATACGAATGAATGAACATGCAGCCGCACAGTAAATATAGGAACTATCAAATGCCAAAATAAATGACGTGTAAATGCTGAGTTCTCGTAACGAGCAAGAAGAACAACGTTATATGTAGTATACGCACGAGCGAGCACGATGAAATCATGTAGGAAGAATTTCCCCTTCTACATTCTCCGCATGAGAAAAATTTGTGCGTCTACACGTAAATATCGTGCACTCACACGATCAGTGCAATATACCAGGAAACTTTTCCTAGAGATTATTGGCAGGAGAAAATCGTGTATTAGACGCATATTGTAATTTAAGCTTTAGAGTAAATCTCCTTATTTTGTTCTTCTTGAACATTCTAGATCAAGGGGAACATGTTTGAGCATAGTATATTACAACGCTCATGCCGAAAAAATTGACGTTTTTTCCTAAAATTCGAGGATATCTCGAAAGGTGTAATCATAGCTTTATAGTCATTATTTTTCTGAAGTCGGGGATTGATATTTAAAAATTAAGTTATTATTTAATTAAAAATACTTTTCTAATTGATTAAATACGAGTTTCTCCAATATTTTTAGACTGACAAGTCAAATCATATTGACAAGATGAACTTCATTACATTTCCTAGTATGGAGAAAAATACTTTCTATGGAAAATGGTACGTTTTCCAGTATCTAAAAATACTTTCCAGATACTGGGAAACGTACCATTTTCCATAGAACAATTTATTATTCATAAAAAACAAATTTATATCTTTTTTATTATTGAACAAATTTAATATTATCATTAGTTTATTTGTATTTATTAATTTAAATTTGAATTTACAACGAATATTTTTAATCAGATTTTAATATGATCTCTGCTGATTAATTTCTATAATACTGTTAAAAAAATATTCATTAAATCTAGAAGTAATATCCAAACTATTACGAATTCTATAATTATTGAAAATTACTTTTATAATTTCATTTTTTTTGTTTCATTTTGAAAAATATAATTCTTTATTTACAATTAAATATTTATAAATAATATAAATCTATTTAATCATAAACTTCATTTGAATTATTTTTTGTCGTTGTTTAATAGAGAGAAAAAATTTAAGATATTAAAGTTGTTTGCAATTTTTCATTTTCCTGTTCTTATTCTTATTTAATGGTATCTATTGTATAAATACATTTTACAAATCACGTCATCGAACAATTTATTTAAATTACGATTTTAAATCCTTATTGTATGGTTGATTCGTGTAGCTGGTTGCTCGTATCCTTGGTATAACATTGAAACGATAGAAAATAAACCATGGATACACTGTGTTTCCTTAAATAATTTTTATTAATCGTGTCAGAGCAGCTGTAAAATCTACCACCCCCATAACAATAAAGCTTCTATTATAAACAAAGTAAGTGTAATATTGTAAATAAGAAAAAAAAAACAAATTCTGGGAAAAAATGTACTTTGCCAAAGAGTTTGTGTGAATAAATCTTTTTGCAGCTAAGAATTAGATTCCCATAATATGGAATTGTATAAGAATTACTTCACATTCAATTAATATAATCAGTTTTTAGCTAAAGGCTTTATAAGCTGTTCATTTAATATGAATTACGTCTTGTCTTAGACAAGAATGGATTTTGTCAATTAGCTGTATTTTATTGCAGTAGAAATAATAATAGATAAATTTTCCATATGCTTTTAATAATATTTGAATCTTTCTATAAAAATTATATATTGTATCTTTATAGCACATGCATATATTTGAAACTTAGTTTCTTTTAATTATCTAATAAGCAATTATCCTATATGCGCTTTGGATAGTAAAGTTATATCAATACATTGAAAATTTAGATTTGAAATAATCTTTCAATTTATAACATTGCATTAACTTCGCCATTATACATTTAAATATAATATCATTTAGGCTTTGATCCTTTTGAGGTAGTTTTTTAATGGCTTTTTCAAAAATTTCGGACTATGATACGGTTATTAATTGACAGATGTTTGACTTTAAATACTCCAAAGTTTGAGGATTGTCTGCTTAAACCTCTTTTTCTGATTTAAAGATTGTCTGTATAAACTAGATTTTAGCCACATAATCAAAAGTGAAACGTCATATCTCAAAAGTGAAACGTCATTATCAAATCTCGAAATTACGTGTCCTGTTAACTTTTCGCACAATAAAACCAAAATTTTTTATATTGTGTGACTTGTAGCACTGTTTTGTTAAAACCGCATATGGTCTAAATTAAAATCATCAAGTTTAGGCCAAAAAAGTAGGTACTCATATGGCCATAGGGCACAGAATTAATGGTAATGATGTCGTCTTCTTCATTTTCAAAGAAATATTGGCCAATAACACTTTAAGATGAAAATAAATACCATTTTTGTGGATATAATTTATTTAAACAAAATCAAGACGATGTGCCAGAAGTTTTTCTATAATATTTAAAAAATATAAATTAATTAAAAAAATTAAAAAATTACTGACAATGTGCACTGATTAATGTTGACAGATGTCATATAAAAAAAAGTATGGCGTACCCATGGTAGCTTAAAACGCTTACTCACGCTATCTATTACCAAACAGGATTTAAGCTTATACACCTAAAGGAATATCCAACTTACACTTTAAAAAGGAAAGTTAAATTGAACATACTTGCAATTCAGGTTTCGATTAAAATTTTATTGAATAATATTTCAAAAAAATTTGCCATTATGCATAAATTCTAAAATTATTTAAATAGCTACTACAAAACGTCTGGTAGGGTTGGATCCTTTTGAGGTAAATTTTTGATGACTTTTTCAACAAATTTTGGGCTACAATTCGACTATTACTTGATGGATGTTGCTTTTTGCATAAATACGATCTTCTAGTAACCCTATAAGAACGGCGTCAAACTGCATGATCTTGTAGACCAACTGACATAACCAACTCTCGAAATTACGCGTCCTGATAACTTTTCGCTCAATAAAACCAAAAGTTTTTATATTATGTGACTTGCAGCTCCTTTTTTAAATCAAAAATGGTCTAGATTAAAATTTTCAAGATCAGGATAAAAAAACTTGGTTATGATAAGGCCAGGGAATTAACGTTAACAGTCTCTTCTTCTTCATTTTCAAATAATTAAAGACCATTGTCACTTTTAGACTAAATTACAGACCAGACAGTCACTTTTCGTGCATACCATATAATAGTCTCTTCACAATCAACTGTGTGCTTTTAGAGCCCCATAAATGGCAATTTTACTTATTGACGTACCCACTGAGCGAGAACAGACCACGATCGTACCCACTGAGCGAGAACAGACCACGAAGAGAAACGAGGCTACGGCAGAACTACCATGTTTGCAAAAAGTTTTTACATTGTTCGGTAAATAAACAACTCAGAATCTAAAATTTTACCTCATTGTTTGGTAATTACATGATTCAGAATCTATTATACCAAATTTTACAATAAATAAATATAATACTGGATGACATATATGGTATGTTTGAAAACTATCAAATAACAGGGCAGTATTTTCCAAACCACAAAATGGATAATCCGTATTTACGACTATTGCCAAATTATCTTTATGTCTCTCTCAAAATAAATACAAATTCATAGTTTTTCATAACATTTATTTCAATATAAGTTTTTTTTAAAAATTAGTTAGCATTATCGGCGGCAATTACAAACAGCTTGACCATTACACCATCCCCCACGATAACCGAGACCAATACAATGGGCAGCACACAGTGAATGATTAACCCCAAATGCACTTGCAAGATCACACGTAGCCCGCTTTGGACGAATATGATCTGAAGTCACAATATCGATGTCTTCCAAATCCAAATTTAATGGTTGAGCTAGTGTTCCCATACAATAGCACAAATACATTATAGCCAATAAACTCAATGAAAGCTTCATTTTAATAAAATTTTACTGCACAATTATAATCGAATGTTCTTAAACGGCTCAAGATTAGTGTCTGAGACTATTAAAGAAAAGATGAGCTATTTATACTTGTAATTATCAAAAAAAAAAACAAAGAAAAAACTAAGATCGCAAAATTTCCTCATTTTTTATAATGCTGTCAATATTTATCAGTGGGTAAATGTTTTTCCCCCGAGATTGTTCAGTTTTTTCATCAATAATAATAATCGGTTTTCTTTATTTATAACAAATATGGCTATTTTTCTGCTGTATTAACATTTCTATTCTACGTGTATGCTTATAGCACATATTATATTTTGCAGGGGTTCATAATAAAAAATCATATGATTAATTTTCTAATAAATTAAAATTTTTGGCCCATCTACATCATTCTGTTGATGAGATTGGAAAATTGCCACAAAAACATATCGATTTAAAATGCATACAAGACATGATTGATAAAACCTGTGATCTTCAAATGTTGCATTTTCATTAGCAGGTGATGAAAATGTAAGAAATTAACCCAATTGTACACCATTAGAAATACGAATATGAATTTGATCAAACTGCCACAGTCGAACAAATATAGTAAATTTAAGCATAATAAAGACGATGTGCAAAAAGTTCTTCTTCAATATTTAAAAGGTATAAATTAATTTGAAAAATAAGAAAAAATATTATGAATATTATAATTTACAATAACGGCCTTCCCTTCTTCTTTTGCAAAGAAATATGAGCCCAATGACACCTTCAGAGCAAAATGCACAGCAAACAGTTGCCTTTCGCGGATACAATGGCTTATCCACGGCTCTTTTATGTTTTTATAGCACCACTGATATAGTGGTGATTATTCCAACAAAAGTTTGTTGGAATAATCAGCATCCAAAGCCTGTTATTCCAGCGCCCAATCGATATATCTTTTGCACATTCCATGGTAAATTTAACTATTCTTAATATAAAATGGCAAACTTTAAAATAAATAAATAATATCTTGAATAATACATATTATATATATTTGACAACTATCATGTCAATTGGACTCCATGATATAACTTTTCAAACCACAAAATGGATAACCCAAGAGTTGCTTAAAATTGTGGCGAATTTATAGTAGGATCTTTTCTTATTTCAGGTAAAAAAATGGTTTTATATCATAGATTAACATTTTCGTTTTTCAATTCGTTTTTAATAATACAGCTAATTTTTATTCCTGTTTTACATTATTTTCAGTACGCCATGAAACGAATTGTTCTGTAAATTGATAAATTCCATTGGTTTTTGCACATAATGGCTTTGTTAACTAATTTTCTTTTTCTTTGGTTCTAACGTTGTATTTATTTTTAAATCATTATTGTCATTAATAATCGAATAAATCTATCATTTGGCCTATTTTAAATAATTAATATATTTTGTTAAGTTAACATATGCGGAAAACAAAAGATCTTATTACTATCCAGACACTTTTGTGATACAGAAATTAGCTGTGATTTTATATTTCCTAAGGGAAAAAAAAATTATATTAATCTTGATCTGAAAAATGAAAAATATATTTTTTATGCATTGATTATTATCAAATTATAAAAAAATAATATAAAAAATTGCCAAATTTGCTTATTTTTTTAATCGAAAAAACCTTCTTTGCCTTTGATGACGAGTGGTTGTACGGTTCTAGTGGTTTGATTTTAATTAATCAGTTTTTTTATTGTATGCTTTTATACACTGTTCCAGTATTACAAAAAGATCCTCGACAAGTCTGCCTTAAGGAATTGACAGTGTTCCGTTCCTGCCCTCTTCTGTCGAGCATCCAAAATGCTTTCTGGTTTTTGATGTGAGAAAAATTATAGAATTTAGCTCTCGGTATGTGGGGCTAATTTTGAGAATGCGACGGAAATGCGTAAGAGGAAGTAGGCAGAAGCGCGTTCTATTCAATTTATTTTTATTGATGGGAACGACAAAAATAAAAATTCTAAGAGTTTTTTTTCGAAATTTCAAATTTTTTGTTAGATTATTCTATATCTCTTTCTTTCACATGCAAATAAATATAATAATATGAAAATATTGTGTTTTTTATGTTTCTGACCGAAACTAAGCAGAAAAAAGAGTTTATTACAAAATTTGAACTGAGTTTGAAAATTTGCATCTCGTTTTTTTTTGGAGAAAGAATAAAAACAGATTTGGCTATTTTTTCACAACCGAATTTGTTTTCTTCTCTCTCTATCTCTTAGTCGACCGTAATTTTTTTTCGCCCTTTTTTATTAATTTGATAATATGTGTATCTCTTTTTGAGAATGGAAATAGGATAATAATTTCTAATCATTTTCCTTGCCGCTAAATGGAAATTTTTGCAATATTATTTTGATAATTTTGTGTACATTTTAAAAATGGTTCTTTTTTTGTTACGAGACGAAGTTTTTTTTTAGATTTTGAGGAGAGAATTTTTTTATATTGAATTATAAATTAAAGACTTTTATAAGTGTTATATTAAAATATATGTTGTACGTGGGCTACTATATATATTTCTGGCCTAATAATGAAAATGCGAATATTTATCAACGAAAAAGGTTTTATTGTTTTTCAAAATATTCTCCATCAAGATTTATACACTTTTGCATGCGCTCAAACCAATTTTCGAAGCACTTTTTCCACTCCGATTGAGACACCTCCAAAACATGGTTTTTGAATGCTTCAACAGCATCTTCTGGCGACGAAAATCGTTGAAAGTCATTGGGTGCCAAGTCAGGGCTGTACGGAGGATGACCCATCAATTCGACGTTTTGTCCGGTCAAAAAGGCGCTGGTTTGAGCCGATGTGTGAGAGCTCGCATTGTCATGGTGCACAATGATTCGACTTCTCTTGTTCGTTTTTCGAATTTCTCCGAAGACTTCAGGCAAACAAATGGTGGTGTACCACTCAGAATTGACCGTCCTACGTTGCACAAGCGGAACAGTCGCCACATGACCAGTTTTGCCAAAGAAACAAGCGACCATTTGCTTCGAAGTGCTTCTTCCACGAACAACTTTCGTTGGATTTGACTCGTCTTGGAAGACCCACACGGTCGATTGCTGTTTTGTTTCGGGCTCATACGCATAGATCCATGATTCGTCACCTGTGACGATCTTATAAACGTCTTTTGAAGCACCGCGATCGTATTTTTTCAGCATTTCTTTACACCAATCCACACGAGCCTTTTTTTGAGCGATTGTCAAATTGTGCGGGATCCAACGAGAACAAACCTTTTTTACGGCCAGGTGTTCATGCAATATCGAATGTATGCTGGTGGGAGAAATGCCTAGGCATGCCTCTATCTCACGGTATGTCACATGACGGTCTTGCATTATCAGTTCACGTACGGCATCGATGTTTTCTGGAACAACGGCTGTTTTTGGACGACCTTCACGGAATTCGTCTTTGAGCGAGCGTCGGCCACGATTGAATTCGTTGTACCAGTTTTTCACAGTGCTATAGGATGGTGCTTCATAGCCATACAAAGATTTAAGTTCATCGATGCACTCTTGTCGTGATAATCCACGTCGAAAGTTGTGAAAAATGATCGCACGAAAATGTTCACGAGTTAATTCCATTTTTTTGCCAAATTGATTTTTTCAAGTCACTGTAAACAACACAAATGATAGTCGTACGTCAAAACGTTCTGAGTACGTTTATGCTAAAAAATGTCAAACTTTCCAATGGAAATGTCAGATCGCACCTGGCAACACTTAGTGTTGCCTAGGCCAGAAATATATATAGTAGACTACGTATTGATACATAATTTATTTCTGAAAGTTAGTTGGATAAAGTTAGTATTAATAAAACAATTAGTACTAAATATAAGAAATCACTTCAATGGAATATTTTCACGAGTACCACCGAGGTTAGATGTTACACATCATTGGCGGCTACTGTAAGACTCGCTTATTTTTCAATATATTGTACTATAGTTTTAATTAGTTATGTTATCTATCTATTATATAAAAAAGTTTTTCATGTCCTAGAATTTTATTATCATGTATATATGAGTTTTTGTTGTTTCAATATGTGTGTTTTTTTGAAGTCATGAAAGAGCGTAAGCGTATTTGAGTGAAGAGGAGATGAAAGAGCGTAAGCGTATTTATTATGATGTATGTATGAGTTTTTGTTGTTTCAACATGTGTGTTTTTTTGAAGTCATGAAAGAGCGTAAGCGTATTTGAGTGAATGAAAGAGCGTAAACGTATTCAAAAGAATACTGCGATGATGTTAGGATTGTAATGTTATTGATGTTAGGATTGTATGGAGCGAGAAAAAAAGTAGAATATTTGGACATAGGGGGCCATGAAAAAAGAATGAGAACATTGTCACGCATTTTTGTTATGATGTAGTTTTCCCTCTATTAAGTAGAATATTTGACATAGTGGCCCCGGTGATCGCGAAGTGATCGTAGGGGGGTTGGGGGTTGGTGAGCGAAGCGAGCAGGGGGCGAAGCCCTCTAGTTAGACAAAAAAAAACAGTATTGTCAAATCCAATTTTTTATAATTAGGTTACTAAATTTTCAACTATTTGCTCAGTTTTTTTAACTAATGTTTTTTATTATGTATATAGTCTCTACGTAATTTCAAACTGTGTTTAGGATCGTTTATCCTACTGAATAATAAATCCTGTTAAATAAAGTAACAATAGCAGACAGCGCAATTCAATAATAATTTCACGAATTTTATCCATATTTTTAAATTTTTATTCGAATAGAAATTAATAGCTTCAACCTTAGATAAATATTAAAAAATATAGGATCAAATTAATCTTTTTTATATCTATATAGAATTATGTTTAGAGGCATATTAAGAGAGTAAAAATTTACAACAATTTTCTTACTAAAATTTTATGGCAAAAAAAAAGGAAATGAAAGAAAATGACGACTTCTTCTTTTTCAAACTCTTATTTATTCTAATTAACCATATATTATATAATACATCAAAAGAAAAAATATAAATTTACAATTTATAAAAACTTTAACTAAAGATTTCTTCATAATATTTGGCATACTTTTCGCCTACAGTAAAGTAAATTTAGGCTCACCATATTTCGTTTCAAGCAAAAGAGTATTTTCCTGAAATGTTCTGCTGAACAGAACAACACGAAAATCGTTCAAATAATATATAGGAATTTATAATAATTTTATTTACAATTATTATTTTATTTGAAATAAAATAAAAAAGTATAAAAATACATAGGAACTTCCAATCCGTTAATTAAAAAATAGTTTTTAATTCAGTCTGTTTTCGATTTTATAACCTGTATTCTTTATAGGTTTTCGTTTCGTTTACGGTAATTTAAAATTATATTTGTCACTGCTCCGGACTTTTGCTAGCAAGTCTTTATTTTTTAGACAAAGTTCATAAAATTCCATTGGTTCAAATGTTTATCACAGCTTTGTTTATTTACAAAGTTTTCGTTTTCATCCATTTCTTTCAAAAACTCAATTTAATTAAGATGTTGGTCAAACAACAGCGAATCGTTGACTTCTAGTCCTTTTTCATTAACGTAGCAAGCAGATGAATCCTTTTTCATTACCGAATAAACGCATCCACTTAAAAACCTTATATTTATTTAAAGAGTCATTCCACAGTTTCAAATATTGTAAGCAGCGATCATACATGTGTAGTAGTTCTTTTTTGATAATTTGACTCCTGGGAGGATCGTCATTCTGTATGATTATCGTCTTTACACTAAGAGGAAGAAATTCATGAGTCTTACGTTCCAACAATGTATTCTCGACGGATCTTAGTAAATAGTTTATTTCCATTATATAATAGTTTTCATTTTCGATTGATTTAATTTTCGCATGAAACACGAACATTAACGAATGTACGAACCATAAATAGCATTCATTCAAAGGGTTTTCAAAGAATATTTGAATGAATACAGGCGCCTGGTCTTGATATAGAAACTATGGTTTGAGCACAATGTACATTTGCAAAATTTGATCAACGGCTGGAAACAAAGACAACTACCTTGTTTTCGAATGGTAAAGAAGCTTCTTATATTGGATTTCTACGAAGTTGCAAAATTTCTTCAGTTCTTCGTTACGAACGGTGTATATTGAAAAATAATTGTACGAGGTCTGTTTAAAAAGTATCGCGAATTTTGTATTTTTTCAAAAATTATTTATTTACGTGTATTCAAGAATATCTACACGGTGTGTCCCAAAAATGAATGCTGCAAATTTTCAATAGGTGGCGCTGCATGTTGCATGATTTAAAAATATGTTCGGTTATTTTTATGGCACACTCTGTATTTTGTGCCCTTCAAAGTAATCCCCACCAGATATTATACACTTGTGCCAACGTTTCTTCCACCAATCATTTTTTGTGATCTTGTGTAGCTCCTCCTTCGATGCCGTCTTTATCTCCTCAATCGTAGCGTAGCGTCGTCCTTTCATGGGGCTCTTCAGTTTCGTGAACAAGAAAAATTGACAGGGAGGCACATCTGGGGAATACGGTGGCTGCGGCATTATTGGTGTGTTGTTTTTGGCAAAAAATGGCAAAAGCCAATTTGCGCATAACTTGCAGGTTATATTGCCTATTGACCGTTCTACCCTGTGGCAAGAACTCATGATGCACGACGCCCCTGCAATCGAAGAAAACATTCGATCGAAAGCGCTTTTTTCGGTATTGGCTCGTGTGGCAGCTTCCATTGGGATGATTGAGCTTTGGTTTCCACGTCATAACCATAAATCCATGATTCGTTACCAGTTATGACACTCTGGAGCAAATTCGGGTCGTCGCAGACAGAGTCCAACAGCTCCTTAGCAATGTTAATACGATGCTGTTTTTGGTCGAAGGTGAGCAAAAATCGAAGACGAGCCAAAACACGTGCAAGCAAAGCAGCTCTCAACAATTAACTAAACATTCAAAATGGCCGAACTTATCGACATAAGTGAGAAACATAAGTACCAACATAACGCCACAAAAAAAATCGAAAATCAAATATACGTAACCCGGGGAAAATTCAAAATGCGTGATACTTTTTGAACAGACCTCGTATATTTTTACTACAATAGATTCAACGTCAATCTGAAGACCATCGACTCCATAATGTACACAATTATTTAAAATATGGGCTAGGCATACTATGCAAATCAGTTTTTCACCGAGTTGGGTCTTTAGTCAACTGTACACATTATTTTGTCCTCTCCTTACAACACCGCCAAAATTGGTATTACAGTTATTCCTAGCAAAGGCAATAGATTTTTGTTTTTGTTGTATACTATCTAGAGCCAAAATAATTGGGTCGCATTTAGTTTTAGATTTTTCATTTGCAACAGATTTTAACTCCACCAATAAAAGTCTGATCCCCTAATCTTTGTTGAAATATTGAACAACTGCAGGGAATAATTTGTTGATCCGTGATTTGACCCCATCTTTGAGTTAAAGCTATTATGCAATGGTGCTTGAGGCGCAAACGTTTTTCTTTTTGTAAGTAATATTTAAAAAAAGAGTACAAATTCAGAAAAGTGGAGAGTACATAGTTTCGTATGTCAAAAAGAGTACTTGTACTCTTCAAAGAGTACGGATGGTAACCCTAAGTAAATTCAAATTTAACCAAATATTTCTCAACGTGGTCACATACTTTTCGCCTACACTGTAAATAAGCTCAAATTTTGTTTGCCATTGCAGTAAATATTTCCGTTCTAACAAAACGCTATATTATACAATTAAGCTGTGATGAAAAATAATTTTTCAAATTTTTTCCATTCGTTATCGTTCAATTTACAATCATATAATGCTTGAATAACTTTTGAAATTTGCACCCACGTAAATTAGTGAATTTTTTTTTATTCTCCACCTGTGATAGCTGATAAATTTTTTCCTCTTTTATCAGGGATCAATCAATTTATACGTTCCACTCGGCTGCAATTTGCCTTATCTGAACTAAAGAAAATTGTATATGTGAAATAATATTCGTCGAGCAGCAGCGCATGAGTAGAAGATATCCTTCACAAATAGTCGAGCGGCTATGCAGATGAAAATATATAAATTACCTTACCAGGATCTTAACATGTTCAGTTATCGGTTGGTCGTATTTTAAATAAACAGCAAATTTATTCAAAGTTGTTTTTTGATGTAATTTCAAATGGCACGACGGATGATAGTTGCCTTTTGGGTTATTTTATTTGGATATTATTGTGATAGTTTAAATATTGAATCTTCAGGTTGGTGTTATAGATGTTACAATAAATTTATTTTTGTTGTTTTTTTAATATTAAAAAATTGTTTGATATTTAAATATGAAAAAAATTTAAATAAATAGTAATATAAATAATTCAATACTTTTTTTATTTTAACTTTTTTATAAATCATAAATAAATATAACAAATTTGGAAATAGTTTAAATAGTTTTTATCAAAGTTTAATTTTATATAATTATCATTAATTAACAGATTTTGCACTAACTATAATTTAATTGTGAATTTATAGAGTATTTAATATATGTAAAAATAATATTTTTTATTATATATTAATAATATATAATAAAAAAATTACATATGCAATTTATAAAACAACAAATATCTTTTAATCATAACAATGAGTACAATATTTTTTATTGCATTTTTTTTTGCTGAAAATTTTAATAACAGCAATTTAATAGTTTCTCTACATAAGTTATATATTTGTTTCGATATATCAAATATGTTTAGTTATATTTCTTAAAAACCCACACAGTTTAATTTTGTTTTCATAAATGGGGAAAATATTTCTTTAAAAAAAAATTCTATTGTATTTTATCAATAGTGTTACTATAATATAAAAACATGTTAGTGGTCAGAAAAAAATCTAAAGAAAAGTGGGTATTGGAAATGGTGGAAAAGTATTAAAATTTGGGATAAAATGGGTGGAAAAGTATTAAAATTTGGGATTCTGAACGTGAAATTCTACAGCAATATGGTCAATGACGACCATATCCGGAGAGCACATGTTTCAACTAGGCATGCTTGTCGGTAGCTTTATGCAAAAATTTTAGCGGGGCATTCGAAATTTTTTGGCGGAGATGTGCTCCTACACTCATTATAATCAGATAAAATTATGCTTCAACATATAGGGGATAATGGAGACAGCCGAAGGTGGGAAGTTCTCTATGCTAGGAAAAAAGAAAAGAAAAGAAAATCGGTGAAAACTAAAAGAAAAAAAAGAGAAAAAATTCTTGAAAACTTAAAACTAAAGAAATCACAAAAACAAAACTAAAATAAAGTTAACCACGCTAAAAAGGAAAGGAATAGGATTTCAGAGGGAAGGTATAAAAATTCAAAAGAGGAAATAGATCGAAAAAAATTGAAAGAAATAAAAAAAATATTTAAAAAAAAAAACTAAAGAAAAGATAAAAAAAAGGTAAAGTTGACGGACAGTCGACGTTGGTGTAAGAGACCTAGCTGGTCTGTCTCTCATTGGCCTATCCCCAATTCCGCCCTCTGGCCAAAAATATTCGGAGTGACTCTTCTTGCTGCAGTACTCCCAGGCTGTTTCGAGAGATGATTCTGCTGTTGTTACGGATAGCAAAAAATCCAGCTTTTTTTCGTTATTTTTTTTTTGAATATTATTCTTTGAAGAGTACATTTATTATTTTTTAAGTTCAATTTTTCCTTTTTGGATTCGTTTTATGTTGTTTTGTCGGTTCAATTTTTTTTCCACAATTTCAAAAAGAAACTTCTTTTTAATTATATTTTTTTTCTATTGACATTAACTTATTTTTTAAAAAATCCTTTTTGAATAATATAATTTAAAAAAATTACAGGATTGTTAACTATACCGTAAAACAGATCAACAATCAAATTTAACTTTTCCTGAATTTTTACTGTTTTCTCTCGCAAAAATTATTTTTATCCTCTTTACATTGGATAAAATCCACATCAATAAATAACCAAAAAAAAAAAAAACTAATTTGTAGTTGTACAATTGTAATTTCGTAATTGCAGCAATTATCAATACGGTTCTTTCTTTTGATCGAATTTAATATATTTTTTTTATATTAAACAGAGTTATTATTCGCAAAATTTTTTAGCAAATTTAATATTGTCCATCATCACCAAATTGCCTAAAAACTAGAAAAAATGACTCCCATCTTTCCATTTGATATATTGTATTAAATATACATTTAATTACACATTTTAAAAATAGAATTACTTTATGTTTATTCTGAAATCATATTAATTTAACCAAATTTTACTCGACTCTCGCGCTCGCAATCAAAATACTCTAACTTTACGTCCTAATACAGACCCAAGTAACACCAGTTACGGAAATTATGGTATTTAACGGCACTCTGGCGAAACTGTGTTCCGTCATATGATTACGAATTTGTTCAAGATGGGTTCAGAAACGGTTCAGAAACGGTTCAGAAACTGTTCGTTCTTTGTCTGTGAAAGCCGATGGTCAAACAATTAGTTTGCTTTCATGTATGGGTGCATTCATACATGAAATTGCATGTATGGGTGCACCCATACATGAAAGCAAAAAATTTTCGAGTTCCGGCTTGTAGCGACAAAGCACGAACAGTTTCTGAACCGTTTCTGAACCCATCTTGAACAAATTCGTAATTATATGACGGAACAGAGTTCCGTCAGAGTGCCGTTAAATAGCTTTATTTTCGTAGCTTGCGTTACTTGGGTCTTCATTATAGTTAAATATTTTTAATTTTTTTTGTAATCAAATATATTTTCATAACATTAAAAAATTAATAACAAAAAATTAAATAAAATAGCCTCTTCTAGCTATATAACCATATAAAAAACTTAAAACCTATTCAATTTCTAGGAACTCGATGTCATCGAACAATTCGGTGTCCGAAGTAGTTGCACAATGTTGTTCTTTTTTTTTGGTTTTTTTGGATATATTGTCTTTTGCGGTATAAAAAAACCTCCTCAAAATTTTATTTATATCATCTTCCCTAACGAAGGGAAATTTATCCAATGCACAATCTATATTAAAAAATAGTTATTAGTTATGTTATCATAGATTTAAAAATAATTTAGATTATGCTTACTCTTAATTATTTTTGACACATTCAGGTCCTTGAAGCCAATATTTGCCTGCCTCCCATCAAATGTAAATTTGGAGGCCAATTCTTCGGTAAACAATATTTTGCACGTTGTATATAAAAACTTTTTCAATTCTGTTCCCGACTGCTTCATAAAAATATCTATCTGTTGATCAATATAGTACATACATTAAAATGATAACTTGTAATAATATCACAAATCTGATCATACCAATTCTACTTTCACGTCTTCACTTGCTTCTAAAAGCGATTCATCAAATAGTTTGAATTTATCCAAATTATGGAATGGGAGTAACAGGTCTGATGCATGATTACGAGTGATTTTGTGTGTAATTTTTAAATTATTATCTCTTAGATGAATGAACTCTTTTAATAAAATTTTTTGATCGCGTTTAATATCGCCTATGTCGCGTTTAATATCGCCTATGTCGCGTTTAATATCGCCTATGGCCTGTTTCAACTCGCCCCATTCTTTTTTTTCTACAACATATTTTAATGGACATGGTTGAGACAGGATTGGTGTAGGTTTATCAGGTGGCATTATTTTTACATGTCGTGGTTTTTGTGTTGAGGTAAATTGAACTATTCCACCTAAAATTGATTATTACAGTTAAATAATAAATTAAAATTTATAATATCTTTATAAAATTAACTTAATCAAAACAGTTCTTACCGCGTTTGACTTTTTTGTTTACTGCACATACTAATTTTCTGTTAATTTCTTTCGCGACTTCCCTTTCGTACGCTCTTTTGGACATTTTCCTTTTAATAATATTATTATTTATTATATATTTTAATTCTAATAATATAGTTTAATTAATATAATGTGCTATTACGTTTCTTTATTACTCACGAGAAAAACTTGTTGTCACCGCAACATTCAATTCGCAATTGGTTATTTCACAACTAATAGAAATGAAAATTTACAATTCTAATAATATAATTTAATTATAATATAATGTACTATTACGTTTCTTTATTTTACGCACGAGGAAAACTTGTGATCGCCGCAACATTCAATTAGCAATTGGTTATTTTGACAACTAATAGAAATGTAAATTTACAATACATTCACACTAAATTCATTTCGAGTTCAGCTAGTTCCGTCATTCAAGTCCATAGACGACACTCATTCGTAATACGACATAATCCTGAACTAAGAGCCGTCAGATGTAACAAAAACGGAACTCATTGACGGAACTTATTGAATGAGTTCCGAGTGCGTTACTTGGGGACTGATCATTCCGCCTGGCAGCCGACCCACTCGTATTCATTCGAACGTACACAGTGTGTCCCAAAAATAACCCAACTTTTTGGATATAGAATAAAATACACATTATATTATCTTTGAAAGTTATTATTTATTCAAAATAGGTTCCGTTAGACTCAATACAATGCTTGGAACGATCAACCAGCGCATGCATAGATTTTATTATGTCATTTATAGGAATGTTCTTCAGCACCTCGGTTACGGCTGCTTGAATGGCTGGGATGTCATCATAAAATGCTCCTTTCATCTTGGTTTTCAGTTTTGGAAATAGAAAATAGTCACATGGTTATATATCAGGCGAATACGGAGGGTGGTTGATGAGAGAAATCCGTTTTTTCATCAAAAATTCGTTCACTTTTTGGTCTTGTGAGGTGGCATTATCGTGCAATAAAAACGGCTGTTTTACTGCTGGATATTCAGGTCTAACACGACCAATTCTTTTTCACAAATGATCTAAAAACCCTAAATAGTATTCTCCATTAACAGTTCGACTTTCTGGAACAAATTCCTTGTGGGAAATACCCTTCGAATCATAAAAAGTAATCAACATTGTCTTGATTCGAGAATTCTGAAGACGCAATTCTGGTTTTGGCTGGCCTTTGGACTTCTATTCAGTAGATTGACGCTTAGTTTCAGGGTCATATTTAAAACACCATGACTCATCACCAGTTATGATCAAATCAAGAAAGTCTGGATCGTTTTCAGCAGTTTCAACAATGTCTTTGCAATAGCCCACACGAGCGATTTTTTGGTCTTCATTTAATTCATGTGGAACAAAACGCGCACAGACCTTTCTTTTACCCAAATCTTCAGTTAAAATTCTCTAAATAGTAAAATATTTTTACTCGTATTTAATTCCTCAGCCAACATTCTCGTAGTAAAATTTGCATCGATACCAATGATTTCAATTGCTTTTTCCAGCAATTCAGCACGATTACTAGCTTCTGGACGACCTGGCCTTCTTCTAGCAGTAGTGCTACACAAAACTTAACGAAGATTCTGTACCATACATGGCCTTGCTGATTTGTGTGCAACCTCTTTGGTAACGATCAAATCATCAATGCCATCAATAAGACTACCATACCAAACATCATATTTTTACATTCGCAACAGCAGCAGCCATTTATATAAAATAATTAATTTGAAATTTAATTAAAATTTTAAATATTTTTAATAATTTCTACAAATTGTATATTGCGCGTGTACGAAAGAGTATATTTTGAAAGTTTCAAGTGCTATTTATTGTTAGTGAAACAACATTTTATTTTTAGTATATTTTATATTGAAAAATAGAAGATACTTTTTAATTTTATAATATTGGGTTCCTCGGAAAGTAATTTCGTTGTTTCCCAACAGAGGACTATATTGTATTTTTTCACAGCCAACTTAAGCGCATAATCATATGTATTTTGACAGCTGACATAACAAGGCTTGCTTGTGAAAAAATTCGATTAATTCTGCATAGTAGTTTTTGGTTGATACCCTTTTAAATATGGAAAGTGAAAAACAGCATTTTGGCATATTTTACTTTTTTACTATAGAAAAGATAAAAATGCTGTTCAAGCAAGAAAAAAATTATCCGATATGTATGCAGTAGATGTGTTAAGTGAGCCACACCAGTGCTTAAACTGTTTGCAAAATTTCGATCCGGCAATTTTGATCTCGAAGATGCACAACATCCTGAAAGGCCAGTTGAAGCTGATGTAGACACAATAAACGGCATTAATTGATGAAAACCGGCGAATAACAACTCGTAAGATCGCTGAGAGATTAAATTCATGATCATTTGGGATGGCTAGGTTTTATCTTAAAGCTCAACATATAAGTTTCTCATCTTCTTACCGAAAAAAAAAATGTTCTCAAACGTCAAGAAAACGATTCATTTTTGATGCGTATCATCAATGGGGATGAGAAATGGGTTGTCTATAACAATGTTATAGACAACCCATTTCTCATCCCCATTGATGATACGCTTCAAAAATCGGTTATTTTGAGATTCTACCGAACAACACAGCGATCAATTCTGAAGCGTACTATCATCAGTTGGACATATTGAATGATTCACTTAAAGAAAAAAGGCCAGAATTGGTCAATAGTAAAGGTATAGTATTCCAACAGGATGATGCGAAACCACATACAAGTTTGACCACTCGGCAATAGCTTTTACATCTTGGATGGGATATACGGCTATACCTACAATACTCTCCAGACCTAGCACCTTCCGGTTATCATTTGTTCGGGTCTCTACAAAAATTTTTAAATGGTAAAACGTGTAATTGAAATGAGGAGGTAAAAAATCACTTGGATCAGTTTTTTGCCAGCAAAGAATAAAAATTTTATGAGCGTGGAATCATGCTACTACCAGAAAGATGGCAAAGAGTATTGGATCAGACTGGAAAATATTTAATTGAATAAAATATTAATTCACTAGAAGAAAATCGTCTTTTTATTTTTATAAAAAAAAAAACAAATTACTATCCGAACAACCCAATAATTAAATTGATACTACGTATTATTGTGAATAATTTTATTGTACATAAAATAATATTATTTCAAGTGTAAAAGAATATTGTATTCGAAAATACATCTATTATGAAACCCCAAATTTGTAAATAACTCCAGGATTTATAACAATCGATGGGAAATTGCTATGATTTGGAGCGTCTGGATGTTTTTGCGTTTCTAAACAAAATGCTCCATATTTGATATAGCTTGCACCTTGTTTACCGTGAAGTGGCTCATCTCCTTTATCAGGATCTGGTAAATTATTTGATGTGTAAAATTGTACTGCCGGCTGATCAGTGGCAACCTCAAGATAACGACCGGTTTTTGAATGTACAACCTTGGCAATAACATTGATGCCATTTTCATTGCTATTAACACAAAAATTATCATCAAATGTTTGTCGGGGAGTTTTTTTTATTTGTCCTCCTAAATGTACGGGACTCCGTAGATCATGTGATGTACCCTCAACAGAATGAAGCTCACCAGTCGGAAGTAAAATGTCATTAGTTACACTATATTTATCCGCGAGTATTTGAATAGTATGATCAAACAATTCCTGTGGACCAGCCCCATGGCAAGCAAGATTAAAATACGCATGATTAGTCATATTGATAATGGTAGTCTTATCGCTTGTAGCTGTGAACTTAATATGCTATTCATTGTCTTCGGTTCATGAAAAAATAACTTTTGCACATACTTCGCCAGGGAAACCTTCATCACCATCTGGCGAAATATGTGTCATTATAACGCTATTTTCACAAATACTACCCTTCCAATGTGTTCTACTAAATCCATGATATCCACCATGTAAAATATGCGTATTTAACATATTCTTGCTAACTTCGAATAGTTGTCCATTCAATGTAAAAGATGCATTTGAAATACGATTGCAAACTCTACCAATTGTTGATCCAAAATACATTGGACTATATTTTTGATATGCCTCGATACTATCAAATCCCAATGAAACATCCTCCAAATGTCCGTTCATATCGGGAACTCGTATCGTATTTATAGTTGCACCCAATGTAAGAACTTGAACTGTTACATTTTGACTATTTACCAATGTATATTGTTTAATTTCTGCATTCTTTCCGGTTAATGGATCCTTATCAATACCGAAAATTTCTTCAGAGATTTTTATTGACATTTTCAAAATGGTATTGAAAATAATCTATGCACTTTATTAATCGATTCTCCACGCCAATGATGATAGTGATCACCAGACAGATTTAAATAGTACTAAATGCTTACATTTGCATTCTCACATTTTAAACTTTAGTTGGCATAGATTATCATGCAAGTCGTGCACTCGAATTGATAACAAAAACAAAAAACAAAACATTCTCTTTTACAATTGCAACAAATGCAAAAATGTAAAATGTTTGCTTAATTTTGTCATTGTGTCAATTAACACTCGGCTGGGATTGATAGCTTGCATAATAATACTATTTTTAAACAATATATTAAATATAATTAAATAAATAATGCATTACATCAAAATTCGGTTTGATACAATCTATTGTTAGCATATTCCATTACCGTAACGAGCAATCGTTTATAAATCATTCATATATAAGGTAACGAAACGCTCCTAAAAACTTGTAATTAATTGTTTGTTATCTAACAGACATAATATATAGTATATTCAAATGAGATAATAATAACTCATTTTGAATATATAGAAATAATAGTCCAAAAAATTCTAAATTAATTTTCTGTTATCACAAAAATTACGTCTTCCGTATGATAAAACTGAAGTATTTTGTTTAAGTATTTTTATGCTCGTATCTTTGTCATTATAAATTAACTGATAAATAACTAACTCGATAAAAGAGGTATACTCTTATTGTACAATATTAATTAAATGCAATTCCAATTCTTTTATCACAATACATATAATAACATATTTTAAAGGGTTATCTAATTTGTTCTTTGGAAAGTAAAGTTCAATAATACAAGGTCTGTTCAAAAAGTATCGCGAATTTGGTTTTTTTTTCAAAAATTATTTATTTATTCATGAATATCTATTTTGTTCCCTTCAAAGTAATCCCCACCAGATATTATACACTTGTGCCAACGTTTTTTCAATCCTCGAAGCACTTCAAAAAATCATTTTTTGTGATCTTATTCAGCTCCTCCTTCGATGCCGTCTTTATCTCCTCAAACGTAGCGTAGCGTCATCCTTTCTTCCGGCTCTTCAGTTTCGGGAACAAGAAAAATTCGCAGGGGGATAGATCTGGGGAATACGGTGGCTGCGGCATTATTAGTGTGTTGTTTTTGGCCAAAAATGGCAAAAGCCAATTTTTGTTCTTCCACAAATCCGGGCGTTTCTGGCGGATTGCTTCACGCAACTTGCACATAACTTGCAGGTAATATTCCTTATTGACCGTTCTACCCTGTGGCAAGAACTCATGCTGCAGCAGCCCCTGCAATCGAAGAAAACTGTAAAGAAAACCTTCACATTCGACCGAACTTGGCGCGCTTTTTTCGGTCCTGACTCGTACGGCAGCTTCCATTGGGATGATTGAGCTTTAGTTTCCAACTTCATAACCATAAACCCATGATTTGTCAGCAGTTATGGATCCTCTGGAGCAAATTTGGGTCGTCGCGGACAGAGTCCAACAGCTCGTTACCAATGTTAATGCGATGCTGTTTTTGGTCGAAATTGAACAAAAATCGAAGACGAGCCAAAACACGTGCAAGCAAAGCAGCTGTCAAAAATTAACTGAACATACAAAATGGGCGAACTTGTCGACATAAGTGAGAGACATGAGTACCAACATAACGCCACAAAAAAATCGAAAATCGAATATACGAGCCAAAACACGTACAAACAAAGCAGTTGTCAAAAACTAACTGAATATTCAAAATGGGCAAACTTGTCGGCATAAGTTATAGACATGAGTACCAACATAACTCCACAAAAAAATCTAAAATCGAATATACGAGCCAAAACACGTGCAAGCAAAGCAGTTGTCAAAAACTAACTGAATATTCAAAATGGGCGAACTTGTCGGCATAAGTGATAGACATGAGTACCAAAATAACGCCATAAAAAAATCGAAAATAGAATATAAAGGGTTTTCGAATAAGAGTGATATGATTTCTTTTTTTAAAGAAACACACTAATTGTTAAGAAAATTCAAATGTTTTTTATTTAATGTGAAGTACAATCGATACAATTAACGTCAATCAAATGGGCTCCACGACTTCTTTTGCAGGAACGAATTCGATGAACTCAATTTTCGAGCACTTTTCCACTAAATCAAGTCGTACACGTATGACATGAATAGCACGTTCAATATTGACTTCTAAAGCTTGAAGAGAGTTTGGTTTATTGCTAAAGACCAATGATTTCAAATAACCCCACAAGAAATAGTCTAATGGTGTTAAATCACAACTTCTTGGAGGCCATTCAATGTCATAATTTCTTGAAATAATCGAATCTACAAATTTCGGCCATAAAAAGTTGGTTATCATCGATCTAAACTGCTCTCCATTGAAAGTAACGGTGTTATTCATTTCGAAAGAAGTACGGACCGATGATTCCACCAGACCAAAAACCACACCAAACTGTCAATTTAGGTGAATGTAATGAGTGTTCATGAATCATTTGTGGATTTTTTTCGCACCAGAATGGACAGTTTTGTTTATTTACCGCACCACTCAGATGAAAGTGAGCGCACGAAAAGTTGCAATTGGAGAACGATTATGTTGATAAAAAAATTGAATAATTTGTAAACGTTGTTCTTGTATATACTCTCCATGATAAAATTGTAAACATTATTAAATACAATGAAAAAAAATGATAGATAATAACATATTACAAATAGCCGAAACGTCACTTAGAAATCATATCACTCTTATTGAAAAACCCTATACGGAAATTCAAAATACTTTTTGTACAGACCTCGTATGTACTTTTGATACAGATTTTAATAAAAATTTTATTTTATTATTTTTTCTAAGCTTTTCTTGTTTTAGGACTTTATCTTTTTGAGATACTTTCATTATAAATTTTTCAGATATTTCGGTCATTACTTGACCAATGTTGACTTTTAAATGTTCTAAAATTGTTTACCTAAATACGATCTTTCATGTAGCCTATGGTTACCATTCGTCCCAGATTTTCTGGGATAGTTCTAGGTCTATGTCCCGCATAGATAAATGTCCCGGATTTGACAATTTAGCAATATAAATTTAGTTTCTATAATATTTTCACGTATGGATCATTTTCAAACAAAACCATCGAGAAAAAGAATTAGTAGGAGAGAAGAGTACAATGGTTGAAATTTCATAAGAAATTCGTGATCTCATTTTTAAATTTAAATTATAGATTTATACCACCATATTTAAAGACTATTTTAATCAATATAATGTAAATTAAAGATAAGCGTTAGATACAAATTTTCAATCATTTTAACAAAAATTATATTCCTGGTATTCATCACACAAATGCGGCTATATACACTTCCTTTCTACCTTTACCTGATGCCAATGCCACTACCGAACGAGAGTTTTCGATTGTCAATAGTTTGTGGACAGCAGATAAGTTGCATTTAAATATTAATAATGTAAAATTAATGATTATAACAAAGTGCAATTTCGAATATAATACTTACGAAGACTTCAAGATACACTTGGAAAATTGCGATAAACTTGTTAAAAATGTGCATATTGTTGCAAAATTGTTTTTATTGTATTTATGTAAAAATTGTGCGCAATAAAAAAAATCCTGTTAACTTTACGTGCAATAAATTTTTTATGCTGATAACTTGCGTTTATCATTTGCTTGTATTGTAGATTACAATTTCCTTAGTATTGTAGATTTATCCATTTTTACTTAAATTCATTAATATTATATGACGTTGGAGGATCATATCAAATGCATTTGAACTAAAAGATTATCCAACTTCCGCTTTAAAAAGTACAGTTAAATTAAACATATTTGTAATTCAGATTTCGATAAAAAATTTATTGAATAATATTTCAGAAATTTTGCCATTATGCATAAAATTTAACATCATTTAAATAGTTATTCTGAAGTAAATTTTTGATGACTTTTTCGCAAATTTCTGGCTGCAATCCGACCATTGACGGATGTTGCTTTTTAAATGGTCGAAAATTTTACGGCTATTTTCGTAAATACGGTCTTTTATGTAACCCTATAAAACCGGCGTCAGATCGCATGATTTTGTAGACCAACCGACATAACCAAAACTTAAAATTAAGCGTTTTGTTTACTTATCGCGCAATAAAACCAATAGTTTTTATAATGTATGACAAGCGGCATCTTTTAATTGAGTTGTCCGGAAAGTAATTTTGTATTTAAATGTGTACAGTAAAATGTGATATGATACGAAATGTTCACTCCTTTTTTTTATATTTCAGAAAACTATTAAAAATCTAAACTCTTATTTATTCTATTAAGTTGTCCGGAAAGTAATTTTGTTGTTTCCCAACAGAGGATTTAGTTGTATTGTATCATAACCAACTTCACACTTAAGCCGCTTAATCATATGTATTTTGACAGCTGATATAGCATGGCTTGCTTGTGAAACAATTCTATTGATTCTACAAAGTAGTTTTTGGTTGATACCCTTTTAAATATGGAAAGTGAAAAACAGCATTTTCGACATATTTTACTTTTTTACTATAACATAGAAAAGATAAAAATGCTGTTCAAGCAAGAAAAAAATTATCCGATGTGTATGGAGAAGATGTGTTAAGTGAGCGCCAGTGCCAAAACTGGTTTGCAAAATTTCGATCCGGCAATTTTGATCTCGAAGATTCACCACGTTCTGAAAGGCCAGTTGAAGCTGATGAAGATAAAATAAAGGCATTAATTAATGCAAACCGGCGAATAACAACTCGTGAGATCGCTGAGAGATTAAATTTATCGAATACGACCATTCATGATCATTTGAAACGGCTAGGTTTTATCTCAAAGCTCGACACATGGGTTCCTCTTCTTCTTACGGAAAAAAATTTATGCCGTCGCATTGACGTTTATGATTTGTTTCTCAAACGTCAAGAAAATGATACATTTTTGAAGCGTATCACCACTGGGAATGAGAAATGGGTTGTGGTGGTATAGGATTATAAGGTCCTGTTGATCCGCTATGAGGCGGTGGACAATTCCATCGAGCTTCCCGTTGTCCAAGCGCCACAATTGCCAAATGGTGATGTGCTACTTTTGACGGTAGAATCTTCTCTGATCCAAATGAGATTTGCTTTTAGTTTTTATAGTAAGAGAAAAATCTCATTTTTATGATATAAGAAAAAAAACATAATGATCACAAAAGCAATATCGATTGGGTGCTGGAATAACAGGCTTTGGATGCTGATTATTCCAAAAGTTTGTTGGAATAATCAGCATCCAAAGCCTGTTATTCGAGCGCCCAAACGATATATCTTTTGCACATTCCATGGTAAATTGAACTATCCTTAATATGAAATGGCAAACTTTAAAAGAAATAAATTATATCTTGAATAATACATATTATATATATGGATAACCTATAAATTTTATAATAAATAAGCCAATAGTGAATTTTCAGAGCCCTATTCATTGCTAAAAAAAGTAGTTTGAAACGTGCCTACGGCAGAATCGTCACTTATGTATAAAGTTTTTTACAAAAAAAAAAAATAACAAAAATGCAAATCGTGATTCCATTAAATGTTATCTTTAACAATATATGTTTTCGGCAGGACTATATTTTTCAAACCAAAAAATGAATAAACCGTTATATTTGAATTATTTAATGATGAATTTGTAGTTAAACCTTCTAAAAAAGGCAAAAGAACAATATGAAAACGATCTAAAAAGTTATTTTGAAAGTTTTAACTCTTTTTCAATAAATTTATATTTGACCTCAACACAATATAACCAATATTTTTGATTTTGTTTTTAGTATATCAACAAATTGACTATTTAAATTTGGATGATTGGTTTAATAAGCTCAATGCTCAATATAAAATTCTTAATCAATATTCGGCATATTATGCATGGGAGCTATCTGTTAATCCAACTGAACAACTATATGTAGAGTCAGCAGAATTTGACAATGTGAGATCTAGCTGGAGAAACAATAGATGTGCGGAGGCGAGACAATTTTCCGAGCCAATGTCGAAAATACAAAAACGAATGATTTATTTGCTTTGCAGGGGTCCAAAATTTACAGACTATCAATCCAGGTATTTATTGAAACAATTTCACTTAGAACGTAAAATATTTATTGCCCTTTTGATTTCAGCGAACTTTCGGTCCTTCTAGCAAAAATTCAAAATATATACACAGAAACTGAAATTTGCTTACCAATTGGATATGATATTTGCATTAACTATGAACGTATATGGAATTACACCTACATTAAGACACCAAATGATAAATTTCAACTTTTGGACATGTCTCAAGTCATATCCAATAAGTAAATATTACCAAAATTATTGCAAAAAAAATACATTTAAATGTAAAAAAAAAAAATTTTTTAATTTAAGCCGAATCGATCATAATCCTATTCATTATTTTGATGGTAAAATATCAGAAGATTATTATGTATTTCGTGGTATTAATAAGGGAATTATTCCAAACGAATCTGAAATTGATTTGGCAATTCGTAAAAGTGAACAATTTTGCATGAACATCGAACCAGACTTGGAAAAACTGATGGCAGGCGACTTGAATGTATTAAAACGAACTGATTGTATGTTGCCAATAGATTTAATATTAGAATGGGCATGGGAGGCTTGGAGATTAGCAATAGGTCCAGAAATTGGAAAATATTATCCAAATGCAATTTATTTAATGAATATAGGCGCACAAAATAATGGTAAGTCATACGGTTTCTATATATCAGTTATTATTTGAAATTTTCTTCTTTGAAAAAAAAGTCTGCTTTAATATTTTTAAATAAATTAATTAAAATAATTATTATAAGCTGGTTAAAAACGAAAATCTTTTTTCAAATTTCATTTCTCAGAAATTTATTTATACGAGTTCTGTTCAAAAAAAATTACGAATTTTGTGTTTTTCCAAAAATTATTTATTTATTCATGAATATCTATTTTGTCCCCTTCAAAGTAATCCCCACCAGATATTATACACTTGTGCCAACGTTTTTTCCACCAATCCTCGAAGCCTTTCAAAAAATTATTTTTTGTGATCTTGTTCAGCTCCTCCTTTGATGCCGTCTTTATCTCCTCAATCGTAGCGTAGGTTCGTGCTTTCATGGGGCTCTTCAGTTTCGGGAACAAGAAAAATTCGCAGGGGGCTAGATCTGGGGAATACGGTGGCTGCGGCATTATTAGTTTGTTGTTTTTGGTCAAAAATTAGAGCACAAGCAACGATGCGTGAGCAGGGGCGTTATCATGGTGCAAAAGCCAATTTTTGTTATTCCACAAATCCAGTCGTTTCTGGCGGATTGGTTCGTGCAACTTGCGCATAACTTGCAGGTAATATTCCTTATTGATTGTTCTACCCTGTGGCAAGAACTCATGATGCAGCACAATTTTTGGTCGAAATTGAACAAAAATCAAGGACGAGCCAAAACACGTGGAAGCAAAGCAGCTGTCAAAAATTAACTGAACATTCAAAATGGCCGAACTTGTCGGCATAAATCAGAGACATGAGTACCAACATAACGCCACAAAAAAATCGAAAATGGAATATACGTAAAATTCGCGATACTTTTTGAACAGACCTCGTATACTAAAATAAAAGAAAATTGGTAAATATTATTCTAACTTATTTTTCATATCTAAATATATTTTATAACGTACAGGATACACAGATATTGGGGATGCATGGCGTGAGGAACTAGAAATGATAAATATTCGTAAAACAATAAATAAATTATGGACTGAAATAAAGCCTTTGTATAAAATTTTACATGCTGTTTTTCGAAGTGTCCTGTGGAATAAATTCAAAGATAGTGGTGAAATTAATCAAAAAGGTCCCATTCCATCACATCTAATGGGTAATAGCACATGTGTAAATGATTTAATCGTTAACTTTTAATACATTAATTATAAATATATTTAAGGCAATATGTGGTCTCAAGATTGGTCATCATTTGAAGACTTATTAATGCCGAGTATTGACTTTAATTTAGAAAATGCTTTTCGTCAAACAAATTGGACAGTTGTTGATATAGTATGGATTAGAATATGTATAACATATGATGTTCAGAAATTCTTTTTTTGTTTTTTATTTTGAATAGACGAAAAGAGCCGATGACTTTTATAGTTCAATTGGGCTTAGAGGAATGCCCGAAAATTTTTGGACGTTATCACAATTTGATTGCAAATCGAACAAAACCAAATGCCATGGAAGTGCGGCTAATATGTTTACTAACGATGATTATAGGTGGGGTATCCTATTTATCTTTACATACTAAAGTAGTTATCCAACCAAAAAAAATCCCATAGAATAATAGTATGTTCGAAAGGAACTATTGAAGACCTTTATGTGATCGTACATGAAATGGGCCATATACAATACTATATGGAATATGCTCAACAACCGACAATATTTCAGGATGCAACAAATTCAGCATTTGCGGAATCGATTGGAGATGCGATATTTTTAGCAATGATGACACCTCAACACTTGAATCGTCTAGGCATTTTGCCAGATATATATTTGTTCACGGAAAATCTTCCTCGTTTTAAACAAAACGAACTAAGAATGATGCACGAATGGAAAATAAATTCAGAATATTTTAAAGCACCTACTTATCAAGAAATTCGAAAAAATGAAACTAAATCAACAACTAATAATGAAATAAAAGAATATTTGGAAAGTTTACAAATACTTGAAAATGAAAAGGATAAAATTGATCCATATCCAAATATAGTCGATTTGAATGAGAAAGTGAAAAATTATATGAACTTTAAAGACCGTCAAGATAATTCGATGAATGCTTTCGATTTGACTTTATTAATGCGAATGGCATTATCAAAAATACCCCAAATACCATTCGGATATATACTAGATATTTTCCGTTGGGATTTATTTAGTGGAAAAGTTCCATTCTCCGATGCTAACGCCTATTTTTGGAATTTATCCATGTCTGAACAAGGAATTCACCCACCTGCATGGAGATCGAGAAATGAATTTTTCGATTATACTGCAAAATTTCATATTGCTGACAACACACCATATGTAAGGTAATTAATTATAAAAGAAACTTAATTTTAAAATGAAAAGTTCATATAGTATTTTGCCAGAAAGAATTAAACAAATAACTTTTTTATCAGATATTTTTTGGCTAGTTTTCTTCAAGCACAAATTTTTAAAGGATTATGCGAAATGACTGTATTTGGTCGTGTTAATACAAATGAAAAACTTCCTATGCCACTACACCGATGCGATATATATGGTTCGAAACGAGCGGGAAAGCTACTTCGGTGAGACTTATTTTCTTTTATTAAGATTGATCAAATGTTTTTCCATTAAATAATTTACATAGAAAGGCATTAAAAATGGGAGCTTCAACTTATTGGACCGATGTATTATACATCTTATCAGGAAGTAGAGAAATACGTACAGAGCCACTACTTGAATACTATGAACCATTATTCTCATGGTTACAGAAAATAGTAATCGATTTTGATTTACCTATAGGCTGGTAATAAATATAAATAAATATTGATGTAAAAAATACATTATAAATTTATTTTTATCTTGCACATTATAAAACCTTATATAGATAAAGTTTTTATTAAATAAAATTCACTAATTTGAGAATTTAATTAGTTTTAATCTTCTTCATGCATCGGACCCTTTATCCTTGCAATTCCAAGATGTCGATTTGTTAGAAAATCAAATTCTATTCTGCTATTAATAGCCATCTTAATATCATCTGATTCAATACTTTGTATACTAGGCGGATAACAGCTATCACTGCAATTAGAAATTCTTAGTGAAACTTAATATTTAGTTTGACAAGTATATTTACATAGTGGAATCTTTCTTGAATTTCGATGCTATTGATCGTCGCAATAGATCATCAATAAAACATCTTACTGCTTGGGCTAATACTACTTCAGATGAATGATGTAAAACATCTATAAAAAAAATCCAAAATTATACATTTTAAATTATATAGCTGACAAAAGAAATGCAGATACAACTTACCAGGTATGATTTCTTCGGGATGGAACTGAACACCAATTTGCTGAATTGAATCGTTAACAATAGATCGTTCATTTTCAAGATGATTATCAACATAAAACCAACGTTTCCTCTCATCTTGATGCTCGGTTGAACGTTCAAAATTTTGAATTTTTCTTTTATTTTCCTTTATAATATCAGTTTCAATTCCATCAATATCGATTATTTCATCTTTTAAATTATCATAACCATTTATTTTGGATTTCATTTCATTTATCCATTCGTAAGCCTCATGATTTAATGATAGGGTCGATTCCATACATTGTTCCCTTTGTATTTCATTTTTGATAAGATTCTTTAAATTATTTTCACCCGAAAAATCAATACTATTATTGTCAGCTACCACTTTTCCATACGACATTATTGGTGTATATGCATGTTGCCTTGCAAATAAAATTATTTCTTTAGTGGACCATAATTTACTATTTCTTAAATCGGTATGACGTCGGATTAACTTTGAAATAAACTTTGCACGTAGCCACTGAAAATTTATATTTTATACGTTTGATTAATTGTTTTTGCAAAATTTTCATAAATATAAATAAACAATCATTTAATTATACTATGTATATTAATTTTTGGAAATAATTAATTATATCTTAAATGATTTTAAACCTATTGTATAAGCATTACCTCATTGGCGCGTTTCTTTGGAACTGTGAAGTTATCGAAAATATCCTCACTGGATGTAATAAAAGGAAACGAACATCTATAATCAATTCTCGATGCTAATACATCGACAAGTGGCAATTTACGAAGTAAAAATTCTATAGCAAATCTGAATTTTGTAAATTTTTTCTCTAAAAACTCCATTTCTAAAGCTGCTTTATAATCGAATCTTGGCTTTTTCATAATTGAATTGCCTCTTGATGTCATTTGAACTGATTTATTAAAATTTACATCGTTCATCTTCTCTTCTATAATTCGCTCAATTGACACTGTTATGGGACTACAATTTTTACTTTTCAAAGTATTTATATTTGATGATTTCTGTAGAACTGTTGGTATTGGGTTATATATTTTACCTGTATTAGAAATCGGAGATTTTCCCATCAGAGATGTATAATCGTGATCTCTTGCTATTGCTGTATGATTCAATATTTGATTCGATTCTTTACTATTTCGAATACAATTTTGAAGATTATCATTTTTTAATATTGGTTTTAATAAACTTATCTGTGGTTTGAGAAGCGATTCTTGATATTTTAATTGTTTTTTCAATTTTGCTTGTTGCGGATCGATTATATACATTTTACCATTCTTTAAAACAACTTGGTTATTTGGTTTTTGATTTATCTCTATCGAATTATCGCTTTTATTATTTAATAGTATGCTGTTATTTTGTGATATATTTAATTTCATATTACTAAGGGATTGTTGTGAAACGTTTTCAACATTTTTTGATTTGGTTGAAAAATTTACATCACATTTATTAGGACTCTTTACTAAGGCTCGTAAAATATTTAAATTTAAATTAGAATAATTTTCCTGCTTTTTATTATTTATCACAATAATTTTTTTTATATTTGTACCAGTAGATGATGACACAGATTTTATATTATTTTTACAATCATCTAAATCTATCTCATTTTCTGCTTTTATTTTATCTAAAGGTATTGTCATTTTAACTAAAGATTGTAAATTAGTCGATTCATTTTCATTTAAGCCATCGTCAGTAGGATTTGAAAGTTTTAAATCGCTACTATTGCTCAACTTAGTTTGATTAACAAACATTTGCAAAAATTTCACATTATTATCTTTATCGATATATTTAAATAATTTTCTTTTAAAAATTTTCGATTTACTTTCATTTACAGTTTCGGTTAGATTATTTCTATTATTTCCAAGATCGGAATCAAAATTATTATGTACATTCTTAGTTTTTAAGTTGATATTTTTATGTTCGGAATCAAGATGATTTGTTTGTGTACTATTAATGTCATGCATGCTATTTTTATCTAATTCACAATTATTTTTATATAATACATTACTTATAGAATTTTCATTTCCATTCAACATGATACCACCACTATTCGGCAATTTAGAACTTAATGTTTCTTCTTCGTCCATAAAATTGGTTATGTTTGTATTTTTATTGGAATTATGTAGCCAAGAAAACATGATTCCGCCTTCATTTGAATTTGTTTCTTCATGTATAGAATTATCTAAATTTTTAACATTTGAATTTTTCTCCATTTTTATTTGTACATCACTGCTTTCTGGAACTAAATCGCAATCCGAACGTAGCCACATTTCTACCACAGTTTCGGCACCTACATATAAATTCATATTTATTATAAATCTATAAAGCTTTATATAATTAAATTTTAAAAATATTCATATATACTATATAATTTACCCATTGTTTGAAGCCCACTAAGACTTTTATCTAAAACTAAATTATGAACCAATTGCGCAGGTTTTTGATTAAGTTCAGGATGAAAAAATAACTGCAATCTTATAGGAAACTCTCCCCAACCACGACGGGACAGTTGAAATGGTGGTGAGCTATTCATATAGATTAAGTATATTTATTTATTAATAACTGAAATCTTATAGGAAACTCTCCCCAACCACGACGGGATAATTGAATTGGTGGTGAGTATATTTTCAATCAAACCTACCTGACCTCCACAATATCATTGGGTTTATAAGATGGATGAAGGAAAAATCTAACTTTATTTACAATCTTATTTATATTTGTGTCGGTTTTTGTTCGAACATAAACAAGCCATTTATGTGTAATACCTTCCATAGACATTGTATTGCCAATATACTTTGAAGTATTTCCAACGACTATCAGATGTTTTGCTTGATTTCTCCCTCTGGCACCATTCAATTTTGGTATATGCTTTTCTTCTCTTAATGGGTCAATATATCTTGGCACTTTAATTATATTTTCATCGTCATTTATTCCATGGATAATTGTAATATCTTTATGGGAATCTTCCATTATTTGGAGGATTTTTTTATCTTTTTTCTTCTTTAGCTCACTGCTTATATAGTTTTTAGCAGTTTTCGCCGCTTCACGTGTAGGTCTTATTTTCAACAAATCTTCATAGTCAATTGGTTTCTTACCAATTATTGGTTTTAAAGCGGGATGAATTATTTTTTGGTTTTCTATTTGCTCATCATTATTAGTTATAATTCCAATTGTTTTTTCAGCTTCAATCTGTGTTTTGTCTAAACTCTGTAAATTATAATAATTCGAAACAACGGCATATCTAACTCTATGTAGAAGTTTTCTTGCTAAATGTATTCTATTCTCAATTTTAATAATTTCTTGTTCTTTTGATTCTACTTCTCTTTCGAATTCCCGTTTAACAATTGCTCTAATTTTTTGGGCCCGTTCCTCGGGAGTTAACGTTGCCTGTTCAAATTTTTTAACTGGTTCACTAGAAGGATAATCTGGATCATGATATTCTTGGAAAACTAATTTCTGTGACAATTCCATTTTGTTATTGAAATAAAAATATGCCGATTTGGCGTGGATGACCACTGTTTGTACTCTTTGACAGACTTTTCAGATTCAACTCTTAAAACCGAATTAATTCTATTGAAAACATTTTATAAACAAGGAAATATTCAAACATTTTGCAATTTGATAAGTATATATATGGATATAATTTGATAATATTCAATGCGATTGAATCCATTTCGCCCAAATACACACATTTCACATCACATTAACTAAACAATTCGTAACTGTCAACTTGCGTAGAATTTCGTCTTTCTTCGTTTTGCCGTCGCTGTACCCTTCGATTATAGAGTCCATGCATAGAAATTTAATTGGATCCCAAAAAATCTAAGCATATAATGTCAACTTATGTGCAAATATATGAATTCATAACAAAAATATGTTTTCTTTAATTGCCCAAAGCAGTACCTACAAATATTAAATCTGAAAACGGAAATGTTCTTTTATTGATATTATTTTTAAATAGTCATACCATAATTGTATGCACTTATTTGAATACATATATATTAAACGAAATAAACAACTAATCCAAATATAAGCTTTTTAGTTACAAATTGTTCTAAGAATAAGAAGAAGACAAAATAATATGGTTGGAATCTTAGATTGTTTTTATTAAAGCTGAGATAATATCTTGGTATAAAATTATATTTAGATATGCATGGGTTCATTAATGTATATTTAATCTGTGTATAAAATATGAATAAAAAGGGTTGTCGGAAAAGTCATGACAAGTTCCGTTTGGTTACTTTTGAAACTACTAGTCTTAGATTATTGACTAACTAACAACTTGAAAAATGACGAGAGAGAGAACCTAAGCATTTCGGTATGTTACCACTTTCATGGAGAATGGCGTGTTTTAAAACTCTCCGAAAGTCTACAAAATTGAGGCGCTTTATATTTGATTGATATTTACGAAATGAATAATAAACCTAAAATACAATTCCAGTTCATATCAAAAGATTGTATTGTACAAAAACTAAAAATTATTTATCGTTATGTTTAAATTGTATTTTTCTTTGCAATAAGTGCATTAAAAAGAATATAAATTATGCTTTTGAAATTCAGTAATTTTTCTATTACGAAAACCAGATATCAGTGGGTGTCATGTTTACATAAAAAAATCGACACAAAAGTATATAAGAAGTACGATTTCTCGCCGCTTCTGCAATTATTATGCCGCAAAATTTTGTATAGATATACAAAAATCTGACGTACGGGCTTATCCAGGTATTCTTTAATCTAAGCTACTAGGCATGTTCACGTCTATGTTATTGTTGTCATTTAATAGCTGATAATTTAAGATTTATTTATTTAGACAAACTGATTTACTTGGTTATATTCTACGGATTTTACAAGTCGAAGATGGAAGACCAAACATTGACTTGTCGCCATATGTTATTGTTTTACTTCCGTAAAGGGAAGAACGCGCGCAAAGCATGTCGAAAGTTACGTGAAGTTTATGGTGACAATGCTCCAAATGACCGTCAGTGCCAACAATGGTTCACGAAATTCCGTGCTGGTGACTTTAATCTCAATGATGTTCCTCGATCAGGAATGAAAACCGAGATTGATGACGACAAAATAAAGGCATTAATTGAGTCAAATGAGCGTTGCACGACACTAGAAATAGCTGAAACATTGAAAATCCATCATTCAACCGTTCACGATCACCTGAAAAAGCTGGGATACATAAGCAAGCTCGATATTTGGGTTCCTCATGAACTCAAAGAACTTCATTTGACAGAACGCATAAACATCTGCGACATGCTAATTAAACGTGAAAAAAGCTATCCCTTTTTGAAGCGATTGATAACTGGTGATGAAAAGTGGATCGTTTATGATAATGTGGAGCATAAAAAGTCATGCTTCCGGCGTGGTGATCCGCCTCAAAAGACATCGAAAGCAGACATTCATCAGAGGAAGATTATGATCTCAGTGTGGTGGGATTTTGAAGGTGTTGTGTTTATTAAGCTTCTGCCGAAGAACCAAACTACTAATTCAGAAGTGTACTGTCGGCAATTGGACATTTTAAACGAGTCAATCATCCAGAAACGTCCGGAGCTCGTTAATCGCAAAGGAGTTGTGTTCCATCACGCCAACGCGATGCCACACACATGTTTGATCGCTCGTCAAAAAATATTGGAGTTTGGATGGGATTGGTTGCCACACCCACCACACTCGCCTGACCTTGCACCGTCAGATTTCCACTTGTTTCCGTCTCTTCAAAACTCCTTACGCGGTATGACCTTCAATTCAGATGAGGCTGTATATCAGCACGTTGTGCAGTTCTTTGCCGATAAAGACAGGTCCTTCTATGAACAAGGGATTATGGAACTTGCTGAAAGATGGCAAAAGGTTATCGAGCAAAAAGGGCAATACATCATTGATTGATCTTCGTACTTTATATAAGTAGATACAATTTTTAAAAAATGCATAGACTTTTTCAGCAACCCAATATAAATGTATTATGTTGTAAAGTTTCTTAGGCATTAATTTGATTGAAATAATTTACTTGGTCGGAAGTGGCTACTCCAAAGCGTTGCTTTCAAAAATTTTCACAATATTTACGTTAATGACAAGCTCTATTGGAGAAATATTAATAGAAAATAATAAATTTGATATTTTAACGAATATTATATAAACGCCATCACACTTGACACGGCTATTCATAAACGAAATATAAAACTTTTATTAAATACCAATTTATTCAAATACAACGGTTTCAAATTTTATAAAATACAATTCTCTTTTGTTCCAGTAAACAAAAAACTCATTCTTTGACCACTTTTAAATACTTAAAAATACTCTGCTTTTATTAGTTTATACTTTTATTATTTTCGATTAAGTATATCAATAATTCTTTAAAGGGAAGAAATAAAAAAAAAGACCATATACTTTATTATTATTAACGAGATAATTTTAATCAGTTGTCAGTGATAATGTTAAAAAGATATCATTTTATTATACGTCAATTAGTTAATATAATTTTTTAATTACTAAGTTTCAGTAATAATAACTGGTAGTTATGATAAAATAAATGTAAACATTAACTAACAATAATATAAGGAAAATAAGCTATGCTTAAGCTGTAAATATTACTATCAGTTAAGCACTTGGTTGATTTATAAATTTCATTTTAATTTTAGTCGCGTTTTTTCAGTGTTTCTTTTAGGGCGCGTGTGTAAGACAATCATGTTGAGTGACCTCAAATATTTTATTATATTTTTTATACTATACTTTTAAATATACAATTAAAAATAATGTGAATATAGCAATAAGAGAATTATCACGTTATGTTCAATTTAAAAAATATATATAAATTTTTTTAAAAACTTTTTTTATGCCATCAACTGAATTTTATGTTAGTAAATAATATTGCCTTCTCATTCGCCATTCTATTTCATTTGTATAGTGTAATTATAAAAAAGCAAACAAAATAATTATATTATAATACGGTAATAGAAATAATCTTAACATATATTTATAGATTCATTTGCTTCCATTTATAATCTCTTATTTCCATAATTCGTTTCTTTTTTACATTAGTTCGGTATTTTATTTAGTTCGTCACCTTTTGGTCAATTCTTTTTTATTTCTTTATATTACTATTTTTATTATATCATTGTTAAATTTTTGTCAATTTTGTTTGCTCATTCGCTTGATTACTTTTTTTTTTAATTTTTAGAAATAATACGACAATCATTCGGGAATTGATCCGCAAGCATATCTCATTCTTTCGCTTAACTTTTTAAATTTTTTCGCAAAATGTCGTCCCTTAGCCCATAATCACTTGGCATTTGATCATGATGAAGATTTAGTTCCTTTTGCCTTCTCAATATACACATTAAGAAGTCTAGAAAAAAATTATTATCCAATTAATTAGATATTTTAATGTAATGTACTTTTTATAAATACCTTATTTTGCTAGGATTGAGAAGTGACAATTTTGGTCCAACCTTATCTTCACCCATAACAACATACAGTTTAACAATACAAAATACAGCCGCCTTACGAACCATTGATTGCGAATCGTCAGTCAACTATGAAAAATAATTTTATACATTATACCATCAATAAAAGATTAATTCAATTTACTCGAGCTAAATTTGGCATAACACTATCCAGATGACTATCTGTTAATTCGTTTCCTTGTTTTTCAGCTAATTCGGTCAATAATTTTACAGCGCACAAATTGATTGGATATGCTCCGGTCGCTATAACTGGATTTAAAATATTTATTGAAATATTCAAGGGTAAAACAGCTGCTATTCTTGGAATAATTATATCAATTTCACGAGACGCCTATAAGACAAAAAAAAAGTATATAGTATATGAAACCAAAAAATTTTTTTTTTTATTACCTCTTTGCTATTCTTATAGCAATCTATAATTTTTAACAAGATCAGCTCCAAGAAATTGCTCCAAAATGGTTTCATTTCAACACTTCGTACAATTTTTCCTAACACTTGCAATGCACTTATCATCACTTCACTTACTGGTGACTCAAGTAAATTTAATAACATCTTCATAATTGCTCTAAAATATGAAAAATTTCATATGATTAATTCTATTCGATTTACGAATGAATACAATTATTTAAGAACGTACTTAAAATTTTTATTTGGTAATTCACAATTTCCATATTTAATACACGCAGCTAGATCCAATAATGTCTGTTGTACACTATCTGCGGGTGTTTCCGTAGTTAAAACTATGGCAGCCTTTATTATATCACTTTCTTTGAGACCATCTATAATATAATTAATTAATCAATTATTTTCTTATAGATTTATGAAATAATTGCCATTTACTTACTTTCTATAACTAGTTCACCAGTTTCAGTGAATGTAAAATTCTGATGATTGTGTCTTTGAGACGATGATATTTTGTGATTTTGAATTTCGATAGTATCTAATCGTACTGTACTCTCTGGTGTATTTGATTCTGTGGTCGTTGCTGATTGGGTTTTTGATCCATTGCAAGAGTCTTCTTTTTCAAGCCTACTAAATATTCCAATGATTTCATACAAATTCGAATATATACATTATATTAAATAATCCAAAAAAAACTCACCCAATATGACCATTGATTCCGTTTGATGCAATAATACCTAAATGATCATTCTGGCCCATATGATCTCCCATTTGGCTTATACCTGAGTCTTTGCTATTAGTATCTCTATCTAATTTTGTTTCAAAACTATAGTTTTGTATTTCCGCAGTTGTTTTTCGCAAACTTTTATAAACTTCGTCACTATTTATTGGATCCCCGTGCTCAACAGATGACTGCCTTGATCGTGGACCTACTTTGTAACAAAAATAATATTATATATGTACATTAACTAATTACAAACATCAATAAGTTAAAACATATTTGTACACGTTTATATTGATATTTTTAATATATCTTTTTTATTGATGCCTGCACTTTAATTAAATAAAAAAAAATGCAACAAAAAAAATTTAAGCTATTTTATCTAAAGATCATATACAACATAATATAAACTATTTAAATAATTAGAAAGAAAAAAAACCAAAAACGGAAAATAATGTCACTTTATTATTGTACTCTATGCAAATATTAGTTATTTACAATACAAATTTCTATATATGAATTTTAATAATTACTAATAATTAATTTTGATTACTTACTAGAATTGTTTTGTAAACTAAATGGACCTTGTTGTGGACTAAGCAAGGGTTTTGGACTTGAACACGATAGAGGTGATGATGGACTATTTGTACCTAGAAATCAAGCGAAACCATACAACAATCTACCATGTTTATTCTCTAACAACGAATGACGATGTGATTTATTTATAATTATATAAAAACAATGAAAAATATATTATTTATTAGTATACAAATGTTAGAGAAAATTAACTGCCAGGGTGCAATGTACTGGATTAAGTCTTAGCCATTTATTTTGTTCTAATCTAAGTTAAAAAAATGTTGTTTTTTTTATACCAAACCGCCGAAGTAGAATAATCCTTGTAAAGACTTAAGAAAATAAAAATAAATATACAAAACTGAATACTACGCAAACAATTTGTTTTTATTTAATAGTATATTTAATTAAAACGAACTATAATTTAACAAACATTTTATTTGTTTGTCGATCGATTTATTTCATAATATAGTTTATTCAAAAATAAGCTAAACTTTAATATTAATAAATTTAGTGTTATGGCCATTATATTTGAATTGATTTAGATTAATGAATTTTTAGAAACATTATGTTAATATATATAATAATTGCTAAGATACGATTATGAAAATTAATTTAAGAAAATTATTTTGACAAATTTTTAGTTTTTATATAATGAGTCTAATAATATATGTATTGTTGATATGTACACCAAACAGCTAATAATTTTTTTTATTAAGAAAAACTATGAATGGAATATTTTCTCATTATAAGACAACAATAAGAAAATGAATGCAAGAAATGAAATAATTTGTTTTAAACTTAAATGTAGAAAGCATTTAAACATACATTTTTTATATTCTATTGTATAATTTTAAACAAATGTGTCAGTCTTACCGGATGTACTCCGTCGTAGGTGTTGTTGTATCATTGCCCGTGCCGAATCCTGATAATTTTTTGGCAAGCAGGAAAGTAGCATTGTCATCTGCAACAATTTAAACATATTTTTAATATTTTAATAGTAGAAAAATCATAATTATAATTTAGCTTACACTTGGAGTGTTACAATTATATAAAGCAATTATACATTGCCGTGCCTGACTCTTTAATTCCACACTTTTTTGATCAGCTGATAATTGTACAATTTTTAGTATAGCACGATCTGCGGATGCATGGTTTGGAAAATCTGCGGCTGTAGAATAGGATGTTGCTAAATTTGTTAAAAATTTTAGAATTGCAATTTTTGTTTTGGTTGGAGGTGTTTGTGCTGCATCAACCAATATTCTAAAAACGCATTGCATTTGTAATTCAGTTGGAAAATATTCGTGTACAAGCTGTAACGTTTTCCATATTTTTCCATGCATGGAACCAAGCAGCTCAGTTCCCAACTTGTTGAAGAGACGTGTCAATAAAATGAACAGCCAATCATGTAAATCGCTCGAATGAGCCAAAATCAATTCATTTACAGTATCCAAAAATAAAGCATAGACTTTTGTGTGCGTATCCATAAACATTTTTCTAAATAAATCCAATACACACTACAAATAACAATTATATTATTTTATAATTATAGGATAAATATTTCATTTATTTATACTAACTTGTAATTGTTGAGGTGTTAAAGTTTTACCATCCGATAAGTATTGTGTTAGACTTATTAAGCCGTCTTTTCTTTCTGACCAATGTGTTGAAGCACAAAACTGGATTATAGTCTCTATATCTTCAATGGGAGCTCTAAAACTGTCCAAACGATTTCTTGAACCATTCCATGAATACGACTGCAATAAAAAAATATTTTTTTATATTCTAATAAAAAAATTGTTTTTATTAAGAAAATAGTGATCTTTCTTCAGATAATAAAAGAAAACTTACATCATTTCCCCTTCGAAATGAATCAAAACTACGTTCTGAACACACTGATGATGCTTCGCTTTCATCTGATTCGTCTCTTGATATTTTTCTACTCAATGATAATCGGGAATATTCAGATGAAAGATCACAATCATCCGGAGACTGGTAAAAAAATAAAAAAAATATAATTTTCAATATTATAAATAGTAAATTTTTATAATAATACTAGAGCATCGGCTAAAGTGTTTTCTGCTTCACGGCTTTGTTGTAATAATTTTTGCGCTAGTACTGGCCGGGCTGGATTTATTGGGGGTCGATCATTTCGTCTAGGACTACAAGTATATAAATTTCGCTTCAGTGCAGTTCTGGAATAAAAATGAAACAATTTTATTATATTTCTTTACTTTGCATTATTAACTTTCTATTGAATATTATTATAGTGTAATTTTTATCAAAAATCATAAAAACTATAAAATATAGGATATCTACCTGGTTGGACTTGTTTCCCTGGAATTTGCTAATGATCGTGGAATTCCGGAGGCTTTTTTCGGAACAGTTCCTGTCGGTTTATATGATGTATATGAAACATACATTTCTCGCATTTTCGCTGACGGTGATGTACTACGTGAAGCAGCTATAATATTATTTATGATAAATATGCAATATAAAATTTTAAATTAAATAGTTTAAGCAATTTACGTTGTGACTGAGATACTCCAGGTCGAGAGCCACGTGGCGTCTGTCTATGTTCTGGTGATGAATGTTGAGGAGTTGTAGATGAACTCGATATCTTTTTGGCACGCGCTGAAATAGTTTTATATTATTTCAATTAAATATTCTACAAACTGAATTATTTTATCATCATTAATAAATTGTACAGAATTTTAAATTATATGTTTACCTTGTTGAGCTACTTGTCCTTCTATACGTACGAATGCAAAAATAAAACAAACAAAAAAAAGAAAGAGGATTTTTAATTCATGATCATTCATAACAAAACATTAAAAAACAATCTAAATGGCATTTTACAATTTTTTGCATAAGAAGTAGTAGCAATATGCCAAAACTCGAGTTTTTTTAAAAATAAAACGTAAATAATGAAATTAAATAGAAATAAACAAATATTTTTACAATTCTAAGCATATAATATTTTAAAAGCCATCAAAGTTCTAATATATGAAAAAAATCGTGAAATATTTACATTTAATATTACTGATCATGAGCTAGCTATAAATGGTATGTTTGTACGTATTTTTTTTTACAATTATGGATTAGTGGAATGATCAATTTAAGACTTACGCAGTGATGCTGTTCCGGATGTTACTTTAAGCCTTGCTAAATTGGAATATTGGGCACGGGCTCTAGCTCTTTGAGCAGCTGCAGTATCAACGGCTGAGACACTTCTAAAGCCAGCTGGAATTTTTTAAAAGCATGTTTGTGTTCGTTTTGTAAATGAAAAATAGTGAATTTATGATAAATAAAAAAAAAGTTTAGCATCAGAGGGTTTTATTATTATACAATACATTAAATCAATATTTTTCATTTGGAATTTTAATATAACAGGCACAAAAACTACATAAAACTAACTTTTTAGTTTGACTAATTATAAATTATGGGAAACAAATTCTACAAAATTTATTTTCAAAAATGAGATTTTTATTAATTGTTAAGTTTAGTTTGATTAAAGTTTTTGCATTTGATGATAACAAATCAAACTATACTATATATAATCAAAATTTATGACCCTTTTTGCGAAAAATAAATATTTTATGCCTTTCTTACGACGACAATATAATCTTTTTTGATTACATATGATTAGTAAAAAAATTTTTCCTTTCAAATTCATGTATTATTATTAATTTTTCTAATTATTTGCAAATAATTCAAATCTCTCTGAAAAGAAATTTCAATGTTATTCAACCTTTTTGTGGAGGCTCTCTGTGAGCTATTGGTATCCCACTTCGATTTCTATTATACGATCGTGGTAACGATGGAGCTCTTTGAAGCCTTGCATTAGATAAATTTTCTGTACTAATACTGGTTGCTAAATTTATTCAAATATTTATTGTGATTAGAATTTTTTTTTGTTTTCAAACAAACCCACAATCCACATAAAATAGTAGAGCACAAACAAAATAAGAGAGAATGCAATTAGTTTTTTTTTTCGTTTTAAAACACATAATAACAATTAACAAAAACTGATATTTTATTTCTTCGAATATAAAAAATTATAATTCACTCAAATAAATGTTTACCTGCAGGATTTGTTGTTGCAGGACTTCTTAAACCACTCGATTGTCTCCGTTCTAAAATTGAATAAAATTTATAACACAAACACCAACTGTTAATTATGATGGCATCACATTATGATCTTATATTTAGTATTTAAAATAGTTTTTAATTGAAAAAATTGTACGAAACAAGAACGATAAACATTGTTAGTTGTCAATTAACAAAAATATATACAACGAGGAAATAATTCTTTTTAAACATAATATACAAAATAATATACAGAATTTTACTCACTTATAACTCCGCCAGGCATAGAATTTAAACTTGTATTACTACCACGCAGACTGGTACTCATAGAACCAGTTCCATTTGAGCCCGAAAGTGGATCCTTATCTCTTTCAAGCGCTTTTTGTGTTGCTGGATCTAATGATGCGTATAATTGCTCACCCAAATCAGGAAAATTTTTTTTAAAGACCCAAAAGCCCCTAAAATTTTATTATAAAAATATTAATTACATATAAATTTCAACTCTATAAAACATAAGTAAAATAACATCATAGAAAATTACCTTCTACTGTATTTTCGTGCTTCGCTATCTGCATCGGAAATACCCTTTTTGATAGCGTCTTTTAATGCACTTGCATGTTTTTCCATTGATTTTGTCGACCATTCATCGAATATGAGCATTAAAAGTTCGCATAATGTAGAACGAATGTCTTTCGATTTCGATTGTGTGAGATTTGTTAAAATTATTGGAATAAGTTTGGATGCATGCGTATATTTAATGACATATTTAAGTGCTATTGTTCCAGCGGAAGAAATAATTTTGGCAGAATTTTGAATTAGATTGATCAATTCTTGTAGTATATAAATGCAAAATTGATCCAATTTATTTCTCAAAGTCTTGCTCATATAGGCAAGTGTAATACATGCTTCACGAATAACCTATAAACAGATTTATTTTGATTAAATATTTTTTTGTGGTATACATTTTGATTTAAACATTTTTATTTATTAAACGCATATGTATATATTTACTTGTGATCGAAGCTCTTTTAAAATATCAAGGAATGCTAACGATAGGTCTTTCAAATGTCCTGGAAACGATGGTTGATTTTGTACATTCATAATTAGCAACGAACGAATTTTTTTCAACTGTAAAATTTTTAATTTATTTTGTCATTAAAAATTATTTTTTCTAAAATAGAAATTATTTAAGGAATTAACAATACCGCATCAACTCGTTTCTCCCAGTCCATATTCTTATCACCTATTATTATATTGATTTGTTTCCAATGGTCTTCAATATCTCTTTGATTAAATATTGTAATTTGAGGGACTAATTCAAAGGATGCTTCAAAATTCTCCCATGTTACAGCACCTGCATCCGTTCCTAATTAAATATATATTTAATAATTTTATGAAATTTTTTTTTTGGTCGTAGTTGTTTTTGTTTTAATTTTCTAACTTCAACAAATTTATGTTGTATTTTACCTGATGGAGGAACGTCCAATGTTTGAGGTTTTTTGCTAAGTGCTGACACAGTTCTTTTCACAAGTCTCGTTGGTCTTTGTGGTACTGTAGTGTCTGGTTCATCTTGTGACATATGATTACTTAATGCTGATTTTAAAAGAAGACCATTTTCTCGAATTTCATCGAATTTTTGCTCTAAAATTGCCATTTTACCGGCAGGTACGTCCTTCTTTCGAAGATCAGCTCTTAATTTATCACCTGTAAAAATAAATAGTTAATATTATATTTAAAATACCAGGTATATAAGTTTAAATCCGCTGTTCAGTCATAGATGACGTTAGTGAGCGTATTAAGCTACCATGGGCACGCCATACTTCTTTTTTTATGAGTTTGATATATGTCAACATTAATCAGTGCACATTGTCAGCAATTTCGTACAACAACATACATTTTTCCTTTGGTTATTATGTCTAATTTTGTACCAGAAAAAGAGCATATGTGGGAAGCTCTGCTTTTCTGCTTCAATTTGAAGAAATCGGTTGCCGAATCGCATCGAATGGTTATGGAGGCCTATAGTGACAGTGCTTTATCGGAAACAACGTGCTGAGATTGGTTTCGTCGGTTCAAAGACGGCAATTTTGATTTGTGGGACAAGAAAAGTGAAAACCGGCTTAGGAAGGTTGAGGGCCATCAATTGCAGGCTCTTTTGGACGAAGACGATACCCAATCGCAAAAAATGCTCGTGGAGCAATTGGGTGTTACTCAACCAGCCTTTTCCATACGTCTGCGAGCCATTAGGAAGATTGAAAAGATCGGATGGAGCGACGCCAAAACACATTCGAAATCTTGCTCGCCAGACAAAAAAGAAAGTCTTTCCGGCATCGGATTGTGACAGGCCATGAAAAGTGGATATATTTCGAGAATCCTAAATGCAAGAAATCGTGGGTTGATTCCGGCCAACCATCAACATCCTCCCCAAGACCAAATCGCTTCGGACGGAAGACGATCATCAGGGTATCGTCTACTATGAGATGTTGAAACCTGGTGAAACTGTCAATGCCCACCGCTACCACCAACAACTGATGAAATTGCACCGCGCTCTGCGTGAAAAAAGGATGGATTATTCCATAATACCGCGCTCAAGCTGATTTTCCTCCACGACTACGCACCATCGCACACGTCAAAAATGGACCGAAACTACTTGGAGACACTCAAATGGGAGGTGCAACCCCACCGCACTCATTCACCAGACCTGACCCCTTCCGACTATCACTTGTTTTCATCGATGGGCCACGCGCTCGCTGAACAGCACTTCGATTCTTACGAAAACGTCCGAAAATGGCTTGATGAGTGGTTTGCCCCGAAAGAAAAGGATTTTTTCGGCGTGGTATCCAAAAATTGCCCGAGAGATGGGAAAATGTGCAGCTAGCGAGGGCAAGTACTTTGAATTAATTTGTTTTTGCTTGTTATGAAAAAAACATGTTTTTTTGACTAAAAACAGCGGATTTAAGCTTATACACCTGGTAAAATCCAACCAAATCAATATGAGTAATAAATTTTGATTAGAATATTTCTATTTTAAAATGTGGGAAAAACTTTTAATACGAAAACTTTCAATAATCAAATTGATTTCAATAATCTTAAAATTAAAAATAAAAATAAACTACTACCAAAATAGATTTGTTTACTTACCAACATGCTTATAAATTTCTACTAGCGTTTGAATTGCAGCATCACGAACAGTCGCTGTTGGATCTCCCAAAAGATTTACAATTGGTTGAATATATGCTTTTAAGGATAACTGTGATGTACTATATCTGTTGAATAAGATATTTACAAAAATTATATATAAAAACTATATACCCTATACAGTCAAATCAAATTTCATATTTATTTAAAAAAAAAAAAAACGATTTAACCAACAATACTATCAATACGTACTCGTTCAATGTATTGACAATGGTTTGTAAAAACTCTTCTCGAACTTTGGAATTTTTATGCTTAAAGCACGTCGTTAATTTGTCAATTAATTGTTGTGGTGTCAATACATTCGATTCCATCAAATTGTGCAACAGGAGTTGTGCTTTTTCTCTAACTGTATCTTTACTATCACCTAAACGATCGATTACATGTGGCAAAACTGATGGTGTATACGCATTAAAATCAGGACCAAGGCGTTTTATCAATTCCGTGAACGCTTCTAAAGCCTTTTGTGCTATCTGTATATCAAAAAAAAAAAAACACCATACAAAATTTTTGTTAATATTTAATTAACTTTTTATCCATTTAAATAATCATATTCTTACATTAATATATCTAAGAAACCAAAAAAAATTAATATATTAAAATTAATTAATTAATGATTAAACTTCAAAAGTAATTGCAAAATTTTTATCTGGAAATTTGAGCTTTCTATATAAATTGAAAAAAAAAATTCAATATGTCAAGCTGAGAACCTCAATATTTATAGCTAATTAAAATCATTCCAGCAATGTAATATTCTCATCTAGTTGTCTAAAATTGGTTTAAATCTTTGCATGCTCACACATATAAAAATATTTTACTCTATAAATTTGGTTTGCCTTAGAAATAAATTTGATTAATATGCATAATCTGACACATACTTTTAAATTAAATTTCAATAATAAAATGTTTTTCAAATTGCAATGCAATCCTTGAAATAATTGTAAAACAATTATCTGATGTTTATAATTTTTCTTATAGTTAAAATTTTATAATTTAATTGTAGACGTTCTCAAATTTTTTTTTATCATATATTATTAATTACAACAAATAGATACTCAAATTTTCTGTAGTGTTTCAAAATTAATATAATAATTTTTCGATCACTTTAAGATGAACATGAAAATGATTTAAAAATATTTCTGTAAGATTGCATATTTATATTCCAATTGTATCGTTAATAAATCGTATTTTCTTGAAATTCAATCATATGTATATGCCTGAAACACAATTCTGACGACAACGACAAACAACATGTATTTGTCGGTGTCAAAATATTAGTTAGTCGACAAAGTTCTTCTCGTTTTCCGACAGATGGAGATAACACTAGATAGCATTTCAACAACACTAGATAGCGTTTTTGAAAGGTGGCACAAAAAGGTTTATGTAGCTCAAAATTTTATTGAAATCGATGCAGTGTATCAAAACTTATTCAAGTCAAAAAATGGACCAGAATAAAGAGAAAATTCGCTATGTTTTACAACACCACTTCGACAAAGGCGATAACGCATCGCAGGCTTGTGAAAAAATTTGTGGGGTTTATGTACAAGATGCTGTATTAAAATCAGCAGTGTGCAAATGGTTTCGTTCTGGAAATTTCAATTACGTTCTGGTCGGCAAATTACAGAAAAAAGGGATGAAATTCTCGAAAATATTGGGCAAAACCGGCATATCAGCAGTCATCACATAGTTTATGAATTAAACACGCATCATCAAACCGTTTTAAACCATTTTCAAAAGGCTGGATTCTAAAAGAAAATCGATGTTTGGGTGCAACATGAATTGAGTATGAAAAACAAGATAAACCGACTTAACATCTATGATACGCTGCCGAAGCGCAATGAAATCGAGCCATTTCTGAAGCAAATCATAACTGGCAAGGGAAAATGTATAACATACGAGAATATCGTTCGAAAATGATCATGGAAAACGACAGATGAACAATCACTAAAAATTTCAAAACCAGGATTGACGGCCAATAAGGTTATATTGTGTGTATGGTGGTACTGGAAGGGAATCCTTCATACTGAACTGCTACCGTTCGGTCAAACTGTTAACTCGGTATTGTACTGTGAGCAACTCGATACATTACATTTGAGAGAAAACGGCCAGAATTTATCAATAAAAGAGACTCGTCTCCCACCACGATAAAGGGTAGAATACGAATACACTGTGCGTCTAATACACGATCTAAAGATGAAATTTCCCCATTTTTGCGCGTTTCATAGTGTAATATATGCGCGATCCTTTACGCACTGTGCGTGTGAATGGAACTGCGTAGGTTCGACGCAAACAAAGTTTGTGTATTTAACAATCAGTCTAATCATAGTATAATCGCTTGAATGACCTATCGGATGCAAGAATAATCAATTGTGACGCACGCACAATTTTTGGCGAGCAAAACGGAATTTTAAAATATATTTTTGATCACGTGATGGCGATAGTTTGTGCATTATTTATTGTTGAATTCTCTAGTTGATCGCTGCTGTTCCTATTTTATTTACATTGTATTATGAAATACGATTTTATATACATTTAATAAATGTATTTTAATAAACTAATTTTATTTTATTTTAACATTTCAATATTAATTTCATCTTAAATATTTATTAATTATATTTATAAATTTATATACGCGAACGATTTTTAGCTATCCATTAAACTAAATTAGTTTTTATCTAATTTTTTTAAATTTTCATAAGGTAATCTCAATTTGTATATATAAAAATAGCTTCATATTAATAAAATCTATCACAAATAAAATATATACGAATGAATGTGTAATGTCAAAATAAACGACGCAACGAGTAATATACGGACGAGCAAGGACAATAAAATCATGCATAGGTTCGCAGAATTTACCTTTCTACATTTTTGCCACGAGAAAAATGTGCGCGTGCACGCGCAAACATCGTGTACTCTCACGATCGGTGTTATATACCCGTGAAATGTTCGAAAAATTAAACGACGATTTGACAGCGAACTATTGGCAGGAGAAAATCGTGTATTAGACGAAAAATGTAATCTAAGCTTAACGCACGACCACACACATTTTTGAGAACTCTCCAAAAATTAAGTTAGCTTGCCTGGGAAATTTTGATGGATCCATCGTATAGCCCAGACAAATGGAACCAAGAAAGGCCTGTAAAAACCACTTGAATCAGTTTTTCAAACCGAAACCAAAGAAGTTTTATACTGATGGAATCATGACTGTGCCGAAAAATTACGAAATACCACCTTAATCAAAAAGTGTGGCGCTCCCATCAAACGATTTGAGTTCTGTTTTTTTTTGTTAAGTTGGTACATCTGTTGTTGATATTCCCTCTAAATCTTAGCTTGACATTTGCAAAAGTTACGTAGCCAAGAGTACATCTATCTGTGTGCGTTGGCGATTTTTTACAATTTTAGAAATGGATTTAAATTTGCAACAACGAACTTGTATTAAATTTTGCGTAAAAAACGGATTTAATGGTGCACGAACGTTGGAAATGTTGGAAAAGTGTTTCGGCAACGATTCTCTAAAGAAAACGGTCGTTTACCAGTGGCACGAGCGGTTGAAAAGTGGTCGTGAGTCAATCGAAGATGATGAACGCAGTGGCAGACCATCGACATCGAAAACCGACGAAAACATTGATAAAGTAAAAGAATTGTTGGTCAATAACCGCAAATTAACCATCAGAGAGATAGCGGAGGACTTGAACATTGCCTATGGATCCGTCCAAGACATTTTGGTTAATGATTTGGGTTTCCGTCGTGTAGCAGCAAAGTTGGTGCCAAAAGACCTCAATTTCATGCAAAAAAGAGACCGCGTTGACGTCGCAAAAGACATGATTTGCGAGGCTGAATCCGATCCCACATTCATCAAAGGATCATTACTGGAGACGAGACGTGGGTTTATGAGTACGACACGCAATCCAGACATCAGGCAAGTGAATGGCGTTCACCAAATGAGCCGAGACCAAAAAAATGCTCACGGTTTTCATGGATTACAACGGTGTAGTGCATCATGAATTTTTGCCAGAAGACCGGACAGTAAACAAAGAGTATTATTTGGGCCAGAATTGTGGGCAAAAAACTCGTGGATTTTGCACCATGATAACGCACCGTCGCACAGTATTTTTTTGACGAAAAATGCAACAAATACCATCCAACAACCACCGAATTCACCTGATTTGGCTCCCTGTGACTTCTTTCTGTTCAATCGAGTTAAAAAACCATTACGGGGAACGCGTTTCAACTGCCGAGAGGAAGTAATGGAAAAATCGCAGGAAGCACTGATGGACATACCGAAAACCGAATATAAAAATTGTTTCGAGGATTGGATCAAGCGCTGGCATAAGTGTGTTAAAGTCGATGGGGATTACTTTGAAGGGGACAATATAGATTTAGATGAATAAACTTGTATTTTTAATTTTCTGAATAAATTCCGGTAACTTTTTGATCAAGGTGGTATTATCGATAATAATGGAAAATATTTGGTTTAAATAAATTGATTTAAGCGTCTCTCTATTTTATTCAAAAACGCCACGAACTTTTTCGACAAACCAATACTTATTGCATAAATATTTTACAGCTAAGAATATTTATGTGTATCGGGTTCTTTGATAGATTTATGCATGGAGCAAATAAATGCCTTATTAGGTAGAAGAAACGACATTTATTTACAATATTTTCTAAATCTAAGATTAAATAGTTTTCTTAATTTGTTGTTAGCATAAATATACATCGTTTATTATTTTATTTACTATTCTTTAAAGTAAAAAAAATCAATACTGGATATTTTATATTTATAAAAACAAACAACAAACAAAAAATACCAAAATTCCATTTACCTATAATTATAATCATATAGAATTTCAGATATTCGTATTACGCATTCGAAATACTTAACTGTAAAATATTATGTCATCAATTTAATAACAAACCAAAAAAAAAACCACAAAAAAAGCAATCAAATAAAATTTCCATAATTTCTTTGCCAGATAAAAAGCTACTAAATAAGATTTTGTAGTATTTGTTAATAAATCACACATAAATACCATAAATCCGTATATGTGTTTGCATGAACTTTTACTAACTAACCAGAGTATGTTTTAAATTATTCAATTATTCACTTTAGTACTCCTACATACAGTTAGAATTTTTTTACTACATAATTCTTTATAGTATATTTAATCAGATTTTTTTGTTGAAAATTTTTTTTTGTTGAAAATACTCTTGATTGCTTTAAAAAAAAATTTGCATTTCTAATAAAAAGCTAATTAATTATAAACTATAAATATTATTTGCAAGATACCACCAAATAACAACTATTAATACTTATATTAAAATTAGTGAAAATTCAGCAGTAAATAAATTATGTAAAAATATGTCAGATACTCGTAAAGAGTTCATTCATTTTTAAATTAGATATTTATATATAATTTAAATTAATCGCAATAAATTATTCGTAAAGTTGAAGTTTAAAGAAAAAAATTTTTTTTTAAAAGAATTCCTAGGAACAATTTAGGCTATAATTGGTAGCGACTAATACTTAGCGGTCTTGAAATCAATAAGGTTATCTAATTGATTTATATCGTTAAAATAAATTTTATTTATATTAATTTATATTAATATAAATATATAAATTATATTTATATTAATATAAATTAATATAAATATAATTTATATCTAATTATATTTATTATCTAATTGATTTATATATTATCTATATATCGATGTCGCTTAATCAGGGCACTCGAATTAAAATTTATATTAAAAAATAATGAGCCAGTTAGCTTTTTTATTTTTATTATAGAATTTTTTTATTTTGCTTCAAATTATACTCGTAAAAAAATGAATTGTGTTTGAAAACAATATCTTTAGCAAAGAATAGAACATTTTAAGATTATACATATGTCATTAGCAATATTTTGCAAACAAACAATATTTAATACAAAAGAATTTAGCTGAATTTAATTTAACGTAGAATAAAACAATCGATTTTGCTATAAGAAACCTAAGCCCCACCTAGGTTGATATGTCGAACAATTTATATTGTACAATATAATTTGTTCTATACATTTTGGAAAATTATACTAGTTCTTTGTTTTTGGTTTTGCTGGACAAAAATATAATTTTTACAGATTCTCTTCACAGTGGATAATATTTGTGCCGCCGTCAAAATACAATGAGCTTGACCTCCTAAAGGTTAACTGAAGCATGAAATTTGCAGTAAAATCATTTTTGTCATTGCTCTTCATCAATAATATTACACAAACAAAAATTCCAAAAAAAATGTATATATTAGTTAAAATATTTTTATATATATTAATGTATTAAAATGAATTTTTTTTAATTATATATAAAATAACCATCTTTAAATATTAATATAAATTTTAGTTAAAAGTTCGTGGATATTTTAGATTAAAAATATACTGGATAGGCGTCTACAGCTAGAACTATTAAATAGGTGCTCTACACAAAAATATTGTATTCTTATTTAAAAAAAGAACGCACACACTTACAAACATTTTGCGGATTTTTTTTTCTAACAAATAACTGCTACTTTTGCATTTTACATAATAAGTTACTTTCTAAGTTATGAAAATTGTAAATATAACAACTTGTCCGAAAATATATTATATAAAAACAAACTTGAAATTCAACTTATCGATATCTGTAAAAATTAAAAATGCAAACAAAACTATGATCGGTGTTTTGTATGCTAGCACTTTATGGAGAATGGCCTTTTTAAAACTCTCCGAAATTCTATAATTATGATTTTCTAATTACATATTTAATTTATATTTATAAAAGAAATAACAAACGAAATACGATTCCATTTAATAACAAAAGATTGTAAAAAATACGAGGTCTGTTCAAAAAGTATCGGGAATTTTGAAATTCCGCGGGGTACGTATATTCGATGTTTGATTTTTTGTGGCGTTATGTTGGTATTCATGTCTATCACTTATACCGACAAGTTCGGCTATTTTGAATGTTCAGTTAATTTTTGACAGCTGCTTTGCTTGCACGTATTTTGGTTCATCTTCGATTTTTGCCCATTTTCGACCAAAAACAGCTTCGCATTAACATTGTTAAAAGCTCAATCAACCCAATGGAAGTTGCCGCACGAGCCAAGATCGAAAAAAGCGCGCCAAGTTTGGTCGAATGTGAAGGTTTTGCTTACAGTTTTCTTCGATTGCAAGGGCGTGGTGCATCATGAGTTCTTGCCACAGGGTAGATCGTTCAATAAGGAATATTACCTGCAAGTTATGCGCAAGTTGCGCCAAGCAATCCGCCAGAAACGCGGAAGAACAAAAATTGGATTTTGCACCATAATAACGTCCCTGCTCACGTATCGTTGCTTGTGCGCGAATTTTTGGCCAAAAACAACACACTAAAAATGTCGCAGCCACCGTATTGCCCAGATCTGGCCCCTGTGACCTTTTTTTGTTCCCGAAACAGATTCTTTGATCCATTTTTTGGAATGGTAAAAAATCGAAGATGAGCCAAAACACGTGCAAGCAACGCAGCTGTCAAACTTAACTGAACATTCAAAATGGCCGAACTTATCGGCATAAGTGAGAGACATGAGTACCAACATAGCGCCACAAAAAATCGAAAATCGAATATACGTAACCCGCGGAAATTCAAAATTCACGATACTTTTTGAACAGACCTCGTATAACTATGGACTGTTGTTATGTGAAAATTATATTTATCTTTATGTGTTAGTTATGCTTTTAGAATTCAGAAAATTTCTTTTACGAAAGCTAGATATTAGTTGGGATCATATCTACACAAAAAAGTCGACACCTAAATATGCACGTTGTTCGATTTATCGCCACCAGATGGCGACCTAAAATTACGTGTATATAGAGAGAAATATAATAAAAACGCCTATTCAGAATTCAGAAGACCATCGTAATGTTTTTCTCTATGTAAACGTAATTTTAGTTTCCTCAACAAAAAAGACAAGTCTGCAAGAAGTCTCGTGGCTACCATTTGAATAGTTTTATAATTTACAAGTGTTTAAGCAATACGGAAAAGTAGAAATTTTCTTAAACTCTGAATTTTAAATTTGTTTTATTGAACTTTACTTACCAAAAGCACAAATTTTCAATAAAATACAAATAATATTGATACAGACAATTATAAGGATAACTTCTTAAAATTCTTTCATTATGCAGATCCATAATATCTCTGAAAAATTATAAGAGCTTTAACAATTGCAAAATATGTTTTCTCGGTAGAATTAATTTGAACTTGAGATTAATGATAAGATCATCCAATTAAGGGTATATACACATTTGAAAAAATCTGTTCCATTTTATTCTTGGTAAATTACTTAATAAGTGACAATGTAAATACGAGTTGTTTAGTTTTGGCATGTGCACAATAATGATTGTATGTATGAAAAATTAATTTTATCTACATGAGTAAAGTAAATACTATATTTAAGAACAATAACAGAATAAAATAAAAAAGGACCATGACATCTAAATTGCAAAAAATTTAATCGATGCCGAGAGTGCATAGCATGTATTAAAATGGTGCCATCAAGATACCAAATTTTTAAGTCAATGATTAAAAAATCAATGATTTTTAACGCTGGTATCATTCCAACTACACCGCCCCCTTCCCCCCACTCCTAAAACACATTCTCATAACACCACAAACAAATTTCCAATTTTTTTTTTCGGTAGAAAAAACTTACTTTTAATAATTTACAAATTTATTTATTTATTTATATTTTGTTTTTCAAAATTACTTTTACAAACAAATAGTTATAAATATAATATTTTTAAATAGTATAGCAATATTCTTAGAGTACGAAAAAAAACTAGTTATTTGTTTAAAATCTCGGTCGTGGTGGTGGTATAGGATTATAAGGTCCTGTTGATCCGCTATGAGGCGGTGGACGATTCCATCGAGCTTCCCCTTGTCCAAGCGCCACAATTGCCAAAATAACGAAAGTTATCAATCCAAAGAATTTCATCTTGTATACTTTTTAATAAATATAGAATATATTGATTCTATTAGAATAATGATGATGTGCTACTTTTGACGGTAGAATCTTCTCTGATCCAAATGAGATTTGCTTTTAGTTTTTATAGTAAGAGAAAAATCTCATCTTTATTATATATATAAAAAAAAAATATAACGATCACAAAAGCAAACATATAAACAATTAAGCGCAATTTTAATAAGGGGCATCCCAATTATTATAGAGATTATGTGTTACTAGTTTAAAGGTCAACTAATTTGTTGATACTTTTAGAATGAAGCGCTTTAATTTTCTATGAAAACTATTTTACAGGGGACTTTTTGATTTCCAGATATTTAAAAAATCACCAAAAATTTATTATTATAATTACTTCAGATTAAATAGAAAAAAAATGCATCTTCATAATTCTAATTGTTTAAATGTAAAAAAGCACATGTATAATTTCATTATTTATATATATATATATATTTTTTTAATTATCATTTCAAGTAACATTAGTACTGAAATGTATATTCTAAAGGCGCCAGGACACTAAAGACCATTTGGCGACAAAGCATATCGAACCCACGATTTCTTGGATGGTTGTCCAGCACACTAACGACTGTTTTTAAATTTAAAAAAATATGAATGCAACAATATTTAACACAAAAAATAATTTATTAATATAAAATATTGGTTTATAGCGTATTATTTGACAACGCACATAAATTTGCTTTGGTTAAATTTATAAATGCAAACAAGACAAGTTCATTTCAATTAATATTTAAGCCAGATTTAAATAAAACTATTTCAATTATTTAAAGGAATTTACTATAATTTAGAATAACATTAAAAAATGCTGGTTATTTTAAGACGTTTGCATATTTAATTGTACTCATGACAACAAGTTCAATGTACTGTACGAGACAATGCTAAGGTCTTTGCTGTCACATCACAGAATGACTCATAACACTATTTTTACATTTGTTTTCTCAGAAAACGCATGTTATTTCGTAAACTTAACAATCATCTTCTCTTGTTTTAAGAACTGCTTTTCAAATTGGTCAAAAACAACTATACTTTAAATTCTGTAAAATTAGTTACAATTTATTTAATACAACTAGAAATTGAAGCAAATTTCAGTTTATTTAGAAAAAAAATGCATTTTTCTATTTCGAATTAATTATATTGTATATTAAAAGGCAAGCTAAAATGCACATCAAGAAAAAATTCGCTTCGAAATGTATCGGATTATGCTTTTCGTGACATATGTATCATCTAATATAGTTTTTGTTTCGTTTAAAGTTTGATATTTTAGATTATGTAAAAATTGTAAAAACTTTTCGATTTTACCACCAAAGAATATAGTAAAAATTGTAAAAACTTTTACGAACGAAGGAAAGAAATTTTCTTTTTTCCCCCTTGGTGGATTCATCATCAATAGCAAAAATGCCATATACGAGGTATGTTCAAAAAGTATCGCGAATTTTGTGTTTTTTTTTCAAAAATTATTTATTTATTTACGAATATCTATTTTGTCCCCTTCAAAGTAATCCTCACCAGACATTATATACTTGTGCCAACGTTTTTTCCAATCCTCGAAGCACTTCAAAAAATCATTTTTTATGATCTTGTTCAGATCCTCCTTCGATGTCGTCTTTATCTTCACAATCGTAGCGTAGCGTCGTCCTTTTAGGGGCTCTTCAGTTTCGGGAACAAGAAAAAGTCAAAGGGGACCAGATCTGGGGAATACGGTGGCTGCGGCATGATTAGTGTGTTGTTTTTAGCCAAAAATTAGCGCACAAGCAACGATGCGTGAGTAGGGGCGTTATCATGGTGCAAAAGCCAATTTTTGTTCTTCCAGAAATGCGGGCGTTTCTGGCGAATTCCTTGGCGTAACTTGCGCATAACTTACAGGTAATATTCCTTACTGACCGCTCTACCCTGTGGCAAGAACTCATGATGCACCACGCCTCTACAATCGAAGAAAACTGTAAGCAAAACCTGCAAATTCGACCGAACTTGGCGCGTTTTTCAGTTTTGGCTCGTACGACAGCTTTCATTGGGATGATTGAGCTTTGGTTTCAACGTCATAACCATAAACCCATGATTCGTCACCAGTTATGACCAAATTTGGGTCGTCGCGGACAGAGTGCAGCAGCTCCTTAGCAATGTTAATGCGATGCTGGTTTTGGTCGAAATAGAGAAATTTGGGTACGAATTTCGCGACGACCTGTCTCACGACCAAATCATTGTTAAAAATCGAATGGCACGAGCCTATCGATATGTTTAAGTCCTCAGCAACTTCTCTAACGGTGATTTGACGATTGGCCAATACTATTTTCTTCAATTCATCGATGTTTTCGTCTGTTGTTGACATGCTCGGGCGTCCGGCACGCTCTTCGTCGTTCACATCTTCTCGGCCCTCTGAGAACTTTTTGTACCACCGATAAACGTTGCTTCGGTCCAAGGTAGCTTCACCATATGCCACAGTCAATATTCTGAATGTGTCCGCTCAATTAATTTTGTTTTTCACACAAAATTTGATACAGATTCTTTGATCCATTTTTTGGAATGGGCAAAATCGACGACGAGCCAAAACACGTGCAGCTGTCAAAAATTAACTGAACATTCAAAAAGGCCAAACTTGCCGGCATAAGTGAGAGACATGAGTACCAACATAACGCCACAAAAAATCGAAAATTGAATATACAGTGTTGCTTAAAACAAAAGCAACTGAAATTTGAAATTCAGTTTTTTTAATATATAATTTTTTTATTAAACAACTTAGGATTTTTTTTTAAATCTTATATTTATAAATTAAATTTAATAAACAAAAAACTTCAACATTTCTTTAGAGTTTCAAAAAAATATAACGGTTTAAATAATATCACATAGTACTGCGTGTGCAAAACAATAGCAAGTTGTTATTGCAATTTTTTAGGGAAATTACCGATATTCAAGTATTATTGAATGATAAAATCGCTTTTAAAGTATTTTTGTAAGCACCGTTAGTATTTATTTAATTGATCAGCCCACAATTGTGAACAATATCAATTCCAGTATTGTTTGATTTGTTGGGCAGAATAGTTGTCTGAAGCAGTGACTCAATATGGCAAGAAATAAATATTCTACAAATTTTAAAGAGAAAATAATTTTAGATTATAAAAATGGGATTTCACAAAAAGATTTAGCAGAGAAATATTCCATTAATAAATCAATTATATGCCGAATAATTGCATTTTATATAAAAAATAATATCTAGACTGTGCATCTAGGTGGCAGACCACGAAAAACAACAAAACGGGAAGATATGTTAATTCTCCGTGAAATAAAAAAGGATCCATATATTTCTTCCCGTCAAATTAAAACTAAATTAGATCTTGATATTGCCACATGCACTATTCGTCGACGAGCCGTTGATGGTGGACTGCTATCGTTTAAAGTAAGAAAGAAACCATTTATTTCGGCTAAGAACAGGAGAGCTCGACTCCAATTTGCAAAGGACCATATTAATTGGACCTTAACAAAACGGAAATCCGTGTTATTCTCAGACGAATCAAAATTTAATTTAAAAGGGTCCGATGGTTTGCACTGCGTTCGGAGACCTATCAACGAATCGCTAAATCCAAAATATTGTAAGGGAACGGTTAAACATGGAGGCGGTGGTACAATGGTCTGGGGGTGTTTTTCAGGACATGGACTTGGTCCAATTCACCAAATAAACAATATAATGGACCAATATGTCTACAAGGACATTTTGGAAAATGTAATGTTACCATATGCGGATGAAGAAATGTCCTTAAGGTGGACAATTCAAGAAGATAATGACCCCAAACACACCGCTAAATCAGTGACATCTTGGTTTGCGATGAATAAAATAACCGTAATGAAGTGGCCTGCGCAATCGCCGGATCTCAACCCAATAGAGAATTTATGGGAAATCGTAGACAGGAGAATAAACAGAGAAAACTGTAAAAACAAGGACGAACTTTTCGTTCAAATCTGTGAGGCCTGGAAAAACATCCCCACTAAATTTATTAATAATTTATTGGAGTCGATGCCGAGAAGATGTAAAGCCGTTATAAAAAATAAAGGATTTGCCACCAAATATTAAAATAATATCCAAACAATCCAATAAAAATAATATTGCACTAACAACTTGCTATTGTTTTGCACACGTGCAGTACTATGTGATATTATTTAAACCGTTATATTTTTTTGAAACTCTAAAGAAATGTTGAAGTTTTTTGTTTTTTAAATTTAATTTATAAATATAAGTTATAAAAAAAAAATCCTCAGTTGTTTTATAAAAAAATTATATATTAAAAAAACTTAATTTCAAATTTGAGTTGCTTTTGTTTTGAGCAACACTGTACGTAACCCGTGGAAATTCAAAATTCGCGATACTTTTTGAACAAACCTCGTATAGGGCTCTCAAACACCACAAGTAACTGTGGAGATGACAATATATTGGGTTGTCAAGAATGTAATTTCGTTGTTTCCCAACAGAGGACTTAATTGTATTTGTTCACAACCAACTTCACACTTAAGTCGCATAATCATATGTATTTTGACAGCTGACATAGTGAAAAAAATTCGATTTGATTCTGCATAGTAGTTTTTAGTTGATACCCTTTTAAATATGAAAAGTGAAAAACAGCATTTTTGGCATATTTTACTATTTCCTATATAAAAGATAAAAATGCTGTTCAAGCAAGAAAAAAATTATCCGATGTGTATGGAAAAGATGTGCTAAGTGAGCGCCAGTGCCAAAACTGGTTTGCAAAATTTCGATCCAGCAATTTTGATCTCGAAGATGCACCAAGTTCTGGAAGGTCAGTTGAAGCTGATGAAGATACAATGAAGGCATTAATTGATGCAAACCGGCGAATAACAACTCGTGAGATCCCTGAGAGATTAAATCTATGATCATTTGAAGCGGCTAGGTTTCATCTCAAAGCTCGACATATGGGTTCCACATCTTCTTACGGAAAAAAATTTGTGCCGTCGCATTGACGTTTGTGATTTGCTCCTCAAACGTGAAGAAAATGATCCATTTTTGAAGCGTATCATCACTGGGGTTGAGAAACGGGTTGTCTACAACAATGTTAAGCGCAAAAAATCCTGGAGTAGAAAGATGAACCGGCTCAAAGCACTTCGAAAGCCAATAGATTATGCTATCTGGTTGGTGGGATTTTAAAGGAATCGTTTATTTTGCGCTTCTACCGAGAAATACAGCGATCAATTCTGAGTACTCTCCAGACCTAGCACCTTCCGATTATCATTTGTTCCGGTCTCTACAAAATTTTTTAGACGGTAAAACGTTCAATTCAAATGGGGAGATCAAAAATCACTTGGATCAGTTTTTTGCCAGAAAAGAACAAAAATTTTATGAGCGTGCAATCATGCTACTGTCAGAAAGATCAAAGAGTATTGGATCAGACTGGACAATATTTAATTGAATAAAATATTAATTCACTATAAGAAAATCGTCTTTCATTTTTATTTAAAAAAACGAAATTACTTTCTTGCCAACCCAATATCTGCGAAAAGTGACTGACTGATGTGCATTTTGGCCTGAAAGTGTAATTCTTCCGTATTTCTTAGAAAATGCATAAGCATTGACCGTTACCGTAAATTCTGAAATTATTGGCAATGTGATGAACAACTTTTGTTGGCGTGAACTTGAAGATTTTAATTTGGACCATATGTGGTTTTAAAATTACGGCGCCACTAACCACTCAACACGACCAATTTTGGCTAGATAAATTCCAAAGACGCGTAGTTTCGGGATATATTAATTGGCCTCCACAATAGTGTCATTCGACACCGTTGGACTTTTTTTGTGAAGCTAAGCTTATGTAGACAATTTCGGTAGAAAAAACTTACTTTCAGTAATTTACAAATTTATTTATATATTTATATTTTGTTTTTTTAAAATTACTTTTATAAACAAATAGTTATATAACATTTTTAAATAGTATATGAATATTCTTAGAGTACGAAAAAAAACTAGTTATTTGTTTAAAATCTCGGTCGTCGTGGTGGTATAGGATTATAAGGTCCTGTTGATCCGCTATGAGGCGGTGGACGATTCCATCGAGCTTCGCCTTGTCCAAGCGCCACAATTGCCAAAATAACGAAAGTTATCAATCCAAAGAATTTCATCTTGTATACTTTTTAATAAATATAGAATTTATTGATTCTGTTAGAATAATGATGATGTGCTACTTTTGACGGTAGAATATTCTCTGATCCAAATGAGATTTGCTTTTAGTTTTTATAGTAAAAGAAAAATCTCATCTTTATTAGATAAAAAAAACATAACGATCACAAAAGCAAATATATAAACAATTAAGCGGAATTTTAATAAGGGGCATCCCAATTATTATAGAGATTAAGAGCTTTAAATTTCTATGAAAGCTAATGAAGTGCTTTCAATTTCCATGAAAGCTATTTTACAGGGGACTTTTTACTTTCCACATACTTATAAAAATCACCAAAAATTTATTATTATAATTACTTCAGATTAAATAGAGAAAAATTTTGTTTTCATAATTCTAATAGTTTAAATGTAAAAAAAAATCACAAGTATAATTTCATTTATATACGAGATATGTTCAAAAAGTTCGAAAAAAATCGAAAATCGAATATACGTAACCCGCGAAAATTCAAAATTCGCGATATTTTTTGAACAGACCTCGTATATAAAATAATTTATTAATATATAATATATTGGTTTATAGCGTATTATTTGACAACGCACATAAATTTGCTTTGGTTAAATTTATAAATGCAAACAAGACAAGTTCATTTCAATTAATATTTAAGCCAGATTTAAATAAAACTATTTCAATTATTTAAAGGAATTTACTACAATTTAGAATAACATTAAAAAATGCTGGTTATTTTAAGAGGTTTGCATATTTAATTGTACTCATGACAACAAGTTCAATGTACTGTACGAGACAATGCTAAGGTCTTTGCTGTCACATCACAGAATGACTCATAACACTATTTTTACATTTGTTTTCTCAGAAAACGCATGTTATTTCGTAAACTTAACAATCATCTTCTCTTGTTTTAAGAACTGCTTTTCAAATTGGTCAAAAACAAGAATACTTTAAATTGTGTAAAATTACAATAGTTATAATTTATTTAATAAAAACAACTAGAAATTGAAGCAAATTTCAGTTTATTTAGAAAAACAAAAGTCATTTTTCTAATTATTTCGAATTAATTATATTGTATATTAAAAGGCAAGCTAAAATGCACATCAAGAAAAAATTCGCTTCGAAATGTATCGGATCATGCTTTTCGAGATTCGGATTGTTGTCATTTAACAACGGTTCAACATATGTATCATAATATAGTTTTTGTTTCGTTTAAAGTTTGCCATCTTACATTATATATTATTTTATCACCAAAGAATATAGTAAAAATTGTAAAAACTTTCTATAAATATGGTGGTTCTTTTCAACGAAGGAAAGAAAGTTTCTTCAACGATGAGGCACATTTCTCTCTCTCAAACCCCACAAGCAACTGTGGAGATGCCAATATATTGGGTTATCAAGAAAGTAATTTCGTTGTTTCCCAACAGAGGACTTAATTGTATTTTTTCACAACCAACTTCACATTTCAGCCGCATAATTATATGTATTTTGACAACTGATATAGCAAGGCTTGCTTTTGACTCTGTATAGTAGTTTTTGGTTGATACCCTTTTAAATATGGAAATTGAAAAACAGTATTTTCGGCATATTTTACTTTTTTATGGTACTATTGAAAAGATAAAAATTCTGTTCAAGCAAGAAAAAAATTATCGGATGTGTATGGAGAAGATGTTTTAAGTGAGTGCCAGTGCCAAAACTGGTTTGCAAAATTTCGATCCGGCAATTTTGATCTCGAAGATGCACCACGTTCTGCAAGGCCAGTTGAAGCTGATGAAGACACAATAAAGGCATTAATTGATGCAAACCGGCGAATAACAACTCGTGAGATCGCTGAGAGATTAAATTTAACGAATTCGCTCGTTCATGATTTTAATCTCGTAGCTCGACATATGGGTTCCTCATCTTCTTACGGAAAAAAATTTGTCGCATTGACGTTTGTGATTTGCTTCTCAAACGTCAAGAAAATGATCCATTTTTGAAGCGTATCATCACTGGGGATGAGAAATGGGTTGTCTACAACAATGTTAAGCGCAAAAGATCCTGGAGTAGAAAAGATGAATCGGCTCAAAGCACTGCGAAAGCCAATATTCATCAAAAAAAGGCTATGCTATCTGTTTGGTGAGATTTCAAAGAAATCGTTTATTTTGAGCTTCTATCGAGCAACACAACGATCAATTGTGAAGTGTACTGTCATCAGTTGGACAAATTGAATGATTCACTTAAAGAAAAAAGGCCAGAATTGGTCAATAGGAAAGGTATAGGTTCGAACAGGATAATGCAAAACCACATACAAGTTTGACCACTCGGAAAAAGCTTTTAGAGCTTGGATGGGATATACTGCCACACCCACCATACTCTTCAGACCTAGCACCATCCAATTATCATTTGTTCTGGTCTCTACAAAAATTTTTAAACGGTAAAACGTTTAATTCAAATGAGGAGGTAAAAAATCACTTGGATCAGTTTTTTGCCAGAAAAGAACAAAAATTTTATGAGCGTGGAATCATACTACTGTCAGAAAGAAGGCAAAGGGTATTGCATTAGACTGGACAATATTTAATTGAATAAAATATTAATTAACTATAAGAAAATCGTCTTTCATTTTTATAAAAAAAACGAAATTACTTTCTTGACAACCCAATATCTGCGAAAAGTGACTGTCTGATGTGAATTTTGGCCTGAAAGTGTAATTCTTCCGTATTTCTTAGAGAATGCAGAAGCAGTGACCGTTACCGTAAATTCTAAGCGCAATGGCAATGTGATAACCAACTTTTGTTGGCGTGAACTCGAAGATTGTAATTTGGACCATATGTGGTTTTAAAATGATGGCGCCACTAACCACCCAACACGACAAATTTTGGCAATTCAAATTCCAAAGACGCGTAATTATCAATATGCTTCCACAATAGTGTCATTCGACACCGTAGGACTTTTTTTGTGAAGCTTAGCTTATGTAGGCATTTTCAAAAGTAACATCTGTCAAATAATGGTCAAATTACAGCCCGAAACTTGTGAAAAAGTCATCAAAAATTACCTCAAAAAGATCGAGTCGTGTAAAAAGTCTCGTAGCAGCCAATTGCATGATGTTAAATTCCATACATAATAGGTAAGCTCCAAAAAATATTACAAAAGAAAAATGTTATTTAATTTGAAATTTTAATGTGTGCTTTATTTATCTTCAATTTCCGAAGCCCAAATTGGTTAGTACTATATTGACAAGTACTAATATAAAAAAAATACAAAAAATATTTTGTTCAACAGAGACTAATTTTTTTAATAACATTATTATAAATAGATAAATAGCTAGTAAGACTTTTTTGTGAGGAAAGATAGTTTTATATTAATATGGGATTATTTGTAGACTATAAAGTCTTTAGAAATGTACCCTATACTTACCTACAGCTTGCAGCAAGGAATAATCTTTTATATTTAATTTGCAACAAAAATAATAACTGCAATAAACGATGAAATGGAAATCATATCTAAAATATTCTAAGCCATATGTCATATTTATGTATGTATATACAATTCATCTTCAATTTTTTTTTCAAATAAAAGCAAAAGAATTTAAGATTTTTGCCATTAAACTGAAGAAAGTAAATCCATAATAATTCGTATAAGTGGTGTAGATTTAAAGAAAATAACGATCAATATTTTGTGTTCAATATAATAATGTATTTCATACAAAATAAAGTATTTCTCAATGTTACACTTTTTATACTTGAAAAAATCATTTTACCTTCTTTTTTTTGTGACAAAAAAAAAATAAAAATACATATATTTTTTATATTCCATACTATAATTAAAATTCGCCGAGTTTTAATGGATTTTTTTATATTTCTATAAAATAAATTATAACTAATAAATATGAAAAAAGTTTCTTTTATTTTTAATTCAAACAAATTACTTATAAAGACTAAAAATCGAATATTCGTATATAAAGTCAATCTATAAATAGGATATTGATTTAATATCGTAAGCAATCTAGAAGAAAATTTGCTTATTGCACATATTTTTCACTCAAAAAAAACGTTAGCAAATTCCAAAAACTAACTATAATTATAATTTTAATATCTGTTACATGTTTCATTTTTAATAGTTAATTAAAAACAACATGTTTTAAAGGAAAAAAAAATATTATAAATGTATAAAAATTATCTAATCGCAGTTTTTGAAAAAAGAAAAAAAAACAAATATTCTATCGTATCTTAATGTCAGCAAATGGAAGTTCTTTAATTTGTTTTTATATACGCATACAAATTTCATGATCTTCCCCTAAACTTAAGGCTGTTTGATTCATCTTAAATGCGATAACAAGTTTGCGATTATTTAAGTATATAAAGAGAGAAAAATCTTCGAATTAAGCAGAACATTTTTAACATTTTTCACATTGCACAATATATTCGAATTTATTAATTAAAAACTCTTCAAGCAAATATGAAGTTTTACAGTCTAATCATTTCTATTATTGCAATGATTTGCATTGGATTGAGTTCAGGACATTGGAATAATCCACCACCGCATGGTGGACCATCAACAGGACCCTATAATCCTCTACCGCCACGAAGACCACGATACTCATATTAAAATGTTTAAAAAGGACTTATTAAATTTTAAATATTAAAAAAAATGCATTCATTACGATTTTTGTATATAATCTTTAAAATACATACATTAATATAAATTTGATTTATTTTTATTTAATTACTTAAATTGTTTTTTTTTTTTTTGGGAATAATTTTTTATTTATTTTACGAAAATTGTTTTTTTTGGAACCGTTTTTATTTATTTTACGAAAACTAAGGGACTTTGCCACTGCTCGCTTCGACAACCAACCCCCACCCCTCCTACGATCTCCGGGGGGCCCCTATGTCAAATATTCTAACATCAATTTTTGCTTTTTGGCCTTTTTTTCATCTTTGGTCGCATGGTAATATTCGCGAGCAGCTTTTCTCTTTTCAGGTTTGTTTTCGTTATAATTTTTCATTACATTTTTAATCTCCCTTTCTCGATTTTTTGCATAAACACGCTTCCTCGCAGTATTCTTTTAAATACGCTTACGCTCTTTCATCTCCTCTTCACTCAAATTATAGTCATTTATATATGTAAGTATGTTATAGACATGACTTTTTTCTACCCATGTCTATAACATACTTACATATATAAATGACTATAAAAAAAATTACTTAAAAAAAATGACTTCAAAAAAACACACATTGAAAAAACAAAAATTCATACATACATCATAATAAAAGACTACAAAAAAAAAATTGTTATATAATAGAGGGATAGTTTTTATCAAAATCATATTTTCTAAATATATATACAATAGGCGTTTTCCTTTGGACCAATTTTACTACTAGTCGGTAGCTGCAAGTAGATGACCAAAGGAAAGCCAAATTCTAAACACTAGTAGAAACATAACCTCAAAGTCAGCAACAATACTAAGTTTACTCACACATAAACAATAAAAACTGAGTTTATTCACACATAAACAATACTGACAAAAATATGACTCTTCAACATAGCCAACGAACCCGCAAATCTATCTATTTTCACTTTAGCAACTAGAATCCACCTAACGTAAATTGTATGCGCAACTCCCAGTTCAATGTGCTCGTTTGTTCGAGATAAAGTAGATGATGACAGCTAGAACTACCGACTAGTAGAAAAATTGGTCCAAAGGAAAACGCCTAATAATATGGACAATATTGCTAGAAACTTTATTTTCCAAAAATGTAAGCGGACATTTTTTTGAGCCATTTTGAAATCAGGTCCACTTGACTATGTTTAGGTTCGACCCAATTATAGTCTAGAAGTACTAATGAGAAACATTTAGCTTTTCAACTACGAGTATCATCTACTAGTAACAGAATTAATATGAGGATTTTTCATATTTCTTTACAGAAAATCTACTCAAATTGGATGAAGATTTTTAAATTAGATACTACGTATCTATTGTAAAAATAAATACATATTTTGTGTTCGTTTTGCATGCATCAATGTAGTATTTATCCAATTTTTCTCTTTCTTAATATAAATTTGTAAAGTATTTACTTTAGTATCTACAATACTGGTGATAATAAAGCAGGAATATGTTTAAGTATATTTTCTTCCATTATTAATATAGGGAAGAGTTTGTATGAAATGAATGACAAAATTATTATTGTGAAGTGAATATACATTATATTTGTATATAGTAATTGATATGCAGATGACTGGATGTTATTGTTTATTTACAGAAGTTATTTCATTGGAAGAGAAATTGTCTGCGAATATTATATGATGTCATTGTATTGGGTTGAAAACAACACCAAAGTACATGCGTCACTCAATGAAAACTCTAGCGGATTAATGATAATTTTTTACACGACTCTTTAAATTAATAATAACACATATAGTTGTGCAAATTTTTATATACACTGCAGGCAAAAAGTATGCGACCACTTAGGTTTTTGGGAGAAAATAAAATAAAACTCGACAATCAAAATGAACAAACCAAAGAAAAATGTTAATTTCTTAAAAATTATCATAATTTTGATTTTAAATATGAAAACAAATATTAATTATTATTAAATTAAAAACAAAATATTTTAAAAAATTTCAAATTTGTTTTTTTGTTGAAAAAAAACCTTTTTTTAACGTTTTCTGGCAGCTTGTGTATAGGGTGTGCCAAATTTCATGCAAGATTTGGATTAAGCACCATTTGTATGTGCGGTAAAGTGTTGCCAACGAGAAAAAAGACAGTTCGGGGTTATTAAAAATTGAGTACACGAAAGAACAAAGTGTTTGCATTGTTGAGCAATATTTTAAAAATTATAAGAATGTGGCCAGAGACAAATCGTAATTTTCGTACAAAATATGGTCCGGAATAGTGATTAAACTTCATCAATTGTGAAGAGATTAATTAAAAAAATTAGAGTGACAATTAGTGATCTTAAACACTCTGGCCGTTCGTTAAGTCGTTCAACACAAAACATCGAAACAATTCGGGAGACTGTTGGAGAGTCCATGAACATCAATTGGGCACCGTGCTCATGAATTGGACATTTCCAATTCATGAGCACGGTATTCTCATGAAAAAAAAGCTCTCTACAGCGTATTCTCATGAAAAAATTGCATCTTCATGCAAAGCGAGTGGAATTCGTTGAATGGATTAGCGGACAAATAACAAATGGATGCTGATTTTTCGAACAAAATCATCTGCAGCGATGAGGCTCATTTTCATCGGCTTGGTTAATCGACAAGATTGTCGCATTTGGGGTTCAGAAAATCAACGTGTGCGGATTTTTGGTTTTAGGCATCATCAGACCATTCTTCTTCGAAAATGCAGCTGAACAGGCAATATCAGTTAATGGTGCTCACAATCGCAACATGAAAATTCAGTTTTTCGTGCCTAAATTGCATGATATGGATGTGGACGACATGTGGTTTCAACGATACGGTGCCACATGCCATACAACCCGAGCAACAATTACTTCTTCCATGAATTTTGGAACAACCTTTACAATTCAAGGCATTTAATCGTTTAGTTATTTTTTATTACATCCTTTGAAATACTGTTCCTCCTTCTTTGCAAAAACATCCTCCACAAGTTTTTCTTTGGGGATGAATAGTGCTTCTACACTTTTCTGTCTAGCTCATCCCATAGAAATTCTATGAGGTTGAGATCTGGTGATTATGATGGTCATGTCATATTTTCCAAAATATATTTTCTTATATTTATTTTGTAGAAAATCACAAAAATGTCTATGAACTATCCTAGTGTAGACACTTACTAATAGTGTCCTTATGGAAGAGCATACTGCTCTTTTTATGTGAAAAAATATTTTAGTGACATAAGGACACTTATTAGTATTACTACTAATAAGTGTCCTTATGTCACTAAAATATTTAGATACTGCTCTTTTTTTTAAAAAAATCTTTCAATTAGCATAGAGTCTCCTAGTCCATCCATAGAATAAGACAGTTGGCACAACTTCCGGCAGCATTTTTTCTCCAGCACTCCGACGCCCGTAAAAAAATTATAAAAATGTTTTTATATAATTGTATTAAAGTTCTAGATCTCTTTTGACCTGAAAATCTGGAACTTTAACACATTTGTCAAAAACCTTTTTATAATTTTCAGTAGTCTGATTAATTATTTGTTGAAATCCAATATTTTTTGTTTATTTTGACCATTGCTAAAAACACTGATTTGGCAAAGTTTTTATTGATTTCACATCGAAAATAAGGTACTGCAAGTCCCTCCGATTCCTTTTAATGGTTGTGCAAATTAAACAATTCTCGCTTAAAGTAGTCATTTTAGGCCTGCCATAACATACTCTATATCCATGCAGTTTTTTTCATTCCTTTAAATTTTAGTTAACAAGAACTTAGCAGCTTCAGCTTTAGATAAATGTTAAGAAAACGGTATCAAAATAGAATATTGCTTTGAAATTTAAATCCTTGGACTTCCCCAAACAACATCACAAAAATTTAACATTTATTTTTACCTGCTACAAACAAAAGCAAGAACTTGGTAATTGCACTTGACCCGTTATAGCAATAAAAGAAACATAAATGAAAATTACTTCTTCTTTTCTTAAAATTTCCATTAATAGTAAAATATTTGAAGTTTTAATTATTCTTATTTACCAAATATTATATCATACATAAAAAAGAAAAAATATAAATTTTCGATTTATTCAGATCTTTATCAAAGATTTCTAGAGAATATGTTGTTATTATTGAAGTGGTTCGCATACTTTTGGCCTGTAGTGTACATTAGCCGTACATTTTTTATATGTTCAAAACCAATATAATAATAACATTGTACTCATACAAATAATAAATATGGTAATAATCTAAAATGTATGCTCTATACTTTGATGGGCGTAAGTATTTTATTGAATCCATTTTAGACAACTTGAAGGTAATGCGAAAAATTTCAAATGAAATTGATTTTGAAATAAAATAATGGGAAAGTAGGAAATAGAATTAAATGAACACTACAATTTTGAAGGATAAAAAATTTAGATGAGCTTTTCATATATAAAACAACCTACGTACGAGTATTATATTAAAAATATCAATCAATTTTCACCACAGATTCATTCCATTTGCTTGCCGGCGCCTTATTTATTGAGAATATATTTTTTTTTTTATTATACAAAAACTTATTTCAATATTGAATTGATGTTTTTTTATTTAAAAAATAATAGTCAATTTCTGATTATAAATAACTAAACAATAAATAATAATAAAACTTTTAAATATTATTTTATTTTCAAATTAACTGTATTTTCTTTCGAAACTGTGGGGTTATCCTTGAATATTTCCATTAGTAATATATGGTAAATATTTTTAGATTGTTATAAATTTATTTCCTAAACGAAATTTTAAGGCAACTACACAAAATTTCTAAACGATAAATATGCCTAAGGTGAGTTTATTTTGTACGAAAGCAAAACGGACCGAATATACATATGTACACAACTGATTATATACGAGTATTTTGCATTCTGATGAGGTGACTTTCTTATGCATGCCAAAGGAGAACATGGTCGTAGATGTAACGATATACGAGTATAACAAATGCAAATGAATAACCTTCCATAATGAAAATATTCTTCCACCTTCTGTGTGTGTAAATTCTCAGTTTTATTATGGGCTAAAGCAATATGGTTATTGAAGTTCATGCCCACAAAATAAATTTCTTCCAACAAATTTTATATTGGACACGTTTAAGCCTTATTTACACATTCAAGATTTCTATAAAATTTGCTATATTTTAACCTGTTTTTTTTTAAATAATATAAAAAATGACTTTTGTTTTATAAAAAAAAAAAAAATGCTAATGGTTTTGTATAAGAAATATTTTTTTTGGAGGTTTGTTCAAAAAGTATCGCGAATTTTGAATTTCCGCGGGTTACGTATATTCGATTTTCGATTTTTTGGCGTTATGTTGGTACCCATGTCTCTCACTTATGCCGACAAGTTCGGCTATTTTGAATGTTCAGTTAATTTTTGATAACTGCTTTGCTTGCACGTGTTTTGGCTCGTCTTCGATTTTTGCCCATTTTCGACCAAAAACAGCATCGCATTAACATTACTAAGGAGCTGTTGGACTATGTCCGCGACGACCCAAATTTGCTCCAGAGAGTCATAACTAGTGACGAATCATGGGTTTATGGTTATGACGTGGAAACCAAAGCTCAATCATCCCAATCAAACCAAAAGCTGCCGCATGCACCAAGACCGAAAAAATCGAGCCAAGTTCGGTCGAATGTGAAGGTTTTTCTTACAGTTTTCTTCGATTGCAGGGGTGTGGTGCATCATGAGTTCTTCTTTTTTTTTGTGGAAGAACAAAAATTGGCATTTGCACAATGATAACGCCCCTGCTCTCGCATCGTTGCTTGTGCGCGAATTTTTGGCCAAAAACAACACACTAAAAATGCCGCAGCCACCGTATTCTCCAGATCTGGCCCAAGATTTTTTCTTGTTCCCGAAACAGATTCTTTGATCCATTTTTTGGAATGGGCAAAAATTGAAGACGAGTCAAAACACGTGCAAGCAAAGCAGCTGCCAAAAATGAACTGAACATCAAAATGGCCGAACTTGTTGGGAAAAGTGAGAGACATGAGTACCAACATAACGCCACAAAAATCCAAAATCGAATATACGTAAACCGCGGAAATTCAAAATTCGCGATACTTTTTGAACAGGTCTCGTACATATATTGTGAAAGAAAAATTCTATAATAATTTCATTTCAAATAATTACTATGCGTAATAGAATTTCTAAATATAATTCATTATCAATTTACTACAAAATCAATCAATAAACTGACTCGTAGACATTAATAACCTAATGTGCCAAAAATATGTATATTACCTACAATATTATATATTTTATTTTATTTAATACATTTTTTTTAAAAACACGTTTTTTATTAAAATAATAGTTATACTTACAATATTTTCATTATCCAAAAAAAAAAATCGAACTAAATTTTTTTTTTTAGAAAAACATTTGTTTTTATGCATCAAAACCGTTAAAAAAACGTGCTCAATGGAATAAGATGATTAATAGAAAATAACTTCTTTTTATATATGATAAATTGAGCAAAAAATATTTTTTTTTGTATATAGTTGCCTCTAAAAACAAAATATGGATAAAACTATTTTATTATAAAACAAAATAAACAACATTTAAAGGCAGAGCAAAATAAAACCGGTAAAATTCTTGCCCACACCTACACGCAATATAAACTCACATCAAATTTATTTAACGAAAATATAAGGTGACGTAATCTTCTAATTCACCATTTATTTTTTTTAAAGGGGGGTGGGGGCGGAGGAGGGTTAGCTTTTATAACACGGATCACGGAATAATTGCATTAAATGTATGCCACAAAGCTACTTTAAATAAAATTGAATATTATACTATGCAAAACGAATTTTTATTACTAAATTAAATAAATATTTTAGCACAAAAATGAATAAATTGAAACTTACTTAAAAGTTATAAATATGAAAATTCACCATATTTTTTAACAGAATTTTTTTTTTTTTAAATAAAATCCTGTTGATTTCATTTACTTATTGTCCACATAGAAATAAGGGCACTACTATTAATAGTATGCTTACTTTTAAAACTTTTATAATATTATATTAGAAAAATTTAATTAAAACCAAATATTTATTTAGTGCTTGAACAGATTATGCCAACTTTCTGCGATTGACTACAAACTACGACTGATCCAGAACTAGTTTACCATTAAACAAATACCGTACGTACAGGTGACAAAAATCAACTTTAGATCTCAACATTTTAATTCTAGAAAAGTATCTTAAAGTTGGTAAAAACTTGTATTAATACAAAACGAAGTTTCAACGAAAAATACACAATAAATATACAAAAAGTTTTACTACAACTTAGTATTCCTAAATACGGCTAATATAATGTGATATTTAAAATATTCAATCGTTTACTAAATATGGGAGATGTTCACCCACATATGATTTGCTGAATACACTTATAAGTACACATAGGTAGTGATTTTTTTTTAAAAAAAATTTTTTTTCGAAATATATTGTAACTTTAAGATTATATATTAAAAAATAAATGATTCCAAAAAATTATTCTAATTCAAATTATTATCTATATTCTAAATTTTTTATATTGACTTAAAATATGTAACTTTTATCAATGAATTAATTCCTTTTGACACTACAAGTCAAAAGTATTCAAAAATCACCTTGATAATAACACTTATTCTTTAAAAATCGTTGGTTAAAATATTAATAAATCTAAAACGTATAGTATTTGTTTTGGATATATAATATAAGATATGGTAAATTATTGGGTTGTCCGAGAATTAATTTCGTTTTTTTTGTTTTTATAAAAATGGAAGATGATCCAAATTAAAATCTTCAAGTTCACGCTAACAAAAGTTGGTTATCACATTGCCATTGCGCTTAGAATTTACGGTAACGGTCACTGCTTCTGCATTTTCTAAGAAATACGGAAGAATTACACTTTCAGGCCAAAATGCACATCAGTCAGTCACTTTTCGCAGATATTGGGTTGTCAAGAAAGTAATTTCGTTTTTTTTTATAAAAATGAAAGACGATTTTCTTATAGTTAATTAATATTTTATTCAATTAAATATTGTCCAGTATGATCCAATACCCTTTGCCATCTTTCTGACATGCTCATAAAATTTTTGTTTTTTGCTGGCAAAAAACTGATCCAAGTGATTTTTGACCTCCTTATTTGAATTAAACGTTTTACCGTCTAAAAAATTTTTGTAGAGACTGGAACAAATGATAATCGGAAGGTGCTAGGTCTGAAGAGAGTGTGGCAGTATATCCCACCCGGACTCTAAAAGCTTTTGCCGAGTGGTCAAACTTGTACGTGGTTTTGCATTATCCTGTTGGAACCTATACCTTTCCTATTGACCAATTCTGGCCTTTTTTCTTTGAGTGAATCATACAATATGTCCAACTGATGACAGTACACTTCAGAATAGATCGTTGTGTTGCTCGGTAGAAGCTCAAAAAAAACGATTCCTTTGAAATCCCACCAAACAGATAGCACAACCTTTTTTGATGAATATTGGCTTTCGAAGTACTTTGAACCGGTTCATCTTTTCTACTCCAGGATCTTTCGCGCTTAACATTGTTGTAGACAACCCATTTCTCATCCACAGTGATGATACGCTTCAAAAATGAATCATTTTCTTGGCGTTTGAGAAGCAAATCTCAAACGTCAATGCGACGGCACAAATTTTTTTCCGTAAGAAGAAGAGGAACCCATACACGTATGTTGAGCTTTGAGATAAAACCTAGCAATTTCAAATGATCATGAACGGTCGAATTCGATCAATTTAATCTCTCAGCGATCTCACGAGTTGTTATTCGCCGGTTTACATCAATTAATGCCTTTATTGTGTCTTCATCAGCTTCAACTGGCCTTGCAGAACGTGGTGCATCTTCGAGATCAAAATTGCCGGATCGAAATTTTGCAAACCAGTTTTCGCACTGGCGCTCACTTAACACATCTACTTCATTACACATCGGATAAATTTTTTCTTGCTTGAACAGCATTTTTATCTTATTTATAGTAAAAAAGTAAAATATGCCGAAAATGCTGTTTTTCACTTTCCATATTTAAAAGGGTATCAACCAAAAACTACTGTGCTGAATCAATCGAATTTTTTCACAATTAAGCCTTGCTATGTCAGTTGTCAAAATACATATGATTATGCGGCTTAAGTGTGAAGTTGATTGTGAAAAAATACAATTAAGTACTCTGTTGGGAAACAACGAAATTACATTCTTGACAACCCAATATATTGTCAATATATGGGAAACAACGAAATTACATTCGGGACAACCCAATAGAATAAATGAGAGTTTAGATGTTTAATAATTTTCTGAAATATGAAAAAAAAGGAGTGAACATTTCGTATCATGTCACATTTTTCTGTCATAAAATGCCTGTAAAAATAAATGCAAAATTTTTATGATGCTGAATTGGAAAGTTTACGGATTTGACTAAAGTTTAAGATATTTAAAAAATATCTAAAAAAGTTATAAACACGCTAGAAATTCATAAAATTAGTATTGAATTGCACTCAACTTTGTTAGTTTATTTAAGGAAAGTATTTAAGTATAAAATAAATAACAGTATTAATATTTTATTATTTCCAGAAATGACAATAAAAAAAAGAATCATAATATTTTCCATGTAAAATAAGATCCAGTTTATAGCATGTAAGAGGAAATTTGATTTTTTTTCCATCTTGTTTTCTTCTTGTTTGAGAGAAAAAGTATTTTACTTTTCTACTATGCCATACTATTATCCTGTTTTTTTTCATAAAAACCTAATTTGAATTTTTTATCTTAATGTTTATATTAAAAATTCAATTTAATTTAAAAAATTAAAAATATAGAAAAAATTCATGAAATTAATCTATCTGTCATTTAACAAATGTAATAGACCAAATATGTATAAAATTTCAAGCAGTTACTTTTAAATAACTATAGAATGTTATAATCAGATCGAAAGAATTGGGATCTTACTAAAGTTTTGGTAGGCCTTAAATTATTAGTTTTAGTATATAATTAGTACAAAAAATCGGAGACGTGCAACAACTCAAATTTGGTGCGAATTGAACAAATGCCGTCCCAAATCAGTGTTTTTACAAACAGTCAAAATAAAGAAAATATTAAATTGACCTTTATTTCAACAATTAATAAACCGGACTATTGAGGATTTAAAAAAATGTACATTGGACAGATGAGTTATAGTTCCAGATCATTGTGTTCAAAAGAAGAAGTTACGCATGCCGGGGTGGTGGAGAAAATATTCTTCCGGAAGCTGTGGTGTCAAATGTACAATATTTTCTACGGATGAACTAGGCATTGCACTCAATACAAATGGAAGGAATTTTTAAAAAAAAGAGCAAAGAAATTTTGAAACTAAATATTTTAGAGATGCATGGCTCTTCTATAAGGACTAAACATAGTTCGAAATGAAGTAGAGATTTTCTACAAAATAAACAAAAGAAAATATATTTTGGGAAATATGACATTATGCTGGATAATCACCCGATCTCAACCACATAAAAACACACTTTTGGCCAAAAACAACACACTAATAATGCCGCAGCCACCGTATTCCCTAAATCTGGCCCCCTGTGACTTTTCCTTCTTCCCGAAACAGATTTTTTTATCCATTTTTTGGAATGGGCAAAAATCGAAGATGAGCCAAAACACGTGCAAACCAAGCAGTTGTCAAAAATTAACTGAACATTTTAAAATGGCCGAACTTGTCGGCATAAGTGTTGATACATGAGTACCAACATAACGCCATAAAAAAATCGAAAATAGAATATACGTAACCCGCGGAAATTCAAAATTCGCGATACTTTTTGAACAGACCTCGTATAAGCACTCTGATATGGAAGTTTATTACAAACATAAATTCATATTGGAAAAAAATTGAAACATTAAATCTAAAATATTCCTAAGTAAAGTTATAAAAATTGCGCTAATATAAGATAATTTTTTTCTTTAATATTTTAACATTCATTTATTTATCCATTTTTAAGTAAAATCTTATTTAGCTTAGCTTGTTTACAAGCAATTCTTCGATTATATTTAATATGTCATATTAAATTGAAAGGAAATTATTTAATTAAGAAACACAAAGTTCAATGTTACTAAATTTAGGTTTGACCAAATATCTACATATTCATGTATGTCGTCTGCCTTAGAATTTACTCAATGGTCTAATACGTTTACATTGTCTATACTAAGGCACTCCTATAATTACATTAATTTAAAGATGAATAAATTCAATTTTGGACTTTTTAGTTTTTGTGTAACTTTTTAAAAAAAAATTATATTTATATACTGATGATATAACTTTCATTAACCATTCATTAATTTATTTGTTTCACGTACGTTTTTTGTTGCCGTTTTACCATTCATTTTACTTTCATTTGTAATATACCAGATATTTGACAAATACCATTTCAAATTTTTCAGTGAAATTTCAAATTTATAATATGATAATACTATATTAACAATAAGCAATTCATTAATAAAAACTATAAAAAATAATGAAAAATTATTTTTAAAAACTTAAAAATAAATCAACATATAGTATTTTAGTTAAAATTCTTCGACTAGTATCTTTACAATGTAATATATCATCTTTTTTATTTATGCACTCAAAGACGGAATACTTATTCTAATATATAAAATATAATCTTTAATATTCACATATTTTTGATAGTAATTAAACTATTTTTAAAATGATTCGAATATCATTTTATACTTCTGATTTACGATTACCTGCTGTTTGTTCGGTGAAGTTTCCAAAATTGATATATACATAAATATTATACCATCAACAACAACAAAAATGATTAGAATAACCTTCCAGATACTCATATGTCGAATGATATCATTTAATATCTGATAAGGAAATTTTCACAAAACTTGATTTTTCAAAGCAAAATTATGCTTTTTTTATAGTTTTAATATAGTATGTATATGGAAAAGGTAAAATTCTCGTCAAAATAAAATTTTCCTAATATTATACTTGTAAAAAAAATTCATACAAAACTATTTATTATAAATTCAAAATCGTAAATATAAGAAATATTTTTCAGCTATTAGATGCGAATGATATAGAGATATTTTTTAGTTGTTTGTAGAGAAAAATTACCAATTTAAAAAGAATAATATAAGAAGTTATAATTGATTTAATTTTATAAAATTTTCATAATATTATTACATATTTTTTAAAAAATTATTTTTAATTGATATTAACAATATAACTTGTTTTAAAATATTTATTTTATAACACATTTTCAATCTCACAAAATAGTTATATCTCAAGTAGAGCAGCCTTGAATACTTATCTATCATTAATATCTATGATAGTGAAAATTTGATTTTTTTATTTGTTAAGTTAATTTCGTGTATCTTGTTATAATCTTACCTTAAAATGACTACCAGTAAGCCATGGCATTAATCCATCAATGAGCATTCCTAGATCAGAACATACAATTGAATTTGTATCATCGCTCAAGAAAGTCACTAAATCTTCAGCCAAAATTGCTTTAATTCGCATATCAGATTTTGTCATTAGGGCTATGAAGCCATCTAAATCCAATGGCTTGTGATAAGCCATTTTATGATTGTTTTATGTATGTATATATTTGCGCAGTTAAAATATTATAATATATTAGAGGTATTTATGTATATTTGTTTATGTTTAAATTTAAAAAAAAAAAAACAATTTTAAAAGCAACAAATAATATTGCCTACTATAGAAATAACACTGACAAAACGGACACTGCACTTAAATTGTTAAAAATCACAAATGTATTCTTCTTCTTTTCTTTAAATTCTAGCTACATATATATATAAATACGTCCATACATATATATATATATATATGGAGTAAGGATTGCAATTAAATGACTGTAAACCACCCCAACTATGAAATGAACTTTATTTTTATGTTTATTAAATTTATTTATGTTATAAACAAATATCGGTACACTAAACAATTGGTTTCCTTCCAAAACTTATTTTTCATAATTATTTATAAATCAATCTTTCACATATTATTTATTATTCAAGTAGATTTCTTTTCTTTTTTTAAAACAAATTCTACTTCACAGTTTCGCATTTTTATTATTAAACAAAATAATTATTGTATTTTGCATTCGCATATCCTTTTTGATTTTATTAGAAACCTAAAGAAAAAAAATAGAAAGAAAAATAATTAGCAAAAAAGGACATTTTGAATGTAAAACAATTTAATATTATTTCATAAATTAAAATTATTTTTAAAAAAAAAATAATATAAAATTTACAGAATATGTATAAATATGCATTTATAAAATATACATAATATCAAAAAATCCAATTCGAAACTTTTTCTGGAAATCCTTGCTAATACAACACACCTAAATATTTCAAGCAGACTGGGAAAAATCAATTTCAATTGCGCTTATATTTAAAGCTCTTACAAACTAAAGGAATTTTTCATCGCTCCATCAAACATTTGTTCAAGAAATTCAATTTATTATTCATTCTGCAAATTTTCCAAAACTAAAAAAACATTAGTTTTGAATAAATTCTTGGATTCCGTTACTTAAAAAAGAGAATCTATGGCTTGTCGGCATACGAATATCTTATTAAACAAAATATTTTTAAGTAAAATATTTTTACAAAAACAAAATTAATTTAAAGTAATTAATTTTTATAAAAAGTACACCATTTAAAAAAAAAGAGAAGAAATTAACAAACAGCTAACTGTACATTTTAATATGTGAAAACTTTCGTATCATATCGAACATTCAACTAGTTATTTCAGAAATTTACAAATAGATAAAAAAAAATTCACATTTTAAACTCGTATTAGTTTATTTTAATAGAATTAATAAATATAAATATTATTTATAGTCATTGAATACACCTTTTTATATTTAAAATTACAGCAAATATAAATTATAACTTTTAATATGACCGAATTGCAACTTAGAGGAGCAATTTTTGTGACATCTCTTCGAAGTAGCGTAATGGAAAACGCCGAATAGGGGTGTTAGTAATTTTTGACAACACAACATAGAAATACACAATTGCAATCAATTCTGTCGTTTTGAAAAGATATCCAAGTTAAAAATTATTTATTATAATTTGTTGGATTTGTTTATTTTAATTTTTTAGTTTAAGATATTATCCGAAAAATAGAATTGTCAAAATTATGCAACTATTTCGCAATGAATCTTTTGTTAAATCCAACAACTCATAGTTGGTATAAAAGTTCAACTGGAAATATTTACATAAATACATACATTGACAATTGTTGTCCGATATCAACATCTTAAATGGAAAAACGTATATAAATATATGTACAGCAATAGAATTTTTCCTGACGTTCTTAAAATGTTCAAATGGAAGGCAAAACACCAAAAGAATGACTATCGTACATATGTACATCCGCGGCGACTCGACGAGCCTGCCTCGCCTCCTCACATATGATCTAGCAACTCACCCTATATGCGCCGATGTACGTATATATGCGTATATGTGATTTTCACCTTTTTGCATTTACATTGGTCACTCGCATATACATTAGATAAACTAAATTATCATATAATTAATAAAACTATGGTGCAAACATTCAATATTCTGTTTCATAAAAATTCTATATTGGAAATGCCTCAGAGAAATTTAATATCCGATTCGCATATTTTCATATGATTTAAGTTCATTTCTATCTGAACATAGAAGTTAAAAAATTAGCCACACAAAAACACGAAAAAGCTCTTTCGCCCGTCTTTTCACACGGCAACTCCCGATCGAATTATTTATTATTAGATATGATGATATTAAAGAAATCTATTTCAATTTCAAATCTATTTTCAATTTCTTTTACCTTTGCGATAATATTTCATAATTAACTAAACTTCACTTTACTTTCACAAATTAATACATTACACATTAAATTTATCGTGCCCGCGACACCGATGATTATTCCCAGCCGTCATTTTTAAAACTTCGCCTGCAACTTCAATGGATATGTATCATTCAAACATGGCCGATGTCGAATTTTTCGTACCAACATATAGATGGCACTTACGTAAACCCGACTAAATTAAATCCACTCTATTTAAAATAGCATTTAATTGAATGTTTTCGGCAATTTTTATATGAATAAAATTAAGACAATATATATATATATATTTTTCTATACGTTCTGTAGTTATTTTTTTTTTGGTTCTCAACATTAAGAATTATTCTATTCTTTACGTTGATTTATAATTAATTAACTGAATTCAAGATATAATGCTGATTTCATGTGGTGTTAACGCCGTTGTAATGATAATCGAATTATCAAATCAACAATGAATTTTCTGTTTAGAAGTTTTTCGTAGTTAATAAGTTCCAGCAAGTAACCAATTAATTTATGCTATCATGAACTTTTATAACATATACTAATAAAGTCATGTTTCTAAAATTTACAAAAATGAAACAAATTTAATTTATATCACAGAATTTTTATTTCAAATCAATCGAAAACAATATGAAAAAATTGTAATGATTTACACAACATTTCTGAAATTTTATCTGCATCGCTTAATATGTACAAATAATTTGTTGGTCCTATTTTGAAAAAATTATAAAACAAAATATTTCCTGTACATACACATACATCAGACGAGCAGAAAATAATAATAATAATATTATTAAAATATGTATAATCTTTAAATTAATTAATATAGTATTATTTTCAAAATATTTCCTTTTAAAATTAGGCATTTTTATTTATATAAATAATTAAAATCTTTGGCAAAACATTACACAATTCAAAATACTCATCTTATTGTTTGAATTTATGAATATGTAGAAAATTTTCTTTTTTAAATGATATTGAACTTACAATTTGTGCGCGAATATAAATTTCATTATTTTATTTATTTACTTATGATAAATTGTTTTCGTTATATACCTGTGAATTTATGTATGGTATGACTATTTTTTTTTAATAAAAAAAAACGTGATATATCTCTCCGTTATGTTAATAAAATAATAGGGCAATAATTTTTTTTAAATAATATATTTATATGTAATTTGTATGCAATACAGTATAACCCAAATACAGTTATTGCAAAATAGTCAAATATTAATTTGTAAATATTTTTAAAGTAGATTGACTCAGTTTTTATTTAAATCACAAACCAATAAAATACTATATCAAACGATTTATGCATATACATTTATGGCAACTATTAGATCACATATAATTTAATGCTAAAAATGTTAATTAATAGTAAAATACTTAAAATATAAATAATAAGAAAATATAAATAACAAAATACAACTTTATAACATATTTGTACGTTCCCATTACACAATAAAAACACTATTGATATGAATGGAATTGATTGCCCTATTAGTTTAATAAATACCACTATGTTTTTTATTCTTATTAAAAGTTTACACACAATTTCCTTTAAAACACCCCTGTTTTGTTTTAGATATGTAAAAAATTTTAACTTTATGCAAATGTTTCTTAGTTTTGAATTGTTCACCGTATCTGTCTAGTCGGTTGAAAATTCATAAATTATAAATATTAATTAAAAGTTATAATTAAATAGAAAATTCATATTTACAAAGATATATGTTTAAAATTTTGTCATTTTTCTTGCTGTCCTTTTGATAGTATGATTATCCTTTAACAAATATTCATTCTTTCGCCTTAGATACATAAAACATTATGATTTATTTTAATATAAAAAAAATACACGAACTAGCTTTTAAATTAATGGTGGATCGTCATTGTCGTTACTCATCATTACATCGCCATAAAAAGGGCGACTTCGTCTTGTAATAATCATATTCTGTATTCGTGACACTAACTTTGTTTTCTTAATAGCAATAATTATTCCAAGTATTACAAGTATCAAAATTATTAGAATTAAAATACCACCAATATGTGAACTCGGTTTTTCATTATTATAAATAACTTCTGTAGCTCTTTTATCAGAATTGAAAAGATATCCCCCTGGAGCGGCTGTTGTTTTAGAAATCGATGATTTCTTTTGTAAACAATAGTCACTGTCGTCTTTATAGTTTTTATTGAATTCGTACTGATTGCTACATATGCATACACCATCCATTTCTATGCAAGCTGAATTATTAGGACAAACATTCAGATACGATACACTACACTTTTTGTCTGTGTGATAAAATTTATGGTTTTTTTAATTGTTTACTTTTAATTCGAGTGCATACTTACATATTTCCGCATTATTTACACTAATATCTAAAAGTATATAAAAAAATATCAATTTTGAGTATTTTAACATCTTAATTTTAAAAAAGGAAGTAGAAATTAATCAGGCAAAGTTGTCAAGCAATCAATCTAACTTATGTTTTCTCCAATGAATAAAGAGAACAAAGAGTTGACTTCAAGCTGTGATATGAAGCTGTCTCCCTTATCATTTTTAAGAGTGCCTAACCTAGTTGTGCAATATTAGTGCTGCCACATTAAACAATTATTTTAAAATTTTTCACCTTTGTAACTTAGTATATTAAAAACGGCAATTGCATTAGGCTATATTTTGAATAGTAAAACAATATGTATTTTTAATTCCTAGTACAATGTTTTTTATAAATTCGGTAATCGTAATCTTATATGAATATCATTTAAATAAATAAAATTTAGAAAATAAATGCCTCTTTGAAACTGCTGTAAAAACTGCTGTCTTGTAATGATTTCGATTAGGCATTTCAATTTTCTCTGAGGGACTTTGTTGTTGAAACCTTAGGTTATAGAATCTTTAATCTAAGGTTAAAACATATATGTTCCATTTCAAAAATGGTCCCATTGATTTGTCATTTTCTTAGGTGTTTGTTTTTTTTTATTTCCACAAAGCTTCGTTTACAATTGATAGGAGAGTAAATGTGGTGAGTTTTATTGTCACAAACAAGCTTGTATCATTCGTTTGTTTCGTTTATTGGATTGTGGTTCTAATTTTGTTTCGTATTTTTTTTTAAAGGTTTTTTTTTTTTGTTTTTAAACTGGTTTTGCTTATGTAGATTAAGTTGTTATTTATATGTTTTTGTCGCTTATTTTTTTAAATTATGTGAATTTCTTATCAAAAATATTTTAAAAAATGTTCCAAAGGTGCCGCCCATTTACGGAAATTTTCTTTATATGCTTTGCATGTTTTTGGAATTTTACACATTTTGCCTGTGGTGTTCATGACCGCGACATTTATACAGGATGTTTTCCTGAAAAAATAGATTTATATGTCGTACCTGTAATTGTTGGGAACGTAGAAACATGTCTGGCGATGTGCGAAAGTTCATATTTCCGGTAATTGTTTTAATGTGCACTTGTCTCATTAATTTAAACTCTAAATTGGTTTGATTTTCCCTCATACAAATTATACTAAATTGACAAAACAATTTTAATTTAATTTACAATACATCTTAATAGGTATGCTGTGTTATCGAAAGATAAATGTTCATGCAGCAATGTTTTGTATGGGACGAGATTAGAGGAGATATGCACCATTCGCTGTAGTCGAAATAAATCACAAATTTGTGGCGGAGTAGAGGCCCAGAGTTACTATGACACCGGAGTACGAGGCAAGTATTGTACTCATTATAATTATAAATAGTAATAGCCAATTATGATCTGTTTTAAAATGAGTGCATCGATTTAATATATTTTTGTTTTCGGGGTAAGTTATTTGAAGTATTTAGCACTTTTATCTTTCATAATTTTCAATTAAAAATTCTTTCAAGTACAAGTACTTCTTTAAATTATTCATCGAAAATTTAAACTAATAAATTTTTTTAGCTGCTGGTCCGGCCCATAATTTGCAAGTGACAAATTATACGAACACAACCATAGCATTAAAATGGGAGAGCCCTCAAATGCCAGATGAACTATCAAATTATATTTTAAATGCACGCGTTGTAAGAGCATTTACTGTTAATATGCCGCAAAATATATTCGAATGGATAATTCAACCTAACGACAGACAATATGAAATGGTTAATTTATATCCTGGAGCTGACTACAGTATTACACTGTTTTCATATTGTGGTTCAAACAAATGTGGAGATATTTCTATAATGGGTAAAACCCAAATTGGTGGTAAGTATTAGCATATTCAAAAAAATTCTAAATATAGACATATAAAGAATCTTTGAATATCAATTTTGAACAGATCCATTTCCTCTACCGAAAGAGCCAAAAGTTATAAAACGATTTGAAACTACTCTTGTTGTGCAAATAAATCCCGCTGTTAATGATAATGGGCCAGTTTCTTATTATCGTATAATTGTTATGCTTTTGGATTCATCAATTGTACAACCTTTTGATGACAAGTTATTATCAGATTATTATCAATCTCAAAGTGATGGAATACCATATTATATTACAGCTGAATTAGATTTTCAGGTAAGCATTAATATATTATTGTTTTTAATAAACATACTTACAATTATTTAATTTTAGAATCATACGCAATTGTTTACAGTTGGCGATAATTCCACATTACGTGGTTATTATAATTCTCCATTGCCACCAGATGCACACGTACATATATCATTGGGAGTTGTTAGCATATATGATGGTGTTACAAAATATCGATACGCTATTGGAACACATGCTCAACATGTAGATGAAAAATATGTAAACATTAATACTGAAAATGACATGGAAGGTATTTTCAAAAATTAATATATATATATATATATATATTTTCATTAAAGATATAATTTCAATACTTAGATGACGATGTTATGGTTATTCCACTAACAGTAGCCTGTATCATCTTTGGAATACTTCTAGTAGGTAGTGTTTTTGCATATAGTTATTTACGTTACAAAACCACAAACAGACGTCAAAGACTTAGCGACAACCATGAATTGACATTACATGGCCCAATTGTAGAGATGGTATATATAAATCTTGATTGTTCAATATTTTTTTAATTCAAATTATATTATTTATTACATCATAGGATAATAATAGTTTTATCAGTGACGATTATACTAAGGGCCATTTTAACAGACATTTAAATGGAATTATCGAAAATTTAAATACTTCACAGCGGTTTCCAAGGAACGCAATCAGATTAAATACAGATAATGTTATAGCACAGGGACAATTTGGAGATGTTTTTACTGGGAAGTTATATGCAGATACTCAACAATACGACTGCCAATTTCATGTCATTTCAGGTATAATCACATCTTTGTACTATTTATTTTAATTTATTAGAAATTTGTTAATTGCAGATGATATGGAACCACAGATAAAAGCACAATTTTTGCAAGAACTCCAAGATTTAATTAGAATAACGCCTAATGAAAACTTTTTGTCCTTTTTTGGAATAAGTAGCAGTCCCGATTGGTTTTATATCATAATCGAAAAGCTATCAGTATGCTTAAAAAAGAAACTGATAGAATCTCGTGTTTCTACTCATACACCTAGAGAAAAATTTTCGTCTTTGTCTGAGGAATGTATTTTACAGTGGATTTTTGATATTGCTGTTGCGATGGAATATTTGGAATGTAATAAGGTAAGAATCATTCCGACAGATAATAATTTTTGTAAGATTATTTGATAATATAGAAATGAATATTTATGAAAAGTATGTGAAAGCGCTCATCTAATAAAATTTATATAAGTTACAGTAAATTATAGAGTTTAAAAAACTTTTGAGGCAAAAAATTACTAAAAATTGTGAAACTAAAATATATTTATTTCAGATTGTCCACAAGAAATTGTGTTCCTATAATGTGTACATTAATGAAATGAACCAAATAAAAGTAGCATTGTTTGGACCTACGCCACTTACAGACGAGGGTAAAGTTGTTGACATATCACGGTGGATGGCACCGGAAGTCTTACGTTTCCAAAAGCATACAACCAAAAGTGATGTATGGTCGTTTGGCTGCTTAGCATGGGAATGTTGTTGCCTTGGTGCTACCTTATATGCAAATATTACTAGTCAAGATTTACTACCAAGAATTAAAAACTACGGATGGCCAGAGCAACCAGCGTTCATATATAATGATTTATACCAACTATTTCTCAACTGTTGGCAATTAGAACCAAGTGAACGACCAGATTTTGAGGAGATTGCTTTCAATGTAAGGCAAATTTTAACGTCTCCGAATCATGCACTATCGTTTAATCACCGTGAGAATCTATCAATTCCCTACTATTTACCGTTGTTGGAAATACATAATTAATTAGGAATCTCATTTAATTTCCTATTATGATAATTATTACTGCCCACAATTGTATTATAATTTTTTTCTCTTTATATTTTAAATTTATTCTAGCACAAAATATCTTATAGAGTTAAATTTGATTGATAATACATTCCAATTTGCATCAAACCTATGTGTTTGTAATGCAATTTTAGACTTTATATTTACATTTAAATAGTTTGATGACTTGTAGTGCCTTTTTAGAATTATATTCAAAGTATTTACAATTTAATACATTATATATTGCATTAATTCTGTAAACATATAATTTATAATAAAATCGTTAGATGAAATAAATAAAACCAATAAGGACGTATGTATGGATTTAGTTATGTTACAGATATTTTTAAACAGTTTTTTTTAATTTCTCCCTAGCTACAGAAAGGCATTTATTATTCATCATATTTTAAATAAGTGGTAAGTATAAATTGACCGTAACTGAATTTTTACAATAAGCCGGTTTTTTTATTATTGAATGAAATTTTTTATGGCAATTGATATATTTGTACTCCGCTTTAACAGCTATTTAGGAAAGCAGTATTTTCTCATATGGCAGTACAGAAATCATAAAATTTTGATCGCATATAAATTATTGTTTTTTCTTTAAATTTATCTATATTTCTTTTAATTAAAAAAAATTGTTGTCTTTTATAAAAATATTGCTTTGAATAATAATGTTATAATAAAATTTATACATTAATAATAATAGTAGTTGCAGCTTTGCCTTATTCTTCCGTGAATTGACGTATTTATAAATTCACCTAACTCACCAGACCGCTGTCAGTAACGAAATCGTCCGTGGGGATTGTATTAAACTGCTTGTGAAGTTTTGATGAAGTGCAAATAAATATTACCAAATGACTGCCTTTTATGATGTTAATTTTTTAATGGTAATCTAAATTTACTGATATAAACAAATTAAACTGATTTGTCATAGAATATAAATGTTAATTAGTCTTCACAGACAATATTTGCTTTCGTAAAAATGTTAGATTCAGTCTAGTTTATTCCTCTACAAAAGTTGCTTTATAATTTTGGCCAAGATTTTTGAAAGAATTAAATAGCATTTTTGCGTGGAAAAGGAAAGGTTAATTAATTGATTGTGCAAGAGTGATAGATAATTTCATTTACCTTGCTACATATTATGAGCGCATCAAAGAAATATAAAGTGGCGATGAATACAACGGAATTGGAAGATACCGAAAACCACGTACAAAATAAATTGGGTGAAGCCAAAAAGAATTATCACAATCCGTCACCTTTAAGTACCACAAATTCGAGAATGGCAAATTTTTCAATGTTGAACAATTCGCATTATGGAGACCAAAGTGTAATTTTGAATCGGATGCAACTCAATAATTCTACAAAACCAGGGGACGTCAAAAAATTGGTCATCAAAAATTTTAAGAGTATGTAAAATAACTATTAATTCTGCTTCGATTTGTATAATTTGTTTATTTATGTTAATTTATTTAAAATTTTGTCAAATCGTATTATTGCGCTTTTGATTTTGCTAATGATAAACATAACCTCCAATTTACGCAAACAATATTTTGATTAGAAATTTCGCTACATTTCTTATTCGGTGCTTTCAGAAAAAATTATTGTTTAGTATTTGGTATTGAACCTGAGTCAAATATGTATTTCCTTAATTGAAATCAATTTCTTTTAATACTTGAATTAATAGGTAAGCCGACCCTTCCTGAAAATTATTCTGAGAATACATGGATAAAATTACAAGAGGCTGTTATTGCAATCCAAACATCAAAACCAATCGCTTATTCCCTGGAGGAGCTTTATCAAGCGGTGGAGAATATGTGCAGTCATAAAATGGATTCCGATTTATATTCTAAATTAAAAGCTTTAACAGAATCTCATGTAAAATCTAATATTGAGCCGTTTTTAGGAGAAAGTATGGATAAGTTGGTATGAATCATCAAAAGATAGCAATGCACATACAAATTATTTGTTTTTCTTTTATTATTATTTTTCCCGCCGAAATCAGGTTTTTCTAAAAATGATGAACGATTGGTGGCAATCCTATTGTCAGCAAATGATCATGATGCGCAGTATTTTCTTATATTTAGACCGAACGTATGTCTTACAAAATCCAACAGTACATTCAATATGGTAATTTAAATACTAATCACCTAGTAATGGATAATAATTTGTTTTTATTGTCTTGGATAACACTAGGGATATGGGATTGGATCTTTTTCGTACACATATTGCACTTAATAATTTAGTTCAAAAACGTACCGTAGATGGATTATTGCATCTTATAGAAAAAGAACGCAGAGGCGATGCTGTCGACCGAGCACTTATCAAAAATCTTTTACGAATGTTATGTGATTTGCAAATCTATCAAGCTGCTTTCGAAGAAAAATTTTTGGACGCTACAAAACAACTTTATCAGGCCGAAGGTCAAAGAAAAATGCAAGAATTAGAAGTACCGGAATATTTGCAGCATGTAGACAAAAGACTTGCTGAAGAGAATGAGCGTCTCCTTCATTATTTGGATTCCAGTACAAAGTATAAATATTATATTTTACAACCATTAATCAACAAGGCATTGTTTTTACTTTTTTTTATTGTTTTTTTTTACATTTACATACTTCATAGTTAATGTTGTAATTGTTTCAATAATAATTTATTTACAATTTCAGATATCCACTTATTTACACTGTAGAAAAGGAATTACTTGCAGAACATTTAACTGCCATTCTGCAGAAGGGGCTAGATAATCTACTCGAAATGAATAGACTGAACGATTTAACAGTGCTATATAGTTTGTTTAGCAAAGTGAAAACTGGTACAACAGAATTGTGTGTTAATTTTAATGCATATATCAAGGTAATAATTTTAATATTAATATTTATAATATGTATTATTTTATCATATGATTCAAACCTATTTGATTTTCTTTTTATAGAAAAAAGGCCGAACAATAGTAATTGATCCGGAAAAAGATAAAAGTATGGTTCAGGATCTTCTTGATTTTAAAGACAAAATGGATGTGATAGTTCATTCATGCTTTGAGCATAATGAAAAATTTTTAAATTCTTTACGAGAAGCTTTTGAATTTTTCATAAATCAGCGAGCAAATAAACCAGCAGAACTTATAGGTAATTTATTTCATGTTAACATTTGTTTTTAATAATAAAAATAAAAGAAACTTTGTGGTTATTTATATAGCAAAATACGTTGACATGAAATTAAGAGCGGGAAATAAAGAGGCCACAGAGGAAGAGCTTGAGCAAATACTTGACAAAATAATGGTTCTCTTCCGTTTTATTCATGGAAAAGATGTCTTTGAAGCATTTTACAAAAAGGTAATAAAATATTACCATAACTAATATTTAAATTTACATATTTAAATGATAAATTGGAACAATTTTTAATTGTTTAATTATTAAAAAAAATATAGGATTTAGCAAAGCGACTACTTGTTGGAAAATCAGCGTCTGTAGATGCAGAAAAAAGTATGTTGTCTAAATTAAAACAAGAATGCGGTGGTGGCTTTACTTCTAAATTAGAAGGCATGTTTAAGGACATGGAACTAAGCAAGGATATAAATGTTGCTTTTAAGCAACATATGAATGTTGAAAAAGAATTTACAAATATTGATTTAACGGTTAATATTTTGACAATGGGCTATTGGCCTACTTATCCGATTATGGAAGTAACAATGCCAACGCAATTGGTGAAGTTGCAAACCATTTTCAATAAATTTTATTTATCAAAACATAATGGTAGAAAATTGCAATGGCAACCAACCTTAGGTCACTGTGTATTAAAAGCTCAATTCGATCAGGTAATTTCAATTTTAACATATTAATTTTGAAAATTAATCATATGTTCTTTATTTTTAAAAAATATTTCAGGGACCTAAAGATCTTCAAGTGTCATTATTTCAAGCGCTAGTTTTATTGCTTTTTAATGATAAGAATATTCTTTCATTTGAGGATATAAAATCTGCTTCTAATATAGAGGTAAGCTCTTAATATATTTAAAAAATTGTACAGAAAAATATATTTTAACAACTAATTCATCTTTTCGTACTGCTTTTAGTGTGGAGAACTGAAAAGAACATTACAGTCTTTAGCTTGCGGAAAAGCAAGGGTTATTACAAAAATTCCTAAAAGCAGAGAAGTCGGTGAAGGCGATCAATTTCAATTTAACAACGATTTTTCAAATAGACTTTTTAGAATTAAAATAAACCAAGTTCAAATGAAGGAAACTGTAAGTACCATGTTATTGGTTGTTCTCTAGTACAAGCTTAAACAATATTCGCAAACTTGCCTATTTTCATATCCTTTTATAAAATGTAGAAGTAATTTTAAGTGGACTTTTTATTTATTTATTTTTAAGACTGAAGAACAAAAAGCAACTGAAGAGCGTGTATACCAGGATAGACAATATCAAATAGATGCAGCCATAGTTAGAATTATGAAAATGAGGAAAACTTTAAGTCATAATCTACTTATAAGCGAACTATATAATCAGCTCACATTTCCCGTTAAGGTAAATATAGAGTATTTTTTTTTTAAAATAAATAAATAATATTTTTATTTATATTTGTAGCCTGCCGATTTGAAAAAACGAATTGAATCGTTAATTGACAGAGACTACATGGAACGGGATAAAGATAATCAGAATCAGTACAATTATGTTGCTTAAATTCAGGTACCACAATCAAGTCATGAAAATTTAGTCGATTAAACATCAACAATAAGGAAGTATTCTGTGGGAAACTTAAAATATATTCGACAAAAAAAGAACTATTTAAGGATTTTTTAATAAGTTTCTTTTTAAGTTATTTTGTTTACCCGTATTGCTTAATATAATACATATATGTAAAGAATTTATTTTAAACTGGATCTATGAGTTTTAATTATATTTCAATTTAAATGAAGTTTTTACTTATGTGTTTTCTTTTATTTGATTTAGCATCTGAAACGTTTGCAGCTAATTATTAATGAAATATACATATGCGAATGCGTATTCAATTATATTTCCAATCTGCATAGACAACTATTATCGAAATAAAACACGTTTATATCCGTACCTATAGATTTATAATTGACACATCCGTAAAATATGTAAAAATGTATATTTGATAAATGTTTTGATAATATATATACTCTAAATTTAAAAAACAAATATTTTTAATTTTAAATATAGCTTTGCCGCTCATACTACGTATTCTTTGTGTTATTTTCTATTAATCCACTTTAATAAATGTATATGTCTCATGTAACAAGGAATGCATTTACTACCTATAAATGCAAATTTGGACACCCAAATATGTACAGTCTTGTCCAAGAGTAAAAAACTTATAATGACAGTGACTGCAAAAGAATGTATATTTTTTGTGTATTACTTTTTTTGACAGATATTTTGGCGTTCTTCCTTTTATTGTCTAAATGATATTTAGTACCCTACGTTTTTTGAACGATATGATATTTGGTCCCAATTATATTGGCCAATACTGCACATTTGGGGCATTACTTACAAAATTATGCACTAATAATTTTCGTAATTGTGATTATATGTACATGCATTTGTATTTTTTTATCATTATAATTGCAAACCTTGTAAGTTTCAATTGTATGTTAGTTAATTTCTAAATTATATAATTATAGGAGACCGTTTATTTGCAAGACTTGCCATCTCATAACTTTTCTACACCCGCTCGTATAAAAACTCGCCACTCTTAAATGAGTTTTTACGTGTGCAGAAAAGGTGTGAGCTGGTAATTGTTGCGATTAATGATAAATACCGGATGAAAATGCCCTTTCATTTAGACCATATAATTGATATATAACTTATTAAAATGTTATGAAAATACTAAATCCGGTCAAGATATTTATTTAAAAATCACAATGTACATTTTGGGTTTTACTCATGTCCTTAATTTTTAAATTATGGTATTCAATTTCATTGACAAGACTCTGTGAAAGATTTTTCGCACTGACATCCCTTTTTAAAAAACTAGATACTAGTTTTCGACTTGGTATTCCACCACCATACGCTAGGCATTCACGTCGATATTTCTCGCCTGACGTTCGACTTAAAGGATCTTTTTCAAAATAGGTTTGCCAAATCCATGACGCAATTGCTCTTGAGATCAGGTAAGAGTAGTATTTAGCTCCATAACCCACTAAATGTGAAAATCGTAATTGCCATGCCTAACCAAAATAATTTCTTATATATTATATCAATTTACAATTTTTTCGAATGTATTTACTGTATTTTCTACATAAGGAAGATTGTAATATTGTTCTTGAACACTTTTTAGTGTATCAGTTGTAGTTGTACCATGATTTTTTGGATCTCCATGATATACCTGATCTAAGGCTGAATAGAAAACCTAAGAAATCTTGTTCAAATACAATTTTAATCATATTACAGGAACATGTGGTATTCTACCTGTACTTGAGTCTCACTAGCCGAAAATATATGTTTCGAAACACATAATCTTTGAAGCATATCATCAGGCATTGGTTCATGTGTTTGAAAATGCTTTGCAAATGTCCGTAATACCTTTTATAAAAATTAAAAATATTATAATGCAATAATTTATAATATTACAAACAAATGAAAACATGTTTACCCTAGGATCACTAGCGAAATACTCCATCAATACAGAAGGTACTTCTGCAAAATCTGTACTGCATCTAGTGCCAGTAACATGTTGATATTTTGTCCGAGCTAACATTGAATGCATTGCGTGACCCATTTCGTGAAATAAATTATCGACCATAGAAGGTGTTAAAAGTGTAGGACCAGACCATCGAGGATGGTTAAGATTCAGCATTACAACAACTAGGGGCATTTGATAGCTTCCATCAGATAATCTTTTTCCACCTTGTATAGTAAAATGGCAGTCTTGATTTGGTTTTCCCACTCTTTCAAATAAATCACAATATATATATCCTAATAAACCATCTGTCTCATGTACTACTGAAAGTTTATAAATATCGCTGCACCAAGCTTCACCTAACAAGATAGAAATCTTTTCACACTTCTAATTCCTAAACTTCTATTCAACAAATATCGTTCACGAATTACCTGGCTCCATTTGAGTGTTTTGCAAAGAAATTCCATACAAATTTTGCATCAAATTATTTAGTCCTTCCATACAACCACCTAAACTAAAATAAGGTGTAAATTCAGATGCGGAAATTTGCAGCCATTCTCGCTTAAATTTTGCTGTAAAATAAGGTGTATCCCATGCCGCTAATTCTGTTTTCGTACCAGCATCTCTATCCTTTTTTTAAATTGTTTATTATATTAAAAACTGAACAACTTTAATTCTACCTTCATTTTCTGCATAACAGCAAAATCTTCATTAGCCATATCTCTGAGACGTGTTGTCAATTCATTTAAAAAATCTCTAACCATATCTGGTGACTCTACCGTACTAGATTTTAAAGCCCGGCTTGCATAGTTACAAAAACCGCAGGTTCTGGCTAATTCATATCTACATTTTAGAAGATCTGAAAGAAGTTCTTCTTGATGTGAATCTGGGTATAAAAATAATTTATATGCAGCTTCTCTGGCAATAGCGCTTGACGAGTCTGTGTACAACCCAGACACAAGAATGTTATCACCGTCTGCTGAAAAACTTTGCAATTGAAGTAAATTTAGTCGCATTTAATATTCTTAACAGAATTCATTATTTAACATACTACTGCCGTATATTTTCTGGTAATGTTGCTTTTGAAATTGTTCGTGGATTTACTGCACCAGCCATGAACCGTTGACCTAGCTGAAGAATTATATCATTAAGTCGAACAACTTTTTGTCTGAGTGATTCTTCCAGGTGTATTCCACTTTGTTCAAAATCGAAAAGAAATAGTTTTGCTACGTGGTCGTCAACGGCAGTTGTTTCGAAAATATCGTTAGTCTCTACAACATGCTTTAGAGCCTGATATAATGATTTGTGAGTGTTTAGCCTTAAAAGATAACCACTCACATAAATTATAATTGAAATATATTATATGTACTTCTCCACTACTCTACTAATGCTAATACAAGCATCTTCAGCAGCGTGTGTATACTTGGATTTTGGGTGAGCCAATCTAATAAATTCAGCTAAATCTGCAACTTTACATAAGGAATCTGATAACTCATCGAATATTTCAACCTAAGAAACAATAGGACAGAGCACAAGCTTTCATTTATGTTTTCATATAAATAAAAATATTATTATTAATAACGTTTCCAAACCATTTTCCTATTTCTGCTTGCTGAAGTAGCCTCAGCTATTAGACTATCAGTTTTAGCAATAACATTATCCTTTAACAAATAAAATCCTTCATAACCTTTTAATTCTGGTATGTTGAAAATACCCTAATTTTTTGAGAATGTTATATACAAAACAACTAAATAATATTGTTATATGTACCGATTCATTTTTAACTAAATTCAGTTTTTTAATTGGTCTAGAGTTGAAAGTTGTTGCCAGCGGAGACCAAGTGGAAACGTTTCCATTTCCAAATCTAAACAATAATAGTTTTCTTAGATTAATCATTTTTGATAATCTTGTATTGGAAATGCACTTAAAGTCTTATGTCCTTATTTAACCATATTCAAATAAAATTAACTATATTAGAAATAGTCAATGTTGAATGTCAAAATTTGATGACAGGTTACCAAAAATTAAAGTTATCTCGTACAATTTCTTATTTTGTATGGCAGTACATTATTACTGTATAGCTGAAGGTCAAAAATAATTTTTATTAATAATTATTTAGTAAGCATCTTCTATTTATTAATTTAGTTTATTTATAATAATGAACGTATTCAGAATTATTTTATCGCTTATTATTTTGACCAATAGTGGAATGAAAATATTTAAAAAATAGTTTAAAATACTATCCTTATAAAATGTAACATGAATTCGTTGATTAAGCCATCTTAATAAACGATAAATCCACATAGATTAAGTCTAAATACTTCGTTGATTATTTTGATAGCTACGATGGCTGCCATTATATTGAGAAAATATTTATTATTTGTTTTGTTGGTGAATTTCGCAAAAGGTATTGGTTTAGATTTGCACATAATTATGAAAATGGGAAATTTATAATTATAATATGATTGAATTAATTATATCGCAAAAAGCGTGTGGGAATACGACAAACCTGGAATAGTCGGTTTGCTTGTGCCAACTATAATTAGATTTCATTTTATTTTAATATTTTGGTGCCTAGAAAAGATTTATTGTCTTATTTTCCTTTCCAAAAGTAAAAATATGTTATTTAAAAGTGTATTTGCATAAAATAAACCTTGTATGTATTTGTTTATTCTGTTAGTTTAATATTTTTGGCGCTTGTGTTATGATAGCTTCTGTGTACTCTTGTTTACAAACAAGATGAAAAAGTTTAAAAAAAATGTCTCACGAATCAATTAAAGTGTAAAAAAAATATCTTTAATCTATGTCAAAATTTATTAGACTATTTATGTTGTTATCAAATTATTTAATAAAGTTTAGAAAATTCTTAATATGTTATTGATAATTGTCAATATCGTATAGATGTTATTGATATTTTTCAATAACCCAAGACGTAATGAGTTTATTCTCTGAATTATTTGTTGAATTTATTAAAAATGAAATATATTACTTGGTTAATTTGTGTTTAATTCAGTAATGATATATATGACTTAAGTCGTATACACGACTTTTTAAAAAATTAAATATGAATATAGCATACATACTTGAATTTCGTTTTTTAAGTACCTAAAACAATATATATTTTATTTATTTCACAGGTGAAATAAATGGCAATTTATTAGACGACAGTCAAGATAGTGCAGACATGGAGACTATACATAATGGAGGTAGAGACCTGCCAAACCAAAATTCCATACAGACTCATCGAAGGTATGAGATTTTATTAGATATAAGAATATTACTAATATATATATGCTAGAGTAAAATGTAGAAATAGATTTGTATTTAATTATTTGAAAAATCCCCGTAATGCTTGCAAAGGAGACATTCAAAATCGAAAAGGCGAATGAAAAGAAGGTAAAATTTTGTTTGGAATATTTGAAGTTTTGGTTGTTACTTTTACATTTTTGCTCAAAATATTACAATTGAAATCAAATATGATGTACTCGTTTATACTATGTGTATATAATAGTTTAGAATATGAAACGTTATATTGTACGAGAAATGATAAATAAAAATTATTTAGATAAATTAGAAAACGGATAGAGTATTATTTTGTTACTATCTTTTTATGTGTAACATAATATTGACGATATGCATGTAATTAAATCAATGTGTATACTTTAGATATAAATGCTATTCTTGTGAGCAGTCTGATTGTGATGATACATCTGCTAATCCACATTTATGTCAAGATGCTATTCAGGTAAATATACTGCATTAATTGCAAGATAAATATTAAGAAATATATTTTTTGTAGTGTTGGAAATCAAGAGTTCGAGATACACATGGAATTGAACGGATATCTCGCGGGTGCACTGTATCTATGGATCAATTGATTTTATACTGTAATCAAGTATGTATTCACTATGAATTTTTATAGTAATATTTTTTGTAAGATAACTGTTATACCATATTTTATTACGTGTTTTAGAATATCAATCCATCTGGTCCGAGAAAACGCCATACAGGTCAATATAATATAGTTTGTTGTGTTGGAGATTATTGCAACAATGGAAGTTTTCCAGAGCTACCTCCTATTTTGTATAGTATGTATTAAATATAATTAACCCATAATAAATTTCAATACCATACTCAATAATATATTTATATTATAGATGAAGTGACACGGATGAACACTTCTAGTAGTTATATGTTAAAACTTTCACTAGCGATATTTGGACCAGTTATTATAATAAGTTTATTGGCATTTATTGTAATATTTTTTATGCGAAGAACCCATAGAAAAAGATTACTGGCTACACGTAATAAACAGGATCCGGAAACATATTATGCAAGTGAAGATCTTTTGAGAGCAACTAGCGCCGGAGATAGTACATTACGCGTAAATATATATAAAAATCAGTTCTTTTTACATCTAAAGCATATTTACTAAAGTAAATAATTTGCTTCCATAAATTTGAATTCAGGAATACTTACAACATTCTGTAACATCTGGTTCTGGCAGCGGTCTTCCATTATTAGTGCAACGGACTTTAGCTAAACAAGTAACATTGGTTGATTGTATAGGTCGAGGTCGATACGGAGAAGTTTGGAGAGGAATTTGGCATGGCGAAAGTGTTGCAGTAAAAATATTTTTTAGCCGTGATGAGGAATCGTGGAAACGCGAAACTGAAATTTATAGGTAATTTTTGTTTTTTATACAGTGAATAAAAAAATATTAACTGGAGTTGGCTGTATTAAATAAATACTGCCGAATATGTTTAAATTACTAAATAAATATTTTTCCATATAGTACTGTTTTGCTACGACATGACAATATTTTGGGTTATATTGGGTCTGATATGACATCGAGAAATTCTTGTACTCAGTTATGGCTGCTAACACATTACTATCCTCATGGTTCGTTGTTTGATCATCTAAATAGGCACTCGCTCAGTCATAATGATATGGCAATAATTTGTTTATCCATTGCGAATGGTCTTGTGCATCTTCATACAGAAATTTTTGGAACTGAAGTATGTTAATAATTATATTTGACTGGAGTAATCCAATTTTAGATTTCTAATTATTTTATCTAATGTGTTTTAAATCTTTTTCAAAAGGGAAAACCAGCAATCGCACACAGAGATTTGAAATCAAAAAATATTTTAGTTCGAGCTAATGGGACATGTGTAATTGCAGATTTTGGCTTAGCTGTTACACATTCTCAGGTAACTGGTGAATTAGATTTGGGTAACAATCCAAAAGTGGGCACAAAACGTTATATGGCTCCAGAAGTTCTTGATGAAAGGTTCATATACGATAATATAAATTATTAATAATATAATATAATAATTTTTAATAATATTCTTAAGCATCAACATGGAATGTTTTGAAGCACTTCGCCGAGCTGATATATATGCACTAGGCTTGATATTTTGGGAAGTTTGCCGTCGGACTTTATCATGCGGAATTGCTGAAGACTACAAAGTTCCTTATTATGATGTTGTTCCTTCTGATCCTAGTTTTGAAGACATGAAGAAACTAGTTTGTGGGGAAAATTACAGACCATCAATTCCAAACCGTTGGAGTTCAGACATGGTAAAGAATTTTATTTTATGTTGCATTTAAACCATAAATAAGATGTTAATGTTAAAACACAATAACGAACGCTATTTTTATTTAAATTCATTTATAAACTTGCGCTACAAAAATGTAAATTTATTTAAAAAACGAAACTTTTACAAAAGTTTTTTAAAAAGAATTTAATTTAATTTTAAGCTTGCTTATTATATAAAAGAACAAGTATAGTATTTATAATTTAGGACATAACTATTTTTTGGAACATTAAAAATTTCAGCTCCTCGCAGGAATGGCGAAATTAATGCGTGAATGTTGGCATCGTAATCCCAATGTTCGGTTACCAGCCTTACGAATAAAGAAAACATTACATAAATTAGCTGGAGCGGATAACAAAGTTAGACTAAACTATGATGAAGTGTGTGTATGATTACTTTTTGTGTTGTTTTTAAACTAGCTGTAGATAGGATAGTATTATTTAGAATTACTTTTAATAAACTGACATTTATGAAAGAAAGTATATATATTTAGATATTATAGGATAAATAGTAAAAAAAAAAGTTATTGTATAGGAAAGACAATTATGTTGGTTTTTTCTTTAGACAATGTTTTACCAATATAAATTTTGTTTTATTATTATTTGTATAAAATAATGTATAATCAGTCTCCGAATTATAGTAAGGCACAACTTTGAAATGTACTAAAAAAAATTTATATTTACTACATCTATAAAATTTTTTTTATATAGAGCAAAACAAGTAGTTGATGAAATCGAAAAAAGGTTTAAAAATATATCACTAAAGAACAGTATCAAAATTTTGTTTTTAAAATTGATTTTAGATTTCTTTTGAATTTGATTTTTTTTATTTCAATTTAAATTTTAGAATATGGATTAAAGTTTAATGTGATTTTCGATCAATTCGGGATACAACAATGCGATTCACTTTAAGCAAATAATGAATTCTAACATTTTCGTTTTTTTTGTATAATTAAATTTTAAAACAAATTATTAATTATATATTAAATATATTGAAATTTGTTTATATGCCTTTAAATAATCATTGTCTAAGAAATTTACAATTTAATTATTTGAAATATAATAAATAGAAAAAAGTAAATTGTGTAAATAGTTTTTTAAATAATGTAGATGTATATACATTTAAGTAATGCTAATTATAAAAGTAATTATCATAAATAAAAAAACAAAAGTTACTTAAAATATTTCAAAGTTATTATATAATACACAAATAATTAAAATTTCATTTAATATTAATTATAAAAAGGCGCGCTGCTATTTTTTAATATTTATTTTCAATATTAATTTAGATATGTTAATAATTTAATGAAATTTGTTAAATTAAAAAATATATATTTAATAAAAAGAGCAAAATAATCAATTGTCAGTCATTATTACAAATATAATGTTCAAAGCAATTTTACATAAAATAAAAGTTCCCAGAATATTAATATCATGAAATGAAAGTATTTTAGTGAGATAAAAGCTTGTTAAATGAATAAAGTATGTGATGGGAAAATTAAACATAACGCTTTTTTCAGTTGTTATGAAATATTTTAAATATAAATTAAAATGTCAACAATTTAAAATATAATCAACATAAAATTTTCGTATTTCAACTAATAGCTGGAAAATTTATTTTTTAATCCGAGCGAGCTATTTACTGGAAAGTATCAAAAAACATTAGTATAAATATAGAGTAAAATGTAGTGTATAGTTTATTATATTTACTAATTAGGACTAATTATATTTTAAATGGTTCTAGTACTTATGTTCCCAGTAATAACAATTTTTGAGAAATTTGAAAATATTTTTGAATTATTTATTATTTTAAGTAGTTTGATATTTTAAAAATATTAAAATTTTCGTTGAATAGCGGATATAATAATAAAAATATCAAGTCTAATAAATATTTAGGAAATTTGAGAGAAGCAATTAAATTTTTTACATATCTGTAAATTTTTTAATTTATTATTTTTGTTCGTACATGGAAAATAAATTACTATATGTAAAGTAACATTTCACAAAATATTTTCATATATACCTATTATAATTTATAGATTTATATACAAATAATTTAAATCGTGCCATTTTCTGTATTTTATAAAATTCATTTATATTGTAATTTGCAATAGATTTAATTGTAAACTAATATGAAAAGAAAGAAGACGTGAAAAATACAAAGAAATAATTGACATGGAAAAGAAGAAAAAAATCTAAAAGAAACAATTGCTCATAAGTATATATTTTTAATGTATAATATATAAAAAATAATTGAATAAAAAATGTCAACAAATTGAATCACTGTAAATACATCATGTAATTGTTAAGATAATCTAATTTTGGTTATAAGCAATATATAGATTTTACAATAAACTTGTTTTATTTTATTCATTTACTTTCAATAAATGAAATATGATCGTCTTTCGGCAAACGTTCAAATTACATCAAATTGTATTTATATTTGACGATATAATAATTTTTAACAGGAAATCTTAGAACAATTTTGTACATCTGTTGAAATGGCGAAGTCAGTGAAATGTAAAAATTCTGAAAAGGGGAAGAAGTAGATAGAAGAGAATTTTAATACTGAGTTCTCGACTATAATTTCATTTGCGGTACACACCCAATATTGAAATTGGGTGTGTACCGCAAATGAAATACAAATTTGCTTTATCCTTTTGCATTTGCGTCAAGTTTTATAGAATTGACTTTTTTCTATAATTCAAATAAAAGAAAAAAATAATTGAAGGTTATAAGGATTATAAGGAAATCGAAAAGCATAAATCAAGAATTTTCATATTTGAAGACCGCTAGTAATTCCCAATAAACAATTGAAAGCGAATCTAGTACTACAATTTGTTTGACGTTTCAGTATTAACGAAAACCATTACGTTAGTAGAAAACTATGCTCGTAGAAATTTTTTCAATTTATCATAGTATATATTTTATTCTGAAACGTTTTTGGCATGTTAACTTGGACTTGATTGGGAAAAAAGTATTATAACACATGGATATATGAGCTGAAGAAAATTAAAAGTGTACATTTCGATTAAATTGATTATAAAGTGAGTTTGTAAATAAATATACGCAATTTAGTTTTTTTTTAAGCTATCTTATAAATCAATGTTAGGAAAATTTGTTTCGTGTGCATGATTGATTGATGATTAATTAGTTCTGTTTTCTTCACTTGTGCAATTTAACATAATGTAAAAAAAATTCTTTGTTTTTGTTGAAGTTTGAAATATATTTGTGTATAAATTCTTCAGAGTTGATTAAGTTTGCGGTCATAACACTTCATAGATAATTTATATCTTAATAGAGGAAAAGTACCCACTAACTACGAAGCAATTTCGAAAGCAAGTGAAAGCAATGATTCGATTGGATATTTGAAATGGTTTTGTTTCCTACAATAACAGTTCAGTAAAAAAAATGAGTTTTGACAAGTAATTATGAATAGACATATGAAATATTTTTATTGGGTTTTAAAATAAAGAAATAATATATTTTTTTTATTATATAAAAGGTATTTTCTTTTGAAGCAATTTCATTTAATTTATTTTAGATCTGCATTTGGTATGGCGTATAATTGGTTATTCAATGGACAAGGGCTTGAAAATTGCACAATATATCACAACCATACAACAATTTTCACACATTTGTATGAGGGTATTCCAGAGACTCTATTACTTAATTTTATTAGTTGGATCCTTTTGCTGCTGTTGTTTACTGTTCTCCGGCATCAGGCATGGGACTATGGTCGTCTAGCGCTTGTAAATAATAGAAATGCAAATAAACGGTGGACACAACTTTTCTATGCACAAGGAAATGAAGAATCTAATAGTGACTCGAGCCCGAGTGGACAACATGCGACAACATATGTTGACAGAAGCGTTTTTTCGTGGATTTTAATTACAATTAAATTGAAAAAAGATCAAATCTTAACACATAGTGGTCCTGATGCTGTCCATTATTTATCATTTCAACAACATTTGATGACCGTAATGGCAATAATAACATTTATATCACTTATTATTATTTTGCCGGTTAATTTCCAAGGTACACTAATAGATTCTAAGTCCTTTGGGCATACAACACTATCAAATCTGGATCCAAATTCATCTTTACTTTGGATACACGTTGTTATAGCGATTGCTTATGTTCCATTGGTTGTTCTCATAATGCGTCGATCATCGGGAAGAAATGCTTTTAAGAAAGCTCCAACTCGAACAATCATGGCACGAAATATATCACCAAATGATAGAAATAAATCGCTCATACAAAATTATATACAAGAATTGTTTCCAGATGTGACAATCGAAGATGTACAGTTATCCTATAATATTGCCAAACTCACAGAAAAGTGCACTGATTATGAAAGAATAGTTGACGCCCGAACATATTGTGAAGCAAATCGCAATAAAACTCTTCGCGTAAAGATAAATCAATGTTCCTGTAATTACGTCGAAGCTTTGGAGTATTATCAAAAGCAAGAACGAACATTAGGAGGTGAAGTTGTACGATGTCGGGCCAGAGCTCTAAATGAACCATTGGGAATAGCTTTTATTACAGTTTCAACAGTATCGGAAGCTCAAAATATAATAATGCATTTCCGTCCTGGTACTTATAGAGAGTGGCATTTAACATTTGCTCCATCGCCATTGGATATATTCTGGGAGAATTTAAGTGTTGGAACATCACGTTGGTATATTAAATGGGCTGCCGTTAACATTACACTCTTTATATCAGTATTCTTTTTAACAACACCAGCTATTATTGTTAATTTACTTGATACAGCCGCAATATGGGATAATACGAAAACTTCGATTTATAAAATTAGCCCAGTAATTTCCGAATTTTTGCCAACATTAATGTTATGGACATTTTCTGCTTTAATGCCTGTATTGGTAGCATTCTCCGATAAATGGTTATCGCATTGGACCCGCTCATTACAAAACTATTCTATTATGACAAAAACTTTTGCATATTTACTATTCATGATTTTAATATTACCATCGCTGGGACTAACAAGTGCGCAAGCTTTACTTGAATGGTCCGTAAAAAATGATACGTACCGTTGGCAGTGCATATTTTTACCTGATAAGGGTGCATTCTTCGTAAACTATGTAATAACGGCAGCTTTCATCGGTACGGCATTAGAATTAATCAGATTTCCCGAACTAATTGTATACATGTGGATGCTATGTACAGCAAAGTCTAGGGCAGAAACACCTTTTATAAGAAAATCGATCTTAATTGAATTTCCGTTTGGTATTCATTATGCATGGACAGTAATGGTATTTACAGTGAGCATTGTTTACAGTATCGCCTGCCCTTTAATTATGCCTTTTGCCATGATGTACATTATTTTGAAACATTTCGTGGACCGTCATAATCTTTATTTTGCTTATGGTCCAAGTTACATGATAAGTCAAGGTGGTGGAAAAATTCACTCGACAGCCGTTACAATGACGAAATTTTCTGTGATCATTTTGTTAATAATATTAGCGGCTATAGCAGTTCTGCGAGGTAATGGATTTGACGCTAGAGCTATTGTACTAATACTTGCACTTTGTATTATCCTACTACTATTTATGTTCATGTCATCAATTAAAAAATGTGCCGCGCGGAAACTAAGCATTCCAGAAAATGGCGGACCTGCACCATTGTATGTCGCCGATGTACTTTTGAATAAACCATCTAGCCCATATTCTACTTTTCCTGGTTATGGATCTGATACTCGGTCTGATGTAGACATCAATATTACTGAAAATGGTCAATCTGAACCTGTTCAGATATAAATGTCATTTTGCTATTACATTAACGAAGAGAAATATTAAAATAATTTTATACTGACTTACCGAGTATACAAAAATTATACCGTAAAGTGGAAGTCCTATACATACATGTGTTTTGCAGCAATAACTCGCAAATATTTTCTCATAGAGGCAAAATTGCTTTAAAATTATGCTAATTAAATAAATCACCACAATTTATTACAACAAATCAGTGCCCACATTTTCTTAGCATTCAAATGTGATTTTTTTATAACTAAACAATTATTATGTAAATACAAAATATACACAATATTTTAACTAAAATTTAAATAAAGTATTTGATTATAATATATATATATATAAATAAAATATATCCAAAATTAATCGTTGTCTAAGTATTTAAACATAAATATGTGTGAATTTAAAATATCCATTTATTTCATATTACTTTCTATTCTTTATGGTCATTTTATTTTTTAGTAGCTGGCGTTGGGGCCATACAATTTCCATCGGGATATCTTTTTTGGAATTGTGCAACTAATTCGGGATCTTCTAATCGTATTCCATCCAGTTGGTTACCCAATGTTATCCTAAAATTTAATCAATATTTTTATGATTGAATAAATTAATGTAAAGTAAATAAATTTACCAATTAGGTTGTACGTTGTGTGGCCTTCCAAAAAGTTCAATTTTTCTAGTTCCTGGACTTAATCTTTCAATTATTCCATATATTTCATCAGGTTTATGACTAGTTGCCCGAACTTCAGCAACTATTACGTCACAATCTAGACCACGGTTAAGATTTTTCGGATTACCTTTCATCCCAACTAAACAATGTTCCTTTCCGTGGTTAAGCCAATGCCCAGTTCTTCCTGTACGTATTATCCTTTGTAGCTGATTAGTTTTTACCCAAATCAGTTCATCGACACGTTCGTAACTTAATTTAAATAAAATAAATATAATATTTATATTATTATTATATTTATTAGTTACCCCCATAATTTCAAACATTCTCTTCCCAATTCCATAGCACGACCAGTAACCCATAAAAATATTAAACCGTCATCTTGCAGCGCAGGCACCCCAAGCTGTCGCATTTCATCATCTGACATTGTTCCTGAAAAATTCATTCACTTTAGATTCTAACTATCATCAATTCAGCATAATCAAATATTATACCGTAAGGAAGTTCCATGTGTATATCCCATGGTGGATCGGCCATTACAACTGCAAATTTACCTAATACGGTCATGTCAAAATATCTGGAAAATAAAATATTTGGGAAAATTATAACATTAATTTGTAGAATTGTTAATTTACCTCAAATCACATTGAATCCATTGTTGCGGGAAAAGTGTAACACTGGGATCTGTAGTCCTTTTAACAACAGACTGAGTACAAATTTTACTACTTTCACTCCTGCCTCCAGTACTTGAACCAATATGACTATCGACTTCATAATGAACGTATCTAATATATTTAATAAGTAATAATAAAAATGAACATTTAATTTTTTTGTCTTTAGAGATAATCTTTTTTTAATAACATTGGTGCTGAAATGAAAATTTTATGCACCATCACACCAAACAAGCCATTTAGTTACAGAATATTATAAGCTGTATTCGAATTCAAGCATGTTCGCGTACTAGTCGCAAACTTACTTGATATCGCCGTAGCAGAGAGGGCAAGAAAATAATTATTTGTTCGTTAAATAATAGTGTAAATTGCAACTTACTTGCAAGTTGCCATATGAAAACAAGTATTTAAAAAGCTACAGTCACCAAGAGATTCATCGGTATGGCTTTGAATAATTTTTTTAAAGTGCAATTTTGTACATTTGTCACTTTCATCTTCGATATCCTTATCTTTTCCATCTTCAGTACTGTTGTCCTGCTTATCAAATGAATTAGAGTTTTCTTCTTCGGAACGTTGTTTTTTTCGCATCATCTCTAAAGTTGCCTGTTGAGCTCGTAAACATTCAACACGAGTACCATGCGGACAAAATTCCATAACTTGTGCGCCTCCATGAGATTTGAATTTTTCTGCCAATGATCTTTCTTTTGCGGTGGGTTTTGTAAGTAATTCAAGAATCTCCTCACCAACTTGTTTACTTTGTTTTTCACGTGTTGATGGCATTGAAAGAAGAGACTTTCATAAAAAGAACAATAATTTCCAAATCATCAAAATGTAATAACTTAATACCATTATATCAGATGCATCATTTGATGTGTCTCGAAAGATATTTCTCCTATCATTTTCCTTATTTTTAATAGACTTACAAGAATTTTCATCGTCTTCTTCATCACTTTCATCTGAAGTGAAAAAAACATCCCATTTATTATAAATAATATTAACTTCGGTTTCATAAACAAAACGATAATTTAATATATATTAAATAACTTACATTTTCGTTTTAAGTCGTTGCCGGGTTTAGCACGAACACTTTCGCTAATAAAATTATTATATAAATTGACAGCCGCATCGTGATTTACTGATATTACTTCAAATCCTATTTCAGATCCAATTGTAACACTTTTTAAACTACAAAAGACTCTTTTATTTATTACAATCAAATAAAACACGTTTATTTTTTACTTAATAATAGATTGTGATGCGAGTTTATTTAGAATGTAGTATACATAATCTTTAGTTATATTCCTCTCGATAGAATTTTGTACTTTTTCAAATAATTGCACTGAATTTAAAGGAAGTAATAAACAAACACTTGAGAATATTTCAAGAACAGTTTTGTCAACCTCTGAGTCGGTATCTTTATAGAAAAAAATTACAATTTTTTACCAAAGTTGTTTGTTTATAAAAAAAATTTACTAGTTTACCAAAGTCAAATTTCCATGGAGTTGACGAACTTTCATCTAATAGTTCGGTTTTTAGATTTGATCCACAAGTACCAATGGGGGCAGTCAATAATATATCCTGTCTCTCCTTTTTCCGTTTTTCTATTCGCTCTCGAAAACTGTTATGTTTAGATTTAAGAGCCAAAAAGTCATCCCAAGCATCAGACATTACAAAAATTTACACAACAACTAACTATTACTCGCTAAATGTCAATACAAAAAACCTTTTTCTTAACTAAAAATTCTATATGTACCATCGATGCTATTAGAATGCTTATAGCCTGATATTGACGAAATAAGCGTCTTTTATGGGAGAGAGTCGCCGAAATACCATACAACATTTGAATTTTACAATGAAAAGACAGCGTGACAGCAGGCAGTTCAATTTTATTAAAAATGGAGAGCGGTACACGAAAGAACAATACGTTTTTATTCTTGAGCAATATTTTAACAATAATGAAGGTTTCGAACAGCTACAGTTCGAACAAAATCAATTTCAACGGTCCATTCTCCTTTGAAAATGCTGCTGGTCAGGCAATAACATTTAACGGTGCTCGCTATCGCGACATGATAATCCGTTTTTTTGTACCTAAATTTTGAAGTATATATGTGAACGATATGTGGTTTCAACAAGACGGTGCCATATGCCATGCAGCCCAAAAAAAAACAATTCAATTCGCACATGAGTCATTTTCTTCTTTCCTCCATTTTAAGACACTTTATATATTTCTAAAGACTACTTATAAAAATGCTTATTAAAACAAATAATTTTAATTTTAATTAAGTAAGTTTTCAATTGAAATCCTTTTAAAAATATGTATTATGTAGTAAGTACATTTGATGGCGATACTAATGTAACATTGCAATTTTGTGGCAGTCGTTTCATCCAATTTTCATTGTGCAGCAAAAATTTTTGCTGAAGTCCAATAACTGAACCTGGCCTGCAAATTCGTGTCCAAGCAACTGCTTCCAAGGCCCTAATAGGAAAGTTTTTTATTAAGTAGGCTGCTATTAGTGTTCCAGTTCTGCCCATACCAGCCTATTAAATATATATTTTTTCAAATTTTATTTAGACAAATTAACGTTTACTTTGCAATGAACTCCTACAACACCCGGTGTACAATCGACTATATGGAAAAACTGTTCAATTATTTCTTTGCTGGGGCATGTGCAATCCGGAAAGTATAAATCATAATGAGCAATTCCTTGTTTTATAAATCTAGTAGATATAAAATTATTTTGAAATGAAATTTTCAATATTTAGTAAATTTAATTTAAATTTGTTAGCATATTAAAGGACATTCAACGAATTTATTAATGATAAAAATCTTACATTTTTTTCTCATATATTGGATGATTTAATCTTACAATAGCTTTCATATTTATTTCTTTACAAAAATTTAATATAATTTCCAAATGGCTTCTGCTTCTTGGGCCAGAGAATGCAATCAATTTTCCTTAAGTTTTCAATTTGATTTACAATTATTTTGAATAAAATGATAGCATTTTACCTGGAAGTATCCAATTTAAATCACCTTCATTAATATTACCAAGATGATCATATTCATCTTCATCAAATGTAATTATAGAAAACCAGTTTAATTCGATTGCTTTAATAATAGCAAAGTAAAAGTATTTCATTTTCATTTTTGGTGTACCTTGCATGTCCGTAGTATCGCAGTAATCTCTATTAGAAATGGTACGTTATATATGTATATATATATATATATATCATATAAAATTATGCTAACAATAATGTAAAATTTTTTATATTTCGCAACAGTCTCATCACGTTATTTGGCGAAAAACCATATGCTAGTAAAACAAAACTTCCAACCAAAAATATTGCATTGGTACATTTTTCTTGATTACGAAATGAACTGCAATGAATTATTTTTTGACTAGGCTTAGAGTTTTTTATAATTTCTCTTAGCATAATAAAATAGTGATATACATCACATATAGACGGTGGGCCAAAATATGATTTTATCTTTGGATGATTGATAGTATCGTCCGTACTGATGTAATGAAATTGATCATCATTACGGGGACGAAATGTTGAAACAGTTGCAAAATACAATTTTTTTGGAACAATTTCTGTAACGAAAGATTTATTCAATTCCATTATAAAAAAAAATTATTTACACAAAAAATTTTAATTTTAAATGATACACTTTTCAAAAATGTCAGTTAAAATACTGTTGTCGTTAATTGAGAAAACGTTTCTAATATCTATGTTACTCGTATTATAATTTTCTATTAGAATTTTTACATAAATATTCAATTTTTAATAATGATAATAATTCTAGAGTTATTTTATCAGTACATACGAGTATATTTGTTTTATGATGTTTAAACTTATAACTGATTATCAGTATAGAATAAATACATATATTAGAAAATATGAGAATAAATTAAACTGTGTATGGTATATGGTATTAACTGATCAAAGTGCATTCATTAGGATCATTTCTAAAAAGTTAATAAACAAAAATTATGTTTAGTATTAAATTATTTTGGAAAACCTATTTCTATTGCATAAATGATAAGTTTTTAAATAATATACAATTTATGTGTTACGTATTGAAATTGTTTTATCGCTATCATAATCCTTCGTTTATAATTTTGTTTCTCAAATGTGTGCAACAATTGGTCGCAAATTGAACTCAATCGCTTATTATCGCAACTAATGCTATGTGTAGCAGCAATTTAATTCGCGAACCAAATTCGTTACCGGCTTTTATTTGGGAAGCTTTTTTTGTTATATAATACCATGGCATTCATATGTATGTTATTTCATTCATAAAAGTTGTTTAGATTTTTTATACAATTTAATGAAAATAATTATATCCATATGGATGTATGTGTGTAGTGTCTAGGAAAAGTAAAAACTTTTTTAAGATGAGTCAGCTTATCCAATCAGAGAGGGCAGTGGTGTAGTAAATTTATTTGTTCATTTCAATTATTTACTTAATGGCTCTGACCATGTGAGATCTATTTACAAGTAAAATGTGTAAATAGAATCCTATATACTTAAAGCAATTTTTACTTTATTACAGTTGTATTTGTTCAATTTTATAGAATTTGACAAATGATAGTCCATATAGTAGTATCTATTGTATGTGCGCTGTTTTTATACGAGATATTCTAGTCTGGTGCGCGCGGTTGCTTGTTCTACTAGTGTGGAAATTTTCAAATCGATAATTTGCACATTCTTTGCTACGGGCGACTAAAAAAGAGAATTATTTGAAATAATCGGACTTAAACAAAGAAAATTTATCTAAAATAGGACTAAAGATATGTAAAAATCGAATTTGTTCTCAATTTAATTCATGTATGTCATAAATATTGAATAAAATCTAGTATCTAATGTGTATTATGTGTCATTTTTAAATTATTAAATAAATTGCCCTTTGTGCAAATATATACAAATATTTTTTTAAAAATTGTTTTTTATCATTTAAAATGTTATAAATATTTTCATTTAATTTGTTAATAATGTAATAAGCTTTCTTTTTTGAATTTGTTAAGCACGAGTTTAAATAGTACAGAAATATTTTTTATCTGTGATTTTATATCTCTTCTATTTTATGCTATTTATATTTGCCCTAAATTAAAATTGATTTTGATACAAAAATATTATGTTACATACTATATGAAATATTTTAAAAGAAAATTTTCATATATAAAAGTATTTGATTGAATGTGCGTATAAAAAAAAATTGTTTTTGAATTAAAACAAAAAAAAAATTATAATATAATTCAAATTATTGTGAGTTCACAGATTTGCGATGGTGATGGTTAAAAAAAAGCTTATTAACCAATATACACTATAATTGATGCTGAATTAAAGAAAAGAAAAAAAAAGAATTAGTAATAAGTATTTTTTAACAAATCCGATAGTATATTATATGTTATATATAGTGCGATTTTTAAAGAGTATGTTATACTGACTTAGTACACGTTTTTATGTTTTCGAATATATACCAAAGTTTTTTATTAATATCCTCTGTAATGCTATATTTATAGAAGTGAACTTAAGATCTATGTATAAAATTATTGTCCGATTGTTGTTTTTTTATTTAAATACTGATAAAAATTATATTGATATGTGTCCTTCAATTGTCCTTATATGACTATGATTTACAATAATTTAGCATATATTTAGTAAGTAAATTCGAAGAAAATTTCATTATATATATATATTTTTTTTTTTAAATGTATTCTTACTGACATGTGTTTTATTGTTGTTTCGATATTTTGTTGTTCAATTTTAAAAATCTTAACAGATAAATATCATTAAAATTATAGGTCATATAAAATAATTAAAATTTCATACTAAATTCTTTCATAAAAAATAAGGACAAAAGTTTAAACTATTACGCTTTACAAAATTGTCACTTTCAATTTAATAAAAATAATAAAAATTGATGGTCCTATCGCAATACATACGAGTACATACATTAAATATAATACGCATACATTTTTAATATTTCTTTTAAAACAGATCCGTTATTATCATATAAATCACTTCTACTGATAAAAATGTTATCATTTAGTTTTTCTTGTCATTTTCAATAGCATTATAATCGTATCTAACTGATTTTCTTCAAAATATAATAAATGCAATAATTATGTTTTCTATTTTTTCTGCACAATTAAAATTTATAATATTATCTTTTTTTTCAATTTTAAATTTAAACAAAATTATATAAAATTCATGTGTATATTTGTTATTATGGTATAATTGCAACCTATTTTTATGAATAAGTTGCTCCATTAAAAATAAAAAAATAAAATAAAAAACAACTAAATTAATACATATAAAATAATATCGTGTATTTTTATTTATATATTCAAAACCATAATAAACAAAAAATTATGGAAAACAATATTAAAACAATTGCAAAGAAATTTTTATTGTTTTTCTTTGTGTGATATCATATCGCTACAAATAGTAAATATAATTTTTTAATATAAAAATGCAACAAGATTAAGTAAAATAATTTTTTATATTAATAATGTAATTGATTTGTTCCAGAAATTTCTGTGGTTTGTTTTTGGAAATCTGATATTATTGTATTGTACATTTTGTGAATATGTTGGATGTGTTCTGTTATTTAAGAATTATCCTTTTAAATTTAATTGATTCATAAAAAAAAACTATTGTTTTTATAATTTAAAAGATTTTTTCCAATGACGTCTTTATAAATTTTCTTACTAAAAAATTAAAATGCCTATGCCTCTATTCGTATACAGCGTAATTTTTAAAAGTATTTTTTTTTTATTTTTCATTTTTGAAGTAATTCTAATTATACTAAAGATTTCTTATTCTCTACAATGCACAATGATTTCAAGTAAAATGCTTAACCTAGTTATCTAGTTTTTTTTTTTTAAATTTCATGGTCAAAAAATAATTATAACCAACATTCATTTTAAGTACGCACAACATAATCTACTATACATAAGAAAATACATAAGTTGATATATGGTATTTCAATAGATTTTATTATCCTAAAAAGGCATAAGACATTATCAAATAAATTTATTTTCAAGATCAGGTTCATATATTTATTTCTACTTAATAATAAATAACCAACCATATTAATGTATTATATCATAGCAATAATATTGGGGGGGGGGGGCGGGGGGAGGTTATCTATGGCGTGTGGATTTTGGTTAAAATTTAGAATTTATAAGCACGATTTGTCTATACAATCTGACCACATTTATTATGAATAATTTTTTTTCAACTCTTTAGATTCTATTCTACAATATGTAATATACAAATAGAAAATTGTTCATGGTATTTTTTTATTACTTCGAAATAAATTTCATTCTCAGTATAGTGCGTAAATTCATAAAAATGAGCGTGTTATATCTGAAAACAAAATATATTCTTTTTCTTTTGTCAATTATACTATGTGTCTCTAAAAAAAAATTCATTTAAATATATATACATATGTAAAATTATTCAACAAAATAAATTCGAATGTGTGCACAAGTATATCATTGCAGGATTTTATACCGTCGTGGAATAAATTAGCAGAACAAATTGTATCTATTTGTAATATAATGAAAATTGCAAAAAGCTAATACAGTACATTGGTGAAAGTAATTGTAGGTAGTGAGACTACAGTACTAAGAGACGTGATTTTAGAGCTAATATATACACCTATTGATGTCATTGTTAATATTACAAGTGCAATGGAATTTCTTTGGCAACGCTGACCCACTATTGACAAGCAACAATTTCGTAATAAAATAAGAATTTCTATCTCAGCTGTGTATGCATAAGTTTCCCCCCTAACAAAAATTTTTTTCTATTTAGTTTGAAATATTTTTCGGGGATAATCATTTGGTTTCGAATAAAAACTGATTTTAAAATAATTTTTAACATATTATTTGCTAGAATTTTTAAATATAATCTTAAGTCGTTTGTGGTATTTTTTTTTACTAATAAACATGCGTGGATACATTGATAGTTCTGAAGCTCAAGCATAAACGAATTTAAAATAGAAAATATTTAAAATAAATTTCGCAACAAGTGTCAAAGTCATTCATATAATACTCGTATATATATATTTTAGAATTGTGAACATTTTTATTTTATTCTAAGTGTTACAAGGGATAGTTTAATTCATCTAAATCTATAAAAGATAAATATGAAAATAAAAATATTATATGAATAATAAAATTTATATAAGATGAATTTATGAAATCTATTAGTTGTTTTTATATATATAATTTGTTTTTGTGAAAATTAAAATGACCGTTGTTAAGCATTTTATTTTTATTCGGTAAAATATTTTTTTGGTTCATTTTTAATAAAATTTTCAATTAAATATAATTCATTAGTTAAATATTAATATTAATATAAATTTTCAATTGAATAGACTAAACATTAGAGAATGCTAACAATTATATTCATATTTTTGTATAATCTATTTTGTTTTTAACATAATGACCTAAATTTATGCTTTATTATATAATATTGTAAATAGAATATTTTAATTTGAAATTAATTTTCATTAAAATTTACTTAACAGAAAAAGGTATATAATAGAAGTTTGATTGATATCAAACATACTTGTAGTTATATCTTTTGATTAGAAACTATAATATTTTCCATTAAATTAAAAATACAATGTAAATTTTCTAATTATAAAAAAAGTTGATTTTTCAATTCTGTTCAAATATCTGAAATTATTTGATGTAAACATTTTTTTTTATTTGCTCTTTAATTTTGCCTTGAAAAATTATTATTGGCTTACAAAAATAAAACAATTTATAAATACAATACGTTATAATATTTTACCAAAACTATTTCATCATTAATTGATAATGTGAAAAGAATTTTTATCTATATTTAATTTGTAATATATGGTATATATATACTTGATGATAAAAATTTTCAATAAAAATATTCTAAAAAATATTTTGTAATAATTTTTTTGAAAAGAATTTAAAAAAAACTTTGCACGAAAAAATTTATTCTGTGTTATTTAATTATAAAAATCAAACAAAGAACACATATGTATATAATAAATAATGTAAAAAAATATTGGAATTATTTTCTTTACTTTTCTTTTTAAGCAGAATGGCGGGTTTTGCTTCACAAGCAGCGTTACGTTCAAAATGGGGAGATCTTGTTGAAAGTGGTTCATCTGCATTGCCAGAAACAGTAGAAGTGTCTCAGGGTCTTAGAAATGTTGTTGGATGGTTAAAGCAGGTCATTTACAGATTTTTCGAATATTCATATAAGAAAATATAGTATAAATATATATATATATATATGTACGTGTGTAATTAGTATTATTATTTGTTGATAAGTTATAGTAGTTCCATTATTTCATTAGGTAACAAGTTTGTATTCTAACCCTCGGTATATATAATATCTTATTAAGTATTTGTTTAATCAATTTTTATAATAAACCTTTTCACTATCTTCTTCTATTATACAGTTGCTTTTACCTACAATCATAGTATGTATCTATCTATGGGTATTATTGTAACAGAAGAAACCACTAAACTTATTTTACTATTGTATGTTCTCCTCTATTTTATGTGCATTCGAAGTATTGAATTTATTATTTCAGTTCATAGTTCATTTTCTGCACAACATTATTAAATACATACGTCATATCTTGTTTATATTATATTAATTTAATATTATCTTATTTAAAAAGTAAAAAAATTATTAAAAGTTTTTAATTAAATATCGATCTTTTCAAATAATTTGACTTTTTTTTTATATATGTGAGCTGTGTATTTGAAATGATTGCTTAAAAATCAGTTTTATTAAAAATAATTTTTTTTTAAACTTTTTAAAAACTATCTTTTTACTATATATTCTACATTTAAATTTAATGCTGTTGAATTAAAAATTATGTAATGTTTTAAATTTTGTTAGAATATATTCAGAAATTTTATATTTTGCTTGAAGTACTTTTACCTCGAAATAATAGAAATTTATTATATTGCTACTTATAATTATTTAATTAACTATATTTAATACTTTTTGAAATATAAAAACTCGTAAATATATTTCATATAATAATTATTTAAAATAAATGTGTTGAACCAATTAATACATTTTTATAAAAGAGTGAAATTATTTTATTATAATAAACCTTTAAAAATAAACTACGCTTTTAATTAGTTTTTAATTAATTGATTTAATAACTTTTTATATTCGATGTTATTATAGTTGCAAAAAAAATGAATATTTTTAATATATACCATATATATATTTAAAAAAAAAAATTTGAAACAAGTTCACTTTTGTGTTATAAAACAATTTTTATTAAGAAGTTCGATTTGTCTGCATTTATTTTCAAATTCAGTGAATTTGTTCAATTCTAAAATAGTGTACATACCTCAAGAGAAGTAATACTTTATTAAATACCATATGTTCGATAGGAAATCTTTATAAAACTTTTTATATACAATTTAAAGTGTTCAGTTTTAAAGGTAAACGTTTATAAGAATATATTTATCGCGTGTTCATATTTTTTTTATTTATTAAATTTGTTTTGTGAATAGAATTTAATTGTACAATATTGATTATTTACTAATTGATTTATAAATAATACCTGAAAAATATTCGATTAGAATGATGACAAAGAATAACTCACTTTCCAATAGTTTAATGTGCAGTGTCTTTAAAGTAAAAAAGAACATTCATTTATATTAATATACTCGTATAGCTATAAAAAATGTGGCACAAATACACGTATTAAGAATTTAATACTTTCCAAAATTGTAAATTATATGAAATTATAGTTAAAATTGCAAGTTTTTAAGCATGCATTAAAATAGTACTTTTATTACAATAGATTTAATAATAACAATATGTATGGATATTTTTTTTTGCCAATAGTGTTTTAAGAAATTAACTTTTAAAAAAATGTTTTGGTAACTAATCGTAAAATAAATATATTTTATTTTAATTTTTTTTTGTTGTTGCTCGTTTTAGGCATCAATTGAAGTACGTGAAGCTGGTAAAAGAGCAGTTACACAGTTGCAAACGACACATCCATATCTATTATCATCGGGAGAATCAGATAAAAGCAGTGAAGATAATAGTAATCCACTCAGTAGTGTAGATAGATTTGATAGTAGCTCTAATATATCGCCAATAAGTCAGTTAGAAAAGAGTAAAAACTCTATCAATATGACTGATGCTAAGCCGTTAACAATTATACATTATAATGATGTGTATAATATTGATTCAAATACGACTGTGGAACCAATTGGTGGAGCAGCCAGATTTTGTACCGCTGTTAAAAAATTCCAGCCTTTGGATCCGTTAGTACTATTTAGCGGTGATGTATTTTCACCTAGCATGTGTAAGTCGGTTATATATATAAATTTACATTTTAAAACAATAAATTTAATAATTTTCAAATAAGTAGCAATTTTAATGTTTTACTTTTTAGATAGAATTTATAAAGGGTTTTTCATTAAGAGCGTTCAATCTTTAAAATTAAATAAAAAGAGTTATACGAGGTCTGTTCAAAAAGTATCGCGAATTTTGAATTTCCGCGGGTTACGAATATTCGATTTTCGATTTTTTGTCTCTCACCTATACCGACAAGTTCGGCCATTTTGAATGTTCAGTTAATTTTTGACAGCTGCTTTGCTTGCACGTGTTTTGGCTTGTCTTCGATTTTTGCCCATTTTTGACCAAAAACAGCATCGCATTAACGTTGTTAAGGGGCTGTTGGACTCTGTTCGCGACGACCCAAATTTACTCCAGAGGGTCATAACTGGTGAGGAATCATGGGTTTATGGTTATGACGTGGAAACCAAAGCTCAATCATCCCAATGGAAGCTGCCGCACGAGCCAAGACCGAAAAAGCGCGCCAACTTCGGTCGAATATGAAGGTTTTGCTTACAGTTTTCTTCAATTGTAGGGACGTGGTGCATCATGAGTTCTTGTCACAGGGTAGAACGGTCAATAAGGAATATTACCTGCAAGTAATGCGCAAGTTGTGTGAAGCAATCCGCCAGAAACGCCTGGATTTGTGAAAGAACAAAAATTAGCTTTTGCTCCATGATAACGCAGCTGCTCACGCATCGTTGCTTGTGCGCGAATTTTTTGCCAAAAATAATACACTAATAATGCTGCAGCCACCATATTCTCCAAATCTGGCCCCCTGTGACTTTTTCTTGTTCCCGAAGCAGATTCTTTGATCCAATTTTTTGGAATGGGCAAAAATCGAAGACGAGCCAAAACACGTGCAAGCAAAGCAGTTTTCAAAAAATAACAACGTTCAAAATGGCCGAACTTTTTGACAGCTGCTGTTTTGGCTCGTCTTCGATTTTTTCCCATTTTCGACCAAAAACAGCATCGCATTACCATTGTTAAGGAGCTGTTGGACTCTGTTCGCGACGACCCAAATTTACTCCAGAGGGTCATAACTGGTGACGAATCATGGGTTTATGGTTATGACATGGAAACCAAAGCTCAATCATCCCAATGGAAGCTGCCGCACGAGCCAAGACCGAACAAGCGCGCCAAGTTCGGTCGAATGTGAAGGTTTTGCTTACAGTTTTCTTCAATTGTAGGGACGTGGTGCATCATGAGTTCTTGTCACAGCGTAGAACGGTCAATAAGGAATATTACCTGCAAGTTATGCGCAAGTTGTTTGAAGCAATCCGCCAGAAACGCCTGGATTTGTGAAAGAACAAAAATTAGCTGTTGCTCCATGATAACGCCGCTGCTCACGCATCGTTGCTTGTGCGCGAATTTTTTGCCAAAAATAATACAATAATAATGCTGCAGCCACCATATTCCCCAGATCTGGCCCCCTGTGACTTTTCCTTGTTCCCGAAGCAGATTCTTTGATCCAATTTTTTGGAATGGGCAAACCAAAACACGTGCAAGCAAAGCAGCTGTCAAAAATTAACCGAATATTTAAAATGGCCGAAATTGTCGGCATAAGTGAGAGACATAAGTACAAACATAACGCCACAAAAAAAATCGAAAATCCAAAACTCTGCCATTTTGCAATACTAACAAAACGCCACAAAAAAATCGTAATTCAAAATTCGCGATACTTTTTCAAAATTCGCGATATATACGAGTACCTCGTATATAAGTTCAAGTAATTATTTTTATTACAGATTAAAGTATATTTGATGCTATTATTATTTAAAAATAACATCGTTTAAACGATGTCTTTGTTTCAAGGACATAATTTGAGACATTTAATTTTAAATAACTCGCATAAATTGGGCTGAATATCACCAATGGCATAAATGATGTTCCTTTCCAGCTCGGAACTTGTTGTCGGTTTATTGATATAGACCATTGATTTTGTATAGTCATATAGAAAAATTTCTAAGGGCATTAAATAGCCAGTATGTCTCGAAATAGTGCGACGTGGAAACGTGTTTCAACTGCTGTGTAGCAAATCGCACCGTACTGTTGGAACTAGATATTGTCCAATTGAGGGGAAAAAAAAATCTGATATCTTCCCTCGATACCTTTCTCTCTCTATTAACAGTAACCATCGCTGTCCAAAATCCACACCAGACATTAATTTTCCTGAATGCAAAGGAAGCGTCTTTAACAATTTTTCTTGTTTACGCAGCCATTCAGCCAAAATACGCTTCGTCATTGAAGATAATTTTTCCATCAAATCCCTTACCTATTGAAACATCCCTTACGATGATATAGAAAAATACAAATCTTATATTTTTATATAGTTTTTCAAAATATTTATTTAAAATAATAGTTTTTTTTAAAGAAAACATTTTATATATTATTATAGTAAGTACATTTACGAATGGTGAACAAATGGTACCTGTACTGAATTCTTTGGGAACACATTGCGCAGTTTTTGGAAACCACGATTTTGGTATATTTTTTTATTTATTATTATTAATATTTATAATCAAAGAATATTTTTTTTTTATAATTTTTTTTCAGATCACGGACTTGATGTATTAACAGATCTTATTAAAAAAACTGAATTTCCATGGTTAATGTCGAATGTTGTTGATAATGAGACTGGCAGACCGCTCGGTGGTGGAAAAATTACACATTTTTTGTATCATCAACAAACCACAATAGGATTAATTGGCCTAGTTGAAAAAGAATGGCTAGAAACGCTTCCAACAATTGATCCCAAAGAAGTAACTTATATTGATTTTGTAAAAGCTGGAAATCAACTTGCAGAAGAACTTCGCAATGAGGGATGTGAAATTATAATTGCATTAACACATATGCGAACGCCAAATGATATTCACTTAGCTAGCAACTGTTCAAATATTGATTTGATACTAGGTGGACATGATCATGTTTTCGAAGTTATCGAGGTGTGTTACATAAAGAATAGACGTTTATTTAGCATAAATCGTATATGCATATGCGAGGTCTGTTCAAAAATTATCCCGAATTTTGAATTTCCACGTGTTACGTATATTCGATTTTCGATTTTTGTGGCGTTATATTGGTACTCATGTCTCTCACTTATGCCGACAATTTCGGCCTTTTTGAATATTCAGTTAATTTTTGACAGCTGCTTTGCTTGCGTGTGTTTCGCCTCGTCTTTGATTTTTGCCCATTCCAAAAAATGGATCAAAGAATCTGTTTCGGGAATAAGAAAAAGTCACAGGGGGCCAGATCTGGGGAATATGGTGGCTACGGCATTATTAGTGTGTTGTTTTTGGTTAAAAATTCGCGCACAAGCAACGATGCGTGAGCAGGGGCATTATCATGGTGCAAAAGCTAATTTTTGTTCTTCCACAAATCCGGACGTTTCTGGCGGATTGCTTCACGCAACTTGCGCATAACTTGCAGGTAATATTCCTTATTGACCGTTCTACCCTGTGGCGAAAACTCATAATGCACCACGCCCCTGCAATCGAAAAAAAACTGTAAGCAAAACCTTCACATTCGACCGAACTTGGCGCGCTTTTTCGGTCTTGGCTCGTGCGGCAGCTTCCATTGGGATGATTGAGCTTTGATTTCCACGTCATAACCATAAACCCATGATTCGTCATCAGTTTTGATCCTCTGGAGCAAATTTGGGTCGTCGCGGACAGAGTCCAACAGCTCCTTAGCAATGTTAATGCGATGCTGTTTTTGGTCGAAAATGGGCAAAAATCGAAGACAAGCCAAAACACTTGCAAGCAAAGCAGCTGTCAAAAATTAACTGAACATTCAAAATGGCCGAACTTGTCGGTATAAGTGATAAACATGAGTACTTACATTACGCCACAAAAAATCGAAAATCGAATATACGTAACCCGCGGAAATTCAGAATTCGCGATAATTTTTGAACAGACCTCGTAGATATGAACTGTAGATAAATTTTCGTTTAATAATAAAAGATTTTTAAATAATTCCTTTTAAATATTGAAATATATTTAACAGATTAATGGAATTACTGTGGTGAAATCAGGAACAGATTTTCGGCAATTTTCAAAAATTACTGTTGATCGAGAGCGAAACGAAAATGGTCGAATCAAGGTGAAAGTGGAAAAAATCGATGTCACATCCGCATATGAAGAAGATAAAAATCTAAGTGCAGAGTTAGCTAAATATTCAGGTAAACGTTATTATTTATTTGAAATAGTGTTTATTTAATTCTTGATTATTTGTAATTGTAGCAATGATTGAATCGAAAATGTTAGATGTGCTAGGCAATTTTTCAGTTGAATTAGATGGAAGATTTTCTAAGATTCGTACTAGTGAAACAAATTTGGGTGATTGGGTCTGTGATGTTATTTTATCGGCAACTGGAGCTGATGTTGTTATTATTAATTCGGGAACATTTCGTTCTGATCAAGTCCATCCTCCAGGACCATTTACAATGAAGGATTTAGTTAACATTATACCAATGCGTGATCCATTAATTCTGCTGGAGATACCTGGCAAAACCTTACATGCTGCTTTAGAAAATTCTGTTTCAGGTTATCCAAAATTAGAAGGAAGATTTCCTCAGGTAATTTTTCAAATATATATATACCAGGTGTATAAGCTTAAATCCACTGTTTTTTAGTCATGTTCTTTTTCATGGAAGGCAAGAACAAATTTATTCAAAGTTATTTCCCTAGCTAGCTACATATTTTTCCCATCTATCGGGCAATTTGTGGATACCACGTCAAAAAATTCCTTTTCTTTCGAGGCAACCCACTCATCAAGCCATTTTCGAACGTCTTCGTAAGAATCGAAGTGCTGCTCAGTGAGCGCGTAGCCCATCGACGGAAACAAGTAGTCGAAAGGGGCCGGGTCTGTTGAATAAGCGGGGTGGGGTAGCACCTCCCATTTGAGTGTCTCCAAGTAGTTTCGGACCATTTTTGACGTGTGCAATGGTACGTTTTCGTGGAGGAAAATCAGCTTGTCATGTCTTTGTTGATAATCCATCCTTTTTTTTCATCATCTTCCGTCCGAAGTGATTTGGTCTTGGGGAAGATGTTGATTTCTTGCGTTTAGGATTCTCGAAATATATCCACTTTTCATCGCCTATCACAATCGGATGCAGGAACAACTTTCTTTTTTGTCTGGTTTTGGCGTCGCCCCATCTGCCTATCGTTCAATTCATGCGGCACCTTTTTTCCGATCGTTTCAATCTTTCACATGGTATGCAGACGCATGGAAATGGCTGGTTGAGTAACACCCAATTACTCCGTGAGCATTTTTTGCGATTAGGTATCGTCTTAGTCCAAAAGAGTCTGCAATTGATGGTCATCAACCTTTCTAGGCCGATTTTCACGCTTCTTGTCCCACAAGTCAAAATTGCCGTCTTTGAATCCAGGAAACCGATTCGGCAGCCGTTTTTTTTCCCCGCATATGCACAAAACTAGACATGATTACCAAAGGAAAAATGTATGCTGTTGTACGAAATTGCTGACAATGTGCACTGATTAATGTCAAACTCATAAAAAAAAAGTATGGCGTGCACATGGTAGCTTAATACGCTCACTCACGCCATCTATAACCAAACAGCGGATTTAAGCGTATATACCTGGTATATATTTAAAATAATCTATAATAAATATATTTTTAATATATTTAGGTATCTGGACTATCATTTGTATTCGATCCATCAAAACCTCCAGGTCAGAGAGTTAACCCACGTTTAATTCAAGTTGCTGATGGATGGTTAAATCTCGACCAGACTTATAAGATTTGTATAAAGAGCTATATGTATGGTGGATGTGATGGTTATATTATGTTTAAAAGCTGCAAAGTTATTGTAAGAATATTATAAAAATATTTAAATATTTCCAATATTTGAAGAAAATATATTTTCCTTTTTTTCATAAAAGATGGATGACGATTCTTGTCCAGAAATTGGTTTAGCAATACAAAATCATTTCAAAGCAATAGATGTACGTATGGGAAAAGGTCGGCATTCAAAGCATAGACAGTCATTAGTTACATTATCACGAAGACATAGTATGATTCAAATGTTAGATAATTTGGATTTAGATGGTCCCTCACCAATTCGTAAATTGTCTTTAGCTCAATCATCATCAAAATCTATTGATCATCCAGTAACTCATTCAAAGGTTTGTGTTTGTTCTAAGTAGGTACTTTTATTTTCTGCTTATGTTATTGATTATAATTTAGAATTTCGTTAAATAATAGTTGTATTATTTGATTTTTTACCATTTTATTGCTTTTTTTTTTAAATTAAAAAAATTTAGAATTTCTAATTTTTGTCTTTAATATTGTTTAATTAATTTTATTAAAGATGTTGCGACGAGCTTCTCTAGATGATCTTGAACAAGTAAGTTGCCAATTAGCACCAGCAACTCAACATCGAATTATTCAAGTTCAAAATGAAGAGGTGAGATACATTTAGATATATTTTTGAAAAGTTTTTTTTAAATAAAACGTTATAATTATTATTGTAGCATTACAAGCAACTTTTATTGAAACGTGACACTTCTGTTAATCATTCAGTTATTGCAGAAGTTGATGACGAATAAAATTTTTTATTTTTTTTGCATCGTAGAAATACCATTATGAGTATAAATAGTCTTATGTGCTTACAGAAAATCAACGAGAGCAACTAATTACCATTATTTAAAAACAAAAATAATCGAATATATATATGTATTTTCATAAATATATAAAATAAACATAAAAGTAACCGCATAAACCATTTATGTATATAAGAAATAGATATTTGATAGCATATGCGCATATATATATATATATATATTTATTAAAATGCCACAAAAAATCTTTTTGTATAAACAAAAACATTTTGGGTAACAAGTGAAAGTATTATTACACATTAGTATAGTTGATTATAAAATAGCACACCAGTTTTAGATATGTATTGGAATATTACAATTTAATGTAAAAAAATTTATATGCAGTATTGTCCAATTGTTAATAATTGCGGTAGATTGAAAAGATTGTATGGTTAATTCATTAACTAAATGGAATAACAGGCTAATAGAGTAGTATACAATTTTTTTTTAGTTTAGAATTTATTATTTACTGTGTACATACATATATGAAGAGAATAAAATGGTATTTCCTATATGTGATTATTGAATATATAATATCAAATAAAAAAATAGATTTTATTTGCGAATATGAGTTGTAAAAATTAAATTAAAATTCTAACATAATTTAATTTTTTTAGTTTCACTATATACACTGATCTATGTTTTTTTTCGATATAAATATCTTTTCAAGGAATAATAAACACATATAAGTTGAACAAAGCAGTTCTCAAATAAATATTGGATGATGCAAATAATGTTGCTAACGAATAGTGATAAATATACGTTGTTAATTTTAGAATTTAGACTGATAATTGAAGATATTTTTATTATATTTATAAGTTACAATAAAAAGGTAAAGTAAAATAATTGAATTTAAGTTTATTATTTGTTAAGTATGGGAAGTTTTATTGAATTTATGAATTCTTGCACTATGCTTGCTATTAATTTATATTATATGGATATTTTTTTGATCAAAGTTTTTAAAATATGGCCTAGATAAATTACCTTTTAAGCAATTGCAATACGAAAAAAATATAATATAAAAATAACATATAATATACTTGATAAAAATCTAAATGTTTTACCAAAATTAATAAAAATTAAAAACGAAAAGCTTTAAATTATTGTTATTATATACATAAATGTAGCGTCGGCAATATTTTGACTCAAACTTACATGTATATTTTAAAATTGCATTCATTATATAAAGACAAAGTCCATTATTTCATTATTCCATTTATGCATTGTGTAAGCATAAATCTTAAACAGAAATATTATATTAATTGTATTATCGTGCCTGTACAAAATCTTGTCTGGAATTAGTAAAAAAGTAAGAAGTAATCCAAATTATATTGTAAAAACATTATCATTTATTTATAATTTTTATTTTCCGATATAAAATACAATATAATTAATTATCCTGTGTTAATTTAGACTATTAAAATTAAGAAAATAATTTATATCAAAACTAAAATAAATTTGAACATAAAAAAATATAAAATATTTGTTCTCCTTTTAATTTGTTTGTACTAACAAATAATATATTTGCAAAAAAAAATTTGAATTAAATAAAAAAAAAAACCAAATTTGATTTTAACAACCTATTCTCTATGATTTGCAATGATTTGAAATAAAGTATATATTACCGATATATTTTGGTTTTTCTTTGAATTTTAGATATAATGACTAATGTAATAGATTATTGGCAAAAAACTTTTTAAAATATACGAAAATTTTGATTTCATATAAAATATAAAATTTAGCTAGTTATTTTTTTTAATTCTAATTACTTAAGTATTATTTATTGTTGCAATCATTTAAGAAAATTATGTGTTTTTAGTTTTCTTCTCTTATAATAAAATGTTTTGTAAAATTATATGGAACATTTTTTTCAAGTTTTGATGTACAATTTTGCGGCTGCGGCTTTGCTGTACAATCCATTATCAAATGCAGGTGCAAACTTAATGCACTTTTATGAATTTTTTCACAATGTGGACATATATGTACAACTATATTCAAATCATTATGAGTTAAAATATGATTCTCAAGAGAGGATTTAAAACAAAATGATTCATCACATATACTACATTTAAAACGTAACCGTATAGGGGTAACTGGGACTCCATTATGTGACCATAGATGTAATCTATAATCACATAGATTCTTAAATTTTACATCACAATGCGAACAGCCGTATACTGATCTATCAGGAAAATGAGTTATTATATGTTGTCTATATGATTCCTTTCGAGAGTAAAATTTTCCACATTCCTGGCATTGAAAACGCTCAGAAGCATGTCTTGTGGTCATATGCCTTCCGAGATAGACATGACTTTTAAGTCTTTTACCACATTTATCGCAGGACACGCATTTATTTTTTTTTCTTGATGTATTTCTTTTCCTTTTCTTCGCTGTTTTTCTCTTTATTATCTTTTTAGTTGTAGTAAATGTATTTAAATCATTGTGTAAATCCCGGCTTAGTTCAGAATCATTTATATTTAGTTCTGGTTCAGTTTTTATTGTTTGGTGTAATATCGATTCCGAATTGACGTCTAAGCTACCTTAAAAGATATTAATTTTATAATTAATAGTTACTAAAAATTTATTAGAAATTATACTGTCATTGATATGGCTATATTCATCCCAAATAGGTTCAGTTTTAATTAACTTTTCAAGCAATAATAGTTTGGAATCATCATTTAATATATTATTTCCTTCAGCTTCTGTTTCAGTTTTTACAATTGTATCTATTGATGGTTCAACTTTACATTCCAGATTATATTCCATTTTTATATTTTGCATTTTTGCTCTACTGTATTATAATTAATTTTCTTTTATACGAATGTATGTGTATGTAATAAAACAAATATTTTAAGTTTTACTATCATATTTCCACCATATAAAATTTTATATATATTTGAAAAGAGATTTGACAGGTCAATAAAAAAAAACTATTTGGACACCACACTAAAACAATTGTAGAGTTTAAGCAAAAGGTATATTTAAGGATGAACATTTATTCAATATTTCCGAATGAAAATACGTTGATAACATTGATTTTTTATTTAACATATTTAATGAGAAAGTAACAAATAGATCCTTATAAAATTACTTAAAAAAACACAAATTTATAAATAGATGAAATTAATTTATAGTAAAATTACACAAATTTATAGATGAAACATCACAACGACTGAATTTGTTTAAACATTTTGTAGCCTGGTATGAATGCACTCTATTAAAAATGAATTATTTATTGGTCACACATGTTTATTTATTATTAATTCAATTTCAAATTCGGAACTTTAAAATTTTTAATTTAATATACTTCCTAAAGTAACTTTTTATTGTGGAATATAATTGTATTAGAAATATTTACTTCCAATTAGAATGGAATGTGTTCATTTGGAGAAAAGCAGAAGAAAACGCAACCAACTTCTCAACTGTTGTCCCTGCTTGTGTTGACAGTTGATTGATATTTAATTTTTATATTTTATTAATAAATGCATTAAGTTAATTGTATAAATAAAAATTTAGAGTTTTTGTTAAAACAAAAACTACTTAGAGTTAATATGTTGACTCATAAAAGTAGTCAAGAAGCGCGGAAGAAAAAACAGGTAAGAAAAAAGGGGCTGACTTTTGTATCTAACCTATGAAATGTCGAAAATAATCAAAATTACTATTTATTAATAAACTACAAATTAATTTGACTTCAATTGCTTAAAGTTTAAAATTTTATTGATAATGAAAAAAATAAAATGCAGACGGAAGTGTTTGTGATGAATATATGTATATAATGAGCCCAATATATGCACAATGTGCACTTAGAATTTCTAGCAGCAATAAATTAATATAAATTGTATTCGAATATATTTTTATAGCATAAATGTATGAGAAAACCAATTTTCAAAGTGTCGGACAATAATTTCAATTATCAAATATTATAATATCTAATTTTGAAATTAGCAGATTATTCGATTGTCAATCAATATCGCACATTTATAATAAAGAAATGGAAACTTTACAATAAGTGTTAACTAAATAAACATGATTTCATTTTCGGACATTTTTAAACAGAGCTCTAATATATTTTTATAAACATATAAAAGGTATCTTTCGTAATACGTGATGCCGAAGAGAAGAGACATAGAAATGGTGTGAACGCATTGCAATTAGACCCCAATACCGGTAAACTGTATTCAGCTGGTAAGAAATAAATAATAAAAAATATATTTATTATTAATGATGCTTAAAAATATCTTTTCATCTTAGGTCGAGATGCAATTATTAGGGTATGGAATTCAAAACAAACCGACTCCCAAGAGCCGTACATGCAAAGTATGGAACATCACAACGACTGGGTGAATGATATTGTTTTATGTTGCGGTGGAAGGAATCGTAAGTGAAATATAACAGTGAATTATATTGTTATATTTTGCGAGTCAGCATATCAAAATTAATATAATTATTAATTTAACAGTTATTAGCGCCAGCTGTGATACTACTGTAAAAGTATGGAACGCTCATAAAGGATTTTGTATGTCAACATTACGAACACATCGGGATTACGTGCAAGCATTGGCCTATGCGAAAGATCGGGAACAGGTAATAGGCTTAGATTTTGACTACTAAAATATTATTTCACTTCTATTTTAAATTACGTTTTTTTTTCTCTATTATATTATATATAAGGTGGCAAGCGCCGGTTTAGATAAAGCCATTTTCTTATGGGACGTGAATACTTTAACAGCATTAACTGCCAGCAATAATACAGTGACAAGTAATTTTTCTGTTAAAAAGTTGAATTCTGAAATTGTTCTTAAACAATTATTTTTCATTGTAGCTTCTAGTGTAGTTGGTTCTAGGGATTCGATTTATAGTCTGGCAATGAATCCATCTGGAACAGTTATTGTAAGCGGTTCAACAGAAAATACGTTGAGGTTGTGGGATCCTAGAACATGCAGTAGAATAATGAAATTAAAAGGCCATACGGAAAATATCAAAGCGCTTGTTGTTTGGCCAGATGGATCACATGTTATATCAGGAAGTTCCGATGGAACAATAAAATTATGGAGTTTAGGGCAACAAAGTTGTATTCAAACATTCTATGTACATAAGGAGGGGGTTTGGACATTATTAATGACGGAGAATTTTACACATGTTATATCTGGCAGTAGGGATAAGCGCATTCTCATTACCGAATTACGAAATCCAAGTAATAGCACACCAATATGTGAAGAAAAAGCACCAGTTTTGAGTCTTTGTTATGATATTGATAAAAGTGGTGTTTGGGTAAAGAATCATCGCAAATTAAATTATTGAATTTTCCTAACATAGAAAATTCTAATTTTTATAGTCAACTACATGGAACTCCGATATACGATGTTGGAAATTGCCTGATTATGATAAAAATAACTTTAGTGCTGGTGAAGGCCATAATGCGACAATCAGCTTATCGAAAGGTGTGGAATTAGCTTGTATAAAAGGTGAATTTTAAAATTTTTCAAATGTAGATTTTACTTACTCAAAATGTACAAACATATTTAATATTTGGTTTACATTTTAGGCGGAGCTGCTATTAAAAAATGTGTAGTTCTAAATGATAAGAGACATATAGTAACAAAGGATACTGAAGACAATGTGGCGATATATGATGTATTGACTGTGGTAAAAGTAAAAGATTTAGGTAAGGTGGATTTTGACGAGGAGGTTAATAAAAGGAATCAACGAGTTTACATTCCAAATTGGTTTACAGTTGATTTAAAAACTGGAGTAAGTAAAATACTTGTTTGCTTATATTAATTTAAAAGTTATGGTAATTTTAAATATTAGCGAATATTTTTTTCTATATATCCTGATATTGATTTTTTTTTATTATTTTCATATTAATTACAATTTATTGTTATATTAAAATTTTTGTATGGCTTTTGCGAAATGTAGATGCCTACAATAGTATTAGGACAAGACGAAGTCGATTGCTTTGCAGCATGGGTCTCAATTGAAGCCGGATTACCGGAATATGCAGAACCTGGCAGTGATATAAAGGTAAGAAATTGAATTACTTCTTAATCTTTATGTTTGCTTAAATAAAATATTACAAAAATTTTATATATTTACGTTTTTAGATAAACTATGGAAATTTATTATTACAAGCACTCTTAGAATATTGGACACCACCACATAGCTTACAATCAACAGATTTAGATTCCGAAAATAAAGGGAATGGATATTTTCATGTTCCAAAACATACTCCTGTGATATTCAGGTTGATATAGATTATTCGATGATAAATATTAAGTTTGTATACATTTAACACAGTTTTTCTCTATGATTTCTGTAAATAGTGAAGTTGGTGGACGAACTGTTTGTAGGTTGCTGGTTCGAGATGCTTCCGGTGAAAGTGAAAGTGCGCTTCTTCATGAAACTGTTCCACAGTGGGTTACAGATGTTGTTATTGAAAAGGCGATTCCTAAATTTATTAAAATGCCGTTCTACTTACAACCACATCCTCAAATGGAAAAGCAAGATAGAAAAAAAGTAACTATATTTATTTAAATCGTTTTATGATAATGAAATTTAACGTTATTAAATTTTTATGATTAGGATCGCCTCGTAGCTAACGAATTCATACAATGTCGGAAAGTTTGCGAGCATGTGCTAGATAAAGTGTTGGGTGCTGAAATAACACCAACAGGAGGAAATGCATCACAGAATAGTCAAAGCGACGCTAATTCCGAAGGTTCTCAAATACCACCTGAAGATCGTATTGAACTTTTATGTAATGATGTGGTAAGCGTTTGTTATAATCACAAGAACGAATCTAAATTATAAAAAAAAGTGATATTAATTGAACTAACACTTCTTACATTCTAATAATAGGTGGTCGATCCAAATATGGACTTACGTACTGTGAGGCATTTCATTTGGAAACAATCAGCCGACTTAACATTTCATTATAAAACAAAGCCAAATTTTAGTTAAAATATCTAGAAACGAAACGAAATCAAAAAACTAATTATGAGATATGTGTTAATAGAAACTGCCCATTATTAGAAGAAGAAAAATGACTAATAATCAAACCGAATATAAAATAATAAAAACAGAAGAAATTAAAATATAAATCTTATAGCTACGAAATTATTGTTTTAAAAAAAAATATATTCTCTTGTAACGCCTTTTGCTATATTGTCATACAAGTAGCAATAATTGAGAGCAAAAGTTGTTCATAATAATATCTTCTTATCATTTAAGAAACTAATAATAATTGCATGTAATTCAGTAAAAGTGAACGAAACGACAAAATGTGAAATAAATTAAAGAACAAAAATAAATAATTCATAAATGCTTTGTTTTATTATAAATAATAAATTTACTTAATTCATATAGATTAGAAAGGTGTAAATTTAATATGAACACCAGATATATGTATAATAATTGAAGTAAGTTTTAATATATTAAGATCGGACTTTCAATCCGAAAAAAATGACTTCAATTAAGAAAACAACATTTTATGAATATATAAATTTTATTTTTTATCGTTCACATCAAAGTTGCATTTATATCACAATATTTATATAGTCTCTGAAGACTCTTGCATTCTCAGTTCTTCCATACGTTTTTCGCGAACTTTGAATAATTTTTTTAGAATTTTTCGTAAAATTCCTGGTATTTCGAATGTATCAATTGATTCTGAAGAGCGTAAATATTGTGTAATTGTCCACAATGCATTATCTCGTAATGTTCTTAGAGGAAAATTGATATTTATAAGCTGTCTTTTTATTGGACTGCGAACTGGCGTAGAATATTTTGGCCAAAATATTGGTTGGTTATCAACGTGCATAATTTCCCCAGTACTAACATCTACAAATATCCAAGGATGTCCAGCATATGTGTTTACAGGTACCTGCCCGTTCGGATGAAGTTGTTTATATTTAACAAATTTACCAGAATAGTCCACCCAATTTAACAAAATCACCCTTTCAGTTTTATTCTTAAACATTACAAAAGCTGGTAGTACAGATTTTTTTGATCGAACACTCGAAAGATTTTCCATTTTAGTTCTCAGTTTTTCCAAGAGAGGACGTTTACTTCAGACTTGGTGAGATATTTTGACTTTTCTCTATTCCTTCATAAAAAAATGGCGGTGTGTATCGCGATTGTTGGTAAAGATGTAAGTTTACATTTTGTTTATTCACTATTCACTTTATATAGTTTTCTAATTGAGTTGATAATAGTGTCTTTTTTTTACACATAATTCTAAACATAAATGTATCTAGTTAATAATAGCAGAACTTTGATTAATTTATTTGCTTAAATCACAAACAAACGAAAGAAATTGACATTTAAGTTGAATAGAGAATTTTCATTTCAGAAGTGAACCTATGCAGGGTGAGAGAGTGTGTATGTGCGTAAGAAATTCTGTAATCAGCATTCAGACAGTCAGTCAAAGATTATCAGTTTTTTCCAAGTTTAGATTTATAAAATATATTCAAATTGTTTTTGCATTAAATTTTTTTTATAAAACTACAGCTTATTTAATTGATTTTTCATTAATCATAATTTTTCAATTCTCTTAATTTTTTAAAAATTTGTCTCAAAATTAATTGTTTAATAGAAAATAAATAAAAATCTTTCAATTTTTCTTTTAGAATGCACCGCAATATTTGGCTACATCAGAATTGGATAATGAACTTGAACTGCATTATCGTGCACATGCTGCACTTGATATAATTGAAGAGAAATGCCTAAATGTTGCCAAAACAGTACCAGAATCTCGTGACTTGTATTTGGGGATGCTCTATGCGACAGAAACACATAGAATGTAATTCTTTGGATAAATGTTAAATTTTATGTGGATATACATATAAATAAATTCATTTTATTATTTTAGTTATGGTTATGTAACAAATACAAAAATAAAATTTATAATAATTGTTGATGCAAGTAATGCAGCGCTAAGAGAAAACGAAGTTCGCTCTGTAATTATATATGAAATTTGTTTTGAATACATTAAACTATATTTCTCCCCTAATATATAGATGTTCAGAAATTTACACATTCTCTTCACTGATGCTGTTTGTAACCCATTCTACATTCCAGGAGATCAACTGACTTCGAAGTATATATTTCTTTATATTATTATATACAACTATATGTGATAAAATGTTGTGTTTTTATTTGTAGGAGTTTTGATAAGAAAGTTCGAAATATTATGTGCGGAAATCTATAAAATAATGCTACACAAATATGTTATTATGTATATAAATAAATAATTATTAAAAGTCTGCTGGTTGTTTAACAATATATCCCCATTGTGCGAAATTGTCGGCGTTTGTTGGGCCTCTATACACTCGAATCTGAACTCTTCCGGAACTTTCTAAAATATTACAATGTTGAAAATAAAGCTGAATTGAAAATGTTATTCAATTGAATTTATTATGTAGTTTACCTTCTTCTTTTGATGATCCTATTAGTGATTCTAGCTCCAATGCAGCTTTCGACAAAACTATTAGGCACATTAGCACTATTATAAAAATGTAATTTATTCGAACCATTATGATTGACGCTGTTCAATGTTGTGAACAAGCTAGATATCAAATGACCATTTCACCAATTGGAATAAATCGAGTTAAGTAATATTTGGGTTGGCATTTCAAAGCTTTTTATAACTTTATGCTTTCCAGTTCATTGCTACTGAAAGTGTTAGTATTTTCTCTAATGAAACTAGAAAGTTGTTGTTTATTGAAGCGTACAACTTTCGGTGTGGAAACATCTCTAAAATTCAACCATTTTCGATTATAACTTTCCTTTATTACTTCTTTAAGCTTTAAATCGATTTTTTTTACATGTATTTAAATTCTTTGATTTTTTGTAAATGTATCTAAAGTGTTTACAAGTAAATTCATGTTTGTATATGTGTGTATTTATTTGAAATAATTATAAAGATTTAAACAATTGTTTAAATTTATATTTGTATTTAGTTTAATTCAGATCAAAATATTTTCATAAAGGATTTTCGAATAAGAGTGATATGATTTCTTTTCAAAAACAAATATACTAATTTTTAAGGAAATTCAAATGTTTTTTATTTAGTGTGAAGTACAATCGATACAATTAAGTTCTGAATAAAACGTCATTCAAATGGCTTCCACGACTTCTATAGCAGGAATGAATTCGATGAACCCAATTTTCGAGCCCTTTTTCCACTAAATCAAGTCGTACGTCATGAATAGCACGTTCAATATTGACTTCTAAAGCTTGAAGAGAGTCTGGTTTATTGCTAAAGACCAATGACTTCAAATAACCCCACAAGAAATAGTCTAATGGTGTTAAATCACAACTTTTTGGAGGTCATTCAATGTCACAATTTTTTGAAATAATCGAATCTCCAAACTTTTCTCGCAATAATTCGATTGTTGCACGTGCTGTGTGGCACGTTGACTAAAAACCACACCAAACTGTCAATTTAGGTGAATATAATGGGTGGTCATGAATAATTTGTGAATTTTCTTCGCACCGGAATCGACAGTTTTGTTTATTTACCGCACCACTCAGATGAAAGTGAGCCTCATAGGAGAAGATATTTTCTTAAATGTGAGAACGATTATTTTAATAATAAAATTATATAATTTGTAAACGTTGTTCATGCGTATGTCTCTCCATGATGAAATTGTAAACATTACTGAGTACAATGACAAAAAGAAGACAGATCATGACTTATTACAAATGGCCGAAACATTATTTAGAAATCATATCACTCTTATTGGAAAACCCTATATATTATGATTGTATACAATTTATTAAATTAAAAGATAAATAGTTCGTTTCGGTCTCTTTCTATTGTCAATATCGTAATAAAACTTTATAAATTCATTTTTGATTTGAATATATACTAAGTAGATTATTAGTTGCCTTTACTATTATTATTATTATTATTATTTATAATTAGCTTTTTTATATTAGTATTTCCAACTCATGAAACTGCTAACCCATGATGCAATAGAAGTCCAAGAGGGGAAACTTTTCAAAAACTGTTGGAATTCACCAGTGTATCGATATCGATAGGCTTTAAAATGACCTACCAAAGCAATATCGAATGTTGGTTTATTGGAGTTGCACGGTTGCTATAAAATGACAATATTTAAAAATATTTTCAAAGTAATTTTTTTATATTTAAGAAATTACTTTGAAATCTAAGTAAAATCTTGTAAAATTATTTGGTGCACCGTAAATAAAATCAATATAATATGTGTTTTTCCAAAATGTTTTTACTTTTTGAATCGGACTCGCAAATGACCAGTTTATCAATTCAGCATTATTTAGAGGGGAAATATATATGTTAGAATGATTTGGTCCAGTCATTACAAAATTATGACGACATTTATTGTTTTCTAATGTCTCCATACCAGTTCTATTTAAAGTTGGAGTTTCTTTAACGTATGGACTATCAGCAGGTATCCAATAACTGTAATTTCTTTAATATATGCACATTATTATATAATATGAAAATTTGGCAAATAAAATTTCGACATACCTTAAGTTTGGATTCGCATACATTGGTATAGGTAGACCACAAAACACTTCTGTTACACAATCTTCTCTAGTGCTACGCGCCATTGTCATATTTACAACCAAATCTAATATAATAAAATTAAAATTACATTAAATTATTCAAGATAGAATGAAAAGTTTTTTTTTAAATTTACTAGCAACTGAATATGGAGAATGACGATCAAGTGGAATTAAAAAGTAACCAGATTCGTTTCGACGTAAAGAATAGTCCGAATTATAGAACATTCGTTTCACATGCTAAAATTAGATATATTCAATTTGATTTAAATTTTAAAAAAAACAAACAAAAAACAACTATTAAATAAAATAATTTTAGTGTTTTTTTTTACCATAATTTCAAAACGTTGCGGTGAAGTTACTGCTCTATATGGAAAGCCAATAGATGTAACTGATACAATAAGACAAATGGCAGTAATAATAAGTAGACCTGATATTAATGTTTTCGTTTTTCGACAAACATTAAATATCGGCATCTGTAAATTTTAAAATTGAATTTATATACTTATTAAATTTCATAATAATAATACTCGTATTACCACAAATCCACCAATTAAAATTCCAAAAAATACAGATAAGCTAGAGATTAAAAGTTCCGGATTATGTAACGATCCCATACGACCAGTGATTGGAATTAGGCTTGTAAAAGCTAGTTGGGACAGATACGAATAATAAATGAAAGGTATTATTTGTCCAATTAAATGTCCAGGAATCCATTTTAAATCTAACATTTTAAATTAAATATATTATTAGACTGTAATAATTCTAAACTTTATTAAGCTTACGTGTATTTTGAAATTTAAAAAGAATATTAAAAACTAGCGAAACGGTGTAAAAAATTATTGTCATTACAAAAATATATGCTGATCGTATACTCAAAGCCGTTAAAACAAGAACTGTGATAATATGTAGGACACATTGGGCATGTAGGAAAAGATGGATTTTCAAGTTTAATGGTAGTGAATTCTGAAAAAAGAAAACGGAATATATTTTTTTTGTGTTTTGAAAATAAATGTAAATTTGAGTAGTTTAGTAACAAATTACTTTTTTATTAAACTCAATGTAGTATGATGGTACAATTCCGAGACCAAAGTACATTGGACAATAATATAATCCAAATATTAACCATTTCTCTGTAAACCATGCTAAAGATATATCTGATGCATCTATAATAACAGCAGTTATTAAAGGTAATCCGACAGCTAGGCCATGTGTAACAATTTGTACAATGATTGTTATTAAAAATTTAATAAGAATTGTTTTTATATGAAGATTTGATGCATTTGTCATTTGTTTTAATGATACTGCTATGCATATTAATGTTAAAATACATAAAAATACATTTAGTATGATCGCTTGTTGTCCAGTATAGCTTATAAGAAACCATCCCAGTAAATCAAAATATACCATATCAGTTTCTCCAGCACTCTTGCAATGTAAAAAAAAATCAACATAAATTTATATAATTGTAAATAAAATTATGAAGAAATATTTTTTAATTTGTTAAGTTTATGAATATAATAACTACCAAAAAATACTCTAAAATTATAAAAAAATTTATGCAAATAAGGTAATTCTGCCAGGGCCTCGTTTTGAACTTTATAAGGAGAATGATGATGTTCATTTCCTACTAGGCGAAAACGTGTATAAGAAAAATTTCCATATTTGAGGATCTGAAAACTTGCATAAAACTGTGGAGAAGCTAACGTATCTGTGAAAAGTGACTGTTTGGTCTGAAGGTTCTATTCATTCATATTTCTTCGAAAATGAAGAAGGAGAGAAAGAGAGATTTTTTGAACTTAAAATCAAGGATTTTAATCTGGACCATATGTAGTTTTTAATAAGATGGCACCACACGCTACACAACATGACAAATTTTATCTTTGTTGTGTGAAAAATTCTCAGAATGTGTAATTTCGAGTTTTTGTAAAGTTAATTGGTCTGCAAGATCGTTCGATTTGATATATTTGGACTTTTTATTCTATAGTTATAGAAAAGATTCTATTTTCGCAGGAAATTTTTAAACTTTAGAGTATTTAAAATCCAACATCCGGCAAGTAATGAGTGAAATGTTCAAAAAAAATCATCACAAAATACCTTAAAAGGATCGTTTTGTACAAGAAGTCTTGTAGTAGTTATTTAAAAAATATTATATTTTATAAATAATAAAAAGCTTTAAATAATTTATTAATATAGATATATTATTATTTAACTTTACTTTCCGAAGCATAAATTGGATAGGTGACGTATATTCGATGTTCGATTTTTCGTGGCGTTATGTTGGTAATCATGCCTCTCACTTATGCCGACAAGTTCGGCCATTTTGAATGTTCAGTTAATTTTTAACAGCTGCTTTGCTTGCACGTGTTTTGGCTTGTCGTCGATTTTTGCTCAATTTCGACCAAAAACAGCATCGCATTAACATTGCTAAGGAGCTGTTGGACTCTGTCCGCGATGACCCAAATTTGTTCTAGAGGGTCATAACTGGTGACGAATCATGGGTTAATGTTATGACGTGGAGACCAAAGATCAATCATCCCAATTGAAGCTGCCGCATGAGCCAAGACCGAAAAAAGTGCCAAGTTCGGTCGAATGTGAAGGTTTTGCTTACAGTGTTCTTCGATTGCAAAGGCGTGGTGCATCATGAGTTCTTGCCACAGGGTAGAACGGTCAATAAGGAATATTACCTGCAAGTTATGCGCAAGTTGCGCGAAGCAATCCGCCAGAAACGCCCGGATTTGTGGAAGAATAAAAATTGGCTTTTGCCATTTTTGACCAAAAACAACACACTAATAATGCCGCAGCCACCGTATTTCCCAGATTCCCGAAACTAAAGAGCCCCATTAAAGGACGACGCTACGCTACGATTGAGGAGATAAAGACGGCATCGAAGGAGGAGCTGAACAAGATCACAAAATATGATTTTTTGAAGTGCTTCGACGATTGGAAAAAACGTTGGCATAAGTGTATAATATCTGGTGGAGATTACTTTGAAAGGAACAAAATAGTTTTATTATGAATAAATAAATAATTTTTGAAAAAACACAAAATTCGCGATACTTTTTGAACAGACCTCGTAAATAAAATACAAAAAATAAAAATAAATAAATATATACTTACAAATGGTTGGTCTAGTTTGGTAGAATTGATCAAAGATCGAACTAATGCAAGAATATTATCACCTGTGTGTTGAATAGTTCCAATTGGTATCGTTGTAAAACTATCATATTTTGTATGATATACATAACCATTGTATACATGAGCGAAATCCAAGCCTGAAAAAAAATGTTGTTCCCCAAAATATCTCTCATATAGAATATTTCATTTTTGCCAAATTACTTTTTACAGTTCAAATCAAATGCATATAACTATAATTTTAATTCATACCTGGAATACCCTTAAAATATTCAAATATTTTCAAATCTGTAACTGAAGGAATAAAATTACTATCGTATATATCTTGTGCAAAGCAGGTAGCAAATGGATGCTTAGCACTTGATTGATAATGCTGTAAATGGAAATTTATTTAAAAATTATTGATATTAAAGAATTAAACATCTTGTTAAAGAAAATAAAAACGAGTAAATTAATTGACTTTTATTTACCTTTATAAGCCAAGAATATCGCCGATCAGCATGGAATAATAATTCCTTGCCACCATTTCCAGCTGAATCTAAATTTAAAAAAGCCCTAACAAGATGCAATTTTAATTAACATAATAGAATAAATATAATCGAATATTTGTACTTTATGTCATTGGCCCATTTGTGTTGAGTAATGAATGCATGAGCGCCTTGTAGACCACTTTCTGAGGCACCATTAAAAAGGAACACTACAGAATGCTTAAAACTATAATCAATATGCGTTAGAACTCGTATAATTTCCAACATAACCACAATCATTGTTCCAGCATCTCCAGCACCTTAAAATCATATTTCGAATTTATGTACATTCTTCTATATTAAATATATTATTCGATAATTGATATTATCATACCAGGACTTGCATCAACTGAATCAAAATGGCTATTTACTAATAGCGAACTATTACTTTTTATAACGTTTGGAGTAAGTTTAACAATAAAATTTGTTATATTTTCATAGCATCGAACCATCTCATCGAATGAGAAACATCCAGAAGCCTTTTGAATTTCATATTCCAATTTAATTATATTTTTACTTGTAATTTGAATTTTTTTTATATGATGTTCCAACGATCTAACTGCAAAGTAATCATTTGCCTGACTACCAACAATTCGAGATCCGATTCTAACAAAATCTCTAAGCTTATTTTGGGCTTTTTCAGAAACAAAATCATTTTCAGAATTGGTTTGATTCCAAAATACAGCTGTTGGAAGTTTTAAAAAATTCATTGATACCATATAGTTTATTAGCAGTCCTATACCAACTATTAGCGGTGCCCATAAATAGTGAATCTTTTCGTTCTTTTTGGAATGGCATTTTCTATTATTATGGGAGCGACATTTTTGTGGACCCTATGCAAAAATATTAAAAGTAAATTGAAAAAAATAATTTTATGTAAGTTTTTAAAAAATTTTACAGTTTAATCTGGAGAGTTTTTATTTTATTTTAACTGTAACAAAAATACTGCAAATTATAATAAGTAACAAGTTATTCATTTTATAATTTTAAAAGATTGTAATTTGTTTATTTATCAAATCATCCTGAAAAATTATAAAAACTTTCTACGAAGTGGTGATTTTATTGTAGATAGGTTTGGGTAGTTTTCTTGAGCTATTGGAAACAATTACAAGTAGCTACTACGGAGAAGCCATTGTATTCACGAAAAATAACTATCTGGTGTGCATTTTGATCTGAAGGTGTCATTGGTATTTCTTTGGAAACTGAGACAGGAAGTGAGTGTTATCATCAATTCCAACCATTATAAGCATATAATAACTGAGTTTTTTTGGTCTGTTTTATTAAAAATATTATTTTAGACCATATATGATTTTAACAAAATGACAATACCAGCTCAGAATACAAAAAATGTTGGTTTTATTGCGCAAAAAGTTCCCAGATCTCATAATTTCGAGATTTGTTGATATAAATTGCCCTTCAAGATCGTGCGATATGATTTCGTTAGACATTTTCATTTGTAGAATTATGCAAAAAATTATATTAAAATAGATAATTTGAAAATTTAAGATCATTGAAAAACTAACATTCGTCAAACAATAGACATATTCAAGTCCGAAATATGCAAAAAATTCATCAAAAATTACGTCAAAAGAATCGATTTCTGCAAGAAGTCTTATGGCAGTTATTTAAATAATATTATATTTTATATATAATGGCAACTTTTAAATCATAAAAAAAATAAAACTTTTAATATAATCTAAATTTTAAATGTAATATATTTAATTTTGCTTTCTAAAGCATAAATTGAATAACTTTTAATTTAGAGAGAAAGTATACAGTGTTGCCAAATCACTCTGAGTGAAAAGCCACACCTCATATGGCTTAAAAATCATTTAAATTAAAAATATCTAATCATACTATTTATCTATTAACTTTAAAAAATATTTTTTTAATTGCATATACGCATGTTTGTAAATAGAAACAATTTATTTTAAAGGTATTTAAATAATTAATTGCTAAAATAAGTTAAAAATCATTTTTTCGTTAGCTTGATTTATTTATTAAATATATAATAAGATATTTTTATTATTTTATTTAACTAAGCCACATCTAACAAAGATTAATTAGAAGAATTATTATACAATTTTGCCTTGGCAATTGTTCAGATAAAGTTTTAATGAACCAAAATAATTATCCTTGCATTTTTTTATATTAAAAAAAAAACAAATTTACGTAATTTAAAAATTTGGAACAACAAATTTATATTTACTTTTATTAAAAATGTAATTAAATATCAAAATATTTAATAATATTATTTGTATATTTATGCACTTGTTAATTCTAAAAAAAATTATACATTTTTTTTTTAAATTTAAAATATGATATTTTTAAAACTTAAATACTATAACAATAACAAACATTTAAATGTTAACACGCAAATCTCACTTTCTTAGTACGAATCGACTGTGGTGCCACATTAGAAATGTTCATCTTTAAGGACAATCTTTTTCTGAATCACTCATATAGAAAATTACTTAAAATATATTTCCTTTTATTATATCAAAAATGATGTAATTTAATAATAAAATTAATTGCTTGAATTATTTAAAAATATTTTATTTTAAGAATTAAAAGTGATTTTTATGAATTTATGTAGACCTGTTTGTTAGCTAAATAATACTGTTATGAAAAGTTTGAGTATCGTTCATCGTTTTGCAGAGTGCATTCAAGTGAATATGGGATATATAAATTTTTGATAAACTAATTGATAAAAAACGTTATCTTTGTGTACATTAAGTTATTACATTAAGAGCTTTTAGTAAAATGTTATCATACAATCAATTAAATTGTTCAATAAAAAAGTAAAAAAAATAATAATAATAGAGCTAAAATGTATGTAAATGAATTGGTTAGAAACCTTGAACTTAAGTTCACCCATCAATGTGAGACATTATCCATTATATAGTTTGGAAAGTACAGTCCTGTCATTTAAGAGATGTTAAATTTGTATATTATTTAAGGTAAGATTAAAGTTAAATTTCCCATTTTAAATTATAGTACATTAAACTGATTATAAAATGCATAGAAAATACACCGAACCACTATGCCAGTAAGCAAAATTACCTCTGGAAAATATAAGTAACTGTGGAGATTCTATTGTATTGGGTTGTCCGTAAAGTAATTTCGTTTTATGTAGTTTCGCATTATCCTGTTGGAACACTATACCTTTATACCCTGTTGAAACACTATACACTATACCCACCAAACAAACCTTTTTTGATGAATATTGGTTTTCGAAGTGCCTTGAGCCGGTACATCTTTTCTGATCCAGGATCTTTTGCGCTTAATATTGTTGTAGACAACCCATTTCTTGTCCCCAGTGATAATTCACTTCAAAAATGGATCATTTTCTTGGCGTTTGAGAAGCAAATCACAAACGTCAATGCGACAGCATAAATTTTTTTCCGTAAGAAAATGAGGAGCCCATATGTCGAGCTTTGAGATAAAACCTAACCGTTACAAATAATCGTGAATGGTCGTATTCGATAAATTTTATCTCTCAGCGATCTCACGGTTTGTTATTCGCGTGTTTGCATCAATTTATGCCTTTATTGTGTCTTCATCAGCTTCAACTGGCCTTCCAGATAGTGATGCATCTTCGAAGTCAAAATAGCCGGATCAAAATTTTGCAAAAAAGTTTTGGCACTGGCGCTCACTTAACACATCTTCTCCATATACATCGGATAATTTTGTTCTTGCTTGAACAGCATTTTTATAAAAAAGTAAAATATGCCGAAAATTCTGTTTTTTACTTTCCATATTTAAAAGGGTATCAACCAAAAACTACTGTGTAGAATCAATCGAAGCAAGTCTTGCTATGTCAGCTGTCAAAATACATATGATTATGCGGCTTAAGTGTGAAGTTGGTTGTGAAAAAATACATTTAAGTCCTCTGTTGGGAAAAAACGAATTTACTTTCCGAACAACCCAATATTTACGATAAGTGACTCATCTGGTGTGCATTTTGGTCTGAAGGAGACCATCAATTCTGAGCAATATGCCCATACTATAACAGACTTTTTTTTTAAGCGTAAACTTAAATATTTCAATTTAGAAAATATTTGTTTTTTAAACAAGACGGAGCCACAAAACACACAACATGATAAATTTATGATTTATTTAACGAAAAGTTCTCAGGTTGCGTAATTTTGAGATTTGTTGATGTTAATTGGCTTTCAGGATTATACGATTTGACGCCGTAAAATTTTTTCTTCTAAAGTTTTGCAAAAGATCCTGTTTAAGCGGCAAATCCTTTGCCGCTTAGAGTATTTAAAAACCAACAATCATTAAATAATGGTTGAAATATAGCTCGAAATGTCTTAACAAAGTCTTAACAAATTAGCTCAAAAGGTTTGAGTCATTTGAATAATTTTATATTTTACACGTAATGGCAAGGTCTATGCAATATTATAAAGTTAAAATTTTATCGAATTCTAATTTTAAAGTATATTTTATTAAAACTTTACTTTCCGAAGTACGAATTATATAAACCTTTATATATTATTATATAAGCTATATTAATTGAAGAATAGAAATTTGTACAATTTTTTATTAATTATTATAATATATTTTCTTAGTTGTAGATAACTAACAAAAAAAGATATAAAAAAAAACTCAAAGAATGAAAAAATATGTATTGTATAATGTGTTTACGTCAGTTTATAAAATTTATTGGTCCAAGTTCAACTGGTATATTTAATAAAATTCATACTTAATTATAATACGGTTATTACTATTAAAAATATATCAATAATAATAAAGATAAATAATATAGAGAATTATCCTATGACCAGTTATTGTTAGCGAAGGCGTCAATAAAATTTTAATTGAAGTGCACATCATCATTTCGTTAAGCATGTAAGATGGTCGTTAAGTTTTTAACTGACATTTACTTCTGCTTGTACTTGTATATCTGCAGTTTATCCGTTTATACTTAATATACGAGTATAATATAATCCACAGAATCTAGTATGCATGTTTGCAGAAAAGTCAATGTCCTGCTTTTTATGGCTATAAATACACGGATATTACAATATATTAACTAACACATTCGGTTAATGATATTTTTGTTAAAAAAAACCTTTGATACATGCATACACTGTGAGCCAAAAGTATGCGCCCACCTTGATAACAAACATTGTATTCTTAATAGATCGAAAACATATATAATTTGTTTGAATGTATGAAATAATAACAGTATTAATATTTTATTATTTCCTGAATTGAAAAAAAAATAAATCGTTGTAGCAAAGAGTATTTTACTATACTTAAAATTTTAAAATTTTTTGATCCTGTTAAGGATAGTCCAAGTATTATACCTAAATATATAAAATAATTTAATCTTTTTTTCTCAATATTTATATTAAAATGCAAGACCGTGGAAAAAATTCGTGAAATTAGTGCTGAAGTTCGGTCTGTTATTATTATTTTATTTAACAATGGGAAATCGGAGCGTTTTATAGCGGCCAAATTCATATATGTTAGGTGTATAAGCTTAAATTCGCTGCTTTTTAATAAAAAAACACACGTTTTTTTTATAGAAAGCAAAAACAAATTTATTCAAAGTGTAACACCCAATTGCTTCGCGAGCATTTTTTTCGATTGGGTAGCGTCTTCGTCCAAAAGACCCTGCAGTTGATGGTCCTCAACCTTCCTAAGCCGATTCTCACGTTTCTTCTCCCACAAGTCAAAATCGCCGTTTTTGAACAGACGAAACCAATCTCGGCACATTGTTTCCGATAAAGCACTGTCACCATAGGCCTCCATAAGCATTCGATGCGATTCGGCAGCCGATTTCTTCAAATTGAAGCAGAAAAGCAGAGCTTCTCGCATATGCTCTTTTTCTGGCACAAAACTAGACATGATTACCAAAGGAAAAATGTCAAACTTATAAAAAAAAGTATGGCGTGCCCATGATAGCTTAAAACGCTCACTTACGCCATCTATGACCAAACAGCGGATTTAAGCTTATACAGCTAGTATATAAAATTTTAAGGAGTTGCTTTTCTAGAACTATAGAACGTTGTTATCAAACTGGAAGTAATGGGAGTTTATCATGGTCTGGTAGTCTTAATATTACTAGTTTATGAGAGTAAAAGAAATCGGTGACTTACAGCACCTCAAATTCTGTGCAAATAAAATAAAAGCCGTTCCAAACAAGTATCTCTAATAACGATGGAATGGCGATTCGAAGGTATCGGTATATTTAAGCAGGTGGCTGTTGAGATAAAAAAACACGATTGTGTCAGGTTTTATTACTTCAAATCTTAAACTACGATAAGCAACCTATAATTCGAAATTATATGAAGATTTTCTACAAAATCATAAACACAAGAAGCCATTTTGGAAAATATGACATAGAATTTTTATGGGATGAGCTAGACCAAAGAATCCTTGAGAACTATCCATTCTCCAAGAAAAAATTTGTGAAGGATCCTTTTGCAAGAATTCAACAGTATTTTATTTAAGGATAGTAATAGTATCGTACAAACTAGTCATTCAGGCGATTAATATTGTTATCGCAAGAGAGTTTTTTTTTCGTAATGGCAATGTCTATGCAATATTATAAAGTTAAAATTTTATCGAATTCTAATTTTAAAGTATATTTTATTAAAAATTTACTTTCCGAAGTACGAATTATATAAACCTTTATTAATATTGTTATCGCAAGAGAGTTTTTTTTTCGATGAAAAATCAAATTTGAGCATAATTTTTATATTATATTTTTAATTTGATAATAATAAATGTATAAATAATATTTTTTTCTCATATTTAATTTCAAAATCAATATAAATTAAAGAAGAATATTTTTTCGGGTTTTTTTCATTTCAATTTTTCTGGTTTTATTTAATTTTCTCATTGAAACACAAGTGTTCGCATACTTTTGGCCTGATGTGTATATACATATACGTATGCACATGCATATTTGCATAAAAGTCAATGTCCGCTCTTTATGTTTATAAATAGTCTTATATTGTACTAATTAACAGGTTTGGTTAATGACGTTTTCGTTAAAAGGCCTTTAATATATAAATCATGTATGTACTTACATATTGTGTTAATTTTTTTGAACGAACTTTTATTTTTCCGATAAAAGAAGTCAGATACTACAATATATACCCATTTAGTACTTATACTAAATGTGTATTTAGTATCTGATTATATTATTTTTAGTATTCGTTTGTTGTATTAAAAAATATATATTTATATTCATTAGATAAAAGCAAATATTTCTGTTTTGAAGATATTTTTTTTTTAAATATCCGACTTTAAATTTTTAAATACATAGTTTCGAAGATTTTATCTAATTTTCGAAATTTTTTATGAAATTTTTTCTCTGATTTTGAAGAATTTTTTTAAAATTATCCGATTTTGAAAATATTTATCTCAATTTGAAGATTTTTTTAAATAAAAATCAGTTTTGAAATTTGTTTCGAAGAATTTTGTCTGATTTTAACGGTTTTTCTTAAGAATATCGGATTTTTTTTATCTATTTTTCCAGAGTTTTTCTGATTTTGAATTTTTTTAAGTGATTTTGAATTTTTTTTGGAAGAATATTCAACTTAGAAAACTTCTATCTTATTTTAAAATTTTTTTTGAAGATTTTCTGAATTTGAAGATTTTATCTAATTTTCAAAATTTTTTATGAAAATTTTTCTCTAATTTTAAAGATTTTTTTAAATATAATCGAATTTTAAAAATTTTTATCTCAATTTGAAGGCTTTTATCCGATTTTGAAATTCGTTTGGAAGAATTTGGTTTGATTTAGACGATTTTTTCTTAAGAATATCGGATTATGAAGATTTTTAAATGATTATGCAATTTTTTTTATTTACTTTTGAAGAGTTTTTCTGATTTTGAATTTTTTAAAAATAGTTTTGGATTTTTTTTTTTGAAAAATATCGAATTTATAAGATTTTTAAATGTTTTTTTTATATAAAGTTTTTTATATCTGATTTTGATGAATTTTACCTCATTTTGAAAGTTTTTTTATATAATTTTCGAATTTTTTTTGAAGATTATCCGACCTTGAAAATTTTTATCTAATTTTAAAATTATTTTAAAAAAATATTACTAATTTCGAAGATTTTTTCTAATTTTCAAAATTGTTTATGAAACTTTTTCTCTGATTTTGAATTTTTTTTTAAGAATATACAATTTTAAAAATGTTTACCTCAATTTGCAGATTTGGTCATTTTTTTGGAAAATTTTTATCACATTTTGAAATTGTTTTGGAAGTTTGTTATTTGGTTTTGATGAATTTTTGGAAGAATATCAAAATTTGAAGCTTTTTTAATAATTTTGAAGTTTTTTTTATGTGATTTTGATGAATTTTATCTAATTTTGAAATTTTTTCATTTAGTTTTACATTTTTTATTGAATAATATGTAATTTCCAAGATTTTATTTAATTTTCAAAATTTTTTATAAAACTTTTGCTTTGATTCTGAACATTTTTTTTAAAATGTACAATTTTGAAATTTTTTACCTCAATTTGCAGATTTTTATCAGATTTTAACATTTTTTTGGAAGATTTTTATCTGATTTTAAAAAATTTTTCGAATATTTTTATCTGATTTTGAAATTATTTTTGGAAGAATATCGAACTTAAAAGATTTTTTTAATAATTTTGAAGTTTTTTTTTTATTTGATTTTGATGTATTTTACCTAATTTTAAAATTTTTTTCATCTAATTTTGGAATTTTTTTGGAAGAATTTTTAAATTTGAAGATTTTACCAAATTTTCAAAATTTTTTACGAATTTTTTTGAAAAATTATACAATTTTCAAAACTTTTATCTCAATTTGCAGATTTTTATCAGATTTTGACATTTTTTTGGAAGTTTTTTATTTTCTTTGAAGTTTTTTTTATCTGATTTTGATAAATTTTATCTGATTTTGAAATTGTTTTCGAAGATCTTTATCTGATTTTGAAATTTTTGTTGGAAGAATATCCAACTTTAAAGATTTTTATAATAATTTTGAAATTTTTTTATCTAATTTAGAATTTTTTTTATCTTGTTGAATAATATCTAATTTATTGGATTTTTTGGAAGATTTTTATTGGATTTTAAAATTTTTCTTGACGAATATCGGACTTTTAAGATTTTTATCTGATTTTAAATATTTTTATATAATTTTGAAGATTTTTATCTGATTTTGGAGAATATTTTTATCTGATTTTTAAGAGTTTTCTGAAGAATATTTGATTTTGAAGAAGTTGATCTATGAATTTTCTTCAAAGTTGATCTATGATTTTGAATAAATCTACAAATTACAATAATTTTTTTATAATATACATAGAATATTGAATCTTCTAAACTATTTAAAGTTACTCTGAAGTAACTTCTTTAGAAATAATAAAAGAAAAAAAAATACATGAAAAATTATAAAAATATCTTAAACATACGATAATATTTTTAATTACAATAATGGCAAAATTATATATATTTTATAGATAAATTTGTGAACTGCTGTAAAAATTGATTTCTGATTTAATATTTGGAACGGAAAAGGAGAAATAAGTCTCTCTCTCTCTCTTTATTTGGGGGATATTAGAGGAATGCCACGTGGTAGTAGTTTGTATTCGGAAATGTACTCAAGAGCTAGATTGATTCCATATAAAATGTAAACAAAACAAGAAAGGTATTTTGATAGCGCGTAGTGGAAACAAATATTACGATGAATAGCGGCGCATGACTATTTCTCCAGAGGGGTTGTTAAACTAACATTTTAAAACAGATGTATGTAAATATGCATGTGTGTATGTAAAATATATAGAGCAAACCAATAATAATAAGATTGCATAAAAGTAAATAGTCGGAAAGTAGGTTTGTTAGGAGCTTTCAAAGGTTTTAGTCGGTCTTTTGGCGTTTAGGCAGAGGACAAAAGGGTTAGTACTGCTGGTGGTAGACAATGACCTGCAGTATGGTTGGTGTATTGAAAAATACGCGTACAATACTGGCATAAAAGTAGTAAATCGCTGACAGTTACTCCGGGTAGTTGGACTTCTCTTGGATAGATTTTATCACAATTATCTTCGTCAATCTATTACAAATGAAATATTTTTTTATTTGCATCATTTATATCAGCATTAAAAATAAATACCCTAAATGATTAAGTATTATATTAATATGGAGATTTTTTTTTAATTCTTTAGCTGATTTTTAATTAATGCAAGTGACGGTTTTGTTTAACTTACGAATTAATTTTTTCTATATGTAAATATTTATAAGAATACATATTTGTTAAAAGGCATATATTAAAAATTGAATAAAATTTTTTAAGATTTTATGAAAATGACAATTTTATTAAAAATATTAATGGTTTGGCCTAGTGTTTAATGAAGTGTTTAACTTTGTGCATTAAACGAGAAACGCATGATGCGACAAATCGATTGGTCAGAAAAAGACGGAAATCACTTTGATTTTGTCGTTTAACCTACTTTCGGATTTTTATCGGATACATACGTGTAGATATAAAAATTCATACCTATGTTATACATACTTATATACATATAGATGTGGATATTTGAATAGAGAAATATAAACAAAAATGGTGAAGGTGTATTTTCTTATACTAAAAAGCTCAACATTTGATAGTATGAACAGATGTGCTTGTGTAGATAAGGAAAAGCTTTTAGTGGGTCTTCTTGGATTTTTAATGTCTGCTATACTCTATGAACTGTGATTGTATAGTGCTATAATTGTGTACTGTAAGAATGTAGTTGTTAGGGTGGTACAGTTGGAAAAGGGTTTGAGTCAAGAGGAGCAACTAAATAATAGTAATTCAGAACGAGTGAGTTTATGCATAGTTTAGATACGTTTGACATAAATACATATTTTTTTTTTGTATTTCTACAGAAAATTGTTAACAATTCGATTTTTTAATAATTGAAATTTAAGTATTAAAGATCAATGAAATTATTGAATGAAAATCAAATCAATACAAAATGATGTTTTAGAAAATCCACACAATGCAGACGACAGTATCTGTCTAAATAGACAGAAGTCAAACTAGACTTGGGGTGCATAGTATAATTGCAAAGTGGGGTAGTAACTTGGGGTGGTATTTGTCCCATGGTCAAATAAATATGGAAACAATAATGTTCGTGTAGCAAATGTTAATTTACATATGTGATAGTAGTATAGGTGCGCATATGAATGACAGACGACGAATCTTAATGTAATTGTATTGTATTAAAAGCGTTTATATATTAGAGTGCTTCGAGTCCTTTCAATACAGTTTTCGGATACTAATGTGTACGAAAGGACTATTGCCGCGCGCTGATAGCTGTTCAAATTCAAAGCATTTCGTAAATAGTCAGTTTGTCGTAAATTTTTTGTTGTTGTTGTTATCGCAAACAATCTATTATAAATTTTATTTGAATGTGTCTATTAATTTATTAAAGACTATATGACAGTAAAGAGATCTTAAATCGACTTATTTCTATAATAAGTAATGTCGAATAATAGAGATTAGAATTTTATTTTTAGTGTTAGTGTGTTTATTATTAATATTAAAAGCTAAAAGGATATTATCGTTAAGTATTACTGGAAAATTGCAGTTGGTATTTAAAGGTGAATAAATAATTTTTACGAATATATTTTGAGAAAAACAATACTATTTTATTTTTGCTCAACCAGTACACATATTATATAACTTTTTTTTTTATTGAATAAATTGCCTCCTAATTTTTTTCTAATAAATTATCATCCAAAGGCAAAAAAAATTCTACTTCTATAATATAATAAATTTATTTTTTTGGCACTCAATTATTGTTGAGGTTGTTTCATTTAGTTCTTTATTAAAAACGTGATTAGAAATAATATTTTCGTTATACCGTTTATTCTACTATACGAAAGGGTTTATATTTTTGGTGTTCACAGGAATTCATTCAAATATTATTCAACTGATTTTATTTATGTTAATAGTCAAGATATTTTAGGTAATTTTTTCAATTAATAAAATAATTAAATTATACAAAATTAGTTTTCTATGGTTTTCAAAGATTTTTTTTATATTTAATTTTTTTTAAAATATAAAATTTAACCAATATTGTTTTAATCGCTTTTAAAAATTAAAGTGAAAAAATTGAAAAGATAAAGCTATTATTTTCGTTATTAACCGAAAAGTAACTACTAAATTAAAAATATTAATTTTAATTTAGTAGTTCTTTATCATATATTCGTAAGTACATATTTAACATAAATAAAAATCGTTTATGATTAAATTTTATACAATGGCATAGTATATATTATAAAATAAATAAGAAAAAACTATCAATATGATGTCAATGAATTCTTTATGTTAAGTAATTGAACTATGGTTTGATAAATGTTATTTATAAAAACAGTATGAAATTTTCATGTTTTTGAAGCGAACAATTTCTTTAGTATTTTCCTGCGTTTAGCATATTTGTAATTATAATTTCAATCTAAATAATATGCTTCTTACAAGTACTTTTATCTTAAATGTAATTAAAAAGTGGAAATAAATGATTAAAGAGAAAAAACAAAATGAAAATAGATAATCGTAATAACGAATAGTTTTTTAGTCGAATTGGTTTTTTCATAACTACATTTTGCGCTTTAAGAGGAGATGCTGTTCGCCATAATAGGGCTCATTTATCGCTCGGTAGATATTTCAATAAGCAAATTTGCCACACATAATATGAGACTCTGAAAATCTACAAGTGACTATGCAGAAGCCATTGTATCCGCGAAAAATCACTGTCTGGTGTGCATCATTTTTAAAAAAATGATGAAAGAACTACCGTTTACGTTAATTCTGAGAACTATGATATTTTTTTTTGAATTAAGCTGGCACATTTTTATTACAAATATATGTGGTTTAAAAAAAACCGGTACCACAAGCAACAAAAAATGACAAATTTTGGCTTTATTGTGCGATTAGTTTCGAGTAAATTGGCCTTAAAAAATCGTGCGATTTGAATCCGTTGGACTTTATTTTTTATGAGGTTATGTAAGAATACAAATGAACATAGATAATTTTTAAAGTTTAAAGTATTTGAAAACCACTAACCATTAAGTAATTGCTCAAAAAGTGCGAAAAAGTCATTAAAAATTACCTCAAAAAGATCGACTCCTGCTAGAAGTTTTGTTGTAGTTATTTGAATAAATTTTTTATTTTATACATGCACATAACGACAAAATTTAAGCAATGTAACTAAAAAAGAATTTTATACATATATAAATCTGAATTATTTTTTAATAATATTTTATTTAACTTTACCAGGTGTATAAGCTTAAATCCGCTGTTTTTTTGTCAAAAAAAACACATGTTTTTTTTTATAGAAAGTAAAAACAAATTTATTCAAAGTACTTGCTCTCACTAGCTACATATTTTCCCCATCTCTCGGGTAATTTCTGGATACCACGCCAAAAAATTCCTTCTCTTTCGAGGCAAACCACTCATCAAGCCATTTTCGGACGTCTTCGTAAGAATCGAAGTGCTGCTCAGTGAGCGCGTAGCCCATCAACGAAAACAGGTAGTTGTCGGAAGGGGCCAGGTCTGGTGAATAAGCGGGGTGGGGTAGCACCTCCCAGTTGAGTGTCTCCAAGTAGTTTCGGACCATTTTTGACGTGTGCGATGGTGTGTTATCGTGGAGGAAAATCAGCTTGTCATGTCTTTGTTGATAATCCGTCCTTTTTTCACGCCGAGCACGGTGCAATTTGATCAGTTGTTAGTGGTAGCGGTGGGCATTGACAGTTTGACCAGGTTTCAACATCTCATAGTAGACGATATCCTGCTGATCTCACCAAACGCACAGCATTGTCTTCCGTCCGAAGCAATTTGGTCGTGGGGAAGATGTTGATGGTTGGCCGGGATCAACCCACGTTTTCTTGCATTTAGGATTCTCGATATATATCCACTTTTCATCGCCTATCACAATCTGATGCAGGTACGACTTTCTTTTTTGTCCGGCGAGCAAGATTTCGCATGTGTTTTGGCGTCGCTCCATGAATTTGACGCGCCATATCGTCAAATTCATGCGGCACCCATTTTTCGATCTTGACAATGTTCCCAATGGCACGCAGATACATGGAAATGGCTGGTTGAGTAACACTCAATTGCTCCGCGAGCATTTTTTGCGATTGGGTATTGTCTTCGTTCAAAAGAGCCTGCAATTGATGGTCCTCAACCTTCCTAGGCTGAGTTTCACGCTTCTTGTCCCACAAGTCAAAATGCCGTCTTTGAACAGACGAAACCAATCTCGGCATATTGTTTCCGATAAAGCACTGTCACCATAGGCCTCCTTAAGCATTCGATGCCATTCGGCAGCCGATTTCTTCAAATTGAAGCAGAAAAGCAGAGCTTCCCGCATATGCTCTTTTTCTGGCACAAAACTAGATATGATTACCAAAGGAAAAATTTATGTTGTTGTACGAAATTGCTGACAATGGGCACTGATTAATGTTGAAAGATGTCAAACTCATAAAAAAAAGTATGGCGTGCCCATGGTAGCTTAATACGCTCACTTACGCCATCTATGACCAAACAGCGGATTTAAGCTTATACACCTGGGACTTTCTGAAGTACACTAGTAACAATACAAAGTAGAAAAAAAACATGGTGTTCTGTATACATATGCATAAATGTTAAATGGTCAAAAAATAAAAAAAAAACGTGTTATAAAATATCTCGGCTTGATTATATGGTAGGATATAATAAATACTTTTAAATGTATAAGAGATTAATTTGTAATTTCACTTTTAAAAAATATATTTAAAATGTTTTATCATATTAAAAAAATATTTTTAATGCATTTTAAAAGGTACTATACCTTTTAAAAACTGTAAAATCGATATTTGTCTTAATTATACGGTTAGGTAAATTATAATAAACCCTACAAACCAATAAATAACTTAATATTCTGGAATATATTAGTTTTTTGTATAAGTTATAATTCAATGACCCGAAAGTAATTTTCTGTTATATTCTTTGGGAAATGCGTTGATTGCGTGGACGGGTTTATCGTAATCGGCCTTACAAAAACTATCTTACTATATTCAATAATATAGTAAAAAAAAGCTATTTTTTTAAGTATACATATTTCTCCATAGCTTTATAAGGCATTCTCTAAAAAAATTCAACGATTAAATGTTGAATTAATCGAAATAAAAATATATGCGCTATAATCAATCATTGACTATATCCTCTTGACCCCATTTAATTGTTAAGTTTTATTTTATCTTTCCTTCAGTCATTTTATAATTAATGTATTCTATTATTTCGTATTTGGCAAAATATATTCTTGGCTGTTATTTGTTTAAATTTTCCTTCTTCATTCATTGACTTAAAAATAAAAATCGATATGACCTAGAAGAAAGTCCCTCCCAATTCCATAATTAATATCAATTTTAATTTAAAAAAAAAAATATGTGAATAAAAAAATCAATATTTGAGTATCATGTCCTTGCGAGCATATTATCAAACATATGCTGAAATAGGACATACAAAAAAAATTAAATCTATTTTTTTTTTAAATGTCACACAGTCAATAAGTATGCATTTTTTATGAATGCAATTGTATTCTCTTCTTAAATTATTAATTGTCAGAGGTTTTATTATTCTATCTAAGACGAAATAAATAAAAAATTTGTTTTTATAGACAGAACAAAAAAATTTGTAGAATATTTTTGTTGCGAATTTTTAAATTTTTTTAATATATCTTTAAAAAGAAGAGTTGACATAATCACTATGAGCCATTTACCAATATGTGTACGTGGTATGGTAGTAAAATAAAATTCTAATAATTATAATTAAGATATTTCCACAGTCAATAATATTCTTACAGCCACATATGCTGATGATACAGCTATTTGTACCCAAAAAGCATGTCGAACTCTACAAGACTACATCCTTATCTTACCAAGTGGAGAATGAACGTCAACTTGCGAAAAAGCGTCCATGTTACATACACTCTCCATCTTAATAATATTTTAATTTCAGAAAATATAAGAATAAACAACTCACTTGAAACTCACACATGAAACTAAAAATACCATTTATCAATTACTAAGGCTACTCTATATGAGATCTAAACTATCACTAAATAAAACAGTACTAAAACTCTTTGGACTTACGAACTTTGGCGTTTCACCAATCGTTCGAAAACAGGGCCTACAATCGTAAATCCCCCGAAAAATTGTTGATGTCTCCTTTCTGTCTCCAAAACAATGTTTTTGACTGTGAATTATGTTTTTCCCATTATAAAAAATTTCCGGATCGTCTCTATGCCCAACATAACGCCTACCCCTTGCATATCAATTCTCATCTACTACCTTCTCGAAAAGCACTTATCGGCGCTTTAAGAGACTATATGGCGTCGTGATTTTTCGAAATATTGAAATATCGAAAGCAGCCCTCACGAAGTAGAGTGTAGCCTAGTTCTTATTGGCATTTTAAAGTTATTGTAAAAATATACAATAGTTAAAAAAATCTGCTTGTCAAAATATTGTAATTATAAATGCCCAAAAAAAAAATTTTTGTCTAAAAATTATGGCTATTTTTATATTTTTATAAAAATATAAAAATAGCCATAATTTTTAGACAAAAATATTTTGTAATATGGCATTGGAAAAATCTGATTTTCAATTAAATGTGAAATTTTATAGAGACTAATGAAAAGGTATTAATGTTGATCGATTTGTAGATTATAAATATAAATTTCTTTTATAATAGATTAAATTTTTTTTTATTATACTCTAATTATAATTTGGAATGAATTAGGGACAATTACTTTTTCAGAGAAAAATTTAAAATATACTAAAAGATTGAAACACTTAAGAAAATTTATCGAAAAAAATTAAGTTATCTGTTCATATTATGGAGGTATTCATTAAATAAGTTACAGAAGTTTAACGTAACCTTTAAAATTGTCAGAATTGTTTTTAAATATTTGTTTTGCTTTCAGTACAAATAATGTCAGTTTCGAAATACGACATGGGGTACAAATTTTAATTGTAACGAATAAAGATGTGATTTTTATATTTATGATTTAATATTTATTATAGTAAAAATTTAGCTAATAATTTATAATAATAATCTAAAAACTAAACATCTACGTTTTATCAAAAATTGATACCGAAATTTTACCGAAAATTTTACCGAAAATTTTATCAAAAATTTTACCGAAAATTTTATTAAAAATTTTACCGAAAATTTTATCAAAAATTTTACCGAAAATTTTATCAAAAATTTTACCGAAAATTTTATCAAAAATTTTACTGAAAATTTTATCAAAAATTTTACCGAAAATTTTATCAAAAATTTTTACCGAAAATTTAATCAAAAATTTTTACCGAAATTTTTTTTTTAGTTTTTTAAAAATTTTCATTTTTTACTGTATTTTACTGAAAATTTTTACTGAAAATTTTTACTGAAAATTTTTACTGAAAATTTATACTGAAAATTTTTACTGACAATTTATACTGAAAATTTATACTGAAAATTTTTACTGAAAATTTTTACTGAAAATTTTTACTGAAAATTTTTACTGAAAATTTTTACTGAAAATTTTTACTGAAAATTTTTACTGGAAATGTTTACTGAAAATTTTTACTGAAAATTTTATCAAAACTTTTACCGAAAATTTGTACTGTAAATTTTGAATGAAACATTTTGTACTGAAAAAATTTTGATTGATAATATTTTTACTAAAAAAATATTGACAGAACAAATTTTAACTGACAATTTTCACTGAAATAATTTTGGCTGAAAAAATATTGACTGGAAAATATTGACTCAAAATTTTTGACTGAAAATCTGTCACAAAAGTTTTAACTGTAAAAATTTTGACAGAAATAAATTTCTGAGTAAAAAAGTTTTGACTAAAAAAATTTGTACTGAAAATAATTTACTAAAAATTTTGAATTTAGCTTTATTACTGGATTAGAAATATCAACGATATACTCGTAATAAATAAAAATATGTTTAGTAAAACTGTGAAAGTCTCTATTCCATTGAAGTCTCTATACATACATTTAAAAACTAGGTTAATAATTTTTATACAATTTCAGTTTAATAAATATATACTATAAATACATACATTATATTTTTTAATATATTCATAAAGTCAATGAATGGAAAAAACTATAACAGTTTTAAAGATACTTCTCGTACTGAAGGTGTGTGATAGAAAAAATCTATTATTCTCTAAGATTTTATATAATTTATATAAATATATTTTTTTTGCTCAAATTTTGTGAAGGTAATTAAAACCATACATAAAAGATGGCCGTTGTTGGAATGTCAATATTTAATACAATATACAATCATAAAAGCAAAATTAAGGACGAAATATTTTATATAAATAAACATTGGCGAACAGGCATGGAAATATAATATTTCATGTGAATTAATATAAATATGTACATATTATATGATCATATCCACATATGGAAAATATTGATTATTTAATTTGTATATAATGTAGATAATTTGATTGTTAGTTTTGTATGAAAATTATTTTAATTTTTAGCACTTATTTGCATCAGTGTTATCCCTATTTTATAATGATTCACAGCTTAAATTTGAAAAGGCTGCAATTTAAACAAGGAATGGAATTCTTTTATGTTCAAGACATTTCTATAAATTCCCAACAAAACAATATACACAAGTGGGCCATTTATAAAATCGTATAGCCAACACAGAAGGCCAATATAGTCTTGTTCATTATGAGCTTATATAAAATTGTTGTGCTATAAGTAAAAATGAGAACATTGAGCTTATATGCCGATTCTAATAAAACTTATATTCTCATTCCCTACATTATATACACATATGAACGAAATATAAAGAAAGTTATTCTGCAGAAATTTCTAAATGAGATTTTTACTATGTAAAAGCGAAAAGATGGTAAATGGGCTTAAGCTATGACAATATCGTATGTCCTTAAATACAATGGCAATTGGGTAAAAAGGTCAAAATTTTCATTTAATTGTTATCCTACCCAAATATGTACAATATGCAATTAAAGTAAAAGGATACAAAAAGAGAACCAGAAATAAGGATAATAAAATTGAAGGGAAAATTTATACACTTAACTTTCATAAGAATTAAGGAAGTTAACTTTCGAAAATACGGAATTTAATAAAACTGTCTAAGTATTTAAATGGTTAATTATTAATTAATGATTTTATAAATATATATATGTATATTCATAGTTTAAATATGGTATAATTAAGACTATTACAGTCTAAGCTTATGAATATACTATTGAACTTTGCCGTATACATAAAATAATTCAAAGGCAGACGTAATTCATAGCATTGATTAAATAAATACGATATTGATTTTTTTTAATCCAACTATGGCTAAACTAACCACAATATAAAAATATATTATTTTATATAATTTTTTTGTTCTTTTATTATATTAAACATTATTCGTACGTTTAGCGATAGAAAAAAATTCTATTATTTCAACTGCATAGATGTTAATTGAATTTTTGGGGAAAAAATTTATTCAATTTGTGCTTTTGAAAGTAGCATTAGATCAAATATATTAAGAATATAGATTTTAATACAATTTTTATTTGATTATATTTCATAATTTTTGTCATTATTTATTAAATATTATTTTATATAAATAATTATCGTAAAATTTCTTGTAAGATTTGATTCTTTTAAGGTAATTTTGGATAATCTTTTCACATATTTTAGGCTGTAATTTAACCATTACTTAACGTATGGTAATTTTTAAATGCTAAAAAGCTTCTGGATTGTCTTTTTGAAAATATGTTTTTTTATATTACATTAGAAGAGTAAGTCGAACAGCGTCAAATTGCACTAGTTTGGTAGCCAATGGACATCATCATTATGTATTCTTGGAGCTCTTTACGCAATAAAGCCAAAATTTGTTATGTTGTGTGATTTTTAGTGCCATCTTATTAAAAATACATATGATCCAGATTAAAATCCCTTAATTTAAACTAACAAAAAAACTTTAAATTACAGAAATAGTTTTCAGAATTGACGGTAACGTTGTCTATTTTCTTTTATTTACAACTTCAGATAACAATTTACACAAGAAATTTACTTTTCTTGGATACAATGGTTTTTTTTAATAGTCTTTCATTTACAAAATAAATTTATTTAATATATTTCATTATTTAAATAAACTTGTATATATAAACATAAATAATAAAATAATAATCTGATTATAAAAACTGCAGAACTCAAGATAAGCTTAAAATTTTTTTCCTCCAATAATTAAATTTTGAAATAAAAAACAATGATTTAATTAAACAAAAGTTTTAATATAGACTTTGAAATTATGTATAAAAAATAATATCGGTTAAATGTATTCCTAATAGATATTTTCAAACACTCTTAATATTGTAGATATTTCCGTGTTAACTTCATTGATTATTTTGCGCATGTTTTCTTTAAATTGTACAATTATCTCATGCCAGTAAGTGCAGATTTTGAACTTTAAGTATTTTCTGTAGAAAAAATCAAAAATAATCAATTTTGGCATAGTTCAGTTAAAAAATATCGGTCGTAGAATTTCCATTATAGTACGACCAGTTTCTGATATGGAGCGGTCTTGCTAGAACCACATAACGTACCTAACTCCAATTGATCCATTCCACGGATGAAAAAGTTCTAAAGCATCCCTCAGTAGCGGCCACCATAACAGCATTGTCAAATAAATATGGACTAATGACATCTCCGGACCCAAGAACCACATAGTTGCCCTTAAATAAGCTTCGTCACCTATTACCGATTTCCGGTAAAAACCAGGGTCTTTTCTATAAAGCTCTAAAATATTTTCGAGTTCGCTGGTCTGAATTTCTTGTATCACCTGAATTCTGTGGAGGCATAAATGGAAATCTTTTTGCAAAATATTCCACACAATGACTTGAGGAAAATTTAATCTGGACTTTGAGCAATACTTTTATGCACCACAGTAATATTCTCAATTAGAGATGACCAGGCTTTGGTCTATCGAACATTGCACCATGTTCTTCAAAATTATTATTTAATAATTACTGTGGTACATAAAAGTATTGCTCAAAGTCCAGATTAAATTTTTAGAACGTCACAGTTATTAATAAACTATTTTCGTTAATTTTTTAAAATATTGTTGGAAGTAAATTCAATTACATGTGGTTGAACGCTATAACACTCTACAATAATTTTGCCACGTCTATTCTCTAATATTGTTAAATACAAACTGACAGAATGACATTATCGGCGATAAATAACTATGAGTCCGGCCTAGGCCTACTGAATCAAAGAACTCCAGACGTCCCGGGTTCGCAGCGCGGTCTTCTAGTTTAACACTTCTAGTATATTGTTGGCGTCGTGTCGAGCGTCGCACCACATTTTTATAGCACTATATACGAGGTCTGTTCAAAAAGTATCGCGAATTTTGTGTTTTTTTCAAAAATTATTTTTTTATTCATGAATATCTATTTTGTCCCCTTCAAAGTAATCTCCACCCGATATTATACACTTATGCCAACATTTTTTCCAATCCTCGAAGCACTTCAAAAAATTATTTTTTGTGATCTTGTTCAGCTCCTCCTTCGATGCCGTCTTTATCTCCGCAATCGTAGCGTAGCGTGGTCATTTCATACGACTCTTCAGTTTCGGGCATAAGAAAAAGTTATAGAGAGCCAGATTTGGGGAATACGGTGGCTGCGCCACTATTGGTGTGTTGTTTTTGGCCAAAAATTCGCGCACAAGCAACGATTTGTGGAAGAACAAAAAAAGCCAATTTTTGTTCTTCCACAAATCCGGGCGTTTCTGGTGGATTGCTTCGCGAAACTTGCGCATAACTTGCAGGTAATATTACTTATTGAGCGTTCTACCCTGTGGCAAGCACTTATGTCGTTCACATCTTCTCGGCTCTTTTAGAACATTTTGTACCACCGATAAACGTTGCTTCGGTCCAAGGTAGCTTCATCATATGCCACAGTCAACATTTGGAATGCGTCCGCGCAATTAATTTTGTTTTTCATACAAAATTTGATACAGATTCTTGGATCCATTTTTTGGAATGGGCAAAATTCGAAGACGAGCCAAAACACGTGCAAGCAAAGCAGCTGTCAAAAATGAACTGAAAATTCAAAATGGCCGAACTTGTTGGCATAAGTGAGAGACATGAGTAATAACATAACGCCACAAAAAATCTAAAATCGAATATATACGTAACAGACCTCGTATATATGGAAATTTTGCTACGTGGCTACAGAAGAATTATCACTTTCTATAAAGAGAGTTTTTATAAAAAACTTTATATTGAATGATATAATTTTTTGTCAAAAGCTTTTCAACAACCATTGCTGTACTTTTCAAACTACCAAATGGATAATCCAGTTTAAATATGATCTTCCAAAGCTATAATAAAGTTTATATGTATCTATACATACACAAAAATCAGATTGAACGATTATTCATTAAAACCGCCATTCATATATATTGGCATATGACGAATGCATGGCATTTATTAAAAGCTTAACCAAATACTCCAAAAATGTATGTTTACCAAATGTGTATGTGTGGTGAGAGTGGTAATAAAATATGAACACGTATTTATTAATAGCATCAACATTAAGATATTAATATTTTTGCACGTTTTCCACCTATATTATATAATAATTTTATAAATATATTTATACGTATAATATATAGTTTTATATTAATACAAATCACGCAATATTGAAGTTATACCGTGTAAGTTTGAGTTATAAAATTAACACAATTTGATTATTATTTAGTTGAGTACTGCCTTTTTTTTTATATCTACGTGTGAATATACAAATTGAATAATATATTTTCGTTGATATTATATTTTTTAAGCTAGTTTTGGTTTTAATATCCTTGAAATATTATTATTTGCAAACAACATACTTATAAGTATATATATTCAATCCATTTCAAAAACATTAATATAATGTATATTGACATCGGTTTCTAATATGATTGGTTGGTTCTAAATAGACGAGGTTAGACGTTATCGTTGAATTTCAAATATATACTATCAAATATGGTATGTACAGTATAGTTTTAAAGAATTATTGAAACCTTTAGAAATCATATGAGTATATTTGAAAAAAAAATGTAACAAATATTCCAGTTACAAATTCCCAAATGTTAATCTCATTAATATTTTATGATCTAATATTTACTTAGAAGAAAAAAAAAGAAATTGTAATCAATTAAAACTAAGCATCTAATTTAGAATTAATTGCGTAGAAAAGGGAAAGGGGAAAGTTATAAATTTATTTTCTAATCGTCGAACCGCATATTAATATTTAGTGAAAGTGACAATTCATGTACTCGTGTATTCGAGGATTAAAAGCTTCAGCAATTTTCTTAAGTACTCCAAACCAAACTGTTCAATATATTATAAAGTTGAAATTGATTCTGACAGTGATAAGGGTTAAATTCATATAATTTTTTTGTCGGTATTGTTTTTCCCGTTTTTTTTTTGTTTGCCTCTAACCGTCATGAGGAATGTTCTACATGATGCTTAACAGTGAACAGGTGTGTATTCATATTGAGGTAACTATAAGAATGGTTAAGATTGAAGAGCTTTCTAGATTGCGTTCTATTTGAACATATTTTAACAAAAGACATCATTTTATGAATGGGAAAATATTAAAAAAAAACACCAAAATACATATATTTTACCTTTACGCTTGAATATGTTTTTGATGAAAATTGAAGAATAATGTACGCATTTCCATATTCACGATACTTTTTTTTTTTTTTTGTAAGTCATTTTTTTGTACATATAATTATATTTGCTCGTATGTACATGTGTATATCTTCTTAGAAAGAAATTTTCATATTTGATTATGGAAAATTGTAAAGTGTATAAAATTGTATTTTATACAATTTGGGGGCAGAAATTCGGTAAAGTATCTAAATGATACTAAGTTCCATGTTTGAAAAATATCTTATCTCCGAGCATAAAAGTAGAAAAAGTACTTAGTGGAAAATTTACAAACTTATTTTAAATTTATTAAAAATGTTTTTTTTTTGGAAGTTTTTTTCTTTAAATAATAATTTTTTATATTTTTATTGATTAGGAAAGTTTTAATTTGAAGGGGTTACATCTATAAAATTATAATAGTAAAATATTTTTTTTCATTGGATAGGTGAAAATCTTAAAAGACATTAAGGGGACTTCTCCAAAATAGTGTGGGTCTCTAACCTACTAAAAACACCACCCTGCAATGGATGTGCCATGATTTATTTGACTGTCTTTGTAGGTACAACTCTTCGTATTCGTGATCACATCAATAACAGTTTCCATCTCAGGGTTTTCAGATGAATGCAAAAAAAACAACAAAAAATGGTCCTTATAACCAATTTATTTCAAATTGGTAATTTAATTACTAATAAAAAATTGGTTCTAATAACAGTTACGACTATTAAAATCCATTATATAAAAGTAAGAAAAAAAACAGAAAAAAAGATTTAATCCAGCTCACACCTGTCCAATGATAGTATCGACAGATATGACTGCTCTCAAAACCTCTAGATCGCAGACGGACCCGAAAATAACGAATAACAGATGATTTATTTATGAGCAAAAGAGCTAATTAGCCATCAAGTGGAAAGAATAAACAACCAAATCTGCCAACTATGTGTTGAGCGGTAAAAGTGGTTTGTTCTTGTACAGAAGGAGAGAAACATGAAATGTTTTTAAGTCTAGAGTAATAAAGTCGTTACATAACCTGGCTACTCGAACCATAAACGAATTACCCTAAGCAGAGGATGAAATCCTAAGAAAGGACAAACCCTACATTCGACTATTTCCTTTGAAAACAAATCAACTTTGTAAGTAGCTAGGACATTTATTCCTGATTACGTTGTGAAAAAAGAGCAGCAGTCGCAGTTTAATATACGATCCAATAATCCCAACTACAAAATCCGATACATGATCTCTACTACGCAAGCTATATATACGAGTATATATTGAACTGCAAAGTTAAAGCATCTTTTAATCGCAAAATTAGGGCAGTGGAGCAGCCACAGAAAATTTTAACTCCATAATTAGAGATGGCATGAATCAAGCGAAGATTGACATATGTGTACACAGGCAGATAGCACATAAGACTATATAGTTTAAGCATGATAATTGTAACCTTCCGCATTACATCACTAATATGGGGATCCCAAATCAATTTGTTATCAAAAACCAGACCAAGACTTTTTACCTGCGGAGAGTAACAACACCATTTAGCACAACGGGACAGACTGATAAGTCAGCACCAAAGTTGGACATTATCCGCGCACCGAGTAGCCCAATTTGTAATGCCTTGGAGGGCCATACTAATTTCAGAGATACATTGTAAATGACTAGATACCGGAAGTGCATGCAAAAGTTGGACATTATCCGCGCACAGGTGCAAATTGAACGCACGCATACACGAGGTATGTTCAAAAAGTATCGCGAATTTTGAATTTCCGCGGGTTACGTACATTCGATTTTCAATTTTTTGTGGCGTTATGTTGGTATTCATATCGTTCACTTATGCCGACAAGTTCGGCCATTTTGAATATTCAGTTAATTTTTGACAGCTGCTTTCCTTGCACGTGTTTTGGCTCGTGTTCGATTTTTGGCCATTCCAAAAAATGGATCAAAGAATCTGTATCAAATTATGTGTGGAAGCTACCTTGGACCAAAGCAACGTTTATCGGTGGTACAAAATGTTCTAAGAGGGCCAAGAAGATATGAAGGACGAAAAGCGTGCCGGCCGCCCGAGCACGTCAACAAAAGACGAAAACATTCATGAAGTGAAGAAAATAGTATTGGCCAATCGTCAAATCACCATTAGAGAAGTTGCTGAGGACTTAAACATATCGATAGGTTCGTGCCATTCGATTTTTACCAATGATTTGTCGTGAGACGGGTCGCCGCGAAATTCGTACCAAAATTGCTCAATTTTGACCAAAAACAGCATCGCATTAACATTGCTAAGTAGCTTTTGGACTCTGTCCGCGACAACCCAAATTTACTCCAGAGGGTCATAACTAGTAACGAATTATGGGTTTATGGTTATGACGTGGAAACCAAAGCTCAATCATCCCAATGGAAGCTACCGCACGAGCCAAGACCGAAAAAAGCGCGGCAAGTTCGGTCGAATGTGAAGGTTTTGCTTACAGTTTTCTTCAATTGCAGGGGCGTGTTGCATCATGAGTTTTTGCTCAAGTTGCGTGAAGCAATCCACCAGAAACGCCCAGATTTGATGAAGAACAAAAATTGGCTTTCGCACCTTGACCAAAAATAACACACTAATAATATCGCAGCTATCGTATTCCCAAGATCTGGCCCCTTGTGACTCTTTCTTGTTTCCGAAACTGAAGAGCCCCATGAAAGGACGATGCTACACTACGATTGAGGAGATAAAGACGGCATCGAAGGAGGAGCTGAACAAGATCACAAAAGATGATTTTTTGAAGTGCTTCGAGGATTGGAAAATACGTTGGCACAAGTGTATAATATCTGGTGGGGATTACTTTGAAGGGGACAAAATAGATATTCATCAATAAATAAATAATTTTTTATAAAAACAGAAAACATGGGTGGAGGCCGTGTAAAACCTTGAGGGACACCTTTCGAAACACACAACAGGATCCCGACCATGAGCATACGCTCTGGGACATAGAGTTTAGATAGGAAAAAATAAAATTCCTGACACTAGAAGAATAGTTGAACTAGCTCTTAAGCTTACCAACCATCAGACTGTGGTGAATTGAATCAAAGGCGTTGCTGAAGTCCAAGAGTAGTAGATATATTTTTTGTCGATGTTTCGTCTGATGGTGTCAGCATTATATATTAAGGCTGATGCAGTACTATGATTCTTTTTAAAACCAGACAGTTTATTATATAGAAAGTTTTTGGAATAACTATTTTAAATATTTTCTATAGTAACGGACGAATGCTGATAGGTCGAAATTCAGTGTTGTTATTTTTTTTGGAATAGGTAGAATCTTAGCTTTTGTCAGACTATGGGCGCTGTATTGAAAATGTGTTGTATTCGTGAGCAAGGTATAAATTGATTCTTTCTTGAACCTGTATTGAAAATGTGTTGTATTCGTGAGCAAGGTATAAATTGATTCTTTCTTGAACCTTAGTCATGAACAAGATTTCAGAAAGAATCAATTTTAAGAACTTTAGCGAGACATTATCAAAACCAACCGCATTCGACGACAAAGCTTTAACAGCAAGTTCAATCTCCAATATATTGTAGTAACAGAGCGAAAAGCAAAGTTCTCCACATGCTCAGACAGAAAGAGCCTGATCACAGAAAGGCTACCAGTCACAGTAAACAGTGACTTGTAAACTGAGATTTTATTTTTTACTGAGAGCTCAGGGCTGTTGCCAAACATCCAATATAATTTTCTATATTTGTTATTGAGGCCTTTCATTTTTCTTCTTTACATACTCATTCTACTTAAGTTTGGTATTAAGGGACTTAGCTGTAATGGCATAAAGTACAATTTATCAATTAATAGTAATATATATAAGATCAACTTTCCTTTAGGTAAATATAATGTCCGCTGATTTTGCTTCAATATTATTTATTGTATTCTGCATCTTTTCAGTAGCATTTTCAATTATTGCGGTATCATCTGTTAATGTAGCCATTAATATTTTATCATTTCGTGGAATGTGCCTTATTATATAATAAATAAAGGAGAGTGGCTAGTACGCTCCCTTGAGGTACCCCTGCTTTTATTTATTTTTGGTCAGATAATTTCTTGCCATACCTGACTCTAAAAAGTTTCTCTGAAATTTATGTAGCGAGTAATTCAGCGAATTGTTTCGGGAGATCTCTATACAGTTTTTGCATAAGCCCTTCGTGTCACACCGGGTGAAATGCTTGCGCAACATTCAATAAGATTGCTGAGCATACCTTTTCTTATATTAGAGGTAGTATCCCGTGCAAAAACAGCTCTCCTCAAATGCTTGCTATTGTGGGTAGCAGAGAAATCGGTCGATAGGGCTTTCTTGATTTTGGTACAAATATTATGAATTAATAATTAACTAAACTTTATTTAATTAGTGAATTAATAATTAACTAACTTTAGTTTAAATGTTTAAATATATAAGAACGTACGTGTATAGAAGGTTAAAAGATATATTTCTATATCTTTGAATAAAGGTAAAGAAAATTATTTGAATAAAGTGCAAATAGGAAGAAGTAGAAAACGTAACTAAAACTTTAAAAAAATTATTTCAATTTTATGTAATTTCTATATAAATTTTCATAATATTGTAATATAACGAATAATCCATAATTATGGTTTGGAAAGTATAGCTTGGTCAATAAATAAATGTTTAACATATAATTTAATAAAAATAAATTATTTTCATTGTAAAGTTTTTCATTTAATATTTTGAAAAGATTAATAAGTAAACAATGCGTACAACTTGCAAAAGCTGTTCATTATCGATTATGCAATAGTCACGTTTAGCGCTTTAAGAGGAGATTATGGTTGTCACATTTGTCTCTCCGTGGATAGGTCTGTGAGATATGGAAAAGCCATTGTATCCACAAAAAATGGCTGAAAGTCTCGTGGTCAATATTGTTGACTTTTAAAATTATTTTACTGACTGTTTTCACAGATTGGAAGAGAGACTTTTCTCAAATAATAGTGAAGACTCATCCGGAGGCTGTTTTATGTTAAACAAATTTTTCCTGGCCACCAATTGGGTTTGTTTACCTTTTCTTTTGCTTTTGTAAACAGGAACGACATTTTAGCTAATGTACATACAGAATTTTGTAAATGGTCGTATATGTACGAATTATTTGGCTCTCGTTTCAAATTTTTGGCATCACAATTGCTGCCTTACCCGTGTGATGGCGACCTCAAATTTTTAAAACCTATACAATATTAAAGAAGTGCACATAATTCAATTCAGGTCTAATCTTTAATTTTAGGTTCTATTCGTGGTACTGTCAATATTTTGTAGCATTTTTAATAACGTTTCATGTCGCAGCATTTTTTAAATTAAAAACAAAAGCAAGGAATTTGCTTACATATAATGTTTAGCCAGCTAAAAAAATTAAATTAAGCATTAAATATAAATAATCATCTGATCGATGAATTTTTGTAGCGTAAGTGGTGATTGTGTGTTCGACTCATTATGAACACGATGGATAAAAATAAACGCAGCAAACAGACTTAAGCCTGGAAAACAATTCCGACGACAACAACAAACGACGTTCAGCAGTTCTAGCTGTCAAAACGTTTAAGGATTGACAATTTTAAGGATGTGCACACAATTTAGGCAACAAGCTCAAAAACGTAGCTCGAACAAAAACCTTCATTCGAGCTGTATGTTCGAGCGCGAGCATTATTGATATTTTGACATTTCCCAGTGTGATTTGTGTAAAGAACGTTTGTATATTAAAAATTTTTTGTTTTGTTTTTTGATTTGCCGGTTGTTTGTATAAAAAAAATGATGGAACATACATTGTTCAATTATGACAGTGGCACTGAATTGTCCAGTCTAGACATTAGCGTATCTTGTTTGGCGATTAGCGGCGAACCGATTTCCAAAAGTTAATCGAAATCTTCCTTGCCAAAACTGTTAAAATTTGCGTGATTTAAAAATCGTGAAAAAACGCAAAAACAATCAAAAATCGTTGATTTTATAAAAACAAATAAAATGTCAAATGTCAAATAAATGAAGAAAAAAATCGTAGGTCGAACAAATATTCTGAATAGGCGAACTTTAATCGTGCTCACATGTAATCACTGTCATGATCGCAAAAGCTTGAAATGGTATAATAATTTGTCAATTGCTCAAAATGGTATAATCGGTGTTATATAAAAGTTTGTCCAATCGTAACATTATTGTATATAAAAAAAAAGGTTGCAATTTTAAAGAATTTTTGTTCATTTATATAAAATGTTAAGAAATATTTCTTTATTTTTTACTTTTATAATCAAGATCAAAAGAGCGTCAAAGCAAATAAATTTTCTTTGAAATTATCGTCTTTGTTTTTATAAATTTTTTTTTAACAATTCTTAATAAGAAAATTACTTACCATGAAATTACAAGTGTATCTATCTGTAATCAGTGTCTGTGTTTCGAATTCATTTGAGATGAAAATTGCTTTAAAATTTTACCACTTAAGATTACTTTTTGAAGTTTTGATTTTCTAAATTTACCTTTAAATAAAAAAAAATCAATCTGTCTTTATATTGTGTATTTTCGACAGACCAATTTAAATTAAATCTTTTGTATTACTATATGCAATTTGATTTTATTTATTTAATTTGTACATTAAATGAAATTTAATTTTTTTTTACTTTACTGCATATCAAATAAATTATTTGATTACTAACGATGAACTCTTGGATGTATGGTTTTGTTTTCGTCTAGTTATGACATATAAACGCAACATTTTTTTATTTCAGTTATTAAGGGTTAAAATATGTTTTCTCTGTTCAAGTAATTAAAACAAATGCAAAAGTTATGTAATGTCTGACACTAGCACAGAATTGAATATGTTTATTCTGAGCATAAAGTTGTCAATTTGAAAGGTATTGTAATTATTTCCAAAATATCATAAAACTTTCAAATTATATTGTTTTCAGTTAATTATATAAATTTTATTATTGTTCTTGTGTCAATCTTATATTACAAGTAATGAGCTTGTCTAAATGAGTGTCTAAATATTTTTATTTAATAATGAAACGTGTTTGTTATTATTCATATATTATTATGTACTTAAATTCAAATAAAATTATATATATATATGGCTGGGAAACTTTCGAATGTACCTTGTGAACAAATACTTGGAAATAATGGTGAAACAAAATAAAAGTTATTATGTTGTTGGTACACAAAAGAAGGAAGATCAACGCATTTTCTCTATGGAAAAGTGTTTGCTATTTTACAACAATTTCTTGATGCTTTTCTACAACTAAAAATGTGCAGTAATTAAACAGTCTGAATGTGGTATCTCTCATCTTCAAGGGGTTGCAGATTTCCATATTTTTCAATGACTTCTTCTGGTACTCATAAATAAATTTTGTATGCCAAAAAGATGCCTGAAACTAGCAATAAATGGCAAAGTGTAAGCACTTAAATGTATTAATTAATAATGAGTATTTTTTTAAAAATAAAACACATAATTTTTTTTATGATATTTTCTAATTTTTTTAAGAGAATTTTTTTTCCCAACAAAAAAACTTGATTTTATAGAATTTTATTATATTTTTTAGATCCTGTTATTATATACGAGTATAACATATAATATTATTAAAATAGTTGTCATGAAATTTTTTGCATGACTCGATCCTTTTGAGATAATTTTTGATGGCTTTTTTGCATATTTTGAGCTGTAATTCGATCCTTACTTGAAGGATGTTGATTTCTAAACTTTCTAAAGTTTGAAGATTAATAAACAAACACATAAATATAACTTTTTGCAGGCCCAACGACATCAAATTGCTCTAAGTCTTACTTTTCGCGCCATAACGCCAAAATTTAATATATTTCGTGGTGTGTGGTTCGTTTCGTTAAAACCACGTATAGGCCGGATTAAAATATGCAAGTTTGGGTAAAAAACTCATTTTTCATACGGATATAGCGCTCAAAGTTGACGATAACTGTCTTTCCTTCATCATTTGCAAACAAATACAGATCAATGACAACTTTAGACTAAAATATACACCAGACAATCATTTTTCGTGGCTACAATGGCTTCTCCAAAAAGTAATTGTAGATTCTCAGAACCCCATAAATAATAATTTTTCTTAATAATGAAGGCACCGAACGAGAAATAAACCTCATCTCTGATGAGGATCATTTTGAAAAATCGGAATACAAAAAAAAATCTTTTATTCCAAAAATTGGCATACAAAGAATCGGCGTATCTATCTTCTTTGCAATCTATGGTTTTGATAGATAGCTCTTTTCTGAACCATCTTTTCTGCCAAATTTATTTAATATTATATAAAGTTTACCCAGTATTAATCTATAAATAACCCAAAACCAAGTTAATAATATACAAAAGTTATTTAAAAATGGTATTATTATTAAAAATATGGTTTTACGAAATATTTTTAAAAATGGTTAATATTTTTTTTGTACATATTTGAACTTTTTTTTAACAATCTAAGATTAGATGGTATGTATTATTTTATATTGAAAGAATTTATATCCTATTTACAAATGGTTGAGAGTAAATTTTATGGAAATACTCCTGAGAATAAAGTGAATCAAATTGTACTATATCGTCAGTTGTTTACAGAATGGAATAAATGGATTTCAATTTAAAATACATCCACTAAGCTGCTCATTTTTACTTAAAATGATTGAAATCTTTGGAACGTGAGTTCATGGTATTGGCGTTTCTATAAAATTTATTTAAACAATTCGTTTCCGTATAAAAGTAGATTATATATTAAAAAAATAACAACACCAAATTCTATATTATAATGTAATGTTATTATAATTTTTTTGTGGCTATAATGGATATTTTCGATTCATAATTACGAACAGATACTGCTGATATTATAAATAGTGAACGTTGGAACAAGAAATTTGTTTGCTTTGATATTTAAATAAATATAATAATAAAGGATATATCAATAGTATATATAGTAATATACAAGTACTTGTAACATATAAAAATATTTACATATTATCTCCTTCCCTACGGTTGTAGGCGTAATACCTAGTAGTACCAGCTCTGTTCAAAAAGTATTGCGAATTTCGAATTTCCGCGGCTTACGTATATTCTATTTTCGGTTTTTTTATGACGTTATGTTGGTACTAATGTCTCTCACTTATGCCGACAAGTTCGGCCATTTTGAATATTCAGTTAATTTTTGACAGCTGCTTCACTTGCACGTGTTTTGGCTCGTCTTCGATTTTTGCCCATTTTCGACCAAAAACAGCATCGCATTAACATTGCTAAGGAGCTGTTGGACTCTGTCCGCGACAACCCAAATTTGCTCCAGAGGGTCATAACTGGTGCCGGATCATGGGTTTAGGGTTATGGCGTTGAAATCAAAGCTCAATCAACCCAATGTGAAGGTTTTGCTTACAGTTTTCTTCGATTGCAGGGGCGTGGTGCATCATGAGTTCTTGCCATAGGGTAGAACGGTCAATAAGAAATATTACCTGTAAGTTAAATGCAGGTTGCGCGAAGTAATCCGCCAGAAATGCCCGGATTTGTGGAAGAATAAAAATTAGCTTTTGCACCATGATAACGCCCCTGCTCACGCAACGTTGCTTCTGCGCGAATTTTTGGCCAAAAACAATACACTAATAATGCCGCAGCCACCGTATTCCCCAAATCTGGCCCTCCGTGACTTTTCTTGTTCCCGAAACAGATTCTTTGATCCATTTTTTGAAATGGGCAAAAATAGAAGACGAGCCAAAACACGTGGAAGCAAAGCAACTGTCAAAAATTAACTGAATATTCAAAATGGCCGAACTTGTCGGCATAAGTGAGAGATATGAGTACCAACATAACGCCACAAAAAATCGAAAATCGAATATACGTAACCAGCGGAAATTTAAAATTCGCGATACTTTTTGAACAGACATCGTATGTCTAATGATAGGTATGCCAGGTTAAATAACATTACACTAATTATCGATAGTGCGAAAATAATGGCTTTTCAATTGGTTTTTATCTTTCTGACCATAAAAAAGTCTCGCAAAGTTAGTTTAGATTATTATCATAGGGGAAATGGGGAATGAGAGTTGTAGTTCGGATAGTCCTCTTATCCGATAAAAACCAAAGGAGTCCCCTTATCCAATAAAAACTCATTGACGGAGATGGACGTTACAAGAGTCTTCCTGAGAAAAATTCGTCTCTACTGCTGCTTCTCAACCCTCGAAAATGCCACCGAAAAACTCTTGCTGCTGATAATAAATGTCCAGGACGATCTAACGCATAAGCTTTATGGAAGACTGTTACGCAGTGTTGCCAAATCATCGCCAGCTATGCCAGTCTAGTTTAATTTTTGAAACAAACAAACCGTAACATAAATTATTGTATTGTATTTTATTACTTCATACTGGAGTAAAAAATATCATTCTAAATATTTTTCAGCTAATTGGTATTTTTTTAATTAAAATAATTATTCCAATTAAAATTAATATAAAGAAATGGAAGGAATTCTTCATGGTAGGTGAAAAAAATTTACAATTTTGAGAAATTATCCATCATTTTTTTTTTTTTGGATAACTACATTTTGTAATTAACAAGTGCAAAGTATTTGTTTTCGTTAAGTTCTTATAGACTAACAAGCAGATTATTCACTACACATATACAAAATCGTTGAAATAATTTGTTATATCCTTGGGAAGTTCACGGTAATATCTTATTATGAAATTATGTATGAACATTTGTACAATCTATTCTATATATAACTAGTTGTACAAATACATACATATTGTACAATGGGAATATTTCTATTGAAATAGAAAATAATTAAATCTGCAGAATATGAGACTGTATACAAAACTTTACAATTAAATTTGACTTTGAATTCAATTGTAGAAACTATGCTAATCATGCTAAATTACTATGGAGAACAATATGTACATGTATAAAAACATATACTATATGATTTACATAATTTTGAAATATAGATTAATTTTTCAATTAGCTAAAAAAATTGAAAATTGTAAGTGTGAGAAAAATAGATTAAGCATGAGCATCATTAAGAATATTTGGAGATATTTGGAAAACAGTTTTTGAAGGATTTTAATTTCTATATAATACACGTATAATAGAATTTTTCAATTATATTTAATATTTTCAATTAATTGATATTAAATAATTTATAAAAGAAATTAATATTTTTTTAACATCAAAAGAGAGTGTATCAAATTTTTGAAAGGAAGCATAAAAACAAAAGAAATTCGAATGAAAAAATTCAAATTTAAATATTATCCTTGACTGATATAAAAAGAATATAGTCTATTAAGAGTGAAATGAAAACAAGAAAAATCAATGAGTGTAAAATGAGTGTTTTTGAAAATAGGAAAAAATAAATTCAAAAGGTTAAATGACACCTTTTGAAAATCCAGTTTGTATGTGTTGAGCCAACTGGAATAAAACGGCGTCATTTACACCTGTGGATAGAATGTTACGGATTTTTCACCTAAAATATTTTACGGGCCAACGAGGTCGGGTTTTGCTTCTATGCATAATAAATTCCAAATTCATCCTTTTCTGATCCCTTGATTTTCTTGTCCATTCATTGCATATGTGTATGTGTAATTTTTCTTCTCTCCTTGCTATGATAGTATTTTGTATATCTCCAAGCATTTTTGTTAACTGAGTTCTTATGTCTAACATTGTTCTAAATTTACTAATACTACAATATAATATAAAAAAAGATTGTTAATAACTTCTTTTTACTTCTCTTATAAAAACAAATAGGTGTAACAGAATTTTAAAATAATGCCATAATTTGTTGCTGACTAAAATAGAATTCTGAACAAAACAGAAACAACTTTGTCATTGATAAAAGAGTTAAATTTATTGTTGGTTAATTTTCTTAAATATAATACCAAAAAAAAAAAACATTGCTTTTATCTTTGCAATACTTAAACATCAATTTATATAATGTTTAAAAAAAAATGAATTCGAAAAAATTTAAATTCTACACATAAAAAATTGATTGATGAATTTTCTTTTTTTGTAAAATCTTTAATAGTACTCGTATCTACAACTACTCGACATATATTGTAAGAAGCAGATTTTTTGTGACAGGTACATATTGGCTGGAGAGTATGATGAAGGAGCAAACAGAGGCTTTGCTGCCTGCCATGATTATTTTAAGAGGTCAAAAGATCACCAGGACATTACCATTTAGGACGTTGTTGGGTATTTATTGAAAGGGTAGTTGACAATACTTCTGGATTTGAAAGGAATTAGAACATCTCGTCGAACCCGAAGGTTAAAGTCCATACGTCCAAATTGGCTTCAGTACTGTATTGTTAAGAAGTGATTATCTGCTGATTGTTCGCTTTGTTTTTCTGTCTATTAATTGTAGCAACTACGTAGAAAGTGTAACTTGTCTTGTGGTGGAATAATACTGCTATTAAAGGATATGGAAACAGGTCGTTTTACACAAAAATTAAAATGATGTGAATGCATTTTCGTTCGTGTATTTTCACTCTTCACTCATCGAATCAATTTTAAAGGGATATATTATGGGTTTACTATGATAAAAATTTTATGATGAGCTAGGATGGCAGTGTCATCGGCATATGTTTCAATGAGTTTTCTAATATTAGTTGGAATATCATGAAAAGGAGGGAGTAAAGTATTTTTTTGGGAATTAGCGTAGCCTCAGTGGGATTCGAACCCACGACCACTTTTTTTAACGATAATATTTATTGAATATTTTTATCGACAAATTTTAACGACATTTTTTACCGAAAATTTTTACTGAAAATTTTTATTGATCATTTTTACTGAAAACTTTTACTGAAAATTTGTTTACTGAAATTTTTTTACTGAACATTTTTTACTGAAAATTTCTTTACAGAATTTTTTACTGAACATTTTTTTACTGAACATTATTTTACTGAAAGTTATTTACGGAATTTTTTTACAGAACATTTCTTATTGAACTTTTTTTGTTTTCAATAAAAAAAATTGCAAGAAATTTTAACTGAAAAATTTTTCACTGAAACTTTTTTTACTCAATATTTATTTACTAAAAACTTTTTTACTAAAAATTTTGTAACTGAAAATTTTTTTACTGAAAGTTTTTTGACAGAAAATTGCTTGACAAAAATTTTTACTGAAAATTTTTTTACTGAAATTTTTTTTAGAGAAAATTTTTTTACTGAACAATTTTTTACTGAAAATTTATTTACTGTAAAGTGTTTTTCTTTGGGAATTAGCGTAGGATCATGCTTCAGTATGATTCGAACCCACAACCACTTAAGATGATACTCCAGCACTCTAACGACTGTACTACCGGAACAGTACCGAACATTTTTACTGATAATTTTTATTGAATATTTTTATCGGCAAATTTTACTGACATTTTTTACCGATAATTTTTACTGAATATTTTTATTAAAAACTTTTTTTTTACTGAAATTTTTTAACTGAACGAACAGTTTCTTTACTGAAATTTTTTTAACTGAACATTTTTTAACTGAAAGTTTTTTTACAGAATTTTTTACTGAAATTTTTTTGTTTTCAATAATTTTTTTACTGAAAATTTTTTTACAGCAAATAATTTTACTGAAATTTTTTTTACTGAAAGTTATCTATGGAATTTTTTACTGAACATTTCTAATTGAAGTTTTTTTGTTTTTAATAAAAAAATTGCAAGAAATTTTTACTGAAAATTTTTTTACTGAACCTTTTCTTACTCAAAATTTATTTACTAAAAACTTTTTTACTGAAAATTTTGTAACTGAAAATTTTTTTACTGAAAGTTTTTTGACAGAAAATTGCTTGCCGAAAATTTTTACTGAACATTTTTTTACTGAAAATTTTTTTTACGGAAAATTTTTTTACCATACATTTTTTACTAAAATTTTTTTACGAATAATTCTTATTGAACATTTTTTGTTTTCAATAAAAAAAATTGCAAGCAATTTTTAATCAAAATTTTTTATTGAAAATTAAAATTTTTTCACTGAAACTTTTTTTACTCAAAATTTGTTTACTAAAAACTGAAAGTTTTTTGACAACTGAAAGTTTTTGTTTTTTACTGAAAGTTTTTTGACAGAAAATTTCTTGACGAAAATTTAATTATTAAAAATTTTTTTATTGATTTTTGTTGCAATATTTTTGTTGGCTTGCGTTTTTCACTGAAAAGCGTCCGTTAAAGGTCCTCCACTTTTTTAAAACAAATTTTTGATTTTTTTCGAATTTAGTACTAATACTAGTACGTATTAATGCTTAAACAATTGAACCTAAATGGTCCTTAGAAATGGATATATAGTGTACTTGTATTCTTCAATGGCTCTACGCCATTAAGTCTGAATGGTTTAATTCTATTTGAAAGCACTAAGTGATTTTTGCACAAACTATTAATGTTTATTTAGTTCAATAATAGATACTTTTACTCCTGGGAATTCGAATTATCAAAGGACGATAAATATATACACATATGAGTACAGACAAATGATATTAATGTTTCTTTAGTGTTTAATTCCATTTCTATTGATGATAAATATTGGTTAACGATTTTGCCGCTATTTGGACATTACCACTATGTCCATTGTAATACAATTTAACTTTCGATCCGTATCTAAATATATGCAAAAGATTTTATGTAGGGTTATCCAATTTGTACTTTGAAAAGTAAAGTGAAAATTTTAATAGACATTTAAATAATGTTATATTTTATGTTATAAAATATAACATTATTTAAATGGTTGTTATAAAACTTCTTGCAGGACTTGATCCTTTTGAGGTAATTTTCGACATCTTTTTGCATATTTCGGTCTATAATTTCGCCGTTTATTAATTTCGCCGTTTATTAAAACATCTTTCAAATGTTCTACTGTTTACAATAATGTCAAAATCTGTCTTGTTTTGTAGCTTCTAACATTTTCTTAATAAGATTAAAGTTAAAATTTTAATTTTAATTTGAATTTTAATAAGAATTCAATTTTATATAAAATGAGTCGATTATCATTTGGTCATAGTGCTTAGAATTGATGTTACCGGTCTCTACTTCATCGTATTTAAAAAGAAAAAAAATGCGGGCTATTCAAACTATTACACAAAAATATACATAACTTTTTACTTGTAAGCTTTTAGACCGTCATATATATCCATTTTACTTATTAACGTATCCACCGAGTAAAAAATGAGCCTCATTACATAAAATGTAAAAATATTTTTTTTAAATTTAATAAAACTATTGTAATTCGACAATAAACTTTTAGTCCTTTATAATACTCAATTGACTTAAATAAAATTAAATAATGAGGAAGATTTTTACGAAATAGTGATTTATATGGAATTCTCTGTAATGTTAAAATGATATTATTGAACTTTTCTATGAAATTTATATTTTTATGAGAAATAATAAATTTAATTTAATTTCAAATAAAACTTTTATTTGATGATATTTTGAAGTAATGGTAATACCACTGTTCTAGGTATTTACCTTAAGGACAATTGTTATTATTTTAATTTTTTCTCTCAATTATTTATAAACCAAGTTCATTTTTCAGTAGTTCTTAGATTTCGATAAATTTTTAAAAGTCCTTTAAACAGGGTAAGCCTGAGGAAATATGTATTGTACAAACAAAAAGGAATTTTTTCCTGTGAGTTAGATAAGTTGAAATAAAAAGTAAAATCTCTTTGAAATACAAAAGTAAATAAGTTTTTTTTATCTCTACTTAGATTTAAAGAGAAATAATATTATATCGAAAAAGGAAAAAGATCTTCTGTCCTTAGATGTGGTTGGTGTACGTGCATACACTTTGAACAGTAATAAACTTGAACAATTTTCTTTGCATTAACAATACTTTTCTTCTTTGAATATGTAAAATTTTGTAATCTTTAAGAATGGTGAACATTTGGAATTGGGGGAATAGAACAGCACAAAAATAAGGATATAGAAAAAAAATCTAATTTACTTTTATGGATATCTTGAAAAGCTCTCAGCAATATGAATAGACTTTGAAAGTAAGATTATTTTCCAAAAATTGTATTGAAATTCCACCACCATGTGATTGACTGCAAGCTTATCGGTATGTCCTTTTTGTTGTTGTTATTATTGTAGTACGAAATTATTTTAAAAAAAATGCACATATTTTAGAAAGTTGAAAGCAACATTTTAAATTAGAATGTTTTTTCTAGGTTTATACAATTTCTTTTTTTTGTATATATAAAACCAATAATACAATTAAATTGCTATTTGAATTTAATGCAAGTAGATTCAGAAATAGGAAATTTCTTTTATGTTGTTATTCATTTCTTATAATAAATGTGAAATGATATTTTTTTGTAAAAACAAAAAAAAATTGATTTTGTTAAGTTTTAAGGTAGTTTGGTCAATTTGGATCAACTAGCGGGGAAAATCCTGCACCGACCGGTGTATCCCAGCTAGTTGTACCTGTTAAGCAAATAGCAAATAATATCTTTAGCTGTTAAGCAAATAGCAAATAATATGATATTATTTAAATAATATCAAATAATATCCTAGACATTGGTCAACCAATTTTTTCCAAAATATTGGCAAACCAATTCTAGGAAAGGAAATTGCTTAAAACTTGGGTAGGGTATTAGTTGAAAAGCGCTGGTGGATCAATTGTTTGAACTTGAATTTGTTTCAAAGTTCATCCAGCTGACTCGCTCGCCGAGCAAGAGTAGCTAGCAACCGGAAGATGAGGCGAAATTGAATGTACGCGGAATATTCGAGAACAGGTGGCTTCGTTAGGGCCGGTTTGGCGCTTGCAGGGAAGGACATGATGAGAGAGTCGGAAGAGGGTTGTTCCGTGAGTATTGCCATGTTTGAAGTAAAAATTGTGCGCAAGGGAGAGCGTCCGAATCAAGAAAAGCGCGCAATTTTCACTTCAAACATAGCTGAATGAGCCAGTCATGAGATCTATACAAAATATGGCGAGCCTGCGGTCCTGAGCTGGTGTAGCAGTGCCAGAAAATTACAAGTTCTCTAACTGAACCTCTTTAGAATTAGTGTAGCCCCAGATACGCTTTAGAAGTAAAAATTGTTACAATGGGGTTCGAGAGCCCCACGGTGGTTCGTCCACCGTGCATGGCCAAGGTGAGAAGACTGTGGCTGAAACATATAGCTATGGCTGACACCTATATCGCAGGTATAGTCGTAGGATTGGTGATGAGAGATAACTGAATCTCGGGTGCAATCACTGCAGGTGATAGTAGAGGCTTGCTATCAACAGTTAGGGTAACTAGCTTGTAACTGATTACTGACTGTTAGAAAATGGACCTACCTATGATAGATGGAGCTGGTTAGAGACAGGACCAGATAGTTGCACAAATGTGTATGGAGAGATGAGGGAGCGGTCCGATGGTTGAGACCGATTACCGCAGAAATTAATGGAAGATTGAATGTTTGCCTGCTACAAGCATGGGGCACGATAGAGAAAGTTGAGCAAGAACACAAAGAAGAGTTAATTAAGGTGTTGAATTTTTGCATTCCTTAATTCCAGTCATGCATGACAAAAAAAGGTTTTATCTTAACCTTTCCATTTCCTAGCCTACTTCCTTTTCCCCGGTCACTGCGTCGCCTTTTGGAAGTTCTCGTTAACCTATCAGAGTCATCCCTATAAAACTTCACGTTCGAATTACAATTTTTTTTTACACCACCACAAAATCTTCTAACTTTTTAAGAGTAAAATATTTATCGCTCCCCCATATTGTTTCCTTATCCAAAACTACCCTCATCCCATCTGACCATGCTGTAACGTTCAATTCACATTCGCTCATCTTTTAATGGAAGGTCCATGCTGCTCAAAATTTCTTATTTAAAGAGTTTTATTCCATTATAATTCTTTTACATCCCTCAAAATACCCTTTCCAACTACTCTATTTAATTTCTAAAAACAATTTTAATTTGACTTAACAAATGTCCTATTTCATCAAATTTACACACTTTCATATTGCAAAATCGTCTCATGGTTATGTGAATGCTTAATGGCTCTTATCTAATGTTCCATATAAGTACAAATAAATAAAGCAAAAATTAGATTATTTACAATTTTTTGGTAGAATTTGTCTTAAAATAAATATTTTTTTCGAATTATACGCAGATTATTCTGAAAAAGATTTAGATAATATACAACGTTGATGTAAATTAAAATTTTCCGTTTATATGTATTATAGTTAATCAAATTTTCATCTATCTAAGCTCACCAGATGCCAAATGATCCTAATTAATCGTACTTTTACTGTAGGCACGAAATACCGTAGGGCTATTTTCATCTCCGAACCTAAAAGAATTTAGATTCGTTATGATGTGGATAAAGCTTTAAATAGCTCTATTATGTCAAAGAAAAAAAATTGATAAAATATCTTTTCAAAAATATAAAATTTTATATCAATTACTAAACCAGAATGAAGAGAACTTTTTAACATTCTTTTATATAACATGAATTTTTTTATGATAGTATAAATTAATTAAATTGAAAATAATAATAATAATAATAATTGAAAAATATTTTGTATATTTTTCGGTGACTACAAAAAAAAACCAAATTTATTGCGATAACATAGAAAATGGCTAAATAGAAAAACCTTCGCGATTAGAGTGACGTTACCAAAAATTTCATTAAAAATAAATGACTCCCAAAGAAGGTACAATAAAATATATATTGGATAAAATTTCATTAGAAAAATTTATCAGATGTCCAATTTTACCATTTTTATAATAGAATTTTGGTTCCTTTTCATTTACCAATAATCTAAACCCTTAATAATTAAATATTTTGTTTCTTTTATTCAAATTTCAGACAGAAGGAAAAAATGTTTCAGTGTAGATTGAGCACAGGAATGAATCGACTTATTTGCTGTGAGAGAGGAAATTAAACAAAAATTGTAATTTAATAGAAATAAAAAAAAAATGTTTTTTATATTTATGGTACATTCTTAAAAATAATTCAAATATTATAAATTAAAGTGAATAAGTAAATTTTTGCAAAACAAAGAAGTGTGTGGTGGTGACTTTTATATACGAGCAGATGTAATATTTTCAAATTAGTTTTTTTTTTGTTGTTGAAAGAAGTTTGTAGTGGTAGGTAAAGTAAAAGGAGAAAGATAATCTTAAAGGGAAAAAATCATTCAAAGTGTTGTTTTGTGGGTGTATTTTGTTTGAGAAGGGGCCCGACAACAACAATACGGAGGGCCTAAAGAGTGCACTGGCCCGTCTTAGACACAGAACGGGCCCCTCACTTCCCAACCCCTCCAATGGAAACTCCCAAAATGTAAGTAAAACTTATAAATTCAATTAATTAAATAATTAGATAAAATTTTTGATGTTTTTTTTGTGTTTTTTGTTGTTGATCATACAACATTAATAATAATAGTAATAATAATAATAATAATAAATATATTTATAGATTTTATCTGATTTTTTCTACTTTTGAAGTGGTTTTTGTTGATAAAAAATTTCCGTTGACGAAAGTGTCTTCTTACTTAATGGCTTTCGTTCAGTGTATCATCTAGTGTCATATAGATGTCGCACTGATCGGTAGATCACTGTGGATCTCAATAGCAGGTTATTTTTTTTTTTTGGGAGGTATACAATGGTGGAGACCTCCAATTTTGATAATACAGTTACAGAGATTCCAGATACCATCAACATAGTCGTCCGAAAAATATATGTAAGTTAAGGATCGACTATTGGCCGTAACTTTAGATTATGGAGTATTAAGATAGACAATTGTAGCACCAAGTTGAAGGCAAAAAAAACCGAATTAACCCTAATTTTTGTATAAAAATTCATGAATTTAAAATTACATTTTTATAAATAATAAATTACATTTACCTTGAATTTTTGCTAGCCACCATATATAGATATAAATATCTAAAAATAAAAACCAATAAAACCGCCATCGGAAAGTTGATCAGGCAACCGCCAATGATCAATGGTACAATTTTGAATGTTGCAAAAGAATTTTTTAGTTTTTAAGGTGTTTAACCTCAGTTTTTATAATAATTTATATTTAAGAAAAAAAAAATAGCACGCACGAAACGATTGTGTACAATCAATATGTCAAAACTAAAAATTGAAATGTAAAATAAAATATCATATTTAGTTCATAAGTGAAAAGTAGATGTTAGGCCAATCATCAAATAATTTTTTTAGTGATACAAAATTTTTGTATTAGTTTTTAATAATTTTTCTAAAGTTCAATTAAATTTTTTTTTCATTTTAAAAACGTTTAATATATATTTACTAGTGTTTTTTTCATAGACAGCAAAGACAAATTTATATAAAGTACTTGCCCTTGCTAGCTACACATTTTTCCTATCTCTCGGGAAATTTTTGGATACCACGCCAAAAAAATTCCTTCTCTTTCGAGGCAAACCACTCATCAAGCCATTTTCGGACGTCTTGGTAAGAATCGAAATGCTGCTCAGCGAGCGCGTGGCCCATCACCGAAAACAGGTGATAGTCGGAAGAGGCCAGGTCTGGTGAATAAGCGGGGTGGGGTAGCACCTTCCAGTTGAGTGCATCCAAGTAGTTTCGGACCATTTTTGACTTGTGCGATGGTGTGTTGTCGTGGAGGAAAATCAGCTTGTCATGTCTTTGTTGATAATCCGTCCTTTTTTCACGCAGAGCACAGTGCAATTTGATCAGTTGTTGGTGGTTGCGGTGGGCATTGACAGTTTCACCAGGTTTCAACATCTCATAATAGACGATACTCTGCTGATCCCACCAAAACGCACAGCTTCGTCTTCCGTCCGAAGCGATTTGGTCTTGGGGAAGATGTTGATGTTTGGTCGTATACAACCCACGATTTCTTGCATTTAGGATTCTCGAAATATATCCACTTTTGATCGCCTGTCACAATCCGATGCATGAACGACTTTCGTTTTTGTCTGGCGAGCAAGATTTCGCTTGTTTTTTGGCGTCGCTCCATCTGCCCAGCGTTCAATTCATGCGGCACCCATTTTCCGATCTTTTCAATCTTCCCCATGACATACAGACGCATGGAAATGGCTGGTTGAGTAACACCCAATTGCTTCGCGAGCATTTCTTGAGATTGGGTATCGTCTTCGTCCAAAAGACCCTGCAATTGATGGTCCTCAACCATCTGATTTTCACGCTTCTTGTGCCACAAGTCAAAATTGCCGTCTTTGAACCAACGAAACCAACCTCGACACGTTGTTTCCGATAAAGCACTGTCACCATAGGCCTCCATAAGCATTCGATGCAAATCGGTAGCCGATTTCTTCAAATTGAAGCAGAAAAGCAGAACTTCTCTCATATGCTATTTTTTTGGCACAAAACTAGACATGATTACCAAAGGGAAAATGTATGTTGTTGTACGAAATTGCTGACAATGTGTGCCCTGATTAATGTTGACAAATGTCAAACTCATAGAAAAAGTATGGCGTGCCTATGGTAGCTTAATACGTTCACTCACGCCATCTATGACCAAACAGCGGATTTAAGCTTATACATTGGTAAAATTATATATTTTCTTCAATTTAAAAATGTTTAATATATATTTATAACAATAGAGTTCATAACTTAATTTCAAGTTAATAGATGGGTTAAGGGTCGGCAGAAGAGGGTTTTGCTTCATTGTAATTTCTCGGTATGTTTTAGCTTCAATCAAATTCCTATTTATATAGGGCGATTGTCTATTCTTATACTCTATAATCTAAGACTATAACATTTAAATAAATTCAACGTGAAAACTGAGGCAGCTAATAGTTAAATTGGGAAGTTTATTAAAAATAAAATTTTTTTTTTCAATACAAAAAATTAAAGAAGTCAAAATAGAAGAAATTCTTATTTAATAAAAATCTATAAATTACAAGAAACATCATAACTTATAGGTTGATTTCTCTAAATATCTATACAAAGAATATTTTATAAGAATAAAATTGACATTCATGGAAAGATAGATAACACATGTCGAAATAAATCAAATAACTTGAATGGGTGTTTTTTTCCGTTTCTCTTGGACGTATCCATGTTCAGTCTCAAGTAAATGAATAATATAATCTTCCAGATGAGCGCTTATTACATATTTATGAAATTGATAAATTTCTATGAAATATTATATAGTACTTACACTTAATATTATATATCTGATTTTATTTTCGATTAATAATAGTAGAAGAGAAAAATATATAGGAAAAACGGTTTATAGGGTTGATGAAAAAAAAAACATAAATAGAAAAAATAATCATACAAATTCTTTAAACTATGTTAGTCAAGTACAAGTTTTTTTGAATAAATATATTTTTTTTTAAAGATATTCATTTCATTAAATATTACAGTGTATACGTTAAGAAAGGATATCCAAGATATAGATTTTCCGATAGTAGTTTCCGGTAATTTATTTTTTGTTTGTGCACAGCTTCTATTGCTGTTTTTATATAGACATAGTAGTCCTGTTCAAAGAAAAAATCTGTGATTATCATCTTCTGACAATTTTAGTTTAATTTTTGCCAGAATTTTCTATTAAAATAGATACATTAATTTCAGTTTTGTGCTTGGTGTCCTAAAGTCCTTTACAACAGCTATAATCTTATTATCTATTGAAAAGTTTTAGTTTGAAGATAGTTGAAATCTTTTAAATTGATCAAGATACAGCACTATATATTTGAGATGCCTACAATTTCAGCTATCTTGAGTATCTACACTCTCCTATTGACTAATACCAGATATAATTTTTGTTTAATTGTATCGCGAATTATCATCATTTTTTCGACACACTTCATGTGTGTAATCTTCTAGACTTGTATGGTTACGTTGAAATTCCGCTGCCAGTATTTTTTCGATTGTAGATGAAGATGGCCTTATTAAGAGTATAAAGTTAAATTTTTATGAATTTCCGTGAACATTAAATCATTTTCCCATCTCAAAAACAAAAAAATCCTATCAATAGCAGTGCCATCTATAGCTTAGGCCGAGAACTTTTTGAATGAACCACCCTCATAATAAGCAATTATTTAAGTTCATTGACAAAATTCGAATTCAATTGGTTAACTTTATTAAATGGCCACCAATGAATTATCTTATTTCTGAAGATAATCAACATCGTGATATTTACTTTGAATATAAATAATGACGAAATAAAAATAAATAAACAATATAAATAGATTGATCTTCAATCAATTACGTATTGAAATAGATATTAATGAAAAGTAAATTTTTACTAAAGATACAAGGAAATACGCTTAATATAAATTCACTGAAACAGAAACAATCTTAAATGATAGTGTGATAACTCTATTGGCATATTCAATTTATCCTTTTCACCAAACTATAAATAGTCACTATTTAAATGGACTAAAATTTATCTTATTTGAATCAATGTATGTATAAGGGCGATGAACTTTAATAGACCGTTAAGGAGCGGTTATCCTCTCCTCAGGCTGATGTATCTATATTAGCTTTTAATAAAGGCCAAATAGTAAGAAGCATAAAGGAACACAAACGAAATAAAGAAGAAGAACAGCAAGGAAAAAGTAAATATTTTGATTAGGAATTGATGGAGTAAATATTTTGTTGAATTTATCTATATTCGTATATCAAAAGTTTGGTAAAAGCATTTATCAATAAATTGGTGTTTTATATTTGAATTTATACTCTTATATATCGTTCATATAATGTTGAAATATATTTTTCTCTTAATAGAGGAGAAGAAAAACCATATACAATTATCGAAAATATATTTTATTAGAAATCTTCTTTGGTTATTTAATATTCTTTTATATAAAACATATAACATAGCACACGTCATAATAACATATTTAATATTTCTCAAAAAAATACTATTATTATTAATAAGATAAAACTGAAATCGAAACCTTAGATTACATTTCTCTATAAGCATTTCCGTACTAATAAATATAAATAGATGGGATATGTTTACCTGTATTTGAATAGATTATATGATAATATATTCTTATGATTTATTATGAGGTATAAATTATATGAAAATAAGAAACAAGAAAAAACATAATATTTTGTACTATAATACGTTGGTTTATGGATATTTTAATAAGGATATAGTATATATTATCTTTCCATTAATAGTTTAATTATTCTTTGGTTTTCGATATCACTACCAAATACTATTTTTGTTATAAGAAAGAATTCGTTTAATATTAAATAATTTCAAATCTTGTACGTGCGGAATGTCATCTTTGAAGTTATTAGATATAACTTGAAATACGGTGTGCCAGAAAAGTAATGTGATTGGCAGGAATTACTTATCTTATACGTTAGTCTTTCTCTCCTAAGTTTCAACCTCGTTCGACAACTACGTGACCCTTTAGAGCGTCATAAGTGAAGTTGTGTTTTGGAAATCCTTTATGAAATATTGAATAGGATAATTTGGAACAATGTTGAGCCATCAAATTTTGGGATAAGCTTCGTCAATCTGAGAGTTTGACTTAAGAAAAGTGACAACGAACCTATGGAGAACATTCCTTATCAATAATATAATATGTTTTCAATAACAAAATTTTCAATAAAAAATTTTTCAGTAAAAAATATTCAATAAAAAAATTTCAGTCCAAAAATATTCATAAAAAAAATTTCAGTAACAAAATTTTCAGTAAAAAATATTAGTAAAAAAAATTTCAGTAACAAAATTTTCAGTAACAAAATTTTTCAGTAAAAAAGTTTTCAGTGAGAAATTTTTCAGGAAAAAAATTTTTAGTGAAAATATTTTCAGTAAAAAAATTTTCAGCATAAAAAATTTTCATTAAAAAGTTTTCACTGACAAATTTTTTAGTAAAATGATTTTCAGTAAAAAAAATTTTCTGTAAAAAATTTTTATTAAAAAATTGTTAGAAAAAATATTTTCAGCAAAAAAATTATCAGTGAAAAAAATGTTTTCAGTAAAAATTTTCAGTAAAAATTTTCAGTAAAAATTTTCAGTAAAAATTTTTAATAAAAATTCTCAGTAAAAATTTTCAGTAAAGATGTTCAGTAAAAATATTTCCAGCAAAAATATTTTAGCGAAAAAACTATCTATAAAAAGAGATATCAGTAAAAATAATTTTCAGTAAAAATAATTTTCAGTAAAAATTTTCAGTAAAAAATTTTCAGTAAAAAAATTTTCAGTAACAATTTTCAGTAAAAATTTTCAGTAGAAATTTTTCAGTAAAATAATTTTCAGTAATAATAATTTCAGTAAAAATAATTTTCAGTAAATATTTTCAGTAACAAACGTTTCAGTCAAAAAGTTTGCAGTAAAAAAATATTCAAAAAAAAAAATTTCTGTAAAAAAACTTTCAATAAAAAATGTTCAGTAACAATTTTCATTAAAATTTTTCAGTCGAAATTTTCAGTAGAAATTTTTCAGTAAAATAATTTTCAGTAATAATAATTTCCGTAAATTTTCAGTAATAATAATTTCCGTAAATTTTCAGTAAAACAATTTGCAGTAAAAATAGTTCCATCAAAAATATTTTAGCAAAAAAATTATCTATAAAAAAAGATATCAGTAAAAATAATTTTCAGTAAAAATAATTTTCAGTAAAAATAAATTTTCAGTAAAAATACTTTTCAGTAAAAAATTTCAGTAAAAATTTTTAGTATATCACAGATTGGTAAATAAAAAAAAATTTTTCAGTTAAAATTTTCAGTAAAATAATTTTCATTAATAATAAATTCAGTAAAAAAATTTTTACTAAACAAATTTCCAGTAAAAATATTTTCCGCAAAAATATTTTCAGCAAAGAAATTATCTATAAAAAAAGATATCAGTAAAAAAAATTATCAGTGAAAAATTGTCAGTATAGAAATTGTCAGTAAACATACTGACAATTATCGGTGAAAATAACTGATATTACAGTCAACAGATTATTAACATTTCAATTTTAATGACTAAGTTATATATTTTATTTACAACGCCAAAAAGAAAAATTACCCTAACTAGGCAATAAAATCAGTTCTATAAAAATGTAATTTATGGTCATTTATTAACATATATATAATTGGATATTTTAATTAATTTTATAAAAAATAATTTGACCTATTTTTTAAAAAATTCATAGAAAATTGTTTCTATTCTTTTACTAATGAAAAATATTTCCACTCTTTTTTCAAGAAAAAATATTATCAAATGTTCCCATAAAATATTGCTATCGAACTGTATTAGCTTTTTAAAATGTACTTAAAATAAATGCACTATTAACGTCTGTTTAACTCTGAAATGTATTGTAAATCATTTTCATTATGACATTTGAAATGGTTTGCGTGTCATAGTTAGTCTAGGTCAAGTAATATAAAAAGCTAACATTATACAATATTGAATTACTTACAGTACATATGCGAATGCAATTTTAATTTGTAACTGCCATCGTTGCCCCACTGTTTAAAGGATGGTTTTCTTTGGAAAAATTATTCTAAGGAAATATAATCATTAATCAACTGACAAATATATATTTCTTAAAAGCTCTTTGAATTAAAATTTTCTTAAAAACATATTTAATTTCTCTCAAATAAAAACACATTTTTTCTTCCAATTTTATTCATTTTATTTGTTCCTTTCCAAAATACGGAAATTGATTTTGATCGTTTTTTGATATAGCAAAAATAATTTTTTTTATAAAATTTCTATTAAAAATAATCAATGATATAAATTAGAAAATATTTTTGTACACTAATTTTAAGAATAGTATTTTAACAAAAAAAAATAAAAAATAGGAGAAATATTATACAATCTAAAGTAAAAAAAAATGCAAATAATTACCAATCCCAGAACTAAATAAAATTTATATAAAAACTATTTGAACTGTTACAATTGTGATAATAACAGTTATTAATATAACACTTTTATGCTTTAAAAAATTCTTACAACAACTGTTACATTGCAATTTAAATCTTTTTGATTGTCGAAACTTAAAACAACTTTATAATAACCAGTTTGCATATAAGATGGAAATTTTTCAGTACTAATGACATAATTTTTTAAATAATAATCACCTTGTAGAGGTTTTTCAAATTTTTCTTCTTGCGGAAGATTAGAATAGGCCTTTAAATCTTCCATAATATATTTTTTATAATATTCAGTCATAAAATCATAGAATGGTGTTGGTGATATATGGAATGGATGCAAACTGTACTGATTATTCCCTTGAACACTTCGGTAAACTTTGACTTCAGCCTTTTAAAAAAAATCAATAAATGGTATATTTTTTTCAAAAAATTATCAAAGATTTTATGACTTGATCAAAAATTAAGTGTATACATACAATTACAGAATTATCGACTGGCTTTTTTATTGCGAATGTACCATCCAATCCATATTTGCCTCGTCCTATCCGTTTATTTCGAACATTTATTTCAATATTGTCATTTGAACTGACTGCTTCAAAGGATAACAGTTCATAATCCCAACTCTGCTAAAAATATAATCAAAAAAAAATATATATAATAATAAATTGCATAGTTTCGTTTAAATGATCTCTCACCGTTAAAGCATTACAAAAATTTTCATTCAATAATATAAAATATAAACTAAAATAAACAATAATAAATTTAACTTTAATATCCATTTCTAATAAGTGTATTTGATCAATTCCGCAATTAGAATGGACATTTTTATTCCATGATTTTTCGACTTATTTATATTTCGGAAAATCTGTTTGCATGATACTTAGTATCCGATATGATCTTTGATTAGAATTTTACAATTTAATTATTTTCTAATAATAATACATATTTTGAAAAATGATAAATCGTGTTAATTTCACGTGCACAGATAATAATCATTTCATATTTTTTATTTAATAATTAATTTTAATTATGGTTGGTTTTTTTTTAATTTTTATTTATTTAGCTTTTTTTTTTTAGAATGTCAGTTTTTTTTATTACAAAAATATGATTATTCCAAAGATATCGGATTGTTAAATAAATTGTTTTATATTTTGTTCATTTTTGAAATACTGTAATTAAAAAGGTGAATATTCCCATTTGATCAGGTTTTAATTTTGGTGTGGAACAATTAATTAAAAGTGTTCTGAAAAGTACATAATTTTTAAATATATAATTAAATATAAGATAATGAGTTTGTTTTTTATTTTCTTTAGTATATACCAAATAATTTTTTATTGTAGATTTTATAGCGTGCTTTTTATTAAAAAAAAATATGCATCGTTATAACTTCTGTCATTCTCTTTGGAAGTTTTCAAGAATTAAATTTATTCTAAAGCCTATTAGTAGTAAGCCAAAAAAATTTAAACTAAACGGATGATATCAAATCCTTTTTCACTTACATGACAAACATCCTAAATTCTCTCAAATTCGTTATGTATAAGCGAATTTTCAAATCAATTTTTTTTGACTCAACTAACTCTTCAAAATTCTTTTCATTTCAAATGGCAAATTTTCCACAAAATAACTGATGCTTCATATTTTATGTAATTAACACTTAAGCTACGATAAGACCATTCGAGAAATGCTAGAATTATTTGAGCAGAATGTTCGTCTCAAATTCATATAATAGAAAGAAATTTTTAACACCGATTACACCGTTCGAGCAATGGACAAATTATTGCCTCAGCTCGAACATTTATGTTCGAGTCTTCGGAGAGGAAATAAAAATTTCTCGATCATGGGCTTGAACCCGCAAAAAATTTTCGAGCAGTGATTACACGTGCGCTCGATCAAAGTTCGCCCAGTCAGAATTGTTCGAGCAATAAATTTTTTCTTCATTTATTTGACATTTGTAATTTGTTTCGTTTTTATAAACGATTTTCAGTTGTATTTTTTATGTATTTTGCAGTCCAAAAAGATTTAGTTATTATCGGAACTTCATGGCGGTGATCACTTCAAGCAGAAATTGTACAGCAATTTTCACAATCTTGGCAAGGATGATTTCGATTGATGATATAGATAAGTGAATGTCTTAACTGGGCAATTCAATGTCACTACCATCATCGAACAATATATTTGAGACATTTTGTTTCTAGAGACAACTGAAAAATCGAAACATAAAACAAACAATTTTTAATAAACAAACGTTCTCCACACCAACCACATTGCAAAATGTCAAAATTACAATAATGTTCGTTATCGAACACGCAGCTCAAATGAAGCTTTCGTTCGAGCTGCATGTTCGAGCATGCTGCCTTAAGTGTTCGAGCATCTACAATTTGAGACGATTACACCATTCGAGTAAATCTCCTTTATTTGTTTGTCTCGAACATACTTGTTTTAAGAAATTTTACTGCCGTAATCCTCTTGTAAGCAAAAATAACTCCATTAGATGCTTAAAGATGCAACGGCAAACTGTACTTGTAAAAATGTTAAATAAATTCGGCAAGGTAGAGAAACACAAAAGACTGTTCACTCATCCTTCTTATTTCTTCAAGTTGTTTAAAATGCTTGTTATTTAAAATAAGCTTTTTAATTACAATATTTGTAGTAACAGATAAACAAGAAATAAGAAGAAAATTTTACATAGATAAAGCTCAAGTAGTTTTTAATTGTAAATATTTATGTTATTATATTCTTTTTCATATTCTTCTTTTTTTCTTTTGAGAAAAAAAAACAAAAATTTTCTTTTAAACTTTTTACATCCTCATTTCAAAATTTTTTTTTTCTATTCAAAAAGTCATTGTCATTTAATAATACATTTGATAGAAAAGTTCGATCTAAAAAGATAAAATTTGATTTTTACAATATCCAAATTTGGACAATACGAACAGAAAAAATGATACAAATTTTATGTATGTATAACAGATATATATATGTATATGTATTTATATAATATAATATTTATTCTATATTAATATTTTGCTTTTGTGATGAGCTAACAAAGGACTATTCTATTAAATGTGATATTTTATGATAGTAATTTCTATTAATACTTGTAATATAACTTTTGATAAACATGTATTATTATATAATAGCTTATTTGCCAAAGAAAAGGGAAAAATGAGAACAATTTTTTGAATCAGGAAAAAATCATTAATAAGAGAGAGAAAATTCTAGAATAAATAATATACAATTTATTAGATACAATTTCTACAAAAATTGTATAGTTTTCTATAAAGAAAATTTCTCATAAAATCACCCCAAATGTGCAAGGTTAGCAATTTTCTTTTTATATTTGCTCCAATTCCCAAAGTAAATGAAATTATTTGAAGTGTTCTTTAATGATTATCATTTGAAAATATCTCTTAATGAAAATTATTTTTAAATACATATAAAGATATTTGGTCCACCTGATGTTCATTTATTAAAAATTCTCTTTGTAATTATATATTAACAAATCCTTATGAAAAATTCTGAATTTCTAATTAATATACTTTTCAGATGAAAATTTGCAAATATATTTTATGGAAATCTGTTCATTAGAACTTTTACATTTAAATATATTATATTTTTATTTACAATTCATAAAGAATTTTTTTTTATATAAATGATTAGGGAATAAATTTTTCTGTTTTAATAAAACAGAAAATTTATAAAAAAAGCATTTTCTTTGCTTAATATGAAGATGAAATTTTGATGACGGTTTTGGTAAATTTTCGTAGTATGTTAATGATTTTTTTATCTAGCAAAAATCCGCAGCATATTTTGAAAATTCTTCAAACCCCAAGTCGAAACCCACGTGGAGTATAAAAGTTAATAAATGTAAATGTGTTCACGCAACTTTTTTTCTCTCTGCTATGAATCATGTTCTCTTATGTATTTACCTGAAAGGCGGTAAAATACCATAAAACACTGACTACTCAAAATACTGAAACTAAACAAACGACATCGACAAATACTTCGAATTTTAAAAACAAAGTTCCGAAATCACGATAGACATCAAAGTACTTTTATACAATTCCATACTGAAAAACCTATATGGACTTATGGACTAAAATTCTGGGGCCATTATTAGCTTTTGTCGAATCTAGTCTCGTCTTCTCAGTCACACTAATCTTCTTGTTCGAGAACTATCCTCCACTTTCTTTTCTAGAAATACTCATTTAGAACTTAAGACTTTTTACTATATCAATTTATTAGAATACTAAGTTTTGGCCCAATATTCACATACCCATATACATATATGCACGAGCAGGAGAAAGTTCGATGGATGTTTTCTACTCATAACCCTATACGGTAATCAATAATGTTATCTAAATTTAATTGTTAATATGCTGTAGTTGATGATATCTGTAAAATTCAAATAATATACATACTTATGTCATATCTATGTATAAAATTGTAAATAGTTTTAACTATAGACTATCAGATTTTCCAATAGTTTATAGTTTATAGTTTAGGCTTTCCAATTTTATAGTTTAGGCTTATAGGCAACAATTAAATGACACCATCGGTGGGGTGTACTCGAACTCAAGTTAATTATTTTTTCTTTAAATAAATAATTAACTTGAGTTCGAGTTCAATTAACTTGAGTTTGGATTGAAAATGCAATAAATCAATTAGCACAAATCACAATCAAATTTAAGAATGTCTGTTGGAGCAAAAGCAGTACTGTCCAGGAGTGTTCATACACGTAGACGAGGTCTGTTCAAAAAGTATCGGGAATTTTGAATTTCCGCGGTTATGAATATTCTATTTTCGATTTTTTTGTGGGATTATTTTGTGGGATTATTTTGGTTCATGTCTCTCACTTATGCCGACAAATTCGGTCGTTTTGAATGTTCAGTTAATTTTGGACAGCTGCTTTGCTTCCACGTATTTTGGCTCGTCTTCGACGTTTGTCCATTTTCGACCAAAAACAGCATCGTATTAACATTGCTAAGGAGCTGTTGGACTCTATCCGCGACGACCCAAATTTGCTCCAGAGGGTCATAACTGGTGACGAATCATGGGTTTATGGTTATGACGCGGAAATCAACGCTCAATCATCACAATGGAAGCTGCCGTACGAGCCAAGACCGAAAAAAGCGCGCCAAGTTCGGTCAAATGTGAAGGTTTTGCTTACAGTTTTCTTCGATTGCAGGGGCGTGGTGCATCATGAGTTTTTACCACAGGGTAGCACAGTTTAATAAAAAATATTACTTGCAAGTTATGTGCAAGTTGCGCGAAGCAATCCACCAGAAACGCCCGGATTTTTGGAAGAACAAAAATTAACTTTTGCACCATGATAACGCCCCTACTTACGCATCGTTGCATGTGAGCGAAATTTTGGCCAAAAACAACACACTAATAATGCCGCAGCCACCGTATTCCCCTGTGACTTTTTCTTGTTACCGAAACAGATTCTTTGATCCGTTTTTTGGAAAGGGCAAAAATCGAAGACGAGCCAAAATACGTGCAAGGACAGCAGCTGTCAAAAATGAACTGAACATTCAAAATGGTCAAACTTGTCGAAATAAATGAACTGAACATTCAAAATGGTCGAACTTGTCGACAAAAAATCGAAAATTAAATATACGTAACCCGCGGAAATTCAAAATTCGCGATACTTTTTGAGCATACCTTGTACACCAGCCCTATTAGGGCTGATATTAACGCAAGGCAGTGTTCTTGGTCTAATTCTGTATTATCTTTATATTTCAACTAATCCCAAAACTATAACAACTACTTATGTGGATGATCCTCAATATCCAAGAGTGGCTTATGAGTTGGAGAGTGAAACTCATCTTCTACAAAAATTCACTGATCTACAAAAATTCACTTAATATATTTCCACCGAAAGGGCAAGTACGTTACCTGGGACTAAGTCTAAAAAAACTGCTTATGTGGTACTCTCACACGAGTTCAAAAATACTTGCACTTAACAACAGTTATCAAAAACTATTTTGACTACTGGACAATTGATTGAAGCTGACAGTAAAGACCAAACTTTTAATTCACTATTCAATTTGAAACCAATCTGGACTTACAGTATTGAACTTTCCAATTCTAATGAGCGTTTTCAAATCCTCTCGAATCATTTACCATGAAATCTGCTTGTTTACAATTTTTGTGTAAATAGGTGTTAATATAAAAAATATAAATAATTGTTCTAATCCACATACGAGCGTATATATATTTTTATTTAATTTCATTCGCCGTCTTTGCAAAAAAAAAAATGTCAACAATTTAATCACAAATGTGTCTTTAGAATTTTTGTATTTTATTATAAATTTTAATATTCAAACTGTTAGTTTTATGTATATTTTTATTTGTCTATTTACATGTATGTACACATATTGTTGAATTTATAAAATATCTTGATATGAAAACAAGAAACTTTTTGTTTGCTCTAGAAAGAAACCTCTATTAATAATTAATTCCAAAGTTAAACAAGAAAATTGGGAAAATTGTTCATATAATTTAGTTAGTTTCATATAACAGAATAAGATGTTTTATACTTTTAGCGTGTTACAATGTCTGTACATAGCTTAAAAGGTTATGTTCATATTTTGCTTACAATTTGATCAGTCCTCTGAGGTTTGACCTAATTTTAAATATTCAACTATTATAGCTATTTATTTTTTGTTAGATAATAATAAGGTTAAATTATTTTTCATATAAAATTAATATGCACGTTTTGATTAATTTAAAAAAGAAAATATAAATAAATATTGTCCATGAATGTAATACAATATTTATTCAAATTGAACTTAAACGCAAAAAGTACGGTATACACTTTGCTTCAATGAACATTCTGCTCTGCATAAAATTAACTTGCCACTAAAAATACGAACACTTTTAATTGGAAAAGTGACAGGCGAGAGGATAGTGGAAACGCTCTCGAATACCAAACAAATCATTTTGGACAGACACCAAACTCATACTTAACCACGATACTACTACTAACCAATTACGTAAAAATGACGAAACTTGGACAACAACTGACAGAGGAAAAGCAGATATTTTTACAAAACATTTACTTAATAATTTTACACCACATGAACACATCAACAACAAGACATACTCCGATAAAATCTATAAAGACTTATAAGATCAATTCACCTTAATTCTACTACCAAGTACTTCGCCCGTTCTGAAGTAAGCCAACTTATATATTACCTTCCAAGCAAAAATGCCCCTGGAATTGATTACCTCCGATATCCTAAAGCAACTTCTTTAAAAAGCAATAGTTTTTATCACATATACTTTCCCATACTTTGGAAATTTCCCTTAATTAAAATGATCCTGAAACCCAACAAGACCCACAAGCCTACTTTCAAGTGCTTGAATAACTTTTCTTCAAACGCCCATTTTTAGGTGTAACAATACACACCATATTATTCTGAGCAGAAAGAGTATTGTCCAGGCTTTTGACAGAGTGTGGCATCCTGACCTACTTTGGAAGCTCAAAAAAATCTTTCCTCCAGTTATTTTCTCAGCATTAAATCCAACCTTTCCGAAAGATATTTGAAGCCTATTCTTGCCGGTGTTGCTCAGGGTAGCATTCTTGGCCCTCTCCTATTCTTGGCTTATACCTAGGATATTTCTTTCAACGACAACACCTTAATAAGAATATACGAGGTCTGTTCAAAAAGTATTGCGAATTTCGAATTTCCGTGGCTTACGTATATTCGATTTTCGATTTTTTGTGGCGTTATGTTGGTACTCATGTGTCTCACTTATGCCGAAAAGTTCGGCCATTTTGAATGTTCAGTTAATTTTTGACAGCTGTTTGCTTGCACGTGTTTTGGCTCGTCTTCGATTTTTGCCCATTCCAAAAAATGGATCGAAGAATCTGTTTCGGTAACAAGAAAAAGTCACAGGGGAATACGGTGGCGGCGGCATTATTAGTGTATTGTTTTTGATCAAAAATTCGCGCACAAGCAACGATACATGAGCAAGGGCTTTATCATGGCGCAAAAGACAATTTTTGTTCTTCGTAATTACTTGCGCATAACTTGCAGGTAATATTCCTTATTGACCGTTCTACCCTGTGGAAAGAACTCTTGATGCACCACGCCCCTGCAATCGAAGAAAACTGTAAGCCCTTACAGTTTTCTTCCCCTGCAATTGGTCTTGGCTCGTGCGGCAGCTTCCATTGGAATGATTGAGCTTTGGTTTCCACGTCATAACCATAAACCCATGATTCGTCACCAGTTATGACCCTCTGGAGCAAATTTGGGTCGTCGCGGACAGAGTCCAAACGCTCCTTAGCAATGTTAATGCGATGCTGTTCGTATGCCGATGCCACTGCCATTTGGTCATGTCACAAATACCAAAATACTCCCTCTCAACATTTACAAAATCATATTGATACTCTTCAAAACTGGTTCAAAAAGTGGAGAGTGAAGGTAAACGAAAAAAAGAGTGTTCATGTTACTTTTACTCCTCGCTAAGAACCATCCCTTTCTATACTTAATAATGGCAATATTAATTCAGAAAAAAAAACAGGTACATTACTTAGGACTGTACATTGATAAAAGTTTGATATGGAATACACACTCAAAACTGAAAAAAACTGAAACGAAAAGACACTTCATACAACTACAAAAACTTTTACATAAATAATCAAAACTGACAGTTGATTAAAAAGTATTCCTATACAATACGGTAATCAGACCCATATGGACATACGGAATAGAACATTTGGAGTATTTCCTTTAATCAAAAATCTTCCAAGCAATTGTCGGTGGTCCCTATTATATGCGTACGTATGTGAATGGGCTTGTTAGTCATTACAAAAAATTTCATAGTAATCCTCTTGTAAGTGAGCCGTTCTCAATTTCCCTCCCTAAAAACATATATAAACGCTTGAAAAGGTAATAGCCACGTGACTTCCTAATATTATGAAATTAAACCTAAATTTAGGTTTGCTGTTCGTAAATTTCAAAAAATCTGCTTGTTATTGTAAAAAAGTTGTAGATCCCCTCAAAAAATTTAACTTGCATATATTAAATTTTATTTTATTTCAAGGAAATAAAGTATCATTTTTAACTAACAAAAAAAAATTATTTAATTCAAATTATAATTAAATAATTGGTGTTTTTTTAAAATATAAAATGACAGATTTCTTATTAATGAAAATAAGAAGTAGTACGTTTGAATTACGATTAATGACATTAGGGCGGACATAATCTTGAGGAGTTTTTTGGATGAAAGGACTCAATTTCGTAAGTCCAAATTGTTGCTAATTGTTAGATTTCATTGTCTATCCAAAAGTATTCGTATTTTTCTATTCCCTTATGAGCAGTACAAACACTGCTCATAAGGGAATAGAAAATATTCCCTTATGAGCAGTACAAATCTTGTCTGTTCCATTCTATTCCCTTATGAGCAGTACAAACACGATACCAAAGGGAATTTTTTTTAAAAGGGATAAAGTTGATGTACAAAATAAGAATAAAATTATTACAAAAAAAAATCATTTTAATTACTTTTCTGCTACACCTCGTAAGTCTTCTGAGAACGTTCCATGTATGAAAAAATTCTAATTATCACTTTTTTTTTTACTTGAGGATGATGCTGCCATTTTACAGGAAGATGAGTTCCGAGAAAGAATACGAATGACCTGGACACATTTTTGTTACTTAACTTTTACTATATATTTTTTTAAACAAATTTCTAATAGAATTTTAATGGTTCTGAAATGTCTAATAGAATTTTTAATGGTTTATAAGTTACACGTATGTGCCAAAAGAGCAGTGTCATCAGCATATGTAGCTATTAGGATATTATTGTTAGTAGAGTATATCATATGTAAAAAAAAAACTACGCAGTATCGGACCTATGTTAGGCTGCTGTTCTGACAAACACCAATCCAAATATTCGACATCTCGTAGTATACACCATTTTTAATTAATTTAAAATATCCTTTCGAAATATTACTTTTATTCAAAGACTGAAAATACATTATAAATAAAAAACATTTCTTAAACCACTATTAAAATGTAGAAAGTATTCCCAAATAGGATTTCGAAATTAAAACTTTTATAATTGTATTGTTCAAAAAAAAACTCTACGTTTATTTATTGATTGATGATAAACTTTAAAGTAATATATATTGTCCATTAATATATGATAATTTTTACCTTATATATAAATGCAGAATCATTGTTTATTAACAATCAATCGTGTATGAATAATTAAATAAAAAAAGATACTTATTAATAAATAATAGTATTTGATATACAGGAAAAAATAATACTTACACAAAAATAATTGGATTTTTGGAAAACATATTTAATATTTTTTATTTCTATATTATGAGCAAATTAATGTCCTCCGTGTGTATATTTTTATGTACGTTGGAAAAACCATCGTTTCTATGCATACGAAATATGTATATTTCGGACATATCCGTATTTACTAATGATTAATTGTCACGTTGAACAACTGTCAGGAAAAAAATACTTACAATAATTAGTAATAATGTGTAGTGGTCGCACATTTCACAAATCCGACAATTATAAAGAAATAAATAAATAAAAAGAAATAAATAACAGAAAAAATTAATTATAATTGATGAAGTTTGATTTTTTGTTCACACGCTAAAGCAATTTAAAAAAATTTAATTACTGTGCGGTTGTTTTTCTAAAATTTAGTCTTTTTTTGCATACACACAAAAAAAAAATAGTATACACGAGTATATATGTATGTATATTCATAATTTTTGAATATAATAAAATTATGTTGGTGGATCCATACCCGAGAGGAAAAATTAACAGCTTTTAATGGAATCGATTTGGATAGAATTTCGAAATTCCTTTTAGTCATGGCACAATATTTTCCATTGTGGTAGACATGCATATGTGTGAGGGGGGGGGGGAAAGGTGAATTTTACGAATCCTTGACGTGATAAAAAACAATTTAAATGGAAAAGACTTGATGAATTTATAAAACACATTTTATTACATTTATTGCAAAAGTTAATTTTGATCATGAATTCAGATATTTTATTAGAAGATTTATAGCCATTTAATAAAGGAGTTTTTGCAAAAATTTTTAGGTAAAAGGATTCGTCTCTGTAATAAAATAATAATTATAGAGTAAAAAGTTCGATTAGATTGGAATACATATATTATAAGCAAAATGTTAAAACAACTTCTTGGATATTATCTTTAAGAATTTTTTCTTTTAATAGATAGTAGGCGATTTTCAGGATACTATTAAAGAAAATCCCAGAGAAAACTATATAGTTTAGATAATAATTCAACATAATATATTGTAAAGAGCTTTTAGTATCATTTTAAAAGCTTAGTATAGTATTTTTTAAGGTAAAAGAAGTACGAGTATCTACACTTTTTGATAATCGAATCTATAAATTTCGATCATTTTTTTTTGTAATGATAAAATGAGAGTTTTTTATTTTTTTATTTTAGATTTACTAAAATTATTTTATTTATTATAAAATTTCAATTATAATGGAACTTTCTACAATTTTTTCATAAAATAATTCAACTTAAATACTGAAAGGCCTTATTACAGAATGTATGTATTCAATATTTATAATATATTTATATAATTATTGTTAAATATTTTTATAGAATTTTTTTTTATTTTATAAAATGTCTGAAAGGTTTTTGAAAACAAAATTTTTTGTCATGTTATTTCAAAGTTCACCCTCATTTTATTCTCTTGAATGTCTTTTAGTCGAAATTAAAATGAAATTTAAGAGCTTTTATGTAGTCGATACTAACTTAATTTTGTTTTTACTTTATGTATATTCATATATCCTTCTATTTTTGAATATGATTTTTTTATCGAGGTTATTTTTATAATTTACACGTTTACATATTGTTTGTATAAAAAAGTAATGCGATTGGCATGAGTAAATAATACAAAGAATTCTTCAAAAATACAAATAAATTTTTATTTATTTAGTTAATTATTCATTCAAACAATTTAAATTAAAACAATTTGCAAATTTGTATAAATAAAATTATATTTTCGAAAATAGAAATTAAAATTCTCTTCAATCATCATTATGTTAAGTATAAGAAATTCTTGCAAACATTATAATATTAGGTAATTAAAATTCATAATGTAATTCTAAGAAAGGAAAAAAGTCATAAAATCATCAAAAAAAAACAACAAAAACCTTAATTAGCTATTAAATCCATTGTTCATATTTTGTACAAATTGAATAAATTTACATTTCTAATTTTTGACCATTTATTTTTATATATTTTAAGCGGATTTAGAAATGAAAAGTTTTATTTTCATTATTTAAACAATTTATTATTTTGAAAAAAAAATCTATTTCTTAAAAAACTTTAAATCCTTTTGGCCAAAAAAAGATGCATTTATCCTTATTTCGAATTTTTTCCTACTTTCATTTTGTTGTTTAATTTTCTCAAACATTTCGTTGTTGGGGGTTTTTTTTATACAAGAAAATCTAATAAATTAAATAAGGATTCATAACTTTATAAAATCCGTTCATTTATAGTATACAGAATATTGGATGATACGAGTTTTTGTATGGAAATAAACAAGCATTTCGTATGCTCGTAGAAGGAAAATAATGTAAATTATGTTTGAAAGTTAAAAAACCCAAGTTGAGCATATCTTGGTGTAAATTGTGTTATTTAATTTACATAAAATCTTCTTTCCATATAGGCCTAACGAAATATTATTTTATGTTCGTATTATTCGTGTACACCTGTCAGTCAGAGGAGATTTTTCAAACAAAATTTGCATAAACATTGAACAATTGCCTCAGTATCAACATTAACTGGCTTAAATTCGATATGAAAATTTGTAAGACTAATATTTCTACTAAGATTTATGAAAATAATGCAAATACTCGTAGTATCATTAAAAATGAGTTAGTTGCTAAAAGTATATCAACATAATTTTCATTTGAAATAATTCTGAAGTGAAAATATTTCAAATACCTAAAATTTTACTAATTTTCAGAACGGATTTATAATTTTACACTTTTGTACATGTTATGCTGTGGAAAATAGTTTAAATATTATTTAGGGCAATCTAAATATTGATTTGAATTGAATCTGAAAAGTTTATGGTAACTGGATTGGTAGCTAAAATTAAAAGTAAACTCTGCAAAAGAAAAATTTATTGCAAATATTTTCATTATATCTACAATATTATTAGTATTATAAGATAAAACTATTATTTAATAGCACCCTATCGTAATAATATGGAACACTATATGGGAGGATATTATTAGAATATTAATTAGATTTCTATTGGAATATGAACGAAAAGGGTTTGGAATGGATATATCTCTATTAAAAGTGTATGTGTATATATTCCTGAACAGATGAGTTAATTATACTCGACAATATTTCAAAGCACACACATACCTTTCGAAGAATTCGAGAAAGCAGTTGTTTTAACCTCATCTATTGTATTAGATTTCGTCTAAACCATATAAAATTTTAACAAAATGGCGTCCCAAGCTACAAAACATAATAAATTATTTTGTTTATTGCGCAAAAAGTTTTCAAAACGCGTAATTTTTAGATTTTGTAATATCAATTACCCTCCAAAATCGTACAATCTGATTGATGCGTTTTGACTTTTCTCTATAAAACAACACCTAAACTTTAATTTTAATTTTTTAAATTTGAAAAACCATATCTATCAAAAATAACCGAATTATAGTCGGAAATATTCAAAAAATTCATAAAAACTTACCACTTTAAAACGATCGAAATTTGCAAGAAGTTTCGTAATCTTTATTTTAATGATTTTATATTTCTTGTATGATAATAAATTTTCGGCAATAAAATTCAGTAAATATTTGATCAAAACCTTTCTGTAAAAAGTATTTTATTGAATTTTACTTTTGTAATTGGATAGATCTTTATGTCACTTAATATATACATTATACTATATTAAATATACTATATAAAAAAGGTCCTATTTTTTATAAATATTTTCTAATAAGGAAATTTGTGAAAACGCATATTTTTCTATTTTATCGGCATTTTGATAGTAATATAAAATAAAATGCATTAAAAAATTAAAATTCATTTACAATTCTGATAGCAAATACAAACTGAACGGCAGATGCTGTCAAAAATTAAAGCATTTCGCCCGAATTAACCAATTAAATACAAATTACAATAAAATTAGTTATTAATAAATGACGTTTTATTCAATTTTTTTATATAACTACAAATAATATACTATATTCAATTTCAACTATTAAACAAAAATTCTGCAGCATAAAAAAACATATCAAATTCGGCGGTAAAATATGTCAGAATTGTGTACATTCCCATAAGATTTTGAAGATTTGAAAATTTTGACAGCGGCAATCGTATGCACTTTTCAGTTGCCGTCGGAATTGTGTACCCTCACATATGAAATACGTGATTAAAAATAGGAATGTTGTGCTTGACTCTGAAGACGACCACAACTTCGAAAAAACCTATATTTTAATTCAAAATGTTGTGCCTACCTTTTCTTTGATGCTGATCTAGGCTTTGATGTTTACCTTGACATTGATGCTAATCAATAATCAATTCAACCTTCATGCTCATGCCGACCTCACTCAATCTTAATACAAACCTGGATCGTCTTTGATGCCAATAAAGGCTTTAATGCCGATAACAAAAACGACTTTGAGGTTAACATCGACTTTATTACGCCCCTAAACTTTGATGGCAATGTTGACTTTTATCGACTTCGACTTTAACGATGTCGAAGTTTTAACGATAAAAGTTTGCTATTACTTTGACTTTGCAGTCGATATTAAATTTGAGAAGTTGCGTTGAATGCGCACTTTAACTTTAGAACGCATTCAAAATTTGAAGTTGCGCACCTTAACTTTTTGGGAGTTATAAAAATTTTGAGCAGATGTCGTGTTTAGAATTAAGGCTGTATGTTAAGTAGACAATTAAGGTGTAATTAGACAGGTAAGGCTGTAAGTAGACTGTTTTTTTGGTAGTTGGCCATTATGGTTCAGTACCAATTATTCCCATATGAATCGGCACCCAAAGCGACTCGACACTCCTATTGTTGAGTAAGCTATATCGAATCTCGTTGAGAACAGGATCATTCAATTAAAGAGAACGGCAACAAGTGACTGTTTCTCTTGACAGGTTTAAGAAGGCTAGAACTGATCCGTCCACATATATGAAATTGTTCCTTGAACAGTTGGATGGATTAAAAGATCATCGACTGTTGTTCACTGATGCCGCTGCCGACACCGATATTACATCTTTTTCGGTCGTCGAACTTTTTGGCTGCACCACCCGCACACTATGTTGTGGAATCTTCCCTTATAGGGCAGCTCTATATTACGGGGAGCTGTGGGCCATCAAAACGGCAATTGAAATTGCGGCCAATATTCCCAGCCAACAAAACGTTAGTATTTTTAGCGACAGCCTTACCGCACCTTAAAGCCATTTGTGGCCCATCGAGTGACCCAGTACTTAGTGCAATTCGTCATTGCCTACTTAGTAATAGGAGTGTCGAGTTGCAATGGGTGCCAGGGCATGTGGGAATTGTGGGTAATGAAAGTGCTGACAAGTTGGCTGGAGAAACACTCCGTCGACCAGTGATCACAGTCATTCCAAATCTGCCTCGCCTACTAACAGAATGGCAACTAACACCATTAGCCATCCGCAGACATGATGACTGGACCAATAGCGACACTTTTTTGTCGACTCATTGGATAACCACTAATAAACCAGTGTATTCAACATCCATACCGAAATTCTGGGCGCGGAAGCTCTTCAGAATCCGGATTGGACATACTGCTCTTACTCATAACTAAGTCCTGTGGCACCTATTTCACTATCATCCATATTCTACAGGAATGCCACATAACCAAGAACTACTTTGCGAGCAGGATTCCTCCCATTATGGAGCTCCTCGATCCAACAACTATATTCCCTAGTCCCCTATTTAAACTTCTACAACATACTAATCTGCTCCACAAAATATAACAAAATTCTCAACTTTCTATACTACTAACCACAGACCGACCAGTCTCTCTCAGATAAATTCCCACACGTACTACGAAGTCGCCAAATGGCCTCACGGTCGTGGCGCTATGAAGTGGCCCCTGGCATATGACTAAGGGACCTTAAAAACAAACAAACAATTGGGCAGTGTCTGCAGCGGCGTATTTTGGTGATAAGCAACAAAACGCAAGGAATTAGCAACGCGCGCGCGTTCTCATTGTGCATATTCCAATCAGTTCTTGGTTTTCCCAATAGTTTCATAAACGATTATTTTCTTTTTCTCACTCTTAACAATTTCCTTCTTGTTGACATTCTTCTTGTACTTTTCCTGCCATTTTTTTTTTTACTTACTTCAATGTTTTTCTTTTCGACTTTGTTTTTGTGAGGTTTTTCCTATTATTTTTTTTGTTTTTTGTTAAAAATATTCATTTTTACTTTCCGATATTTTTAAAATTCACAATTTTTTTTTGTGAATGTGAATTAATCATAGGAAAATTTCATCTAAAGGAAAAATATAATTTAAACCTCTCTTACTTTTTTTTAAAAAAATAAGTTTATTTAGTTACTTTTTTTAGTTTTTACTGCGCATTCGTTTTGGTAAATCATTATTTTCGGAGAAAGCGACGGTGGTTTGGCTATCAGTAAAGATGATTATACTGCGTTGATTGATATAACTGACAGCAAAATCAACAGTCGCCTTTATAGTCCACAGATTTGGGTTCTATTGATCTTAATAACTGTAAAAGAAGTTGTATTAAGGTCAGTTGCCGCATCTGTGAAAAGAAATACACATTCTTCGAGCTGGTTTAACTGTTAAAAAAAAGTTGGCTGTAGATAGTAGAAAGCCTTCTTAAATCTATTTAGGGACGTAGATATTCTCAATACTGCTCCCAACTACGGCTTCCAATCTGGATGTGGAAGTAAATTTTGAAAGTGGAGGAAGAGAGTGTTAGGATCTGTTTCTAATGTTAAAATTATTAGCGATGTGCAGAATGAACCAAAGATTATGATAAATAATTATGATTTGGGAGTCATGAAGATACAAAGAGATGGTTTTTCGAACCAGTTTCGGGGAAGTCCGGTGTTTTCTAATAACTAGTCGGATGTAACGGTTAACAGCTTCTTTGACACTACTTAACTCTGTTATTGCCATTCTGACTCATAAAATGAGGAGGGGATTATTTACTCTAAGAGCCTCTCCCTTACTGACCTTAACCATCTGGTGGGTAGCATTGATTTTTGTCAATAGTGTTGTTGATCTGTAAAAACAGATGAGATGTTCATGTTGCAATTACAGTTTTTCCTGCAGACATGAAGACATGGTTAATTTGTCGTGGATATGACTGCGCCATTTTTCTCGCTTTAAGTCTTCACTTTGGCAATGGTGCCTCCGATCTGGGTTACAATATCTTGGAGGTATGCTCCAGCCGCCACTACAAAAACATTATCTGCATATAGAAAGTGTTCATATTAGGAAAGTGATTGGGATAAAGAATTGGTGTAAGTATTAAAAAGTATAGTAGAAAGAGGGGAACCTTCTGGAATGCCTGTTTTCTATCAAGCGGAAAAACGAAAAGAAACCATTTGCCCGAACCGTAAAGGTCAACTTCCCTCTCTGCCAGCTGAAAGATTATTTTATGTGAGCAAATTCTGTCATATCGAACGACAACAGCATGTCACAAAGTCTGCGAGCTGCACAGCTTCAGCTAATTGGTAGACCGATAGTTTCAAATTTTTTATATTTATTTTACTATCTAAGTTTTTTGGATGCATTTATCAACATTATCAATAGATTCTTCTTCTGCTCTACAGTGCCAGAGCAATTCAACTACATTTAAACCTTTTTTACATGACAGATACATTCTTGAAAAAAAAACAGGTACTTTTCAGAAAAAGAAAGAACTACGTTTTTTAGTGTAAAAACGCAAAACCTCCACCTCTTCTGACTTCCTATTAAATTCCTTTAAAGTTTCTATACATACACATACTTCTAATTACGAAATTAAATCATATTTTTTATCCAGAAAATCTCTTATTTGTAACACGATCGCTAATATCACAGGTATACGTACTTTACACATAACAAGAAATTATAAAAAATATTATCAAAAAATATTATCGATTAAAAATCTCTCGAGTATAATAGATTCGATTTTACGCGATTCACATTTGTACCAATAATAACTATTATAAAAGATACGAGTAACAAGATATGTATTTGGAAAAGTAAGTACACAGTTTTTCTTTGTGCAAAGAGTTTTGAATATTATATTTTTATTTAAATTAAAGAATATACATACATGTTATGAGAATTTAATATTTAATTTCGTCAGATTATGTTGAAAAAACGAAACTCCTGCTAATTTTTTTCAAATCTAGTGAAATAAACTTGTTCGAAAAAAAATCTTAAATTCAAAATTAAAGCTCTTATTAATTTGATTAAGTGTATTTTGTACTCTAAGTATATGCAATCGTGTATAAAATATCTACTAAAGACAGGTGGTATCATTGTACAATAAATCAAATTTAGATACTGTTAACCAATTTATTAATTTTGTAAAGTTTGTATTTTGCTCAAAGGAAAACGAATCTCTCTCACTCGACCGACTATAAAATTTACCAATAATTTCATTAGCTATGGTTCAATAATTCTTTTCTAACAAAATAAGGAATTTTCTCAATAATCCTAGTATTTATTTCCTTTTCGTTTTTACAATAACCATCTATAAAATTTACAAAAATATAGATCAGATGCTTTTATATTTGGATAGAAATATTCTACTACTGCAATAATGCCATATACTTTGGACATGGTTTTAAATCAAAAAAATAAACAAAATATATTCAAGTTAAACCATCTGTCTTATATATACATACTTATGTACATATGTATATACAATATTTGTCTAAAATCACGTTTTTCATATTAAGTGAAATGGTAACATAACATCTTATTTCGTAAATTTTTTTATGAAAGGTAACTTCAACTATCTACACAATTGTATAACGAACTATGTAGTATTTGTCCGAATTTAGTTCTACGTGCTTACTTAAATGAATACGTGTTTTCAATAAAAATACACATATATGTACAAATGGACGTACCTAGAAAAAAAGATATATTTATATTCTATTCGGTAATATTTTTATGCAGGAGTAACTTCAGGTAAAAGACATAAATTTTTTTATCTAATTTTTCTGCTTACCTTTGAGCTAATTTTATTATTTACAAAATATATATATACAAATAAAACCATCAATTAATTAGAAATTGTTATTTATAATAACAAATATATTAAATTTACTAGAACTATCATATCACCTCCCTCTTAGCCAAACAACAAGTTTTTATAAAATTTTTTTTTTGTATTGCAAATTCAATTACAACCTCTTTTTTTTTAAAAACAATTTTACAAGAAGCCAAAGTTCTTAGTTTAATGGCAGATTGGTAGATTATGTTGTATTTGAATCAACAATTTGGCTTCCTTTACAAAAAGCTCTTGTCTTTGGTCTGAACACTCCACAAATTCTGAAACGAATTTCTCAGGTTATTAGCTATCTTAGTTTATATTTGGTGCAAGAGAATGTTCTGTCGCTCTTTTCTTAAGAAAACAATGAATTTTGTTTTTTGTAGTTTTTATTTAAACTTTAATCTAAAATATAATTTTATTCGTTAGTTGAAACTGTTTTCGGGCGTTCTCATTTTTATCAAGAAAGTTTTGCAGCGATCTGAAAAGATAGTAGTCCGTTAGTGCAATATGAGGAGAATATGGAGAATGGGGTAAAATTTTCCAACCAAAATATGCAATTTTTTGTGTGGATTTCCTTGCCACATGCGGTCTAGCGTTGTCGTGATGAAACATTATACCCGATTTAGCGTTTTCGTGATGAAATATTATAATAACTATCAGCATAAACCGTGGTGGAGTTTCCCCACAGTAAACATAGCATCTTTTTCTTCCCACATCCTTGTCAACTATCAACTTTTCATCGTCAGTCACGAAGCCATTCCAAACCGATCTTTGGCACGTCCAAGCTGTTACTGCGGCCTTTCTAAACACTTCACACAATTTTTTTGCTGCCTGCACTGCTTTACTGATTTTTTCAAACTTATACTTAACTGAACTTTTTTTTCATTCATGGTACCGGTTCTAAACGTTTAAGGAAACTTACTACCAGGGGTATAAGCTTAAAAAGATGGATTGAGTAATCATATTAAGCTACCATGGGCACGCCATACTTTTTTTTATGAGTTTGACATCTGTCAACATTAATCAGTGCACATTTTCAGCAATGTCGTACAACAACATACATTTTTCCTTTGGTAATCTTGTTTAGTTTTGTGCCAGAAAAAGAGCATATGCGGGAAGCTCTGATTTTCTGCTTATGGAGGTCTATGGTGACAGTGCTTTATCGGAAACAACGTGCCGAGATTGGTTTCATCGGTTCAAAGACGGCAATTTTGACTTGTGGGACAAGAACCGTGGAAATCAGTCTGGGAGGACCATCAATTGCAGGCTCTTTTGGACGAACACGATACCCAATCTCAAAAAATGCTCGCGGAGCAATCGGGTGTTAATCAACTACCCATTTCCATTCATCTGCGCGCCATAAGCAAGATTGAAAAGATCGGAAAATTGATGCAGCATGAATTGAACGATAGGCAGATGGAGCGACGCCAAAACTCATGCGAAATCTTGCTTGCCAGACAAAAAAGAAAGTCGTTCCGCCATCGGATTATGATAGGCGATGAAAAGTGGATATATTTCGAGAATCCTAAACGTAAGCAATCGTGGGTTTATCCCGGCCAACCATCAACATCATCCCAAGACCAAATCGCTTCGGATGGAAGACGATGCTGTGCATTTGGTGGGATCAGCATGGTATTGTCTACTATGAGATGTTAAAACATGTCAAACTGTTAATGTCCTGCTGATCCTACCAAACACACCTGATAAAACTGCCAATGCCCGCTACCACCACCAACTTATCAAATTGCACGCTGCTCTGCGTGAGAAAAGGACGGATTATCAACAAAGACATAACAAGCTGATTTTCCTCCACGACAACGCACCATCGCACCCGTCAAAAATGGTCCGAAAATACTTGGAGACACTCAACTGGAAGGTGCTACCCCACCCTGCTTATTCACCAGACCTGGACCCTTCCGACTATCACCTGTTTTCGTCGATGGGCCACGCGCTCGCTGAGCAGCACTTCGCTTCTAACGAAGACGTCCGAAAATGGCTTGATGAGTGGTTTGCCTCGAAAGAGAAGGAATTTTTTGGCGTGGTATCTACAAATTTCCGGAGAGATGGAAAAAATGTGTAACTAGCGAGGGCAAATACTTTGAATAAATTTGTCTTTGCTTTCTATGAAAACAAACATGTTTTTTTTTTTATACACTTGGTAAGAAACCTACCAATTGTAACTTTTTTTTTTAACAATTAATTTTTTGATAAGTTCACAGTCGAAAATTTACCATTTGTTATAACGTCTTTAATTTTGCTCAAAAAATGTATTAAAAAATTAAAGATATTCTTGAGCCGGCTAGGTAGCACAGTCGATAGCGTGCTGGACTACCAGCCCAGAGGGTCATGGGTTCGATTCCCATTTGCAGCAGTATGGTCCCTACGCTAATTCCTCACTGTCATTTCTCTTATTCACAGAGACTGTCATTTCTCTTATTCCTTATCCCTACCGTTTTGGACCAGCAGACCGCCTGAGCAGACCACCTGAGCAGATGGATGCACAGCGTCTGGCGAGGATTGGTGGCCCGTTAACAAACTAACAAACAAACAAACATTAGCACAGTTCTCCGGGTAGGGTCGGAGGTAAAGAATAGCCCTACGGTATTTCCTGCCTGTCGTAAGAGGCGACTAAAGGGATACTGGGTCGTCGTCATGGCTGCTTGCTCTAGGTGGGGAGTGGCTATGGCGTCGAATAGGAGGATGTTTATAGTATAAAGATTAAAACGGGAATAAATGGCAATAGGATTGTAAAGTGGAATATATGGTTGTAATTGGAATAAGGGAAAATAAATATGAATAATAATAGATGGAAATTAAAACGGGAATAAATGGCAATAGGATTGTAAAGTGGAATATATGGTTGTAATTGGAATAAGGGAAAATAAATATGAATAATAATAGATGGAAATTAAAACGGGAATAAATGGCAATAGGATTGTAAAGTGGAATATATGGTTGTAATTGGAATAAGGGAAAATAAATATGAATAATAATAGATGGAAATTAAAACGGGAATAAATGGCAATAGGATTGTAAAGTGGAATATATGGTTGTAATTGGAATAAGGGAAAATAAATATGAATAATAATAGATGGAAATTAAAACGGGAATAAATGGCAATAGGATTGTAAAGTGGAATATATGGTTGTAATTGGAATAAGGGAAAATAAATATGAATAATAATAGATGGAAATTATGGCGATAATGATAACAATATAAAATAAAATACAGTGAAACAAGTGAAATATGGGGAACAGGTGAAAATAGATATGTTGTAATAATAAGTGATAATGATAATAATATGAAAAGCGGTGAAACGGGTGAAATAGGGACGACTCAGGACGATGTGTATCTACACAGGACAGCCGAACCGCCTGAGCAGATGGATGCGAAAGCGTCTGGCGAGGTTTGGTTGCCCTTTAGCACCACATACATACATACATTAGCACAGTTGTTGGCGTGCTGGACCACCATCCAAGGGGTCGTAGGTTCGAATACTGCTGAGGCATGGTTTGACGCTAATTCCCAAAATTAGCGTCAAACCATGCCTCAGCAGTATTTGCTTTCTAATATAATTTCTTTGTATCATATTCTCGAAAGAACTTCATTTTTACTTGCGTGGCGATGTTAACAAACAAAATAGTCACATTTGGGCATCTGAAAATCCAAGAACATTTATTGATCACAATCATTATGATAACTGTATAGTGTGCTTTATAGGCATCATTACTAAATATTTTTTTTGAAAATAAGGCTAGTACTACTGCAGTTACTGTCGATACAATGCACTTTTATAACATGGATGTCGACAGCTTGTGTTTCCAATAGGACGGCGTTATATGCAATACTGCCCAATAAACAATAGTGCACCCCATTTTATCTACTTTCCTTGTCTTTGAAAACTCTCAATAATTGAAAGATTCATAAAACTTATTCCTGCTTTTTCGATTTTATTTCGAACATTCCATTATCCAACAGCATTTTAAAGCGTTCTCTTAAGAACTATAGCTTATTTAATAAGGAAGCTTAATAAGCCTCTACTTATATCCTAATCTTTAGACCATATTTTCAATAATGCTTTTTCAAATGGTTCAAAATCTTTTAGATTTCTTTACTTTCCATGGTGTTCCTCAGGATTTCTTTACTATCCATATTTTAGAACACCAACATATTAAAAATTTCACTTCTTTCGGTATATTATAAATTTCTTGTAAAACTAAATTCACCTTAAATCCTTCTAATTAAACACGTTATTATTATTATAAGATCTAATAATACTTTTTAGACCTTAAAGAAACAATGGCCAACTGATCTTTAAGGAATAGAAATATATCCCATAACGCAAAGCAGCGTCGAGAGTATTAAATTCTTTCCTATTTTTTCATGTATTTAGGCTTAAACTTATAATAAATAAAACACGATATTTTATTGTACAACATTTATGCATCAAAAGTTAAATTAAAAATTAAAAAATTCAAACAAACAAAATTCAATTGGAATGAATGCCATAAATATGGGTAATTTTCCGAATTTTGTATAATTAAAAAAAAATTTTACAATAAAATACAGAAAAAATACGCACTAAACTAAACTGACGTTAAAATCTTCCCAGTCTTTTTAAAAATAGTTGAAATGGCAAATACTTGATATATTTTTTTCTTTGTATAAATAAATTAAATTATAAATAATCGACGATTTGTTTTGTTTTTGCTATTAACAAAGAAATCTGATAGCTAAATTGTATAAGACCGATTTAATAAACATTCAATAAATTGGCATCATTGAAGCCAGCTGAATGTCCGGCATTTCGTACTACAAATGATGCTCCATCAAAATGCATACGACGTTCTCCACGCCTAATCGAAATGTGAAAAGAAAAATTTTTGCAATTAAGAAAATTTCATCCTGAATATTATTTTTACCTGACAAATAAATGTGAAGTTTTCCCCAGAGAGGCAGTACAATGAATTATCGGCGTGGTAAGAGTGGCCGAACCATTTCCTGGGCTTGTACGTATCAATGATTTATTATGATTGCGAGTGATTCTGGAAAAAGTATCGTTATTCATAAAGGAAAATTAGAAGAATTTTTTGTTTATTTGCATTTACTTCACTAAGCCATCGGCAGTTTGAGTTATACGGAAACCATTTATTTCGAATGTCTCAGTCCCATCTTCGGAATATTGGAACTTCGATTCTTGCAACACAGCTGTAGCTTCTTGAGCGTAGGCTGGCCCATGACGAGAATCACTGCATTAATTTACACTAGTTAAGAAATTGAACAAATAAAAGAGACATTTTAAGACTCACTTGTAAAAAACGGCTATCGTATAATCCTTGGACATATCAGTGAAGGAGTCACTGGTTGTACGGGTTCCAGCAGCATCTACAAGATATGTTAGAGCACAATTATCGCTTGTAAAGCTTACACCCTTATACCACATTTTTGCGTATCGTCTGAAAGCCAAGATTTTATTGAGAAAAGTTTTCATTAAGAAAAAAACCAAAGACCCGCTAAAATTTAAATTTGATTCTTACACAAATTTATTAGTTTTCATGCCGTCGTAGGCAACAATTTCCACTCTAGATCCATACTGGTATACCCTGCCATTAGGATGGATGAGGGCTGATGAACTTCCGTTGCTAGAGAGTGAAATCGCAACTCGACCGCGTTGATTGATTATACGTACTGCTTTGTCCAGCGTCATGTCAACTCTGAAATAACCAATTCGACATTATTCGATTATTAAGAATTTCCAACGTCATTTTGGATAAAATTTTTATTTATTTTATTTGTTCACATTAGATATACAAATATCTTACGGACCGAATACCATCACGAAGTCGAATTTGTATAGTGCCATTAGGCAATGCCAAAGGTCCACAAGAGCGTGTTGAATCGAATTCTCGATTGCTCCTTCTACCCGAGAACGAGAGCGGAAAAGCTGCCGGCATTGCAGGCTTTATGGAAGTAAAACGAAAAAAAAAAATGGAAAAGTTTGTTCAATTGTCATTGCTCCAACAATTTTTGGTGGCACTTAAAAAAAATTTTCGTGTTCAACTTACAATTCGACAAACATCATCATCGTATGGATACATTTGGGGTGGCGGCATATGCCGAGCCGACAAACTTCGTACAACACGACTATCGTATGGATTAACTGCTGGTACCACATGTGGTATGGGCGTTACGTGAGGTACTGGCGCACCAATCTGCGATATACGAGGACTCATCGCTTTTGCTTGTACTGCGCCTCGTTGTGAGGATAGGAATGGTGAAGCTGCTACATTAAATTTAGTCTGAATAAAAAAAAAAGACAATATTCAATTGTTAAAATTATAGTTTCGATTTAAATTTTCAAGAGAAAAAAAATTAACATAAAAAAGATATTAAGGATATAAACTGAATAAAATGTTCTAACTTACAGCTGGTCCAGGATTTGCCGTAAATAAGGATCTTTGGCGCACAATTGGTGCTTGTGGAGACTTTATAATAATTGGATTCAATTTATCTTTAGTTATTATATTGCCTGATAATTCATCCGGATGCTTTCCAGCTTCTCCAATTTCTTCATGTCCTTCCCGTTCCTGATGTACCAAAACTGATGTACAACTCTCCGCTTGCATATTGAATATTGTTTATTTGTCTTTTATTTCTTTCTTTCTATACTTCAAATGTTCACTTTACTATAATATGATGATATACTTTAAATTCCTTATTTGAAAATTTCGTAAATTTAAACCACGTTTATAATTTTTTTTAAACTTTTTTAAAAAGTGGATGTGAAATTTTCATCGATACGTCTTACATGAGCAAGAGCCAAATACAAAATGATTCGACAAGGAAAATTTTCGTATCAATTATATTAATTTGTATTAAATAATTAAAATAAAACAGGTTTCTATGTTTAAAAATATTTTTATTTTTATAATCTGCAAGTGTTTTTTATAATTAATGTTAAACAAGTAAAAATTAATTTTTAACTAAAGTTGTTTTTGTGTAATACTACTTTAATTTTATGAATTTTGATTACCAATTTAGTATTATAGATTTATTTCATAAAATAAAAAAATTAAATAGAATTAATTTTTTTTTTAAATATAATATTCAATCGATGGGATTAGCTTTAGCTTTGAACCTAATTAATTTTCATTTTATTATATCTTAGCAGAAAAAAATACACAGTAATCAATTTTCTTGCTTTATTAACATTTACTTTTTATTGTTAAATTTATATGATTGTATGGCTTTGTAATATTTCCATTATTGTAGTTTTATTTGGGATAAAAAGACAGTAAAATTCGACATATAGTATCCAAAAAAAAAATCAAATTTCTTTTGTATTGGAGTGGATCACATATGTTTCTGTATTTTGTACGAAATTAAAATTTAACGAACATTTTTGTAAATAAACGAAAACATCTCAAGGATAACAATTTCTTCTCATTGATTCGTCATACTTCATTTCATAGATTTAATTTGGAATTGTTAGGCTCAGATGTATTTTAGATAAATAAAAGGCCATAAAATCGTGGCTGCAATTTTAAATTTGATCCTATTTGTCGTTAAATCTGAAACTCGGTATATTTTCAAAAAAAAAAAAAATTTCTTGTAGTTTTTTGTTGAATAAAAGAAAATATCGAAATAACCATGCACAAATATGTACGAAGTGTAACAGAAAAGTAATAAGCCCCAAATGATTGTCGCTCTCCAAAGAGTGATAGTTCCAAAAAGTGTGAAAAAAAAGTCAAAAATAATTTTATTAGAATAGGATCCAAACAGTTGTCGAGCTGAGTATAGATGGATTGGTTCAAATTTTAATAGGTTATTCAATTTTGAACCCATTTTATTTAAAATACAACCCCTTTGTATGGTCAAATTCGATATTATTAATACATTGAGTAAACGTACCGAAAAAGGACTATTGTAAATATATATGCAATTTTTTTTGTCAACAATAGTAGATTTATCTAATTTATTATTAAAATTAAGGACAAGCCAAATATTTGAAAAGACTTTTGATAGGCTTTAAAGGTATGTTTTTTGTTGTTGAGTAAATTTACTTTATAGCCAAAATTGTTGTTTGTTTTGTTGATGGCAGATGGATCGAAGTAAAATTCCTCCGCCAATTTTTATTTTTATGTATTTTAAATATCATTTAAATAATTCGTAAAAAAATACAATTTGTAAATGCTCGACTTTATCACATTGAAGTAGTTTTCTATGATAAGAATACGATGTGCGGTAGAAAAGTTGATTTTCCTGATAGCAGCACACCAACGGAAACGCTGTTTCCACTTTTCGTAACAGTGCTGGAAGACTTTAACTGGAATCGCTTTTAGCTTCTTGGTTACACACCTTTAGATGTTATCGAAAGCACCAAGATGACTTTCTTTGAAGGGTTTTTTCTTGGAGTCTAAAAGGCTAGAAAACAACAGGAATCCCTGTTTTTGATGAAAACTCGTTGGCTGTGTAGCAGAGCGCGTTGTGATGGTGTAGCATCCAAATATTTGCAATATTTGATCTGACTCGAAGAACCCCATTTAAAGGATTCACTGATTATATTCAATATTAATCTAGAGTGGGACCTCACAACTCTAGATTAATATTGAATCTAATCAGTGAATCCTTTAAATGGGGTTCTTCATCAGAACGGAGCCCTTGTCCGTTCCACATTTTCATCAGTTTTCATTATTGAAGCCCTCCCTGAGCGAGGTTTGTCTTACACTGGTTCGGAGCCCCCAAAATTGTCTGATGTCGGCAAAAAACTTATGTTATTTTTAGGTTTGTTGAAACTTGTGATAAGTCAACCTCAAGAATTCACCAAGATTTAAACAAAACTCAACTTCACTTATCATGCTCTGTAGGGTCACGTTGTTGAAGCTTGCACTGAACGTGAATGAGGCAGGAATGCACAAGATATGAGATGGGGAAGTTTGTAGTATTGCTAGATAGCTCTCAGGAAAGCCTCTCTTATTATGTTTGTCCCATTTCATATAATATAAAGAAAATTTTCAGATAACTTATAACATTGTTGAATATTATCTACAGAATATTCTTCGCTATCTTACTAGGCAGGATGACTCAATTTTCGCTTGAAAATTCTGACAATAACATCGATGCTATTACTGTATAAGACACACAGTCTTAATATAACTTTCTGAAACTTGAGTTCTTCGTAAAAACCATTGCGAAGTATTGTCTGTGTTTGTGAGGAGGATCCTTCAAAGAATACTTGACCCTCAGCATGAGGGTGGATAAAATGAAGCTCAATAGGCTGCAGTAGGCTGGGCATTTAATCCGTATGGTTGAGGAAGTCTCTAGTGGGTCCATGTATGGTCCCAGAAGATGAGGAAGGCTCTACCTCCTATGAAGCAGTTTACGCCACAAATTTGCAGGAGGTATCGGGCTGAAAAAGGTGGTACATCTGGAGCTTTTTTATTCAGCAACCTAGACCAAAGAGAAGCTAGTTTTTGATGTTGTTATGGTAAGGTCTCTAAGACAACAGCTAGAGGCCATTAATGGGGCCATTCGGCGACTGTATATGACATGTAGGTTGGCATTACCAGCTTCCATAATCGAACTGGTCGATTGTTATTTAGTGGGAAAAGTCAGACATTGTTAAATTTTGTTAATCAAATTAAGATGCTTAAGAAGGTTAAAAATAGGGCTTGGAAATGGTATTGTAGGAGATCTAGGAGCTCCACAATAGAAGTAGTCCTATTCAAAAAGAAATTCTGGTTTTCGTGGTATTCATGTTAAATATGGAGAATGGAACGCCACAAAAATGGAATGAAGGACAAGTTTGGTTATTGAAGAGGAAATCGTGGATAAGTGCGGTATGATGAATCCGAATTCGAAGAAGTTTCTTGGCTCAAAATTTTGAAATAGTCGTTGAGTATACTGGTTTTATAGTGTTTGTCTATTTGTCTTCTTCTTACATGCCATTTGGTGAGTAGTGCGGCAAGTTTGAAATTTCAGTGGTAACAGGGTGGTAGAGCGACTCCCCCACTAACTGATCAGCTTGCTCGTTGCCAAGGATACCAGCCTGACCTGGAACCCAACTCAACTCGGCGTTTTTATTGTTTAATAGATTACGACGAATCTCATTGAGCACCGGATCATTTGATGAGCCACGAATAGTTTCTAAAACTGTCGGTAAAAATAATTTACACTGCGACGTTTGGGGAGATGAATTTTAGTCTCAACTGCGTTCTGTGAATAAAAGTGTGGAATCACCCAATCCATCCACCAATTCAGTGAAAAGTTTTCTATATGTGGATGAGTTGGTGTTAGCCTTTTTGCATCTACTTAGTGTCGTAGACAACTTCAAATTCGCTTATAACAACGGTTTCCACTCCGGGCCCAGAAGAGTAGTTAGAAAATTAAGAGTAAGGGTGAATGGATCTCTTTCTAATTCAGAGATCAATATGGAAATGGAAGATGAATTTCTTTTAGAATAGGCGGTGGAAGAGATTTGTGTTAGAAGATTGCGAAGGAGATATTCGAGGAGGGAGTAGCAACTGGATGTGAACCTATTGGGTTCAAAGTATCTATTACAGCACCATTTTGACTGCTTCAGTTATTGACGGTTGGGATGACCTCACTGATGTTCTTGAGTGGCTTCTCAGTCGTAGGTTCTGTTACGAGCACAAAGTTGATACTTTTGGTTTTTTTTCTTCTACAAATGATGTTTTTTTTTCTCGACATTTTGTACATTTAAATTTATGAGAGTTACGAAAACAAAACTGAAAAATAGTACATAGAAAAAATATTATTGGTATTTTTTGAATTTTTTAAATTTAATTCTATCGTAGTAACTATAATAAATCCATTCATCACTATTAATTTTGTAATTTTTCGTATAATTTAAAGTTGAAAGTTGTCGATTTTTAAATTGCAAAACATGTTAATGAAAGCTTAGAAATTAGCTGTTGTATAATTATTTAAGACCATAGATTTTAAACAATGCACCCATCAAAATATGTAAGGAATTTTCTATTCAGAAAACTCTTGAGTTCAAATTTCTTTCTTTCCAAAAAATGGAAAACTTTCCAATTGCAGACAAGTCAGTATATTTGAAATACTGCAGTCACGTTTTCAATAGTCCTTATGGGACTATATATATACGAACGAGTACATGTATGGAATAAAGTAACTCTTCGGACAGTAACATTTTGATTTGAACTAGATTCAACTACCACAATCCGTATAAGATATTATAGTTTTCCATAATTTTTTTATTCTTAGCTTAAATTGCATTGTTCTCAAAGGGATTATATTCTTAAATAGTCGTTAGAAATACTCATACGTACGTAGGTAGGTTCCCACTCGTACAATTATTTTGAACTGATTTTTCAACCAAAAGAAACCTTATTTAAACAATAAGAATATTTTAAAGAGTACAATTTATATAAATTTAAATTTAGAAAATTAAATTGTTTACAATAAATTGCTAGAATTTCCATATATTACAGTGAATTCAGAATATACAGGGTGAGCTATGCAACGTTTCTGGCTACACATTTGTTATTTCTTTATGAATATTTAGCTTAGTTTGCTGATTTGTTTTTGGTTTGTTCATCTATGCTAATCTCTTTTATTAAAATAACAACAAAAATTTGGAGTAGGAGGAGGCCACGAGAAATATTTCAATTTTTTGAAATATTTCGGTCACCAAAAACTTCTTGAAGAATCTCCGTTGTCGCCATGCCAGTGTGTGCTATGGCGCCATCCTTTATTGGAATAATATAAAGATTTATCCAATTTGTGCTTTAAAAAGTAAAGTTATAATAAAAATACATTTTAAATTATGGTTTTGTTTAAATTTGACTTTTATTAAATTGCACTAATCTTGCCATTAATAGACCTTGATCTTTTTAAAGTAATTTTTGTAAAGTGCTTTATACATTTTAAATTATAATTTAGACATTCCTTTATGGATAATGGTTTTAAAATGCTTTAAAGTTTGAAGATTATCTACGTTAACACGGTGGCAAATCACACAAAATTGAAGGCGAATCTAGATATTATGTATCCTGCGAACTTTTGGCATGTGACACCGCTATTGTTAACTCCAGATTAAAACTTTTAAATTCAGAATTTGAAAAAGTCGGTTATCACATTATAAAAGCACTCAGAATTAATGATAACATTTTCTTCCTCTTTATATTAAAAAAAAATACGGTGCAATAGCACATTTAGACCAAAATGCGAATAAAATGACTTCTCCACTGTCATTTCTGAGTTTCTAAAGCCACATAGATGCCAATTATACTTATTGACGTATTTACTGAGGGAGAAAAGAGCTTAATTGTTTGCAAAATTTCGATCCAGTAATTTTGATCTCGAAGATGCACCACGTTCAGGAAGGCCAGTTGATGCTGATGAAGACACAATAAAGGCATTAATTGATAACAACTTGTGAGATCGCTGAGAGATTAAATTTATCTATTTTGACCGTTCATGACCATTTTAAACGGCTAGGTTTAATTTCAAAGCTCGATATATAGGTTCTTCATTAGAAAAAAATTTGATCCGTCGCATTGACGTTTGTGATTTGCTTCTCAAACGCCAGGAAAATGATACATTTTTGAAGCGTATCATCACTGGGGACGAGAAATGGGTTGTCTACAACAATTTTAAGTGCAGAAGATCCTGGAGTAGCAAATAAACCGGCTCAAAGCACTTCGAAAGCCAATATTCATCAAAAAAAGGTTATGCTATCTGTTTGGTGGGATTTCAAAGAAATCGTTTATTTTTAGCTTCTACCGAGTAACACAACAATCAATTCTAAAGTGTACTATCATCAGTTGGACAAATTGAATAATTCACTTAAAGAAAAAAAACTAAAATTGGTCAATAGGAAAGGTATAGTGTTCCAACAGGATAATCCGAAACCATATACAATTTTAACCACTCGGCAAAAGCTTTTAGAGCTTGGATGGAATATACTACCGCATCCACCATACTCTCCAGACCTAGTACCTTTCGATTATCATTTGTTCCGGTCTCTACGTTTAATTCAAATGAGGAGGTCAAAAATTATTTGGATCAGTTTTTTGCCAGCAAAGAACAAAAATTGTATGAGCTTGGAATTATGATACTGCCAGAAAGATGGCAAATGGTATTGGATCAGACTGGACAATATTTAATTGAATTGGAAAAAAAAGAAAAATTCTTGCATATGAGTATTATACACAAGTCCAATGAAAATGAAATAATGTTTTTTCTTTCGTTTCCTCTAAATTTTTATCTGTTTCTGTTCAATTAATTTAGACATTTTTTTTCCTTTATTATATATTATATTTATTTTTCAACTAACATATCTCTTGAAAATGTACGAATCAAATTGGAAAGTAAAATAATTTTTTGTATAATTACGACAATATTAAAAACTTTGAAAGTTTTTCCAATTAACGAACAAGGAAAACTATATTACAATTCATTTAAACACAAGAATAAGAATTTTTTTTGTATACAGGGTTCGTTTTATGTTCCAGGTCGAAGTTTTTTTTTTAATAACTTTAAAATCAAATATAATTTTATAATTTATATTTTATTGATTGATTATATGTTATTTGGTACTATGTATAGTATATAATGTCGGTCAAATGTTCGCGTGTGGCCGCAGCGCAAAGGCAATCTCTTTTAAGCAGATTTTTCATAACATTTTCGTAGACTTCTAGTTTTATTTTAGCAATTTCATTTCGTATGTTTTCCTTAAGCATTAAGGTCGATTAAGGTTGATTTGTTAGTGCATACCTTCTTCTACAAGTACCCTTATATGAAGAAATCGGGTGTGTTCAAATCAGGGGATCGTGGGAGACAGTCGATATGACCACTTTTTGACATGAACACATGTTCTGTAGGCCTAATTGATATAATTTTGGTGGAAGAAAGTTTTCTAACATGTCCTGATAGCGGTCACTAGTAACTGGTACAGTATTGCCTCTCGCAGCATCTTCAAAGAAATATGACCCAATGATCCCGCCGGCCCAAATGCCAGACCATACAGCTACTCTACGAGGGTAGAGTAACTGTATCAGTTGGTGTATCAGTTGAGGGTTTTCAGTGCCTCAATAGTGGCTATTCTGTTTATTAGCAAAGCCAACCAAGTCGAAGTGTGTTTCGTAGCTCATAATGATTTTTTGCCAAAAATAGTGGTTGTCTATACCGAGCTGTAAAAATCGAGGACTCCAGTCTCGCCGCCGTTCGTGATCATTTGCGTAGAGCTGTTGTATCAATTGAATTTTTTACGGAGAATTTTTAACAAACATGATGGAGATATTTCCAATTCTTGTGCACGACGTCGATTAGAGGTACCTGGACATTCAGCAATCTTTTCAGATATATGTTGGCCTAATTATCGTCCAGTCTTCGCTTTATGTCCCAGTAAATGCATATTTTCAAAATTATTCATTACACGGTGAGCATATGATTCACACCAAAAAAGTCACATAATTTTCTCCGCATATCTACAATTTAACAATTATTTAAATAAAATGTTTTAATATATTCAATATATTGTTACGGCGTTAGATGCTCCATAATAAATTGTTATCGACCATAAATTGTCTGCGACTGTCAAAATGCCAACTGACAAATGTCATCCAAACCAAAATGGCGGCTAACTGTATATGCGTATTTATATAATTGAGTTGAATTTTAGATAATTTAATGCACCTTAATTGACATAAGAAGGGAAAAAATAGTTGCATTCTTATAAAAATAATTTTTTGGTTCTATTTATAATTATTATTAAACTGACATTACTAAGTTATTTAAAGATTTTTAACCACAAAGGTAAGTTTATTTTTCACGTAAAAATTAAACTTTAACTCCTTCTCTGGCAGGATATCGAATGCCGCGTATCACCTTTTACTTCATGATGGCGACTGTCTTCCTGATTTCCCGTTCGTAAGATCGTACGATCGGTTTCGTGTTTGATTCAACGAAACGTCATCGAACCATAGAATCTTTTGGCAGTAGTGCTACCAGAGGCAAACAAACTGATCGAAAATTCCATATATAGTTTTGGTGATGTGTGAGCCATCTATTTTAATTTTAGGTAACGAAAAAAATTATCAATACTAATTCTAGGGCTAACCATAACAATCTCTGCAGCGTCTCCATATATGAGTGGGTATTTTAGGCAAAAAATTAAACTACCTCCTTCTAATGTCTTTTTAAAATTGGTAGAAGTAGAATTACATATAAAAATTGATATTTATTATGTAAACAGGAGAGAAGATATTGAAGTGCAAAGTGAAAGCAATTATTGACTTCACTAGAGTCATTCCAGAACCAATTTTGGAATGATTTCATTTTGTTCTTGGTGATGAATGCATGCCCAATGAAAATATTTGTACATTCATATTTAAAAAAAAAGAAAAAGAAATGCGTCTGAAATTATAAATAATTCACTGATGGCATCAAAGCATATGAATTCGCTTATGAATATTTAACGTTTCACATACAATAGCTTTTGTGGTGCGATAACTTCTTTGTTAGAAATGATATCTTATTAAGAATGTATGAGCTGAACACATCCATAATTTGTAAAAAATAACTGAAAAATTTCCCACACCCTCACTATATATGTGCCCTTATAGTATATGCCTTGAAATTTTTATTCTCATGCAAATATGAATCTATGGATATGAATTTAATGGAGTACGTTTTGTTTTAAATTCGTGTAATTTTTCAATCAATTGTTAACAAGGACAAAACGAAGTAATGGCGTGTTTACATTCGTGAATGTTATTATGTTGATATTAGTAATTTGTCAACATTGTTTTTTAGTGTTGTTACATCCTGTTTTTCAGGTAGAAGCCATCTCACCGAGACATGCCTTAATTCAAAGTTACTACAGTGTAATGGTTTGGTTTTTCCGTTTTCTTTTCTTTTTTAAAGTTATTTTGCTTACAGAGTGTAAAATTATAAAAGAAATGTTTTTTCCTTTGAAAATAAATGTTTTCTCCTTTGAATATTTATCAGAAAATATGGTCTCATTATAAATGAAAGTTTATTAAAACTCTTTGAATATAGTTTTTTGTCTATAATATAAAATTACTTTCAGTTTACAATATTTAATTAAAATAGAAGATATTTGATCGATTTTTGAAAATTGTTTTTTTTTCTTCAAAAACCATTAAAAGTTTTATTACTTTTTCAATTTTTTTTTTGTAAATTTTATACAAATTTAAAAAGACTTTATAAAATAAAAAATTCCATATTTTTTTCAAGGGTCTTTTCTACATAAAAATATATATAAATTAATTAAAATTTATTAACTTGTATTTTTTGTTTATTTGTTTAAAAATAATAAATCATATGATATGTGAGGTATTACAGAAAAGAACTGGGAATGGCATTATTGATTTGGTAACAGTGTGGACTATTTTTCTTTATAGCTAGTAGTACAGTCTATCCTAGAGGGGCAACACTAGTTTTAACCTTGTTCGTTAGCTATGTGACTTTATAGAGGCATTTTTGTAGCTCGTTACGATAAATGGAACTGAATAATTTTGTAATTCTAGATAATATACATATTGTGACACATAATACCAAGGGTTGCCTACGACCGTTGGCATTGGGATATGTCCAATCAGCGCTCACAGACCTATACTATGAACAGGATCATAATTGGCGATGAAAAATGGGAACTGTTATGTTGGTACTGTACTGTGAGCAACTTGAGAGATTATGTCAAGCGATTGAGACAAAACGGTCAGAATTTATCAAAAGGAAAAGTGTCGCCTTCCAGCTTGTGCCCGACCACACACATCTTTGATGACTCGCCAAAAATTAAGAGAACTTGCTTTGTAAGTTTTAATACATCCTCAGACAACTACTTGTTTTGATCTTTGCAAAATTCTATTAATGGAACCAAGCTAGCTTTAAGGGAGACCTATGATAACCACTTGATTCAGTTGATCAACTCGAAATCACAGAATTTCTTTACTGTTCAAAGCATGGCTCTACCCGAAAAAATGTAGAGCGTCTATATTTTACTTAAAAAAAACGCCACAAACTTTTTCACAAAAAACGCCACAAACTTTTTCACAAAAAACGCCACGAACTTTTTCAACAAAAAACGTAACGAGCTTTTTCGACAAAAAACTCCACGAACTTTTTAGACAAAAAGCACCACAAACTTTTTCAACAAAAAACGTAACGAACTTTTTCGAAAAAATCGCCACGAACTTTTTCGACAAAAAACGCCACGAACTTTTTCAACAAAAAACGTAACGAGTTTTTTCGACAAAAAACGCCACGAACTTTTTCGATAAAAAACGCCACAAACTTTTTCGACAAAAAACGCCACGAACTTTTTCGACCAAAAACGCCACAAAATTTTTCGACAAAAAACACCACGAATTTTTTCGACAATAAACGCCACGAACTTTTTCGACAAAAACGCCACGAACTTTTTCGACTTTTAATTCATTTTTTTATAAAAATTAAATAGAATTGCTACAAAAAAAAATTCCTCATTACTTTTCAGCCACACCTTATAATCAACTATATTCTAATTTGAAACAATTGCTTATAATGACAATGTTTCAAATGAAATTTCACATCCCGCACATTTTATTTATATTGTAGATGCTTATCAACAAAACGTCGTAGAAACTTAAATGCATTTACAAATAAGGGTGGAATGAAAATCGTCGTCTTCCATTCCAGAGTCAGTGCCAATTAGTTGGCTCTAATTAATTAAATTCCTTATTGATAAAATAAGTTCTTCCATTAGTCTCGTCAATAAAATTGTTATCATTTCTAAATAGTTTAGTTCCTGTGTGCACAGGAGTTTCTTAACTATCCGATTGTGTATGGATATCTATGGATATACATAAATAATATCACGTATTTTATGTGAGAATACAATATTAACTTTATTTTATTTTTCGTTTATTTTCTTCCAATCGAATAATGTTTTATGTATCCAGAAATAAATTAGAAAATAATTGATTTAATACAAATTAAGTAATTTTCTGTAAGTCGATCCGATGTTAATAAAATATTCTTTATTTTTTTTTCCTATTATGAATCGTGGAATTTTATTGAATTTTACATCGAAAGGGGGGGAGGGGGCAGTTTTTTTTCCTTCTTATATATAAAAGGACATTAATAGAACAAAAATAAAATACTGTCGTATTAAAATTAATGAGTGAGTGTTTGTGGTTTGAGGGAGGATAGTCGAAATATTGTGATTTACCGTGTATGATGATGAATATCTTTTGGATAAAATAATTATTATTAAGATTCCATTTGGATACGAGTATGAGATGTTAGTGCATGCACACTCGTGTAATGTTTAATTTATATGTGCTCATAGTCGACTGTGATCGTTCGTAATAATGCAACTGATGCAACACACGTTAGCCATTTGTAGTGCATTAATCATTCATTATGCATGTGGAAGGAATAATGCTGTACTATGGAATTTGTCTAGGGACGGAATGTAAATTGTTTTGTTCGAACAAAGATATTTTGCTATTGACCATGAACCAGAGCTTCCTGTTTCAACAAGTAAAAGTCGCTTTGTATGCATTTCGACTGGTGAATAATGACAGTAGTTATTTTTAATTTGTATTAAAGACGTTTTCCTTGCATACACTATCATGATTAATACATTCCTAATAAATTTATCCTAATAATGTGCTCATTATCCATTTGACAGTTGATTTATTTGGTGGACATATATTCTTTTTCTAGGAAAATTCAAAAATTGGAAAATTTTTCTACGAAATTACTTCTTTCTTCGGTAGAGAGAGAGAGAGAGAGAGAGACAGAGCACATAGTAGCAAGTATGTACTTTTTTTTTCTTCGATAAGTATGTATGTATAAAAATCAATCAGGATAAATACTTCTGGAAAATAATATGTTCTTCTATTCGAGCTGTTGAGTTTTTCTCAATTACGATATCTATTCGTATCTTGTGGAAATTTTCGCTGGATTTGTAAAAGTTCTCTCCATTGGATAACATTATATACAGGCGGATTTTTCGATATTGTATTCATCCTTGTTCTGATTTTCTGAAAAGGCACTTCTGTTTCTATAAAACATTCCTAAAACATCTTCTAGCTTAGTGATATGATAACCCGATATCGTAAGAGATCAATTCAGTTGCGTATTGTCGCCAGCGTCATATAAGAAAATAGCATCCTGCCAAGTCGGCATACTTTATCTGTCGATTTGTTTCGTAGAAAAATCAGGTCATGACCAAAAACAAAGTAAGCCGAATATAATAAAAACCGATTTCAAGTTGAATATAATTTTATGATAATGGATTCATCTGCATACAAAAGGGGGAAATACTTAAAATGTTCTTTCCTGTAAAAGGTTAAGATTATATGCTATGAGTTTTTTTCTTCAAAGTCTATTTAACCATCATAAATAAAAAAGTACGAGTACGAATATCTGCGACTATAGGCGAACGTAATTTTCTTCTACTTGAAAGGATGCTTTTCCTTTTCGCTAGTAACGGCAAAAGGCATAAACAACCATAACTGTCTTATCCATCCACCCATATGTATACAGTTTAGGCATATTCCGATAAGGATAAGTGCAGAGTCTGTAAAACAAAATCACTGAACTTGCTTAAAGTTTTGATGCATATACTTGTACTTGTCCTATGTCGTATCTAATATTAAATCCGAAGTTTGCTTATAATGGATTTCTGAAAGTATCCAAAATGTTATCCTGCATTTTAGTATGAATATTAGTGGTTTTTTTCATAAACGAAATTAATCTGAGTTGTTCTTTTCTCAATGATCGATTTTTATCATTATATTCAGTAAAACTACGACAGACTACCATAACTGTAGTCATAAATTTCACAATTTAATGATATTATAATACAACAACAAAAAAAATTGTTTTAAATATTAATAAAATAAGTTTTTTCAAAAAAACAATCAAACTAAATTTAAAATGTAATTTAATAGAATAATTTGTATGAAAGTAATTGCTTGAACCCAATCAATAAATTTTCAACTCAATTAAGAAGGTCCTCTTAAAATACAATTTCTGTTTTGGAAAAACAAAATTCAATACAAACATATGGATTTTGAACAAACTTTTATTTTATTATATTGTTTAAATTTTGCCATTTAATTTATAAAATGTAAAATTACATATATTTCAGATTGAGATCTTCAAGTTAAGGCTAAAAAAAGGTTGCTTATAATACTCACAATTAGCGTTAAGGGTCTTTTCTTCTTCATTTTCGTAGAAATACGAGCCAATGATACCTTAAGACCGACATGCATTCAAGACAGTCAATTTTCGAGGATACAATGACTTTTCCACAATTACTTATAAATTTTCATAGCCTCATATAGAGTAACTTTGGTTATTGACATATTTACCAAGCAAGAAATGAGACTCATCGTTGAAAAAATTTTTTTTCTTCAAAGAATTATAAATGTATAAGTTTAAATCCGCTGTTTTTTTGTTAAAAAAAGAAAGCAAAAAGAAATTAAATTAAAGTACTTGCCCTCGCTAGTTACACATTTTTCCCATCTCTCCGGAAATTTGTGGATACCACGATAAAAAAAATCCTTTTATTTCGAGGCAAACCAATCATCAAGCGATTTTCGGACGTCTTCGTAAGAATCGAAGTGCTGCTCAGCGAGCGCGTGGCCCATCGACGAAAGCAGGTGGTAGTCGGAAGGGTCCAGGTCTGGTGAATAAGCGGGGTGGGGTAGCACCTCCCAGTTGAGTATCTCCAAGTAGTTTCGGACCATTTTTAACGTGTGCGATGGTGTGTTGTCGTCGAGGAAAATCAGCTTGTCATGTCTTTGTTGATAATCCGTCCTTTTTTCACGCAGAGCACGATGCAATTTGATCAGTTGTTGGTGGTAGCGGTGGGCATTAAGAGTTTCACTAGTTTCAACATTTGATAGTAGACGATACTCTGCTGATCCCACCAAACGCACAGCTTCGTCTTCCATCCGAAGCGATTTGGTCTTGGGGGAGATGTTGATGGTTGGCCGGGTCAACCCATGATTTCTTGCGTTTAGAATTCTCGAAATATATCCATTTTTCATCGCTTATCACAATCCGTTGCAGGAACGACTTTCTTTTTGTCTGGCTAGCAAGATTTCGCATGTGTTTTGGCATCGCTTCATTTGCCTATCGTTCAATTCATGCGGCACCCATTTTCCGATCTTTTCAATCTTTCCTATGGCACACAGACGTATGGAAATAGCTGATTGAGTAACACCCAATTGCTCCGCGAGCATTTTTTGAAATTGAGTATCGTCTTCGTCCAAAAGAGCCTGCAATTGATGGTCTTCAACCTTCCTAGGCCGATTTTCACGCTTCTTGTCCTATAAGTCAAAATTGCCGTCTTTAAATGACGAAACCAATCTCGGTACGTTGTTTTCAATAAAGCACTATCACCATAGGCCACCATAAGCATTCGATGCGATTCGCAGCCGATTCCGTCAAATTGAAGCAGAAAAGCAGAACTTCCCGCATATGCTCTTTTTCTGGCACAAAACTAGACATTATTACCAAACGAAAAATATATGTTGTTGTACGAAATTGCTGACAATATACACTGATTAATGTAGACAGATGTTAAACTCATAAAAAAAGTATGGCGTGCCCATGGTAGTCTAATATGCTCGCTCACTCACGCCATCTATGACCAAACAGCGTAATTAAGCTTATACCCCTGGTATCTAATATATATTTAAATGGCATATAATATTATTAGCAGAAATTATGTTAATTAATAAAAAAAATTTTTATTAACTAATAAATGGTAGTCTTGTACTTTTCAAATTGTAAAATTGATAATGGTATAATTTTAAGCATTTATATGAATATTAACGACAATATCTTTAAAAGAAATTACTGCACAAAACTACTCTTTTTATAAATATTGTAAATTCTTAATATTTATAAATATAGTTGATTGTTAATTTGTTCAATTAATTTAATTGATAATTACGACGAGTACATAAAAAATATTATCATGATTACTGCGACAACAGAAAACATATGCTTTTATACCGAAATTATAATTATTATTATTATTGTATACATAAATAAGGATTTAATATGCTATGTATAAAGTTGTTGTATAAAAAAAAACTAAAATATCTACACTAGGAGAATATGGTATGTTAATATGAAATAGCTTTGAAATTTGATTGTATCAGAAAATCGTATTATTACGTGGCAGTTTCATATTTGAAGTTATTACAACCGTACTCGTAATTAGTATCTAACGCTATTAGGAACATGTTTTGGTGGTGATTAGCACCAGGACATAAATATAATTGGTATTGTTTTTGAAAATTACTATTAGTACATAATACATATTTGATCAGTACTTATTGTTAGCGGTTTGGTTTCTTTGCACGATTTTCCAAAAATTTCTGATTACTTCTTTGTCGTTAATACATTTTACTTACTAATATCTACTTCCTTCATAAGTGTATACGTAAATAAATGACGAACAGATTTTCACCTCATACGTGAGTCATTAAGAAGAAAGAGTCTAGACTATACATATTTTCGAATTATAATTCTAGACACGTTATTGAAAATGGCTAACCTAAATTTCGTATCTTGTGCTTTATCGACTAGAAAATTGACTCAAACATTTCTTAATACAGTTTCTAATATTGCAAAAACAGGAAAATAATCAACAAATAAAATTATATTTAATCCAGAAGATGTATAGACCAAAAACAGTAATAAATTATAACAAGTATTAAAAAAGCCAATATATAAAAATATTATTTAAAATTAGTTTTGAAAATTGTAGTTGCTTTGAAAAAAAGTGAGTAGAAATTTGTTAATATCTTTTTAATTATTAAGTATTTGTTTTCAATATAAAAGGACATAGTGGTTTTTTATTTTAATATAAAAGCATTTATTTGAAAGTTTTCTAAAGCTTCTTTTCTTATTGTTAAAAGTTTCAAAATTTAAAACAGTTTATTACATCTGATAATAAAGAATACTTCTTGCAAGTATATATAAATTGAATATATTATGTATGGGAATAAATTCTTGCCTTTTATTATGATGTCCCCTGTGGTAGTAGACTCATGCTTGATGAAACAGTTGTACTGATATTTTGTGGGTGTAAATGTCAGCTTTTAAATACAGTAGCTTGACAATTGTTCGCAGCATGAAGAACATTTTTAAATTTGACTATAAATTGTCAACATTTATAATACTTGTCTTTCACATAGCCCCATGAAAATCAGTCTAATGGCGTTAAATCGGACTGTCATGATGGCGAATTTACTGTGATGCCATTTAAGGTGGCATACCTGTCGTTAGACGTAATACCACAGGTCGCTTATAACCATAGGGATTGAGATACGCCCAATCAACGTACAATAATATTATATTATTAAATGTGACTTATCTGTCGTTAAACATAAAACCGCGAGTTGCCTGCGATAATAGGGATTGAGTTATGTTCAATGAACGCATCACCATTACTGGCAGTTTACAGTTAGTAACCAGTTACTCCAACTATTAGTGGGGAGGCCCATCTGAACCTCTACTGTCATAAGCAGTTATAGTACTCGAGATAATTACCAGTATCTCCCACTAGCAATCCCTAGACCGTACCCTCGATATGAGCATTAAAAATAACCACTTCGTTTCTGCCCCACCACTGTCGGGCACAGTGTGTTTTAACACAATGGGGCACGCCAATTCCCGAAGTACCAATTTTTGTTTTAAGAGTACTTCGGTTTAACAATTTTTTTTAAGAGAACTTCTGCTCATTGAGCTACAGTAAATTATCTTCTAAATCCCTAGGCCCGCTAAGCCAGCTCAGGTACGCGGTTTTGCCAAGACTCGAAAGGAGAACCGAAATCGACCTTGGTCTTTCACCCAGTTGTAGCCACCTTGCGTGTCATTTCGACACTCATTCGTGCACCATCCTCGCTCTACTCTCAAAAAGTACTACGGTAAATCTATTAAATCATGCATCCCGTTCTCTCATACCTAACACTCCACTTACATCCACACTCTCATCATTCACCAAGATTCCACATGCAGCTAGGTCACGCAAATCCCCATACAGGCCACACTCAATGATAAGGTGCTTGGCACCCTCCTCTGCCGCCCCATAAGGTCATCTAGCCTCCGCAGCCAGACCACGCCTGTACAGGAACCCATTCATACTGCCATGTCCCATGAGTAAATATCCAAGGTACAGACCAAATTCAAGTTCATACGCAGAGGCCAAAGCACAGATCCGAAATGAACATGTGCGTCCATCTGCCATTCCCACTCTCATCTTATCGACGTTGCCAAATTTCATACATTCTATTCAGGACCAATACACGCCGCTGGTATGGACTAAGATCCTAAACCTTTTCATTCATAACCTGACAACCAGCAAGCGGGATGCCCGGCCGCATACGGTAGTGAATACTTCTATGCAGAACCTCCAGATTCCATGGAAAATCAATGCACAAGATAGATCTGTGCGGTAAAGGATTTTTGCAGCTCAGCTAACTAAATCAACGTAGTCACACGCATCTCAATCCATACCATAGCTCGCTATTTAACGCTTTTCGTCGCAGCTCTCTTCAATCGAACGCATTCTTCCTTGATCTCTTGCTTGGGCCAAGTTTTGTTCTTCTCTTCTTCTTCTTCTTCTTCTTCTTCTTCTTCTGAAACTTCTTTATCTTCTTCTTCTTCTTAACTATTGATGGAATCAATCTTCTATCAACTCCTGCGGTTAGCGGTCTCAAAATCGTCAATTGGCACCACTCATTTATCCCGCCTTTAATGAACAAAAGAGTACTCAAATTATTTTTTCTCTCTTTACCAACGGACGTCTAATTTTGCGAAGAGTGGTGCCAATTGACATTACCTTTTCGTGACATTAGACGTCCATTTAATTTGGTTTTTAGTAAATCAATCGTTTCTTGGGCATTGTTACATGTATCGCCGGCCTATTGAAACCATATATCGTCGATATCCATATCATCAAAAAAAGGCCATAAAGAATTTATTTAAATTATAGCACCGGCTTCATATTAAAAAAAAAGAATTATACGGTACCACTACTATGGTATGCATGACGGAATATGAGTGATTATTCGTTGGTTGTTGGATTATGGATGAGGAATGTCTAAAAATTATAAATTTAAAGAACGCGCAGTTCGACAGGAGGATAGCCAGTTACGATCAGACTCATAAAACACCTTGCCTTGCTAGGCATTCTTTGTGGAGTGGTTCGAAGTTAAGTGCAAAGTGGTGCTCGCACACCAACTATAACAAGAAAATCATGCCTGGATATTTAGGGGAATAATTGAGACACCCAAAGCCGTTAACTTCTCGACGGGAGGGGAAAAGAAGAGTAGAAAGAAAGGCAAAAAATAATGAGATTTAAAAAAGTGTCAAAAGAAAGGGAAAACTGTTAAAACTTATCGGAAAGGAACAGGAAAGGAGGGGAAAGATATAAAAAAGGAGAAGAGTAAAAATTTTAAAATATTGAAAAAATGAAAACAAAAAAAAAATGAATGTAATGATTGTTCATTGAAGGTCTTAGATTTTCAGATGACACGGTAGTTTTGCTTGTTAACATAGTCGTTTTAGTGAAAATGAGCTTCGTCCGATAAGGTGATTTTTTCTGACAAGATCCATCATTTTCATATTGAATTTGAATTATTTTAATATAATTTTACAGCAAAATGGAAGACATAATAATAAATGGTAAACTTTTCCTAAGAATATTTAAAAAAACAAAATGACAAAACTGTCATCTATTGAAAAGAAAAGGTGGACCCGTTTATTCATTACTATACTCTTGAGAAAAGTGCTGTGTAAACTTATCGTATCTTGTTTGAACTTTACGTTCGTCATCATTCATCGAATGGAGCATGTTAAACCGGGTTTCGCTTATTAAGGGTCACCTAAAAAATCCAAAATGCGGTTCCATAAGATCTCAAATACATTAATATCGGAAAGCGTTTGCATGCAATGGGAAAGGATCTCTCCAATTGAAGGAGATATACATCGAGAGACTTGCGAGATTCTACTCAGATGACGGCAGAGAAAAAGTTTTTTTTGGATTGCATTTAAAGGGCAAATTTCTCTTTTTTTGCTCGTGAGCATGTACGAGTTTTGCTCGTGCATAGGATTGTGCAAGTTCGCCGCAGACAAAATTTGCACATTGCTCGAGCAGTTTTATTTTTGTGAAATCAGTTAAATAAACATCTGAAAGAATTAATCACAATTCATTATGTTGAAATATATTTACGATCGTTTAAACGGTTGATGTATTTTTTATTAGTGAATTCTCTAGTTGGTCGCTGCTGTTTTTATTTACGTTTATTTTCAATAACGTTTTCCCATTCATTTAATTATTTTGATTATTTTAATAAGTTTATTTATTCTCGAAAATATGTTTATTTTATTTTAACATTTAATTCAATATTAATTTCAATGTTAATCTTTCATATTTACAATCAACATTATTTACTTTTTATTTTATTTTTTAATTTTAGAATCAGAATTTTCAATTTTTTACTTAAACCATAAAAGTTTTACATCAAATTAATTATTGTAAATATTAAATAATTTGATAGTTGCAACAACATACATTCATCTGTCAAGTTTTTGCCACTTTTCATAAATTGGCATCAGGTAACCTTCACTTTGTCCAAAAATCAAAATAGCTTTAAATTGTATAATAATAAATAATAAAGTCATAAATGAAATATATCATATATAAAATTCAAACGTCAAATGTCGGAATAAATGATAAGCAACATGAACGTATAATTGAAACTTGTATAAAATCACTCAATTTCCCATTATCTATGTTTGCCACGATCAAACATTGCTCGTCGTCGAATAAAAAACGTTCATTTGCACGATCAGTGTAATATACCGGCGATCTATTGAAAACGTTGAACGATTTGACAGCGAAACCATTTGCAGAAGGACATCGTGTATGACACGCATGGTGTAATCTAAGCTTAAATGACCTTCAGCACGGACAAGACCAGGAGAATTAGGTCCATTAACACCAAAACGCATTATCTATGGTTCAATAGTCATGATTTATTATAAAATTCATCCGAATCCATCACTGGTGATTCTTATCGACTACAGAAAATATGGGACGATACACGTTTTAGGCGGTTTCGGCTACATGACCATGCCAGACCCCACGTTGCAAAACCGATTCCGAAATACTTCGACTGAGTGAAATGGGCAATATGGTATTGCCTCTACAGCCGTATTGGCCAGATATTGCTCCTTCAGATTTCTACATATTCTGGTCCATGCAGTCGACCCTTCCCGGATAGAGGTCCAATTTTCAAAGTATCGAAAAATGTCTTCATGAATAGATCGAGTCTAAAGAGCCAGAATTTTCCTGGCAATCATTTTCTATGTTATTATATAAATAAACGACAAACTTTGATCAAAACAGATCAAGAAATAATCCAATATTAATTTTATTAAATTTATGGTTTATTCTTAAATGAAGAATATTAAAAGTTACATCAAATAAAATATTTAAAAAAAAAGATATTTTCAGAATGATTGTATAAAAACTATTTAGTTTCATTTTCGTTCGCATAAGTATTATCGTGAATGAAAATGATAATTAATTAATTTTTTCTTTTAGTTTACTAAAACCAGTTTATTATCTCTTAAAGGTAAATAATAATCTTAAAGACATTCCATAAGAAGTATTTGTAACCAAATAATTTTCAATAAGAATGAATCATTTGGAATTTGTGCTGAATGGTAGGGTGTTGTTGTATCAACGAGTAGGAATTTCGTTTGGAAAAATTTCATTTGTTCACGATATCTTTAGGCAATAGAAAATCGATTTTCTTATCGAAACAAATTAAATAGATAAACTTATGATATTGAATAGGAAATGGTACTATTGTCGATTATATTTGGTTTGGAAATTTTGCTGTATCTACACATTTTGTATGGATGACAGACTATAAGATAGAATTAATTGGAAATTCTTATTATTATTGAATGTATTTCGGTTAGTATTGTCTATATTATTTGCCTATAAACAAAGGCTACGAAAAGTCCGTATTAAATTTGGAGCAAAATTTTGAAAATTTTTCCACATATTTTTCTATTTCAATACTGTTGGTATTGTATTATTTATAAAATTGTATTAAATAAATTGTTATGTTTTTATCTTTTCCAATTAAATTTAAAATTTATCCATACAATATGGTAATTTTAATTATAAATGAAATGCATATCATTAGACAATCCGGAAGGTTTTTAGAATTTTAATTGAATGGTAGTGAAAATTTAATAATTACTATTTAATAAGGATAATTATTATTAACAATTAATATTCGTAGATATTAATATAAAAATAATTTTCATTTTTGTTGACTGTAATATTTAGCCCATTGTGCATAGTTGTTCATAGATTAAATATGACTAGTGTAAATTTAAATAAAATTATAATAATAATAATAAAAATATGCCCATATTAGAAGATACTCTTATTAAATAAAGAAATTAATAAATTAATCACTACAATTTAAAAAAAATTAAGTGTTAGAAATAAACTTTAGTAAACGTTGAGTTTTCAAATGTGTCAACGCCCGGCTGCGGATGATCTAGCAGCGGATAATCGGACCTTTGAGTGGCAACAACTTTGGGCAGTAAAAAATCCCACTGCGGACGATTCTTTGCTTCGGACGCGGACATATTCCAAAAATTCGATTTCGTTGAAGTCTATTTCCAACACATCTTTCCAGGACAATGCGTAATTTTTCTTCTTTGTAAGTATAAATTTCTCGAAAATATAAGAGGGTATACTACAAGTTAAAAATAATTTTGAGCCGAATGCAGAGGGCCCCAAATATAGTGCAATATTGGTGCCAAGAGACCGATCTCGATATAAAACCTTATAAAACGATCTTAGTTCCATTCGCTAAGAAGCATAAGTTGAACCTCACCAAGGTCAAGATGAATAAAACTGAACTTGAGTTCTATATTGAGGTCAAATATTTTTAGGGGCCATTCTGGACCAAAAATTACTGATAGAGCATCTAGAGCCATTTGGGATCGTCATAGACTCTTCGGTAAAACCTGGGGTCTACAACGAAAAATGATACTATGGTCAAATCGGGCAATAATTAGACCCATCATCACCTACGCGGCTCTCGTTTGGTGGCCTAATGCTAAACAACGTACTGCCAAAGCAACCCTTCATAAAGTTCAAAGACTGGCATGCTTGGGTATTAAAAGTGCCGTAAGAACTTGCTCCACGACAGTTCTTGAAGCTCTTTTAGCTCTGCTACCTTTTCATTTGCACATTCACAAAAAAAAACGACTAAGGGGGTTTTTAGGTTAGGATATACCAAAACCTTTAAAGCAAGCAACCTGTTTGGACATCTTAAGGTTATATCGGTCTTAAAAGAATTCCGGGAAGCCAACTATCTCTAGAATGCTATATCAGTCCTTCAAAGTGTTTCTCATGGAGCGCCTTGGTAAATTTCCATCCACTTTCAGGCATAAATACATCCCATAGATCTTTGTGCTAGAGAGGGTATCAGAAGAAACCTACGTAACGCAAAGATCTACATCATCTCAGACAGCCAACCTGCATTGGAACCTCCTGCTTCATATGATGTCCAATCCAAACTAGTTTGACATATCCTCAAGATCCTAAATCAACTGGCTAGATAGGACAAAGTAACTTTATAATAGTATTGGGGGTAATAGACTGACAGACTAACTTGCCAAAAGCAGATATAATACGACCCAATGGAGAGCCACATGCGGTGCATCATAGAGTCCTAGAAACGAGAGCTTAAAAACTCACACTGGGATAATTCTCCGGGTATGAATTACTCTAAAAAATACATCACCTTTTCTGAAGAATTATCCTCTTTTACGCGTAGCCTTCCGTCAGGACCAACAACTGTTCATACCACTCTTCCGAGTCCCCATCTTTGAGGAGGTAGATTGTTGTCATTTAAAAGGAGCACAGTATTTTTCATTAAATTTTGTGATGACGTGGCCCAGTGCTTGCGAATCTGTAATTCGGATAGATATTATTTCCTCCACCGTTACCGAAAGAGATGATTAATTTGTTGGACTATTTTCCTTCTAGTCGGTAAATATTTTTTTCGGTTCTCCTGATTGGTTGTATGTGACTGACGTTAAAGGGGCGCCGATGAGAAAATGCCAAGGGGTTGACGTCTCTAAATCACGTTGGAGTCACCAAACTGTTGCGTAGAATTATTCTCTACCATACAATAAGGAATGGACTAAATAATAAAAGGCAATTGTCTATTTAAATCTACAAAAATTAAATTTATTCGAATTTTCCTTAATTTGTAAATTGTTGACAATTTTGTAGAATTCTAATGGACAAGAGTAGTGTTCTTACTTCTATTTTCATTAGTTAAACCCGTGGTCAACCGATCGTAATTGATAAATAATATAATCTAGTTTCCGACTGGATTAATATAATTCGAGTTGTTAGTACAGTTTGTATATTCTAAAATTTATACTAAATTATTTATACCGGTTCAACCGGGGGTCAACCGAGCCTATTTGATAATAATAATTTAGTTTCTTGGACTTAATTTTGGAATGGGCTGATTAAGTCCGAGTCTTCTTACTTCGCTATTTCATAGTTGGAAGCAAAGACAGGGTATCACAAGTTCTGGTGAATATAAACTAATGAATTAACTGCATCTAAACTGCGTTTCATACAAATTTTTACCGGACAAAGAAAATATTACGAATTTTCAAACAAAGAATTTAAGATCCATAAAATGACTTGCCATCTATATATGTGCGGGTAGATTCATAATTCAGTAAATTCATCAACATATGTCTAATTTATGAATTTTAATTCATACGAGATGTAGCAGAAAAGTAATTTTTATATAATAAATTTTATTTTATTTTATACATGCATGCTACCCCTTTCAAAGTTTTTCCCTTAGGCAGATCCCCTTTATAGCATATTTGTCAACTTGAGCAACTATTCGTCCGCGGAGGCGTTGTTATCTTCAGCTTCTCGGTTACACTTCTTTTTATGAAATTAAAAGTACGAAAATGATATGCTTTCAAAGGTTTTATTTTATCTTTGGGAACAAAAAAAAATTCACGCCAGGTTAACTCATGTGTGCTGTGGTAGGGAGGGGGGGTCGGTTGTGGTTAGTATAACCGCACAAAAACACGCTGATGGGGACTCTCCAAAAATACTTTATGACACCGAGAAAGGGTTTTCTTTTATCTTTGTGAACAAAAAAATTGCACACCACTTATTTCAAGTATATAGGGGGGACGGGGGTAGTGTAACCGCAGAAAAGCACGTTGATGGAGATGGTCGTATGACAGAGACCGTTATCATGGTAGAGCTTTCAAGTATCTGCAGTCTCCAAATTTGATATTAAGAACTCTTTCTAGGTTTTTCAAGGACTTTTTTAAAAATAAAAATAAATATTTTTTCATAAGAAAGTCCTTGAAAGGTTCTAAATTACTATCGATTTTCGATTTTAAAGTCCTTCCTTAGCAAGGCTCATCTTTTACTGCCTCTCGACCCTCCAAAAATGCTTTATGGTACCGAAAAAGGGGTTTCTTTTATCTTTGGGAACAAAAAAAAGTCACACCTTCTGAACTTAAGTGTGTACTGGTGACGGGGGTTAGCGTAACTGCAGAAAAACACTCTGATGGGGATTGTCGTATGACAAAGACCGTTGTTATGGTAGAGCTTCCAAGTATCTGCGGTATCCCAATTTGATATAAAGAATCCTTTTTCTGGGTTTTTCAAGAACTTTTTTTTATAAATCTTTTTTTATAAGAAAGTCCTTGAGAGGTTCCACTTTTCTATCGGTTTTTGATTTGATGAGAAATATTCCTCATAGGCTCGTTGTAACTTTTCATTACCGAAACTCAAGGATTTTCTAAGCTTAAGACAAAATTTAATAGCATATCGCTGCTCCCCAAATTTCCCTGTTGTATTTTTCGGAGCGTACTATAAAAATACCACCTCTAAAGGATCACGTAATTTGCTGACAACTTTGAAACTATTACTGCATGTCTAGAAAGAACTAATGTATTAGCTGTTTATATAGCGGAGAGAAAACCCACAGCGTTGCCAAATCGCTTTCATTACTTTTTTGCCACACCTCGAATAAATATAAAAGTAATTTTTCTTTGTTATTTTATTCATTTTTCTATTTATAGAAATATAAATAAATTATTTAAAGAAACTTTCAACAGTATACATAGCCACTTTCTCTACTTTTATATATTCGATAAAATAATACAAAGCAATTTTCAATAAAAAATCTGAAGCAGGCAAAACATATTCAAATTCATTCGTATATTAAGAAAGTACACAGCAGAACAGCAATTTAAGAGAAAAAATTCTTATCTTAAATGTTAACAAAATTCAAACGACTAAATAAATTTCTTTTTCCATACTATCATTAGATCGCGTATTTACATTTGTACATTTTTTTACATAAGTAAATATGTGCACTCGTATTTTGTACGAAACAAAAGTTGAAATTTGATTTAGCTATCATCAATCTATTCGTATATTGTACATAATATCATGAGAAAATGCTATTTTCCCTTTATGCTATGTGTTCTACTGCTGTAAAATATTCAATTGAACAGCAAAAGAATTTGACTGAATTGAATAAATTTGAAAAAAAAAGAAATTGTCTGCAAATGAAGTTATTCGAATATGAACATGATACCATCCCTTAAAAGTTGCCTTTACTCGTATAAAAATACAAACGTCTATCAGCTATATTGGTTTATTTTTTTTATTATTGTAAATTTTATTATATTTTCATATAAACCTAGCGTTCGATAGAAACCATTATATGTACGTTAATATGTTGTATTTTGTATGTGAATATATGAACATACGCATATTAATTGTTCCTATTTTTTGGCCGCAAAATAATCAATTTTTCCTACAATCTAAAAAAAATTGTAGGCTTATTAAAAGCTAAACTGATTATTAAAAGTGAGTTGAAAATTATTCGATAGTATATAAAAAAATTGTGAGGTATTTGCCATATTAATTTTAAAAGTATAAAAGGCTTCCCATTATGATCTACCGAATCAATTTTACTTTACTTTTTCTATTGTAAATTTTTAGACTCTCATTGCTGAAGAAAATTTGGTCCTTGTCGTCCGAACCATGGCCGCTGCATCATATCCAATTTTGTAGAAAGCTTTTTCTAATTTAAACACATTGCTTCATAATTATAATATCTATAATATATGGTGGGAAATATTATTTAAATAAATTTTTTTAGTAGCTTTTAAATAATTAGTCTATACTTTCCAGGCTAAAAAAATTGCTAATACATTGTATACGCTGAAATTATATGGTTTTAGATACTTTTTCAATTTTTGTATAAGAAACTTTTTATCTTTGAATAGAAACAGATAATTAGAATTTCTCAGTACGAAAAAAAAAACTTTACAAACTTTTACATGCTATGAAAATCTTTAAAAATCTAGTAAATTTCAAACATTAAAGAACCAAATTTTACTCTTTATAAATCGTTTGTTTCTGTATATTGTTTAAATATTCATAAATAATTTTGAAAGCTAATGCAACAATGAATTTTTTAACTGTAATTTATTTGAATATAAGAGTAAAACAGTCTTCTTTTGTGCATTATTAGTAGATATTTCCAATTGGACAGTGTCTGCAACCCCAGTTAAAGGTGTGATTTACAAGAGTTCATTTCGGCTTCAAAGTCTAGACGATGGTAATAAAAATCAAAAATAGAATAAAATAGTTTATTTTAAAATCAAACAATTTGAATCATTTTCATTTTATAATAATGGCCAATAAGTTTTCATTTAAATATAAACGAGTCGAAAATATAACTATTTGTCAAATGAAAATCTTTTGAATATTATTTTTTATTTTACCCTTTCTATTCGATGGATATTGGCAAAAATTATATATTGGATGTTGGCAAAAATTATTTATACTATTATAATAATATAGTAATTGATATAACTATAAATAAAATCGATGTACATTTTTAAATAATAGTTAATTAAAAAGTAGAAGAGTATTTACAACATCATGAATTCTGCATTACGTGCGAGTGCATTTAATGAATTATAATAACTGCAATAGTATTTATTTATTTTACAAGCTAATTTATGTAAATTGTTTGAAAAAAAAACCTGAATATATAAATCATGAAATATTTATAATTTTTTTATTTCACTCAGAATGAAGAAAAAAATTCAACCTTGTATAAAATAATTTTTGTACATAAAACAGGAAATCAATTAAAAGCATTTCTCTGTAGTCATAGTATTATTGAAAGTGTTTTAAATATAATTAAGTCATCAACAATTGCTATTACTTCATTGCAACTATATTACATGTAGTCGTATTTAAATATTTATATAAATGCACTAACCGTCAGTCTATTAAATAGAAATGCATTATTCAACAATTTGTAATATAAACTTTTCGTACAATGAATTTTCACAAATATATTCATAATTTTACTATTAAATTATTTTTTTTAATTTAATAGGATCAAAGTATATTTATGCATATTAAAATTAATAATAACAAATTTATTCGATTATAAGTTAATGGAAATACCATCAAATTAAATCAACAAATATTAATTATGCAATATATAATTACATTATGAATTGAAAATTTTTTGATAAAAGTTTTCATCAATAATATTTATGTATAGATATTATTAACGGCATAGGAAAATATTTTTAATGCTATTAATTAACATACAAATACGTATATTATTTATTTTTTATAAAATTGTTTTCTATACTAGAAATCATAAATGACAAATGATCATAATTATTATTGTGAAAGAAAATCATTTTCCTAAACTATTTTTTTTAACAAAATTTTTTAACGAAAATTTTTAACGAAAATTTTATCAAAAATCTTTACCGAAAATTTTTACTGAAAATTTTTACCGAACATTTTTACCGAACATTTTGACCGAAAATTTTTATCAAAAACTTTTACCAAAAATGTTTACCCAAAATTTTAACCAACAATTTTTGCCGAACATTTTTTCCTAAAGTTTTACTAAAAATCTTTACCGCAAATTTTGACCAAAAATTTTTAACGAAAATTTTTACCAAAAATTTTTACCGAAAATGTTGACTGAAAATTGTTACCGAAAATTTTCTGAACATTTTTACCCAAAATTTTGACTAAAAAATCTTTACCGAACATTTTTATAGGAAATTTTTCCGAAAATTTTTATTAAAAGTGGAACTTTCCACTGAAAATTTTTATAGAAAATATTTACCGAACATTTTTACCGAAAAGTATTATTGAAAATGCTTACTGAAAATTTTTACCGAAAATTTTAACCGAAAATATTTTTCAAAAATCTTTACCGAAAATTTTTACCAAAAATTTTAACCGAAAATGTTTATCAAAACTGTTTACCAAAACTTTATACTGAATATTTTTACCGAACATTTTTACCGAAAAGTTTTACTAAAAATGCTTACTGAAAATTTTTATCAAAAATCTTTACTGAAAATGTTTACTGAAAATGTTTACGCAAAATTTTTACCGAACATTTTTACCGAAAAGTTTTACTGAAAATGCTTACTGAAAATTTTTACCCAAAATTTTAACTGAAAATTTTTATCAAAAATCTTTACCGCAAATTTTTAACGAACATTTTTACCAAAAATTTTTACCGAAAATGTTGACTGAAAAATCTTACCGAACATTTTTACTGAAAATATCGCTGTAATGCATCAGAAGTTCGCGGGCCTTCGATAACTAATAACAGCAATTGTCAAGCAATGTTCTCACTCTTCCCTCAATAAAGGTCAATAATAAATGTGCCTACCACTGCGTTTTTCTCAACAATGCATTCGTCATGGCTTAGATTTTTTATCCACATCACCGCAGGGCCTGATGAATTCAACAATATATGAGGAGTAATCCATCATCGTCTAGGATTGGATTTTTACACCACTAAACTCCGAATAGGTCCTGCCGACGAAGACTTTGGACGCTCTTTGCAAAAATATTTCCTCGCACCCGCTTTTCAAGACACCGTATTTGGAGACGATTGTCGACTGATATTTTCGCATAAACTCCAATCTGATTATTCCGTCGTTAACGATATCTGCCACTATAGCGGTAGGTCGACAGGTGTTTCCTCCAAATTTAACCTATACCTTCTTTTAGCTACACATACGGTCGAGTATGTGCTGACCAGTAGTGGTCCGTATTCCAATCAATTTTTCCTGAATATGAATTTTGGCAAGCCGTATTCTAGAACACACCAGACCAGAGCCATGTTTCTTCGTAACAATATTTTCAATGAACTTAACTCAATAGTACGTTAGAATGGATAAAATATTTTACTTCGACGAGGTTTTTCTTAACTTTTCAATAAGGGTTTTTCTTTTACTTTAAAATTATGTTAAAAATTGTAAAAATAAAACTATAAATATAAATATTTAATAGAAAATGCAATTTATATAAAAGTACGTACTCCGAACTATTAAAAATTTATAGTTTCCAATGTTTAATAAATAATTTTGTGAAAAGGTCAAAAATATTTTTTTTAAAAAAATTGAAAATACTCTCAGAACAAAATTTAAGCTTAATCGCTAAATTATTTTGCCATAAATATTATCTTCGATTGTTTAGCAGCCATCAATTGAAGCTATAAAAATTAATGGGTGCCATGGGAAATAAAAGCCGATTCGTATCGTTATATTTTTTATGATTTAGGTTGAAATTTTTTTTAACACTATAAATTTTAACTAGAATATAAATTAAAGTAGAACAAATATTTAATATACAGACAAAATCGTTTCTATACAATATATATATTTTTTTGTTGGAAAAATATTCGATAATAACACTTAAATTTATTTATATCTACAATAAATATAGAAATCTAAAATATTTACTAACTAATAAATTATTATAAAATAATATCAATTACGAAAAGAAATGTTTACAAATAATGTACAAATTTTTACCAGATGATTTAAATTTATATTGGCAATGAATAATAATTCAAAGGACATAAACAAATTTTAATATAATTGTATTACCCTCTATTGGTTTTTTTTTTAAATGTATTTTTCAATATTAAATTATTGGAGATAATATTTTCCTAATTCAATTTATCATTTGTTGTTTATATTTTCTTAAAATAATAGAGTATTTTTGAAAAGTTCATATAAAATCAATAAATTAGATAGAATAAGAATTCAATAGTCAATAGACAGATGTATCTAATTTACGTTTCGGAAAGTAGAGTAAAATAACATATACTAAAAATTTAGATTTTAATAATATAATATTTAATTATATTTTTTTTAATACAATAACTTATTTTTTATATCTAATGGCATAAAACTATGCCATTAGATATAAAAAATAAGTTATTGTATTAAAAAAAATATAATTAAACTTCTTGCAGAACTCAATACTTTAAAGGTAACTTTTCGTACTTTTCGGGCTGTAATTGAGCCATTTCCTGGCTGATGTTAATTTTTAATAATTCTAAAGTTTAAAAATTATTTAAAAAAAAAATTTAATATTACTTTATAATAATAAAAAAAAGTTGAACGGTCTCAAATCGCAAGATATTGGGGCCAATTGATATAATCAAATATCGAAATTACGCGTTCTGAAAACTTTTTTTTTAAATAATTTTTAAACTTTAGAATTATTAAAAATTAACATAGAATTATTAAAAATTAAATAAATCCAAAATTAATTATATCGTGTGGACTAACATACCATTTTGTTAAAATTGTATGTAGTCCACATTTAAATCTTCTAAAAATATCAGTTATCCTTACGGCTTCAAGATTAGTCTAAAAAAAATCAGTTATCCTTAAGGCCTGAAGATTAGTCTAAAAAAAATCAGTTATCCTTAAGGCTTTGAGATTAGTGTAAAAAAGTCAGTTATCCTTTTGGCTTCAAGATTAGTCTAAAAAAATCAGTTATCCTTACGGATTCAAGATTAGTCTAACAGAAATCAGATATCCTTAAGGCCTTAAGATTAGCCTAAAAAAAATCAGTTATCCTTACGGCTTCAAGATTAGTCTAAGAAAATCTGTTATCCTTAAGGCTTCAAGATTAGTCTAAAAAATCAGTTATCCTTAAAGCTTTAAGATTAGTCTAAAAAAAATCAGTTATCCTTACGGCTTTAAGATTAGTCTAAGAAAATCTGTTATCCTTAAGGCTTCAAGATTAGTCTAAAAAATCAGTTATCCTTAAAGCTTTAAGATTAGTCTAAAAAACATCAGTTATCCTTAAGGCCTTAAGATTAGTCTAAAAAAAATCAGTGATCCTTAAGGCCGTAGCGCTCAGAACAGTTTCTGCTGTTGCATTTTCAAAGGAATATGTCCAAATGACAACTTTAGACCAAAAATCACTTTTAACAAATACAGTATTTTTTACAGTTACTTATGGATTTTTAAAGCCTCATGTATGATAATTTTCCTTATTGACGTATCCACCGAGCGAGAAATGATTCTTATCACTGAAGAAAATTTAAGAAAGTTTTTACAATTTAACGTGTTGAAAGTTTTTACAATTTTTACGTATCAAAATTTTTTATAACTTTAAGGATTTTATCTTTTCTATAAAATGGTAATTTTAAATATAATTAAATTGGTTGTACAGCTGAGCATTCTACCAGCAGTGTCATCTCATAGTCGATTCCTGGAGCGAAAGAAATACCGCCCAGTCGTATTTCTTGACATTTCGTACACTTTTGACCGTGTATGGTATGCTGGATTGCTTTGGAAATTGCAGAAAGTCCTAGCATCTAGTCATTTCTACATCATAAAATCCTTTCACTCAGACCGATATTTTCAGGTAGCTGAACATATTGAGTATCCTTGCGATTTTTTGAACTTATAAAATAAATTATATCGTTCTGGGGCAGTCATCGATGTCTGTGTTCTCCTAAATATCTTCAGGTACTTGTATTTTTCCTTTGAAAATCTGCTCATTATAAATTATATGTAGTTATAGGTAACATTTAAATTAAAAAAGAAAAAAATCTGTAATTAATATTATATATAAAAAAAAGTAAAACGAGATTTTACTTTCCAAACCGGAAAATTGATAATCAACATAAAAAAAAATGTCTTTTAAAACTTTTTCTGCGTTAAATTTTTTTTTTTAATAAAAACCAATAAAGATAAATTTATAATATTAAATAATATCTAATCAAAATTGAAATTTTCTATTTTGACATACACGTACTTATGTCGATATCCTTTAGGAGGAGAAATTTTTTAATATTCCTTTTCATGTAGACAAAAAAAATGTTCATTAAAAATACAATAAATTTTATCTTAAAGTAGGTTATTTTTTTCTCAAATTTTTTCTTTTTAAATTATAGTAGAGAATATTTTCGGAAATAAATACCGTTACTATAATAAAAATTCATGCATAAAATTGAATATAAAAATGATAAAATAATTTACCTTTCGATAACAATTACGTTTTGCTGTTATATTTTTGTGCTTTTATCTTAAATTCTATTACAAATTCGGTTTTAACATAATTTGTCAAAGTAATCAAAAAATTTATACTCCATTTTAGACACAACCACATACAAACAAGTATGAGCACATCGTAAAGCTTAATGTTAAAACGAAAACGTTACCAAAAATGGTCTATCTTTCCTAGACATATATATGTGTATGAGTACATAGTTATAGAAGAGATAATAAAGTGACTGAATTTCACAATCACAACGTTAGTAATTTAGGTCTGAAATGAATTCCACTTCATAGAAACTTGAAAGACATTTACTATTTCGCATAAATATAACCGCTATACAAAATATATTTAATTATTGAAATGATTGTGAACATCAAAGAATAATTGTCTATACTTCAATAAAATTGGTTAAAATTGGTATAATAGCGATAAATTTAGTTAAGGAAATCTAATTAAACACTCGTTAGTCTTTTGAATGGATACTCTCTAAGAGATAAATATAATATATAATGAAATTAACTGACAAAATAAAAGTTTATTTATAATATTCTATAAAAATTTGTAGACATTATTGTATATATTGTATACAGAGTATGACCATGAGGTCATACGTGTTTATGTACATTAAATTTTATAAAGCGTATTTCAGATCGGACAGCACATGAGCGAGTTATTTTGAAAATGACATAATGTACGAGTATTTTTACAAAAAAATCAAGTTGATTATATATTATAAAATGGTTTTAATAAGTTATGGAATTAAATAGTTTTCGGTGAGTATTTTTATTTTATAGAAATATTCTCTGTAATACGAAAAAGAGTAAAAAATATTGGGTAAGCATTTTCAGTAAAAAATTTTGGAACAAATGTTCAGTAAAAATTGTCGGTAAAAATGTTCAGTAAAAATTTGTTGATGATATATGGTATTATGCAATGGTTTTAATAAGTTATAGAATCAAATGGCTTTCGGTGAGTATTTTTATTTTATAGAAATATTCTCTGTAATCCGAAAAAGCATAAACAAATTTCTGTAAAAATTTTTGGTAAAAATATTCAATAAAAATTCTAGGTAAACATTTTTGTTAAAAATTTTAAGTACGAGCACTAATCCGGGGTCGTCTAGTATTGAATTTTTCCACCATTAAACACCGAACAGGCCCTCGTTTCGGTTTAAAATTGTCGTTAAAAATTTTGTTAAAAATGTTCAGTAAAAATTTTCGTGAAAAATTTTTGTTAAAACTTTTCGTTAAAAATGTTCGGTAAAAATGTTCAGTAAAAATTTTTAGTAAAAATGTTCAGTAAAAATTTGTTGATGATATATTATGCAATGGTTTTAATAAGTTATGGAATCAAATGGCTTTTGGTGAGTATTTTTATTTCATAGAAATACCATATTCCCTATAAGGCGAAAAACCATTAAAAATTTTCGGTAAAAATTTTTGGTACAAATATATTTAGTAAAAATTAAAGGTAAACCTTTTCGTTAAAAATTTTAAGTACGACCACTCCAGGATCGTCTGGTATTGAATTTTTCCATCATTAAACACAGAACAAGCCCTTCTTTAGATTACCCTGAAGGTAAAAATTTTTGTTAAAAATGTTGGATAAAAGTTTTTGGTACAAATTTTTGGTAAAAATGTTCGGCAAAAACGTTCGGTGAAAATTTTCACTAAATATTTTCGGTAAAAATTATCGGAAAAAATTGTCGGTAAAAATATTCGGTAAAAATTGTCGGTAAAAATTATCGGTAAAAATTTTGCGTACAACTTTTGTCTAAGCATTTTAGGTAAAAATGTTTGGTAAATATTTTCGCCAAAAATGTTCGGTAAAAGTTGACGGTAAAAATATTCGGTAAAAATGTTCGGTTAAAATGTGCGGTAGAAATTTTCGGTAATAATTTTCGGTAAATATTTTTGGTAAAAATTTTTGGTAAAAATTTTGGGTAAACATTTTTGGTACAAATTTTTGGTACAAATTTTCCGTAAAAACGTGTGGTAAAAATATTTGGCAGAAATGTTTGGTAAAAATATGCAATTTTTAGTAAAAATTTTGGTTAAAAATTTTCGGTAAAAATTGTCGATGATAATTTTGGGTAAAAATTGTCGGTAAAAATTTTGGGTAAAAATGTTCGGTAAACATTTTTTGTGAGTGTCGTGGCGCTTAGAGTACTAATGATAATTAAAATAATAAAAAAACAAATAGTTGACTTGGAATAAATATTTTTAACGGACGCGTAAAACTGCAAAAAATACTAAAAATCGAAGTATTGATTTTAATTTCAAATAATCAATTAAATGAATGCGATTTAAAACTTTGAGAGCTGTTTGGTCTAGTTTGATTTGTCGTTAGTTATATGAAGCACAAATATGATTTTTGTTATGTGTTTTGGCGTAGCAAACAAAGTTCGCCGGGCAAAAGTAGTTTATAATATTGTAATAAATGCCTGTTTAAATAGATTTTGATGTAAAAAAATTAAAGACCCTGGCAAATATACAAAATAAGTTTCCCTAGCGTCAAAGGTGCCTATTCCATAAATATGTATATTCCAAGTATTATTAACAACACCATAGAAGTTATACCCTTTTACTATTGACCTATATTTTCCGTACACGTGCATTTACTTGGAAATTTCATTGATTTAAAAAAAAGTTTCTAAAACAAATGTTTTTATTGTTTATAATAAAGCCTTTTTTTTTATAACCGAACAATGTTGTTTGCCATAAATTCCTCCGCTTTAATTAAAAAAAAAACTAAACTAAACAAAACAAAAAAGAATGTCTAATGTAATGTTTTCCATAAAGTGTGCTTCCCCGTTTATTTGCACAAAAAAAATATATATATTTTTTTTAAAGTAAATTTTATAATAAGAAAAATATAAAACCATTTTCCCCCTTTTTATAATCAGGATGAAAGATACTATCTTATTTGTTTATTCAACCTTTCTCTTTCAATTAAATCTTTTGCAATTTATTCGTTTTTATGTAGTTAGTCCTGCTCAATAAGTTAGCAATGCCAAATGGTTTTTGCATAATTGAATCAAAAATGACTAGTAAGAGAACGGAAATGCGTTCGTAAGTAAAGACATATTTTTCCAAATAAATAATACGATTTAAGTACAATTAGTAATTTTAATGAAATTCCGAAAATACCTTTATTGAATTTGTAATTTACTTCAAAACAACTGTTCCATTTTCTTTACTTAATATTTTGATGAAGTTTCTTCATTTTTGTATATGGAAGATAGAAGATCATCTTGGAAGTTTGTTGGCACTAATGTTAATAAATTCAATTAACCCAAAGTCGACTGAGCATAATTTTTTTTGAATAGATTTAATATTTTTGGCTTTTTATTTTTTTTAAATAATTACACAAGTTTTGAATAGTAAATATTGATTCAGTAAAAAAAAATAAACAAAGAAAATCTAATGAGAACACGTAATTGGACTGTTTTGAACGTGGGCGAATTAACTGTAAGTACTTTCCTTGCTAATGTTATAATGACAGGACTATAGTTTAAGGAATCATCCTGGAGAATTTCTCAACTACTTATTGTATTCTGTGCAAGTATACTAATATTAATTAGTACTCATTTCTTAGTTAATTGTTATTAAGTATACTATATTATGCTGTAAACGGGCATTGGCAGATGACAAAAATACTTTTCATTAAGTTAACAAAATGTTGTCTGGGAATTGTGTGCAAATTTTAGCAAAAACTTTTCATAATAATTAAGGAATTATAAATAAAGTGAATGAAGATTTGGAATTAACAAACAGATGTACACACATACATATATGCACGTGATTGAAGGATTTTTTTTTTCAGAGGAAAAATTATTATACAGAAAAAAAGGGTTTAATGAAATTTTCAAAATTATTACATAAAAAGGGTAGGCAGACGTAATTTTGTTGTGTTTCAAGTTGTGCTCGTATTATTGTCGAACTATTAGATGAATAGTTAGTTTTTTTCTTTCTAAATTATAACATGATATTCCCCTTTGAATATCTTATATGATCGTTAACTATTTAATCATAAACAAATGCATTGATACCTATATATTGAGAGCTTTTTTTAAGGGCACAAATAACGTTTTTTTTTTTAAAGATATTTTTATGTCATTAATATATAAAAATTATTTGTGGAAAAAAATGGCCACCTCGTCTGTTGTTTTTAACTGCATTTTCAAGTAAATCTGCGTCTATCTCCGCTATAATTCGTTGAGTGTTGGCTTCCAAGGCGTCAATTGTTGCTGGTTTATCTGTCAGCATATACAAATAGTTACAAATATTCCTACAAGAAATGATGAAGCCCATATTGCCGACAAATCTTTTTTTCAATGCTTAGATCGTTACGCAAGATATTTGGGCAAGACTACAGATCTCACTTTAGAAGAAATAGAGACCGAAGACACCGTCAGTATTCAAGATACATCGAAGAGTCTATTTTTGTCACACCTCAGAATCGACATTATTAGTTGTTATGAAAAGAGTTTAGCCTGAAATTAAGGTCATTACTAAACACAATTTTGCGACTTCTTGTTTCTGAGTCCCTCCTGGACATGCAGTAGTCTCATACGGTAATTGCACGAATCTACAAAGCGTGATTAGTGATGTCGTGACTTTGTAGTATATTAGCAAAATTTGGAGAGCAACGGGTTAAGCTTGGTGAGTCCGTAAGTTTAACTTACGAAAAATAGCAACTAGTTTGTCTAGATCACTCCTTATCATATGTACGAGGTCTGTTGCGAATTTTCAATTTCCGCGGGTTACGTATATTCGATTTTCGATTTTTTGTGGCGTTATGTTGGTACCCATGTCTCTCACTTATGCCGACAAGTTCGGCCATTTTGAATGTTCAGTTAATTTTTGACAGCTGCTTTGCTTGCACGTGTTTTGGCTCGTCTTCGATTTTTGGCCATTCGAAGATTTGAACGACGAAAAGCATTCCGGACGCGCGAGCACGTCAACAACAGACAAAAACATTGATGAAGTGAAGAAAATAGTAGTGGCCAATCGTCGAATCACCGTTAGAGAAGTTGCTGAGGACTTAAATATATGGATTGGCTCGTGGCATTCGATTTTTACCAATGATTTGGTCGTGAGACGGGTCGACGATAAATTCGTACCAAAATTGCTCAATATCGACCAAAAACAGCATCGCATTAACATTGCTAAGAAACTGTTGGACTCTGTCCTGGTGACAAAGCATGGGTTTATGGTTATGACGTGGAAACCAAAGCTCAATCATCCCAATAGAAGCTGCCACACGACCCAAGACCAAAAAAAGCGCCCCAAGTTCGGTCGAATGTGAAGGTTTTGCTTATAGTTTTCTTCGATTGCAGGGGCGTGGTGCATCATGAGTTCTTGCCACAGGGTAGAACGGTCAATAACGTATATTACCTGGAAGTTATGCGCAAGTTGCGTGAAGCAATCCGCCAGAAACGCCCGGATTTGTGGAAGAACAAAAATTGGCTTTTGTACGATGATAACGCCCCTGCTCACGCATCGTTGCTTGTAAGCGAATTTTTGGCCAAAAACAACACACTAATAATGCCGCAGCCACCGTATTCGCCAGATCTGGCCCCCTGTGTCTTTTTCTTGTTCCCGAAACTGAAGAGCCCCATGAAAGGACGACGCTACGGAACGATTGAGGAGATAAAGACGGCATCAAAGGAGGAGCTGAACAAGATCACAAAAAATAATTTTTTGAAGTGCTTCGAGGATTGGAAAAACGTTGGCATAAGTGTATAATATCTGGTGGGGATTACTTTAAAGGGGACAAAGTAGATATTCATGAATAAATAAATAATTTTTGAAAAAACACAAAATTCGCGATGCTTTTTGATCACACCACGTAAAAGTTTTCGGTGGTATAAGATAATTTTGAAGGGCCAAGAAGCTCGCTTAGTGACCCTTATAATCAATGGAAGATAGTAAATATGTGAGACGAGCGACAGTTCTTATGAAGTCAAACAGTTGATTAACGTTGAAGCTCTATGACAGACATCTACATACATCACGATCACAACAGCCCCTGTCATCTTCCTCAATGAGTTTTTTTTGAAAAAAAAACATTTCTGTGGTACCCCCTGTAAATTGATAAAAGTCCTTGTAATTTTTTTTGTTTCCTCTAAGTGGTATTTTCAAGTAAATCTAAAGGAGTATAGCCGAGGTTCTAGTTAAGGTATTGCAGTCTTGCTACGAGACGTGAAATGGTGCTTCCAGGGAAATCAGTCTTATTAGCTTACACATTGTAAGGCAGATATTTTTGAGGAGGCTAAATTGGATAACTTTGGTCTATAAGTTATACAACGTGCAACGTGAGAATTCATACTTTTAGTAATACCTGGGGATTAGTAAAAAAATCTAAAATTTTCATTATATTTCTTTTTAATAAATATTTTTTATTGATCTGAAATATAATCTGTCATATGATATGGTCAAACTTTCTTGTGAATTCTTTGGTGGATTGTATTGAGTGACATTATGCTTACAATTTTTTACTATACCACCTTTATTATTAGTTCAAATATAATTTTATTTCTTTAACAAATACAGATACATAAATCAATTATATGTAAATTTCATTCCCCGTTTACATTGCACAATTAATATTAATTATTTCAATGGAATTTTTAGCAGTTACATTTCTGTTCATTTATAATCAAAATCTGTAATATTAAATTTTAAAAATAATTATTTACTTAATATAAGAATATTTCTAAATCTTTGGCCTTAAATAGAACAAAATTTACCAAACAGGTAGAACGTGTTATACTGTTACAAAAGCTATCAATACTTTCCAATATGATTTCTGTTTTACATTTTTCCAATTTTGTATATATTTTGTAAAAAAATAATCAAGAAACTCAAACAGGATTGTAGGAGTAAGGTAAAAATGAATCCCAGAAATATTTTTTTATATCTTCTATTTTTACCAGGGGTCTATTCTGCTTCTTTGAATAAAAATATGGCCGTATGACTCCTAGACCAGCGTAGTTATTTCAAGTAGAAATTCTTACTATTCGTGAGTCCGCAGGTTGGTTGTCGATGAATGCAATATCTGACATGGTTTTTCTAATTTCCACGGAAATTCGGGCAGTGATTAGGTCGCTGGAATCACCCATTGTGATATCAAAGCCTTTGAAGCATTGCCGCAGATTTTTGAATGAGATTGTCAATCAAGACAATGTTTACCTATGCTGGGTTCCCGGATATAGTGACATTCCAGGAAACCACAAAGCTGATCAGTTTGTCAAAATTGGTACCAGGCTAGATTCCTCCACTGTTGCAGAGGAGGTATATCTACCTATGATGACGACTATACAACTGATCAATCCTATTGTATGCTGCACCAATTTGGGCGGATGGTTTGATTAGAGCAACCTATACGTGGTGTTGTCTCAGTCTACTGTAGGAGGACATTCCGGGTGGCCTGCAGATTCCAAACAGTGTCATACAAGGCCATTTTTGTTGTGGTTAGAATGATATCGATCGAAATATTGGCAGATGAGCGGCAGAGGCTGCACTTCCGGATAGGTCAGTGTGAAGCTGTAGCGCTATTCAAAGCTTATACAGAGGAAAGAAATGAGGACGGCTTGGAAGACTATGGCCTGATGCTGGACTCGAGGACGGCTTAGAAGACTATCGAAGTCCTTGCGACAACAGTCCTAAAAAAACTACTTTTATATGAGTAACAAAGAAAATGGTATAAATAATTCAGCAGAGTAGTGATTCCGATCAATCCCTGCCCCAGAAGGTAATGCCTGACGGCAGTTCCATGGGGAGATATAGAAATGTGACCAAGTAAGGTGGTTTTGGTGGGTTAAAGTTCGACACTTTGTACTATAATATAAAAAAACATTTTTCTGAGTTCAATAAAGCTGGCGAACGAGAGGAGGAGCAATTTTGTTTTGTTTTACATCCGTAGAATTATCCGGCCTAACCTAGATCAGAAAAGAACAGAAAGCCTACTGATGTCAGGTAGGCCTGTACGGGGATTTGCCTGACTTAGGTGCATGTGGAATCGTGGTGAATGATGAATCAATTATATGTAAATTTCATTCCCCGTTTACATTGCACAATTAATATTAATTATTTCAATGGAATTTTTAGCAGTTACAAGCTGGCGAACGAGAGGAGGAGCAATTTTGTTTTGTTTTACATCCGTAGAATTATCCGGCCTAACCTAGATCAGAAAAGAACAGAAAGCCTACTGATGTCAGGTAGGCCTGTACGGGGATTTGCCTGACTTAGGTGCATGTGGAATCGTGGTGAATGATGAGGGTGTGGACATGAGTGGTGTGTTGGGTGTGAGAGAGGTATGAATGTCTTAACAGATTTGCCGTGGCACTATTTGAGAGGAGAGCGAGAATGGTACGTGAATGAGTGTGTGTGAATGACACGCTGGGTGGCTACAAGGTCGATTCCGGTTGTACTTTCGGGTCTTGGCGAACCCGCGTACCTGAGCTGGCTTAGCGGTGCCTAGGAATTTACAAGATTCCTGACCGTATCTCAATGAGCGGAGTACAAAGCGAAGTACTCTTAAAACAAAAATTGATACCATGGGAATCGGGGTGCCCCATGGTATGGAAACACACTGTGCCCGATTTAGGTGAGTCGCCATTTGGCAGTAACGTGGAGGGTGTGGTTAATACCCATGTCGCAGGTACGGTCTCCGGATCGCAGGTGGAATGTAACTGGCAATATGCATTTTGCAATTATCTCGGGCATTGTCACTGCTAATGACAGTTGAGGTTTAGGTAGTCCTCGCAACCAGCAGGTGGAGTAGTCAGCTTGTTACTGACTACTAACTGTTAACTGCCAGTAATGGTGGTGCGTTGATTGAGCATGACTCAATCCCTATAGTCGTAGGCGACTTGTGGTTTAAGGCTTTTGACAACTAGGTTAGGTTAAATAACAATATATAACTGATGTCAGGTCAGCAAGCTGACTATAGCTGTAATAAGCGAGGAGGAAGAGAAGATAATTTCTCACCTTTTCTGTTTATGTCCAGCCTTCACTTACCTCAGAAGCAGAACTGTGGGTGACTTTTTCTTGGATCATTTAAGTGATAGGCTGACATCAACTTTGAAGATTAGGTAGTATCACAATGGACCTAACTTTGGTCTAAGTGCGTCCGACCGAAATAGCGGACAATCACTCTAACCTAACCTAAACTAATCTATTGTTTTTCTAAAAGAGAATAAAAACTAAGGTACATGCTCTTAAAAATGAGTGTTTTTCTATTGAATATTATTTATTTCGATTACAAATATTCTAGACATCTCATCATGATATCCCTTACAGCAAGGGCCTAATGTTACGCTTTGATTTAGAATGTTATTGACTTTTATTTTTATTATGAAAAATATTTTGTAAATAAAAAAATTATTTTTAAAAACATTTCTTTCTTTCAAATTAAATTATTTATTAACTGATATAATTATTGAAAATTGCGTCTTAAACAGCAGATAATTCCTTGGAACGCAATATTTTGTTGAGTTCGGATATCTTAAAATACTCTAAGAATCTGACAAAGAATTTTCATAGAATTTTAAGTTATTTTTTATTTTATTCTAAATTTGTTTTCTACATAAATATTGTATATATTTTATTGATGTGAAGAGAGATCAATATTGATTTTAAACATATTCAATAAATAAATCAATAAAGCCAATCAGTATTTCTATTTAATCAACTATTTATTCAATATATAATATGTACGCAGCTATTTATATCTAAATTTAAAGTATTTTGAAATTATCGAACTGTTATTATATATTATTTATTTGGTTTATTTACGCTTAAGTATAGTGCGTGTTCTATTTCTAATCAATCAATAACGAGAAATTCTTATATGTTTGTTTTTATTTATTTATCGTCACTATTCAATTATTATTACCCATAGTGTTAACCTCAATTTAAATCGATAAAATTCGAAGGCTTTCAATTTATCAAAAATTGAAAATTTTAACAATTCACCTGATAAACATGAACAATTTTTTTTTCCAATTTATTTTATGTCCGTTATTGTAAAAAAATATTTAAGATATTTACAAACATGAAACACACAATTTTTTTTATATAAATTGTATTTTTGGCAATAAACATATTGTAGAAAAAAAATACAAGGTGCTAATATATTCGTAACTAAATATACGAGTAACATATAAGAAAAAAAAACTAACAGGGACAAGAAAATAATATGTTCACGTAATTTTTGCCAATTTGAAAAATTCACTTATTGAACGTTTTCATGTTTTCTTAAAAAAGAATTTCGACAGAACGAAGAAAAAATTTTTTCTCCCTCTGCCGAATAGAAAGAATATTGCAAAAAAAGCCAAGAAAATATATCGGAAAAATGAGGAAAGACATAAAAAAAATAAAAACTTATGTCTGGAAATTATGTCATTGAGAACAAATTTAATACAAGTTAGAGCAATTTTTATTTTTACACATTCAATGACACGAACACTGTTTTATCAAATAAGCAATTTTTATAATTTGCCCAAAATGAAATATAAGTAAATAAATAATATATACTAAATATAATAAATACAAATAAAGCTTATATGGAAAAAAATCTATATATTTTAGAAAAAACATTAACAGCTAATTAGAATTAAAATAGAAAAGCACATAGGAAAGCTGAAAAGTTCAACAGACTTGGTTTTTGTCCAATTTATTCATTGGAAATCATTTTTCATGTTAGCGACACACTTTCTACGAATTTAATTTTTCATCGTAATGTCAGTTTTATGGAAAACCCAAGTCATTTAGTTTTCTTGGTAAATAGTACTGTGCCATCATCAGGCGCCATTTTTAAATCGCTTTTATTAAGTGTACAGTTTTTTTGAGTGCACAAATCCCATTTAAAATAAATAAATGACAAAAATAAAAAGGAGCAACAAATTTTTACCAAATTCAAATATCATTTATTTTTGGTTGTGAAATTAGAAATGAATAGCAAAGTCGATGATATGTTTGCTTTGATGAGGGAGGTGTTATATTCGCATTTATATTTTTGACCTATTTTCTAACGTTCAAGGAAAGGCGATTTTTTTCTGGTTCTCAAAAAAAAAATACTACAAAAAAAAATCACAAACTAAAATAGTAATTTTTTAATTTAATATCTATATATGAAGGAAAGATTTTTATTAGTAATTAGTGAATGGAAATTTTAAATAAATAAAAATTAGCTTTAAAAATTGAAAAGTTTTAGGTACAGTCATAAACAAAAATAAAGGTTTTTTATCCATTTTATGGTTTGTAAAGTAAAATATAATAGATTAAATTGATACTAAAGATTTTAAATGAAATTTTATTCAATTATATTAATAAAACTTTGGCATCATACAAAAAATATAACATTATTTAAATGATTTGCATGAGATTTTTTCGTAGGAGTACATGTTTTTAGGGTTATTTTTGATACATTTCGTCATTTATTTGGGTCATTACTTAACGGATGTTAGTTTTTAAATACTCTTTAAAGATTATTTGTGCACATATAATTTTTTACTAAGTTTTATAAGAAAAATTCCAACGGTATCAAATCAAACGATTTTGCATGGTAAACAACATCTCATTTTCGCTCCTTAAAGTCCAAATTTATCGTGTTGTGTAACTATCGATGCCCTTTTGACAAAATTACATATGTTTTAAGTTAAAATCTTCAAGTTTAGTTCAAAAAAATTGGTCATACAGCTCACCAAAAAGTCTCTCCTTATTCTTCATTTTCAAAGAAATACTTTCAGAACAAAGTATCCACAACAAGTAACAAAAAACAGACATTGTTACTTGTTGTGGATACACTGACTGTTTCATAGTGTTTATTATTGACACATTCACTGGGCATGAAATGAGCTTAATCGCTGAAGAAAATTTGTTCAAAAAATCAGTATCCAAAGCTTCTTGTTTTAGAAGCTAATCGAAGTATCTTTTGGTCATTTTATGACTGATAATTAAAATATTTACTAATAATATTAAATGACAGACTATAAGTTAAGTAAATATTATCTTTAATAATATATATTTTTTAACAATTATTAAGAAACGAGTCTCTACTTTTCAAACCACAAAATGGATAATACTTTATATTATTATACAGGGTGGCCGGTGAAAGAAATGGAGTACTGCAGGGCGGTGCTGAGTATCTTAGGGTAGTAAAGTTTATACGATTTGGATCTTGAATGGAAGCATTTTCAAATTCAGTTTCAGAATCTTCTGAGGTAATGTTCTGGCGATGCCTAGTTGAGCACAGCGACAATGGCGAGAGGCAGATGGATTTACAACGCACAGAGCAATTACGACCTCGTTCCAAAAGATCACCGACTGATCCATTTCTTTGAAACTAAGCTACCAGGTTCCGAACTATGTTATCGCTATGAAATACTCTATCATAAAAATATTTCCGATATTTGAATAATTGATCTTTAATTGGAATAAAAAACACAATGAGTTTTACTCGTTACAAGACATCATATGTAGTTATTTTAATCTCCAAGGAATTCTCTATAATTTATTGTATAAAAAAAGAAAGTTAAGAAAAATTGAAAATGCTGAAGTTATGAATTTTTCAAACCCTTCAGTTTTTCAGTGATAATCCTGTATAAAAGAGAAAATATATTTTCAGTTGCTTTAAATAAAAATACTACAAAATTAATCGATGATGTAAATTGATTTTTAGTTCATAGGAAGATACAATATTATTTCTTATGACAAGATTGGATGCCATAAATAGATTTTACGAGTACAGTTTGATAAGTTATTGGCTAATGCAAAGATGTAACTGATATCAGTAAACCAATATTTTTTTTTTGTCATTTAACAGTCTTAAAAAGATATTATAGAAATGTTTTTTATTATTGAAAAAAAAACAATATCTGAAACCAAAACCAAACTTGAAAAGTATTATGGAGACTTCTTATTATTGTAAAGTATGACCCCAATTGAGGGCACCACTGAAGAAATAATTAATAGAATCCATGATATCGTTTTAAAAAACCATCGAGTGAAAGTGTACAAAACAGCTGATATGGTAAACATCACAACAAAATGCATAGGGAATATCTTACATGAAGTTCTGGGTATGAGAAAGATATCGGCGCGATGTGGACCACAGTTGATAAAAAAAGTTCTCGTGTAACTACTTCAATGGAGTGTTTAGAATTTTTTAAGCGTAATCAAATATAATTTTTACATCGATTAATAACTGTTGATGAAATCATAAAACCGAAATTTATTCAAAACAATGGACGTTCCCACTAGCGAACATGAACCGAACAAAGCAAAAATGGTTTTATTGGCAGTACAGGTTATGGCTACTGTTATTTGGAATGCACATAGTAAAAATCTGCATCGATTATCTTGAAAAAGGAGATACGATAATAGGATAGTATTATACACCATTATCAGAGTAGCTGAGTAATGAAATCAAGAGAAAACTATCGAATTTGTTAAAGAATAAAGTCCTGTTTCATCATGATTATGCACCTGCACATTCCTGAGTAATTGGAAAACGAAAATAAGTGGAATTACATAATGACTCGCTTTTCCATCTATCGTATTCTTCAGATTTGGGTCCCTGTGAGTCCCTGTTCTAAAAATGAAAAAATGGCTTGGTGAATCGAAATTTGCATCCATATCTTAAGTTATAGCCGAAACCAGAGACTTTTACAGAGTTTAACAAATCGTTTTATATGAATGGTATAAAAATCTTAGAAAATCAAGCTAAAAGGAGTTTATATTGAAAAAGAAATCAATTATTATTTAAACAACACAATTTTTTATTTCATTTATCACTGACTTATCAGACCAATTTCGTACTTGTGTTGGAAAAATTTGAAGAAAAACCAAATATTAAAAAATATACGTACAATATATACTCAGATATGGCTGGAGGCGTTAAGATTAGGTGTATGTTGGCATTTGATATTTACAAAAAATATGTTTTATGTACTATGATTTACATATTTATCAGAATATGTTTTAATGCGTGAGCAGTATACATAAATTATACAATAATGAAATTGCCATTAATTTTGTGAACATATTATATGGGCATGATTTTAATGCATTCATTAAAATTTGCACATAAATTACACAAACACACACATACACATTTTTGTATATTGCAATTGATCAGGTGAAGTGAAAATTAGTGAGAAATTCAAGGTAATAATTTCTTTAGAAAATATTCGCAATAATTTACGCTAGAAATGATTATGTATTCCGATTCTTAATGAAAATTAATTAAGAAAATTCTTTGAATTTAATTTTGAGACATAATACATAATTTTTCGTCGATTATTTAAAATCTACAAAACAGAATTAATAATCATTGAATATAATCGTATATCAAATTATAAATTTATTGGTAAAAACGTATTAGATGAAAATAGATTCCACTCATAGTAAGTATAATTTAAGGGAATAAATTCTTATGATTTTAATTTCGAACCCAAATACACATCAAAGGAATGTGTTCATAATTTATGGATTAATTTATAAAGAGAAGATCATTTTGTATTTTATGTACGAGTATGTGTATATTGAAAGTTTTCATGTAAATTTAACGAAATAATATAGCCATTTGATCGGTATTGCTCAGGTAGAAAATCTCAGCTAACAGTGAAATGTATTCAATTACAAAGGAATTTCCATTTCATAAGCAGGGGTAAACAAGCACTTTTCGGTAAAATAATTAATCGATATTAGGGTAGTTGTAGTAACTGGTCGTCTGTATGAAAGTGTAGCCTTAACCAAAATTGAACGTCAAAGTGTACGTGCTACTAATTATATCTTATCACAGTCTGTTGACAAGGATAAATATTTAATCAGGTGGGATAAATAGAAAAGTAAAATATTTAACTACGTAAATACTCATAATTTTTACCTACATGTACATACCGTGATAATATCTTTTTGTATGACGTAAATTTTATTAGATTTTATCAAACAATCATGAAGTTTATTATAATTTTATTATTTCGGGTAATGTGAAAGTATACACCGCTTTTCGATTTATCATTTAATATAAGAGAAAATAATGAATGTACTCCTAATAAACTATAGTTAAGATTAATTAACGCAAAGAATGGAAATTAATGAACATTCAAATATAAAATTTTGATAAAATATTCACAAAATAGTTAATAAAAATATGAATTAAAAAAGAATGTATTTTTTAGCAAACAGTTTTAATTAACGAAAGGAAATTATATTTTAAATAAAAAGTAAAAAAACACAACTTTAAAAAAAAAACAGAAAATTTCCTTACATTCTAATATATAAAATTAAGAATGTAACGGCCATCCAAGGTAGTTAGCTAGCCTCTCCTTAACAAAAAGTACGGAAAAACGCCGGCAAAGGCCGTTAGACATCAAAATAACAACTTTCGGAAGTAAAAACCTATCGTGGATAAACACCAGTTTTGGTCGAAGACAACAACCCAAAATGACACAATGGCCGCTCCTTCCACTTGACGAAAGCGTGGGACAACACCAAATTGGTCATCTGCTAATCGAAGAAAACAATATAATCTTAATATCGATAGTAATTAGAATATTGATTAAAAAAAAGATTCCCATGTTCTGAAAAAGATAGTAAAAAGGGAATATTGAGATTAAGAATGTACACTACCGGCTGTAGTTTATTTTTTTATTTTAATAGAAAATGAATGCAATTTTTATTTTTAATTAAATTATTACTTTTTTTTGGATATGTTCTTTTTTTCCTAAAAAGTTACATAAACTCAAAAATCTCTTACTAATTTTATTAAAATTATTGGAAAATTACACCGAAAATATTCCTATAATATTAAATCGTATTATTGAAACTGAAGGTATGATTCTTCAGCATCAATTTAGATTTAGAGCTGAGCACACCTTCGACCGTTTTCGGTATGGTGGATTGTCTGGGATACTGCATCGAATATTACCTTCTGATGAGTTATATATTTTAGACTTACAAGGTCTGCTCAAAAAGTATCGCGAATTTTGTGTTTTTCAAAAATTATTTTTTTTGTTCATGAATATCTAATTTGTCCCCTTCAAAGCATAATACACTTGTGCCAACGTTTTCTCCAATGCTTGAAGCACTTCAAAAAATCATTTTTTGTGATATTGTTCAGCTCCTCCTTCGATGCCGTCTTGATCTCCTCAATCGTAGCGTCGTCCTTTCATGGGGCTCTTCAATTTCGGTAACAAGAAAAAGTCACAGGGGGCCAGGTCTGGGGAATACGGTGGCTGCGGCATTATTAATATCTTGTTTTTGGCCAAAAATGACAAAAGCCAATTTTTGTTCTTCCACAAATCCGGGCGTTTCTGGCGGATTGCTTCGCATAACTTGCGCATAACTTGCAGGTAATATGCCTAATAATGACCGTTCTACCCTGTGGCAAGAACTCATAATGTACCACGACCCTGAAATCAAAGAAAATTGTAAGCAAAACCTTCATATTCGACCGAACTTGGCGCTTTTTTTTCGGTTTTAGCTCGTGCGGCAGCTTCCATTGGGATGATTGAGCTTTGGTTTCCACGTCATAACCATAAACCCATGATTCGTCACCAGTTATGCCCCTCTGGAGTAAATTTGGGTTGTCGTGGACAGAGTCCAACAGCTCCTTAGCAATGTTAATGTGATGCTGTTTTTGGTCGAAAATGGCCAAAAATCGACGACGAGCCAAAACACGTGCAAGCAACGCAGCTGTGAAAAATTAACTGAACATTCAAAATGGTCGAACTTGCCGACATAAGTGAGAGCCACAAAAAAATCGAAAATCGAATATACGTAACCCGCGGAAATTCAAAATTCGCGATACTTTTTGAACAGACCTCGTATATCTTCAGTAACTTCCGTAAATGAAATAACGCGCGTCAAGCTTGTGAAAACTTGCGTAAAATTTGCGGTGACAATGCTCTACAAGAGCGTCAGTGCCAACAATGGTTCACGTAATTTCGTGCTAGTGATTTTGATCTTAACGAAGGTCACTGATCAGAAAGGAAAAAAAACAATAAAAAAAGTTAAAAAGTTAATGATCCTTTTTTGAAACAATAAAAAGTGGATCGATTTAAAAAAAAAAACAAAGTTAACGATACTTTTTTGAAAGAATAAAAAGTGGAACAATTACAACCATATGATGCGTAAACGGTCTTGGTCCCGGCGTGCTGATGCGCCTCAAACGACATCGAAACCAGATATTCATCTTATCGCCTAATAGGCTACAGAATGGCCTCTGGTTCTTATTGCAGACACCTTACAACCAAAAAATAAAAGCGGCCATTCATCAGAAGAAGATTATGCTCTCAGTGTGATAGAGATCTAAAGCAGCATTTACGAAAACCTGAAGAAACTAGGATACATAAGCAAGCTCAATAATTGCGTTGCTCATGCACTCAAACAAGTTCATGGGACGGCAAACTCATTTGCGACATGCTCATTAAACGTGAGATAAACGATTTTTTTTAGAGCAATTGATAACTGATTGTTTACAACAATTTGGCATGAAAACCGTCTTGTCAGAGGAGGGTCATGCTCTCAGTGTTTAACGATAAACTTCTGAATTGATTTAGGAGATCGATTAACGAACTCCTGAATCAATTCAGAAGTTTACTGTCGGCAATTGAACAGTTTGAGCGAATGCATCATCCAGAAATGTCTGGAGTTCGTTAATCGATCACCCGTCAAAAAATATTCGAGCTTAGATGGGATGTACTGCCACACCCACCATACTGGCCTAATCATGCACCGTCAGACTTCCATTTCCACTTGTTTCGCTCTCGTCAAAACTCCTTGCGTGATATGACCTTCAATTCAGATGAGGCTGCAAATCAGCACCTTGTTCAGTTCTTTGCTAATAAACATACGCCCTTCTATGAGCGAGGAATTATTAAGATCGCTGAAATATGGCAAAAGATTTTTGGGCAAAATAGATAATAAATTATTGGTTGGATTTTTTTTTTATATATAGTAAATACGCTTTTTAAAGCATGACTTTTCCGAAAACCCAACAGTTGAACTTTCCTGGTGACCGACAATTTTCGTTCTTTAATTGAAGAATTGACAAAAATAATTTTATTATAAGAAAAGTAAAAAATACTTGAGAATATAATAAAACTTATTACAAAAAATCCCAACAAATAATATTGTTCAATTTACCTGGCACCTACTCTGCTGTGAGGATGTGGGCTGAAAGCTTAACTTTGCCTGTGATACTTGTAGTTAAGTTTACTATTGTAGTAACAGTGATAGTAGATTAATCAATTTCAGTTTTTTTTTCTTCTTCAACTTTGCCGTGTTGGTATTATTTATTGAAACCGTATCAGTTGGTAGATGGTGCAGACATTATAATCAAAGATGAATTGAACTATTTCAGTTCATTGGATATAAATTTAGCTTTTCCATATGGAAGCCTCAGCAATAAGCAATAAACAATAAACAATAAACAATAAATAAACTACTACGTTAGCAAGAAGAATTAATCATTCGAAATAAGGTAGAAAATTACTACTTGTGTTTATAATGCAAGTCATTCAAATGCAAAATAATATCTGCTGATGCAATTCAGAATGCAGACACATTCGATATAATCGACAAAGGTTTTTCGTGTATTTATTTGAACTTTGCTGATTTATGCGTACATTAAAATAATAACAAAACTGTAGGTGGTAATTTTCCACAAAGACATTAAATTACTCTGGATTTGCTAAAATTAACTTTTACGTTGGCATTCTTATTTTTGTTTATAAAGCATATTATGAACAGTGATTGGTAATAATGTTTATGAGGTATACAGCGACAAGTTACGATTCTGAAATAGAAAATTGAAAAAAATTCCAGTCGCGTACAGAAATAATTAGACAACATGATTGGTTTGGATTTTATTTCTATAATATGGAATAATTAAAGTAATTATAAGACTTATTTTTTTGGGAAGTTTTCAGTATTTCTACAAATTTTTTACTGGGCCTACAATTTTCGAGAAAAAAAACCGATTATACCGACTTATCCATTTTGCAGTTTGGAAAGTAGATTATTTTTATTTATAAATGCTTTAACAAATATATTAGATAAAATAATATTTATTTGGATTTATATTTGGCATTTTTTATTAAAAATTGCTTTAGTAATTATAAAATGTACAGAAGATATGCCCGATTGGTTGCTGGAACAACAGAATTTTTCGTATACATTTTCATCTCTTGTACATGATGAGGCTCATTCCAACATATGAGGTTTTTAAAACCTACAAAAAAAAAACATATGAGGTACGTATATTCCCACATATGAGGTTTTTAAAACTCACAAGTAACTATGCAAAAACTATTCTATTGGTCAGTATTTTTTGAAAATGAACAAAAGGGGACACTTGCTGTAAATTTTGAGCGCTATGGTAACCGACTTAATTTAAACTAAACTTAAGGTTTTTATTCTATACTATATGTAATTTTAATAAACTGGCACCACAAACTAAAAAACATAACGAATTTTATATTTATTGCGCGAAAAGATCACATGCCACTTAATATCGAGAATTGTTTATGTGAATTAACTTCCCAGATCACATGGTATGATGCCATAAGACGTTTTCTTTTAAAACTACGTAAAAACTATTTTTACGCAGACTAATTTCCAAGACGAGCCAAAACACGTGCAAGCAAAGTAGCTGTCAAAAATTAACTGAATATTCAAAATGGCCGAACTTGCCGGCATAAGTGAGAGACATGAGTAACAACATAACGCCACAAAATATCGAAAATCAAATATACGTAACCCGCGGAAATTCAAAATTCGCGATACTTTTTGAACAGACTTAGTATAATGGAAGGGTAAGTGTGATCAGTTCTTTTGCCAAAGGTTTAGGATGGTATGATAGACGTGAATGGAATTTTTTTTATAACGGGATATGCAAAGTTCACCAAAAACTGGAACGTTAACGTCATGATGCATAACGGTGTTTCGTACATAAAATGGAGCATTTTAAATTTTTCGTAGGATTCGGGATTGTAGGATTTAGATTGGAAGCGAATTCTTCGAGTCCGTTTGGCCATATCGGTTCGAGTTCGTATGTCCATATTGGTATATGTCCATACAGTATTGTATAGTAATAGTTTGCTTTTAATTGTCAGTTTTGACCTACCGTCTAGGAGATGCAGTAATTGTTTTTATCGTCCAAAGTGTGAGAGTTTCAGGTTAACCGTTTGTCGAATATGAGTCCAAGGTAACGCAGATTTTTTGTTTTTGTTGAATATTACTAAGGATTATGTCGGGAATTTACTCTCGGTAGAGCAGATTTGTCCTTATTCACTTTTTGAACCAGGTTTCTAAGGAGTAGATATGATTCTGTAGTATAGTTTTGGCTGTGGAAGGATCTTTGTAATGTGTAAGAATGGTTGTATCGTCAGCATACGTTGCGGTAATGATATCACTGTGATAAGAAATTTCAAGGGGGATTAATATTATACAGGGTTGGACTTAGGATACTTCCCTGAGGGAGACCGGCTAGATACCTGAAATATTATAATACTTAATTTGAAAATAAAAAAAAACGAAAATATTCATTAGTATAATATATTAAAATCAGGACAATATTAATAAATCTTACTGAATTATTTCCACAAGACAATATGGAAATATAATAATTATTTTAAAGATTAATTGTAGACACCTTACTTTCAGATAACTTTTAAGGAACAATATCATTAATGTTGAATATTTGTGTTTATTATATTGTACTTTGCTTAGATTTGAAATTTGGTTAACTTTATTTCTGTACATCTTTTCAATATAGCTGGTAGCATTTGTTCGAAAAACATTTTTCTTATTTATATTAAACTTTTCCAAAGACTTTTTAATATACTTTCGGTAAAGTAAAATTATGGAACTGTTTTTTTTGTTCTTTGTAAAAAAAAACGTAAATTCTTATCATTACGAATAAAAAAGTAGAAAATGAATAATATTTCTTACCATAGCCAATAAAAATATGTAATAAATATTATTATTATTATTTAATAAACGTAAATAAGTTAGTTTATTTTCAATATTATTTAAGAAATTTATTCTCAGCATGTTAGACACCAAGCTGTGTTTATTAAACCAACCTCAATTTTACTTATTTTTCGTTAAAAAGTTCAAATAATTTATAATAAAAAAATTTATTTCCATCTGTTTATTGATTTTTTTCTCCATTTATTTGTATTTTATTATTATTATTGTACTATATTATGTTTTTTTTATTAATGATTTAATTATAAAAACTACGATGAAAAATTGTTTCACAAAGTTCTTAGCTATAGTAATTAAAATTTTTTCATTACGATCGTAAATAATTTTTGGTTTCATTTTTTTTGACATTCAGAAAACTTATTTCTACTTGAAAATAATTTTAGTTTTTTTTTTCATATACGAGTATATATATTATGTAGTGATATAATATAAAAAAAAAATGAAAATTATAAAAAATGTGAGTTAATATTTGTTTCTGAAGTCTTAATTCAATCAGTAAAAGTAGAAAAGGCATAATTACCATTTGAAGTTTCGTTTCTTTTGCTCGACATTTGTAAGGTTTTGCGATACTTATGCGACTGTGAATAATCACTCCGTCAGAATAACGTCAAATTGTACATAATTGATTGCATGAATAAATTGGGAAAAATTATTAATTTTATTTGATTATTTTTATTGTGCAAAAATTTAAAAAAAAAATAAAACCAAAAATCAATCTGATAGTCTTACTATTTAGTTATAATTTAGCAAAATATTCCATATATAAGAAGTAAAATAATTTTTATTTGGATTTTATTTAGGACCTAAAAGTTTAGATATAACTACAAACGAAAAATTGATTTATCTTAAAGAAAAAAAAATATACTATACTACAATAGATTACAATTAAATAGAGGGTATTTATTTATTCATGAGCATAAAATATAATTACTTTAAGGAGTTTTGTCAATTATATACAAACATTATAGTCAGGTATAAAATTTGTTTGAAAAACTACTCAAGTTTTCTTATTCTTTTTTTTTTTTAGTTCAACTAGATTCGAATAATAGTCTTAATTAACATGAATGGTTGTGGGGAGTAAACATCCATCAAAGTTTCTCCTGCTAGCGTGCTTATGTTAAGCGTCAATATTTTATTGTAGTACAACACGTTACCAGTGGTAGTGGAGGGAAATTCTTGAGCGAGGGGATTGGTATGATTGGAGATATCGAAATGGCACTTTTTATAATGAGACACGGTAACATCTTGAACAAAGGGGACTTTGAGATCATCGTGGACATAAAAGGGAGCGTCGACAATTGTATAGAGCATTTTTGATTGAACGGATTGGTTTCGATGGGAATTGTACGGTTTAGTAGGACCCTAGAGTTCCAATCTGTAAGTCCATATTGGTTTCAGTAGGACATTGTAAAAAATTACTTTAGTATCTAGACTAAGGTTAGAACGTTTATCTAGAAGTCGAAGTAGTTGTAGGTATCGTCTTTTTAGTTCTCGTCTTTTAAGTCTTGTATCTGTATTTTATGGTTCATGACAGGGATTAAAAGTCACGTGGGTAGATTTACGTTTACTAACTTTTATTCTTTACCTGGTAAACTAGTTCTGGAGGGTTTGGATTTGGGTTTGGAGAATTCCGAAAGCATATTGGGGATTTTTACTAGATGTAAGGTAGGCCATATTATTGGCGTATATAGCAAAGAAGATATTGGAACAAATTATGAAATTGATGTATAAAAGTTGTAGAGAATGGGTCCGATTAAAGTTCCCTGTGGAACACCAGCCAATATCGGAGAGATTGTTGGATTCGTTTACTTGGAAGTGTCAGCCAGAAAGAAATGATCTTAGGACTAAGAAATAAGTGGAATGAAAGATCCTCTTGAGTATCAAGAGTAAGCCAGGGTGCAAAACTCCATCCAAAGCTTGACTTATATCAGGATACACACCGGGATAGTATTTTTTTTTCTTTTCTAAAGATGCTGCAATGAAATTGACAACTCGATGACACTAGTGTAGTGTTCAGAGCGGAAATCAAATTGGTGGTTGGGAATTAAATTTGAGGATTCGAGTAGGGGATGTATGCAGGGGAGGACTATTTTTCAAAGATTTCTTAGCTGATTGGAGGGCGACTTATTGGTATGTAGGAAGTGCGGTGGTTTATTGATTTATTGGGCTGAGGGATCACTTTTATAATGGAAAACTTTCAGAGGATTGGGAGATATGTTGTTCGAAGGATTGAGGAAAGCTATTGCTCTTTTAGAAAGTTGTAAGAATATATTATAGGTGATCAGATAATAGCCTAGAGGTTAACTTTTGGAAAGGAGGTTGATTACATGTCCTTGGCAAAATACCCATGGGTAAGGGAACGGATAGTTCTGTCACAATTTCAGTATAATAAGTCCTGTCTGGTGGAGTAAATGATTATGCAAAGTGTTCAGCAAATGCGTCTGTTTTATGTTTATATGTTTTGGGACAGGTGCCATCGTAAAAGGTGCGTTATTGTATATATAAGATAATATTTGTCTTGTAGCAGTCTAGAGAGTTCTATTATTCATGAGTGATGAAGTGTAGTTTCTAAAGTGTTCTTTATTGTCTTTTGAGATTTCGTAAGTTTGGTTTTGTCACTGGGCATTCTTGTCTATTACCAATTAGATCCTAATTTGCGTTTTTCTATAATTAGTCGCTTAATTATTTTGTGTTTTTAACTTTATGTGAAGAAACTCTAGCTTTTTGAAATACAATTTCAATTTATTTTATTATGTTGCAAAATATTTGCTTAATTTTTCTGTATAGGGAAAGTGCAGCCCTGTCATTTGTCAGTTATTATAAAAATGTATTATTTAAGATAATATTTATATAAATAAAAGTTTGCCATTTCTTAAAAATTAATGATTATTTGTGAAAAAATTGCATAAAGGATACGTTAAATGGGTGTTATAACAACAGGTGCAGATTTTTTGAAGAAAATTTTCCTTAGGGATGAGGTTCAAATTATCGTTCAAAGAATGTGTCAATTATGGGGCTCTAATTATGCATGAATTACTATAAAAAAGGCATTGTATTTACAAAAAGTAACTATCTGGTATGAATTTTGATCTAAAGGTGTCATTGAGTCCCTATTTCTTTGAAAATGAAAAATGAGAGAATTTTACCGTCAATTCTGAGCGTTATGGAGGCATGATAACTGATTTTTTTTTTAGTTCAAACTTAAATCTTTTAATCTGTATTTTATATAAGTTTTTTAAAGATAGTACTATAAGTAAAACAAAACAAACTTTGGCATTATTGGTCAAAAACTTGACAGAACGCATAATTTGGAAATCCGGTAATTTCAATTGGCCTAACATTTGTGCCTTTTTTCACTTAAGAGCATTTAAAACTCATATCTGTTAATCAATAGCCAATTTGCAGCCAAAAATTTGCATAACAGTCATCAAAAATTACCTCAAAAAAAATTGAGTTTGCGTAACAGAATTTGCGTTACAGTCATCAAAAATTACCTCAAAAAGATTGAGTACCAATAATTTCATAATTATGGCAAAATTTGATTTATATATTTAAGTAATATTTTATTTAAAATCTTAATTTTGAATTTATTCTATTTAACTTTATTTTTAAAAACTCAAATTGGATTCAACTTTATTGTTAGCAGATACTGTATCTATCAAAAATAAAATTGTTCAACTATAAAACTTTTAAATTTTTAAAGTTAATATTTATTAATTTAAAATTATCATTCACTAAATTTTTATAGTGAATATGTTTTGTAAGTAAATTTGACTTTATGGAAATAGGTGGAAGAAGTATAAAAATATTTTTAAAAAAAACTTATACAATATTCATTACAAATTTATAAAAATTTGACCATCTAAATTTTTGCGATTAAAATTTCGTAATATTTTTGGACTAAATAAACGAAATTTAAAAGTGATTAGTTCGTTTTGTGAATGTACGAGAATAAAAAATCAGAGCGTAAAAACTGTCAAATGTCAATTTGGTGATTTTTTCAGGTTTTAAATTATGCCAATATGTTTATTTGAAAAAGCATTGAAAATCGTGTGACAAGTAACAGAAAATTTACGATTTCGAAACAAAACAATTCGATTTTCTTCTCTTGGTTTATTTTTGTTAGCAGAAATCATCGCACGGAGGAGCAATTGGAGGATTTTTCATATTGCGCAACCGATTTTTTTTTTGTAAATAGGTGAAAACACAGGTTCAATGAGCTCTCTGACCTGTACCAAAAATTTTCTGTAGCACAAATACACGGTTTGGTAGACATCCAATTTTTATACAATTTCGTAGAAACTTATTTTACTGAATCATCTTCATTTCAATAAACTCGAAATCACTTATGTACCTTTCCATCGAAGTAGAAAAATTTTTTATCATCATAATATTATCAAAAAAATTCATAAAACTTTTTCTTTAGCTGATGATTTTCATAGAATCATTAAATATAAACAGAAATGACAAACTCGCTAAATTTTTAATCGAATTTAGTACATAAATTATCTTGAAGAAAATCAAATAATGAAAAACAATTTCGAGGAAGTTTTAAGCGATTGCTTTAAATTTAGCAGAATTCGAAAAAGTGTTGATAATTTATTGTCCAAATAGTGTTTATAGTCTGAAGAAAGGATGATGTTTTTTTTCTCGAAAAGATACTTTCGCAAATTTTCTGAAAATTTATTCTCAATTAAAGTTTTTATATTTGTGTTTAAACTTAAGATGAATCGATTATTATACAAATAAAAATGATACTTTAGCATACGTCAGAGAAGCAATAAATGTTCAAAGAAAAAATTTCATTAAAAGAAATCATGCGAAATTGGACATTTGCCAAAAATTACTGGAATATGAGAAAAAAATCTTTGTATACACATACAAGTTTAATGGAAATGATTTATACTATTAAAGTTAGAATATGGGAAAAACTAACCAATTTTAACACCACATCATCTATGAAACTTTGAAAAATAATATAAGAAATCTGATGTCTTTCCCAATCAGAATTTTATGCGTTAGAATAATTTCAGTTCATGCGATTTTTGTGAAAGTAGATTTACCAAAATTATAAGAGGGTTATGAACATGAGAGGTAGCAGCAAAATTATGAGATTGATATTACTTAGAGTGATGAAGGAATTCCCCTCCACATAGCTCTTAGATGTGCAGTACAAGTTTCAACCTCATCCTATAACTACCTGACTCTATAGAGCATCATAAGTGAAGTTTCGTTTTTGTATTGTGTTACGAAATCCGAAGTAACGATGTCTCGACTTACGAAAAGTTGCAACCAGGGAACATTCCTTATCAAAAGCATACGTTTTTCGGTGGCATATAGAATTTGTGGAGCGTCGAAAGCAGTGGAAAATTAACCTCGGTCAAGTCCATGCTCATTATTTTTTTTGCTGAATCAAAGAGCTCCAGATATCCGGCTTCACGCTGCGATATTTCAGTTTAACTTCCAAAGTATGTTTATTGCATCCTGGATAACGCCAATGCTGCATGGTAGCAGGGCCATCCTCGCTCTCTGAGACCATAAATAGAGTAACTGTAGACTTCCCGGGCGGGGACCTTCCTTATCCATATGGATTAAGTGTCCAGCCTATCATATCCTATTGAGCTTAATTTTCTTCACAACCTTCACGATCTCATCTCGAACGCAGACAAGAGTTCGCCATGGTTCTAACCTAAGAGGTACCTAAGCCTATTGTACATACCCTCCAATCCACGGGGTCGAGATTTGACAATTTTTTTTACGATTTTCTGCTTTCAATCCACTATCCAAAATTTAATTAAATTTTGTTTCTCCACTCACATGAAGCACATTTTAGTGTAATTTTATTTAACGTGGCATATCTGTCAGCTCAGCAGACTATATCGGGGTAGTTGCACGCTTCACAATTACACTCCAGCTCGCTTCAATTGAACGAATTTTTCGTTGATATCCTGCTTGAGACACTTCATGCATGCAACATCCTATCAGGTTCCTCCTTCATTCTTTTCTTCTGCTTCTTCTTATTCTCTTTCAATTTCTTCAACTTCTACTTTATCATTGTCATCTGCTTTCAGATTTTTCATCTGCGTCATCCTCTTCTTTATCTTCTTCTTTTTCATCTGCTTCATCTTTTTCTCCTTCTTTTTCTTCTTCTTAACCATCTTCCGTGCCCCATGCATGAAGCAGGCAAACATTCAATCGTCCGTCAATTCCTTGCGGTGAGCGGTTTCAACCAGCACACCGCTTCCTCATTACTCCAAGCACATTTGTGCAAATATCTGATCCTACCTCTAACCACCTCGATTAATCCCAGATAGATTTATTTGCTAACAGTTAGTAACCAGTTACAAGCTTGTTACCCTTACTATTGGTAGTAAGGCCTACCTAAACCTCTACTATCATCTGTGATAGCACCCGGGATCCTGTCATTTCTCAGCTTTAGGCCAAAGACTGCCATGTACGATTCAGGCAAAGGTTCCTTACGTGGGCCGAGCGCGGCGTACGAATCATCTTGGGGCTCTCGACCACCGTGGTAGCAGTCAGTTCTGGTTTTAAGAGTACCTGGTGAGTACTCTTCACTCAATGAGCTACAGTATTTCATAACACTGCTAGATTAGCTCAGGACCGCGGGTTCACCAGGACCCGTGGACCCATTTCTGTTATCGATACTATGGTACGGATCTATACTCAAAAGTGTCCTCCTTGGGAGAATGAAGCACATATGTTGGTTTGAAATAAGAAAATCGATGGAGATTTTTCCCAATGTCCATACCTCAGGCTGCGACTACAACTGCCTGCCATTATTTTCTACACCTTAGCCACCTTGAAGCCTACGCTAATAGTCAGGGCCCATTCCGGAGAATGGTGTGCCCTTAACCATGAGTTCGAATTTAAAACAGATTACTCTGAATTTGGAGCGATCCCCCTTTCGAGTTCCCGTTAGGCTTTTTGAACCATGCATCACGCCCTTCATTGAAGGTTCATAATGAATTTCATTTGCAAAATCATTTACATATGTACAAAATGTGTTATCCACTGTCGGATAAATAATTTTGTCCCTTGTTAGCCTCTAGCCACCACCGGGACCAGCTCTGGTGCCGCGGTTTCGCGAAGACCCGTAGGCTACTTCTAGTAAAGATCTTATTAAGGATCATTCACGCAGAAGTGACCCCTTTTTGGAAAGTGTCTTGTACACCAGAAGCTAAACTCTAAAAAAAGTTTTTCTTTTTTGTGTTAGATAAGACATTGCAAATACTTTGATAACAACGCTCTCTGTCGCAAAAGCTAGTTAAACTGCATCAGCTTACTTCTATAAGAAAACGGATGCCTATAGTTCTCCAGGTCAGTATTTACTTGATCAAAGTCCGTTTTGCTTTCTAAGAACAAAAAAAACTTTGTTTTATTCCCCAAGATCAAAAAGTACTTTGCTACTGTTCATAAAATCCAAAAAAATGTAACAGAGCAGCTGGAGGCGTTTCTAGTTAACTCTTCCAACACTGATACGAAAAGAGCAAAGAACGTCTTATACGATATATAGCAACTCCCCAAGAAACATACTTTAAAGGAGATAACAATAAATATTTAAATATTAAAAATAATCAGTCTCATTACTTTTTTGCCGCAAATATTCATATTTAATCATTTAAAATTTCATAAAATTATAAAAAGAATTTAAAATTGTTAAAAAAACTGAACTTTTAAGTAATGGATTTTATACAAAAAAGAAAAAATTTCTTTGATCCGAATTCAGAATAGGACCAACAGAAAATCATTTGCACTCCTAATAATGAAATCTGCAGCAATTCTTATTAAAAATCTGAAATTGCTTTTTGTATTTTCACGTAAAAAACTTATAAAAAGAATTTTAAAATTAAATAAATATAATAAACAATTAATTAATAATTCGAAAAATTCTTAGAAAAATAATTTTCCCTAGGTTGATACATTAATTATTCATGTGAATTATAATTTAATTTCGGTTGACCTAATTTCTGTTCAAGTAGACCTAAAGCTGAAATGTTCTACGAAATAATGCGAGTATAAATTTTGATTTTTGTATATTGTATATTCTCTTCACCTGAAAATACGGTCATCACAATAAAAAACAAAAAATTACAATCAATTATAAATTCATAACGTGTCACTTTTTCCACGAAAATATTAATTGTGATCAAATAATTTATCTGTGATAAATATACTCGTATAATAATTTGATGTGAGTTTTATGGAGATCAGCCTAATTTTTCAAATAGAATTCATATCATCAAAATTATGTGGAAAATCTTTTAAAAGCTCTTGCGAACGTGTATTCATCCTCAGTTTGAATGTTGTATATAATTTTAGTATATGAAAAACAGATGAAATGATTATTTTTTTAGGGTTTAGTATGACGTTAATATTCCGAATAAGATGTTCGTGATTTATTTATGAGAATACAGATTTTCGCAGATGCAAATTTATATAAAAATGGAAATTTTTATGAGAGAAAAAAATCCCTATTTTAATTTTATTATATTTGTATTATAAAAATATGACTTTTTGTTTCAACAAAAATAAAAAAAATCAATAAAAAAATAAATTAAAATGAAATTTGTGAATTTTTTTTATATTCATACGAATTTATGAATTATGCTAGAATGTCGCTTGAAATTATTTTTATTTTTATTTTTAAATATTACAATTTTCATAAAGAGCTCAGATTTATTGACAGTAATGAGCTTGTTTAGCAAGAACAAAATAAATACGTTTTTTTTTATTTAGTTTTTATATAAAATTATCCTCTTTAAAATAGTTTCCTTGAGCGGAGGACGCGTTGTTTGAATTTTTCGTAGCAGTTCTAGAAGGCTGTAACTGAAATCACCTTTAGCTCTTCGGTTATTTTCAAGTATTTTTTTCATTTGGGGACACTAAAAAAACATACAGATTTTAATGAGGTTATGGAAAGAGAAGGGGGAAGGGGGCTAAAGCAGAACAGAAATTTATTTTGCCAAAAAAAAAACACGTTGATGGAGATGGCCTTGTGACTTTTGACGACGTGGCTCTAAAATGAAGAACTCTTTTTCAGATCTTTTCAATAACTTCGCATAAGCTTTAATTTTACTCGATGGTCTGATCTCAAAAAGTCCTCAAAACCACATTTTGCGTTTTGATTTTTAGGGACATATTACAAGACTAAACTTAACTTATCAAACTCTATACGTTCACAATACCATCTGTATAGATTCCGGAAGGAAGTGAAAGTAAACCTTATATTATCATTAAATGAATACGAGTTCTGTTCAAAAAGTATCGCGAATTTTGTGTTTTTTCAAAAATTATTTATTTATTCATGAATATCGATTTTGTCTCCTTCAAAGTAATCACCACCAGATATTATACACTTGTGCAAACGTTTTTTCGAATCCTCGAAGCACTTCAAAAAATATTTTTTGTGATCTTGTTCAGCTCCTCCTTCGATACCGTCTTTTTCTCCGTCATTGTTTCATGGGCGATCTTCAGTTTCGGGAACAAGAAAAAGTCACAGTAGGCCAGATCTGGGGAATACGGTGGCTGCGACATTATTAGTGTGTTGTTTTTGGCCAAAAATTCAGGCACAAGCAAACGATGCGTGAGCAGGGGCGTTATCATGGTGCAAAAGCCAATTTTTGTTCTTCCACAAATCCGGGCGTTTTTGGCGGATTGCTTCTCGCAACTTGCGCATAACTTGCAGGTTATATTCCTTATTGACCGTTCTACCCTGTGGCAAGAACTCATGATGCACCACGCCTCTGCAATCGAAGAAAACTGTAAGCAAATCCTTCACATTCGACCGAACTTGGTGAGCTTTTTCTGGGCCCTCTGAGAACATTTTGTACCACCGATAAACGTTGCTTCGGTTCAGGATAGCTTCACCATATGCCACAGTCAACATTCGGAATTTGTCCGCGCAATTAATATTGTTTTTCACACAAAATTTGATACAGATTCTTTGATCCATTTTTTGGAATGGGAAAAAATGGAAGACGAGCCAAAACACGTGCAAGCAAAGCAAATTAACTGAACATTCAAAATGGCCGAACTTATCGGCATAAGTGAGAGACATGAGTATCAACATAACGCCACAAAAAAATCGAAAATCGAATGTACTTTACTTTTTGAATACACCTCGTACATGCATATAAATTTTTTGAACATTAATTGCTTTTGTGTTAAAGTTGGGTACATACATTTTTTTCTTTTAAATTAATTATATTTTCCTGTATTTTTTAATGAAAATAAATCGTAATAATAAAATAATTTTTTTTCATTTTTATTTGTTTAAAGAAAAAACTATAAAAAAATAAAACCAAATAAACAAAATTGAGAAATTCTTATGTATCTTTTATTGAGAAAATGATGAGCCATTTAATTAGATTTGAACACATTTTCATTTAATAGTAATAATAATATTTTTATGTTTGCTTAATTATTTATTCTTTTAGTGTGATTAAAATCAATTCAGCTGATCTATAATTCGTCTATTTTGTAATAAATTATTACAAAACATTTATTTTAATTTGTTTCACGTTTCTTCTAAAAAAAAATAAAAATAGTTATAAAATTTAAGAAACCGAAAAAAATTCTTGTTCACCTACTCAGGCTAATGCGTACAGTCTCAAACGCCTGCTAACTCATATAATCTTCTGGTTTAATTCCATATTTTAAACAAAATATATTTAAATTAGCACATAAAAATGTTCTAATTTAATATTTCTTTTTTTTTGTTGGTATAGTAATATTCTTCATAATTTTTTTTTTATAATAATTATATTGTGTTTTTATTTCTTATCATTTATTATAAAAATATGATTTTCTACATTATTTAACAATTTTTTTCTTTTTCTGACTACTTATCTACCTAGGAAGGAATATTTCTTTTTCCTGTTTCACGTTGCTCTCAATCTACGTCCTCCGCCCTTCTAAGATGTTATCGTATTTTTTATTTTAATTTTAAATACAGTATATTGGGTTGTTCGGAAAGTAATTACGTTGTTTTTATAGAAATGAAAGACGATTTTCTTATAGTGAATTCATATTTTATTCAATTAGATATTGTCCAGTCTGATCCAATACTCTTTACCATCTTTCTGGTAGTAGCATAATTCCACGCTCATAAAATTTTTGTTTTTTGCTGGTAAAAAACTGATCCGAGTGATTTTTGACCTCTTTATTTGAATTAAACGTTCTACCGTTTAAAAAATTCTGTAGAGACCGAAACAAATGATAATCGGAAGGTACTAGGTCTGGAGAGTATGGTGGATGTAGCAGCATATTCCATCCAAACTCTAAAAGCTTTTGCCGAGTGGTTAAAATTGTATGTGGTTTCGCATTATCCTGTTGGAACACTATACCTTTCCTATTGACCAATTCTGGACTTTTTTCTTTAAGTGAATTATTCAATTTGTCCAACTGATGATAGTACACTTTAGAATTGATTGTTGTGTTACTCGGTAGAAGCTCAAAATAAACGATTTCTTTGAAATCCCACCAAACAGATAGCATAACCTTTTTTTGATGAATATTGGCTTTCGAAGTGCTTTGAGCCAGTTTATTTGCTACTCCAGGATCTTTTGCACTTAACATTGTTGTAGACAACCCATTTCTACTCCCCAGTGATGATACCCTCCAAAAATGTATCATTTTCTTGGCGTTTGAAAAATAAATTACAAACGTCAATGCGACGGCATAAATTTTTTTCCGTAAGAAGTTGAGGAACCCATATCTCGAACTTTGAGATTCAACCTAGCCATTTCAAATGATCATGAACGGTCGTATTCGATAAATTTAATCTCTCAGCGATCCCACGAGTTGTTATTCGCCGATTTGCATCAATTAATGCCTTTATTGTGTCTTCATCAGCTTCAACTGGCTTTCCAAAACAGTTTTGGCACTGGCGCTCACTTAACACATCTTCTCCATACACATCGGATAATTTTTTTCTTCCTTGAACAACATTTTTATCTTTTCTATAGTTAAAAAGTAAAATATGCCAAAAATGCTGGTTTTCACTTTCCATATTTAAAAGGGTATCAACCAAAAACTACTACGCAGAATCAATCGAATTTTTCACAAGTAAGCCTTGCTATGTCAGCTGTTAAAATACATATGATTATTCGGTTTAAATGTGAGTTCCTTACTTGACAACCTAATATTATTTTCCTCTTAGAGAAATTAGTTTCTTCATGCTATCGTTTTTTTCTTCCTTTTTTCTTATTCTTTTAATTTTTTCTTCCTTATTTTATATGGTCCAGGGTGGACCATATAAAAGTTGCATTTTAAAAACTAAATAAAAAAAAACTAGTGTATATTTAAGAATAAAACACAACATCATTCCCAGAAAACTGGAAAATATTGAGAACTTTCGAAAACCGAATAATCAGCCAAAATTCTGATGTCAATTGGCCGCCTCGGAGCTGTGATTTGAGCCCGTTGGATTATTTTATGTTGGGAGCCGTTAAGGATAAATAGTACGCAAGCCATCCAGAGACAATTGAATACAGGTCAATGTACTGAAAAAATTGGGTCGAAAATGTACTGAAAAATTGGGTCGAGTGTATTATTATACAAATAATAACTGTAAGGTCAGCCGTGGCAGTCATTTAAATGATGTTGTGTTTCATTCTTAAATTTCAAGGTTTTTCTAATCTTTCTAATAAAACCGGATATTTGAAAAAATATGCAGTCGTTTTTTTATTATTTACTTTTTAAAATGCAACTTTTAAATTTGCAACCGCTAGATATACCACCCTGTATTCAGATCTGTGTTAAGATCTCTATTATATCTTCCCTTCAATCACTCATTTTAAATTGAATGTTATTATTATTAGTAAAAAATTTTTATTTGATCAATTTGATTTGTCATTTTTTTCCAAAGCTTTTCCATAATATTAAAGTTCTTTAACTTTTTATCTACTTCGGTTCTATTAATTTATAATTTTTTTTTCTAAATTCATATATTCTTATTATGTTAATAAGTATATATTACATTTTTATTTTTCAACTAAATTATCTCTTGGAAATGCACGGATCAATTTGGAAATTACAATAATTTCCCTGCATAATTACGGCGATAGGTAAACTTTGAAAATTCATCCAATTATACGAACAAGGAAGGAAAACTATATTACATTTCATTTAAACACAAATAATAAGAAAACTTCTATTAATATTCTATTATATTATAAACAATTTTGTTTATAAGCGTGTTTAATAATTAGTTTGATTTTGTTCTTTCTGTTGCGCTCATATCGGCAAGACACAGAACTTGTTTAACTCCGAATCATGCAAAAAACTTTTTGATTTTTTTTTTGTTTCATTAAAAATACTTAGATGTATCACGTCTGCCACCTTCCAACGTCCGAATCGAAAAGAAAGTCTAATGTTCAACTCGAATACGGCCACACTTCTTAACGACTCCTCTCTCGATTCTCTTATCTCGTCCGTCACTCTCCAGTCGCCAAAGAGGTCCTGTTCTCAAATGTTACCCGTGCATACAATTTCGGCTAATGTTCTGGTAGCTTACTACTCTTGCCTGGCGAACGAGTCAGCTGCATGAACTTTAAAACAAATTCAAGTTTAAACAGCTGACCAACCAGTGCTTCCAAACAGTTACCCTATAACTCGGTTCATAAAAGTAAATATTTCATTCTAATATTACTTGTCGATAATTTTTTTCCCCATTTTTATTGTAATTATATTGCGCAATTTTTAAATTTAACTAAACTTATTTATTTTAAAATATAGCAAAATTTTACAAATAAAAATTTAAACAAAAAATCGTCGTACTATCATCTCGTATCTACCATCGATAAAACTTTTTCTAAAAAATTAACTTAATTAAATTTTCGTTTTGAACTTTTATATCCTTCGTAAATATAATTTATTGATTAATTTTTATTATTATTATTTTTTCTAAGTTTGTACTGTTTTTTTTTGGTAGTTAGTCAGTATTGGAGTGTTTATAACGAGTATTTTAGCTAAACTGTTTTATTTGATTTTTGTTGTTGTTGTTGTGTTGTATTGTGTGTGCATAATCCATCAATGGCTTAGTGATTTGATAGTACAGTAAATTGGGAATAATTTTTGCTTTGAAAATTAATCCAGTCAATTACGATCTAAATTACCAAATTTCATGAGTGACGAGTATAATTCTACGCAAAATTATTGGGTTTTTTTCGAAATTTCGACGAAAAAAGAAAACTACCCTTATATATACAGAAAAAACATCCTCTCGAAAAATATAAAATTGCATGCAATATTGCTGAATGATGTATTGTTAGTCGTAAACGCATATAATTTTTAACCTAATTTCATGTAATCAAAGAGCAAAATAAACAAACTTTTACACCTTTTGCGTTCGCAATATTTTCAAAGCTTCAGATTTTTTTGATAAATTTCACCTCTGACATATTATTATTACCGAGTGTATGGGTGTTTATAGCTATAGACATACCTACGAAGTTCAAACGGGTGTGCTGGGTTTTTCCCAAAACATTAAGTGTGAAAATTGTTAGAATTCCAAGAATTAGAAAAGCGGCCGGAATTCATTTTTGCTTGCGTGACTAGTAATTGCTAAACACAAACTATGCTCGATCAAAAGCATTTTACAAAATATAATCATTTATTAGTACACATATATATATATATATATATATATATGTATATAAATACATAGACAAGTAATTTGGTATTATTATTCTCTTAAGCTGTTTTAATTGCACGCTTTAATACAATATAAAAAGACATATTGCAGAAATAGATGAGATAAAAGCCGTGTATTTTGTGTAATCATCATAATATTTCGTACAAAGAAAAGTTTATTTTAAAAAGAATTCTTCAAAATAAAGACCATATATCTTCTTTGTTGATTAAGGTCAACTTCTGTCATGTACAGCAGAATTTTCTCTACTTCCTTACTTCCTGATTCTGTCTACATCGTTGAAAATGTAACAATTCCAATGTGAAATTTGTTGTCTTTACCATATGTTTTCGACGAACTCTTTGCTAACCAATAACCAAAAATTTTCTTTTTAAATCGAGAAAAAAAAAACAAAGAAAAAGGTTAGACAATCAAAAAAAAAATTAAAAATATATCCCTTTATTAGCTTTGTGGATATTTAGACCTATTTTCTTTTAGTTTATTGTACTTATTATAAAAAGATAACCAAATGCAAAAAGTATCTGTCTTTTTTAAATATTTGTCAGAAAAACATTCTTGACAATAATTTCTTTTTATATCTTTTTACAAATTGAATAATTAATAATAAATTTCAAAATAGTCTTTTCAATTATTCAAATTCGACAAAGAAACACCATATTTTATAGCATTCTTTTTTTTTATGATATCGACTGGGAAATTAAAGTTGATACAAAATAAATAATATTCTAATAAATTAGAATTTTAAAAAAATATTTTGTACTTTAAGGGAAATGCTAAAAAGAAAATTGAATTTATTAAATGGTGGTTCAAAAAGTTCTCGGCCTATGCTATAATTGGCGCTGCTATCGGTATGAATTTTAGGTTGTTACATTGATGTGAAATTTAGATTGTTTTTTGTTGGGTTGTCATATTGATTACATTTATTGGTTAATGTCAATAATAATTTTGTTTAGTTAATTTAATTGTGTTCAGTTAGAAATTGCATCAGACTAATTTATTTTTTTGTTTTTTTTTAATAAAAGGAATAAAATTAGAAATTGGCATCATTTCTTTGCATCAGATGAATTTTAAACTGCTTTAAAATAAAGAAAATACATTAAAAATTGTAAGGATTTTTATTTTTTCAACTGTAATAATTCAATTATTAAATTATTCATTTTTAACCGTAATAAAAAGATGAGCTAAGGAATTTAAGCGTTTTGGAATAAGAAGATCAACGACTTCAAATTAATAGGAATCATCAAATTTCAAAATTACGCGTCCTAGGGAGTTTTTACTCAAAAAAAAACATTTGACAAGTTATGTTCGATATTTGTTAAAACTGCACATGGTCTTTAAATTCAGGTTATAAAAAAATCACTTATTATACTAGCATAGTATGTTATTCGCGCATATTTCGTCGAAAATACTTCTTTATTTTCGACGAAATATGCGCGAATAACATCTTCAGACCAAGATGGACTAATGACAGTTACTTTTTCGCGTATACATTAGCTTTTTTACAGTCACTTGTAGGTTTTTGGAGTCTCATTTGGTAAAGCTTATTTATATTAAGTGAGAAATGAGTCTCATCGCTGAAGAAAATTTTTCTTGTTATTCCAACTTCTAATCGGTTTATTTAATGTAAAATTGCACTAAATTAGTATTAATTTATTTATTTAATTTAAAGCTTTGCCATTTTACTATACTTTTGTGGTAGGTTTAGTTTTTTTTACTGTGGTGTGTGTAAATCTGACTTCAATATTTTCACAACTTATCTTATACTGGATTTTATAATCTTTGTCTAAAAGCAAAACAACAGTAATACGCTTGGTGAAGAAATTCCAAGAATCTGGGTTGTTGTAAAACTTGAGAATACCGGTGCATTTTAGTTCAAGTCATTCGGTCAAAAATATTAGCCCGGATCCCGATAACCTAAATTCATTAACGTGCACAGTAATTGAACCTTCCCTACAGCACAAATTGGACCTTTACTAGAGGAAAAATTGGACCTTTCCTATAATAACACTCAGCAAATTTTAACAAAAGGCCAATTTTAACATGCCTACAAAATTTAATTGGCAAAGGCACTGAAGATTGGATACCATTTGTAGCGCCGTATATTTACAAAGTGGATGATCGTGACCTGTAAGGCTGTATTTGGAATACTAAAAATTCACATTCTATTCAAGAATATACGGTACCCACAAGAGTCACTGTATAATGTAGTTTCCGAGCTGGCGTATTCATTTAACATTGCTTGATTGGTGAACCTTACCGTCATTGGTGAATTTTATTGTCACAATATAATAAAGTTCGTATAGTGTAAATTTAAAGCACATTGACTTGAAAAACATGCGGTTTCAACCAGAGGGTGCCACTTGTCACACAGCACGTGAAGCGAAGTCACTATTACGAACGAATTCCTACAACGTTATTAAAATGGCCACCGATATTTTTCGATCTAGGCTTTTTCAGCTTCTTTCTGTAGAGTTATATAAAAAATAATGTCAATCCCAATATTCCAAATCAAAAGGATAAAACCATAAACGATTCAAATGAGATACAACTCAAAATTTTATAAACGCGTATCCTTTATTGCCAAAAGAGTCCTTATAAATATTTGATAATTATTATATTTTATAAATAAATGCCATATACTGAAAAATATGATAGAATAAAAAAAAATTATATACAATTTTTTGTCTATGTTTCATTAAAAAAAGAAAATTTACAATCTGATTGGATCACCTTGTATAAAGTTTATGATTTCCAAATTTTCTAGTTTAGATTATTTTATTATTACTTATATTATTATTTCGTTTCGTTTCATTTTATTCACCCATAAACTTTTGATATATGTACACTCTTTAGAATTCTTGTGAAATGTGAATTATTTGAAAACTATTTAAATATACTCTACTTTCCGAAATGTTGTTTTCTTTAATTTTGGTAAAAAAAAAGAATCTAGAAAAATTTCATTTTATGTCATTTATTGTTTTATTTTTTTTTTATTGTAATTGTCATTTATTAAAAACATATATGTATGTCGACTTGATATTTTTCTTGTTAAAAAAAAAATTCAAAATACTCTACACTTTTTTGTCGGTTCAGGTGAAACTGTCCCACCATATTAACCTACTTAAATGCAATTTTTGTGTAAGAATCGTAGAAAATAAACAGCCAAAGAAAAATGTTGTTTATTTTTTCTAACTTTTTTTTGCAGTCGTAAAGCTAAGTGAATATAATGAATTTAAAAATATCGTTTGGGAAAATGGGGAAAATCTAACAATTAGCTGCAATGTACTAGGAACTGTTATTATTTGTGTACTAGAGCGCCGATTGACAAGAAAACTCATCCATTTGCCGTTGTTTATTGACAGGCGGTAGTGATAAACGTGGAAATAAGGCAGCGCCAAACAGTAAAGGGTGGGTGACCAATTCTTATTCTTTTAAGAAGTCGACCGCTGGAATACTTACTTCTTCGTTCGTCTCATTTAACCTCAATTTATGCATGAAAAAGTGCGATTTTTTTCTTTTTTTCTGTTTTTTTTATTTAAAAAAAAAACAACATTTTTCATTTTGCGTATTTCTAATTTTAATAAAATCATTAGTTTTTTTTTAAGGAAAAATTGGGAAATACGTGCATCCGTTTTTGAGAATATTTTCTTTTAAAAATTTTTTCTTACTATTTATAAATTTAGATAATAGAACAAAATTTATTCAGTATATTTACACTAGTTAATTTACTTAAATACAAGTAACCGACTTATAACACGGTAGATAGGTTCATCTAAAATGAAGTGTTATATGAAATCGTGTTATAGAATGGAAAATTGGGGGATTCAACAATTTCTATTGAAAATATAGGAACATGTGTAAAAAAAAAATGTAACTAAATAAAAAAATATGCGCATTAAATATAATAAAAATGTATGGACAAAAAATTTTCGATAAAAATGTTTGGCAAAATTTTTCGGTAAACATTTTTGATAAAAATTATTAGTAAAAATATTCCGCAAAAATATTCAATAAAAATGTTCGGTAAAAATTTTCGGTAAAAATTGTTGGTAAAAATTGTCTGTAAAAAGGTTCGGTAAAAATTTTCGGTAAAAATGTTCGGTGAAAATTTTCAGTAAATATTGTCAGCAAAAATGTTTGGTAAAAATGTTCGGAAAAATTTCCGGTAAAAATGTTCGGTAAAAATTTTGGGTAAAATTGTCAGTAAAAATTTTCTCTGAAAATTTTGGGTAAAAATTTCGGTAAAAATTGTCGGTAAAAATTTTCGGTAAAAATTGTCAGCAAAAATGTTCGGAAAAATTTTCGGTAAATATTTTCAGTAAAACTTTTCGGTAAAAATTGTTAGTAAACATTTTCGGCAGAACTTTTCGGTAAAAATTTTTGTAAATTTTTTGGATAAAAATTTCCGGTAAAAATTTCGGTAAAAATTGTCGGTAAAAATTTGCGGTAAGAAATTTTCAGTAAGAAATGTTTAGTACAAATTTTCAGATACTTAATTATGTTAAGTTCACAGTTTTCACTAGAGCTGTTATCTTCAGAATTTTATATTTTTATTCAACCCTCCTTTCAAAAACAATAATTCAAACCAATCTCGGTGTGAAATAAACCATTGTCAAAATGGGTTTCCTCAAGGTTCTGCTTTGTCAGTGACGTTTTTCAACACTTGTGCACATAAACTTCCTTTCAATTAACGGTATATATCAAAAGTAGAGGTTTAGAGTATAAGCCTATACTCTAAACCTCTATTATTTGATATATCCCGTTAAAATCATCCTGTTTTACTCCTCATTAACAACTTTTTATCCCAATCACCATCAGATGTCCTACATTGCCTATCCTAAATTAAGGATTGTCTAAAACTAATACCTTTAGTAGTCCGAATAAATGCGAGACCATTAATATTATTGAGAATCATGGAAAATGAACATGTGAAGGTTTTACTTACAGTTTTCTTCGATTGCAGGGGCGTGGTGGATCATAAGTTCTTGGCAAAGGGTAGAACGATCAATAAGGAATATTACCTGCAAGTCATGCGGAAGTTGAATGATTCATATTTATTTATTCATGAATATCTATTTTGTCCCCTTTAAAGTAATAATCAATTTAAATGATTTTTTGAAGTGCTTCGCGTATTAGAAAAAACGTTGGCGCAAGTGTATAATATCTGGTGGGGATTACTTTAAAGGGGACAAAATAGATATTCATGAATAAATAAATATTTTTTTGAATAGATATTCCTGAATAAATAAATTTTTTTTTCACGATACTTTTTGAACAGACCTCGTATCTTTGAAAAGGAAGATGAAGAGTCCATTACTGTCAATTCTGCATACTATGGGCTTCTTGTAATCGACTTTTTATCATTCTGGACTTAAAATTTTTAATTAAAACCATTTCGAGGTTTAACATAACGGTACTACAATCTACACAAAACTATATTATTGCGTCAAAAGTTGCTACGATGCGTAAATTCGAATTTTAGAGATTTTAATTAGCCTCTAAGATTATGTGATTTGAAGCAGTTGGACTTTTATTTTGAAAAAGAAAAACTGCGTTAATACAGATAATTCTTAAACTTAAGACCATTGAAAAATCAACATCCGTCAAATAATGTACGAATTACAGACCGAAATGTGCATAACTTCAAAAGAATGGAGTCTTGTGGCATTTATTCGTTTAAAAGTAAATTTTTTTGTAAAATGCTAAAATTTATGCACAAAAAAAACAATAAAAAATCATAACCAAAATTTCAATTTGATATCCATTTTGGATAATCCCTTATAAATTATACAAAAAAAGAAAATTAATAAAATTCAAAAAGAAAAATTATTAAGTTGATGTCACCCACATAAAGTGAAAAATTTACATTTTTTATTAAAAATACGTTTGTATGCGTATATATGTATATACACTGGATATTTTGATGTACTCGTAGAGATATAAGACAATAGAAAAATTGAATAATAAATTACAAATTGATTTTCATAAATATAGTTACGATATTTCAATTTGTATTCATATGTAATCCCGCCTATTGCCGCACGCTAGAACTTTTCTATTTAAATAACTAGAAATTTATGCAATTACATTTCACTTAGCCATAAGGGGTGGTGGTGGTGTTGGTTAGAGAGAGGGTGGTGGGGAAGTGATGAAATTTCAAATCTATGCTAAAATGAGAACACTGAATAATCTATGAAAATCTGCTTTTGACATTCTGTCGACAGTTCAAATCCAATTGCGTTAAAATATGTTTCGAAGAAAAGTCTATTATGTAATTGATGTTGGAAATTTTTTTCTTCTCTATCTCTCTCTCCCTCTCTCTCTGCTCATTATAAATTTATGTTGCCCATACATACAGAGCCGTACACGTTGGGCTATACCTTATTTATCTGCCTCCCCTGGGAATGTACCGGCGAGTATGGATACAATATACGCTAATATAAAATGCAAATTTAAATTGTAGCCTTTTTATTATTTTATCTAATCATAATTGCAATTACAATCGGTATTACATGTACACTCGTTTAGTGTATCATACTAAATATAGAATGAACGTTAAATATGTTATAATAATTAATAAAAGATGGTTAATAGCTACTCCACGTATGGTACCGCTTTTACCTTTGATCATTTGATTATCACCAGTGCCAACGTTCTCGTCAAGGCCTTCTCCTTTCGACGTTTTTCCATCGCTAGAGTTGCACAAATCATTTGTGCAAGCTTTAAAGTATGTCCTGTGCGTTCCATCAGTTACAACATTATTTATAAACTAATATAAAATATAATAAAAATTACATAAACACATATTAGATATTTAGGGATTTTTTGTTGTTGTATAAATTTTAACAATTATCCATTTTGTAGTTTAAAAAGTACAGGCTTGTTAATTGATAATTATTTTAATATAAATATTATTTTATAATAAAATTTAGTTAGTATAAAAAATGCCATTTTAAATTATAAATTATTTATTTAAAAAACCAAATACGTTAAAATTATAAAAAATTTACTTGCTAAAGCAATCGGCTTTGAAAGCGAATTTTTACGGATTTCAAATTTTTACAATTTTAACAAATTAACTTTGTTAAAATAGTAAAACTTTGAAATTATTATTTTTTAAATGTGTCTTATTAATTGATTTGTGGATAACTTATAACAAAACTACTATGTATGGGGCTCTAAAAAATCTATAAATCCATATATTCGTGATAATTGTCTGTCTGGTGTACATAATTGTCTGAAGGTATTACAGCTTTGACCGTTACCATCATTTATGAGCACTATAACCCCATAATAATCGACTTCTTTTTTAGCATAAACATAAATTTTTTAATTTGAACTATATGTGGTCTTAACAAGACGATACTCAAAGCCGCATAATGCAATAAATTTTGGATTTACGTGTATTGCGTGAAAAGTGGTAATGTTAATTCTATGCGATTTAAGGATGATCGACTTTTTCTAATAATATTATATTAAATATTCTATTTATATAGATAATCATTAAATTTAAAATCATTTAAAAACCATCATCCGTCAAATAATGACTAAGTTACAGATAGAAATTTGCGAAAAAGTCATTAACAATTTTTTTGAAAAGGATCGAGTCTTGCAAAAAATTAGTTGTTAGTTTAAAAAAAATACAAGTATATATATTTTATTTATAATGGCATAGTCAAAGCAAAATATTTAATTAAAAATAGTTATCAAAATTAAAAGTTTTAATAAGTTTCATTTAACTTTACTTTACAAAGCGCAAATTGGATAATCTTATATTTCAGATTAAAAGAATTTCTAAATAAAAATTAAATAAATTTTCTTCATACCAGTGGAGTTTCTTCACATCCTCGACCAAATGAACTAATTTGACCAGTTTTCTAAAAATAAAAAAAATAATACAAGTAATAATAATAATAATAGTAAGCCTATAATATAAATAAAAAGATAATATTTTTTTATTGAATAGGAAATTTTGATTTTATAACATTTCATTACGAAATTTTATTAAATTTCTGACAAAAAAAAGAAATTGTTTATGCAAATTTTCATTATAAAAAAAACAACTAAATAATAGTAATAATGGGAAATCATATTTTTAGAAGAGTTTTCATTTTAGAAAATATATGTTAAAATTTTTAATTTTATTTTTTTAATGGTATTTTAAAGGTACAATTATAGCATTTTTTGGCTCGGCCGGTGTAATATGTGCTCGAACATGTTAGACGAACACCTTCCGCTCGATCGATCATGTTCGAGACGAACTAAATATGGTGATTTGCTCGAATTGTGTAAACAACTCAAATTGTAGACGCACGATCATATTAGGCCATGAGCACGAACACACAGCTCGAACAATTCAAACAGCGTGTTCGGGCGCGAGCATTATTACTATGTTGACTGTTGACATTTCGTAGTGTGATTTCTGTGAAGAACGTTTGGGTATTAAAATTTGTTTATTTCTTAATTTGATTTGCCGGTTCTTTGTACAAAAAAAATTTCGCAAAATGTATTGTTCGATGATGACAGTGACATTAAATTGCCCAGTCGAGACATTCTTATTACGTTTTTGGCAAAACCAATATATTTTACGATATACGTAGAAGGAAAGAAGAATCCCACCACAATATTCAAATAGCATCAAAATAACGTCAATCTCAAATTAAAAATCTTCAAGACTGGTTTAAGAGGTGGCGAATGAAGGTAAATGAGCAGGAGAGTGTACATATTTCTGCATACCTTATTGGCAACTTAACAGATGTTATCGACTACTACTTAGCCTACTAGACAATAGATCAACACTAACAAACAATCCCTTCAATCCAAAATCCTCTAAAAAATCGTTAATGCTCTATTTTATATTCGTAATAAAGTTATTCATCGTAACCTATATGTTCTCTTTGTCTATAACTTATGTGTTTCTCGTTATAAAAAGTTTCATTCTCGATTATCCTACAACAATAGTCCTCTTGTTATAAAACTCTTCTTTACTACTTTCCCAATGAACACTCATCGCCGTTTAAAAAGAAATTAGCCAAGGCATTAACCTGACTCGTTAAGTAGAGAAACGCCAATAGGTGTTTACTGTCAAATGTCCCTTTCCTGTTATTGGAAAGTGTCCCGTTATAAAATTTACTTGTTATACTGTTTATGGACTCGTAGTTTTAGATACGACAAAAAAATTGCCAGTCGACAAAAAATGAGTTTGGATTCGTTGAAGCAAACGGCGGCAAAACCGTTTACTTCGAGTGCTGCTCCTATTGCTGCACTTCGTTTTCTTCGCTGTATTCTCTTGAATTATCTTATTTCCCATTTTTAAATTATATTTACTATTTTCTTTTAGTTTGTTCAAATATTTATTATAGTATGTTTATATGAATTTACGAGATTACTCCCTGGGTGTTGGATAGGGAAGGGAACATAGAAAAATTGGGAATTTTAAGAATGTGAACTTCAACAGGAGTATGGCTAGTTACGACCATGCTTAGAGAACACCTTACTTTGGTAGGCATGCTGTATGCTAGCTTTACGCCATGATTATGTGTGTAGAGAGGGGAGGGTTTTCAAAGTTTTGTGCAAAGTGGTGGCCTCACATCAAGCATAAGAAGAAAATAATGCGTAAATATATATTGGGAAAAGACAGACACCCAAAGGCGTTACTTTCTCCATGGTAGGAGAGAAAAAAAATAAGAAAAAAACATATGTCAAAAGAAGAAGGAATAAACCCCATTGAAATATTATAGGAAAGAGAACAGAAAAAAAGGGGGAACATATCATAAAAATTTAAAGAAACACCGAAGGTGAACCAACTGTTTACTGAGATGGAAGAGCACTTGATGGCATGTCTCTCCCTGACCATGCCCCAAACCCACCCATCGGTACGGAACTCCTTGGCAAACTATTTCTGGAGAGCCCATATTATCTTAATTATTACTTTTTAAATAAAAAGGACAAAAATATAAAAACTTTTTAGAAGTGTTACGTAGAAAAATATTTATTTTTTTTCCGTGTTAAAATCGATTGTTTAATTTATATCAATTTTTTTGCGCCATTTCGCAAATGTATTTAATATTCATTATAAAAATAAAAGTTTTTACCATTTGGTCTTTTTCTTTTCCGCTGTTGTTATTTTTTTTCATTTATAACAGTTACTCGTACGATCGGATGCTTGGGAAAGCGCTGACGCATCATTAAATTTTCTGACAGTAGTGTTGCCAGGAGCACCAAAAACCACCGGAAAACTTCATAAACAATTCCAAGAATTCGTTCAGTGCCAAAAGAAAATATTCGCACTAACCCACAATCCGTGAAGCTATGGTTGAGGGTACCACAAAATATTTTTGTTACCATTTCTTTGATTGCCAAATGCAAAAAGCAAAAAGCACTGAATTTAAAATGATGAAATCGAAACAAATGTCAAATTAGATAAAGAAAAAAATGTCTGCGCGAACAAATTCTGACTGGACGAACATTGATCGAACTCACGTGTAATCACTGCTCGAAAATTGTTCGAGGTTCAAGCCTGTTATCGACAGTTTTTCATTTCCCCTCCGAAGATTCGAATAGAAAAGCTCGAGCTGAGGCAATAATTTGTCAGTTACTTGAATGGTGTTATCGGTGTTAAAAAGTTCGTTCAATTAGACGAATTTAAGACCAACATTTTGCTCGAATAATTCGAGCATTTCAAGAATTGTACAATCGTAGCCATAAGGAAGGTGTCTACGACATGTGCCAGGGGCCATTTTTGGTAGCGTTACGACCGTGTCGGTTTTTGGTGATAACATCCTATTATCTCACAGATAAGTTGAAATTAGAGTTAGTGGAGCAAATTGTTATATTTTATTCAATTGAAGAGGGGACGGAGAAACGGTAAAGATTTTTTAAGGTTTTCCTTAAAAGGTGAAATTCTACTGAAGATATTTTGGCAGTCTCGCAGAATGTGTAGGAATAGTATGGTGGCCATATAGTATAAAGACGGTTATAAAAAGAACTATGATTATGGGTGAGAACAATATATCCTATCCTAATTTGAAGCAATTTTCTTAGGGCTGGTAGTTGGATTGATTGGCATAAAGATGGATATCCGATGTGAAGCAAGAAATATTTCACAAATCGAACTAATCTTATTTTCCAACCAGACATAGGGATGTTAATTGCCATTTCTTAAGTAGAAGCGGTATATTCAGAGTAACTGTACGAGGATTGGACAGCGAAGTGCGTCTTTTGTCACGAATAGCTTTGTGTACTATAAGACTATCTGTAAAGATGATCATATTGAGAAGGTGCTCTATTTGGAAGATGTAAATAGTACAGAGGATTGTCTTGGAAACCGAGAATTTTATATAGTATACGAGCTCTGTTCAAAAAGTATCGCAAATTTTGCGTTTTTTTAAAAATTATTTATTTATTCATGAAAATATATTTTGTCCCCTTTAAAGTAATCCCCACCAGATATTATACACTTATGCCAACGTTTTTTCCAATCCTCGAAGCACTTCAAAAAATCATTTTTTGTGATCTTGTTCAGCTCCTCCTTCGATGCCGTCTTTATCTCCTCAATCATAGCGTAGCGTTGTCCTTTCATGGGGATCCTCAGTTTCGGGAACAAGAAAAAGTCACAGGGGGCTAGATCTGGGGAATATGGTGGCTGTCGCATTTTTGGTGTGTTGTTTTTGGCCAAAAATTCGCTCACAAGCAACGATTCGTGAGCAGAGGCGTTATCATAGTGGAAAAGCCAATTTTTGTTCTTCCACAAATCCGGGCGTTTCTGGCGGATTGCTTTGCGCAACTTGCGCATAACTTGAAGGTAATATTTCTTATTAACCGTTCTATCCTGTGGCAAGAACTCATAATGCACCACACCCCTGCAATCGAAGAAAACTGTCGACCGAACTTGGCGCGCTTTTTTCGGTCTTGACTCGTGCGGTAGCTTCCATTAGGCTGATTGAGCTTTGGTTTCCACGTCATAACCATAAACCCATGATTCGTCATCAGTTATGACCCTCTGGAACAAATTTGGGTCATCGCGAACAGAGTCCAACAGCTCCTTAGCAATGTTAATGCGATGCTGTTTTTGGTCGAAATTGGCCAATCGTCGAATCACCGTTGGAGAAGTTGCTGAGGACTTAAACATATCGATTGGCTCGTGCTATTCGTTGTTGACGTGCTCGGTTGTCCGGCACACTTTTCGTCGTCTACATCTTCTCGGCCCTCAGAGAACATTTTGTGCCACTGACAAACGTTGCTTCGGTCCAAGCTAGCTTCACCATATGCCACAGTCAACATTCGGAATGCATCCGCGCAATTAATTTTGTTTTTCACACAAATTTTGATACAGATTCTTATGCCGACAAGTTCGATCCATTTTTTGGAATGGGCAAAAATTGAAGACGAGCCAAAACACGTGCAAGCAAAGCAGCTGTCAAAAATTAACTGAACATTCAAAATGGCCGAACTTGTCGGCGTAAGTGAGAGACATGAGTTCCAATATAACGCCACAAAAATCGAATTTACGTAACCGGCGGAAATTCAAAATTTGCGATACTTTTTGAACAGATCTCGTATTTACCCGGGATGATTTTAAATAAAGACAAATAGTCTTGTGAATTATTTCGATTAACAAAGATATTATCAGATAAAATGATATATTTTGTTTTTCATAGAAAATAAATTAAATTAACGAGATTATTACTTATACAGCTTATTTTAATAGCTACTTAATATGAAAATTTTTATAATCGGCAAAAAAATTATTTAAATTTAATTTTTGATTATTATGATTTAATTGGTATTTAAATTAATTCAAATATAATATTATTTGCATATTAAAATCATATTAATGAATGATCAAAGTATAATACGTATCGAAAAATTTTATCTCCTTCATCAGGTATGCATCGGTGCATTCAGACGTACCTTATTCAAGATGATTTTCTTTTGAAGCATGCTTATTTCTATCGAATCTATATAAAATGTTTGCTAGATCAAAGTTTGCTTTTATTAAATCGTAAATTTTATATAATATGAATATATTTACAGATCAAAATGTTATTCTCATTAATATTAACGAAAACAAAATAAAAAGGTCTACCAACCCCAACGAATAACAAATTTAATTGTTAATGTCGTCCAATATAATATTATGTTTTTGGCTTTTACACTACTACAAGAACACGATTAATTGTCCATTCTTGCATTATATGAATAAATATATTATGAATTATTAAAAACCAATCAGCTTGAAAAATCAATAATTCATTATTTGGAAATTAATTTCACGATTTTTTGTTGTAATTGTTAAAATTGAAATTATTTGCCAATTTCTTGTTTGTTTTCATTTTGCAAAACGATTTTCTTTGATTTATATTTCAAAGCCAAATTTCTAAAAATTAAAATTTCTATTCAATAAAAACTGAAAGGACAAAGAATTAAATTTCTATTTAATTTAGAAAGTAATTATTTTGAATTGGTTTTTACTACTATCATCCGTTTATGTTGAAATCAAAACGATTCTTTTTTTATTTTGAAAATTGAAAGTATTTTTTTCTTTCAATATTTAAATACAATTTAATAGTCTACATTTTCATAATAATATGAGGTTTAGCTAAAAACGGAGATTTATCTGGCAGCACTGTGTACGTTTATTCTAAATAGCTTGTATGGTATGTCCTTTCTCGTTCACTTAACGGCACCTTCCTCATAAAGACAAAATGAAACAGGAAAATTTGGGAGAAGGATATGTTATCAAATTTTAGGTTAAGCTTAATGAGGTCGTAAGCTCCTTATTAACAGCACAAGCTTTTCTGTGACATAATGCATATTTGGGGTACAAAGAAGCTGCTGAAGATAAAACTCACTCAGGGAGGCCTTTAACATAGAAAATTGATGAAAATAAGAAAAAGAGTGAGAGATCTTGTATAGTTAGACCAAAGAAAATGGCTTTGAAAAGAGATTCTTTGTGTTAGATGATGGATCCTTCATCATTATAAGGCCTCCTACCACGTAGCCTTTTCATCATACGGAAAACGGATTCTAATGAAAAAAAACCTTTATCCGATATACCAGAGAGAGCCCTTCAAGAATTTTTTGTTAGCTTCAATATTGATCTTTGGTCTGACCTCACAACAGATCTCACCAATATTTCCCAAGGCCCTCACCTCATTAAAATTTGAGTGACTTTAAATTTCCAAAAAAAAAATTTAGTCACGTAACTTCTCTGTGATACCGCATATAGTACCCCCCGTCCCCCCGTCCCCCCAAAAAATTGTCAAATTTAACACTTCTGACTTTATAATTGATATGATATAATTTGTATCTGACATAAAAAATTCCAGGATATTATCATATTTCTTTAATAATATTATTACTACTAAAACTAATCCGTTACTAGTAATCATATTATGAGCTAAGGATAATAACATAAAATTCCGCACGTCAAAAGTTGGTTAAAATTGCGTGCTCGCACTACACACATTTTAAAAAGGCATACTTTCGTAGAGTCCTTAGGATCCGCATATGATCCAGAAAAAATCAGTAATGAAATTAAGGACAAATTGTTAGTAATATTGTCTATCTACAACCATACAAATTCTAAGAGAATCAGTGTCCAAAATGCTCAATGTTGCTGTACACAACTTGTGCCGTTCTTTTTTTTAAAGTACAAGGGCAGTCTGATAAGTCAGTGATAAATGAAACAAAAAATTGATTTGTTCGAAAAAATTGATTTATTTTTTAATAAACTCTCTTTTCAGCTCAATAAAAGTCCATTCTTTTAAGTGAACTTTGGTCTCTATTATATAATGGTGAATTCATGTTATAAATAAATGCAAATATTCATTTGGATTACGCTTAAAAATCTCCAAACACTCGATTGATGTAGTTAACATCTCCCCGATATCTTTCTCATATCCAAAATTCCCATGTCAGCTATTTCATACACTTTCATTCAACGGTCTCTTAAACCGATTAAGTAGACATCCTAGCCACTTAACGTCACATGATCACAACAAAATTCAGTATACCACTCTTTGATCATTCCATACAAGAATTTATAATACTTTTCAAACTTGGTTTTGGTTTCAGATATTGTTTTTTTTTCTCAAAGAATTAAATAAAAATTCACTTTTTTCCATATTATTAAAAAAACCACAAAGCTTGTCTGCTTTTAATGGCTGTCGAAACTAAACTAATTAACATACATCCATAAAATTTTGTATATTATCTATTTAAGAATGTTAGATAATAAAAAAGCTATTGGTTTGCCGATATCAGCTTTATTTCATACATTTATCACTAAATTATCAGACTACCTTCGTTATTTTAGTAAAATTTAAAATTCCTCTTTCCACAATAACAAAAAATGTACATTATTTCGTTCATCCCAGCTAACTTTTAAAGGACATTATACATACATACATAAATACATTCATAATTATCTAAAAACATATATGAATTTGTGGGAAAAAATACAATTTTCAATAATGAAAATTAACTGCATGATATACTCTCGTAGTAGAATATTAAGAGAGTAAAATTAGCACAAAACTAGTAAGTTTATTCGTTACTAGAACTAAAATATTGTCTAGATTATACCGTCTTTTCTCTACTCTAATAATAGAGTCCATTTATAGTTTTTATGGTTGGTCATTTATCTAACATACCACATATTTGCTCAATATTTTTTTTTGTTTTCCCAAAAATTCCATATAAAATACGACTTGTTTTATATCGTTTTACTATAAAATAATTTGTCTATAAATTTTGCTTATTCTATAAAGATCGTTTGTACGACTAGCTAATTGATAAACTAAATTCATCTTAGAAATTCTTAGAAAGCCAAAATTTGTTACAATTTGTGTGTCTTTAATAATTCTTGGAAGACATTAAGAACTTGAAATGAGTTCGTCTTGTAGTAGTATTATTATTATTATTTTTACGTTGGAAAATTCGTCTTATTTGAAAAGTGATTCACGAACAACTTTTCAACACGAAATTTAGATAATCAATTATTTTGTGAATTTATGTACTTGGGGCTTATCGTTTTAGATAATTTTCTCGCCTTAATTGATTAAAGTAGACATTTTAGATTTTGAAGGTAAAAACAAATCATTTTATTATATACAATAATACAAAAAGAGAAATTTATCATGGTAAATGGATTTAACAAAAAAAACATTTATCTATCCACTTAAATGAAATTCTTTTTAATTTATTTACTTCCTTTGTAGATAATAATTTCTTGAAGCGAAAGTACATTGAATTGACTCTCTGGTTTTGAATAACACCACTTTTCATTGTATAGAATATAATAAATTTATTTAATTTAATTGACTTTAGGGATATAATATAATTTTAATAAATTTGAAATACAGAAAATACCTACTAAATAAATATATACGAAATCGTTTTATGGAATAGTTAAAGGATGCATTTAAAGGAATGAAACTGAAAAAAAGCATTTAAAGTAATGAAACTGAGTTTTTTTTGTTTTTCTCGACACGATTTAATTTTAATTTTATACATAAATGATACTCCTTTTAAATATCTGGCGATAGTTAGACATATAATGACCTACGCAGCGAGGTCGTTTAGTGGCCTAAGGCTGAACAACGTAATGCCCGAGCAACCCCTCGTAAGATTTGAAAACTGTCGTGGTTTGATATTATAGGTGCCCTAACAACTGGTTTGCCCCACGACAGCACTTGAAGTTCTTTTAGAACTGATACCTTTGCATTTACATATGAAAAAGGAAGCGGCTAAAGAGATTCTCAGGACATTCCAAAACCTTTTAACCACGTGACCTGTGTACACATCTCAAAGTTGTATCGGACCTAAACGAAATCTAGGAATCCAACTATCTCTCAGATGCTATGCCGAGGAAACCTAACTTAAACCAGTTCATCAAAGTAGTTCCCATTGAGAAGCATCTAATATGGAAAGAGGGGGGGGGGGGGCGTTACTCGAAGAAGGGTCCATTTTTTTTTTACACAGACGGTGCTAAAGAGGATTAGGGTATTGGGGCCAGTTTGCTCGGACCTGATTACCGTCTGTCTAAATCCGTTTGGAAAATTTCAATCCATTTTTCTGATAGAAATCACCTAAAAGAATTCTGGGAAGCCAACTATCTCTAGGATGCTATATCAGTCCTTCAAAATGTTTCTCGCAGAGTGCTTAACTTGGTAGGAGAGGTTGGGGGGCGTCACTGGTAGAAATGACTCTTGTTTTATAGTCAGACCTTATTACCATTTGTCTAAGGCCTTTGGTAAATTCCCATCAATCTTTCAGGCCGAAATACATTCCATAGAGCTTTGTGCTCGAGAGGGTATAAGAAGGAACCTACGGAACTCAAAGATCTACATCTTTTCAGATAGACAAGCTGCATTGAAAGCTCTTGTCTTGTCATATAAAAATTCTACATTTAGTTTGGGATGTCCTCAAGGTCCTAAATCAGCTGGTCAGATACAACAATGTAACTTTGATGGATGTGCCCGGTTGTGAGGGCTAGCTGACAAAATTACCAAAAGGAGAGCGAATTCTCCATTCATTAACCAAAACCTTTCTATGTCCAAAGCGCCACCTGAGGTCCATTATAGAGATCTAGGAACGCAGGATGAAAGACTCTGACTGGATTAAAATCCCAGGCATGATTCACTCTAAAAAAAATTTCCTTTCTACAAAAAGGGTGGTAGGTGTACTGAAACTCAACAAACCGGACTTAAGGCTACTAATTGGCGATTTAGTTTAGGATATCAATTTAATAAAATGGAAAATCTGAGACGACAATCTGTCGTTTTTGCTTTGTAGAGGATGAAACGTCAGAGCAAGTAATCTGCGATTGCAAGGTCATTGGCCGCCAGAGACTTCAGCATATTGGTTTGGGATTCGCTGATCCCTACGAGATTTCCCAGCTACCTGTCATTATGATATTAAGATTCGATGAAAGCCTTAATATTATTATTATTTGCGTTAGGGTAATTCTCCACAAAAGACATCATTTTGAGACTATGCTCCTCTTGTTACCCTCTCTGTATTATTATTATTATTGTGTTGTTCGGAAAGTAATTTGGTTTTTTTTACCATAATAAAAAATGAAAGATAATTTTCTTATAGTGAATTAATATTTTATTCAATTAAATATTGTCCAGTCTAATACAATACCCTTTGCCATCTTTCTGGCAGTAGCATGATTCGACGCTCATAAAATTTTTGTTCTTTGCTGGCAAAAAACTGATCCAAGTGGTTTTTGACCTCCTCATTTGAATTAAACGTTGTACCGTCTAAAAAATTTTGTACAAACCGGAACAAATGATAATCGGAAGGTACTAGGTGTGGAGAGTATGGTGGTTGTGGCAGTACACGTATATCCCATCCAAGCTCTAAAAGCTTTTGCCGAGTGGTCAAACTTGTATGTAGTTTCCCATTATCCTTTTGGAACACTATACTTTTCCTATTAACCAATTGTGGCCTTTTTTCTCTAAGTAAATCATTCAATTTGCCTAACTCATAACAGTACACTTCAGAATTGATCGTTTTGTTGCTCGCAGAAGCTCAAAATAAACCAATCAGATAGCATAACTTTTTTTGAGCCGGTTCATCTTTCTACTCCAGGATCTTTTGCGCTTAACATTATTCCAGATAACCCACTTCTTATCCCCAGTGATGATACGCTTCAAAAATGGATCATTTTCTTGGCGTTTGAGAATCAAATCACAAACGTCAATGCGACGGCACAAATTTTTTTTTCCGTAAGAAGATGAGGAACCCATATGTCGAGCTTCGATATAAAAGCTAACCGTTTTAAATGATCATAAACGATCGAATTCGATAAATTTAATCTTTTAGTGATCTTACGGGTTGTTATTCGCCGGTTTGCATTAATTAATACCTTTATTGTATCTTCATCAGCTTCAACTGGCCTTCCAGATTAACGAAATTACTTTCCGAACAACCCAATATTATTACTATACCTTTTAAAGTTGTTCTTTTGGACAGCTATATATCGGCGGAGACGTTGTTGGCACTTTTCGTAGTAGTACTGGAAGAGTTCAACTGAAATTGCTTTCAGCTCCTTGGTTATAGTATTTTGGATATTATCAATAGTCCTTTAAGGGATTAAAGGATCTTTTTTGATTTTGAGAAAGAAGAAAACGATACTCAGTGAATTGGAGGACTGGAGAACCATAGGCACCTCTGTTGTCGACAAAAAGTGCAGATACAAATGGTCGTTGTCATTGTGGAGCATCTAAGTTTCTGCAATGTCCTAACTGACGCAAAGTTGCCTTTTTCTGAGCTATTCACGAACTTTTTTATAAATAAATTTTATCAATCAACAGTTTGAACTCATAATAAACCTCACTCTTTCCACGTTCTCATCAGATTTCAATGTTGAAAAACTTTCTTAGAGAGATTCATTATCCACTACTTCTCAGCCCTCCAAAAACTTGTGCTTTTGATGAAGAAAATTCCTCATACGTACTTAAAAATAATTATTCCTAGAACAATTAAATGAACTTGATAGGGTAGTGCCTTAGTTTTGCTCGCGGATGCGGCAGTTAAGGAGCACACAACATCGTTGGCAGTAATTTAGCTCATTGGTAAAGTTTATCGTGAATTAAATTATGAAATTTTTCGTACTTATATTGTAGTTCCCCTCTTCCATGGTGAATTGTATAAATATCAACTAACATTCCCAGTAGCAGACAGATTATTGTTAAACTAGTAATTTTTTAGCTTACCAAACCTACCAGACTCTGATGACTTCCGGTTTGACTATAACGTTCTATAATTCTGTGAACTCAATTCTTTAACATTTTAAACTTAGCCGCTATAAAATGCCCTGATTAACCTTTGTTTAGTAACGAATTCTGTTCTTGTTTTTAAATTTTTTTTTTCAAAATTTAATGCAGGGTGCCACTAATTAAACATCGTGATTTGAATTATTTACCACATTTCTTTTTTTTAAGCTATAATTTTATGAAAAATTATATTTTATAAGTGGTTGCCACTTTATGATCTTGAGAATTTTTCAATTAAAACTCTCCAAGTATTTTTTACAACATGCTAAAATATAATTTAAAAAAAAACAATTAACATAAAAGAGACTTTTGGTCTGCAATGTACACAGAAATAAATTTTTTTTATTATTTTTTTTTTTTATTTTTAATTAAAAATAATAAGTAATTTTTTGTTGTTGATATATTTCAAATAATTACAATTTACAAAGAAAATACCAAATAGATTTCTATAATATCAGATAGAAATATTATAAATGGACGACTTTTTATTTAATATAATTTATTTTTAATTATAGTTTATCAATAATTTAATAGAAAATAAATAGAAATACTTTTACAAATAATGATAGTTTTTTTTTAATAAAACTTAAGAATTTATCTAATAAAAACTTTAGAGAATTTTTCATCTATTTTCGATCTTATGTTATTTTCGATCTTTTTCTAGGTGTTATTCTAGGGTTTTTTTCTTGTTTTTTTTTTTATTTTTTTTTTTAAATACTAATATTACTAATTTATATAATTGATTAAAAAATTTAAATTAGTTCATTTATAAATATTTTTCTCGTATATTACATAATAGAAGCCCTTTGGTGTAAATAGAAGTTGATTTGGTTATCATCCACCCACTCGGACGCGCTGATTTTTTTATTATTTTTTCTTTGGATCGAACTACGAATAAACAAGTTTCGAAACGAAATGACGTCAATCGTTTCTGTGAGTTTATCAAAACATTTGATTGCCTTTGATTAAGTGTTTACGATATACGAGCATATATCATTTGGTAGGTGCATATCTGTAGAACGTTTCGGTTACTGTGGAAAAATACTGCTCAAACGTTATACAACATTATTTACTGAGCGAGAGTAGTCGCACGTAATCGTATATAAAGTATAGTGTAAGTATGTACGTATGCAATGTTACGTTACAATTTTGGATGATACGTATTTAAAATCATTGGAAATGAGTATCATTTAAAGACAAAAAAAAATGTTTTCCACCTATTTACATATTTTTACTATGGCATATCATAACATTCGTATAAGATTCTAGAAATCAAAATACAAAAAACTATATCAGAAAATTTACTCATCGTACGAGTTAATATTTAGAGTACACGTACGAGTAAGTAGAATAGACAAGAAGCGTTTCCTGGGAATTTTCTTCTTATTTTATTTTTGATTCATCCAAATAACGTGGAAATATGGCATTGTAGTAAATTTAAAGTTTTCTAATTTATATTTTGCTCAGAAAATAGCAAATTTCTTAAAAATTGTCTAATATATCATTCGTTTGTTCTTGAAAATGTAGAATAATTTTTTTTCTGATGAGGTAAAAAGTTTTCGTCGAAACTGGCGAAAACAATAATATATAATTTATGCACAATTGTAAATTTTTTTTCAGAAATCAATTAAAAGTTGGTGTTTAACAATAAAGCTTCGATTTTGCACTTTTTTATAACAATATTTTATGTAAGCAATAACAACAACAAAAAAAACAGAGAAAAACTAAAAATCAGAAATCAATTTGAATTTAGATTCTTACTGTTAATATATCATATATTGAAATACATGATTGTCAATTTTAAAGTTTGGAAAGTACATCTTTTTATTTATATTAAAAAATTATAATGTACCATTTTATACGAGGTCTATTCAAAAAGTAAATTTTAAATTTTCGCGGGTTACGTATATTCGATTATCGATTTTTTGTGGCGTTATGTTGGTACTCATGTCTCTTACTTATGCCGACAAGTTCGGCCATTTTGAATGTTTAGTTAATTTTTGACAGCTGCTTTGCTTGCACGTGTTTTGGCTCGTCTTCGATTTTTGCTCAATTGCTAAGGAGCTGTTAGACTCTGTCCGCGACGACGCAAATTTGCTCCTGAGGGTCATAACTGGTGACGAATTATAGGTTTATGGTTATGACGTGGAAACCAAAGCTCAATCATCCCAATGGAAGCTGCCCTACGAGTCCAAGACTGAAAAAAGCGCGCCAAGTTCGGTCGACAGTTTTCTCCGATTGCAGGGGCGTGGTGCATCATAAGTTCTTGCCACAGGGTAGAACGGTCAGTAAGGAATATTACCTTCAAGTTATGCGCAAGTTGCGAGAAGCAATCCGCTAGAAACGCCCGGATTTGTGGAAGAACAAAAATTGGCTTTTGCACCATGATAACGCCCCTGCTCACGCATCGTTGTTGTTTGGCGAAAAACAACACACTAATAATGCCGCAGCCACCGTATTCCCCAGATCTGACCTCCCTGTGACTTTTTCTTGTTCCCGAAACTGAAGAGCCCCATGAAAGGACGACGCTACGCTACGATTGAGGAGATAAAGACGGCATCGAAGGAGGAGCTGAACAAGATCGCAAAAAATGATTTTTGAAGTGCTTCGGGGATTGGGAGAAATATTGGCACAAGTGTATAATATCTGGTGGGGATTACTTTGACGGGGACAAAATAGATATTCCTGAATAAATAAATAATTTTTGAAAAAACACAAAATTCGCGATACTTTTTGAACAGACCTCTAATTCTAAATCAGTTAATTAGCAAAACAATGCATTACAACTATTAAAACCAAATGTTTGGGAAACATTTTCCTTATTAAAATTGTAAAATTTTTTAAGGCGTTGAAATTATAGAATTATTTTCTTCAAATTTTCTGTACGGATGAGGTTCATTTATCACTTGGAAAAGACTTTAGTAAGTAAAACTTCCATATATAAGGATGTGAAAACTACATCCTTATATTATTTTTATTTTAGACAAAAATTCCCAGAACTAATAATTTTCAGATTTGTTAATGCCAATTGATCTTATAAATGTTGCCATGTTGGACTTTTTCTTGTAAATTTGCATAAAAAAATTATTAACATAAAAAAACTTAAACTTTAAAGCATTTAAAAATTTAATATCCGTCAAGTAATGATGGAATTACAGATCGAAATGTATAAAAATATCAACAAAAACCAACTCGAAAAGATTGAGTTTTGTAAGATATTTTATTATCTGTTTTTTTTTTTAAATTATATTTAACACATAATGGTAAGGTTGAGAAAATGTAAATAAATTAGAATTTTATCAAAATCTAAATTTTCAATATATTTTATGTAATTTTACTTTACAAATTGCAAATTGGATAATACTTTCATTATCTGAGAGAAATAATATTTATATTATTCTGGTGTAAAAAGTATTTTGAAAATTTCAATAGTTTTAGTAATTTTTTTGTTATTTATAAAAGTGGAAAGAAACCTCTTCTTTTTATAAATAGATTGGAATAAAATAGAATTCTTTCGTTTTCTAACTGCGCATATTGAATAATAATAATAAAAATATTTAATAATTAATAATAAATTGAAAGAGTTTTTGAAAATAATTAACTCTGGGCATAGTCGGTACTTACTATAACCTCTTGTCGTATTATCGTGCAATACTTTACAGAACAAGTTGTTATTTTTCGGCCTGCAACTGCGTCCGGATTATTTATACAGTTTTTATCGCTGTCCGATTGGCCATCCGTGTAGGTGCACGTAAAACACCGTATAGCTAAAAATAAAGATGGACAACAACCACTGTTCAATTATTATGAATTTTGACACAAAACCCAAGTCAAAGTGAAATGTCCTCAATGAGTTCATCGAGTATTTTTAGAATGGCGATTAATGCACTCTCGGACCCGGACGCCGCAGCTATTTCGAATGCATACGTGATCGATCATATAACGCACCGGTATGGTGCAGCGCAGCGCGTGGTCAGACGTCACGGCTATTTCGTATGCACACGCATGATCACATAATAACACTCGGAATAGGAACGCGCGTTTCATCGCAGTACGGCGTTGCGCTACTCTAAATAAACACGCACGGACGTTTAACACGTCAAATTTGTCGTCCGTGTTGTTTTCGTTTTATAAATACGCACAAACGCACAAATGCGTTCATTCGTATTTTTAGACATTTCACAAAAACCATAAAATGTTCAAAAACTAATAATAACATTTAAACAAACAATAACAATAATAACAACATCGAGGACAGAAGAATTAATGCATTAGAAAATAAGAAAACCAAAGAACAAAACATAAAACGCTCACCTTTTACATTAGGCAACATGAATACGAAAATAATAGCTGTGAAATATTTCATATTTTTGATATGCATTATTTTTAGAATAATTATAAATAATATTACACTTATAAATAAATTGTCTTGTTTTTTTTTCTAAGTCAAATAAATATTTTTCCGTTGAATCAATATAATACGACGACTCAGAACTAATTGTCGAGCGAATAATTTTTCTCAGGAAATTTTATAAAACTTTGTAATTGATATTTTATCTTGTAAATATGGCTTTATAAAAATATTTGATAAAAATGGAATAAAATACACTACGTGATAAGATAAGTTATTGCAAAAAGTTTTCTAATTGATTATTATTTATTATGTCGTTTTCAGACTGGCATTGTTGATCCGAGACCCCTTTGCCTACGAGACGAAAGAAAAACACCACCAATAACTCCAGCTCCACCGTCAACACCAAGAAAAGGTAATTAGAAAAAGTTTACCAAACAATTTTTTCCCCCATTTTCCCTATGAGTGTATTTGATAAGAAATTTAATAATTAATTAGCAATAATACTTTTGGTATAGAAAATTCTACGTTATTCTTGTAAAGAAATTATTTTAGAAGTTTTTTTTGTCGCTATATGGTATGTAACTTTTCAACAAAAAAATCCCTAAAATTTTCTTAGCCAGTTAAGAAGGTAGAGGGAATTTATTTTATTGTGTTCAAATTAGCTGAGTTATTGGGGCGCTTCAGACTTATTGTCATCAAAATAACCACAGAACTTTTTAATAGAACACGGAATTTTCTTCAAAGTTTATTTGTGAATTAAAAACCCCTAATTTTTTTCTGTATGAACAACCCTTATTTTGTAAGAAAAAAACTATGGTATTTAGCTAAATAATCAAAAAAAAAAAGAAAAATCTGATTTAATAAATGAATCTTAATTTTCGAAATACAATATTTCGTCGAACTTCTTGTTGGAAGCGATTCTTCAAAAGAACAATGCATAAATTTATTAAAAATCAATTTTTTTCTTATTAATATTATAATTATTTAAATTTGAATAGAAAAGATAAAAGTTTTCCTTTTTACGTAGAAGATGAGGAAAAAAAAATAGGAAAAAAATAATTTTATTTAGAAGATGAGTTTTTATCAAAAAGTTACACTTCAAAGTATGACAAAGTAAATTATTTTCGAGTATTTTTAATAAAAATAATTATTTTCAAGCATGTAAGGTATCTGAGATAAGAGCCAGAGTCCATTTTATAGTATCACGACTGTGAGTCCATTTGGTGACTTCAGGTTGTGTGTGTGTGTGGTTGGCATTGGCAGTTTATCTAATGAAGCTGGGTTGTTGATAATAAGTTAGAAGTAGTGTAAGATTATATTTAGTACATTTAGGAATAGAATTTTTGGGTCTAGAAGGACCAAAATGGAAGGAGCCCTATTCCCAAATATTTGGGTTAAGTGCATTCGTTTAGGATATGAGAGGTATTAAGTTGAAGTCAACAGAATTGGTATGACGAATTGCGTAGGTTATCGAAGGGAAAATTATGGTTAAGTGCCCAAAATTTCGGAATTGTTGATGAGTAGACTTGATAAGCGACATTACCACCAGAAAAAAATCTTCCATCATTGGTCAAGTCCGTTTGTCTACTAAATTTCTAAAATTTTTAATTTCCTTTTGGTTATTAGATATGGAAAATCAGGAATTACAGGAGATACAGGACGATGGTGTACCTTTTCCGTCAATTGAGCATAACCGGGAAGCCACTACAATTTAACAATTTGATTGTTCCACATTCTCTACGTACGGTATATCTGCGCTTTTCCTTAGACGTACCTTAGACTTTTGGGCATACTCTTTCCTTATAACGACTTCCGTGTGGATTAATTGGCTGCTTTACATTTAAAACCCACAGCCATCTTAATAGTCAGGGCCGATTCTTGGCGGTTCTTAGGGTCTTGATAATATCAAAGCGGTTCGCCGAAGATTTCAAACCGGTTCGCATTTAAAACAGATTACTCTGAATTTGGAGCGATCTTCCGTTCGTGTTCCCGTAGGAACAAGGTTCATAAGGGCAGCTCTTTGAGCAAAGAATAACCATCAGGTACTCTTAAAAGTAGAACTGAGTGATATGTGTTGGCAGACCCACAGTAGTTTGTCCGATGTGCTCGGCCGACGTGAGGAGCCTTTTGCTAACACGTTGTGGCTGTGCTTGGCAATTATATCACGGATAGAGTCTCAGGACTGTTGGTGAGGACTGTCAGAATCCCGAGTACTATCACTACATATGAGATAATAGAGGACAGGTAGGCCTACCAACAGTTATGGGCCTACCTGTGATGATTTATTATTCGATTTAACGTACCAAACCACTCGTTAGTGACCTATGACACGAGTCGCTACGACCATAAGAATTGAGATACGCACTATCATAAATAATGAATTCAAATCCCGAATATCCCCATGTAAATCACACTCCACGAGAAGGTGATATGCACTCTTTTGTGGAAATACTCTTCTCTTCTACTCAATCCTATCTTATACAGGAACTCATTCTTACTGCCATGTCCGGTTATCAAATAACCCAGGAACAGACCACATTCAAACTTGTTTGCCGAAGCAAACCTGACACTTGAGATGAACTTCTGGGAGCATCTACCATTCTCACTCTCATCCCAACGCTGTTGCCAAATCTCATACATTTTTTCCAGGGCTATAGCCCACCATTGGCGGTCTCCAAGCTCTTGAATTTCCTCATTCAGAACAGGGCATTCATCCGCCAATACAATGCCAAGCCGCATCCGATAGAGAATACTTCTTCGGAGCACCTCTAGATCCCATGGGATTTCTCCCATTAAAATCTGCATTGCATCGGTGGAGACTGTCCTACAAATATTTACACATGCATACAGAACCAACTGCTGAATACTGTTGATTCTGTTCCTAGCATACTTCAACCGCATCACATCATCCCAAACACAAACTCCATAACCATACATGCAACAAGCAAGCCCTCGTATGATATTCGCATTGCCCTCCCCCGAATACCCCATTCCCTCTTTAATACCCTCCTCAGACATCCAGTGGTACTAACCACTTTCTTTCTGAGCTACCTGTGATTAATGGAGTTGGTCAGGGGCGGGACCAGATGGTTGAAAAAATGTGAGTGGTATAACGAGGGGAGCGGTTTACAGGCTAAGACTGCTCACCATTGGAATTCGCGGATGAAAAGATAGAATGTTTGCCTGCTTCATGCATGGCACATGGAAGATGGTTAAAAAGATGATGTGGTAGAGTGAGCATTCCTTGGCAGCTTGCCATAGATGGTGATAGAAAAGTTTTCTAATTAGTATAGAAGATCTGACTGCCAAGAGGTGAACGATGTAGGAGCAAAAGACACAAGAGGGCTATGAAAGGATGTGCTGGGACAATCTTTCATAAGCAATTAACTAAACTGAGTGTTCGTTGCATAAGGTACTCCAAATATGAATTAAAATTGAGCGTTGGATATGAGCGAGCTGGGTTATTGACTGAGATTCGTGCGATCTGCAGTTCTTCACGGAAAGGAAATCTTCTATTTGGTAAGACTCCAAAGTTGATTTTGTGATGTTCACCGTAAGAACGGATGGATAACTTTCCAACTCAGATATTATTAACGAAAGAGAGGATGATTGTTTGGTCTTCAGTAGATAGTGAAAATAACTTAGAGTGAAGCGAAATTTATAAAGATAGTATTAGATAAATTTTCGATCAGTTTCAATAAGTGTAGAGTCCACAGGGGAACTTACCAAAACGGGTTTAGTTATTTAGAATGCCTGACTTTGTCTAATCTAGCTCTCGTTACCAACCAGAATCTTTACCATGTTAAAAATATAATTAATTTAGTTGGTAGTATTGCTTATGGTTGATATCCAGAATTTTCATGGAATTTGTCGGAAGAAGGGGGCTGGGCCCATACGAGTACCTTCCTGGATCACAGTTTATGTTCATTGTAGACATGAAGGCTACACGAGTTTCTGATTGTGATAGTGGCTCCACTTTTATTCCTCCGAGGCATTCCTTGCGGCGACTTCTTAGACATAACCACCATATCATACCAAAGATGGCTAGTGGCTTACAGCAGGCAAAAGTGTATATCAAGAAGAGGATATTCTATGTTATACGCCCTGATTGAGCGTATCTTAATCCTAATGGTTGTAGGCAACTCGTGGTTTTATACTAAATGACAGATAAGTCACATTTAATAACAATATAATTCTGTGTTGTCCATAAGCAAATGCTGTTGTCAATGAAATTCCTAATGACCTTCTATAGAACAAAAAGCTCAACAATACTTTGGGGTAGCGATACCTGCAATTCTGTCGATATGATAGTGGGTCAGGTGCCTTTATTCTACAGAATAGGCCTTGACAACTGGCGTAACACTCAACTTGGTTATGGTATAGTAAATTGTCGGGACTAGCTGAGGCTCGCAGGCTGAGGTGTCAGCATCGGGAAAAGTCAAGCTCTTCCCAAAAATCTACGTCGATTTTCTTATTTTATCCACCATTTTAAAAGGTGATTGGGTGAAATCGGAAAATCATAAAAAAATGTCCAACTCGACCTTATGGTCAATAGGCTTAAGTATCTCTAAGTACGTGATGCAGAAGATACTCCATGAATTCCTTCACCCCGAAAATAATTTCATTCACTTTTTTCAACATATTTTTAAAATTCCATCGCACAATTATTCACACATTTTTATTCAAGAACTAAAAAAACAATCAACTGAAAATTAAGTTTCATATTTATTTGAAGTGTTAGCTATAGTATCTATGGAAATTATAAGCATTAATATGAAGTGCAATTTTCAGTATCCTAAATAAGACTTGTTTGCATTCGATAATTGAATTTGGTTCATCTTACTTGAAAACCTCCTCCAATGTTTAGTAATCCCCTCCTGCAACAGGATCTAAGCATAGTGTAAAACTCAATTTTAAATCATTAAACTTCAGATTATTTTCGTTCAAGTGTGTGAATTATTAATTCTATTGCATTGTTATGTACATTGTATAATTCAAAATAGCTGTACATGCATCCATCCACACGTAGATAAATATTTTTGTATGCAATTGCATTCAGTTCTGCCAAACTTCAATTAGCGCTCGATGAATGGGCTGAAGTCCAAATGGTATGAAATATTCTCATCTGTTTTTAATTAACTTCCTAGAATAATTTATATGTTAATTATTTACCGTAAATGTACGGTAAAATTATTCGAGTCACTTTCATTTCATGGTCAAATAATTCTATTTTTAATTTAGTTAATTTATCCACGGTCTTTAGCCTATTTCATAATAATTGTGTCACACTGTTCTAACAACATTTCGAGCACGGACCATAATAGAAGAGAATTTATGTGCTTATAAATACAGAATATTACGAGTATAATATAGCTTTAAGTAATTTGTTTAGAAGAAAAATTTACTAAATTAAAATTTTTTATATTTCTGTCTTTGAATATTATGAGTATTTAATTACTTGTTGTAATAGCCATTCATTTATCATCTGAATGAAACTTTTTCATTATTTTCATAATACAGAAAATAACTTAAAAATAATATTTCTGAACCAAAAAGATGGAAAAAATTTCCTTTGCCTCCTAAGGTTAATATTTTTATTTTTTTTTTAGTTATTTTTATTACCAAATCTATTATTAAAGTTTTAATTTTGATAAAAGTAATTTTATTCTTAAAGTATTGTAAAATTATAAAAAAGGAAAAAGGAATATATTTTTAATTTTCTCAATATTGGTTGTTTTATTATATGTAACATTCCTAGGGTATGAGCCGTGGGGACATGATCTAGCCCCACGACACGATGAACGCATAAATACCATGTAGCGAACTAGTGCCTGACACAGAACCGTTCTGCTATAGTTTAACGTTTTGGGTTTTGTATTTTTGCGGGTAAAAAAACGAGAGATTTCTCAGACAAATCAACGTAATATTTTAGCTCCTCTACTTGCCGCTCCTGTAATAGTATGTGAACATGGCACTGACGTCAGTAAAAGTACTTGGTTTGTCTATAGAAAATAGCAGATACCTGGTTGGTGTTTAGGGAAAGTATGAAAACATTCGTGGTATCGATACTAGGCATATACATCGAATAGCAACTTTTCCAGATGTGTGTCCCACACATCTAATAGCAGATCTAATAGCAGATAAACACCATCTTTTCCAGATGGTGTTTATCTGCTATTAGATAAGTGTATGGATTAGATGAATTCGGTTATTTGGTAGTTAAATGGACAACTTAGAGGTGATAAGATTTTGTATAAACATGTTAGTTTATTTTTAATAAAAACTAAAAGGAGAAGTTACAAAAGGTATAAAGAGGATTAAGCGAATCAAGGCCCGACGACTGGTACCTTGGCACTATCTGGTTTTGACTATACAAAAATTCACAAACTATTAGAATATGCTCAAAAACAACCCACCTTATGTTTATAGACGTTAAAAACGCTTATAGCCCCATAGCTTTTAAACTTTACACATCAATAAGACAGTTCTATATCCCAGAAAAATATGTGAGATCATAATGGTCTATAACATCTTAGAGATCCACAATGATCTTTAAGATCTTAACATTTAAGATCCACAATGATTTCAGGTAAGCTGACGAACTTTTGTGCGTTTTCGTTAATTTGGCGCTGGAAAAAGTAATTAATAATCCAAGAATAAGAATGAACGGCTGCTATCCTCATTAAGTCTGTTCAGCTTCTAGCATATGCCGTTATGTGTCTATTAGAAAGAGCTATATGAGAGGTCTTCATCAAGATTGGGCCGGCGGTGAAAAATCTTGGGCTACACATAAATGAAGGTAGAAGAAGTATATGGTGGCAGCGTCCGCGTCGAAGATAAGGCCAATTATCACCTAGCCGCACACAGATACGATATTATAGCTTCGAAAGAGTTAAATAATTGTTCTATTTGTGTTCAAAGAAAAAATTTATTTAAAAATTAATATTGTTAATTTTAAAAAAAAGTTCTCCGCTGTTGGCAGCCAGAAGAGCCTATTGTTAGTCGGTTTGAACCATTTTCGCTTGAGACACTAGCCTTGCCATTCGTTTTGTATTCTTTGAAAACTTGAAAAGGGCCGCAACTGCCTAGTTGTTGATTTAATTAAGCTCAATAAGCTGCGGTGGTCTTGATACTTTATCCATATGAATCAAGAAGATCCTGTCCGAGAAGGTGGGTCTATTTATGGTCTTAGAAGATGAGATAGCCCTGCCATCGGTGGAGCAACGGCAATTGCCAGAATGCCAAAACCATGCTGCGAGTCTCGAACTGGAAGATCGCGGTGCGAAGTTGGTATGTTCGGAGTTCTTTGATGTAGCAGACATAGACTGGAGCCCCGATGATGGTGATGATGATTGAGGGATTTAAAAGCATCACAATGGAGAAAAGCTCATTAAAAATAATTTTGGAAAGGGAAATTATTCGTGAGTGTTTTTGGGGCATAGATATTGGTAAGGTTATTGAAGGAACCTTTCGGTAGTTGTCAAGGCCGTATATCTACGAATGGTTAGATATGTTATTTTTAAGCTTGGATAGCAGATACTAATGATGCCAACTTTTTTATTGTGCAATCAGAAAATTATACAAGATGTAGCAGAATATTTGATGACTGATTTTCCCTACTGCTCAACAATAACCAAAAGACCTAATATTTCGGTTTTTTTATATAAAATTTTATAAAACATAAAACTTCACAAAATACCATAAATTGGACAAAAAAAATTTTTATATTTCCTATAAAATTGATCTCATATGAGTTATGGTATAGAAAATTGAAAAGATAAATAATAAAAATAACCAGTCATTTATTAAAATACAAAATGTATCATAAAAGTTGTGACAATAAATGAATTAAGTTGTAACATTTGCTATATGAAATTCGGTTGATGTGGTATTATTTTGATAGCAAAGATACAAATGTGCAGCTTATTTCATACAATAAATTCTAAATTCTATATAGTAAAACATATAACATTGAACAATTTAAAGATAATACCATTTGTTATCGTAAAGTTGAAAATTGCTTAGTTAACTTATCTTATTTGAACGTGTGTGGTGTACTTGGCACTAACTGAAACAAATTTTCCTTGTTGGAAAAGCTACAGGAATTTATCCACTGAATTTTTCAATTATTTTTTTTGTGCATTTTAGTTTGGAATAACCTTTTTCTAAATTTCAGTTTAATTTCTAATATTTTTCAAAAAGTTTATCTTTACGAAGTGTGGTTGAAAAGTAAAATGTTATCCCTTTCAAAGTTGTTGTCTTCGTGACAGTTCTGGAATACTTCAACTTGAATTGTCTTCAGCTTCTCAGTCGCACTGCTTTAAATAATATAGAATAAGATCAAAATGGCATTCTTTTAAGTGTGTACTGGGGAAGTAATGGAATCTTTTTTTAGCACAAAAACTCGTTGATGCAGATTGCCGTGTGGGAGGTGGCGTTGCCATTGTGACGTATCCACGTGTTTGTAAGGCCCAATCGCTTTCTGAGCCTTTTAATAATAAGTAGTCTCATATACCAACTCTACTATTCCACCATTAAACCATCGTTTGTGTTCCATGCATGAAGCAATCAAATATTCCATTTTACCAGCAGTACAAATCCAATGGTAAGCGGTCTCAACCTTAAGACCGCTCCCCTCGTTTTACCATACACATTGGTATCATCATCTAGTTCTGCCACAGAGCCATAATGGTTAAGACCATTGCTGACAGTCAGTAACCAGTTACAAGCTAGTTACCCTAACTGTTGCTAACAAGGCCTATGTAAACCTCTACTATCATCTGCACTGATAGCATCTGGGATCCTGGTATATCTCATCTCCAGTCCTAAGAATGTATCCGCAATAAAAGTAATAAACCACAGCCACCATGTTTCAGCCAAAGCCTCCTCATCTTAGCCGGTAAACAGAACGAACTACGGTGATGCTCCCAGAAACAGTTCTGTTATAAAATTACTTGGTCGGTACTCCTCATTCAAAGAGCTATAATAAAGGAACCTTGTCGGTACTAATAGGCCAGCTTAGGTGCCTTAGGTTCTCTAAGACCTATAGGTCATTCCTCTTGCGAGCTGGCTTTTAATAACGAATGTTCCCCATATCGTAAGTGAAACTTGCAGATTCACCAAGCTTAACACAAATTTTGATGGCATATCACTACTTAAAATCGTAATGCATTCAAAAAAAAAAACTTCACTCATAACGTTCCTTCAAAAATCACACAACTGTTCAATTTGACAATTTTTTTTAAAGCAAAATGGCGCGATTAACTGCTATTGCCATCTATGTACGATCTGTCAAAATTAACCGAAACACCAAATAAAAGGTTTTTCTTTTGCTAATCATCAATTTTTAATGAAACTTTGCCATTATTTCTTGTTGTTGCCTATTTATAAATAAATTTCTAGAGCACACACATTAATCTAAAAATCAAATTACTAATTGTTCGATTAGATTTTTATTTCTTTTAATGGTAGTTCTTAATTGAGGTTGACAATTACAAATCCCATCTTAATAAACCATAAAATAATATTTTACATAATGATGCCATTTATATAATAACATAACTTAACGTTCATAATTTATAATAGTAATTCTCTTCGAAAAACATAAGCTTTTGAAAATGTTCTTCAACTTGTTGTTTGTAATATAATGACCATTATCAACTTATTGTATATAAATTACGTTTAGTTGCTCTATTGTAACATAAATTTTATTTTGTTTTTCAAAATACCAAATTTTTTATATTATTATTATTAGTTTTTATAAAGTATTATTATTATTTTTTTTTTGGGAAGTTCATCAATTTCTTAATCACAAAATAGTTCAATATTCAAAAGAATTTTTTTTCTATCAAAATTTAATCAAAGAAAAACATTTTATTTGTAATCAAATAATCAATATTTATATTAAATATTGAATAGTAGAAAAATCAAATATTAGTATTTATATTCCAAGAAATTATCCTTAATTATATGAGTAAATATACAGTTGTACGCACTTGAATTAATAAATTCTTTTTTTTTTTGTTCGAAAACATATTTTCATATAATTCATATTTCATATAATCTTACTAATAGTATTTACCATCTTAAGCATATTATTATTAACGAATTGTAAAAATGAAAGAAAAAAATCACGAAATTTACGTATTGAGTGTAAATAAGAAAACTGGTCTGTTATGCAACTAGAATCAATAGAATCAATACAAATACTTTTATGATGGGTGTCCCTTGGGTCACATTGATGATTTTCTGTTGAATTCGAATAGATTCGAATGTTACTTCTGAGCATCTTATTTTTGGTCAATTTGATTCAAGAAGACATTTCTATTACGAAACTTTGCTAAATGGGCCATATTTTCGGTTATATTGTGATTATTATGCTCGAATATAGTTCAATTCGTCCTTTTCTTTATGTAAATTTATATAAAAGTATAACTGTGTATATTTATGCTCTTATAGAATTTAGGTTTATAGAAAATTCTCCTCTTTATAATACGTATGAGCATATATTTTCATATACATATATCTGGTTTCCTGTTGTACTATTACCCTTAAAATATAAAAAAAATAATAATGTGAGTATCCGGCTTTCTGGGAATTTATAAAGCATAAAAGGATAAGTTGTAATTTACTTTCAAAAAAAAAAAATTAATCCTCAACATCTTAAACGAAGGATATTAAGGGTTATCCAGTTTCGACTTTGAAAAGTAAAATTAATTAAAAGAAACTTAAAATTCAGATTTTTATTCCATTTAATATAAAATTGGCAAATTGTAGAACTCGATCCTTTTGACTTAATTTTTGATTATATTTTTTTTACACATTTAGGGCGGTAATTTGGATATTATTTTATAAATGTTGATTTTTAATTGTTTTAAAGTTTGAAGGTTATTTAGGTTAATATAATTTTTGTTTAAGAAAATTTCAACAGCATCAAATCGCATTAATTTGGTGGCCAATTTACATCATCAAATCTTGAATTGACGTTGCCTAGGTTTTTAGAAATTTTTTTTTTAAGTAATATCTTCCTTTTTTTAAACAATATATATGTTCAGATTATAATACACACCAAATAGTCACATTTCGCAGATACAGCGACTTTTCTATAGTTACTTATCGATTTATGGTATTTTTTTTTATTAACATTTCCATCGAGTGAGAAATTATCCTCATCATTGAATTTGAAAATTCTATTCAAAAAATCTGAGTTCAAAGTAAAAAATATTTTATATTTAAAATGGCATACTTTAGTTCAAACAAATTTTACTTTAAATAATATATGTAGTAAGTAAATGTCAAATGACAAGTCTATATTTTTTATCCTGTAAAATGGATAATTCTTTTTAAATCATAAAAAACCATAAAGAATTTATATGCTCATAAAATACAGGATATTACGAGTATAATATAACTTTAAGTAATTTGTTTTGAAGGAAAATTTACTTAATTAATATTTTATATTTCTGTCTTTGAATATTATGAGTATTTAATTACTTGTTGTAATAGCCATTCATTTATCATCTGAATGAAACTTTTTCATTATTTTCATAATACAGAAAATAACTTAAAAACAATATTTCTGAACCAAAAAAATGGAAAAAAAATTAATTCCTTTGCCTCCTAAGGTAAATATTTTCATTTTTTTTAGTTATGTTTATTACCAAATCTATTATTAAAGTTTTAATTTTGATAAAAGTAAATTATAAAAGAGGAAAAAGAAGAAAATTTTCATATGTGTAACGTTCCTAGGGACGATGAACGCATAAATACCATGTAAAAAACTAGTGCCTGACACAGAGTCGTTCTAATATAGTTTAACGTTTCAGCTGTTGTATTTTGGAGGGTAAAAAAATGAGAGATTTCTCAAACAAATCCACGTCATATTTTTGCTCCTCTACTGGCCGCTGCTATAATAGTATGTGAATATGGCGCTGAAATCAGTGAAAGTACTTGGTTTGTATATAGAAAATAGCAGAAACCACGTTGGTGTTTAGGGAAAGTATGAAAACATTCGTGGTATCGATACTAGGCATATAACTTTTTCAGATGATATTTAGCTGCTATTAGATGTGTGTATATAACAATAAGTATATGATTTAGATGAATTCGCTAATTTGTTAGTTAAATAGACAACTTAGATATGATAAGATTTTGTTAAGCATGGTAGTTTATTTTTTTTAAATAAAAGGAGAAGCTACAGAAGGTATTGAGGAGCAGCAAATGAATTCTGGACGACTAGTACCTTGGCATTATCGGTTCCATATTCAAAAAAAAGATATATCACAGAGTGTAGCAATTGTAGAGATATTACGTTGCTGAGTACCACCTACAAGATATTTTCCGCCCCACTTTTCATACTGTAAAATGGATAATCCTTTTCAATTCATAAAAATCCATAAAGATCTATATATGTAATTATGTAATCTTTGGACTACAATGCACACCAGATAGTAACCGTTTATAGATACAATGATTTTTTCATAATTACTTGTCGGTTTTCAGAGCCTCATATATTGCAATGTTGCTTATTAACAAATCAAATTTATTCGAAAAATTAGCAAACAAAACGATGCGGATTATCAGTTAACACATTGTTAAGTTAATAATATCAAATAGCAAATTTTACGCTAAACAAATAATATATATATTTGATATCTGTAAAATTATAGTACTGTAATGGCAACATATGTGCGTTGCACAGGCAGTCGTACGATACCATTCAACGAGAACACGCGTGAACCAGCATTCAACAAGAACAAGAAATGAATTTTATAATTGATATATAACAGAATAAATAAGATTTAAAAATTTAAATAATGTGTTGTAATTTTAACTAGTTATTATAACAATATTGGTGACCCCGACGTGATCTAAAGTGTATCTGTACATATTAAATTAACTAATAAATTATATATTTTATTAGAGAATAATTCAAATATGAAAAATTATTAAATTTAATCGATTTAGAAACTTAAAAAGAAATAATTTTTTTTTTTTAACTAAAAGTCAAAACCTAATCGGCGCATATGTATGGCAGCACGAAAAAAGATTTTAAATATCTTGACAGTTCGAAATTTAGTATTTAAATTTTTATTGGTCTTTCTTCTTCTTCCTCTGTTCCACTACAGTCGTTCCGAATTTGCTAAATTACACTTTGTAATAGCCATACTGGAATATGATTACTCCTAGCAGAGAGATTTTCGTATAAAGGTTTATGTAGTCGTAATAATATGGGCGAAAAAAGATAGCTTTCCTTTTTTATTTATAAATTATGGTTAATAATTATCAAATAATTTCGCTTTCTATACTTTTCAAATCACAATATGGACAACCTTTTCTACACACATAAATGCATGATTATTTAATATTTGCAAAGGACTTTCTATATAATAATTTGTTATTTTCCCATTTCATATTTTAAGCTTCCATTATTTTTTTTTGATAAGGTACTTTTTGTTTGTTCAATTTTCTATACAAAATGTGTAAATAAACAAAGTTATTAATATATTCCATAAATTTGAATTTATTCAAATCGAAAATATTGTAATTCGAAATCTATGAAAAAGAGCGTATTTTACTTTGTAAAATGTGCATAAATTTTCCGAACTATAATTTTTCATTTTGTTGAACATAAAAACTTCTTTCATAACGAGTGCTATTCATAATATAGGCAACAACAAAAAAAATGAATTAAAAATTGTCAGGAAACTATCCTTTTTTAGTGTTAACACTATTACCATCGATAAAAGCGAGATAATGCCAAAGGTAGAACATAGGATAATAAATTACATAGAACTCTAGAGAATGGTGCGAGGATTCTACCAAATCTTATAAGCCATTGGAGAGTATAATGGAAGTAGTCCATGCCAAAAGGACATTATTTGCAATGCAATTAAGTACGCCCTTGATTAAGCAGCCATAAAACTGGCATTTTGTCCTTTCAACACCGTACGATTACTTTATTAACTTTGTACATAAAAACGATTTTCAGCTATAAAATTCCAATTTTGTTGGCCATAAAATAATCTACATAAAAAATATACCCATCTGTTTATTTTGGATAAGTGTGTAAGTATGTATGCATAAAAGGTATTCAGAGTCCGAAAATGTTTGTTTTATATTTTAATGAACTCAAGTGGACTATACAAGTGGATAAGTATGTACTCTGTATAGGTAATTTTTTTGTTGAAAATTAAATAACTGATCTGGAAAATCAAATTGAAAAATGTTCTTGATTTAAATAATATTTTGTTCAAATTCAATTATCCTCATATATATGTATATGTACACAGGATTTTTGTAAATATATTTAAGAGTTTTATGTTCTTTTTTTTCTTCTTCATCATGCATTTGTATACGGAAAGAATTAGTTATTTTCTGTGGATTTTTTTCTAAGGTTTATACTGTAAAAATACATAATTCAAAAGGTACAAAATCAATAAAACTTAGTTAGGCTATCTCTACTTAAAAATAAAACCGGCATTCAATATCCTTCGTATAAAAAATGTGAAGCAAAATTTACACATTCTACTATGTGAGTTTCTGTTCCAGAAATTTAATTCATTTTTTAAAATATGCTAAAAATTTTTTTATATCATGCAAGGATAAATATTTTACAGTGAATGTTATTAGTCTTATTTCAACTGATTATTCTGTATAGATAAACAAGGTGTAGCGGAAATATATCAAAAATTATATTTTTTATAAAATTTTATAGTAACTAGTTAAGTATTGGCTGATTTTTTACTGTTTTGGTTTTTCATGTTTTTATTTTTGACAAATCACGCGTCAAAGTCAAAAGTGTTCAGTTAACATTGCCATTTGATCATTTGATCGAATAACGCTTACAAATGATTGAATTTTATTATCAAAATGCGTGCTCTATGAAAAATCTATTTCACCCACTTTGACCATTTTATGGTCGTCATAATTGATCTGCTGAGCAAGCAATTCAAGGTGACAAAATTTCGCAGCAATTTTACGCTATTTGACATCAAACCAGTGGAAAATATTGCTGCCGTAGCAAAGATGGTGATTTGTCCATCCGTCACCGTTCATAGCAATTCGGATTTTACGCAAGGATCTTTATCTGAAAGCGTATAAAATACAGATCGTGCAAGAACTGAAGCTGAACAACCTACCAAAGCGTGGAATTTTCGCTGAGTGGGCCTTAGAACTGTCATTACACCCAGAAAAATGGGATTGTGTTGCCCAACTATGTAGAAAGTTTTACTCAAGGATCTTGATTTGAAAGCGTATAAAATACAGATCGTGCAAGAACTGAAGCCGAAAGACCTGCCAAAGCATCGAATTTTCGCTGTGTGGGCCTTAGAACTGTCGTTGCATTAAAACTGAATAACCAAAACAATAACTGCCATTGCACCCAGGAAAATACACTGTTTGGTGCGGCTTATAAGCAGGTGGAATCAACGTTACCGTCAATAGTGCCCGCTATCGCTCGATAATTTTGAACTTTTTTTTGCCCAAAATGCAAGGAATGCACTTGGTCGACATGTGGTTTCAACAAAACGACGCTACATGCCACACAGCACGTGAAACAATGGACGTATTGAGAGATGAGTTCGGTGAGCAATTTATCTCTTATTCCTCACCGGTGAGTTAGCCGCCTAGATCATGCCATTTGATGCCTCCAGATTATTTTTTATGGGGCTACGTTTATGCCGATAAACCAGCATCTTTCGCAGCCTTGAAAGACATCATTGTACATGTTATTAGCGAGATACAAGCCGAGATGCTTGAAAAAATAGTTTAAAATTTGACCTCTCGCATAGATCATTTTAAACATATTCATGGCCAATATTTATATAAAATAATCTTTAAAAAATAAATGGCAAGCAATGCCAGTTTATGAACTTAAATAAAAAAAATTATATATTATTGAAATATTTTTGTATTTTTTTGAAAATTTAAAAACCAAGCACTTAAAAAATCATCTGTTCCTAATATTTCAAGTCAATGGGGCAGTTATACGTACTTCGTTGGAGGCGTTGTTTCCATTTTTCGCAGGTAGTGCGGACAGGATTCAACTGAATTGCCCTCTGCTTTTCGGTTGCACTTGGATGTTAACGACAATTCCAGAAAAACGGTACTTCAGACGGTTTTTATCTTGGGGAACAAAATTAGTCACACTGGAATATTCCTCTTTTCTGACAAAAGCACGTTAATAGAGATGGCCCTATGACAGAGGACGTTATCATAGTGAAGAATTTCTCTCTGATCGAGGTCCGTCTTACATTGCTTCCCAGATCCCTAAAAATTAATGAATGTCAACCAAAAACTTGGGCTTTCGGACAGAAATATTACCAATAGGATGTTTACAACTTTACTTCCATAAGATCCTCTGTAACTGCACTTTTTGATGCTTTATTGGGTCACTTAGTTACTGGACGAGTTCGCAACTTGTACTGGACGAAAACGAGTAAAACTTGTACTTTATTAATTATCAATTTTTGATCATCGGAATAATAAAAACAATTATTGAATTGTTTTTATAAAAAAAAAGTCCATTCTTTATATAATACTTAATTAAAGGTGTTAGCTGATAAGTAGATTAAATGGTATTACGATAATAAAATTATTCGCACATTGAATATTTTGATTTTCCGGGATTTTAAGAAAATCGAACATTTCATTTCAATTTATTTATTTTCGATATTTATATCTAAAAATAAATCTCAAATAAATATTTATGTTTGAAAATTTCGTTTATTTTTTGATGGAGCATTCTAGTTATTTTCTTCATTTTTTCGGTGTCATATGACAATATTGATTTAGTTTATTTATTAAAATTGTTATTTCAGTTCAACCAAGTGCGATGACAGTATCAGTCACGCATGCACAAGTAACCGTAACGACTACTGCTCCAAACACTGCAATGATGGCAATAGCGATGGCACGTCCTGCTAGTCCAGGAAATTCGAGTGGTTCCGATACTGATGGCATCGTGAGTACGTCCTCAAGGACAGCTCTTCGACGACTCTACTTCAAGAGTGGACGTAATGCCAAGGCGAAGACTGCAGCGTCAGCAGCTTCTGCCGCAGCAACTGTGCCAAAGGTTAGTATTTTCAAAATCAACCGATTCCAATTATGTTTTAGCCATGAAAAAAAAAAAGTTTTTCTGTTCCCTATCGGTTATCTTTTTGTTAAAATTTTTTATCATTCTCACCCTCTTAGGTGGTTGTGATGGGATCTTCACAGGCGTCAACATCCGAAAACACCATAAATACATCCACTGAATCAGCCTCGACACTAGTGACCAATGTTACTGCCACCGATACATCAGAAACAAACGATTCATTAGATATGGGTAATTATTTAATATGGTTTCTATTTTAATCAAATTGTATAATATACAAACTGTTAATGATGCTTGCTGTCTGAAATAATCGGAAAATTGCTGATAGGTGTTTTATTTAACCGCACTGTATTTGGTCTATTATTGTTCATGTAAACATTCGTAGATCCATTGTTATGGAAAACGATCGATTACCGCTAATAAACAAATCCAAATCGACTTCGACCTCTCAGGAATGCTTATTCGAATAGCTTCTTAGAATGTATACAGAATTATGAAAATCGTTCTTTAGAAAAAGAATAGATCCTATTTTAAGGAAGGTATGAAAAATGATTGAATTTTCTAAATTTAAAACTGCTAATCAGAATTATTTATTGATTGTTACATACTCGTATCTTGTGATATACTCGCAGACTAGTTATTTCTATATCAAAAACTGATGTGTCGAAATATTTTCTATTAATTTATATGGGAAATATTTAATTGAATAAATAATCTAGAATAATTTGTTGCATTATTATTAAATGATTCAACTGCTAAATGACTCAACTGATGACTACTATGAATAATGATGTGACCATTCGAATATGAGTATTCATATCCATTAACACGATATTAATACTTTTCTGGATTTAATTGAATGATTTTATTATTTATTATATTTAATCTTTGTTTGTGACTGGTTTTTCTTTTTCTTAGTTTAATTTTAACAAAATAGTTTTTTTTTTAAATAATTCCTTTTGTTCGATTAAAAAATGACTTTACCATGTGTATAAGCTTAAATCCGCTGTTTTTTAATTAAAAAAACAATTGTTTTTTTTTTTCATAGAAAGCAAAAACAAATTTATTCAAATTACTTGTCCTCGCTAGCTACACATTTTTCCCATCTCTCGGTAATTTGTAGAAACCACGCCAAAAAAATTCCTTCTCTTTCGAGGCAAACCACTCATCAAGCCATTTTCGGACGTCTTCGTAAGATTCGAAGTGCTGCTCAGCGAGCGCGTGGCCCATCGACGAAAACAGGTGGTAGTCGGACCGGGCCAGGTCTGGTAAATAAGCGGAGTGGGTATCATCTTCGTCCAAAAGAGCCTGCAATTGATGGTCCTCAATCTTCCTAGGCTGATTTTCACGCTTTTTGTCCCACAAGTCAAAATTGCCGTCTTTGAACCGACGAAACCAATCGCGGCACATTGTTTTCGATAAAACACTGTCACCATAGGCCTCCATAAGTATTCGATGCGATTTCACAGCCGATTTCTTCAAATTGAAGCAGTAAAGCAGAGCTCTTTTTCTGACACAAAACTAGACATGATTACCAAAGGAAAAATGTATGTTGTTGTACGAAATTGCTGAAAATGTGCACTAACCAAACAGCGGATTTAAGCTTATACCCCTGGTAACCTAAGAAAATGGTGTTGTTTATTAGTATTTTTTTTAGTACACGCCATCTTATATATTTTGTTATAAATAAAATGGCGCCAATAAGAAATGACTTTTACCAAACGGCTGTTGTATGGTTATCGATTTTGTGATTTTTAATGCATAACATTGTCATTTGACAGCTGTCAAACAAATTAAGTCGTTTAAAGTAATTTTTGTTTTAAGAATGAAATTTGCCATTTACTACTATGTGTAGTTTAACTATCATTAAATTTGTTAAAGTTATAGAAACTTGCACTTAAAAAATTGGTAATTCTTTCGTAGCCATAAATCGCAGTTAAAGAGGATATAATTTATCGCTCGAAAGATACATTTTGAACTTAATGATTTTGCAAAAAAAAAAACGTTTGTATTTTTAAATTTTTTATTGGTTTATTTTTTATTTTTTAAATGATTGTGGAATTTATTAATTTTTTTTTACTTTATTAAGTGTGAAAAATAACATTCCTTAAATGGCTTCCATTTTCTGGTTGCCAGTTAATGGGCAGCATTTTGCATTACAGTGCGTAATGGTTCTGCTCCAAATTTGCAATTTCTGTTCGAACAATCTGATTTAGTTGCTGAATCTTTTATGGTTTGTTCACGCAAGCCCATTCCTTCAAGCAACCCTACAAAAAAATATTGGCCCGTTAAATCTTGGGAAGCAAAATTTGCATTTTTCTTAAATTATTCGGTCATCGAAAAGTTCTTGAACAATCGCCATTGTTGCTGTCGCAGTATGAGCCGTAGCTCCATCTTGCTGGAACCATATGCCAAGATTATTCAGAACTGTCAGACGTAAAAAAAATTCTTACACGGTCCCAAATAACGATAATTTTATCGGCCATAATGCCGTACCAAACAGTGCATCTAAGAGTGTGTAATTGATGCTGATGCAACGCTTTCGGATTCTCCGTACTCGAAATTCAGCAGTTCTGCCTATTGAGATGTATAAAGCTCATAATGAGATTGATAAAAAAGTTGGCGTTATCTACCGTAAGCTGAATGAATCTATTGGCATATTGTAGCCGATGTGCTGCATTGCTCGGCAATATTTGTTCGGGCTATTTGAATTTTGTACGGAAACATCCTCAAATCAATGTGTTCAAGTTTGAAAATGTGTCGTAGCGATGATCTGGAGATACCCAATTGGATACCACGTCGACGAGTAGACACAGATGGATCATCGTTGACACTTTCGCGTAAAGCCTCCACTGCTTGTTCATTGCGAATACGTCGATTAATATTTGTTTGTGGCTCAACAAAAACGGGCTATTAAGTTTCTTATCATCTTGGTAACAATAGATCATGCGGGAACAAAATAAAATTCAACAATTTTTGACACATTCTTGGACTGATTATGAAGACATTATACATTTTTTAAGAAATTTTATAATCTGCAGAAAAGCCGATGAAAAAAATTTCAAAATAAATAGTTATCTAAGTTGTCGCACCCTGTATAAGCAAAATATTCGTGTACAGGGGCTTTGAAAATCCACAAATAACTGTGGACAAGCTATTATATTTACAGAATTGTTCGGCCATATTTCTGGTCTGAAGGCATATTGGCCCGTATTTCTTTGAAAATAATGAATTTTGAGAGCCATGGCCATATGCTAATCATTTTTTTTTTAGCTTAAACTTAAATATTTTGATGGAAATCATATTTGTTTTTAGCAAGAAACTACCCAGAACATATTATTTCGAGATTTCATAATGTAAATTGGCCTCCAAAATCATACGATTTGATATCATTGGATTTTTTCCCGTAAAACTACGTAAAATATCATATTAACACAGATAATCTTTAAATTTTAGAGCACATAAAAAACAATATCCGTCACGTAATGGAAGAATTACAGCCCTAAATGTGCGAAGAAGTCATCAAAAATTACCTCAAAACAAGTCTTGTGGTAGTCATTTGAGTTGCATTTTATTTTTTGCATACAGATAAGAAGTGGGAAAAATAATTTATTAAAAATTTTATCAAAATATTCATTTAAAATATGTTTGATTAAATTTTAATTACGAAAAGTACAAATTCGTATAATACCTAAAATGGCGTCAATTATAAAAATGACTTATACCTTACAACAGCATTTTGTTTCGAATATTCAGTTTGTATGAGCAAAAAATTAGAAAATGCAATTAAGAGAACTTTTAAGAAAACACAATTAAGAAAAATATAAGTGAAAATATTGAAATTTATTCAGAATGAAAAATTAAACCAAATTACAAACTAAGATGAGAAAAATTTTAACTAAAAAAAATCTTCTAAGAAAATATCTTCTACTTGTACTGTTCTTTGAAGAGTATTTTCTAAAGAACAAAAAAAAAATAGTTCTTGTTGTTCCATATCGGTTTTTATTTTGTTCATATGAAAGAATTAATTTCAATGACAAAATTTTCAAATTTATTAGCCGTAGAAGATGACACCAGTGAACAAGCTTAGACTTATTGGCTTGCGTATTAATTCCGCACTGCAAAATGAGATCAAACGTTTTCGTTTCCATTGAAAACTGTACAATTTGACTATATATTTATTATAAAATGAATCATTTGATTTAATATTAAATGAGTTAGCTCGTATACTTTCCGTGAATTAAAATATTACCGAAAACAAATTATTACTTTATAAATTCACAAATCTTTTTTTCTCACCAAACAAAAGTTTTTGTAATTAAATTTATAAAAAATCAAGAGAAATACTTTTAAAATCAATGAAATTATATAAAATCTTTCTTATATTTTTACAAAATAATTATTATAAAAAACTAAGAAAATGAGAAGTTTGAACTATTTTTTCTCATAATACTCGTAATATTATCAGAATTTTCTATTATAAGCTTGGACCATATTTCAGGCGATACATCCGGACAGAGTGAACCGCTTTTAAGTTCCCTGGATGAAGCTCCGTTGACTTCAGTGTCCCTAACATCTGAACCGAGTGGTTCTGAAATGGATATGAATAATACCGTTATTACAGGACCAGATACGCCATTGCTAAGCAATTTTAAGGTAAATAGAAACTATAATAGACTTGGAATATTGTCATTGCTCTTTCCATTAATAGTTAGTTGCAATTTCACATTCTCTTATTCTCATATTTGTGTTCGACAGAATAATGATGCATCGTATTCAGTTCAAATGAACAATATTCCTCGAACAGCACCCATAACGACATCAGTACATTTTCCGTTCGATCCACCCGCATCTCCGAAAAGCGTAAGAACAACGGAGAAAAATCAAAGTTTATTTACGTTTACGGAAGCAGATGGCTATTTGGAACACCATAAACGTCAGCAAATACAGAACTCTCATCCGCACTCGCCCAAGACAGCCCAACAGCACAACCAATACAGTTCCGGACACAAAGATGAACAGCACAAAGAGACATCGTTCTTTGGACGGGATGAGGATGATAAGGAAAATATAAAACGGAAGGACACCCAATCAAAGTATGGTGTCGCAAAAGATGGAACTGTTCATTCGAAACAATCGAAGGATATTAGTTTGAGTTCCGATTTTCAGGATACAAAAAAACACAAAAAGGATACAAAACTTAAGCTGAAAAGTAATCGATATGTGAGTACGATGAAGACAAGTCCGAAAAAAGAGAAATTCGGTGGGAGCAACAATAAAATTAATTCTGCGCCCGTAATCACATCAAAAGAGAAATATTATGCAATGCAATCGGGAACGTATCATATGAAGGATTTGACTATGTTTCCGTTCGATCGTGAAGCAATCGACTATGAACGCATCCAAAGAGAATGTTTTGCTGTCGACGAAGGTCCTCCTCAATTTCCATACTATGCTGGAAGCGATAGCGAAACGGACAGTGATGATCCCTCTGTGTACGAAAGGAAACCGTACAGTTCACCATCAAAAAATTCAAAAGTCGATGTTTTCCAACAGTACACATTGTTGTCGCAACAGGAAACTTATCATCCACATGATAGACGTCCACATAAACGTAACCGACCTGATCTAATTCATACCAAATACGATCATGTCAAAAAATCCGATGCCTTCTCCCCAAAGTCAATTGAAAATAATTGTTCACCAAAGTCCCTTAACGAAATGCACAAATTCGATCAGATTTTGTCAAAGTTCGATCAAATGCCTCCGAAACCATCGCATGAAATCCAGTACGGCCATCAATTTCCAGGATGCAATGGTAATTCTTCAAACAGTACAACTAGTGCGTCTACTTCCGCTAGTAATAGTAGTAGCGCAAATAACACAGCCAATAGTAGCGGGGGTGGTGGTGCTGGCTCAGCCGGAATCAACGCCGGGATCTCCCCGAATCAGAGTGGTAGCGGTAATACCAACCAAAATGGAAGTTGTAATCGCGCAACACCTCCGCTTCCCGATCTAAGAGTTGATTTCTTCGCAGAAACATCAGCCCCACCCTCCACGAGCCCATCTTCCGCAATGCATCAACATCAACAACATCATCCCTTGCAACACCAACACCAACAGCACCAACAGCAACAACAGCACCAACAGCAACAACAACAACAACAACAACATCATCATCATCATACGCAGCGGGAAATCTTGGATGACTGCCAAACAGTATCGCAGAACACTTCGGCCGGGGCTATAAATGTAACCCCAAATCCCATGGAGACGGCAGTTTGTACGCAACCGCGAGCAACTATAGTCGTTCAGCAAGTACGTACGGTTTACAAAAAAAATTTCAATTTTTAATATTTAATAAATAAATATTTTGTTTCGGTTCGAATTGAATGAAAGTGAAAGTAAATTTTCTTAATTAAAATAATTTTCGCCATTATTTTCAAAAAAAAACGTCCGTTTATATTGGGTTGAGCAGAATTAATCGTTATTGATCCGTTTCGTAGTGCTAAAATGACTCAGTCGGTTAGAATATAAAAACTATTTACAATTTGTATTAATTTTTTTAGTGAATATTTAATAATAATAAATTATACACTTTTACACCAAAAAAAACAACAAAAAAGAACAAAAAAACACATACCCAATAAAATTTTGTTTTTAAGTTTGAACAAATTGTTCGAAGCACTTCCATTAGAATTAATATTAAACTGAATTGTTTCTAATATACGATTATTAAGTTTTGTGTTGTTTATTGATTACCATATTGTGACTTTATATTAAATATGAAATACTTGCGCACTGCTGTGGTAAATATAAAATAAGAAAATTTCTTTGTTACTATTACAAAGAGGAATGTTTCAGTTTACTAGGAAGTGATGAAGTTTGATTTTGATTTTCTATTTTTCACGTTAATGCTTGAAACTCATTAAAAACTGACAAAGCAAATGCCAAACATTTGAACAAATCTCGTCATAATTTCATTTTATAAAATAGGTTTAAAGCTCGTTAATCATATAAAAGAGTCGAAAAGTTTTCTCATTAATATCCGATAATAATAAATCTAACCTCATGGAATCATTTTGCAGGAGATTATTTCGAAGATCATTTAAATATTCAAAGGTAAAATACACATACACATTTATCCATATTTTTTACCAAATCTACAATATATTCTTCAAATATTCTCTTTGGTATGATTTACCAATAATAATTATCTTATATTATTCTAATCATAAGTTGTTTTTATACTAAACCAAATTTTTTTTTAGGCTACAAATAGTTGAACTCATCTAATTTTTTTTAAACTACTTTCTTTTTTAAGTAATATTTTCACATAAATTAATTTGCATCTAAGCTTACTACTCTTTAAGCATGAGTTTAGAAAAACCTTTTCCTATTGTACTGCCTCAAAATTATTAATTTTTTTGCCCTTAAAAATGTTTTTACATTTTTAGTGACTAGTTTTCCTTGACTACGGAAAACTAGTCACTACTTTTTTTTCCAAACAATTTTCCTTTTTTTTTCTAAGTAAAGACTTCCTTTGGGTGAAGTCCTTTCAACGGTTTTTTCGATAAAAAAAAAACAGAAATACCAAAAAAAAAAATGGAATATGAGCAGGTAAATAGAGAGAGAGGGCTGGAGAACCAGGAACCTTTCCCTATTCTGATAAAAAGACATTGATGGAGAAGCATCCGATCGGCGTAGATCTTCCAAGTGTCTGCAATGTCTATTCTGACGCGTGGAACATTTTTTTTTTGTTCTTTAAAGAACTACTTTCTAAGTAAAGTTTTTTTATATATAAAAAAAAGTCCTTAAAACATTTCAAATTTTTATCAGTTTTCGATGTTGAAGGTGTCCTTGAACCAGGATTGCCTTCCACTGCTTATGGGCCCTCTAATATTTTTTTAGATGGCCGTGTTACAGGAGGCGTAATCATTGTTAAGCAACCAAATGTTTGCAATGTCAAACCTAATATGAATAATCCTTTTTTTGAGCCCTTAAAGAACTTTTTTATTGAGGGTCTAAGGATGCACCCATTAGCTTCAGTCTAACGACGCATGTCACAAGAAACCCCATTTGTCCCATATTTTCACCGAAAAACTTGTCCTTTTGATAAGTATAGGCTAATTGAAATTCTTATAAGATTTCCAGAAAAATGATTAGCACTTTTAAGGGTCTTAGAAGCAGTTAAAGACAAGTTATTTTCAGGAAAAGCAATATTTCCCTCTCATTTACAGTTTTAAAAAAATTCTAATATTTTTATAAAGCATGGATAAGTGAAATTGTCATTATCAAAACAATTTCATTTTATAGAATCCCTAAAATGTTCTTTCAAAGCTGAAAATAATAATACAATAATAAGTATTTATTTCTAATTTTCTAAAAACAATTAAATAATTTTAATAGAAATTAAATTCCAGATATTATTGAACGAAAATTTAAATTTTCGTTTGGTTATGAACAAAGTAGTCGAAAAAAAAAGAAAAAATATATTTTCTTATATTGTAATAATTATAAAAGAAAAACTCTCATTACTTTTCTGCTATACTTTATAGATATATAAAAATATCCTCATCCTCATCTATATCGTAAAGTTTTTATATTCAACTAAAGGATTTCTCAATATTAAAGTTTTATCTTATTTGGTAAATTCAAAGAATTCCCAATTTAACAAATCATATTATAATATGGCATATATAAGGATAACCACATTATTATAATACTGGTTATGTATTTGTGCTCAACGAACAATTCCTCTTATATAATTTTTATATATGTTTATCGGTTGCGCTGTAGCTGTTGGTGTTATTGGTTAGTTGTTTCTTCCTTCTTCTTCTTTTTTTGGAATAGTACTAATCAAAATTGGGTCACAAAAGTTTTCTTAGATTAACAGATCAAGACATTCCAAATAATTCGATCAAATATTCTTGTTATTCATCATGTTAGAACTTTTTCTTTTTAAATAACACATAAATACAACAATAAAATCAATAAAACCGATCTCATTACATTAATTTGATTTGATTTATTTTCAGTTTTTTTCTTCTTCTTTTATGGAAACCAAAAAACGTATAAAATTGACTTTGTCACCCTTAAAAAATTCCAAAGGAATTTTACCAACACAAAAAAAACTTATAATAATAAAATTCATTGAAATATTTAATTAAAAATCTCTGCTTTCAAAGTGAACAGAAAAATATTCATAAAAAACTAAATCGAATCCGATTAAATTCATTGTAATTATAATTTAGTACATTTATTAATAAAGAATAAAATATCCTTAAACTCGACTATTTAAGATTGTTTTTCGGGTCTAAAAGATATTTACAGAATTTCATATTCAATATTAAATGTGGAATAAAGTGTGTACAAAAAAAGAAAAAGAAAATTCACTCAAAATTTCTCATCTCGATCTCGATGTTTTGTGTTAAACACTACAAATGTTAATGGAAAAACGTCAGTCAGTACACAACACACTTGCTTCTAAATAAAAGCACCACTATTTTTACATGAAAAATAAATTAAATTTTATAAAAGCTTGGTATAATTTTATATCTATAATATCTATTTTATGTATAAATATTATTTAGGACATAATGTTAACAAAAACAGAGAATAAGAACAATGGGAATATGTACATAAATCTTGCATGTTATATATAAGTACATATTTATTGTACAAGTTTGAGTATGTTAGAATTTTCTTTATTCAAAATGGTATTATTTTCACGTGAAATTCTTTATGAATTCGACATTTTTATACAAAAATTCAATCAACAAAGTGTTGACAAAAGACTTTCTCAAAACAAAGTTGATTAGCCTTAAGCAATTCCATACATTTAAAGAGAGAGAAAAAGGCGAAAAAAAACCACTAAAACCGAGGTTGGAAATTCTAAGAAAAATTATTTCTTACCTCCTCTACAAAAAAATTCAAGGAAATATTTAACAATTATTTTTTCTTCTTATATTGTTGTATAATAAATAGGTAAAAGCTTTCTTACTAAAAAGAAAAACAAATGCAAATACCAAAAAAAAAGAAATAGAATAACCAAAACAAAGAATCGAATTTCTTTTAAAATATTTAACAGGTTGTGTAGATCTACTCTAAGTATTATAAATAAGAAACAAATTTTTACTAATAGCTTATAATGTATATATTTAAATTATGCATAAAATTATATCTAAAATAAGTATTATATTTTTATTGAAATATTAGATAAAAATTTTCACAAGAAAATATAATTCATAATAATTTTGATGATTGTGGAAATTTTTTAAGTACAGATAAATAGATGGAAAATAATAAGATTTTTTCATTTTAAGTAACTTTCGATGACCTTACTTATCAACATCACCCTTCTCCCCCTCCTATTCCGCACATAGATACATATAAGTACAAATCTTTATATCTGAGTCATTTTGCTTCCGTAAAAAAATATGACAAAATCATTTATTTAAATTCGAAAAGTCATATTTAAATAATTTTTGCACCCCAATTTGCTAATTAGTACCAATATTTAAATGGATTTTTTTTGTTTGTATAGAATTTTTTTTTTTCTGAAAATAAATTAGAAATATCATCATAAATACATGTACATAAGATAAAATTCTATTGAATTTAGATACTTTTAAATAATTGATAAATCGATTGATTTTTTGAATTTATTTTTTGGTAAAAACCTTTAGTTGGTATGTGATGGGTTTCTTCGTAAAAATTTTTAAGAAATATTTTTTTTATCTACACGTATGATGCAGTCATTTTAATGTGGGGAAAATCTTGAGAACTGCAACTTTTTCGGTAATCTGTCTTGTGCTTAAGACAGAATTCGACAAACTCGTTGATGGAGAAGACCGTGCGACAGGTGGCGTTGTTGTCGTGGACCTTTCAAATATTTGCAATGCCTATTCTGCTGCGTAGATCCCTTTTGTTATCCTTTCAAAGCCTATTTTCTAAATGAAGTCTTTTTCATAAAGAAGTCCTATAAAGGCTTCAAATTTTTCATGAGTTTTTGATATTAAAAGCGTCCTTGAACCTGGTTCATCGTCCACCGCTCCCTGAGCATAGCAGACACGTGGATGTACCTCAAAAAATGCTCTACGCTGCCAAAAATTTATGTTCTCTTATGGGTATGTATGGGAAAATTATTGTGTTATCCTGGGTGTTTAATGAGAAGAGGAAGGTATAAAAATTTGGAAATATCACGCCGAAACATTTATGGGGAAAATGAAGGCACCTAAATGTGTTCTAGCCAAATAAGAACGACAGAAAAGTAATGAGAAATAAAACAAAATTATTCAAATAAAAGCAAACAAAAAACTATTAAAGTAAATGTGTAAAGGAATAGGATATGAGGAAAACTAAAATTTATCAAATAATAAATCAAATATATATATATAGCTGGATTGTAAAAGAGTAAAGCAGTCCTTCGACATTGAAAAGAGAGACTTAGCTGTTACGTTTCTCCTTGACCATTCCCCAAACCCTCGCAGCATCACTCCTTCGTCAAATAGTTTTTGAAGTGCCCCTTTGTCAGCGCCGCTGATTTGTCTTAAGACATCTCGAATGAAAGCGCTGATTTAGGACCAGGTACTTGCGGAAAGGAGGAAACCCCAAATAAAAGACAATTATAAAAAAATCATTTTTTTAATTAATAAAAATACATACTGAGACAAAATATAATTCTTCTTAAACTGACAATATATTGGCCTTACATTAATAAAAATGCTATATTTCTGATATATTAAAAAAAAAGATTATAGTTAATTTCCATTCATAAAAAAAAAGAAAATTTCCTTTCATTTCAAATTATTATCTGTAAGTTATGCGCAAGTTGCGCAAAACAATCCGCCAGAAACTCCCGGATTTGTGGAAGAACAAAAATTGGCTTTTGCACTATGATAACACCCCTGCTCAGGCATCGATGCTTGTGCGCGAATTTTTGGTCAAAAACAACACACTAATAATGCTACAGCCACCGTATTCTCCAGATCTGGCCCATTGTGACTTTTTCATATTCCCGAAACTGAAGATCCCCATGAAAGGACGACGCTACGCTACGATTGAGGAGATAAAGACGGCATCGAAGGAGAAGCTGAACAAGATCACAAAAAATGATTTTTTTGAAGTGCTTCGAGGATTGAAGAAAACGTTGTCACAAGTGTATATCTGGTGAGGATTACTTTGAAGGGGGCAAAATAGATATTCATGATAATATAAATAATTTTTGAAAAAACACAAAATTTGCGATACTTTTTGAACAGACCTCGTATTCTTCACACTTTTCGTAAGTCAAACTTCAAGGATTCATCAAAATTTAAACGTTTTAAAAAATATCTTCAATATTCTATATTTTTGAATTTGTAAAAATCAAAATTTAAACGTTTTAAAAATATCTTCAATAAAAAAAAATATTTTTGAATTTGTAAAAATCAATTTAATAATTTTAAATACGAGTAATAATTTTCTGAATTTAAATAGAAATTTAATTATTTAACGTTTCAGTTCTTATTGAAAGGAAATTTAATCATTCGTTTGGCTCTGAAAATTTATTAATCAAAATAAAATTGAGTATATCTTACAGTGGTCGCCAATGAGCATGTCTTACTTTACCCAACTAGCTTTCAGAAATGAATTCATCTAACGAACTATTTATCAACACAACACGCATTTTAATACAACACTTAAAAAATTATTTAATTTATATTAGAATATAAAAAAATCCTCTACTCAAAATGCAAAAAGAAAATTCTTCTCGCAAAAAAAAGAAGAACAATTTTAATATTGAAAAAATTCCCATTTAACGGCAAGGAGAAATATTGAAAATTGTTATCCTATTTTCATTCTGTCTCGTTCACTATCATATCATAAAAAGAGATACACATATTTTTAAATAGAGAAAAATAGCGATAACAATCCTGAAATTAAACTAAGATCGACTATGAGATAGATAGAGAAGAAAAAAATTTCGGTTATGAGAAAATAGCCAATATTCTTTTTATTCTTTCTCCTTTTTGTTATTCTTCCAAAAAACGAGATGCAAATATTATAGTTCAGCTCAAATTTTTTAATAAAATCTTTTCTCTTTCTGGTTTCGGTCAGAAAGACAAAAAATGCAATTATATTTATTTGCATGTTACAGAAAGAGAAATAGGATATTCTAACGAAAAATTTGAAATTTCGAAAAAAAAAACTCTTGCAATTTTTCTTTTTGTCGTTCCTATCAACACATCACACCGAAAGAGAGAGAAAGGATCAATAATTTTTACCTAAACAGCCGTTCATTCTAATGAATTTGTTTTATTAAATTGTAATTATATTTTTCCTATACGTTCACTTATGACTAAAAGCATATGAAACCGTTCAAGATCTTAGGGCACTGTAGCAGTGAGCCCCACCTATATTCATGGAGTACGTACTACACAGTTCCATAAATTTTTAAATAGTATCTTAACCTTATAAAATATTTTCTTTCATTTCGTTCTTGAAATGGTTAATGAAAATTTAAAAGATAAAATTCAAACCCGATTTTTTTTCATGGCAAATTAGCATAATTTCCTCTCAACATTTTTAAAATAGCGTACTTCCGTAGGTTAAGATAATTTCATATAGAAAGCATGCTGTTACGCATTTCCGTCGCATTCATGAAATTAGTCCCACATATCGATAGCTAAGATATAACACATCATCAACAACAAAAAACATCTTTTCTTATAATGAAAACAAAAAAAAATTGTTACTTTTTTTTTTTTAAAATTACTTTTCTGCCTCACCTCGTAGATACATTAACAAATCCTCATCTATAGTGTGTTCCAAAGTTCAGGAAAGGAATGAAATATGCATGCAGTAATTTAATTGTTTCTTGGGCTGTATGGCATGTGGCACCGTCTTGTTGAAACCACTTGCCATCCACATCAATAACTGGTAATTTAGGCACAAAATGTTCGGATTATCATGCAGCGATAGCGAGCACCATTAACTGTTATTAGCTGACCACCTGCATTTTCGAAGAAGAATGGTTCGATAATGCCTCTAGTACAAAATTCACAATAAACACATTTGTTTCACAACAATCACTCGTGGATTTTCTAAACCCGAAATGCGATAAAATTATCTATTAACCAAGCCATCAAGATCAAAATGAGCCTCATCATCACTGAAAATTATTTTGTTCGAACTGTAGCTGCCAAACCATAATTATTTTTAAAATATTGCTCAATAATGAAAACGCGTTGTTGTTTCGTATAACGGTCCATTTTTAATAACCCTAAACTGTCAGCTGCCACACTGTATTTTTTTCGTTGGTAACACTTTACCACACAAATGGTACCAAATTCAAACCTTTCCTGAAATTTGGTTATTCTGTGAGCTTACAAATAAATTTAAAATAATTTTAAAATATTGCTCAACAATAAAAACGCATTGTTGTTTCGTGTAGTGCTCCATTTTTTATAACTCTAAACCACACAAATGGCGCCAAATTCAAACCGTTCCTGGAATTTGAGACAAATTAACGTAAATTTTATTCGATCCTTCCCTGATTCCTGTTGTGACTATTATTCCTACTCCCGTTTCCTGTTTAAAAAGTACGCACCACATTCTAAGTTCTGACTATTTGGCGACCAATTTCTCTAAATAAAGACTTTAGTTTTTAAGTACTTTCATTTTAACTAACTCTTTCAGTATTTAATTTTTATCCACTAGCCATTCTGAAATTTCTCTTTTATTAGCTACTTTAATATTACTAAAATAGTGCATCGCTTGAGAATAACTACTAAAGAATAACCAACGCACCTAAACGGATTTTACGTCAATACAACCTACAATAAATAACAAAAATATATATAAAAATGATGGTAATTTCAAGCGGATGTCTGCAGCAGGATATTTAATTAATTAATTAAAACTACTAGTTTTATGGTAATTTAAAGATATTATAAATAATCATTCAACGACTCCTTTCTAAATTGAGTCTTTTTTATAAATAAGCCCTTGAAAGGATTGAAATTTTCATCAGTTTTCGATATTCAGGTCTCCTTGAATCAGATTCATACCTCACTAATTTTCCACCCCCAAAATACTTTATGCCACCGAGAAACATGTCGTCTTGATAAAAAGCTTGTTGGAACTTTTCGTAAGTCAAACTGAAGGATTTGTCAAGACTAAAATTAAATTTGATGGCATATCGTTGCTCAAAATTTTACTGTTCCATTTTTCATAAGACAACTTCCCACAGTTATCGGACAAAGTTGAAAGTTACACTGCACGTGCAACAAGTTTACACTGTTGCCAGATTATCCTTTTTGTCACATCTCATAAAATACTAGAATTAAATGGCCGATATAGAAAAATTGGAAGACCTTTGGACATACGATCAAAGCTAATAACTACTTATCTACAGAACAGTACTGAAACCTTTTTTGGACTTACGGAGTTAAACTCTGAGATTCTTACTTGCCAGATAAATACAGCTTTTGTGAATATCTTTTTATCTTTATCCGTAATTAAGTTACAGAAAAACAATCAAAAATAAATCACATAAGATATTCTTGTAGATACTGCCCATTTGATGAGTATAGATATATAGATACTATATATTTATGTTCATAATCGATTCATAATAGATTTTTCCATTAAGTACATAAAATTTCAATGTAAAAATATCTATTGTAGCCAAACTATCTTTATAAAAACTTTTATTTAAAAAAAAATCAAAGAAAAATATGAGAAAGCAAATTAATTTAATTTTGATTTATGCCAGTTGGAGAAAATCTTCTACAAATCTCCAAATATTATTTTTAATTTTTTTTCCATTTTAAATATTATTAGAAAAGTTCTCTGTCTCACAGATACACATAGCCTTAATTTAACTTGTCCGAATATCGTACGCAGTTCTGCCCAATAGTATATTTATTTTCTTTAATTTCAAATACGCTTTCTTTAGTTTATTAGTTTATTATTGTATCTGAAAATTTTTTCTTCTAATTTTGGAGCTTACAGATAAATTTAAAATAATTTTTTTTTATAGATAGCTATGAAGTTTATTATTCTCCAGATGTTAAAAATCATCTGAGTTTCGTAAATACTGTAAATTCTATTTTCGTTCATAGTCGATGCCGAAAATATATTTGATTGCACGCTGCCAAAAATAAACTTTTTGATTTTTATTCTTTTTTGTATTCTCTATAAACATATACATTTTTATATATTCTATACAATCATATGCATAGGTAAACATAAATTTATATAAGTAATTACATATTTATTTTGTAAATTCTGTACGTAACAGCGCATTTTAGTTACGGAGTATCTATCACGTATGCATGTACTCGTCACTCATTATTTGCTTGGTATTATTAGATTTATTTTCTAATAATACCAAGCAAATAATTATAATTAAATTAAAAAGGAAAAAGCAGATTTTATTTGAAAAAAAAATATTTCTATTGATAATTATCCAATTTAAAAAATTATCCAATTTGTATTTTGGAAAGTATAGTTTAAAAAAAAAATATTTTATAATAAAATTTGGTAAAAAATTTTATTTTATTATATTGCATAAATTTTGCCATTATTAATAAGAAATTATAATATTTAAATCGTTGGTGAAACACTTTTGGAAGGAATTGTTTCTTTTGAGGTCATTTTAAGTGACTTTTACGCACAATTCGGGCTGTAATTTAGGCAACTTATTACTTGATAGATGTTGGTTTTTAAATGCTCTAAAAGTTAAGAAATATTTTAATAAAGGTAATTATTTATACAGTTTTACTGGAGAAAAAAACTTTTCGCACAATAAAGCCAAATTTCATTGTATTGTATGACTTATAATGCTGTCTCACTAAACTTTAAGGTTTAGCTAAATGTCTTAAAGTCAAATTGACGGTAATGATCTGTTATTCTTCATTTGCAAAAGAAATACGGTTACTTTTCAAAGATACAACAACTTTTCCATAAATATTTATGGATTTTAAGAACCACTTTTATGGTAATTTTCTGATTGACCTATCCAACAAGCGTAAAATGAACCTCAGCGATGAGGAAAATTTTGTTCAAACAATCAACATCCATAATCTATTATTCTAGTACCAATAGATTTTATAGATAGTTACATAATTATTAGTTAAATATGGCAAATTATGTTCTATTTAAATAATAAATTAAATGATATAAATTTAAAAAAGTTATTGAATTACAGAACTGTACATTTCGAACTGCAAAATGAATAATCCTTTAGTTTACAAAACTATTATTTTGTCATATTTTTATTACATCTTGTAATATTTATGCTAAAATCTAAATTCTTAGAAGCACCGTAATTTAAGCCATAAAACTTGAACTAAAGCCCACTCTGAATATGTCACTAGCTAGTTCCGAATTGTGTCCCTCAATCGAAACTGGCTCAGTCATCTTTTAATTATTTTTTTTTATTTAATAACAGTTGATTAAACAATTCAACAATTTCATAATTTTACACTCTAATTAATCGTTATTCAGTTACTATTTATTCAGTACAAATAATTTTAGAAATTTATGTCATTAATAATGAAAGTTAATTTTTTCTACTTCCTTTTTACCATCCTAAAATAAACACAAACTTTGCCGGTTTTTTTCTCCTTCTCGGAAATTAAAAAAAAAGTATATTTTCATAAATAAAAATTTTTATGCAATAAAAATGACCTAAATTTCAGATTTTACTTATTTTGAATATATTTTCAAATTATAAACACCAAAAAAGAAATAAGAAAAAACGAAAACAACAACAATCACCAAAACATTAAATAGGACAGTGTTCTACTTATTTAATTTTTTTCTTAAATTATTGTAGATCTTAAAAAAAAAATCACGACTATCTTGGCAAAAAGAAAAAAAACCAATCCCATCTATGTAATTGTATAAAAACTCATGATTTTATTATAATTTTAGTTGAAATTTTCTTTCTTGAACCATGCTCATCAATCAGTATCAATCAAATTCATGACTGGATAGTACAATATATTATTTGCAAAAATATTGATTTCGAATAAAATCCTTGATGAATTATCGGAATCGATTTATTGACATCAATTATTTATTACAACATATTCAACAATAATCAATTTTTATTGAAACTATAAATTTATAAATAAGTAGAATTCTAATTTAGTTATTTACTATTTTTATTTTTCAACAAAAAAAAAACAGCATTTTTATTTACGCTTATGGAAAAATGATAAAATTTGAAAAGGAAATTGTGGTCAGCTTTTATTCTTCGTCTTCTTCCTTTTCTTCTTCTTCAGCTGCACCATCGCCATCAGGAGATGTCTCCACATTTGTTGGTATTGCAATACTAGTAGTGTCAGCTGGTGACACTTTTTGTAATTCAGTTTGCGTTTCACCACCTTCTATTTTATCAATATCAACATACTGATTTCGCTGCTCCTTCTGATCTGTATCATATTTACATGGTCCATAATATTTAATGCGAAATTCTATAATAATTTATTTGAAAAAAAATTCGTATAATTTCCGTATTTTCGAATATATAAAATAAACAAGCAAAAAATTAAATATAAAAAACATACCATTTTTCCGCCGTAATTTTAATTTGCAATTTATTATTTGTAATAAGCAATCTGATGAAAAATTTATTAAATTTTTCGTATCACTCGCACAAAATAGTTTTGAATACATTGAACAAAATATAAAATCACCAATTTTCGGTCCTTTACCAATATCGTATTTAAAATCTTTAGAAATCATATTTATATCGTATGGACTGACATAGTGTAGACTGCATGTTAAAGGTATATACTTCATATAAGAATAACCGTCTGCACATAATACAAAATTGCCTAAAATCAAATAAAATAATATGAACAATTTTTAAAATGTTCAATTAGAATTTGTTATTGATTATTACTTAATGCTATCAGCGATGATATTTTAAACATGATTAATATCATTTTAACAAAACTGTTTACAATAATAAAAGTAATACCACAGCTTAACACACATTCACTCTACTGATTAAAATTTATACTAAAAATATACTATTGGTTATAGAACACCAAAAACGGATACTTAATTAATATTTAATTCTATTTAAATTATTACAAAAATATAGTCATTATTATACGAGTAAATAAATTGCCACAACAACCTTTAGCAAATAATCTATCTTTTCTTAATGGGTAAAAACGATCGGAAATTATTTAGTGAAAAATCGACAAATTATTTTATAATGACTTTGATTTCAGTTTTTACCTTTTAAATAAAAAAATAAATCAATGTCAATAATTTATGTACAATAATAAAAAGATATCGTTTGGAAAAAAGACATTAACACGTTATTCAATTGTTATGAAACGGTTCAAAATCATGTACACAAACCATTTTTGCCTAAGTACAAGCATTTTTAACCTAACAAATGTTTTATAAGATTGAATAAGATTTCATTCAACAAGAAACATTTTTCTATCAAGCATCGCGACCGTAGGGCCATTTTACGTTTCAGCTATGATGGTGGCTGAAGTGTTCAAATAGACAAAGTTAGGGAAAGTTTCATTTTAACTAGAATAGAGGGAAAGTAATAATTATATTTTATGGAGGAGATAAGTATGTGAAATTAGGTTGTAGAGAAGACTAGGGAGGGGTGCCGCTGGAACTAATAGTTCAGTTATTGAGGGAATCCTACTCGAAAATAAGCACCTAATTGTGTGACAATCCGCCAGTATTGGTATGACAAATTCGATTTTTGAGCAATTTTCGACCCTAGAATTTCGGGTTGGTTGTCAAGTAAATAGGTTTGGCGATGGTCTGCCAGTTAATGCTGTTGGTTGCCGCGAGATGAGTAGATTAATAAGGAATGCCTAGATGGCGTGGCACCCACCACAACCGAGGTATTGTTTAATAGCGTTTAAAGCAGCGCCACTATCGCTAAACATAACCGCCTCATGGCAATTTTTACGTTTATTGTTTACAGCATGTTCTATTGTTGGTCGTACTGCCTAGAGTTCTACAAGATAAGCTGCTACCCTGTTTGAAAAAATACCATAGTATACCTCCTCAAAGCAACAGCCCGTTTATTGAATAACCGCAAAAGATGTTAAATGATCGTACGTAGGCGCATCAGTATAATAAATTGCTGCATCAGCTCGTGCTTAAACAATGAAGGGAAGCATATTGAGTTGATTGCTTTATTTTTCGATCGGGACATGTTAACCGAAATTCATGGCATCCAGCCGGGTCTGAACGGGCATATGAGATGCTGTAAAGCGGGATGTTGGGATTCCTTTCCATTATCGATCAGGATTAGTGTGAGGAAGGAGGAGCATCTTTTACGAATGGGAGAGTTTAATATATTTTTAATCAAGGAGTGTAATAGATATTCAGAGTAGCAGAGGTTTTTATAGATGAATTGTTACCAGACTTTGAGGAGAAGGTGTAATACGAGGTCTGTTCAAAAAGTAGCGTAGCGTCGGGAACAAGAAAAAGTCAGAGGAGGCTAGATCGGGGGAAATTTGGTTCGTCGCGGACAGAGTCCAACAGCTCCTTAGCAATGTTAATGCGATGCTGTTTTTGGTCAAAATTGCGCAAAAATCGAAGACGAGACAAAACACGTGCAAGCAAAGCAGCTGTCAAAAGTTAACTGAAAATTCAAAATGGTCGAACTTGACGGCATAAGTGAGAGACATGAGTACCAACATAATGCTATAAAATATCGATAACACAATATACGTAACCCGCGGATATTCAAAATTCGCGATACTTTTTGAACAGACCTCGTGTAGGAGTTCGGCCGGTTTCAACGTGTATAGAAGCTACCTGTCTGACCTTACATTTCCTGCCGACTAGAACCGTAAACAACCGGTTGATTGATAGAACCCTACCAAAAGCATGTTTATTTTGAGGCTCCCATTTGCATCTGCGGATAATCGAGACATCTAGAACGCTAATGGTGTCTGCTAAGGTAAGGTGTTTGATCCTACCAAGCGATACCGTTATGGTACCGCAATCTTTTCTGCGATATACATGTAGACACCAGGACTATTTTTATTCTATTAAAATCATTATTTTAAAAGACTTTATCAATAATACTTGACAAAAAAAATCAAAGCAATGAAGAAAAAATTAATTAGAAATCCAACGAAAAAAAAACCATACAAATTCGATGAGATTTTTTTTAGTAAAAACATTTTTGCTGAATAGTGAAAACTAAACTCTTCCATTCACTTTTACAAATACTTTCTATGACGTTCAGAAAATCCCCATTCCAATTAAATTTTTGTTCCCTTCTTTTTTTTATCCTGAATAGAAAACATGATATCTCTATCGATTAACTGTGAATACTTCGTAAATTGCTCAATAAAAAAAAATTCATTCTATTTTAAGGAGATTCTCAAAATATTTAACACCATAAATTTCAATTTTCGTCACTTTTAAATATGAATGACATCCTTTCGTTGCTGATAGCTATTTCGTCTGGAGGCTTCCGTTCAACAACAAAAAAAATAAAAAAATATCAGCAAACTTTTAATTGAAATGATTGAACCCTTTTTTGCTAATGGTTTCTTTAGGGGCTTTTCGCAGTCCTTTTTTTCTCTTCGATCTTCTATATTCGACTACATATTCCCTTATTCCCTTGTGTACGAAATTAAAATAGACTTACTCTATATGATAGAAAATAAGAGATATTCAAAAGTTATTTTTTTAGAACAATTCTATTTTTATTTTTTAGTTTTCTGATCATTCTCGTTCTCCCTTTATTCAGGTTTCATATTTTAAAAGATTTCTTTTAATTAATCAATTAAAAACTTGTAGTCTTTTTTTAAAAAAAGACCAAAGACTTTATGTAAATGGCATGATTTTAATGAACAATTTATTATATTCCTTTCGAAAATTATTTCTTTGATAAAATAATGCTTGTAAATTTTTCTAAGACGAATTAAAAAGAAAATAATTTTTTTTTCAAACTTTAAAAAATAAATTTTTTTAATTTTTTTTTTTGTTATTTAAATATAGTATAATGAACAGAAATAAATTCTATTATTTATTATGGAGTTTGACTTAATTTTGCAAAGAAAAATAAAACTACTTTAAAAATATCTATAAAAAATACGAGGTCTGTTCAAAAAGTATCGCGAATTATGAATTTCCGCGGGTTACGTATATTGTGGCGTTATGTTTGTACTCATGTCTCTCACGTATGCCGACAAGTTCAGCCATTTTGAATGTTCAGTTAATTTTGGACAGTTACATTGCTTGCACGTGTTTTGGGTCGTCTTCGATTTTTGCTCAATTTCGATCAAAAACGACATCGCATTAACATTGCTAAGGAGCTGTTGGACTCTATTCGCGACAATCCAAATTTGCTCCAGAGGGTCATAACTGGTGATGAATCATGGGTTTGTGATTATAGACGTGGAAACGAAAGCTCAATCATCTCAATGGAAGCTACCGCACGAGCCAAGACCGAAAAAAGCGCGTCAAGTTCGGTCTAATGTGAAAGTTTTGCTTACAGTTTTCTTCGATTGCAGGGGCGTGGTGCATTATAAGTTCTTGCCACAGATTAGAACGGTCAATAAGGAATATTACCTGCAAGTTATGCGCAAGTTGCGTGAAGCAATACGCCAGAAACGTCCGGATTTGTGGAAGAACAAAAATTGGCTTTTACACCATGATAATGCCCCTGCTCACGAATCGTTGCTTGTGCGCTAATTTTTGGCCAAAAACAACACACTAATAATGATGCAGCCACCGAAGAGCCCGATGAAAGGACGATTTATTGTACCCGAAACATAATATTCACTTTTATTAAAAAAATGTTGCCATTTTATATTAAATATAATATTATTTCATCATCTGAAATCACAACGTTGACGAGAATGATCTCTTCTTCTTCATTTCCAAAAAAATGAGGTATAACAATAGCTTCAAATCAAAATATACACCACTTTTTTCGGATACAGTGGCTTCTCGACACAGTCACATATGAATTTTCAGAGCCCCATATATGGCAATTTTACTTATTGTCGTATCAACTGAGCAAGAAATGTGCCTCATGATTAAGGAAAATTGTTCGTTAAATAACCCACTGTATCCGCGAAAAGTGACCGTCCACAATTTGCAGAAAGATATTACAACTTTACCACGTTTTTTGCAATTATATAATACTCGTTTAATAATATATAACTTTAAATGACAAGATTTTATATTCCATAATACAAAATCGGTAATTCTTTATTTAATTTGGTATGCTTTTATTGGTAGTTTTGTCAAAATAAGCATCTAAAGCCTAATTCTTCTGCAGCATTATTAAAGCATTGTTTATTAAAATTATTAAAGCTTATTAATTAATAATATCAAATGGCAAATATTTATTCTAAGAAAATTTTATATTAAATAATATTTATATTTAAAATATATTAAATAACTTGTTTGTACTTTCCAAATTATAAAATGGATAATCCTATGCATACATAAATTTATAGATTGTTTTTAATATAAAATTTACTTAGTTAACAAATAATTAAATAACAAACCACGTGACAACTATTATATTATAATATTGTATAAAATTAGTATTAATATATGTACGTACAAGTATATTCAATTATGTGTACGATAAGAAAATAAGGGGGAAGGGGGGTAATTAAAAACTTTCGTTGAAGTAAAATAATCCTCATCGTAAGAAAATCTTATTTAACGCTTCAAAATACGATTAGAACGTTCTCTCTTAAAAGAAAAATTGAATATTCGAACAAATAATGGGAAAATTAAGTTATTAAGTACTTTTAGAATAATTTAATTTTTAGAATCGAAATTCGGCATTTTCGTGGAAAAAAATCAATATTTTCATAATACATACAAGTTTAACTGGTAGTACCGACTTGTTCTAGTAGAATACATTTTTAAATTAGAGACGCATATTTGCAATCAATCTTTATTTCAGTATGCTTGTATCTCTAGTTCATATAAAATACTAATCAGCTAGCGAGGGAGTCACTCCACCGTCCTGTTCCCACTGAAATTTCAAACTTCCCGCATCTACTAACCAAATTGCACTTAGCACCGTTAGTAATGTGTAAACAAACAGGCTGTTTTGGCCTAACATCGTAAAACCAGTCTAGTCAACAACCATTCCAAAGAACTGGGAAAGGAAATTTCTCAGAATTCGAATTGGACATACCACACTTACCCAGGATTTTCCCTTCGGTAACCAACCTTTTCTTTCATTCCATTTCTGTGACGTTAAACTCACCTATCCCCATATTTTAAATGAATGTCACTTAATCCAGAATTTCTTTTTGAATAGGACTCCTTCTCTTGTAGAACACCTTGACCCAACAACTCCTTTTCGAAGTCCTCCATAAAATTTAACCACTTCTAATTGCTCCCTGCAACTAACTATTGGCCAGTTTCATTAGGCAAACTGGCAATGCTAACCCCCACGTTTCATAAACTCGCCAAATGGCCTCATGGTCGTGGCACTAGTACATAGCGCCAAAATTTACATCTTTTAGATATTGAAGCGATCAAGTTGCCCGACCACAAACTTTTCAGGAATATTTTCCCAATAAGTTTGTATTTCTTAAAAAGTATCTTTCTTTTTAAAGCTCGTTTTTTACTACTCTTATTTTTAAAATTTCCCACAAGTTCTCAATGAGCAAGTTTTGACTATGTGAAAATATAAAACCAATAAAGCCCCCATCATAAAGTAAATCAGGCGACCGTCATTGATACGTCAATCTGATCACAACTAATCGTCTGTTAACATTCAATGTTGCACAAGAATTTTTTAGTTTTTAAGCACTTACAGCACTCGAAATCCAATTAAAATTATCTGAATGATAGGCAACTATATTCTTTATTCAAATATACATTCAATTTTACCGATAACTCATCTGGAAAACAAAATTCGCCAATCTTTAGTTTTAGCATAACTAAAACACTTTTAAACTGAACATGTCATTTTCAAAAAATTTATTAATACTCGTACATTAACGTGTGTCACTTAACTTTTTATAATAAATTCACTTTTCTTATCAACTTTTTCATTTGTATTTTCGTAATTATTCTTTGTTTCTAGTGTCCCAAAATATTTGTATTAATTTTTAAAAAATTTTTAAAGTAAAATTATACAGTTTTTTTCATTTTAAAAACATTTAGTATACATTATACAAAATTTTGTCGACTTTGCCGCTTACTTTTTCCCCTGGTGCCGATTAATCGAACAACGTGCATATTTATGTGTAGAATTTTTTGTAGACATTTTATTTACACGTGGCGGTGATTAATTGAACAACGTACCTATTTTAATGTGTAGAATTTTTGTGCAGACATAACCCCGATGACATATACTTTTCCCCTTGTGGCAATTAATCGAACAACGTGTATATTTCCATGTGCAGAATTTTGGTGAAGACATAACTCCGATGGCATCTACTTTTCTACTGGTGGCTATTAATCGAACAATGTGCCTATTTTAATGTGTAGAATTTTTTGTGTAGTCAAGACACCCACTGATATTTTATTAACACGTAGTGGTGATTAGTTGAACAACGTGCTTATTGCTATGTGTAGAATTTTTGTGTATATATAACGCCGATGGCATCTAGTTTACCCTTGGTGGCGATTTATCGAACAACATATATATTTATGGAATTTTTTGTAGACATGGCCTCCACTACTATCTTAGTTACACCGGACAGCAATTAATCGAACAACGTGCATATTTCAATGTGTAGAATTTTTGTGTAGACATAACTCTGATGGCATCTAGTTGTCTCCTGCTGCCGATTAATCGAACAACTTGCATATTTACGCATAGAATTTTTTAAAGACACGACTTCCACAGACATCTAATTAACACCTGGTGGCAATTAATCGAACAACGTGCATATTAATGTTTGTATTTTCATTTATCCCACTCACATCTAGTTTTCCTAATGGTACTTTCCTAAATTCCATAGGCGTAATTAATCATTTATTTAAACTAATATATTCCAAAGATCCATAGCAGTTCTAGAATTTATGATAAAAATAAAGTTTTTCAAAGAAACCCGATTAAAGTAAACATTTGCCTTTAGTTGTAAATCTTTTTGCACCTGAAGGCAAATGTGACAAATGGCACTATTTTAACAACTGTTTTTTATGTTTATATTTAGTTGTAAGAAAATTTATATATAATATATATGATCAACCTTGATAGCTAAAAGTTATCAAATAAAAAAGTTTAATTCTGTTCATATTTTTTAATCAATAAAAAATTATTGTTCAACTGTTTGGTGCTTGCATTAATTTTATCAATTTTAATCTCGTATTTTAACACTACAATATATAAAAATTAAAATACATATTTCGTTTTGAATTTTTGTAATATTTTATGAAAATAATATAAATTAAAATTATATAGGGAAATTTCAATAAAATTTACTAATATTATTACTTTACAACCGATTGCTATTATATTCTAAGAATAAAATTTAGAAAAAATGAAAGAAAAATTTTGCGAGAAAATTGAAGGCAATTCAATTTGTTTGTGTGTTCGGATGTGTCTGTTTGGGTTTGTGTAAATGTAAAATTTATTATATATATTTTAAAACAATTTTCTTGTGCTATTCTATTTAATTTTGCCTTTTCATTTTCTTCAATATATTCATTATCTAATATTGCCTCTTCATTTAGGCATCGTTAAGTCTCGATAACACCGTTGAAACGCTTTTACTTAAGAACGAGGGTGATTTCGTGAGCGTTGAACAAGCAAAGGAATCACGTAAAAAGAGTCAACAAAGGGAGGAAAATATGAGGCAATTGCTCGATGTAACGAATACATTAACCTTCGAGGAAATTCGCGACTTTGAAATGAGGTAAGTCCAAGGAAACTTTTACCATCTATCCCACATTTTAGCTGATTATTTTTCCCTTCACATTTCGTTGAATATCCATTAACTATATATATTTATACTTTTACCTTTAATATTCTCTCAACAAGAACTAAAGCTAAATAACCATTGTATTCTTGGCCAAAAATCCTACCTGATGTATTCATTGAAAATAGGTGTACTAGTGTTAATTATTTATTATGGTGTATATAAATGAATTCCTTTCTATTTATGTACAAATAATACTACATAAAAAAAATAATAATAAATCCTCAATTAAGATTGTGTGAGGAGTGCAAAGAAGAAGAAAGAAAATTCCACTTATATCAAAGTCCAAATAGAAGCTTTAATTTCACTTTTACCCTAGAGCATAACTTTGTATTTCATAAATTAAGCAGACATCGTAAAATACTATGAATTTCAATAACAACAAAAAAAGAAGAGAAAAGCACAGATAAAAATGCGTAAGCCAATCACCCTATCAAGTGGCAAATGTTAAAAATAAACGCAAATTAGACTATAAGCAGTCGATCCCACAGTTAGTAAGCATGCTTTATTTGACACTCCATTGTCACTTGTTTGGTGAATCCTTGTGGCAAAAACCCCAACAACAAAAAATTTACATTCAGATAATGACGACTTCCAATAAGGACTATACACCTATACTGAGCAAAATTGTTAGCAAACGTTTTTGATATTTGCCTGTGCCTTATATTAAGTACGAACACTTTTCAAGTATTTTCCAATTGTTAAAGTGATTTCGTATTCTCAGAGTTCGAGATACTCGTAGGCGAATAAAAGCCAACAATTTTCACGTAATTCCGCATCAATTTGTTTTTTGAAACTTTCTACTATAATATTAAATAGATTTTCAAGCTGTTTGTTATCAGTGACAATAATAGAATGTTAATTGATTCATTTCACATTTCAAAAGTTATTGAAACAAAGAATTTTTCCTCTTCGTCAATCAATAAAGAAAAAAGTTTTGATTTCTAGATTTCTTATGGTCAATTAAGAAAATTATTTTATAGTTGAAAATATTGTTTAAAGTTAGCAAAATTTAAACAATATTTTCAACTATTTATAGTTGAAATTTACTTTAAAAAAATTTCAAGAAAAATAATGAGACTTAGAATTTGTTTAAAATTTTTTTAAATTTTTATTCATGAATGTTACCAATTTAAAAAATATTTCCTCTAGGCCGATCTCTTTTATAGTAGTCTCCCTGGACAGATATCACATCTGACGTACAAAGATGACGTCCTTTAAAGCGGTTTTTAATATCGGGTAATAAAAAAAGGTCACACGAATTACAGAAATCCCCCTTTCCCGACAAATACTCGTTACTGGAGATGGTCGTGTCACTGAGCTGAAGGCGTTGTTATGCTGGAGCATCGAAGAGTCTGAAATATCTAATCTGACAAAAGAAGAACCCTTTTCTAAACCTTTTCAAGCCTTTTTTATTAAAAAAATGTCCTCTTTATAAATAAGTCCTTAAAAATTTTATCAGTTTTTCATGTTGAAAGCCTGCCTGAGCGAGGTTCGGTTACTCAGGCCTCCAAAAATATCTTATGCCACTGAAAAAGGAAAAACTTATGCTCTCAATAAGGACTTCTTATCACTTTTGTAAATAAAACCAACAGTGGTTGTTTTTTTTTATTAGTTTTAGTTTTTTTCTAAGATTTTTATTTCTTTCATTTAAGAAATAAATTCATCGAATTTAAATAATAGAAATTTGGCATTATCTTTCCATAGCTACTAGAGTGTACTATTCAGATTGTATAAGTAATTTTTTTTTTTTTTTTTTTGTAATTCTCTGTTTTTCAGAATGATTATTTGAAATATTTTATAGCGTTAATTTGAAAGTGTATCCTAGCTTGCTCTGAAAACTTAGTAATAGTCAAGCCTCCACCCGGGGGGGGGCCCTTACCATCCACCATAAATTTTATCTTACCAAATAATATTTTTATATATGTTGAATTCTATAAAATATTCGTTTACAAAACCATATTGATTTTCTTCAAAACTGGTTCAGAAAGTAGACCAATAAAAAAGTGTCAATATTACTTTTACTTTTTGCCGAAAACCATTTCCTCCTATAGATATCAATGGAAATATTGTTCTACAAAAAATCAAGTACGTTTTTCAGTACTTTGCATTGACTAATGTTTGATTTATAAAATACTGAAAAGAAGCGAAATATTAAAAATTTCTTTGGGCAGCTATAAATCAGCGGAGGCGTTTTTTTCACTCTTCATATTAGTTCTGAAAGGCTTTAGTTCAACGGATATCTGTCTTAGTTCAACGAAAATTGGTTTAGAATATCATCGACTATACCAAGATGATGTCGTTTCAAGTAATATTTGGTATTGAAAAACAGAAAAAATTCAGAACAAAAATAAAATGATTAAGTACCACTTTTTCCAACAAACCCTTATTGATGGAGATGACCGTGTGACAGCAGGCATAGTAATGGGGAAGCATCCAAGTGTCTGAAATCTTCAATTTGACGTGAAGAACCCTCTTGGTAACCGACAATTTGACGTTACAAGAGTCATAATCCATTTCTCATTTCGATCAGTTTTTGATGTTGAAGGCTTTCATAAGAGAGGTGCGTTTCTTTAACTGGTTATCACCCTTTCAAAAATAACTTCTACCACCGAAAAAAATTTTGTTTTATTTTATTTAAAAGGATTCGGAAAATTTTCGTAAATTCAAGCTTGCAGATACACCAAGTTTAACTAGAAAATTTGACGGCATTTTTTGTAACGCACTACAAAAACACAACTTCAGTTATATAAAATTATATCTTTTAGCTAAAATTTTATTAAAAATATCTCATATAGACATTTTTCTTTTGTTAGTATTGAAGAAAAAAAAAAAATTTCTAAATAAACCAAAAAATAGTATTGAAGAAAAAAAAAAGATTCTTTCCCGCAGTTTTTTTTTTATTACAAGTACATAAATATGTATACTCTATAAAAGGATTATGTGAAATTTTATTACAATCACCGATAAAAAACTATTATTTTGGCATGAGGCCATTAAAGTTATATTCCAAAATAAGTTAAAAGGGAAATTTTGTTGAACAAATGAAAAAGCCCTAAAAAATCATGCTTATGAATAAATATTCCTGTAAATACTTTTAAGTTTTGCAATTTAATGTAAAAGTATGAAAAAAAATTCTACTTTCATATATTAAGGGTTCCATTTAAAAGGATATATCCAGACAAATGAGTATTAGTACTTATTTGTTATCTGTTGTCCATACCATTTTCCAATACGACCATATCTATTCAAATTGTACAGCCATTGTTCTTGTTTAGATTTGTTTTTAAAATCTAAAAGTAGAAAATTTTATGATTTTACCAATCCAAAAATACCTTTAACTATCTATTTATTATTTTTATGTGAAATAAATGGATCTTTTACCATTCGAAAAATTATTTTGTTATCGTTATTGAACAGATGTTCACATTAACTACACATAAACTGTGAAAAATAATGAGAAATAGAACAATAATAAATAAGTAATTTTGGTTTTTAATATTTCATTTACAGATCATATAATTTAAAATATGTTCAATATTTAATGGTAGAATTCTTTCATAAAATTTCTGTTCTCTTTTTTTTTAGGTATTTCTTTTTTTTTCGTTCGCATGCTTAAAGAAGAGATTTTTTTCCAAAATTTTTTTGATTAAAAACGAAAAACACATGATTTCGGGGCTATTATAAAATCCAATATCAAGGAGATTGTTAACATATGAACTTGACAGCATCAAATTTAATATGAACACAGCTCTCTTAACATTATAAAGTTTTGCAATAGTTTCTAATTTTAAATCCACTTTCAACAATTTTCATTTTAGAAAATTCCTATTGCGCAGATATCAATTTGAAAGAGTTTCTTTTTTATTTATCACATTTACTTTTCGTATCATTCAATTTAGGAAACCATAAAATTAAGCAATTCTTTTTATTAAAGTAATACAATTTTATTTTTATTATTTCAATTAAAGGTATTTTAAATTATTTTATTGTAGTTTACAATAAAAAAAACTAATTTATTTCTTCATAAATCATAAAATTCATAAAATTGCTTCTATTATAAAACGTTTTTCTTAACTACTCTTCTTTAAGTTTATTATGGATATTCATGAATTAAATTTATCAAAAAATATTTATATTATTAATAAAAATAAAACAAAGAATAAAATTCACTAACTTTTTACAAACTACCAAAAATTTAATAATTAATCTGATCAAACAAAAACTGAATGACATTTTACACTTGTAGGGTTTTATAGTTAAACGTTCATAACCTTTTTATTTTAGTTCAAATTTATTTTTCTTTCTAGTTTTATTAATAATTTAGTAAATTTTTATAAAGTTAATTTATAATAAAAACATATTACTCATTGATAGAAATAATATAAAATTATATTGACAATGAAATTCACGACCAAACTGAATGAGTCTTAGCGCTTGTAGGGTTTTATTATGAAAAGTTCATAACCACATTATTTCGGTTCAATTTTATTTTTCGTTAAGTTCTATTAATATTTAAGTAAATTTTTTAAAGTTTATTTATAATAAAAATATATTACTTAGTGATATAAATAATATATAATTTTTTGTCAATGAAATTCGCTAGCTTGAACTGTAATAGAATTGACTAATCAATCTGATCAAACCACACAACTGAGAGACTTATTTCATTTGTGAGGTTTTATGTCTTTTATCGCCCAATGTTCATACTACTTTGATCTGATTTTGTTTTTCTCAATAAATAAGACGTTAACCAAAAATCTTAATACATTTTAAATTAATTCTACCTTTGTACGTATGAGAGGATACAAAATCATTGATGCTATAAATTTATTCGAAACATTTAATCATTAATTACCTGATCGAAGTTTATTTTTGCAATTTTAATGTTCAACAACAAAACATATAGGTCGAAATTTAATAGTCTCATTAATTTTTGATAGAGCATTAATATTAAATTTTATTATTGTAGTACAAATGTTTTTGTGTATATATCAAATAATATTGAGACTACATCGTTTCCATTAGAAATGCAGGACAACTACTTCATATCATACTTAAACGTACTCTAACCAGTGTCACTTTGTATAAAAACTTTATCGTTCCCATGTTGTTTTCCAGACTACTGATTGCTAATGGAGCACTTAAAAAGACTTTTTTCAACCCCAAAAAAGAAATGTTTCAACACATGAAAAAAGAAAAACTTCATTGAAAGAACACATCATCCGTATTTTTTTTTTTTCATTTTAGAATATTTCATCCACTTGTATTTAGGTAATAAAGGAATCAACAAATTCAACAAGCAAAATTTTACTTGTGATTCTTATACGATGAAAATTATAAAATAAAATTCAGATATTTTAATTTAATTTTATTTTATTTTATTTGGTGATACATATGAATTCGTTTGGTACCATTTTGTCTGGGCTGGTCTGATCTTAAAATAATCTTCAATGGGGTTTTTTTCCCCTCTAGACGAATGAAATTATTTAATTTTCTTCTGTCACTAATTTTGTTTTATATTTATTTAAAAATATATAAAATAAATTTATATACTCGTATATATAGGAATAAATATAGTAGCAGATTCTTTTTTTAAATATATATTAAAAGAAAAAAAACGTACATAAATCAGAAAAAATGAATGAAAAAAATTTACTAGCAATAAATTTAATGTTTTCAATTTTGATTACAAAACAAAAATATAATTTTATATTTGATATTTAACGAGGGTTGGCTATTAATTTTTTATTGAGCTTTTTATTAATAAGAAAATGAAAGCTCTGAGTCAGTTTTTCATGATTATTGTATCCAATTTTATACTAATAGAAAGGATAATTTCATTCATTCGGTTTGAATTATTTTATTTAATCAGATATCGTAAAAATCAAATTAAATTATTTACAAAGAGTGACAAAAAATTGTTTTATATTATATTTTTTCATACTTTATATATATTTAAATCAAGTATGAATAATGTTAGCATATATATGAATGGAATAAAATTGTCAAATTGGAAAGATTCCATTATCATAATCTTAAAATAGATTTGATGTCATTTGATAAAAATAATGATTCATTAATACGTGTTGAATATTGACTCAAAAAAATAACTGGAAAATGTCAAAGTTTAGTAAGATATTTATTTTATATTAAATCGTTTTAAATTATGAATCAAAATTAGAAAAAATAATTTTACAATGACTCTTTCGGAAGAGATCCAACCATTCACAAACTATTTCATTCGATAAAATGCAGGAATAACTGGCTTAGGATGCTCATTATTCCAATCAATTTTCTTCAGTGTTGAGGCCCATTTATCACTGGGTGAATAGGTCAATAAGTAAAATAACTATATATAGGGCTCTGAAAACCCATACGTGTAATTGTGAAAAATCCATTGTATTTCCGAAAAGTTATTGTCAGGTGTATATTTTTGGCTGGTTCGTATTTCTTTGAAAATGAAGAGGGACGAACAGTTAATCTCAATATTGAGCACTGTTGCCATATGATAACTGACTTATTTTACCATCAGCTAAAAGATTTTAGCTAAACTAAATGTGGTTTTAATAATACGATACCACAAGCCACAAAACATGACAAATATCAACTTTATTACATGAAAAGTTCCCATAACTCGTGATTTTATGATGTTAATTATCCTCCAAAATTGTACTATTTAACAATAATTTCTATTCTATAAACTTTAAAACATTTAAATAATCTATAAACTTTAAAGCGTTTAAAAATTAATATCCGTTAATTAATAGTTGAACTGCGACCCAAAATGTAAAAAACAAAACTTTTAAACAAATTCGCTCAAAGAATCGAGTTCTACAAATTGTGTTGTAACTAATATTTCGATAATTTTATATTTTATATAATGGAAAATTTTAAATAATATTAAAAAAATTTTAATTATTTTTTTTTATTTAACTTTACATCCCAAAGTACAAACTGGATTATTTTCTATATCTTCGGACAGAGTCTTAAAAAAGAAATGAAAAATATGAAATAAAGTTTCATATTATTTTTTTTTTGTAAAGTAAAATTTATTTTTAATTCTTTTTCAAAATGCTAACAATATTAATAACTTAAATAGTATTTATTTTTGAAAAGTACTTAAAGAAAAAAGTTGTTGCTTGGTAACGAACTTTTTAAATTGAACATTTCAGTTCTTTTTAAAGATAATAACTCCTTTGATATTTTACCAAGATTAAATATACTCGTAATATAATAGCTAAAAATAGATATTTAAGAATCTTTTAAAAATACTTATACAATTTTTTTCCCCAGTATTTGCTATAAGTTTTATTCTGAACGTTTTTTCTATTCAAAATTGTGAAAATATAAATGAAATTGTAAAGTTATCTAAAAAATTTATAAAAATAGTTCTTCTTTTTTAGTAGAGATAAAATAAAATTTCCTACAAAAAATAAAATATTTAACATTTTTCAAATATTTTCGAATTTTTAAATAATTGTCGTATTAGTATATTTTTTTCAATGTCATTGTTAGATATTTTTTTATAAATTTATTGAAAATAATATGTAACATTACCAAAAAATTGTTTTTATATTTTCTTAATATTTAAGTAGAAAAATGCAAGTACATTCTTCTAATTCTTCTCTATTAACACCAGCACGAATATTTTCTTTTCTTTTTTTAAGTAAAACCTTAAACATGCAACATTAGTTATTTATTCTTTTATGTACAATGCATTAGGAAATTGAAAAGGATCTTTGTTATCCAAACAAAAGTACTAATGATAAAAATCTTAAAAATAAAATTGAGTAATTTATGTTACTGAGTAAACCACACAACAAAAACAAAAAAAAATAATACAACATTTACAGTGCATTATTCGTATTGAAAATTCAAATGAACAGGAAAAAAGGATAGTTAGTAAATGTAAAAGTATTAACTTTAAAAACATTTTCAAATAGTCCATAAACATGCAATATCCATCGGAAATAGAATGCATTTTTTACGTTCAATTATCCGTACACCTATATCATATAATGGGCTCTATAGTTCTATTTATCCTTAAATGAAGATAATTAGAACAAATATTCAGGTAATATTTGCCTTAAAACTTTTTCTCTCTACTTCTATTTTGATATTTTATATGCTATAATTGAGAAAAAAGTAATTAAAAACCAAAATGAGAAGCTAAGGATAATGAAATCAGATCATTAAAAGGCTATTATCTATGGAATAGAATCAAAATGAATCCTGCAATTCAATAGTTAGCCCATTAAAATATTTCGAAAGATTTCACTCAAGATTAGTACTTACTTTTATGTATAATTTCACTTAAAAATATAATAAAATCAAAATGAATTCGTATCCATGACCTATAAAATAAGTACGATATTTATCCTTCATCAAAAATCATACATCTTAGATATCCTTTTCTGTACGTATTATACGAATATATATTGAACATTTGATCATAAAATCAGCAATATTTCGTATTTGTTGGATATTACTGTTAAAGCTTTAATACATATATCAAATAGGATTTCGTTTAATAAAAACATTCATTTGTATAGGGTACCATTAATTGTGCCAGTATACAAGAAATCGTTGATGGATGACAAATTTTTATATGGTATAAAAAAATCACTTTAATGATATAAAAATCAATTTATTTGATGTATTGAACGTTTTACATGAGAAATTGAACTACTAAAAACCAAAAAGACGTTCTTATACAATACTATTAGTATTAAATGTCAACGTAATTAAGACTAATTTTTATTAGTCTTTCCAAAAACAGAAAAAGTACGACTTTCGTATAGAAACAAATACAGAACATGACACTATTTAATCGAATTTTTATTTATTTTATTGTATGATAGATGAAATAGTTTAAGGACTATATTAAGACATTAAGCTTATGTACATTAACCTTATTAAGCTTTTTAATAAACCATAAAAAATAAAACGAAATCAAATCATTACTGGCAATTAAGTATACAACTTTAAAAGTACTCAGAACTCTTACGGATAATTGCCAATTTACCAAAACAATTTTGACTTTTTCTCTTTCTTTAATATTTTTTTATTTAAAATTTTAAAAACCCTAATAAACTTTAGGTGAATTATATATTTTAAAAAATAAGAGTGTTTTGAAAATTTATGATTATTGACTAAAGTATGAAAAGTATTTAAGAATAGCTGCTGATCGGGTGTGGCACCTTGGACTGCTCTGGAAACTCAAGAGCGTCCTTCCTTCTATCTTATTTTAAAGAAATATCTCTTCCAACGTCACTTTCAAATAGATATTAATACAGAAAAACAAGTTCAGCCATTTTGAATGTTTAGTTAATTTTTGACAGTTGGTTTGCTTGCACGTGTTTTGGCTCGTCTTCGATTTTTGCCTCAATTGCGACCAAAAACAGCATCACATTAAGATTGCTAAGGAGCTGTTGGACTCTATCCGCGATAACCCAAATTTGCTCCAGAGGGTCATAACTGGTGACGAATCATAGGTTTATGGTTATGACTTGTAAACCAAAGCCCAATGGAAGCTGCCGCACGAACCAAAACCGAAAAAAGCGCGTCAAGTTCGGTCGAATATGAAGGTTTTGCTTACAGGTGTCTTCGATTGCAGGGGCGAGGTGCATCGTGAGTTCTTGCCACAGGGTAAAACGGTCAATAAGGAATTATACCTGCAAGTTATGCGCAAGTTACGCTAAGCAATCTGCCACAAACGCCCGGATTTGTGGAAGAACAAAACTTGGCTTTTGCACCATAATAACGAACTTTTAACTAAAAACAACACACTAATAATGCCACAACCACCGTATTCCCCAGATCTGGCCCCCTGTGACTTTTTCTTGATAACGAAACTGAAGAGCCCCATGAAAGGACGATGCTACGCTACGATTGAGGAGATAAAGACGGCATCGAAGGAGCCCCCTTCAATCCAAAATACTCCGAAAAATAGTTAATGCTCTATTCTGTGATCGTAATAAAGTTATTCATCGTAACCTATATGTTCCCGTTGTCCATAACTTATGTGTTTCTTGTTATAAAAAGTTTCATTTCCGATTATCCTACCACAATAATCCTCTTATTAAAAAACTCTCCACTGTTACTTTCCCCATGAACACTCATCGCCAATTGAAAAGAAATTAGCTACAAGGGATTCCTTGAGGCGTTAACATGACTTGTTAGGTAGAAAAACGTAAATGGGTGTTTACTTTAATGAAGTGTCCCGTCATAAAATCTGCTTGGTACAATATTTACGTAGTTGTTGCTACGCAAATATTTTTCTTTATTTATTATGCATTAATTTTGGTATTATTTAAAAAATATAACTAATTTAAAGAGCTAGCCTAAAATTTCTTACAGGATTCGATCCTTTTAAGGTAGTTTTTAATGACTTTCTCGCATATTTTTGGACTGTAATTTGGCTACTACTTCATGGGTTTTGGTTTTTAAATGCTCTAAAAATTTATAATTATTTACGTAAACACAATATTTTTTATAGTATTAGAAAAAAAAATGTCCAACAGCATCAAATAGTTGAAGTGACATTACCAAATCTGAAAATTACGATTCCTGGAAAGTTTTGAATTGACTTTAAACTCTAACTCAAAGCACACACTTCCACAGTAAATACTTAGAAATAGTTCATCGATCAAAAAGATTCAGCTTAATTAGGGAAAAAAGTATACTGTAAACAAACAGAAACAAGAGCCCAGCGCCTAACAACAACAAACAAGAGCAAAGGCACTACTGAAAATAAGATCTTTTTCAGGGAGTTTTTTGTTAAATTGATTTTGAATTCCTTGCAATTTCTAACAGTCAAATACATTCGGTATAACGGCTGATGAAGACTAAAGTTAGATGAAAAGACCTTGACATGTATCATAGGCAAGCGATGACAGTACTCTCAGTTTTTCATATTTGTTTCCCCTTGTCCACGTCCTTGCACTTCGGCTGTGGAGATGGTAGGACAACTAATGCTATACTCACTAAATTCCAATATAGACAGCATGTTACTATGGGGCTCGAAGAACAGAGTGGCATTTAATAGTCAACCTCCATTGGAATGACCATATATTTAATATTACCAAAAATGCTGCAAAATATTTAGGTTTGCTTAAGCGATGCAAGAAATTTTTCACTTCATCCGATCTAGTTAATATATACAAGGCATATACTCGCCCCAAGCTGGAATATAATTCCCATGTATGGGCAGGCGCTTCTACCACAATATTATAAGAATATTCATAATTCCTTAAGCACAAGTGATTTATGAATCACCCTATAAAATATATTCAAGTTCTGAATATGGGAATAATCCAGCATATCTCCAATAGAGGAAAAAATTTTCATGTCATCAGCATCGATTAGCATGTTACAGCATTTAATTACTGTAGAAATTTCATTAATGACAATAATAAACAATAAAGTGCTAAGATGACTACCTTGTGGTACACCGCCAGATGTTGCCATAATACATCTAGAGAGCGAGTTCGGGAATGATGCCTGGTAAGATCTATTGGCACGGTAGAACTTAAACCATTCAAGTAATATTAGCGGGAAGCTGTTATTCTCTAAAGTTTAGATAAAATTATTGAGGGAAGGAGTTTATCAAAGTCCTTCCTGAAATCAATGAACAAATAATCACTCTGCTTTTTAATTTGAAATTTAGAAATTATTTGAGATGTGAAATCCACTATGTTGGTTGTCGTTGACCTACCACACATAAAACCATGTGGGTTCAGGGAGATGATTATCTTACATTGTTCCATGAGTTACAGCCTTAGATAATTTTGGCATGCTATCGGCCTATACTTAGAAATCTCATTTTTGAAACCCCTTTTTTTGAACTGATATAATAAAAGAACTCTTCCAAGTATGAAGGGAAATTTCCCTGTTCGAATGGATTTGTTGAAGATAATAATCTTTTGTATAATAAAGCCAATGTTTGTTATCTTGTGTGACTTGTGTCATCATTTTATATGATCTACTATATATGTGGTTGGTAAGCCTACGGTCATAGCGTTCAGAATTTTCGTTACCGATTTCTCCTTGTTAATTTTCAAAAAAATACGATCCAATGTCACTTTTAGACCAAAACGTACACAATATAGCCAGTTTTTATTTTTTATTGTATTTTATTAATCTATAACAAATTCTAAGCTAACCAAATACTACTCCGGATGATAAGCATATGCAACGCGAAATGTCCGAAAATGTTATAAAAAATCACTTTAAAGGAATCAAGTCCAGCAATAAGTTTTGTTGTATTTTATTTAAATATTATTTTTTTGTTAATTAATGGCAAAAATTTTAAAATATAATACAATAAAAATAAAATTTAAATCGAATATTAAAATAATTTCTTTTTAAATTTTACTTTTCAAACTATTAATTTGATTAGCTTTTATTTGCTAATTTCGCAGCACGTTGAATTCTTACATCTAAATTAGACCTAATACCAATATTTTAGTACAGAACTTTTAGATTGAAAACAAAAAAAAAAACTCTTTTTATAATAAACATTACAAATTAGCAAGCCAACAGCCAATAAGAAAAATAGAAACAAAAATCCCAAATTAAATTCATAAGCTTCTCTCCACAAAATAAATCCGGTATTCTCTGTTATCTTTTAGAATTATATTCTTCTTTTTTTTTTGTTGAAAACTATAAAATTATAATAAGTAAAAACTATAAACCAAAATGTCAACATTGAAACAAGCTTGTTAGTAAGTTTTCATATCCTTTTTCGAGTAAACTTTTCCTAGTCAGCCTAAGAGCAAACAATTTTCTGGGATGGCCCTAAACCTATTTTATTAGAAAATGTTTATGCTCTCATATTTGGTAGCGTCTTCGAATAACATACACATCTTAGGCAAGACATGTCCAAATTCCCATGCAATCTCTCTCATTTTAGTAGACTTTATGTCATAAAGATTGTGTATATTGCATAAGCTAATAATACCCTTAGGTTAACTCGTGTACTATTGTGACTATACTCGTATGTACACATTCTCAATGTTTTGATAAAATCTAAGGAAAGAAAATTTTTATATTCATTTAAATATATGAAAAGCATAAAAAATAATATCTAATTTTCTTATAGGGTTTAAAAAGAAAACAATATAATCTTATTTTGTGGTTTTTGAATGAAGTCTATATGAGGTTAGTTTGATAAGTCAGTGATAAATAAAACACAAATTTAATTTATTCACTAAAAATTAATTTATTTTTTTATATAATATTTTTATACATAGATATACAATTTTTCAATGATTTTGCAGCTTCTTTATACCATTCGTTTAAGACAATTTCTTAAAACTTTGAAATTTTCACCCCAATTTCGGCTGTAACTTCAAAGTTGGACGTAATTCCTTTTTCCAAAGCCAATTTTTCCATGTTTTTAAATATAAAAATATTACAGGAATCCAAATATTGAAAATATTGAAGCAACTCATAACGTAATTCCACCAAGTTTGCAGTTGCAATTGCTGATGCATGTGCAGGTTCATTCTCATGATTAAACATAAATTTTTTCTTTGCCAAAAATGCAATCTGTTAGCTTTGATTTCATAATTTAACTATCCTATTATAATTTTTCCCTTTTCCAAATAATCGATGAAGATTATATCATATGCATCGCAGAAAACAGTAGTTATAACTATTTTGGTTCACGTTCGCTGGTAGAAGTACATTGTTTTGACTGAACTTTGGTTTTTGGTGTATAATGGCGAATCCATTTTTCACATCTGTAATGGTTGATGAAAAAATTCATCAAAGATTCCATTGAGGTTAAAAATATTCAAAAACTCCATTGAGATTGTTACACGAATACATTTTTAGTCAAGTGTAAGCAAACGCTGCTGATAGCTTTCTCATATCCAAAATTTCATGTAGGATATTGCCTATACCATATAAGCTATCTCATACACTTTCAGTCGACGGTTTTTTAAAAGAATATCATGGATTTTATTAATCATTTCTGCGGTAGAGACGTAAATTGAACGTCTTGGACGCTCAAAGCAACCACAAGGTTATTCCCTAAACTACTTCTGAAACATTTGATATGATAGTGATATGGCTTCATAATACCTTTCAAGTTTGGTTTTGGTTTCAGATATCGTTTTTTTTCCTTAAAAAAATAATGTTTTATTTACACACGAAATTCACTTCTTTCATATTATTTATCACTGACTTATCAGACTACCCTCATTGTATGCATTAATCGGAAGAATAAGAATTTTTTTTCCGATTGTTTTTACATTATTTTTATTTAGCTTTTTTATTGTCTTTTATCTTTTAATACAGATCTGTTCCATTTTAAAATCAATATTCAATTTCAATTAAACAATCGATAAAAATATTTTTCATTTATAGATATGGGTCACCTCATCACTGCCGTTCCCAATCAGTTAAAACACCAGGAAGTCGAGCATCTGGCCGTCCAAATCAATTAAGCCTTCCACAGCAACGTTCCAGGTAAGCGCAAAGTTAGGCACGGCATTGAATACTATTTCATCCGCGCAAATAAATAAAAGTGTTAAAAAATATTAATATTAATACTAATAGTAATAAATGAAAACTAAAGAAAAGAAATAATTGATTTATTGAATAATTTTTTTTTTTTTATTAAAAGAGTTGCATCAATGCCCAATACTGGAGTCGAGGAAGAATATTACAGACTGAGACACTTTTCGATAACTGGCAAAGGTGTTGTCAACCGTGGCGATTCGCTAAAAAGCCGTCGTAGTCGTTCAAATAATAGTGTTGCCAGCTCAAACTCTAGGTAAAAAATAAAACTATATTATATCATTAATTAACAGAAAAAATATTTTTTATTGAAATTCATTAAAACCTCTTTAAACCCTTAAGGATGTACATATTATGAAACCCTACATATTAGAGGTAAAATGGAATCTAAAACTTATTAAATTATAAACTAAAAACAATTGTTATAGTAAAATTCTACCTGTCAAGGAAACTATTCAGCAATAATTCAAGTCATTTATTTAAAATCATCCATTTACTAAGCTCTACTGCATATACTTATACAATGACGAATAATAAAACTGAAAACTTTATTAATCGATTAATGCAGAAAATATTTTCATCCTTACACGATTAATTTTATGAGCAATATCCATATTAGAGTACATTTAGTAGGAAAACTCTTTGAAACTGGTTGTAAATATTATTTGCAGAGTTGAATATGCAATTAGTTTAATCGTCAAATAAATTATGTTTCGTTATAGTACGGAACATTTGACTGCAAACCCTGTTCCTGTGGTTGGATCAGCACGAACATCAGCGACATGCAGTTTGGCATCTAGTAGAGAGAGTAGCACCTCGAATCCCGGAAGCGGACCGTACAGGTATGTAAATTTCCACATGAATAATAACACGTTGGTTTTCAGTTGGCAGTTTTCTTGCATTCTCCACTTTTTACATAATAATTCCCTTTTTGTATCTATACACATAGTCATAGAAACATGTGTACCACCACAACCTAAATATTATATAATATGTTAAAAAAGCTTTCATGTTATTCGATTTATTATTCCATTCTGAAAGTGCCATCGATACTTTTGAATATGAAGGAATCTTTTTTTCTAGAATAAAGCAAAAAATATGATAAAACATGAAAAATGGAATTTTTTCTTAATCTACCACGTTAGAAAAAAAAACAAAACTAAAATAAAAAATGAAAACCTATAAAATTATATGAGAGGAAATACCCAAAAATACTGCAGAGTACGAGAGTGTATGTATATTAAAACTCATTTATATCAACGTCAACAATATGTACGCTGATACGAGAATTGTAGAGTGATTTTCTCTCATTAATCATTTGAAAATTCGTTCTGTTCTTTATGGAGTGTCCTTTTCATTAATCAAAATTTTCAACCTATAAATACTTCTAAATTCTCATTAGAATCCTTATATTAAAACCATATGGGGACATTTTCTTCCTTTTAGATTTTATATTGAAAAAAAAAGCCTTTCATTCAATCAAATCGCAACCCACAATATTCGTGTACTTGATTTATGAAAAATTAGGTATTCACTTAACATTTACTAAAGCAGCTTCCATAAGTGCGTACTTGGATAAATCAAATAAAATATTTATAAAATGTATTTTTATTTGAAATTACGTACTTTCTAGAAATTGGGAGGGCGTCTTTTTTTTACACAAAATTTCTGTACTAAAAATTATTTCACTAAACAATTTTTTAATGAAAATTTTTCGACTGAACATTTTTTAACTAAAAATTTTTTTTACTGAAATTTTTTACTGAACATATTTTTACAGAATATTTTTCCATTCAATTTTTTTACGGTAAACTTTTTACTGGAAATTTTTTAACTGGAAATTTTTTTATGGCAAATTAATTTACTGCAAAATTTTTCACAGAAAAGTGAAATTAATTTACTGCAAAATTTTTCACTTAGTAAGTTTTTATACTAAAAAATTTTTTATGGACAATTTTTTAATAAAAATTTTTTCATTAAAATTTTTATTATTGAAAATTTTTTTACTAACAATTTTTGTGCTGAAAATATTTTTAGTAAAATTTCTTATTGAAGCTTTTCCTGAAAAAATTTTACTAAATTTATTTACTGCCAGAAAATTTTTAGTGAAATTTTTTATTTTGCTGAAAATTTTTTTACTACAAATTTTTTTTTGCAAAAATTTTTCTCTGAAAATTTTTTTGCGCAAATTTTTATACTGAAATTTTTTTTATTGAAAATTTTTGTGCTGTAAACTTTTTTACTAAAAATTATTTTGTGAAAAATTTTTTTACAGAAAATTTGTTTACAGCAAATTTTTTTACTGAACATTTTTTTGCTGAACATTTTTTGCAGCAAATTTCTTTACTAAAAACTTTTTGCTTCAAAATTTTTCACTGAAATTTTTTTTACTGAAATTTTTTTACTGGAAATTTTTTTACTCAAATTTGTTTAACTGAAAATATTTTTACTCAAAATTTTTTGACTGAAAATATTATTTTTACTGAATTTGACATTTTACCAAATATTTCTACTGAACATTTTTACTGACAATTTTAGTTAAATATTTTTATTTCATAAAAGTAGCCATTGAAATGAAACTAAAAGTATTGAGTACACAAAAAATAAAGATAACATAAACAGAAAAGCTTCAATACCAAAAAAAAATCGAATTGATGTTCTTAAAAATTATGATTAAGTGTTCAATAAGAGTTAGGCTTTGAAGAGCAATCTTAGATGATTAATAATGTTTATAATCGCGTTTTTGCAAAGCATTTGAAAGCATTTCTCTCTATTTATGATTTTCATTAAAAAAAAGTCCATACTTATTAACAGAAAACCCAATTTCATCGAACTCAATATAGCATCAAAGCTTATCCTCAAATAAACTCTTTAATTTTTTTTTTTTTTAAACTTACTTAAAACTATGAAAAATGTTTTGGATGATGAAAAATTTATACGAACCAATAAATCAATAATAGCAAAGTTTATTTCATAAAGAACTGAAATACATTCAATTTACTAACTTCACATATTTTAAAAATGATAAAACAATTTCAAAATAAATATAAATATTTGATTAATAAGGATAAATGTTGTTTATTATTTAAAAAAATAGGGTTCTAATGCTTGGTAGCGGTGCTGTTGGAAAGAGCTCATTAGTATCACAGTTTATGACTTCAGAATATTTACATGCCTACGATACAAGTATAGGTAAGGATATTATTTCTTTAAAAATTATATTAAAAATCATTTATTATCTACAAAAATATTAACCCAAATTATTAAATATTTATTTAAAAGAAAGGGAACTAACTACACATATAGTCACAATTAATATCAAACAGTTTTTGTTCTGAATTTTTTTTATGTACTTATATTAATTAAAAATATCTTATTCAATTATAAACAAACCATTTAATAAGTAAATTAAATCTATTTAAAATTTCCTAGCAATAATTAATAAAAAAATTGTAAAGAAAAATTTAATGGAATTGTGAAAAGTGTTTGATAAAACATTTGTAAGGTTTTGAAGTCACAATTCCATCTGATACGAATGATTGAAAATTTAATGTTGAAAACAATAAAAATAAGTTATATAAAGATGCCAACAATTAAATAAAAAGATTCTTTTCTATTGAAATTTTTAAATATCATCAGAATTTGTATATAATATGTAGATACAAATATTTAAAAACAAATATATCATTTATGTACGAATTATAATTTATTTAAAGCATGATTCCAAATTAATTTCAATATATTTGATGGAATATTTTTGTTCAATAAAAGAAATTTTCTTTTGTTGAATAATAGCACTTTTTTAAAAATAATAATAAAAAAAATTCACACTGTAATATAGGAAAAAAATTGGTATTTTATTATCTATAAACATACGAGGAATAATAACAAATGCAAAATCAATTATATTGAATTGTTTATTGGAAATTGCGTAGATAAATGTTAATTAAGAACAGATGGTTTTTCTCAGAAAACAAAATAAAAATAATATTTTTTATTCAATCAATATATTTGTTTACAGTATTTCCCCTAACAACAACAACAACAACAACAACAAAATACTTTCCCAAAAAATTTTAATTTATTTAATTATTTTGGAAAGATTATTTTTAGAAAAAAAATTTAACAAATTATTTGAACCCACTTTTTAATGAAAAAATATATTTAGAAAAAGAAAAAAAATGAATACATAAATATCTAGATAGATTAAACAAAAGAAAAATATTACATAAATAGTAATAGATAATTTATACATATGTACATACATACTGTAAATTGAAATAAATAATTAATTGTATTTTTTGAAAATATTTGAAAAATTTCAGATAATTTTTTTTCATTTGAATTTTATTGATTTATTTAAATGAATTTTTAATAATAATAATATTGTGACATGTACTCATAACAAATTATAACAAATTTATATTCCCAACAACATAACACTGAATACTATTTTCTCTATACTTTCACTTTAGGATATTCCGAAATTCAAATACACATCGACAAAGTTCCAGATGGTAAAGAGTCCTTTCTCATATTAATTTGTTATGCAACCAAAATATACTCGTTCTCGTACTTGTTAAATAACATGAATACAAATTCTTTTTAATTTTCTAAATCTGATATTTTTTATCTATCCCCTATTTAGAAGTTGATTTTATGCTTTAGTTTAACATAAACACATGTAGTTAAGTATATATGCATACATAAAGGGTGTTAAAAGACTGAACGTTATATTTAAATTATGCGCCATTTTATTGTTTTGCGGTTGGCAGCTCTGGTTTTATTTTTTTGTTGCAAATGTCACATATAATAGTGCTGTCTTAGATTATAGATGCATAGAATGGAAAAAGTAATTTAGAAGTTTTACATATGAAAAAGTACAGTACAGGCACAGATAGAATAACAAATAAAAACGCATAACTAAAAGCACCTTAAGTAATATTTATTATTTTTGCAATATTTTTTACAGTAACATATTATATATTCTATTTTTTTGTCGTAAATTGGGTTTGAAATAGCCTAAAATTTAAATATTTTCTACAACGTTATCAAATCCCACGATATTGAAGACTAATTGACCAACCCTCGAAATTATGCGTCCATGGAAATTTTCGTGCAATAAAACCCCAAATTTTTTGTGCAATAAAGACAAATCTAGACTAAAATTTTTGAGTTTAAGCGAAAAAAAGTTTGTGATCATACACAGCCAAAGCTCTCTGAGTTGACGCTAACCGTCTTGAGAATTCTTCATTTTCAATGCAATGACACCCTCAGACCAAAATGCACAATAACCAGTCAGTTTTAATGAATACAATGGCTTTTTTACAGTCAACATTTTAAATGGTAAATGAACCTCACCGCTGCAGAAAATTTGTTCAAAAAATCAGCATTTAATCGGCGTATCTCTTGTGCATTTAAAATTATAGATCAATTTATTGATTTATTATATAAAATGGCATACATTAAGCTAAGCAAATTTTATCTTAAATAAAATATATTTTGGACAGCTGATAAAGTACAGCGCTATACTTTTTTAAATAACAAAAAATGCTAAGCGTAATAATAAAAGAACAGGAAAACATTAAAATTACAAAATTATAGAATATTGTATTCCTATAAATTATAAAATTTATATTAGTTTTGATTTTACTTACGTGCTAATTTAATTGAAATTGTGCAAGAGCAACATTTACCATTTGCTGACATTTGGAAGGTTGACAGAATTTTACCTTATAGAATAGCATAGACTGTCTGTATCTTCCGCATAAAAGCCGCCATTTTCATTTTTTTCTTGCTACGCCACTACAGTAATTTTGCTGAACGACTATAACAGCTGACATATAGCAAAGATCTTTCAGCAACTCTAGCACATGCACTTTTTTTCAAAAATAATAGTAACTTTTTCGAACATATTATTTTCTTTATAGGAAAAAAAATTCCTTTGCCATTTTGATTTACAATAAACAGTAATTTCGAATTTATGTAAATTAATTTCGCATCGATTTCGAAGTGGTGCTGACCTTTGCTAACTTTGCAACATTGCTTAATTAGATTGTGTTTTAGTTCAAGAAAATTAGCGCTGTTGCCACAAATTTTTGCCTGCATATACTTATTTGAATTACCCGCGCTTTTAAGGTTATTATCAAAGGGTGGTGCAATGAGTCATTTTAGAAAGCTAAAAGAAATGAGAATACAATAAAATGGCGTGAAATTTAAATCTAGCGAACAATCTGATACACTCTTTATGTTTAGATTAAGTTTTTAAATGCATATTTTGTTTTGTAATCACAAATTTTAGTTAAATATTTATTTTTTGCTTTAATTTTTAAACAATACATACAAATGTATGTATAGTAGTATTAAAATTATATTAAATATACAAAAAAAATACAATACACACGTACTTGCTTGCTTATAATTAGTTATGAGAATAGTCTTAAATAATAAATTAACAATGCATATGCGTAAATATAGTATAAAAAAAAACAGTTATCCTTTCTTTGTATTATTTTCACCGAAACTATTTTACTACCCTAAGTATTACAATTTTTTTTTTTCGCTTCAAATCTACTCAGTATTTTACTGAATTATTATATTTTCTTATTTTATAAACAATAAGGTATTAGTGAATATTTTGAGATATGAATTAAAAATAAAAATGTTTGAAAATAGATTATTTACAATAAAAAAATATTACCAATTAATATAAATAATTGGTAATATAAATATTTAAATTATAAATATTTTCTGTATAGTATACGATAGTAAATATCTCTAAAAGTTTTCTGACAACAATTGTTAATTGCTTTCAGAATTTTTATAATTTAAAATTTTCAAAACTTATAATCGTGGAAAAATAAAAATTAAAGTTATTATTAAATTGATATAACAAATAAAAAATTGATTTTATTTACAAATGAAAAATATTCGTTCAAATCTCAAGACTTTTACTTAACATTTCTTTACACCCAGCATTCTGTAGATAATATTGAAATTTCTTCTAGTTTAAAAAAAAAAAAAACATCTATTAGACCTTTTATTCATTCTCACACTTTCTTTTTCTGTATTTCTATCTATAATTATCAAATAAAATAATCCTATCTAAAGTGTATATAAAAATATTATATAAGATAAAATAATTGTATTGTAGTTATAAAAAATTGAAAATATTCAATTTAACTTTCAGTTTAATGTTGTGGAAACTTTAAGAGAATATATCTAATTAAATTACATAGATATACTTTTAATAGATAAAAGCATCGTGAAAACCTAAAGTAATTTAGTATTAAAGAATAAAATAACAATTACTCGCACAAAATAATTTCTAATTAATAGAAATACTGCACATTCATTCACTTAATGAATAAATATACAATAGATTAATAATAAATTTCTAATATCAAATAGAGCTGAAAAAATTAAATGAATTTTAATATTTGAAAAATGATTTTCTTTTTTTACAGATGATGAATCCGGTGAAAAAGCTGTGTCCGTTCTTTTGAGTGGTGAGGAGTCTGAGTTAGTTTTTATTGACCATGCATATACTGAAATGTCGGTAAGTATTTTATATACACATACATATACAAAAAAATAATATATAGTTTCAAAATTTCCTAAAAACTAATTCCTGAAATAAAAAAAAAGGTTAAAAAAAATTAACAAAAATCGAAACAACAAAAAATCTATCTTATTACAAAAGTGATAGATTTAAAAAAAAAAATTTAAATAAAATATTTCATTGAAAAAAACTATATATTTTTTCTAAAGTAGTTTTAATGAATTTTTACAGCCAGAAAATTGCCTATCAAGTTATGATCCACATGGATATTGTGTCATATATTCATCGGCAGACCGTAGTAGCTTTATAGTGGCTGAAAGGATCCTTCAAACACTATGGACCACGGAGAATATTGCACAAAAAGCAGTCATTTTGGTTGGTAACAAAGCTGATTTAGCACGAAGTCGAGTTATAACATCTGATGGTAAGTACCTGTACACGTTCATTGATTGATATTAAAAATTCCAGAATATCAATTTTACCATAGACATTTTGTACATAACTCCAATGTTACTAGATTGTACAATAGATTGTCAATTTACTATCGATTTTGAATAAGGCTTTTGATAAATATCTACAGTTTCTGAAATACCACAGACTATTCTCATACCTATAAATTGAAAATTATTTGGAATTTTTCCTTTAGTGCCGGTTTTTTTTTTGTATTGAATTTTTAATTAAATACTTTATCTTCTCATGTACTAAATATACAATATCAACCAAAAATATAACAAAAAAAAAGGTATTTTCCATCTTAAGCTTCTTATCTTTAAAAAAAAAATATATTATTTTTTATTATATTATTTTTAGTACTTTATAGATTCATGCATAGTTTTCTCCAATTTTTATATATTTTTTTGTTGATAATCCAGATTATTATACCAGTCATTTGGCTTTACTCATGATTGAACATTAAAAAGGATTTAAAATTTTCTAGCTCGTTGATTTAGCTTCTCATATTATTGTCCATATCGTTCATGTGTCAAATACTTTTTTTATGTAACATCTACAAAATTTTATATTATATTTTATTTATTTACAGTAGATAAGCATGATCCGAAAAAAAAATTAAATAAACAAAAAAGCACACATTTTATCTGGAAAAGTTTTTGCTCGAATCATATGCGGAGGCTTAGAAAAATAAATTCTAAAGTCTGTTAATCCTCGTATCTAATTTTGTCTGCTACCACCGTATTAACTTTTAATGAAACACATTTTTTGCATTATTTTTATGCAAAATATATATTTTTAAGTCAAATTACTATACGCACATCATAGGGCTTATAAATATTTTTTTTTCTTTTTTCTTTTGAATAATTATGTTTGAAATTATTACTATAAAAAAATTAAATACGAAAGCGAAAAAAACGTTCATTCTTGTTTTCTCTCTATACTCTTAAATTGTATTGTAGTCGTATTAATAAATGAGTATGTGCTTGTATATTTTTAAATATTTTTTTCCAATATTCCATAATAAATAATTAAAAATTATTGCATCAAATTGTAAATATTACACAATATTTACATACTTCTAAGAACATACACATACCATAACATATGTATATAAATATTGTATGTACACATGTCGGTAGACAAAACAATTTATTTTATCGATACTTAATTTTCTTCAGATTATATAAATTTCTTTTAACTGATATTGCACTGTCTGGCTATGTTATCTTTTGAAGATAAATTATAATACCTTTGTACACATAGGTACAATACGTTTAAGCGAACAAATGATATAATAAATTGCTATCGCAATGGGAAAAGGTTTTGTTAATTTTTTCTCTTTACACTTTTGTATATGATCACGTTTGATAAAAGCAAAAAAAAAACAAAGTTACTATAATCGTTGGTCTTAGTTGTTATAAAAGTAAATTTTGTTTACAAACAATTTATGATAGATATATGTACTTATTTGTACTAATAAATTTTTCGAGAAATTTTTGTTTCAATTAATGTGCCTTAACATTTGAATTATTATCAAACTTAGACCATATTGAATAAATCTATTAAAATATTAGTATAATAATAAAGTTCAATTAATTTAGATTATTTGCTTGGTATTATACAAATTTTAAATATTTTCATGTTTGAAGATTAATGCCCTGAAAACTATTACTACTGACAAACATAAAATTCAGCTTTAAAAGCACAGGCAATCCAAACAGTAACTTCAATTCGAAAAGTTCAGTAAATTCGTCGATTCGAAATTGTTTCAACACATTAACGACGAGTAAAGAAACGCCATCCAATCAACAGTTTATTATTTATATATAAGTTAGTCAACAAAAAAAAACCGTCTGTGGCATTTTCCAACAGATGGAGGTAAAAAAAATAATTTGACAGTTACCACCAGTCGCATTAATAGCTGTCTTCCATTGGGAAATTTTTGCTACTCACAAGTACTTCTAGCTACTCTCAGCTACTCTTACTAATACAAATGGGTAGATCGCTTAAGTAGTTACGCATACAATTTACGGTAGGGGGATTTTAGTTACCGAAATGAAAATAGATAGCTTAGCTTGTTTGTTGGTTATGTTGAAGTGAATTTATCAAATTCAAAGGTTGTACGAAACACATTCACTTCACTTCACGTTGACATGCTGAATAAACTCAGTATTGTTGTTGACTATTTTTAGGTTATATTTTACTTCTGTCAGTCAAATTTGCGTTCAATTGGGCATCTACGCCCAAATACTTGAGAGTAGCAAAATTTTCCCAATGGAAAACAGCTAAGAAGACTCTTAGATTATAGAAGAACTGGATAGGCTTCTACACAAAAAATTTTGTCCAAATTTTTTCCAGAATACATTCTTAAGAATGCACACACTTGCAAAATAACCTTTCACGAGACACTTCACATTCTAAAATAGAAACTTCCTATTTGCTGTCGTAACGAATAAAACTATTTATGCAAATGTATGAATTTATACTGAATTGTTCGTAAATTAATTAAAATTTAATAAAACCACACTTAAACTTTCATTTCGCATTAATTATCTAAATGTAAACCAAAGTATGCAATCATTTTGGTATGCGACCATTTCATGGAGAATTGCGTAATTTAAAACTCTCCGAAAGTCTACAAAATTGAGGCGCTTGATATAAACCTAAGATACAATTGTATTTAATACCAGAAAACTGGAAAAAAATAAATATTGCCGTCTGTCGTGTTTAAATTTTATTTTTGTTTGCAATAAGTGAATTAAAATGAATATAATATTATGCTTTTAGAATTCAATAAACTTCTATTACGAAAATTAAATGTCAGTGGGTGTCATGTCTACATAAAAAAATCTACACAAAAGTATGCAAGCATTATGATTGCTCGCCTCTTTTGTAATAATTTATACAGAAAATTACGTATATATCGCAAAAATCTAACGTACGGGCCTATCCAGGTATTCTTTAATTAAAAAGTAACACTTAATGCTTTGTATAGCGGAAAATTTTACTGAAATTGGTGAAGTATATCAAAATATATTCAAGTTCAAAAACAGACCAGAGTAAAGAGAAAATTCGCTATATTTTACAATACCACTTCGATAAAGGTAAAAACGCATCGCAGGATTGTGAATAAATTTGTAGGATTTATGGTGAAGGCGATGCATCCAAAATTACCGAAAAAAAGGTCACACCAAAAATTAAAGAAAAAAGGCATATCAGCAATTAATTTGCAAAAGGCTGGGCCCAAAAAGGAACTCGATGTTTGACAAAACCATTTGCAAAAGGCTGGGCCCAAAAAGGAACTCGATGTTTGATTGACTCATGAATTGAGTGTGAAAAATAAAATTGACCCACTTAATATCTGCTATACGCTGCCGAAGCGCAATGAAATCGAGCCATTTCTGAAGTGAATCATAATTGGCGATGAAAAAAGAACGAGAATTTCGTTCGAAAGAGATCATGGAAAATGCGAAATGAACGATCACAAACAATTTCAAAGCCATGATTGATGGTCAATAAGGTTATCGTGTTTATATGATGGGACTGATGTCAGCTTCAGCTAATTTAGTAAATAATTCATCAATAAATGTAATAAATTTTTTGACTATTTACTATGCCATATAAATTCAGAGCTGTAATGAGCGAAATATTTCGACCTCTCAGAGTTGATACTATTATATATGCGCAAGGCGGTTATCTATCCTTGAATGAGCCTTAGTTATACAAAGATAGATGGCAATTAAACTCAGATTTATCAACAAACACTATTTTCTCCCATTTTTGTGGAAAATTTTGCAGAAAGTGAATTGCATATAATTTACGTTGCTCCTCTATTGTGCTTATAGAACGATCTATATTTTTTGGAAGCATTTTATAATGATATTCGTAAAGCTATCGATGCGTTAAAAAATACTTTATTTTTGTGTTCAAAAAACTTCATCTTGATTTGTTTTAACGTACTGCATGAATTTTCTTCTATTACTTTTTCAATCTCATTTAATTTCTTCTACCGCCATGATTATCGTTTTGCCTTCTTTATAATATTTTATTAGTATCTGCTTTTTATCTAAACTAATTTTACTATATATTCCTCTTCGGTGTCCTCTACGACGAGGCAATCAAGTTAGATCAAGTTAGACTTTTTCTATGAGTCGAATTCACCGACAATTATGTCCATTAAGAGAACTTGTGTTATTAATTTGTTTGCTTATTTCCTCGCTTGACGTGTTTGAAAATGCTCATTTGCGAGCAAAAATTATGTTAAAACGAGAATATTTTTTTTTCAAAAACAAGATTACTGCGATTGAATTTAAATCTTTACGATATTTATTTTCCGAAAAGATTCATTGAATATTGCACATCTCGACCGAATAAATTACATTCATTTTGAATGCTTTAACAGAAATCTAGTATTAACTTTATCGAATTTTTTTCTCCTCGAACAGTTTTGGGTCCATGCTGCAAATGCTCATAAATATTCAGAAGTACATTTACAAGTGCGGATAAATAGCATTTCCATCCTTTCACTGCTGTAAGCAGCTCTTTCACTAAATCTCAGCCAAAAAAAAAAAAAACTATCGGACTATGTACATAAACCATTTTTCGATGAGCCATAACAGGTGCTCATTGAATCTCTATAAACTCATAGTTGTAAACATAAAATGTCATAAGGGAAATCAAATATTTACATTTACGAATATAATTCATAACGTAAGATTATGTTATACACGTAAAATGACTGATGTAGATACTTCACTCGTTTATAAGCGCAATTTTCACAGAAGACGTCTTGTCTGTACACGATTGAGTATATATTCCAATCGATGTGTCTACAATCATCAGAATTTTTAGAATAATAAATACATAAGTACGTATTTATTTCAAATATTCACATTGTTATCAGAAATGTTTAAGAACATTTTTTTAAAAAATACACGACTGCTTTTCTGGGATGTTTTTACTCTATATTTTATGTCCAATTTATATACCATAAAACATATTTTTCTGATGAACATTTCATATATTTCATGTATAAAAAAGTCGTTTTATTAACAAAAAAAAATATTTCTCATTTTTTATTGATTTTAAAAATATTATAAAATATTTTTATGAAAGGTAAAAATTTCTTCGATTCGTTTAAGTTTAGTTATGAATTTAGTTGTTAATTGGTCAAAGAAAAATATATTCGTCATCAAAAAACATAAAAAGACTTTATTATCGAATCAGTATCGAAGATCAAAATGAATTTTGAACGAGCTCAATTTTTATAGTAGATTTTATGCTTTTAACACTGACAATATTTGAATAGAGAAAAATTCCTTTTAGTCGATAATTCATTTACAAATCAAATATTAGAAATTTCTTTCCGATTTTATTTCCCCCATTTACCTTAGTGAGCTGTAAAAAGAAATTTATCTTAATGCTAATTCATTTTATTCGTAAAAAAAAGAGAAATTTAAATTAAGGTAATAAGAAAAATGTATTTTCCTGTTGAATTTTTTCCCTACCATTTTGCTGATTGTTGTTGATTGCTTCGTTCTAATCTAATTTTTTTAGTCTTTTTCAAATTACCGATTAGAAAAGAAAACTTTATATTTAAATATATCATTTGAAATATGTTTTCTTATATTTTTCTAATAATAAGAAAAATAAATGCTCATTTCCTTAAGTAAGTTTTTTAAGAGTTTTTTTTGTAAATTAAAACTTATTCTAATAAATTAAGCTCTTATAAATTTACCCTAAAACTTTTACTATCAAATATCAAAGTTTTCCATTATAAAAATCCTCAATATTTTAGTATAATTTTATATAATTATTCAACCATTCATACACATACTATGAGAATACATATTTTATAATATTCTCTAAGTTCGAAAGTATATTATAATTTTATGATTTTATAATTAAGACATTTGCATAAGATTTTAAACTATACAAATGCTATTCATTCGATAATGAATTCATAAAATCTTCAAAAGATTAATATATCTTCCTGAAAATATAACCTTTTGGAAATTTTATGAAAATAATTTGAAAAGTTTTTTAAGTACAAAGAAAAGAAAACTTAAAATAGAATTTTTCAAAGATTAATTCAACAGCAAATCTTTTGGAAATCTATTAGTGTGAAAGTAAACTATAAAAATTAGTTTTAATATTTAAATTAAAATTTCCACTCCTATTTGAGTAAAAAAACTAAATATTAGAAATATAAAAATTCTATTTTAATTTATACACTAATGTTAACATAAATAAAATGTATATTTTGGAAAAGTTTTCGATAAAAAATAACAGCCTTCAATATGAGAGATTTTTTAATAGGATTAGTGCATTTTTAAATGGACCCTATGGCCATATTTAATATATCAAAATCTTCCGCTACTATTAAAGGTTTACAATGTATTCATGGAAAGATACACGTCTCAACGACGCTTGAAAATTATCCAATCAAAATATTCGCTCTTTTATTGCAACTTATCGAGCTAATCTTCAAATTTATGGCCGCCCTAATCAGCCTTGTGTGCTCGCTATTCATCGAACTGTGGAAAGTTTTGAACGCAATCTTTCTTTACATAATACTCAAATGCCATTAAGACCAAGATCCGGTTGAAGTGCCGAGAATATTGTATTGATGAAGACCCAAAAATATCGATTTCAAGGCGTTCTCAATATTTAAAAGTCGCTGACATAACAATATGGCGTATTTTATGGTTAGATTTAGACTTATATCCTTACAAAAATTCTTATCACACACGAATTGATGCCGTTGGATCATCGCAAACGCCGTGAAATTGCTGATTTTGCTCTGGAACAACTTGAAAATAATACTGATTTTTCTAAGAAAACCATCTTTTCAGATGAGGCGCATTTTCATCTCTCAAGATTGCTAAAGAAATAAAATTATCATTACTAGGCTCAAGCCAATCCATAAATAAGTCACGAGGGACCTTTACATTCTAAAAAAGTGATCGTTTGGTGTTGTTTATCATCGATCCTTATTTTTTTCAAGATAAGGAAGTATTTGTCGTTACTGTCAATGCTGAACGGTACAGATCAACGATGATAACGAACTTTTTGTAGCCCCAATTAGAAGATATATACGAGGTCTGTTTCAAAATTTATTTATTTATTTATGAATATCTATTTTGTCCCCTTCAAAGTAATCCCCACCAGATATTATACACTTGTGCCAACGTTTTTTCCAATCCTCGAAGCACTTCAAAAAATCATATTTTGTGATTTTGTTCAGCTCCTCCTTCGATGCCGTCTTTATATCCTCAGTCGTAGCGTAGCGTCATCCTTTCATGGTGCTCTTCAGTTTCGGGTACAAGAAAAGTCACAGGGGCCAGATCTGGGGAAGACGGTGGCTGTGGCATTATTAGTGTGTTGTTTTGGTCAAAAATGGTAAAAGCCAATTTTTGTTCTTCCACAAATCCGGGAGTTTCTTGCGGATTGCTTCATTCAACTTGTGCATAACTTACAGGTAATATTCCTTATTGATCGTTCTACTCTGTGGCAAGAACTCATGATGCACCACGCTCCTGCAATCGAAGAAAACTGTACGAAAAACCTTCACATTCGACCGAACTAGGCGGGCTTTTTTCTATCTTGGCTCGTGCGGCAGCTTCCATTGGGATGATTGAGCTTTGGTTTCAACGTCATGACCATAAACTCATGATTCGTAACCAGTTATGACCCTCTAGAGCAAATTTGGGTCATCGCGGACAGAGTCCAACAGCTCCTTAGCAATGTTAATGCGATGCTGTTTTTGGTCGAAATTGAGAAAAAATAGAAGACGAGCCAAAACACGTGCAAGCAAAGCAGCTATCAAAAATTAACTGAACATTCGAAATGGCCGAACTTGTCGGCATAAGTGAGAGACATGATAACCAACATAATGCCACAAAAAATCGAATATAAGTAACCCGCGAAAATTCAAAATGCACGATACTTTTTGAACATACTTCGTATTTAACGACGCTACATACCACACAGCCCATGCCACAATCGATTTATTTAGTCAATAATTTTACAATGGAAAAGTCCTCTTTGGACTTTTTCTTGTGGGGTTATTTGAAATCATTGGTCTATGCCAGTAAACCAGCAACCGGATATATTGCATAAGATGGTCGTAAAATTGGTTCCATCGTATATGATGGATACTTCAAAATAAAATAATAAATTTTATTGTATCATATTTCTTTTTTGTTTTATTTGAAAAAAAAACATTTTACTCTTATTGAAAACCCCTGTAGTATTACGATAATTTTCTCTTTTTTTCATTATTGTTATTTGATAAGAAATATAATTTATTCGATTTTATAAATAGGCTCTAAAAAAATTAAATAATATTCATTAAAGAAGCTCTTAACGTAAATCCACAAAAAAAATGGAGTCGACAAATGAATCATGTCTCAGAGACTTTATATACAAATAAATACATCTTTATTATTAAAATAATTTTACTTATACTAGGTAATAATACAATATTAAATAATAAATTATAAAAAAAATTATTTTTCAGAGGGTAAATCAATGGCAACTGCATATGACTGTAAATTTATCGAAACGTCCGTTGGTATAAATCATAATGTTGATGAATTGTTAGTTGGACTTTTGTCACAAATTCGTCTCAAATTAGAAAATCCGGAAAAATCACGGTATATTTTCGAAATAAAAAAACCAAAATTTTTATATATTTAATATAATAACTGAAAAATTGACTAAAATTCATTTGCAGTGATTTATTCAGAAAAAGATCATCGCGAAAATCAAAACGACGTGCTTGTTCACCTCTAGGTGGCGCGGCAACTGCTTGCTTGACAGGTAGCGGTGGCACAAACCCAAGCACACCGCTTGGACAAGTTCAGAGCAATTTGATAACCGAATCCAGTACACCACCAGGAAGCGCACACAGCAGGTAATTAAATAGACAAAAATCCGTTTTTCGAATTTAAAAATTTCATTTTAAATAATTTTCTTTTCTTTTAATTATAGTCCTCGAAAATATCGTGGATCACGCACATCAGCCAGTCTTAAAGTGAAAGGATTACTCGGTCGTGTATGGGCAAGGGATTCAAAATCAAAAAGTTGCGAAAATCTTCACGTACTATAAATGGATGTAAAGAAATATATATCAACCCCCTATCAACATTTACAGTATATATTTTTATATATACTCTTATACATGTATATCCAGTATTCCAATAAGTTTAATAATAATAATTTTATTTTCCTTGTCTATATTACAAATTTGTTGGTTTTTTTTTCATTTCAATGTATTGAATTGTATTGTATTTATATTTGTTTAATTATAAAAAAAATTATATTTAATAGAGTTTAAGTAAATGTAATAATTTTTTTATACTTGAAAGAATTATATAATTGAATATATTTTAAGCATTTTATACCCCTTATAAATAAATATCTATATGTATATACAATAATAATAAGCGAATTTGTAATATATTTTCATTTTGTAATATGGTATTATATTGTAGTTCAATAATTATATATTTGAAAATTCGTAATAATTTTTTTGTATTTATTTTATTTTATTTTGGTTTTTCAAATTATTAGTTCAATTTGTTTTACTATTATTTTTGCTTATCTTCCCATTATGATTCGAGTTAATTTTCTATAATTCAAATTGTGTTATTCATTTTTGAGAAATTAGGTTTTGGATTATTTTTAGAGATTTTTTGTAAATCTTTTATAAAAAAAAGTTTAATATTTGGTTTTTTTAATTGTTTTATTTATTTTTTCTATCATCCAATTTGTTCATTGGAAAGTAAAAACCTGAACAAAACACCCTTAAAATTCAGATTCTAATAAAATTTCTACTTAATTATACTTTTGCCATTATGTAAAATATACATTTTCATATTTAAGCGGTTGCCATAAGCACTCTTCCAGGATTTGATCCTTTTGAAGTAACGTTTAATAATGCACTTTTCACACATTTTTAATTGCAATTTTGCCATTACTTGATGAATTTTGATTTTTAAATGTTTTAAAGTTTAAAAATTATCAACAATAATGGGGGTTTTTTTTTGTATAAATTTACAAAAAAAAAACTCTAACGGCGTCAAATCACATGATCTTAGAGGCCAATTGACATCAACAAATCTGGAAACTATGTGTATGTGTTCTGGTAACTTTTTTTCGAAATAACACCAAATTTTCTTCGGTTATGTGGTTTTTTAATCTCGTTTCGTTAAAATTGCATATCTTTTAGATTAAAATTATTTAGTTTAGATTTAAAAGAAGTTTCACATAATATGGCAATAGCCCACAGAATTGACGGTAACAATTTGTTCTTCAATGACACCTTCGAACCAAAATACATACTAGATAATCATTTATTTTAAATATCAAGACTTTTTTATAGTTAATTATAAAGTTTTAGAGCCCAATATATGGCAATTTTGCTTATTGACGTATTCAAACAAGCAAGAACTAAGCCTTATTGCTGAAGAAAACTTTTAAAAGTTAAATTTTTGTAGTTGAAGTTTTTATATAATAATTTTTTATATCAAATGGCAAAGTCTTTTCTTTACTAAATAAATATTTATTTTTAATGGCATATTTTTTTATTAAAAACTATTAAATAGAAAGGCTATTATACTTTCCAAAATATAATATGGATAATCTCTTATTTAATTAATTTCATAGTGATTTAGCATTTATTTAAATTCAATCATTATTAAAAATAATCTCTTATTTTAAAATTTAATAAACAGATATTTATTTTAATAGTATTATTGTTTTATACAAATAAACACATATATATATATACCTTTTCTCAATATTTATTAATTGACAAAATTTATTATATATTTTCGAAATATTTGGGTCCAGTAAATTTACTTCAATAACAATACACAAACATATAAAATATGTTATAATTCAGAATATAAATAATATTAATAAATTTTTTTCCAAAAAATACTATATAGAAATTTAGTAAAGTCAAAATAATATAATTAATCTGTAATAAAATATAGATATTTAAATACAATAGAATCTACACGAAAAGTGAAAGAAAAAAATGTCCCCTTCATATTTTTAATAAACAGATTTAGATAGAAATCATTTACCCTAATCACTACATAAGAATATATTGCAAAATTAAGTAAATTTCATTAATAATACTATATACATATAATAAAGATAACTATTTAATCATATAAACATTTATATAATTATTATATTAAATATGAAAATTAACTACGATATACAATATATATTATTCGTAAAATAGTATGCCCGATTTATATTTACATTTTTAAAAAAATATCTATAAAATTTTATGTACGTATTCGAATATACTATATTTTCCCTAATTACATAATCGTCAGTAGATAAAAATTTTGAATAAATAATTGTTTTTAAAAAAAATTTTTTATCAACTACACTACCACAAGTGAAATAACTCACATATTATAGCGCCCATATAAGCCGCAAAAATAATAACAAAAAATACTGAAAATATTGTACATCTTATGAACCACAAGATAACCTTATATGAATAGATATTTTTCTTTCAAATCAGTTCAATAAAATATTATAAAGATATATATGTACATACGTGTATAAAAAAAAAACCACTAAGTTATCCAAAATAATGTGCCTTTTTATTTTCAACGAAACATTTTTTTATTACGAATTCCTTTAAATTATTTTTTAATATTCCTTTTTTTAAATTTTATTTAATTATTTTATTAAATAATTGTTAGAGAACAAAAAATATTTGTACATTATAAGATACAAAAAAAAAGAAGTAGAAATCGATTATATTATAATATGAAATAGAAAATAAATAATTAATTCCTAAAATCAATAAAACGCCGCCCATTAGAAATTTATTAAGAAAATTAAGAGTAGAATTTTCAAAGAAAAACTATTTCAAATATTTTAATTGAAATTTAAATAAGAAATTTGTAAATTTAATTATTTGTGATTTTTTTTTTTATATACGAGTATATAAATTTACCGTAGTATTATTAAAAATAATATAAATAATTAACGAGATGTGGTAAAAAAATAATGTGACTGAATAATTTGATCTGTTTTTGGAACAATATTATTTTTATTTTATAGATCAATGTTGTTGTCCTGCAAAATAATTAACTTAGATATTTATATCTCGGTGGAGGCTTTGTTTTCGGTCCTCGTATTAGTTCCGAAAGCATTCAACTGCAATCGCTTTAAGGGCCTCGGCTACATTTCTTTAAATGTTATCGACAGTATCAAGATGATGTGGAAAAAATACGCACATAGCCTAAGATCACATGAACATTTGGTATTGCGAACCACAAAAGTAGCGGTTTCCGTTCAAAAGTTCGTTGATCCTTCCGATTGACTTCTGTTCAATCGTGAGGTTTCTTGGCACCGCCGTCTTTAGCTTCTCAGCTATACACGTTTTTATGGATCGAAAGTACTAAGATGATATTTTTTGAAGTGGTTTTTAATTATTGGGAAACAAAAAAATAAGCACATGGACTAAGATCACATGAATATTTGGTATTCAGAACCACAAAAGTCGCGGTTTCCGATCAAAACGTGTTGATTCTTCGTGAGATTTTTTGGCACCATCACCTTCAGTACATCGGTTATACACCTTTTTATACTATCGACAGTACCAAGATGATATCCTGAGAACTACAAAAGTCGAGGTTTCCGATCAAAGCTCATTGATCCTTTTGATTGACTTCAGTTCAATCATGAGGTTTTCTGGTACCACCACCTTAAGCTCCTCGATTATACACCTTTTTATGAATCGAAGGTACTAATATGACTTTTTTTAAGTGGTTTTTAGTTATTGAAAAACAAAAAAATAGGCACATGGACTAAGATCACATGAATTTTGGTATTGAGAACCACAAAAGTCACGGTTTCCGATCAAAGCTCATTGATCCTTCTGATTGACTTCAGTTCAATCATGAGGTTTTTTGGTACCACCGCCTTTAGCTCCTCGGTTATATACTTTTAATGGATCGAAATTACTAAGATGATATTTTTTGAAATGGTTTTTAGTTATTGGGAAACAAAAAAATAAGCACATGGACTTGGATCAGATAAATAGGTGGGCTTGAGAACCATAAAAGTCACGGTTTCCGATCAAAACGCGTTGATTCTTCGTGAGATTTTTTGGCAGCATCACCTTCAGTATATCAGTTATACACCTTTTTATACTATCGACAGTACCAAGATGATATTCTGAGAACCACAAAAGTCGAGGTTTCCGATCAAAGCTCATTGATCCTTCTGATTGACTTCAGTTCAATCATGAGGTTTTTTGGTACAACCGCCTTTAGCTCCTCGATTATACACCTTTTTATGAATCGAAGGTACTAATATGACGTTTTTTTAAGTGGTTTTTAGTTATTGGGAAGCAAAAAAATAGGCACATGGACTAAGATCACATGAATTTTGGTATTGACAACCGCAAAAGTCACGATTTCCGATCAAAGCTCGTTGATCGTTCCGATTGATTTCTGTTCAATTGTGAGGTTTTTTGGCACCACCGCCTTTAGCGCCACGATTATACACCTTTTTATGAATTGAAGGTACTAATATGACTTTTTTTAAGTGGTTTTTAGTTATTGGGAAACAAAAAAATAGGCACATGGACTAAGATCACATGAATTTTGGTATTGACAACCGCAAAAGTCACGATTTCCGATCAAAGCTCGTTGATTGTTCCGATTGATTTCTGTTCAATTGTGAGGTTTTTTGGCACCACCGCCTTTAGCGCCTCGAATATACACCTTTTTATGAATCGAAGTTACTAAGATGACTATTTTTAAGTGGTTTTTAGTTATTAGGAAAAATATAGGCACATGGGCTAAGTAAATAAGGGGGCTCGGAAACCGCAGAAATCCATTTTTTTTTCTCAACAAAAAACTTATTGCTGGAGGTGGCCGTATGATAGTGGAGTTGTCCGTATGATTTCTGAGTTTTTCATAGCCACCTTTATAAAAATAAGTCCTTTGTAGAACTAACTCCCTAAAAGTTTCAACATTTCCATCAGTTTTTAATGTTGAAAGCCTTTCTGAGTAAAGTTCAAAGAATACTTTATGCCCCCAAAATACATGTGCTCTTGATAAGAAATGTTCCCCATGTGATCGTTGTAACTTTTTGTAAGTTAAAATCAAGGATTCACCAAGGTTGACACAAAATTTTGCTACTCCAAATTTCGTTATTCCATTTTTCATAACACATTTCAAAAAACAACTTCACCTACCGTGGTGCTTTTAAAGGTGGCATACTTGGTTGAAGTCCGAACTGTTACCAGATCACTTTCAGTACTGCCCCAGTCGCATTACTCTTCTGCCACAAAATATCGTATTTATTTGAATCAATTTATTAACAAAAAAGAAGGAAAAAAAACACCAATTAAAATTACATATGTAAATCTCAATGAGAAATTAATCTAAAATGTTTTTTTGTTATTTTCGAATATAATAAATTAATTGATTTATTGAAATAATATAATAATATCTTTGAGTTATTGTATTTCCCTTTAGATAACATGAAAATATCCAAAATTAAATACTAAAAACGGCTAGTATCTAATGCGGAGTTAAGCAAAGCAATAATTAAATATATATGTAAATAAAAAATTATTTCGAAATTATTTACTTTTAAGAGAATATAATAATTCTATGAAAAATCTTGTAGATATTTTGCTGTATTCATAAAACGAAAAGGATTTTGTTTCAAATACAATATATATATTTTTTTTTGTATAAAAAATATATGAAAAAAATTTAAATAAAATAAAATGTAAACAAATATTCAATTTATATTTAATGCAAATAATGTATATATTTATATGGCTTTTGAAATTGTTTGAAAAAAATCATTCAAATATTTTGCATTAGTGCGCTATTTATAGAAAATATATTTAGTTTATATTAATAAAAAGAAAATACAATTTAATAAATTATGCATTCAAATTTAAAGCTAAATAAAGTTCGGAAATTCGGGTTACTTTATCGAATATGGAGCTAATATCTGTAATTGCAGTAAAAAATTATTTTGTATTAAATTATGGAAAATTCTGACAAATCATATTTATTTATATCCTAATTGGAATTTCTATAGCTAACAATAATTTTAAAAGAAATTTATTTAAAGAAACTATAAAAATCAAAAATTATCGACAGTAAAATTATCTTATTCTGAAAGTCTTTTCGATTTATTAAGAAACGAATTCTGTTTGCTTGTATGTTACGTAACTGAAACAAGAGCCAGAAGCCATTTTGTAACGCCATATGTGACCATGAGGCAATTTGGCGACATCTTTAATAAAACTGGTCGAACAAAAGTTGAAGGGAGCCATTAGAAGTGGTTAAATTTTATTGAGTATATTAGATTGTTTTCAAGTTTAGGCAAAAAAAATTTGTCATAGCGCTCAGAATTGACAGTAACAGATTTTATTTCTTAATTTTCAAAAATATACCGGTCAATAATGCCTTTAGACCAAAATACACACAAGATAGTTACTTTTCGTTGATATAATGACTTCTCCACAGTTACTAGTGGGCTTTTAGGAACGTATAAATGACAATGTTCCTTATTATAAATTTATCCGCCGAAAAAATTATAAATTTTTACCATAGATTTTTTCAGTAAAAATTTTCGGTTAAAGTTTACCGTAAAAATTTTGGGTAAACATTTTAGCTAAAAATGTTTGCATAAAATGTTCTGTAAAAATTTTCGGTAAAAGTTTTCATAAAAATTTTCAGTAAAATTTTTTAGTAAAAAGGTTCGGTAAAATATTCGGTCAAAATTTTCGGTAAACTTTTTTGGCAAAAATTGTCGGTAAAAGTTTTCAGTAAAAATTTTCCGTTAAAATGTTCGGTAAATATTTTCCATAAACTCTTTCGGTAAACATTTTAGGGAAACAATTTCGGTGAAAATTATTTGTAAAAATTGTCGGTTAAATTTTTTGATAAGAATTTTCGGTAAAAAATTTTGGTAAACATTAGTCGGTAAAAATTTTTGGCAAAAATGTTCGGTAAACATTTTCGGTAAAAATTTTCGGTAAACATTTTGGGTATTTTCGCTAAAAAATTTTAGGTAAAAATTGCAGGTCAAAATTTTAAGTAAAAATTTTCGGTTTTTTCAGTAAAAATTTTCGTTAATAGTTTTCGGTAAAAATATTCGGTAAAAATTTTCAATAAGATATTTCGTTCACATTTTTGGTAAAAATTTTCGGTAAAAATATTCGGTAAAAATATTCAGTAAAAATTTTCCGTAAAAATTTTCAGCAAAAATGTTCGGTAATTGTTTTCAGTAAACATTTTTGGTAAAAATTTTCGGTAAAAATTTCAGGTCAAATTTTTCGATAAGAATTTTAGGTAAAAATTTTCGTTAAACATTTTCGGTTAACATTTTCGGTTAACAATTTCGGTAAACATTTTCGGTGAACATTTTCGGTAAACATTTTTGGTAAAAATTTTTGGTAACAATGTTCGGTAAAAATGTTCGGTAAACATTTCCGATCAATATTTTCCGTAAAAATGTTCAGTAAATGAAATCTTCCACTTTTCTATTTCTAAAGTTTATTTCTCCACATGGTTAAAGATGTTACATGCCATTTGGTCAGCAAATCCACAAAGTTCAGAATTTCAGTGTTTTCTTAGATACCAGGATGACCTGGACCCCAATGCAACCCAACAATTTGGTTGATCAGTAACCAATGCCGAATATAGTTGAGAACTGAACTCTTTTGATATAATTTTCAAATATGAAATTTTTGGCTTTTAATTACTTGAGTTCATATTTTATATTAAAAAATATATTCCATTCATAAAATGTATACATAAAACTCCTTTTTAATCCTATTTAAAACCGTCCCAATTTTAGAATAAATCAAATTCGTTGCTCGGCATAGTCAATTTATAAAACAGTTTAAACTATACTTAGATGTCGAACTATCTACTCAAACAATTGTCTAATATATTCAATCACTTTTTCAGAATTTTATAGATTATAATAATTTAAGAAAATTATTTTTCTAAAAAACACACAAATTACAAACCGAAACCATAATTCAAATAGTAAACTACCATTAATTGGGATCAATTTACAATAAACTGAAAGAAGAAATTTATTGGAAAAATTAATGCATATTAATTGCATACAGCAATAAAATTATAAATATATATATACACCTAAGCATATACACACACATATATTGTATATATATATTTTGTCGTATATGTTTGATGTTTTTTTTTTGTGTTAAATGTTGTCGTCTCCCTTTGAATTATTTTTAAATCTTGATGTTAATGCTATTATCATAACTATGACTAGTATTATTATTATTATAATTATTAATATTATTATTACTATTACTACTATTATTATTAAAAATATTATCAATAATCTCTAGAATATGGCTACGGTTCACACAAAAAATTATAGAGGACTATATATGTTTGAATAGTAATGAATACTTCCTAACCGAATTAATTGTTCGTAAAATAAATATTCCAATTTGCTAAAATATTTAATTAGACCACAATAGTGAAGAATTTCATATATTATATGTATAACATCGGATAACCAATACCTTGATGAATGTTTACCTATTTTTTGGGATAGTCTAAGATCTACACTAAAGAATTTAAGCATTTGTTTTTTTAAATTAAAAAGAAAAATTATGGAATATTTTCTTTTTGTTAGTTTATTTAAATAAAACCAGAGATTAATCAAACACTATTTGTATAAAAAAAAATTTGCAATTTTTCGATTATATTTTTCAAAGATTTATTAAAAATAACTATAATCTATTGTAAAGTGCATACGTTAATATACTACAATATATTACAAACGCAATGGAAAATATGAAAAAACACAAACTTTTTACTTTCATTAAATTTAAATTTAAATAATTCAGAAAAAAGATTTGAATATTTTTCAAAATTGCACATTGGAATTTAATAAATGCATTAAAAAAATTTCGATGAAAATTAATTATTTATGCATTAGTAGAAATTGTTAAAAAAAAAATTATGGAATCAATTAGAATATTGTATAAGTGCTAAGCGAATAAATTAATTTTGAAATTAATCAGTTCATTTAAATAGTTCTTAAAACAATATTCTTTTATGTGTAACAGAAGAAATTAATATAATAGAAGATTATTTAAATTTAAAAAATATATACTGTTTATAAATTTTGAAAAAAAATATAAAAATTGATTTGTCATAAATAATTGATAAAGAACGGATAATAAGAAAATGTTATAATAAATTTTCAAAATAGATTATATTTAAAACTAAATTAAAATTTGAAATTGAATTTATTAATCGCGTCAATAAATATATCATCACGAATAATAAACATACACATATATAAAAAAAACATATAAACGGAAATTTTATGAAAATATATTATATATTATATAAATATACATCAGATAATAAATACCCTGATCGTTTTGTAATTTGTATTGAATATATAAATATATATATATATTCATATATAAAAATAAATAAAATTTAATACAACTAAATGAAGGAGTTCTTTTATTATATAAATCTTACATGCATAAGAAAACTTATGTAGAAGGTGTGACAGAACACTAATAAGACTGGTAGCACTGAGAATAATCTGGCAACAGTGCGGACTTGTTGTATTCCTTAGTCCCTCTTAAGTTGTGTTGCGTAATTTCGAGTAATGGTGTGCCATCAAATTTTGTGTTACGATTGATGAATTCGTGGGTTTGACTTACGAAATGTAGCAATGAGCCTATGACATATAAGGAGCACAAGTTTTTCTGTGACATAAGGCATTTTTTGAGGTTTTTGAACTAGTAGAAGACGTCCCTTGGTCAGGAGAATCATCAGTAAAGAAAACTGATTAATATGTGGAACTTTTTTTTATAAAAGAATCATTGGAAGGTTATGAAAAAAAAGATCACAATCAACGTGTTTTGTCGAATAAAAAGATTTACCTGATCAAAGTCCGTGTAACTTTTTTGTTCCTCAAGAACGAAAATCACATCATTTTGGTACTGTCGATAAGATTTAAAAGATTGTGACAGAAAAGCTGTAGGCGATTCGAGATGAAGTTTTTCAGCCCTGCTATGAAGAGTATAAATAACGACTCCACCGATATACGAGGTCTGTTTCCAAAGTATCGCAAATTTTCAATTTCCGCGGATTACGTATATTCGATTTTCGATTTTTTTTATGGCATTATGTTGGTACTTATGTCTCTCACCTATGACGACAAGTTCGGCTATTTTGAATGTTCAGTAAATTTTTGACAGCTGCTTTGCTTTGGCTTATCTTCGATTTTTGCCCATTCCAAAAAAGGGATCAAAGAATCTGTTTCGGGAACAAGAAAAAGTCACAGGGTGCCAGATCTGGGGAATACGGTGGCTGTGGCATTATTAGTGTGTTGTTTTTGGCCAAAAATTAGCGCACAAGCAACGATGCGTGAGCAGGGGCGCTATCATGATGCAAAATCCAATTTTTGTTCTTCCACAAATCCGGGTATTTCTGACGGATTGCTTCGCGCAACTTGCGCATAACTTGCAGGTAATATTCCTTATTAACCGTTCTACCCTGTGGAAATAACTCATGATGCACCACGCCCCTGCAATCGAAGAAAACTTTAAGCTAAACCTTCACATTCGACCGAACTTGGCGCGCTTTTTTCGGTCTTGGCTCGTGCGGCAGCTTCTATTGGGAGTCATAACCATAATTCGTCACCAGTTTTGACCCTCTGGAGCAAATTTGGGTCGTAGCGGACATAGTCCAACAGCTCCTTAGCAATGTTAATGCGATGCTGTTTTTGGTAGAAAATTTCTTTTCTATCACAACTCGTACAGAAAATTTGATTTGAAAATTGTGCTTATGAAATTCAAATTATTTTTGTGCATTTTTTTACAGAATATTTATTTTAACTCACCAGTATTGGCCAAAATATAATTTACAAAAAAATCATTATTATTTTCATGATATTGGGTTTTCCTGAAATTAATTACGTTGTTTCCCAACAGAGGACTTAATTGTATTTTTTCACAACCAACTTCACACTTAAGCCGAATAATTATATGTATTTTGACAGCTGACATAGTAGCGGCTTGCTTGTGATAAAATTTGATTGATTCTGCAACAGTAGTTTTTGGTTGATACCCTTTTAAATATGGAAAGTGAAAAACAGCATTTTCGGCATATTTTATTTTTTACTATAGAAAAGATAAAAATGCTGTTCAAGTAAGAAAAAAAATTATCCTATGTGTATGGAGAAGATGTGTTAAATGAGCGACAGTGCCAAAACTGATTTGCAAAATTTCGATCCGGCAATTTTGATCTCGAAGATGCACCACGTTTTGGAAGGCCAGTTGAAGCTGATGATGACACAATAAAGGTATTAATTAATGCAAACTGGCGAATAACAACTCGTGAGATCACTAAGAGATTAAATTTATCGAATACGACCGTTGATGATCATTTGAAACGGCTAGGTTTTATCTCAAAGATCAACATAACATATGAGTTCCTCATCTTCTTACGGAAAAAAATTTGTGCCGTCGCATTGACGTTTTTGATTTGTTTCTCAAACGCAAAGAAAATTATCTATTTTTGAAGGGTATCATCACTGGGGATGAGAAATGGATTGTTTACAACAATGTTAAGCGCAAAAGATCCTGGAGTAGAAAAGATGATCCCGTTGAAAGCGGGTTATGCTATCATTAAAAAAAAGGTTATGCTATCTGTTTGGTGGGATTTCAAAGGAATCGTTTATTTTGAGCTTCTACCGAGCAACACAACGATCAATTCTGAAGTGTTCTATCTTCAGTTAGACAAATTGAAGAATTTACTTAAAGAAAAAAGTAATTCCTTCAATTTGTCTAACTGAAGATAGTACCTAGGTATAGAAAAATAGGAAAGGTATAGTGTTCTAACAGGACAATGTGAAACCACATACAAGTTTGACCACTCCGGAAAAGCTTTTAGAGCTTGGATGGGATATACTGCCACACCCATCATACTCTCCAGACCTAGCACCTTCCGATTATCATTTGTTCCGGTCTCTACAAATTTTTTTAGGTGGTAAAACGTTTAATTCAAATGACGAGGTCAAAAATCACTTGGATCAGTTTTTTGCCAGCAAAGAACAATAATTTTATGAGCGTGGAATCATGCTACTGCCAGAAAGATGGCAAATTGTATTGGATCAGACTGGACAATATTTAATTGAATAAAATATTAATTCACTATAAGAAAATCGTCTTTCATTTTATAAAAAAAAACCAATAACATTTCGTAAGTGACTGTTATTTTTGTTTCTAGGCATGTACATCGACTACATTTGCAGCGACTTTGTGAATATATTGAAAATGTACTCTGCAATTTGTTTGTATATATTATCCTAAAAAATATATTATATTATAAGTGCTCAATATCCAAATATATGTGAGGGAAAGTTGAAATTATTGAAAAAATAAATATAATCGATTTAACATTATCAACAGCATAAGTTTGCGTAAAAACAAAAAAATTGATCTCTAATAGTTGTTAATTATATTTAAAATAAGTTTTTTTTTGTAATTGTAATAACTAAAAATATTTCAAAGTAAATAATATTTGTAAATTATGGAAATATTTATGTTGAATTATTCATCATACAGTAAATGCAACCCAAAAGCGAAAAACGGTCGAATTGTTTGTATGATAGAATAGCTTTTATTAATAAATGGTATGTGCCTCGACTAATGGTTTGTGTCTTTTATATAAAAAAAATTTCATTACGTTAAAATGTACTAACCGTAGCGAAAAATAAAAATAGATTTATTTAGTATATGATAATTTGCTCAAAATATTTACATAATTATTTGATTACCATTAAATAATGATATTATTTCATTTCTCTAATAAACCCTACAAATGCAAAACATCGCACATTTTTACAAATATGTATATTGGAAAAAAAAATCAAAATTATAAAATATTAAATTTACAATATACTATAATATAAATATATAATATATAATTATAATTAAATTATATTATTTTAAAAGAATTTTATGGAATAGTTGTATGTATATGGTATATATGGTAGCCCTGATATGGTGTGCGCAACACCCACTTTATATCTGATTGGACTGACATTTGCCGTGTCAAAGCAAATTACATCTGTCAGACGAATAAATCGGAAAGCTCAAGAACAGATAAGAAATTCACGGTAAAATGGTAAGTTGCCCATAGTAGAATCAAATATCAAAAACATGTATCCTTGGAGAGAATCGTCGAGTAGCAATTCAATGTTTCGAAAGGATGAAATGGTAAATTTAAAATAGAAATGGAATTTTTTTATATGGTGATAGGGTCAATTTGGGTGATTGCTTAGTGTCTACTTGTCTTATAAATTGCTTATTAAATTCTCTTCTCAATTTAAATATTATTATTTATAGTCTAAAATATTTCAAATATTATTTTGTTTCTTCAGAGTGGATTTGACGAGCAGGATAAACTGCTCGGTGAATCAATCACGACAGTGCGGACGCAAGCTTTCCAAATGCGTCGATGTCTTGATAAAAATCGGTTAATGGATGCATTAAAAAGTGCCACCACAATATTAAGTGAATTACGAACACCGAAACTCTCACCAAAAAGCTATTATGAGCTGTGTAAATAATTTTATAAATAAATATACAATAATAGTGAACTAATGAGAATGATGATAATTATTTTGTTTCAGATATGGCCATTACAGATGAGCTGCGACATCTGGAATTATATTTATTGGACGAATTCCAAAAAGGACGCAAAGTAGACGATTTATATCAGTTAGTCCAATATGCAGGAAATATTGTACCTCGTCTGTATCTTCTGATAACAGTTGGAATAGTGTACATTAAAACGAATAGTGCGCTAAGAAGAGGTATTTTAAAAGATTTGGTGGAAATGTGTTGTGGTGTTCAACATCCCTTAAGAGGTCTATTTCTGCGTAACTATTTACTACAATGCACACGAAACATTTTACCTGATGTGGTAACCGTGGCTGATGAAAATGAAGGAACCGTTTTGGATGCTATAGACTTTATTCTTATGAATTTTGCTGAAATGAACAAATTGTGGGTTCGAATGCAACATCAGGGACACTCTAGTGAAAAGTCTAGACGAGAAAAAGAACGCGAGGAGCTTAAGATATTAGTAGGGACCAATCTAGTCCGTCTATCACAGTTGGAATCTGCCACTCTCGACACTTATCAAAAACTTATACTACCAGGCATTTTAGAACAAGTTGTGAGCTGTCGAGATGCTATTGCACAGGAATATTTAATGGAATGTATTATACAGGTATGATGTATTTAATATCGCCAATTGTTAATCGATCATTCTAATAATTATTTGTCCGATAAACTTACTACATAGGTTTTTCCTGATGAATTTCATCTACAAACTCTTGATCCTTTTCTCAAATCATGTGCTCAGTTGCATTCAGACGTAAATGTTAAAAATATAATTATATCATTAATTGATCGATTAGCTGCTTATAATCAAAGAAATGAAAAAGTACTTTTGTTATAATAAATAATACAATTTACAATGTACCAAGAATTAAAAATATATTTATTAGACTTCTACAAGCGGAGAAGAAGGTGCAGCTGCGATACCAGTAGAAGTTCAATTATTTCAAGTTTTCAGCATTCAAATTGCGTATATTGTTCAAGTAAGTAATCCAAAGTTTTTTTTTTTTGTTGCTGTTTTGTATTCAATTAGAATTGTTTTTTAATTAATATTTTCAGACACGTACAGATATGCCATTGGAAGATACAGTCGCATTACAAGTTGCATTGGTAACCTTAGCCCAAAAAGTTTATCCCGATCGTGTAGACTATGTTGACAAAGTCCTGGAAACTACATCGCAAATTTTAGATCGACTGAACTTAAATAAGTTAGTTTTAGCTTATAATAAATATTAACTCAACAAATATAAAAAAATATTTTAATTGAATTTACAGCATTTCCCATACACTCACCGTAAATCAAGAGCTCTCCCGCTTACTTCGTATATGCATTGACTTCTACAATAACACATTGACGATAATTCAATTGAAAAACTTTTGTCCATTGTTGCAAAAATTCGATTACACTTCTCGTAAAGCGCTGGCCCTCTATATTGTTATGAATATTCTAGAAAATGAAACACTGATACCGACAGCTGAAGAGGCCGACAGTGTACTTATAATGATATCACCACTTGTTAAAGACGAAGAAGATCAACCATCTGATAAAATAGATCCAGAAGACTTTGCCGAAGAACAAGGAATTGTAGCGAGGTATGCCTTTCTTCCGTCATATTATATTGCATATTACTTAATTGACGATAAACTATTTATTTTTGATCAGATTTGTTCATTTACTCATTTCTGATGATCCTGATATGCAATATAAAATTCTACAAACAGCACGAAAACATTTCGGAATGGGTGGTCAACAAAGAATCAAACATGTTTTGCCACCATTAGTATTCACTGCCTATCAGTTGGCATTTAAATATAAAAGTATTTCAGAAGAGGACACGATGTGGGATAAAAAGTGTCAAAAAATTATACAGTATTGCCATAGCACGATATCAGTACTGGCTAAGGCTGATCATCCAGAATTAGCGTTGCGTTTGTATTTGCAAGGTGCACTTGTTATTGGTCAAATCGGGTATACAAACCATGAAACAGTAGCATACGACTACATGACACAAGCATTTTCTCTCTACGAAGATGAAATATCCGATTCCAAATCACAATTGGCTGCAATTACGCTGATCATGTCAACTTTCGAACAAATGGCATGCTTTGGTGAAGAAAATGCCGAACCATTAAGGACAAATTGTGCGCTAGCGGCCTCAAAATTATTAAAGAAACCAGATCAATGCCGTGGTGTTGTTACTTGTGCAAGTTTATTTTGGAGTGGAAAGTATGTTATAAATATAAATCAGATTTTAACAATAATCTTTTCCCATTTGATATTTTTTAGAAAAAATGGTGAAGAGATGCGAGATGAGAAACGAACACTTGATTGCCTTAAAAAAGGAGCAAGAATTGCTTCACAGTGTTTGGATGCAGGCGTGCAAGTTCAACTTTACGTAGAGCTACTTAATCACTACCTCTTCTACTTCGAACGGGGCAATAGTCTTATAACAGTAGCCATCTTGAATCAAGTGGGTACAAAATAATAAAAGAATTCTTACCAATAAACCTTTCCATTTTGACAAATAATTTGAAAATATTTCCATATTCTTATCAATAGTTAATAGCTAAAATTAATGAAGAACTTCCGAATCTTGAGCCAACCGATGAAACTAAACAAATCGAAATGCATTACAAGAACACAATGGGACACATAAAAAGTCGAATGGATTCAAGTGATGCCAATCTTGAAGTGTCGTTTGCAGGAATATCGTTAAATTGAAAATACAAAAAAAAAAAAAAACTTTTTTTACGACAATATAGTCGGTTTATGCGAATAGTTTTAATATAAATTGGCTACTTGAAAAAGTAACCAGCTGTAATATTATTGTGTTACATTAGATGAGAAATTTTTTGTTTAGATATTAATTAATAATAAAAAAAGGCATTTCAATTTTATTCAATGGGCTTTTCAATTTTCTTTCTATATATTTGTTAATTATTTGAAACTATAAAAAATAGTATATAGGGTTTTCCAATAAGAGTGATATGATTTCTAAGTGACGTTTCGGCCATTTGTAATATGTCATGATGTCTTTTTCATTGTATTCAGTAATGTTTACAATTTCATCATGGAGAGATATACGCAAAAACAACGTTTACAAATTATTCAATTTTATTATCAAAATAATCGTTCTCCAATTGCAACTTTTCGTGCGCTTTTGCCATATGAGTGGTGCAGTAAATAAACAAAACTGTCGATTCTGGTGCGAAGAAAATCCACAAATTATTCATGAACACCCATTACATTCAACTAAATTGACAGTTTGGTGTGGTTTTTGGTCTGGTGGAATAATCGGTCCCTACTTCTTTCGAAATGAAGCTGGTAACACCGTTACTGTCAATGGAGAGCGGTATAGATCGATGATAACCAACTTTTCGTGGCCGAAATTGGAAGAAGTTGATCTTGACAACATCTGGTTCCAACAAAACGGGGCTACGTGCCACACAACACGTGCAACAACCGAATTATTGCGAGAAAAGTTTGGAGATTCGATTATTTCAAGAAATTGTGATATTGAATGGCCTCCAATAAGTTGTGATTTAACACCATTAGACTATTTCTTGTGGGGTTATTTGAAGTCATTGGTCTTTAGCAATAAACCAGACTCTCTTCAAGCTTTAGAAGTCAATATTGAACGTGCTATTCATGACATACGACTTGATTTAGTGGAAAAAGTGCCTAAAAATTGGGTTCATCGAATTCGTTCCTACAAAAGAAATCGTGGAGGCCATTTGAATGACGTTTTTTCAGAACTTAATTGTATCGATTGTACTTCACATTAAATAAAAAACATTTGAATTTCCTTAATAATTAGTGTTTTTTTTTTAAAGAATTAATAAATAAATTTGATAGACGCAACTTTGAAAAATATTTTTAGGAATCAGTATAAACTGCTTTTTATCAATAATATGATATTATTATCCAAGATGGACCCATATATTCATAATTGCGGATGATTATTATTTATCTATCGGACAATTTGATATTTATTTAAAAAATTATATTGTTGTCTTCACAATTATAACTTCAGTTCTTATATCAATATAAATACTTATGATACTATGTTTGCTTGTATTATCAAACAATCAAATAAAGTCAGTCAGTCAGTTTCTATTTATTTACTTAATATTTAACAATATAATAGAGTTAACTTTAAACCCAGTCAATTATTTTTTTTGTAATATTTATGCAAATGTTCTAGTTTGGAAAATAATTTAAATTTAAATGAAATTTTTGTCAAAAAATAACAGTTGTGAAAATATTGACAATTTATTTGACCCAAAAATTTGTATGTAATTTTTAGTTTTAAAATTATTCAACAATAGCGGATTGTTATCTTTATTTTCGCAATTTTGTGATGTTCTTTCAATAGTACTTTTATATATATGTATTTTTTTCCTCTGACTAATTTATTGCAAATTGTTGTGTTTTCTATGGTAAAAATTTCATTTTTTGGATTAATAATACCAATTTCAATTGATATGTATCAATAACATCGTTCTCATATTCGAGAATTCTAAAAACAAAATGCACGTTTATACAGAAATACATATATATCTATTAAAATATTATTTGAAAATTGGAATAAATACTTGAATATTATCCTGAGTTACAAGTGACAAAGTATTATTATACAGTCATAATATCGAATTGTTAGTAAAAAACAAGGTCATTTTTTTTTCGAATTTAATTCAACATGTTTGTAAATACTGACTCAGAGTAAAAAAAAAAATTCTTCAACAACACTATTGAAAAATGTTCCCATTTTAAAGGCTCCAATCAAATAACACAATTTGGTAAAAATAATTTATTTCGAAATATTTTACACTATCAAAAAATTATTATATCATAATACTTATTACTATAAAACTATATAATATTTTATGAAATCCAAATTTCTAACTTTTCAGTTTTATATATATATATATAATATTTTTTATTTTGTTTTTGCAATTGTCTGCACTTAATATTGTGGGCTTATGGCAGTAATAAGTTTCGCAATAAAATTTTTAAATGGCAGTTAGTTGAGTTAGTTAACAGACAAACAATTATACCATCTGTATGAAATTTTATCAACCAAATGTTAATAGATCTAATGAAATGTTTTTTTTTTTAGATAATTATCGGTTCTTTTTAAATAAATAATTACATACAATTATTGTATATATGTTTGAAAGCAAAAAATTTTTTTAAATTTAAAATATATTTTTCGAACACATTTAGACAACTTCTCTTACATCCATAAATATCATTTTTTTTTTATAATTCCATTTTTGTTATATTTTCGTTTTTAATTAAATAAAACTAATAATATATAAAAAAAAAAATTAAGAAAATATTATTTACCTTGTTTGTTTCTTTCTTTCGAAAATAAAAATATGCAAAGTCGAAAAATATTAATCTTCAATTTTTTTTTCAAGAACAAATTGGATTTTATACCACCTAAAACTAGTATTTATATAAAAATAATTGGTATAATATTATTTTTTTTTTTGCATTTTTTTCCAATTTAAGTTTTATTTTATATGATAATTAAAAAAAAGAAACTTTTTTGTTTTGATTAATGATAAGATTTTTTAGAAAAATAAATAATAAAATCAGTAATTATGCTTTGCGATTTACTCTTCTGCCATTACGTCGATATCTTCGGCCAGTATCGTGCTGTTTCAATAATTCATCGTAGACATATGGTAATGATCCGATAACATATTCTTCGAAATTACATTCGTTTTCTCCTCTAACAATTCGGAAGAATCCATTTTCACCCCACCATTTACCCCAAGAATTTGCAGCAAGCTAAATTTAAACGTATTTATTATGAATAATGAATGCTTCTAATTTGTTTTTTTTTTAGTTTTTGGTTTGCTATAATATAAATAAATTTACCCAGTATTTAACCGTTTCATAACCGGTGTACTCTACACCCCAGCCAACAATTCGAACTGAATGATAGGCATAAGGTTCATTACGGCTAGCCCTGGAATGCTTGTAAATTCCCCTCGAATAAGTGAAGAAGTCACGGTAAACACGGAATGTGGCTTGTACTGGTCCAGACTCTATTATTTCGGCCATAATATCGGTATCGTTGATAGCAAGCAAATATGGTGGTCCGCTTGAATAGAAGTTAACACGATTCACTTTGGTAGGAAGTTCGCAACCAGCAGCTCTGAGTGACTTTGATGAATGTCTGATGCGACATTGATTTCTACGACCAATGTACGGATAGCATTCTTCATTTACAACACTAAACGGAATGGAAAATATTTAAAGTTTTATTAAAGATATCGAAAATTCTTGCAAGATTCTTATTTGTGGTAATATTTTTACCCTTTTCGATTAAGATAACGCCATGCTGTCGTGACATGTCCACCATTACACGCTTGTCTGTCATTAGCACACGAGAGAATATGTTGCGGTGCCAGTTCTATAATTTCTTTCCCTTTGCTCATAATACCGAAACGATCAGAAGCTACAGCAGTTGTTGACATAACCCATGATGAACCACACCATCCTACATTTTAAATAAAAAAAATAAAAAAAATAAACAAATTAATAATTCTATTATCATAATTGTTTTAAATCAATTTCACCTTGATCTCTAATATCCGATACTAGGCCAGACCAATATTCAAAGCCATTGAAATGATTTGGCAACGATGCCAAATCTTTGTTTCCTCTTGCCATGGCCTTAACTTTGCTGGTCGGTTCTTTTGTTCCTATAGAAAAATTGATAATATCGAAAATTAATAATTTCAATAAAAGGATATAAGATTCATTACCAAGTCGTTTCTCAAGTCCCTCAGCGTATGTTCTGCCCCAAAACTCTGAATAGTTTCTAGCTGTCCATCCCAATGCATGAGAAATCGAGTTCACATTGTCAATAAGAGCTTCATCAATCAAACAAGTATATGCCGTGCAATCCATTACGCCTCGCAAGTTGCATGTACATAAATTACAATTGTCATAGATTCGATCATTCAAATTGTAATATCGGCCATTATGATGACATGCAATTATCGGTTCGGGGGCCTCATTTCGGCAATACGTTAAGTAATCTGGACAACAATCGGCCTCCTGCCCTCTCATACAAAATTCATCACAATAACAAAGAGTATCTAAATATGATTATAGATTATATTTATTATTTTCAAATATAATTTTAAATAATTCAATTATATTTAAAAGAAGAAAAAAAAACAAGTTCAGTCTAATACCGGCTATTGGACGTGTACAATTATCCTGTCTGTGTGTACAACAATATTGTCTAGCTTGACAGTATGCCCCAGGAAAGTCAGCTTTTAGATGGAAATTCGCCAAAACCATCGGTAGTAGAAGGCAGCTCAGTACTATTAAAAATGTTTGTGATCCGTTACCCATTTTTGAAATTTTTTATCTATCGCATAAAGAAAACAACAAATCATAATTTATTAAATAAATTATTTATAAGCAAACATATTCAAGTGTGAATATAACAAAATAAATTATTATTAAAAATAATTTACAAATTAGCTTCTCCAACCTCAAATCAAAACAAATATCAAAACTCCTTATAAAAATTATTTTACAAAAAATATATTTATTATGACTTTCATTAATTAAAACTATTTAGAGTTAGAAATTTGAAATTATTTGGTTAATGAATATTTTAATTTTAGATACTTCAATATTATTATAATTTTTTTTTAAAGAAAATCATTCTATTCTGATTAAATAATGAAAATTGTATATATTAGTCACCGAAAATGAATAAATATTTATCAAGTTAGTAATAAAAATGTTCAAAAATTCTTCTTATAATCAATGAAAATTCCATAAGAAAAATAATTTTCCTATTAGTTTGTTCTGAAATTTTTCTTAAGGCCAATTTAGGAACAAAACAAAACACCTTGAATATACGAGTATGTATATGTATAAGGTTATGACTAATAACAACGTAAAACGAAGTAAAAAAAACCAAAAAAAAAAAACGTTTATTATTTGTATATATGATTTTTAATGTACACATACAAGTATGTATATCAAAAAGTAAACATTAGTAATATTATCAAATATGTGAATATAGAAATATTTGTACGCAGTTAATTTGGATACTGTTCAAATCTGCACTTAAAAGAAGAAAATACGAGAAGAAGCTCATAATTTTGAATGTAGTTTAATTTGCTTTTAATATTAAAACTATTTTATAATAGTATAAAGTAAACTCCATGAATATCTACAGATATTTGAAAGAGTAGAAAATATATAAGGTGATTGCCCTATACATAAAAATATATACATTTCGTGAATCTATAAAATCAAAATTAAAATATGAATAAAATTATAATAAAAACTCAACAAAAAAAATCTACATTCACAAATATATTACAATATATATATCACTAATAAGAATATAAACTATTTCATTTAAATATTACAATACTAGATGAATATCTTTTCAAATTTTCATCTATAAAAATTTTTAATATTTCTCTGCACAATAATTGACTGTAGGTAGGTAGAGTGACTTCATTCATTTATTTTTTTATTAAAAACATTTCAACAATTTTCTTCTATTTTTTAATAGTAAAAATAATAATTTTTTTAAATATATATGCGTTTATATATATATATATAAATATTTATAGCGATTTAATATACTATAAAAAGTACAAAAATTTATTATAAATATTTTGTAAGAAGAAATTAAAAAACAAAACTCGATTGGGAATAAAAATTTCAATTTAAAAAAAATATTAGTATGGAAATTTAGCAGATGTTAAAAAATATATATTATATAAGATACCATTTATTTAGATTAATGCTTGCCATTTTATATTATTAATCGTTAAACTACCAACTAAAATGATAAAATTGTAAAAATGTTAATTTTAAAAATTGATTCTATTCAGCGATGAGGCTTTTTATCGCTCTACGGATACGTCAATGAGCTAAATTACTATTTATGAGACTATGTAGTTGTGGAGAAGCCATTGTATTATTTGGTATGAACGTGTTATTGGACTTATAGATTTTAATCTGAAATATTTTTTTTTTTTTTAAAAAACGGTGCCACAAGTCACAAAAAGGACAAATTTGGGTTTTATTGCGTAAAAAATTCCCAGTTGGGGAGCTTGTAAATTGGTCTTGAAAATTGTATGGTTTGACGCCGTTGGAATTTTTTTTTGTACTACTATGTAAAAAACCAAATTTAGTATTGAAAAATACCGAATTATAACCACACCAAATGTGGAAAAACTCATTACCAAATTACCTTAAAAGAATTGAGTCCTGAAAAAAGTCTCATAACAACTATTGTATTTGAAAATATAATTTAATGATACTTTAAACATAATGGCAAACTATAAGTAGTAGAATATAATGAAAATATTATCAAAATATAATTGTAAAGTATATTTTTAAAAACTTTATTTATTTTGTAAAAAAATTCCTCATAAATTTGAAATAGGATGTATTTAAATTAATGAAGGAAAGTGTATCGAAAATAATTTAAATAAAAATAGTGACAAATATTTTCTATAAAAATATGTAAGAAATAGTAAATTTTGGATTGTCATTAAAATATTTATAAAAAATTGCATATTTCGTATTAAATTTAATACTGTTTAGTTTTTTTTTCGTATACAAAAGAACCCTTTTTGCTTTACAACAATTTAATGATGTAATAGCTGTTGTTTAAATATATGAACTTTTTAAAATTTAAATATATAATTTTTAAAGTAAAAGTTTCTTTGAGATATTTTTAAAAAATATTTTGTAAAAAAAACAGTCTTTGTATGAAATGAAAATTAATAAAAAAAAATCACCAGCAAAGATGTTTTTGTAGAAGTTTTTTGTTGTTATTTAAAAATATCAACAACAAAAAAGCATTTTAAAAAAATTTCTACATTTTCATATATACACATACTTATATCTGAGAAAAAAATGGTGTTACATAAAAAAAAATTTTACTTTTTTTTTAAAATTATTTATTTAATATTGTTTAATCTCTAATCTACTCATTCGGTTTTGCTATATTTTTCTCGAATAAATTTTTAAATGTTTATATTTCACTAAACAAATGCTATTTATTTTTCATTATTTCTCTTCTAATTGACTACTATTAGGGAAAAAAATAAATTCTTCTTGTTGTTAAATAGAGTTCAGTATTCAAAAAATAAAAGATAAAAGTTGATTTTCTGCCTTTTTTGTAAGAAAAATAATTTGCAAAAAATTACTAAAAACTATATTTTTAATAAATTACAATAGTTGATTTTTTTTGTATTTGTGAAGTGCATATTTTTTTTTTTTTTTTGTAATAGAAAAACTTTTATCACCAATAATTAATTAACACACAAAATATTTTATCGATAACAAATGTCATACAAGAGTAACCATTTAATTATTGAAGTGAAGTGACTCCGTTTAGATTAATTTAGATATTCTTAACTAAGATATATATTCTCTCCATTTATAAATATGAATTTTCCAATATCAATCACTGACAGTATATAATTTTTTTTTATCTGTAAACATTTTTATTTGTTAAGATTCTGACAACTTTACTGAACAATTTATATCGTAGCTGAACTTGTAGATCAGTTGAGGGCAATAGTGTTAATTAAACAATATTAGTTGATGAAATATGCTATGGCGGCATATCCAATGATTTTCATTAATTATTATTATACACTGTTTTTTTTTTTTTGGTTTAATGCAACAATATTGATTAAAGATTATTTACTGATCGAATAATACAAATTTTATGAATGCAATCGATATTCAAAGTAAAATAAAACGAAAATAATTGTCCCATTTCAGCTCATTGAATTACGTTTAAAATTAAATGACTTCATTTAATTGAATAAAAAGTCTAACTTTTTTTTTGTTTTTTTTTTTTTAACAAGCATTCTTTAGATGAATCATAAAGTGGATGATTTTATTATCTATAGAGAAGTATAATTATGTCATCGATTATTTAATTAATTATAAGTTTTTGAATAAAATTGTATTTATCCAAATTTTCATATAATTTTCAAATTATTTCTACAATAAATATTCTTGTTTTAATACTCTTATTTTTAAATTATTCCAAATTATTATTTTTATTGAATATTATTTTATTTCTAATTAATCTATTGATTTCAAAAGATATCTTAATTCTTTCCCAAAAAGCTATTGTAATATTTGAAATAATACCAAAATTTATTAAAACTTTCATAGCAACAACAAAGAAAAAAGGACATATTATCCAATATGCTTATAAATATTAAAATTATATCTACTATTAAACCTATTTCTAAGGTTCGAAATAAAATCAATAGTATTTAATACTGGATTATTAATTTTGTAGTACGTAGTACGTAAAGCACAGCACTATTATTTAATAGCTTTTAATTATACCATATATTTATATAATAAATATAATTATAACATTTTATATTATAAATTAAATAACTATTAAACAATGCATTAAAATTCCGAAAGAGATTATTCGATTGAGTGCTGGAACAATATGCTTTGGTGAGCTCTGAAAATCCCATAAGTGACTATAGAGTAATCATTAGATATATCTGAGAAATTGGCCTTACCAAATTTTTTTAATCTTAAATTACAGATTTTAATTTAAATTGTATATGGTTTCAACAAAACATGACAAATTTTGGCTTAATTTGATGATGTCAATTGGCTTCCAAGATCGTGTGATTTGACGCTGTTAGAAATTTTTTTGTTAGACTATGCAAAAGATCGTATTTAAGCAAAGAACCCTCAAACTGAAGAGTATTCGTTAAGTAATGGTCGAATTACAACCCGAAATGTGGAAGAACTCTTATTTACATACCAAAGCATAAATTATGCAACCTTTTTAAGGAATAAAGAAGAACTCCCCCATCAGAGTTCGATTAGAATTATTCAAATTCTATAATAATAGAAGGAAAAAAAAAGGTTTTAATCTTAAATTATGAATATTTTAACAACAATTATTTGACAAAAAAAAAATGTATATGCATTAACTAAAAATAGATAATAACAAATACGGAAATTCATTTAATACTTTTGTGGGAACTATTTCCAATTAGCCTTGAAATTGCTTAAAGAACATCTGGTAACCTAATTATTATTGATAATTTTAACAAGTTTTGTTTCCATAACTTTTTTTTTCTTATTCCATATAATCCAATCGTATCTTATTCTGCGATCTTGAAATTATACTTTCATAATATAATATTAAAAAAAAATTTTATAATAACATTTAAATATATTATTTTGTTATAATTATAATTTGAAATTAATAAGAAGCGATGTTTATAACAGAATTGATAAAATATTACTAAAAAATTGCATACCATTTAGGCGCGCGTTAAAACACAATTGGTAAGCATCATTAACAATTAACGATTTTCAAAACAATTTTTTTCTTTTCAATATTAATTATGCATTAGAAAAATGAAAATAATTATCAAAAAAAAAAAATTTTTTTAACTGCTCTATCTAATCTTATTTAAATAATTAATTGTCACCTATCCGGTGAATTATATATGCTTTTTTAAAATGTAAAATAAAGATATCTAAAAATTATAAAAATGGAAAATATTTGTTTGCCTTGTGTTTTATAGATACATGCGCATATATGCGCATAAGAATGTATATAATTTTTTTTTATTATTAAAAGCATTTATGATAAGTTTTTTTTTGTATAAAAAGATAATAATTTAAAATGTTATTTCTTCAGAAAAATTTAAAATATAGCACAATGATAAGTACAAGTATGTGTCTATTTACTTAGTATTTAATTGTTACCAATTTAAATTATCCTCATAAATTCCTTGAATTCTTCGCGCATTTTTTTCATTATTTTTGTTTCTTCATCAAACTCTCTGTGTTTATTTGTACATACATAGTATTTGCTAAGTATATCAAACAGAAATTATACAATCTATTTAGAAAGCAAAAAATTTAAAAAAAAAAAAATTTAAACAGGCCCATAATCTAAAATAACAAATATTGCCTACAACAACCCATTTTTATATCATTGGAAAAATAAAAATGAAGATAAACAACATAACATGCTGATTTCGCTAGAAATTTTACGGAATCAATAATCAATTGATACATGTTAGTCTTTTTGTAAACTTTATGATAAATATTTAGAACACTCGAGTATTTTTTTCCAGAGTTGTCATTTAAAAAAAAAAAAAAATGCAATAAATAAAAAAGTAACTAGCAAATTTTTAGTAAAAACCTTGTCGAAAAATTGTATTGTAGAATAAATGGCAGAGAAGATTTTCATCGAAAAATTTCAATCGAACATTGAAATCTTGTTATTTGTCCAACATTTCTTTTTTCAAAAATACTCTCACACAAATAGAAGGTATATTTTATAAAAAAAAAACATTTAATCATATGTACATTCAACTTTTATTGAGTCCAATATTTAAATTCATAAGAATTCAATTTATAAAATTTTCATAAGACACTTTCACAAAAAATATTTTTTTTTTCATGTTCTTCAAGCCCACCACAATATTTTCTAAGAGGCTTAAAAATTTCCACCTTTCTACCTACTCCAATAAATCCTTCGTTTAAAATAATGCTAAATATTTTTGATTGTTGGTTTAAATTGCTTGAAATATATTTAAATAAAATTATCACATTCCAATTTTTTGCTTTAATAGGGCATAATTCATTTTTTTTTTGAAAAATACAAAATTTATTAACACAATTTGGCAAAAAAAAAATTTTTTTTTCTTAAAACCGTATTTTGTTATTTAAAAATTATAGAAAAAAAAATTCAATTTTTAAGGTGCACCAAAAAATAAAAAAAAAATATTGTATTTAATATTTTTTTTAGCTTAAAAATATATAATATATTTATTAATTTTGAACTTAAGTGAAAGGAAAAATTATATTTGGTTTTTTGTTTGTTTTTGTTTTTATTAACAACGCTCACCTTAAGTTCTAAATTTCAAACTGCATAAACGACCAAACTTAAAAGTTTTGTTTTGTTGTTTTTTTTTTTGGCACAATATGACTAGTTAATAAAAGTTTATTAAAACATAAAACGATTAGTCCTTTTTGTATCACAGCAACGGAATAATATTCTTTTGGAAATCAATTTAATTCGAATAATTATAATAATGATAACTTTGATTTTTCGTTTTAAATTAAATTCAACGATTGTGTCTTGTTTTAATACTTTTCTTCGAAATTTAAATTGTTGAACACAGATTTTTTTTTACAAGTCGCTATTCCGCGGCTCAAACACAGCTCATAACTCACGCGTTTCCCGATTCAGACTGTTGGAGTCAAGTGTGCTCGATCTCGACGGAGGCTCACTTAAATGTGTTCGAGCTATGGTGCCGCAATGAACCCCGCAAAATTAGTTCGTCGACTTGATATCTTGACGATTTCGCTTTCGCCGAATTCTATAGAAAAACGCATGCAAATTTTTCATTTTGACGACGTAAACTTAATAATAGATACGTTTTGGTTGTATTGAATGCTAACACAGCGTAGCGACAAACAGATCGACTGTGCTACTTGGTGGAGAGTGGTTATTAAAATTTCCAAAATTTATTTGTTCTTTTCGAACGTTAATAAATTCCCTAAAAATGCACAATCTTTACTTTACCAACATCGGTGTATACACATATCTTCTTCAAATTATGAGTATTTATGTATTATGTATGTATTTATAAAAAAAAACCTCGTTTGTTTGATTCAAATTAAATTTTATTAATAAAGAGTTTTGCTTTTGCGTTGATATTTATAAACTTTGATTCATTTTCTGTAATGTTCTTAAGAATAAACTCGTTTAAATAAGCTCGTGTACATATTACAATTGTAATAATAAAAAAAAAACACATATATATAAGTACATCAGAAACTATTTGCAATTCTGCAATTCCTTAGAAAAATCTAAAATTATTGTTAAAATTATGAACCACTGATGTTTTTATTGCTCATATATGATATTTTTGAATATTATAAAATTTTAATTATAATTAAACAAATCACTGATTGTGTAATTATTTATATTTAATTTCGAAATTATTTTATATTATTAACTAAATCTGTAGATTTAAAATTAATATTAATGGGAATACTATGTGTTGTCGGAAAGTAATAATATTCTGATTTACTTCCTTTCATTGCTGGTGTTCCTCAGGGTAGTTTCTTTGGTCCCATTTTATGTAATATTTATACTTTCGATGTTTCTACTTCGACTGACGCATTTTCAGCTGGATAAGCATATACCAGGTGTGGCATAAAAGTCTAGACACTAACTTGCAACAACAATTTTTTATTATTTTAGAACGCTTAGACTGGAATTGATTACACTTCTTTGCATGTTATCGACAGTACCTAGAAGACGTCTTTTCAAAGTATATTTACGTTTTGATTCGTCGAAAAAGGAGTGGCGTTGGATGGGAAGGGGGTAAGCTTGTGGTATCACAGGCATTCATTTCTCTGGCAAACATGCACTTAGATTATTCGAAGAGCGGGGATGGTGGGGGAAGGGGGAAGTTTGTGTAACTGCAGGTATTTATTTCTCTGGCAAAAACTTGTTAATGGACGGACCCGTTGTCATGGTTAAGCCTCTGCAATGTCCGATCTGATGGGAAAAACTCCTTTTCTTAGCCATTTAAGGACATTTTTATTAAAAATTTGATAGTCGATACAAGAGCCTTGACTCTTTTCACATTTGCATCAGCTTTCGATGTTTTGAGATCTTCATGAGCGAATTTTGTGCTCCACAGCTGTTCGGACTTCCATTTTTGGTAAGATCAACACTTCTGCTCTTGATAGGGAACATTTATTATTATTTGAGCGTTCCAAATGTTCTCAAGTCAAGAATTGCGGATTCATCAATTTGATGGCACATCCTTTCTCAAAATACAACTTCACTTATCACACTTTATATGGTCATGCAGTTATCAGGCGAGGTTGAAATGTATACTTTAAAATTAAGGAGGGAATAATATTATGTGAATCCACAGTATTACCAGATTAGTTTCAGGAACACCAGTATCATTACTTTTCTGTCACATATCGTATGAATTTTATAGTATTTTTCTTTATTATTTTATTCATTTTTATCGCTATAGAAATATTAATTAATTATTTAAATAACCTTTGAAAATGTACGTAGATACATATTGTATATTCAGGCTGTATTATATTATACTTTTTGTTTTATAAAATGACTCAATATATAAGAAATAGCAGAACCTAGATACACCTACTTACCCACTTATGGCCAATATTGAAAACGCCAATCAATATTACTGTTGAAAACGACAATTATTTCTGGTTCACGATAAAAGTCTAAGCTAGGGGCTTAGTTAAAGATATTTCTTATCGATAAGGCATATTTGAGATTATGCATTCTTTTAATAAATATTCATAAATATGGACATACATATGTACACATTTTCATAATATTATTATAATAAAAAGTGCGTCAGACATTTGTAAATACGAGTATGTTATCGCCTATCGATCTATTTTTTTCAACAGTATTTATGTGTAATACTTTTAAATGTAAAAGCAAACAGTCTTGAATAAATAAATAATAATTATTATTACTAATGAATGTATATTTTTTTTTAATTTTTTTTTTTGGAAATTATCATTCACAATTAGTAAAATGTGCAAATCGAAATATTTTATGGAAATTTATTGCTATAAACAATTTACAAATGTCAAAAAAATGGAGAATTTTTTTATGAATTATTTTTATTATATATTTTTTTCTTAATCAGTTAATGTAAAAAGTAATTTAAATTTTACTCATTTTAAAATATATATGAAAGAAAGAAAATCAAGAGGAGCTTAATAAATTCAGTTTCTTAATAAGAAATAATTTTATGTATTTTAAAAAAAAAAATTTTTTACAGATATTTACCAAATGACAATATAGTAACAAGCATATTTCGATAATAGTATTAATTAATGTGAAGGGCTATTGGGAGTAAACAATAACCGAACTTTCTCCTGCTCGCGTGTACATTTGTGACAGCAGTTAAATCTCAACAAATCGCGGAGCCAGTAACGCTAAAGTCTTCAATGGGTGTTTCGAGGAAAGAAAGTGGAGGATAGTTCTGGAACGAGAGGCACAGCCGTATCAAAAACAAGTGGAACTTCAAGATCACGATGAATAATTGCAAATATAAGAGGGAGCATCCACAATTGTGCAGAGTGTTTTCGATTGAAGGGGTTGGATTCGATGGGAATTGGAAAGCTAAGTAGAGCCCCAGAGGTCTAGTCCGTAAGTCAAAATGGGTTTCATAAGGCATTGTATAAAAGTAATTTGCTGTCTATAATGAGTTTAAAACAATTGTTTAGTATTTGGCGCTATAGTCGAAGTATTTGGCGCTATAGTTTTGTATATGTCTAAGTTCAGTCCCAGGAAGGTACCGCACTTCGGTGTGTATTGTGGTATGGTACTACCATTAATGTATATGGGAAGCAATTGTTCACAGCAGAGAGCCGTTTGTATTTGGATTTGAAGAATTTCGGAAGCATGTTGAGGAGTTTCTCTCATCATCAGCGTATGTAGTAGACATGGCGTTAGGATGGATTGGAATAAATATTGTAGAGGATGGGTCTAAGTAAACTTCCCTGTGGAACACCAGCCAATATCATATGATAGATATATAGAAGAGTTCATTCGATTCATTTACTTGGAATTGTCGATTGGAAAGGAATGATTCTAGGACTAGAAAATAAGTGAAAGGAAAGATCCTCTTGAGTTTTCACAGGAAGCTCGTCTGCCAGACTGTATCAAAAGCTCGATTTATATCAAGAAGCACACCACAACAATAGTCTTTAATTTCTAAAGATGCTGCAATGAAATCGAAGACTCAATGACACTCCTTGGTAGTGGAGTGTTTAAAGTGGAAACCGAATTGGTAGTTGGGAATTAAATTTTACTACTCGAGTAGGGAATTTAAGATACGGCGGACTATTTTGTCAATGATTTCTGAAAGGATCGGAAGGAGAAGGGAAAAAATAAAATTACATTTTTTGGAATTAGAATAAAATTTTAATTATAATATATAATCTTAATTAACAAATTGCTACACAGCTTTTTTATTAAAACAATTGATTTATATACTAAAGCTATTTGATTGATCTATAGGCAAATTATTATTTATAATATTCTACTTTAATTAAATTTAATAGTTGTTTTTTGTTGTTGTTGATAATTTTCTATATTTTTATTATATTGCAATAAGAATTAAATTGTTTGAATATTACTTTATAAGAAACATTCAATTTCGTGTAAAATTTGATGGTTTTATATGCAAATGCACATTAGGTATAGATGCAATAACATAATCCTCAATAGAACATTCATTTTGACCTTTTAATATACGGAAAAGGCCATCTTCACCCCACCAGCATCCCCAAGAATTAGCTGCAATCTAAAATATTTATAATATAAAATGTTGATTAGATTAGAAAAAATTTTAAAGTGTTTTTTTTATGCACTTTACCCAGTATTTTATAGTTTCGTTGCCTGTATATTTTTCTCCCCAACCCACAAGCCGTACAGAATGATATTTATAACTTAAACAATCCTTAGGATCGGGACATTTGTAAATTCCATGTGAATATGAAAAAAAATCACAATAAACACGAAATGAAGCTTGTACTGGGCCGGAATCAATGATTTCCTGCATAATTGCACATTCGTTTGCGTCAACCAAGTATGGTGGTCCGGTTCGATAAAAATTATACATTGTATTTGGTGACCGATGTTGTCTACGTTTGGGGCATATGGTTTTATTACCAGTATATGGATGTATTTTTTCATTAATCCCACTAAAACAATTCGTCATATATCCAAATGTTATCTTTTATAATTAATTACATTTTTTAATTGATTATAATTATAATAAACGATTTATTTCAAAGAAAATTATTTAATATAACTTTTTGAAAAAGAAATAATTAATTTATTTTGATTATACTCATAATATTTGTAGGAATACGCTGAAATATAATTTTTTTTTCTTAAAAAATATATTTTTCGATTATTTAATTATTTCATATGATATGAAAAATAGAATCAAATTTCAATCAAAAACTATGTAAAAATATAAACATAGTTTTTGATTGAAAAAAAAAATTGAAAAAATTTAATATATTAAATAAGTTGTTAAATTTTGTCTCATATGAGTAAAAGGATTAGCCAATTTTATATAAAACATTTTGAAGGTTCCTTTTAAATAATTTTGATAAAAAAAATTTGAATGCTATAAATTAAGTAAATTTGTATATTTTTTTCAGTTATAATAATATAGGGTTATCCAATTTGTGTTTCGAAAAGTACATTCACTAGAAATATTACTAGAATCTTGCCATTATATATAGAATCTAACATTATTCAAATGGCCACTACGGGACTTTTGGTAGTACTCGATCCTTTTGAGGTAATTTTGATAATTTTTATGCATATTTAGGACTGTAATTTGATTATTACTTAACGAATACTCTTCAGCTTGAGGGTTCTTTACCTAAATATGATCTTTTGTATGCAATGGCCTCACAAAAAAATGTCCAACGGCGTCAAATCACACGATCTTGGAAGTCAATTGACATCGTCAAATTATTGACGCGTCCTGGGAACTTATTGTGCAATAAAACCTAAATTGATCATCAAATCAGATCAAATTCTTTACCTCAAGAAAAGGTCGGTTTTGATGGCAATGGTCTCTCTTTCTTTATATTTGAAGAAATACAAATCAATGATATCTTCAGACTAAAATACACAGCATACAGTAAGTTTTTTCCAATACAATGGCTTTTTCATAGTCACTTGTGGATTTTCAGAGCCCCATATATGGGAATTTAGCTTATTGGCATAACCACAGAGCAAGAAATGAACCACACAGCAAAAGAATATTTAGTTGACAAGTCAGCACTCCAATCGGTGTATGCTCTGCGTATTCCACGATTGACAGGCTTCAATTCTTGCATGAGTTGAACTTTTCACATATATAGATGGAGATGTAATTTTAAACATAAAATAGGCCATAAGGTGCCGCAAAATAAGCTCAAAATCTGGTGCTGTAAGATAAGCTCATCATTTAGGTCTTCGATAGATCGTGTATTACAATAATTCACAGACCTTAACATATTCGTAACACATCCTGTTTTTTAAAAAAAAAATTTCACTTGTTAGCAATTGTTCAGCACTATGACAATCATAATCTCTTCCTAAAGTTCGAAACGTGGTAACGAATAATCACCGTTTTTGTAGAAAGTTTTTTACAATTTAAATGCGTTATTTGATAATTAAACAATTCATAATATAAAATTAGAAAATTTAAACTAAATAAATATTACTTTAAAAATTAAACATTTATATTTGACAGCTGTCAAATTAACAGGATTGTACTTTCGAAACCATAAAATGAATAACCCAATGTAAACAATTTTGTATAATATTTCAATTGAGTCTAAAATATTTCAAAAATAAAAATTATTTTACCCTCGTCTATTTAAAAACTGCCATGCCTTAGTTGGAGATGCACTTCGACATTCTCCATTACGATTTACACAAGATATAATCTGTTGAGGAGATAATTGAATCGATCTTTTTTGCTTGCTCATTATATAAAAACGATCCGATACAATTTGAGCTGTTGAAAAAGCCCACGATGAACCACACCATCCTTTTTTTTTGGGGGGGGGGGGGGGGGGGGTTTGTTAATTATTTATTATTATATAAAAATACATACATTATAAATGAATATGGAAAATTTGACAAAAATAAACCTTGATCTCTTATATTACTGCCTAAATTCTTCCAAGTTTGAAAAACATTATAATAATTAGGTAACTGATCCTTTCTGCATTGACTATTAATTTTTGTGGAAATTTTTTTCGAAGTATTTTCTGGATTATTAGATCCTATAAATTTATAAATATAAATCATATTCTAATTACGAATATACGATAAATCTTACCCAAACGATATTTGAAACCATCACTACATGTTTTACCATTATGGAAATCATATCTTTTTGCTTTCCAAGGAGAATTTAAATAGTTAACAGAATTTTGTTTATTAATAACATTATCATCCGTTATACAAGACTCTGAACTACAAGCCATCAACCCATTCGATCTACATTTGCATATGTTACAATTATCATTAACAATATCATTTTCTCGATAGTATCTTCCTTTAAATTTGCATGCTTTTAGGGAGTATGGCTTACAAACTGATAAATAATCCGGACAACAGTCCGAATCGGAACCTCTATAACAGTGATCATCACAATAGCATCTTGTATCTATATTATATATACGAGTATATATCAGAAACGATATATATTAATTTTTTTAATTATTGATTTTATTCAACAACAAAAAAAGAAGAAGAAAAAACAAATAACTGCACAAAATCACCTACCACTTATTTTTAATGAACATGTATCATTTCTGCCTGTACAGCATGATATCCTTACTCCACAAAAAGGCTCTGTGTACAAATGTTTTAAATGAAAATTTCCAAACACATTTGGCAGTATATGACTATATAAAATTATCATAAATAGTCCTAGTACTATGGCAGTCATTGTGGAGAATTATTATTTTTTTTTCTTTTCAAATAAATTAACTTATATATGCATACACATATATACTAATCATAATCGATATTAATAAATTATATACAATAGTTTTTTCTTTCTTTTACTAATTTATTTAGATTCAATTTAAATGGTTTACTAATGATAACAAGAAATTTATTTATGATTTCACAATATTTATCATATTAATAACATATGCTATAATATTTTATCAAATTTCATTTAATTAGAATATTTACCATACTAAAAAAACTACCATACATATTCGAAAAGTTTATTTTTATTCCATTTTTACGAATATCTCTGCACTATCGTTATGAACACTGTAAAATTGCATTTTAATTATGAAATAAAATTTTTCTCTTAACAAAAAAAAAAGAATTAGTCTAAAAAGTGGAATGTTGTAATTAGATCTTGGATATCCAAAACAAGTTTCTTTTGCTCAACATAAATAAATATAACTAGTGAATTTCTATATGTTCAAAATTGTCGTTTTTAATTTATATAAAACAAAAAGGAAAAGGTAAATAAAATAAAAATATTATAAAAATTAAACTACTAAATAAGATAATGAATTTTTAGAATGAAAAATTTATAAAAATATGCTGACAAAGGTAAGGAAATAATTTTGTATATTTTGCCTAATCCACTTGTTGAATGCAAACGAAATCTAAATCCTCAATAATCAAGTTCGTTTTTTTTTAAACATATACGAGTATATTATAAAAAAATATGATCCGTAAGCGCGAAAAATTTCTAGACAACTTTTCATACACATAACTTAGATATTATAATAGATCATAATATATATCGATATGTACATGCTTATTAATAACATATAATTAGTAATAATAACATATATTTAATTTAATCTATTTCTTATGTAGTTACAAAAAGAAACTTTAAAAAAAAAAAACTTAAAAAATTGAACATTTTTATATACTCGTAACTTATTTGTTTTAAGCTAAAATGAAAAACCAATTTTATAGAAATAATCTAGTTTTAAAAAAAAAAACCAATTTTATAGAAATAATCTAAATAAAAAAATTTAAAAAATAAAAACTTTATAGGTATACACGTAATTGCTGATAAGTCTGAAATATAGATTCTTTTAACGAATATAATAAATAATAAGAAAATTTCACTTTGCCAAGATATTTTTTTATTTTTAAATAGTTTTTTGGAAAAATTTTCTGAACATTTATTTCAATATTTTTTTAATATACTATATATCAACAAAACAAAAATCGATAGATAGATAGATAAGATTTTTAAAATTTTTAATGCGGCTTATCAAAAAGAAATTGATTAAACTTTAGTTGTATGCGAATTTTATTTTCATATTCGTCACTTAGAAATATCTTAAAAAACTTGCAAATATTCTTTCGTTCTCGGAAAGTTTCTTTTCTAGTCATACTAATTAGAAGGCGCTATGGTTTACTAAAACAAACACAATTGCCACAATCGATTGTAAAGTGATGTAAAATTTTTTTTAAAATCTTCCCAATCATATGGAAATGCACAGAATTGGGAACAGTGACCATAACAAATTGCTGTTGACTCGCCAATTTGAGTCTACTCTCCAATTTTAAGTCCTGTTCATAGATTTTGGCAAAATATTTGCACATTTTTTAATGAAATTTTTTTTTGGCAGTGTTTTTTTAATTTTTAAATAAAGTTAAAATTTGAATTAAGCATAAATTATTGATAATTAACTGATCGTATGATGTCAGTTTGTTGTGTTTAAGTTTTTGAATCGACAAATTTGTAAAACCCTTTCAGATTGCAGTTACTGTCCGCACATACCATAAGTACAAATTTCAGAAAGTTTTCTCTTTTTCCTATACAATCATATAATCGTATTAAATAATTTTGCACGCAATAACAAACAAAAAAAAACATTTTATAATTATTATTAAAAATAAAACTATTATCATTTCTACAATTTCCAATTAAATTCTCATTTATATAAAATATATATTACATATAATGTATGAATATCAATTGATAAATTATTGTGAAATCATTTTTAATTATATATTTGAAAAGCACAAAATATTTATATAATATTATTGTAGATAATTACTTCATGTACACGTAAGAAGAGAACACAATCAATATTTTATTAATCACAGAATACACAGCATCACAATATTTATTCTATTGAAATTTTTATCTAATTTCTTCTTATTAATATAAATTATTATTATTAGTTGAATTTTTTCGATATTTTTTTTTTTTTTTTTTTTTATTCTTTTTAACTATATTTCTCTAAATTCTCTATTTTCTTAATATCGATTTAAAAGACAGAACTCTTTTTCTTTGAAAAAAAGAACTCTTTTTCTTTGGTCACAAATATTATATAATTAATGATGGTAGTCACATTAAAAAAAAAATTTAAGCAATTTTCAAAATTATTCCACAGCCATAATGAAATAATATCCTTTGTAATAGATAAAATTGTAAAAATCCTTTTTTTCTTCCAAGTATCTTGTTAGAAGATACACTATTGAATCAACGTCCTCAGTAAACAGAAGCTATTTTATGATTGATGCATTACACTACGAATGCAGCTTATTAACTGGCGATTGCTCCGATTAGGTAGGCATGCAGGGTGGGTGATCAGTAGTGGTCGGTCACCGATGCCGGTGTGCAAATCATATACAATATATAAGAATGTGTGTGCGAGCCTATCTCAGATCAGCCTGCGGATGCAAATTGAACGCGAATAATGCAAAGTCTCTTCCAATTTGTTATCCTTAGCATTTTCATGATATATGAGAACTGCTTACAAATACAAAATTCTGTTAGGTCGGATTTTTATATCCATTATTATTCTATTCTTCCCCATAAAAATACAAAATTCTATATTATAAACAGTAGATTATAAACATACATATTGATGCTTAGCATAGAAGAAATATAAATTTATGTGTGTATTTTGCATTGTAAGTAATTTCATTTAAATTCTAATAGCAAAAATTACGTATTTAAACAAAAAACTGTGCGTCTCTTTGTAATTGGATTTTTCCTAATTTCAATTTTATAAAAATAAAAAATATTTTTATAATATATACTAGTAACAATGTTATTAGTATTAATAAAGTTGTTTTTTTTTTAAATTGTTTAATTGTTATTCTATCTAAACTTACTTTCAGATTTTGATCAAGTTTTCGCAATTGTTTTTATGCAATTATTGAACATAAATAATTTTTCTTTTATTATTTAAAAGAAGAAAAACTTATATTTTCATGGCTAACTACATAAGATATTCGTATATACAAAAAAAAACAGATATCATATACAAAAAAATAATTGAATTATATTTAAGAATTGTCACTGAACAGCTTTGATTTAAACTCTTGAAAAATACAAAAACTAAACATGTACAAGTAATATTTTATTTATATGATATATTGAACGTAAAGTATTTTATTTGAAAATATAATTATAATACAAGTATCCACCAATTATATTAAATAAATATTTATAATTATTTTTTATTATTGTACAAGGTACAAATATATCAAAACAAAATCCAATGATAACAAAAGAAAATTTTATTTAATTTATTTAATGTAATTTTATTATTTAAATATAAATAATAAAAATTCATCCAATTTATACTTTGAAAAGTGAAGTTAAATAAAATGCATTTGAAATTTAGATTTTGATAAAATTATTTTTTAACTATATTGTTTATATTTTGTCATTTTTTATATAATATAATATTTTTCAATAAGAGTTTTTACTGCACTCACTTTTTTTGAGAGAATTTTTATAGACCATATATGATTTCAAAAAAATATGATCACAAGCCATACACAACGGCAAATTTGAACGTGATTGTGCAATCACGTTCAAATTTGCCGTTGTGTATGGCTTGTGATCATATCTTTTTGAAATCATATATGGTCTAAAAATATTTCTTTATCCTTAAGGCCATAGTAGTCAAAAGTGACGATAACGGTCTTACCTTCTTCATTTAAAAAAAAAATACTGACCGATGACACTATCAGACCAAAATCCGCACTAGAAAGTTAATTTTCACAGAAATAATAATATTTTTACAATTAATTCTTAGCTTTTCAGAACCCCATTTACGAGTATAGCAATTTTGCTTATTAACGTACTCGTATCTGCCAAATAAGAAATAACCAAAACGTAACTACACAGGGTTATAAAATAACCGAACTTTATATTTAAATCATACAACATGCAGCGCCATCTATTGACAATTTGTAGCATTAAAAAGATACATTCATCCTCTTTCAAACGCACCTAAATTCATGTAAATTGGATAACAGATGCGACAAAATTATCATTTTTTTGTTGTTGTAAAAAGCCTATATTATTTTAATTCATTCTTTATTAATAGAAAATAATATAAAATGATAAATTTTCCTCTAAATAAATATTATCTTAAAAAATAATTATATTTATAATAATTGTTAAATAACAGTGCTGTACTTTCCAAACCACAAAATGGATAACCTTTAAGTTTTTGTTTTTTTTTCTCTAAATTGAAAAAATCATATTAAAACCTACCATAAATATTTCAAAAAATATGGCATTTATTATATTTGGCATATTTTAAATAAAAAAATATATAAAATACTCTTCAAAAGGAAAAACAAAACTATCTATGCAGAAATGCCGATGCTATTACAAAATATTTATTTAAACTATCACGTGAAATTATACGTTATATTATTTATTGATTAGAACACATAAAAGCGAAATTCCTCAGAAATATTCCATTTTAAATAATTCTAGTCGATAGTTTAATCACACAATAAATCAGTAATATTGAATTAAATTTCCTTACATCTGGAACAATCGAAAAGATTAAGAAATGCAGATGTTTTACAAAAATATCTACAATGATTCAAGTGCGGTTCTATATTTTTCAGTTTTCTTCTCACGTTGAAAGAAAACTACTCAAAGACATTAATCTGTATATAATCTTTTAGTTGTTTTTTTTCAACCATCTCCGTATACAGATGATATAAAGATACAAAATACGAATATTATGTATTGTACGTTTACATACAATATTGATGTTAAAAAATATCTTTTTACCATCAATTTTCATGTTGTGTCGGATAGAATTTAAGCAGCTTAATTATATTTCAATCTATACTAGTACAAGTCATATTGCATAGAGCATATTTAAACTGAAAACAAGTTGCATAAATGAAATATGGTATCTGCGTTTCAATGACGTCTAAAATCATACGTAATAGTTTATACTTGCTTCACATAGTTCTTTGTCTCACAAGTTATTTGTACAATTAATCTATATCAATATTATATGTACAAGTATATATAGCGTAATATTTTGTCCACTTCTGTATTGATTTTTAAGTTTTACTATCGAATCATGTTACATTTTCATATTAATCTGTATAGTCTTAAGTTTTAATTTTTAATTAGAATTGAAAAAAAAATCGTTTTTTTCATATTTAAAGAAAAACTCTTCAAATTCTTAACAAATAATATGAGAATGATTAAGTATCTATTTTTGAAAATATTTTTTTATGCAAAAAAAAAATTCACTTCAATATAATTATTTTTTGATACAATCTAGATTATAATTATTCAAACTGAAACAATATCGTCATTAGTTGAAATTCAGAAAATACTTTCTTCATGATTCAAAAAATTCTTCTTTCCTTGCTAATTAAATTATATTCCCAAATTACACTATATATGAAAATTATTAAAAATTATATTTTTGAAATACTGAATTATATTAAAATAATCAAATAACTTTGAAATAATAAATAATAATAATAAAAAGACAGATCATAATATCAAGTTATCCATTTTATAGTTTGGAAAGTATAGCTCTGGTACTTAATATTAATTAAAAAATATATATTATTTAGAAAAAAAACTTTAATATTTTTAATTGCCATTTTATTTAATAATATACTTATTAAAATTTTAAAAACTTTCTACAATGGTGGTGATTCTGCCTTATTCACGTTTCGCACACAATTTTCGTCAGCAATGATGCTCATTTCTTGTTCGGTAAATGCATCATAAAGGAAAGTTTTCATATATGGGGCTCTGAAAACCTATAAATAATTACAAAAAGTGACTGTTTGATATATATTTTGGTCTAAAAGAGACATTGACCAGTATTTCTTTAAAAAAAAATTTTTTGGACGATTACCATCAATTCTGAGTACTATGGCTGTATGATAACCGTTTTTGTGTCCGACCTAAAATGGAAGATTTTAGTCTAGAGCATAAGTGGTTTTAACAAAAAATAGTGCCACAAGCCACATAATATGACAAATGTTTGCTTTATTGCGAGAAAATTTACCAAAACGCATTATTTCGAAATTGGGTGATATCAATCGACCTTCAAGATCGTGATATTTGACACCGTTGAATTTTTTTTTTATAAAGCTATGGAAAAGATTGTATTTAAATTAATAGTTTTTAAACTTCAGAACATTCAAAAACCAATGTCTGTTAAATAATATCAGAATTACAGTCCAAAATATGCGGAAAAGTCTTAAAAAATTACGTGAATTTGTTATAATTTATAAAGAATGGCAAAATTTATGTAATATAACTAAATAATAATTTTTATCAAAATTTATATTTTATGGTAAATATATTTTCTTTAACTTTAATTCTAAAAACACAAATTGGATAATTATAAATTTTATAATTTACTATTCTCAAATCAATTACGAAAATAATTTGTTTTTAATAAAAGAAAAAAAAACTAATATTGAACTTTTTTTTTCAAATTAATTATTATGGAACTGAAACAATTAAATTAAAGTAAATTTTATGAACAATTACAAAGAAATAATAGTAAAGATTCGCGACGAATTATTTAAATGCACTAATTATTACCTAAAAACAATGCACTATAATAGATAAATTTCTTCAAAAAATTCTGAAATCATAGATAAGATAAAATAAAAGTTCCATGATAATTATGATTTCATTAAGAATATACACGTATGTGTATACTGTATACTGTCTACTCATCTTTATAGTCTTAGCAGAGTTGCATTGAAATGCAATTATCAGTTCCATTAGGCCATGGATCGTATCAACAAATTTGCTTACCTTAGACAAAAAAAATAACGAAATAATTAACGCAAATATTTAACTAATACTATTTTGTTCATGATGAATTCTGAGTTGATAAGGGAACACTATTTTTTGTGTTTATTCCGAAGACTTCAACGTTATCAGTTTGTATAGATTGTGGAGGGAGGCATATCTATAGTATTTTATGAACGAACTAAAAGTATGTTATTTTGTTTTGTGTAGAAAATGTGTCACAGCCAAAGCAAACAAGAACTCAGCTTATGCATATCCACTTTAGCTGCTGGTTGTTGCATAAAAATTAAATTTGTTTGTTGATTTATTTCGATGGTAAGCTAAATACTACACAACTCAACTGGTCACTCTCAAAGGAAGTCCAATTTTAATTAAAATTGAAATGAATCGATTTGGCATGAACACGCCATCATTGTACTTGTATTATTTATATTTTGTTATATTTATGAGCACTTTAGTAAGCGATTTTTTACTTTAAAGAAAATAATCTTATTTATTAATGAAAATAAACAATGCAATCGTTGATAATGTTTAGCTTCTTTCTTTTTAAGAATAAAATCATAGACTAATATTGAACTCGACTTAAATTAGTTGAATGCATACCACAGTAACCGAATAATTTGATCACATACGAGGACAATCTGATAAGTTCGTGGTAAATACAAAAAATATAGCTTATATCAATAAATAATAATAATAATATTTTTATTATCTGACATTCTTAAAAAGACAATATACAAAATTTTATAAATATATTTTTATGTTTAGTTTTGCCAGCCAATTAATTAAACGCAGATATTAATTATTATGAAAAAAAAATTTCGTGTATTAATAAAACAATATTTTTTGAGGAAAACCAAACCTAAAAAGTATTATGGAGACTTCTCAAGGCTTTAGGGAATTTCTCTGTCGTTATACTAGCATAAGTGATGCTGAGCGGCTAGGACGTCCAATTTATGTTACCACCGAAGTAATAATTAATAAAATCTATGATATCTTTTTAAAAAACCGTCGATAGAAAGTGTATGAGATAGCTGACATAGTAAATATCTCCAAAAAAAACATGTTGGCAACATCTTATATTAAATTTTTAGTATGACAAAAAACGAACTTCAATGGAGCATTTGGACATTTTTAAGTGTAATCCAAATAAATTCTTGCATCAATTTATAACTGCTCATGAAATATGGATTACCATGACATACAAAATATGTATGTGAAATATGGAAATCAAATTTCAGTCAAAACAATGGACTTCCACTAGCGAACGTGAATCAAAGAAGGTAAAAATGATTCCATCGGCAGGAAAGGTTATAGCAACAGTTTTCTGGAATGCATATGGTATAATGTTTATTCACTATATTGAAAAAGTAAAAACTATTAAAAGAATTTTTAGACTAGTTGAATAATAGAATTAAAAACAAAACCACCACATTTGGCAATGAAAAAATTCTGTTTCATAATTACAATGCACCGGCATATTAATCGGCGATTGCAACAGCAAAATCAGTGAAAATTCGTTATGAATTGTAACATATACCTTCTCACCATATCCTCTAGATTTCGGTCCTTACAACTTTTTCCTATTTCCAAATATGAAGAAATAGCTCTGTAAAAAGAATTTTGCATCCAATTCTGAAGATATAACGGAAACTGAGTCCTTTTTTGCAGAGTTTGACAAATTATACTATATGCATCGTATATAAAATTAGGCATATTGTTGAACGAAGTGTATCAAGCTAAATGGAGATTGTGTTGAAAATTAAAACAATTTTTGTTGATTAAATTTAGTTTTTGTTTCATTTATCACTGACTTATCATAATGTCCTCGTACTGATTATACCAACTGCTTAGATAAAGTGTGACCTTGACATATAAACTACTATACTTATGAACTTTTTGAGATACGAACTTTTTTCATATCCCATTTTGACCTCTACATACGAAACTAGATTCAGGATACGAATCCATGGTGTTTGTTTTTACTACGTCGACTTTATCTAAAATATTACGCAACGATGATCTCATTATGTTCCGTCAAATAAACGAGTTGTTAATGAATATATTTGTTTCTTCCCCCGGTAGGTAAAAATCTCAAAAGACATTAAGAGGGCACCTTCTAATAGAGTGGGACTCGAACCCACTTAAAATAACTGTCTACAATATGTCATGTATTATTTTCGCGGTTGCTACCCAACTAATTCATGAGGTTCGGTTCTTTTGAGACGACATACATTGTTGATCGTATCAATAACCGTTTTCATCTCAGGGTTTTATTGTGAATACAATCATTAATAATGTTAAGCTTCTTTATTTTTTATTTGGTCATTTATCGAATTAATTTGAAAATCATATTGGAGACCTTTACTTCATATGTACCACGTAGAATTTTTTTTTTGAAATTTTATATTGAATTTTTTTATATAATCCCAAAGCTGGATGCCATACGTCTAAATAGGCTTAAGTATTTGATTCTGAATTAAGATTTTATTTTGCACAGAGAGCTCAATGGTCCTGCCCAGAAGCCAATACAACTATCCATATTTGTTACTGAGTTTTTCTTTTTTCTTTTTCACAAGCTCCTTCCACTTAAGTTTGGGATCAAGGATCATACTTAGATATATAGCTCTACTGGCATAAGGTACAATTTGTCCATTAATAGTTATATAATAAGGATCAAATTTCCTATGGGTCAAAATTGTATGCGCCAATTTTACTTTATTTAGTTAAATGTAAATTAGCTTTATCCAGTTATTAGCTGTATTCCATTGGACCAATTTTGCTACTACACTAGTTGTGTATCTGTCATCATCTACTTTACCTCGAACAGAGCAGTAATTTTCCGCTGGAGTTAAGCATACAATGTACGGTAGGTGGATTGTAGTTGCTACAGTGAAAATAGATAGATTTGCGGGTTCGTTGGTTATGTTGAAATGTCATATTGTTGTTTTTATTGTTTTTGTGTGAATAAACTCAGTATTGTTGGTGACTATTGTGTGATTGTATTTTACTGCTGTATTGATATATTCATTTTATTGAGAGTCTACAGCGCTGTAGTAAAATTGGTCCAATGGAATACAGCTATTATCGAAGAGGACCTAGCATGCTATCCTGAGGTACCTCTGCTTTAACTTCTTTTTGGCCATATAATATTTACAATAATATACAATTCTAAACGGTTTGTCTGAGATATATGAGCGAACAATACGAAGACGAGATTTATGTGTAGCTTAAACGTAGGCCCTCGTGCCACACCTTTGCAAATGGTTATGCTAGATGCACTTGATCACTATAGAGTATTTTTATATATTTTTATCACTCTTAAGTTATACTGATGCGTTGGGGTGAGTTTTCTTTCTTTGTTGATAGGTAGAAAAAAGCCTTTTAAAGAACAGCAAAAAATGTTCGCATAGTCGTCGTAGTAGGTAGCAAAAAAATCGATCGGTAAGATTTTTCATATGCGGGTGGCTTTTCTATTTTTTTTTTTATGCAAAGATAATTACGCCGATCTTCCAAAGTTTGAGTATGTAATTTAACATTAATATAAATATGAAAACCCTTATTTAACAATAAGTTTCTAGAAACCTCTAGAATCTCCCTGGATAACAACACTATTTACTGCCTAAAAATACTCCTTTCCATTTACTGCTCTATTTCTTAGAATTTTTTTTTTCAAATTAAAATCTGAGAATTAAATTGGTTGATTTTCCGGAAGGTGTAATAGGAAATTGAATTGCAAGATGCGAATCAATTTTCAGTCAGGGACGATTCGTTCGTAAGTCGAGTTACCATTGAATTTTGTTTCTCTACTAGAATATCAACTAAACCACTTTTTATATTAGCAAATAAAAAAGATAAATTAAATATAAAAATTAACAGAATTTACTGCGCTTCGTCAATTTATTTTCATTTTGTCAATATATTCAAATTGTGTTAATTACAAGAAATTAATTCTAATCAATATTTAACACTTTTCTGGATAACTAATATTCAAATATACTATAACGAAAAATTCTCAAATGCATAAGATTTGCTTCAAAATTTAATTTAATTATTTTTTTAAATTTTTAATTTCTTTTTCTATATTTTATTCTTTTTTCATAATCTTTAATTAGTATTATATTTATTATTTAAGAATATCTAATAAATAAAAAAAAATAATATTCTTATTATTCTTGTCCATTTTTTGAACTTGAAATTTTATTAAAAATTGTTGTTACAATGCGAGTAGTAGTTACAGAGTTATTTGCTTTTAACTCTACCTGTCGGAAAACGCTATTAACTTTTCCAACTAACTAATATGGGGTTTTTCAATAGCAACTTGACAATTGACTTCCACTACATATATTCAGATATTTAAAAACATTTAAAAATCCACTATTGCATAAAAAGAAATTTTATTAAAAAAATAATTCCAAAAAGTTATTGTTTCCAATAACTCTTATTTTTACTATAATCCAACATGGCCAAAAACCTATATATCCAAAGACAAAATGTATAAATCCAATATTGCATTAGTAAGAAGCCTATCATCAAATTTGATTTGTGAATTTTTCCTGTTATTTAACAAATGGACCACCCACATCTACCAATGCAGAAGTAATCTTGAATTGTGATAGTTTTAACACGATTTAAATAATATCTGTATAATATTCAAACAATATTATTTGTAGATGTTAAAAATTGCGTTGTTAGAATTAATTTAAATCTTAAATAACAAAATTGAACGATTTGAAAAATTCGATTTTATAAATTACTATTAGCATTTTTAATTTGATATTATTAAATAGCAATTCGTTTACCAATAAAATACCACTTAAGATGCGGTAAAACAAAAATTCGACATTTTTAATTTAAATAAACATCCAAAAAAAAACCTGTCCCACGATGGAATCTTTTATTAAAAACAATATCATATTAAACGATTCCTCGTTGAGCAGTAAGGCTATAATATCAGAAACACAGGTGTGTGTACTCGCATATATACTTGTTTATTTGGCGACAGAATGTCTTTGGTGGCAAAATTGAATTATTTAGTTTTGCAAAAAATATAAAATATATCAATAGTTTAAAAAATACTAAGAGCAAAAAACTATTTAGAATAAATTATCGCAATATACATATTCCGAATAAAAAATTTACTAAATTGTTATCACGTGTTATTCAACAGTTCGCAGTTTATTGCTTTTTTTTAGTAATTCAAAAAGTCCATCTGGTTCTCGTTTTTATTTTTAAGTGAACTTTTCAGTTTATTTTCTATTTCCGTATTATCAATTTAAATGGAAAATAAATATATAAAAAATATGAATACATTAAAAAATTATATACAATCACATAATTTATAATTTATGTTACAATTTAAATCTAATTATCAACTTCAAGACAACTCATTTTGCATAAATAATAAAATAAATAATTTATTCAAATGAAACTATTAAATCGATCTTAAGAAAAGAAAAAACATATTCATAAATAAATATTTCATCATACATACATTTATATAATATAATTCTTGTTTATTAGGTTTAATTTATAATTATATTGAATTTTAGGAAAAATTTCTGGTTAAAAATTATCAGTAAAAATTTTTAATAAGAACTTCTAAAAATAGAAGTTTGCAATAAAAATTTTCAGCCAGTCAAAATTTTCAGTCAGTAAAAATTTTCAGTCGTAAATATTTTCAGTAAAAATTTTCATTTGAAGTAAAAATTTTCATTTGAAGTAAAAATTTTCATTTTTAGTAAAAATTTTCATTTGAAGTAAAAATTTTAATTTTTAGTAAAAATTTTCATTTGAAGTAAAAATTTTAATTTTTAGTAAAAATTTTCAGTAAAAATTTTCAGTAAAAATTTTCAGTAAAAATTTTCAGTAAAAATTTGCAGTAAAAATTTTCAGTAAAAATTTTCAGTAAAAATTTTCAGTAAAAATTTTCAGTAAAAATTTTCAGTAAAAATTTTCAGTAAAAATTTTCAGTAAAAATTTTCAGTAAAAATTTTCAGTAAAAATTTTCAGTAAAAATTTTCAGTAAAAATTTTCAGTAAAAATTTTCAGTAAAAATTTTCAGTAAAAATTTTCAGTAAAAATTTTCAGTAAAAATTTTCAGTAAAAATTTTCAGTAAAAATTTTCAGTAAAAATTTTCAGTAAAAATTTTCAGTAAAAATTTTCAGTAAAAATTTTCAGTAAAAATTTTCAGTAAAAATTTTCAGTAAAAATTTTCAGTAAAAATTTTCAGTAAAAATTTTCAGTAAAAATTTTCAGTAAAAATTTTCAGTAAAAATTTTCAGTAAAAATTTTCAGTAAAAAAAGTTTTCAGTAAAAATGTTCAGTAAAAATTTTCAGTCAAAATGTTCAGTCAAAATTTTTAGTCAAAATTTTCAGTCAAAATTTTCAGTTAAAATTTTCAGTAAAAATGTCAGTCAAAATTTTCAGTAAAAATTTTCAGTCAAAATTTTCAGTCAAAATTTTCAGTCAAAATTTTCAGTAAAAATTTTTAATAAAAATTTCAGGTAATTTTTGGTGATTTTTTGGTTTAAATATTTTTGTGGACAACAATTTTTTTCAATTTTAATATTTTCTGCAACACATTTAATTATAATTAAAACAGAAAACAAAACATTTAAAAGTTATGCGTTTTGCTTAAGTATTTAAACCGAAACACAAAAAGTTGGTTTTATTATGCAAAGGTGGAAAATCAAATTCAAAAAAAATGCGAAGATGGTAAATAATTACATCAATGAACTTGAATCTTTGTAGACTGGGTGGCTGGTATAGACAAATTTGAATATTGTTGATTGTCAAATTTTTGCGTTTTATGACTGGAAAGTTTTGATGAGTCAATTAAATCCAAAAATTTAAAGCTACATTATTTAAATAATTTATTTAATATTTACTACAAGATGTGATCAGTATTAATAAAGTGGACAGTATTAGCTAAACGCAATTTATTTTTACTCATCTTAATTTATTTTTATACATATTTTAGAATATTGTCAAATCGAGAACCAAAACTGTTCGAAGTCAGCCGATGACATCATTTTATAAAAAATTAAATTAAATAAAAAAGATTAAGAAACAGTTATTTTATTTGACACTTATGTTTATATAGTTTTGGAATATTTTATCTGAATGCAAAGTTTTTGAATCCTCCGAAGAGCTTTATCACTTATTTAACAAGCTTGAATGTAGTTAATAACAAAAGTATAAAAAAAACTGAGAAAAAATATACGTGTACGAGTATAAGCGTAGAAATATATTTTATTATATAGTTTAATAATTTTTAATCAGAATCAATCTTTTATTATTGAAAATTAAAACTATAAATATTTATATTCATAAAAATGCGATAAGTACATGAATGAACCTATTCTATCAATGTATGTAAATATTTATCCAATTTACGCTTTGGAAAGTAAAATTCAATAAAATATATTTAAAATATAGATTTAAATTAAATTTTTACTTCAATATATTGTTTTAGTTTTTATATTATATATAAAATATAGCTTTCTTAAAATAATATTCAGAAAACTTGTTGCAGAACTCGATTCGTTTGAAATAAATTTTGATAAACTTTTCGCACTGTTCGGATTGTTATTCGGCCATTACTTGACGGACATTGGTCTTTAAGTGCTTTCATATTTAAAAATTATCTTTGTAAGTATAATTTTTTTTCATATATTTAAAAAAAAGTCTAATGGTGTCAAATCGAACCATCTTGAGGGCTAATTGACATCACCAAATGTCGAAATTATGCACCCTGGAAAATGTTTGCATAAAAGAGGCAAAAATTGTTGTATTGTGTGGCAAACTTTAGCTAAACAAATAAAATCTATAATAATATTTAAGTTTATCAACTAGTAAATGACAGAGCTATATTTTCCAAACAGTTTAATGGATAATCCCTTATATTTGTATTAAAATACAAGTATTACAAAAACATATAATCAGGTCTTTATATATGGTAATTTTACTTATTGAAATGATCTTAATTGCTGAAGAAAGCCTTTTTCTTAGAACAAAAAATACCAAGTTTTTACAACTTTATCAAATTTTTTTGAAATTAAATTTTCTATAAAATAAAATGGAAAATTTTAGGATTAAATTTTTTTAAAGTGAATAATATTTATATTTAATAACAGTTATAATAACAGAATTATACTTTCCAAACTATAAAACGAACAAACCTTTTATATAAGTACATTATTAATTTGTTATAGTTTTATTTATTTATTCAAATATTTGGTATAAGTTTTCTTAATACTGTATATTTGGTTATATTCCATAATGTGCATATATTTTTTAACAGAAAAAATATCACATTTATAAAATTTACCTTAAATGTAAAAAAAGCTGAGAGAAAACTTTAACGAAAACATCAAAAAAGCCGTCAACACTATTCTTACGAAGTATTGCAGAAAACTCTTGTCACTTTTACAATTACTTTCTTTCATAATTGATTAAGGTCGACAAGAAGCTTATACCTTTCAATAAGCATTTGTCAATTAAATATTCCATACTTCAATTATAATAACAAGTTGAAAATATAAAAAAAAACTCACTTTTGCAGGTAATCATTATCAATTAATATAAACTCATACCGAAAAACAATAACAAAATCGATATTAATTTTTAAGCATATTGAATAAAATTATTATCATTATTTATTAGTTCTAATTTATATTGAATTCAAATTAAAAATCCGGATTTTAATTTTGAACATCTATAAAAATTGGATAGTAAAAATATTTATCCTAACTAACTTAATAGCTTTGATTTACCATGACCCCTACTAACAAAAACAAAAATCAACAACAAAATCAAATTAAGATGATACCATATGCCTGAGGTGATGATTATGGACAACCACTTTTTTACTTTGGTTAAAAATTCCAAATAGTTAATTGGATTTTTTTTTTGATTTTTGTACCAAAATAAAAGAGAAAAATACAGCATATGCACTTAAAAAAAATTCAGACTGCTATCGACCCCACATCTCCATAGTAGTCTTAAGAAGAAAAAACGGAACAAAAATGCGCTTCGTACTCAACATAGCCAAGTTGATTTTTATAACATTTTTTTGGCAAAGTTCGATGAGATCATTCGATCGTTTTTGTCAATATCATTAATATTCATAATATCGTGTATTGAAACCTTTTATCGTGTCGCAATAATCGTACAAACCTGAACTCTATTTCTCTAATCAAGTATGGATTGGTAATACCTGCAAGAGTAAAAATAAACAGTCTAGAAAAAAATACGGAAGACATTGCAAGTGGTTTAAGGCCCATCGACCCCGAAAAAATTCTACTCACAATTTATCATATTCAAATGATTATTCAATTATCTAATGAGAATCGTATTCAGTCCATGTAATAGGTTTATTGATTAAACACTTTACAGAATATCCAATGAGTTTTAATCGAAATGAATGAAAATTATGTAGGATCAAGATTCGGGTGTATTTAGTACACAAAGGCATGTAAGTTATGTACTCAATCGTGACATAAATTTTATATATTCTCCTTGAAATCTGATGTTACTGTTACGGATAACAATTTTTTTTAAACATATTTTAAGTAAATTTCATTCAAAAAAATATTATTTTTGACAATAACAAGGCGACAGTGATGAAATTAAAATTTAATGTAGAAGCAGAAATATTCTGACACTAATATTCGATTATCCTAAGGAAAAAGCTTGGCCTCTTTGCTGAATATCTAGCAGGTGTTTTCCAGCCATATCCGAAAAATGCTATAAATTCGAATACGAAGATTATATTTTTTACAAAATTTTATAGCTACTAGCTAAATAGTAAGATACCAGTTGTATAAGCTTAAATCCGCTGTTTTTTTTAGAAAAAATTTATTCAAAGTACTTGCTCTTGCTTAACTACACATTTTGCCTATCTCTCGGGCAATTTGTGGATACCACGTCAAAAAATTCCTTCTCTTTCGAGGCAAACCCCTCATCAAGCCATTTTCGGACGTCTTCGTAAGAATCGAAGTGCTGCTCAGCGAGCGCGTGGCCCATCGACGAAAACAGGTGGTAGTCTGGTGAATAAGCGTGGTGGGGTAGCACCTACCAGTTGGGTGTCTCTAAGTAGTTTCGGACCATTTTTGACGTGTGCGTCGTGGAGGCAAATCAGCTTGTCATGTCTTTGTTGATAATCCGTCCTTTTTTCACGTAGAGCACGGTGCAATTTGATAAGTTGGTGGTGGTAGCGGGCATTGGCAGTTTCATCAGGTGTGTTTGGTGGGATCAACAGGGCATTGACAGTTTCACCAGGTTTCAACATCTCATAGTAGACAATACCATGCTGAGCCCACCAAACGCACAGCATCGTCTTCCGTCCCAAGCGATTGGGTCTTGGAGAAGATGTTGATGGTTGACCGGCATCAACCCACGTTTTCTTGCATTTAGGATTCTTGAAATATATTCACTTTTCATCGCCTGTCACAATCCGATGCAGGAACGACTTTCTTATTTGTCTGGCGAGCAAGATTTCACATAAATGGCCGAAGACATGAGCACCAACATAACGCCACAAAAAATCGAAAATCGAATATACGTAACCCGCGGAAATTTAAAATTCGCGATACTTTTAAAACAGACCCCGTATATGTTTATTAAATATTTTATTTTTTATATTGATATAATTCTATTACAATATTATAACAATTAAACGGGCTTAAGTACAAATAATAAGTTATGATTAATAAAATTTAATATTTTAAATTGCACACCGGCTCACTTAAGAAAATTCTTTCCGTCCCTCACTCTTAAAAATATGGTAGCTTCTTCGATTTAGTAGTCCTCCCCGAACAAGGTTCGTCTTCGCAAGGAATGTTCCTCATAGGATCTTTGCATCTTTTGAAAAAGGATTTATCGGGTCATATTAGTAATACTTTCAAAGTTAAAAAAAAGTTAGTTTTCAATGTTGGAGGACTCCCTTAATAAGATTATATTCATAAGCAATATACCCTATGGGCTATATAGGTATATCACCAAGCTCCTATGGGCTATAAAATGCATCAAAATTTCTTTGATGCATTTTTCCTAATACACTATAAAAACACAACCCGACTATAGGGCCAAATAGTTACCCGACGATTATATTTTAACAAATACGTTTATTACATATTCAATTTTATTGTTTGTTTATTATCATTTCACATATTATTAGTAATGAAATGCATTATTCTACACGCCATTTTTATAGAAAATTTTTACTAAATGTTTTTACAGGAAAAAAAATCAATTTAAAAAATCAAAACACTAAAAAATTATTCTAACAATATCAGACTTCAATATTACTTATGTATACATTCATGTATACTTATATTGAAAAAAATTTGTATTTTCTGTTAAAAATAATTTAGTAAAACTTATTGTATATATAAAATAATTTTGTGCTATACATAAATGATCTGTCAATTTTATTTATAAATTCCTCATTATCAATAGTTATTTATATGTTAAGTGGAAATTATAAAAATCACATTAAGTAATGCTTTGGCTTTTTTTTGGAAAAGATAAATTTACTATCAACTCAATCGATTAATATGTGGGAGTGATGACTAACATAAATCTGAATACAATTTATTCAGTAATAGTTATCAATAACATTTTTTAATAGACCATTTCTCGAAAATATGTTTAGATTAAATTTCATTTCTCTACACATATAAGTATTATGTTTAACCGATTAATAATAAACTAAAAATCCAAATTTCTTAAAATACGTCAAATATTCACTATCATTTCCTGGAATATTACAAAAAATTCCATATAAAAGCCCATACAGAGTTTGGTATTTTTGCATAAATTTACTCTAAATTATAAAAATAACGTAGTATCGAAATTTGTTTGAATTTCCTTTAAAAAAAATGTATGAGACATTGTTACTGATCAAATGAAAGTACAGAAGCTATGTAAATCGTGACTAAATAATGTGTCAATACTGATCACTTAACATTTTTTACTACGAATTTGTTATATTAAAATATTTAATCAATTCTATCGTGTTCGAGTCTGTTCAAATCTATCTGAATCACTAACAGTTCAAGTGATTTTTCTTCGAATTAAATTAACTAAACTATTTGTGTAATCACACAGAAATAACACAATTCTGTAAATAAAATATAACGATCACATTATATTAGAGAATACAATAATATTCTTTTTATGTTTATACAATATAAAATATTCATATTACTTACAATATTTATTAAAAAATGCATTAAATTAAAATAGCAAACTCAAGTGCTGTAAATATTTTAAGAACTTAATTGTATGAATGATGATGGTGTTAATGAATCATTGAATTAAATGCCATAAGAATGAGTAATTATTTGCCTATGAACATATACGATCAAATATGAATTTTTAACAACTTCAAAATAGAAATTTTGTATAAATATTTAAATTTCGCACATTTTTTATTGTGGTTAAATACTTGCATATAGGGTTATCCACTTCATAGTTTGGAAAACACAGCCTCTGTACTTAAAGATTTTAATCTGGCCTATATATGATTTTAATAAAACGATACCATAAATGATAGAACACAAAAAGTTCCCAATACACAAAATTTCGAGGTTTGGTGAAATCAATTAACTTCGAAGATCGTGCAATTTAACGCCGTTAGACTTTTTATTTTAAGGCTATAAAAAAAATCGTCTTTGCAAAAACAATCTATAAACTTCAAAGCAATTAAAAACCCACATTCGTCAAGTAAAGTTTGAAATGATCAAAAATACCATCAAAAATTACTTTAAAAGATTGTGAGTTCTGCAAAAAGTTCTGTGGTGGCTATTTATATAATACAATATAATAAATTTTATCAAAATCTTAATAATTAGTATATTTAATTTCCAAAATCAAAAAATAAAACCCTATATTATTATAACTAAAAAACATTTCATCATGTATTGACACATGTTATGTGTTGACACATATCATTTGTTCACACATAACAACACAACACGCAACATGCAACACGCAACACAAAACACGCAACATGCAGCACGCTACATGAAACATGCAACCCGCAACATGCAAGACACAACACGCAACATAAAACACGCAGCATGCAACACGCATCATGCAACACTCAACATGCAACATGCAACAAACAACACGCATGTGATTAAATTCTAATTGGATAATTTTGTAAATTACTTTAATTTAAGTGTCCTACAAAATTAAGAGAATTAAATCCTAATTGCACAGTTTTGTTAGTCACTGTAATGACAGTGACATACATAATTATGTGAACTAAATCCTAATTGGTTGTTCTGTTAGTTACTGTAATTACAGTGACATACAATATTATGTGAATTGAATCTTAATTGCATGTTTTTGTAAGTCACTGTAATTACAGTGACATACAAAATTATGCATTAGGATATATTAACATTTATATCAAGAATACCGACATTATCGAGATTATCGAGATTATTGAGATTATTGACATTATCGAGATTATCAAGATTATCGAGATTATCGAGAATTTTGAGACTATCGATATTATTGAGATTATCGAGCTTATCGAGACTATCGAGATTATCAAGATGTTTCATGTTGCGTATTGTCTGTTGCGTGCTGCAACTAGGATTTAATTTACATAATTTTTTAGGTCACTGTAATTACACTGACTTACAAAACTATGCAATTACGATTTAATTCACAGAATTTTGTAGATCACAACTATCCAAACACGATTTCATTCACATAATTTTGTAGGTCACTGCAATTATACTGACTAACAAAACTATCCAATTAGCATTTATTTAACGTAATTTTGTAGTCATATATTAAATTATGCATTCGGTTATATTCATATTTATATCACGGTTATCGAGATTATCGAGATTATCTAAATTATCAAAATTATTGAGATTATTGAGATTATCAAGATTATCGAGATTTTCGATATTATTAAGATAATTGAGACCATTGAGATTATAGAGATGTTGCATGTTGCGTGTTGTTTGTTGCGTTCTGCCTGTTGCATGTTGCATGTTCACTAAGAAAACTATCCAATAAGTATTTAATTCATATAATTTTGTAGGTCCCTGTAATTACAGTGCCCAAAAAAACTGTAATTACACTAACTAATAAAACTGTCCAATTAGCATTTATTTCACGTTATTTTGTAGATACAATTTTCTAGATCACTTTAATGACACTGACTAACAAAGCTATCCAATTAGTATTATCTGCTTGTTGCATGTTTGTTAAGTGCTACCTGTTGGATGTTGCATGTTGACTAAGAAAACTGTCCAATTAGTATTTATTTCACATAAATTTGTAGGTCATTGTATTACAGTGACTTTCAAAATTATCCAATAATGATTGAGTTCACATCATTTTGTGTGTCACTGTAATAACAGTGACTTCCAAAACCATCCAATTAAGATTCAATTCACATAATTTCTTAGGTCGCTGTAATTACAGTGACTAACAAAACTACAGAATTAGGATTTAATTCAAGTAAATTTGTAGATCACTTTAATAACAGTGAGTTACAAAACCCCACAATTAAGATTCAATTCACATAATTTTGTAGGTCCCTGTAATTACAGTGACTAACAAAACTATGCAATTATGAATTAATTTACGTTGCGTATGGCGTGTTGCGTGTTGCTTGTTGTATATTTTATGCTGTATATTGCGTTTTTCGTGCCACAACACGCAACATACAATATGAAACACGTAAAATGCAACATGCAACACCGAACACGCAACACGGAACACGCAACACGCAATACCCAACAAGCAAGACGCAACACGCAATACGCAACATGCAATACACAACACGCAATATGCAATTTCTACTGAAAATTTCTACTGTGTTTCTTTTACAAAAAAAGAACAAAATTGTTGAATTCACTGAGAATAATGATTAAAAAAATTTAATTCTTGAATTAGTAAACTAGACCAACTTCAAAGCAATGAATATTTATAATTAATAACAAGTATTTTACCAAATATTCATTGGTTTTTATTATCCCACATAACATGAAAATTATCTTAATAGCTACTTATATTGTGAAAAAATATATGAAAGAATATGCCGCTAAGACTATCTGGAAAAATATGCGCGTATAATTTTATTTTTAACTTTATTGACAACATCTCTCCCTCTACATGATTATAATCGATCGTTGGTTTGGTTCATATCAATTGGAGAATTTTCTTAATTCGTTGCGATAATTTCAAAGTCAAATTTTAATTTAAACGCCATAGCAAAAAAAATACCAAAAAAAGCAAAGGAGAAGAATTTTTAATTCACAGTCGCTAATTAAATATTTTAATATAAAAGTCAAATAAATATTGTTGATTAAATAAAGGCAAAAAAAAAAAGGTAGAAGCTGAAAATCATTAGCAAACCAAGAAACTTGCAGATGAGTTGACTTGAAATTCTATGTATTTGGTAAAATAACAAGAAAAAACTTAACTGGTTCTTTAATCACATTGTAATCAAATACTTGTTTTTAGGTGTCAATGATAAAATCTCTAAGCTACCTACGTACATATTTAAAAATCCAGGAAGTACACGTATTTATTTGAAAAATATTTTATAATGTTTTTTCTTAATATTTTTAATTTTAATCAATCATCATTATGATAATTTTATTTTATTATAATAATCAAAAAATTGTAATTTAACATACTTAATTAATATATAAATTTATATAATTTTTTTATTTTAATATTTATAAATATTATCAATTTTATTTACAAAGTTTAAATATGTATAAAAATATTTACAAAGTTTAAATATGTATTGTATAAATGTATACTTTGATCCAAATTGTTATAATATTATTTATAGAGTTTAATACTGAAATTAATCCGTTAATCGGTTTTATAAATTGGTTAGGAAATGTTTGATGTTAGATGATTTTGAAAAAAAAATATAAACAATAATTTTTAACACGATAGAATAGTAAATTTTTGGAAAAATAATTTTTAACACGATAGAATAGTAGTACACAGTTTGGAAAATACAGCTCTGTCATTTGATATGTGCTAAAAAATAATTTTATTACAAATTGTATTTGCTTAGGATATAATATGGCATTTTATATTGTAATTTAGACAAATAAGTTACGCAAAAAGGATTAAATTTCGCAGATGATACGATAATTCCGTGCCAAAACAACAAGGTTTAGATGCTGATTTTACAAATACAATTTTCCTTAAGCTCTGAGGTTCATTTGTCACCTTGTGAATTCACCAATTAATAAAATTCTGCATGTAAATCACAAGTGGTTATAGAAAAGTCGGAAAGGTTACTGTCTTGTGTGCATTTTGGTTTCAAGATGTCACTGACCCGTATTTTTTTGAAAATGAACAAAGAAAGACAATTATCGTCAATTCTGAGCACTATAACCGAATGATAACAAATTTGTTTAGCCTAAAATTTCTTCATTTGATGATGTGATTTGGTTTCCAAGATCTTATGATTCGACGCCGTTAAAATTGTTCTTGTGAAATAGGTTAAGTAATGGCTGAATTACAGCCAGAAATGTGCGAAAAAGTCATCAAAAGTTATCTCAAAAGATCGAGTCCTACAAAAGGTCTTATGGCAGCCATTTAAATAATATTATATTTTATATATAATGACAATGTACAAGTAATATAATAATAGAAAAATTGATATGAAATCTGAATTTTTAAAACACAAATTGGATAACCCTTTATTAAAATAATCAGGTTAGTTCTAAGTAGGTGTAAACAATAAAAATATCTTATCTATAAACAAATCAAATATTTTTTTATTTATGCACACAAAATAAATTTAAATATTAAATATAGAAGAGTAGAGAATTTTTTGATCATGAGATAATCGCATTTTGATACTCGCATTAACCTTGCGTATATTATTTTAAATTTTATCGATAACTATCTTTGTCATAAATCTAAGTATGACGAAATCTATAAGAATATTTTATCTATTACTCATGAAAAGATTTCAATTTAAATTCAGATTAATATGCAAAAAAAGCAATATCGATAATATTTATACACATATGTTTTTTAAACTGAGTTTGCCGCTTCGACAGCTTACCTGTTAACTATGGACAATAGTCATAAAAAACAACACCAACATGACAAATTGCAATATAAGATCACCTCTTTTAAAGCTATTTGCAATATAAAATATAACTTCTTATAATACTTGCATATGAAATTGAATTATTTTGTTATAAATTCCAATATTGACGATTAGGTACCCTGACATAGAAATAAACGGAATATGTATAGTATATGAATATTGATTTATTATTTCAATTACTAAACAATTAGACCGAGAAACGTTACATAAATAAGTGGAGCCCTTGAATTTTGTCGTGCACTTGAATAAGATAAATAATTGACATTCGAATACAAAACTTCATATAGTCACTTATATGCTTAATTGCAAATTTAAGTTCAAGTGTAAATCTTAAAATTTCTCATATCTCCATAGTATACATATTATTATTCTTGCTACTCTACAACTTCTTATTATTATTCTTATTTATCATACGTGATATTCTTACTATTGTTATTATTATTGTAGTATAACTAGTAGAAGTGTTATATTTATTATTAAACCGATATTAATATTATACTATTATTTTTGAAGATGAACAAACATAATAGATTATAATCATTGAAATTAGACTACACTTTAGAATAAAAAAATAGGAAAAAAAACATCAGCTAAGCAAATTTATTTTGTAACAACAATAGTACGCTTCACGGAAGAGTGTGAATAAACACTTTCAAGTGTACTTTAGACACATTTCTTTGACGCGCTTAAACATTTAACAACTTAAACATTTTTTTGGCGCCATTTAACAACACACACCTTTGATTCGAAAAATAAAAAATCAAACATTTCTATTTTTGCTTTTCTTGCAAAAAAAAAAAAAAATAAATTCCATTCCTGGAAAAGACTATCGAAGGTGTTTTATTTTGTCAAAGTTTATGTCTGTCGTTCTGCAATAATTTTCTTGTTTTTTTTTGGAATTGAATTCTTTATATTTTGAAAATTTCAATATTTAATTAACTAAGTCAATATACTTAATATAATTCCATATTGTCGGACATAGTCCAATTTTTTTCTGCCATCGAAAGAAAAAAAGCAACACCAAACAAAAACAAAACGCTATATTTTAAGGAGTTTTTTTTTGCATTATAATCATACGCACGTGACTCCATCTTTAATGGCGGGATGCATGTAAATATTTTAACAAACACCTCAACACCTTAGAATGGAATTAAAGATAACAAGTATAATAATAAATTACCAAGTGTGGCGGATTAGCAAAAACAAAAGGAAACATAAAAAACAAATTATAAAAAGCAAAGTAAAAATTTAACATATAAATACCTTACGTCATATAAGCATTCCAATGTGTTTTTATATTTGCCGCCCACTCCCCTTAATTTTCTAACAAATCATTTATACAGTGTATTGATGAATATTTGTTCAGTGCACGAATGCGGCTGTTCGTACATGACTGTACATTATGCATGTATCTGTTACATATTATAGCAATGAGGTGGACATACTCTTATGTAAATATGAATATTAAAAGTATAGGCTTTATACGAATATACATATATATGCCATTGAAAATGATTGATGGTACACAACCAAAACACCACATCCCCACCCACCCCACCTTATCAGTTCACAATTGAAGGCAGTTTATTCGCTTGTAATAAATACCACACCTCCGATAAGAAAACAGCGCAAGTGCCTTAATTGTCAGCGCCGACAAGCTAATTGCAGTTTGTCGTGTGCCATCTGATTACGAAAAACTACAACTTTCTGAGTAAAGTGTACTGTACTCGTATAAGCAATTAACTATGCGAGAATTATTATTAATATTTGATTAGAAATGATGATAGGCCCTAAAAATTGATAAAAAGAAAACGTTATGTAAGAGAATTGATTTGATTTTAATTCATCATTTATGTTAATTACTTATTAAAATCTAATTTCAATCATTGGAAAAAGTACGATATATGAGATGTGGTAGAACAGTAATGAGGCTTCTTATTTTTTGCACCAATTTTTTTTTATATGTTAATGTTATCCTCTTTAAGGTACAATAGTTTTCTTGGGTTGACAGTAATAGTGCTGGAAGACTTCAACTGGAATCGCCTTCAGCTGCTCGGTTATACTCCTTTGGATGTTATCGATGATACCAAAATGTTTGATTTTGGGGAATAAAAAAAGTCACAAGGACTAAAATCATCTAAGCAGTAGGCTAGGGAACAACAGAAATATCTTCTTTTTTTTCAAAAATTACTCGTTAATGGAGATCACCGTATAACTCGATGCATTGTTATAGTGGAACATCTAAGTATCTGTAATGTCTGTTCTGATGTGTGTAACCCACACACATCAGAACAGACATTACAGAAAACCCATCAGTTTTTGATGTTAAAGGCGTCCTTGAGCCTGGTTTATCTTCCACCGCTGCTAGGTCCTCCAAAAAATGTTTTTGGAAATGTAACCATCTGCTCTAAAGGAATTATGAATATCCTTATACTGTTATGGTACGTCGCGCATGTGGTAAGTATCAAGAAGGATAAATAGAGAGATTTTGGTGCAAATTGTTTTTTTGGGAAAGAGGACTCTCTCTTTTTGGGAATTGGTTGAGCAAATACTGTTTTTCATCTATATGGACAAAATCCAACAGAAAAGGATAGGTGGAAAAGCTTACGCAGTGGTTTTGCCAATGGTAAAGAACACCTCTTCAGAACTATAAGGGATATACCATCTGGACGAGCGGAATTGTTGTGTATCAATATCTCTAAGGCCTTTTTCAACAGTACGAGTACGAAAAATAATTTACCCCATAGAAAATGCAACGCGCTGCAATACAGGCGGAGTATAGGCACTACCTGGAAGAGAGGAAGATGCCGCAAAGTGATCCGCAAATGAATTGCCTTGTCTTTTGCGCTGACAACTGGAGTTTCATTATGAAAAATCGTTTCGTACTGCCAAAGTATTCTTTTCGGAGCTTTGTCTTTAACTGAGAAATATTCGTACGAAAAATTAGCTGATATGATACGGCGATCTGACGTACCTAGAGGCGAAAGTATGTTAATGGTATATTTATCAGGGTCGGATGTAAGGAACAAGTCCAAAGGGTTAGTGTTATGACTGTGAATGGTAGGGTTTTGTGCCGGCTCAGTTACAAACTGGCCATCATTCGTTCCACATTTTCACCGAAAAACATTATTGATAAGAAATTACCCCATAGGCTCATTGCAAGTCTCGTAAGCCTTTCAAAAAAAGGCTTGCTCGCCGTTTGACAGTGGGCGTTGTTATGGTGGAGCATCCAAGGGTCTGTAATGTCTGATCTAATGGGAATATCCATTTTTTGAAGCCTTTTAAGGACTTTTTTATAAAAAAATTTGATAGTCTCTGAGCGAGGTTCTTTTTCCACTGCTTCTCGGTACTCTAAAAATGTTTTATATCTTCGTAAAACGTCTGCTCTTGATAAGGAATGTTCTCTAATATAGAATCGGAAGTCTACAGTATTGCCAGATTGCTCTCAGTGATTTTTCAATATTTACGAATAATGACTTTCCTATACCTCATATAGCACATTCATCATAGGTAAATATTTGGCAACAGTTTTATTAGCTGCATGAATAATAAAACACTAGAAGTGATGTTTGCTCTATTTTTTGTATAATCACATCCTAAAATTCTATCATCAGAGAACTAAAAATATAGATTATTCTGCCACTTATCCTATTACCGCTGGTGTCCCTCAGAAAATCATCCTACATCCAATCCTTTATAACCGTTGATACACATGATAAGAATTTTTATACAGCCAATAATATTCTATAAAATCACATGAACTTCTTAGGAGTCAGGTGTAAAAGGTGGTGATGCCACTTTTAGACTTTACCAACTTCTTAGGAGTCAGGTGTAAAATGTGTTGATGCCACTTTTAGACTTTACCAAATAACAGGCCTAAATGACAGTAATATTCCATAAAGAAGCTGAAACTTTCTATTATTTTTATGAGGCACTAACGTACAACCTACAAGCGTAAAATGGCATATAACGTACTAAAATCAAATCCTATTTTGTGATGACTAAGATTTTACTTTTCACTACAAACTCTGGTTATAAAAAGCAATAAATATAAAAGATGAAGAAGAGAAAACTACAATAAAATAAATAAAATGCTTTAAAAGAAGTTTTACTATCAGTTAAATGAAATATTTTACACCTTTTTCTTTAAGAGAACATATTTAAAAAATATTACAAAAAATGAGACATTAGAATATTTTAAATATCTGTCACTAACTAAATTCTACTTATTCAAACAAATAAGTTTTTATACAATCATATTTCAATTTAAAATAATAAAAATGATAAAATAATAATTTTTTTTTTAAATACTCATAACCACATACAATTAGAATTCTTTAGCCAAACATAAAAGAAACTTACAAAGAAATCGATACGGCTTAGAATGGAAACCATTAAGAAAAAAGTCAAATTCACCAATTGGAAAAGGCCAAGGACCAAAAAGTATTGCAAACTCATTAAATGAAACCGCATAACATATAATAAAAATTTTAAAGACATCATAAAAGTAAATTTACTTATACACACATATGCACATGTCCATATCCATGCATATGTCATATTAAGATTGGCAACAAAAAAAAACCCCACAGACAAGGTCAAGAACCATATCATCAAAATCTCGAATGTTAAATTTCTTCAATGTAAAACTTCTTATTGTATCATCTTTTGGAGCGCAGGCATGTGTTAAAACTAACGTTGGCTTTTTTTCAGATTAATACTTTTCTAGATCTAACAGAATTTTTTTGAATCTCTTAAGGATTATCACCATATCTAAAAAGACTACCATCCAATTTACTAGTATTTCTGTACGGTTAAATCTTATAAAATCTGCACGCAATAGTATTTTGATGCACAATTTTTTTTATATTTTATTTCTATCACTTAATAAAAATGATTCAATTTGTCTAAAATTTGTCTACAAAATAAACAAAAATACAAATAATAATAATAATAAAGAAAACGAATTACTAAACACTAGCGCGGGCTGAGCAACAAAAAAAAATATATACAAACACTTGCATACATACTCCATCTTATCAAATATCTTTAAACTACTTTGCGAATAGACGTCAAAAGACATCATCTCCAAATATTGTGCGTGCGTATGTATGTACATACACATATATAAACACTCGTATAAATTATGTAAGAGAAGAGAAAAAAACTTGACCATGAAATGAATTCAAAAAGAAAATATTAGTTTCCAAATTCAGTTTTTTTGTTGTTGTATTTTCTTGGACAAAGTTGCGACGCCATATTCTCGACTATATTTTAATTTGAGCAACAACAACAACAAAAAACACCACCGGAGGGGTCTATGACAAAAAATTTACCATATGATTTTAGTGCATTGTTTTATAAATTTTCTTTTTCGTATGTATGTGTATGTATCTGCGGAAGTGTTTATAGTTTAATGTGTATAATTTAAATATTGTTTGGAGTTCAATTTTACAAACTTATAATTTTTATATAAACAAATAAATATGTTAGGAATGATAGTTTTTTTTGGAATTTCTTTTATATTTTTTGTTTTTTTTTTTTTTTTGCTAGTGTGAATGTTGAAGACTTTTTCATCAAATTGTTCTCATTTTATTGTAACGGACTAAGAAAAATGTTTATTTTTTATTTTTCTTTATTTAAATTATCTAAAATTTTAAATGATTTTTGGATAAACTGGCGATTGTTATTCTTATCGTGTTGTGTAAAATTCACACTAAAAATGGACGTGACTGTATTCTTATTCATATACATTTTCTCTCTTATATTTTTAACACGAATGCCAAGTCAAGTAATTCTAGTAAAAATTTTATTCTAAGTTTTATTTAGACGATTAATTTAATATTTAATTCTTTGAATACTTTAATCAAAATATTGAAATTTTGGTTTTTTTTGGACATATTTTTAATGTTTTCTATATTATTTCTTTGAAATTATTAATTATAAATTAGTATTATGTTTTTATGAAATCTGATACTCGTAGTTACTATAGTTTAGTGTAGTTAGATAATATATTGTAATATATTTGTTTGGTTTTATTAGGAACTCTCGGGCAATCAGATACATCACACTAGTGACATACACATATACATATTTATATATAAAATTCTAGTGTAGTTAATCTAATAACAAGAAAAGAAAAACACAAATTTATTAGCTCATTATTTACAATAGATTCTTTTTTATGAGCATAGACATACCAAGATAAATTTATTTCAGTGCTTACTTAGTTATTGGTTTTCAATAACTAAGTAAGCACTGAAATAAATTTATCTTGGTATGTCTATGCTCATAAAAATCACTTTAGTGCAACTGATAAATACTGTATAATTTCAAACAATTTACTTCCTTTCATCAAAAGTACATTTTTTGTTTTTATTTACAAGTAAATATTTATCAACTTCTTTACCTTTTATGGGCATACATACTTATATATACACGTATTAAAGTACATTTAAAATTCAAATTTTGATAAGAATTTTTTTTTATTGGATTGCTTGAATGTTGTCATAATGCATTTAATATAACATAATTAAAATGGCTGTCATGAAATTTCTTGCAGAATTCACGATCCTTTGAAGGTAATTTTGGATGATTTTTTGCATATTTCGGGTTGTAATTTGGCCATTACTTAACGGATGTTGATTTTCAAATGAGGATTGTCTGCGTAAATGTGATCGTTTGCGTAATCCTATGAGACAAACTCAAACGGCTTCAAATCTTTAGATCTCAAAATTATACGTTTTCTTGCCGAAATATATCGTATTATTTGGCTAATGGCACTTTACTGCTGTAACCACACATGTTCCAGATTAAAATATTTAAGTTCAAGACAAAAACAAACTGTGAATGATACTTAGAATTGATAATAATGGTCTCTTCTTCTATATTTTCAAAGATGGCACTATCTTAAATGCCAATTGACATCACCAAATCTAAAAATTACGCTTCCTGAGAATTTTTTCTCCAATAAATCCAAAATTTCTTATATTCTATGGCTTGTCGCACTATTTTGTTGACACCATATAGTCATAGCGCTCAAGATTAACGGTAATGGCCGCTCCGTCCTCATTTTCAAAGAATTAAGGGACATTGACAATTTCAAACCAAAATGCACACTTTTCGCGAATACAATGGCTTTTTCATCGTTACTTATAGGTAGCCAAAGCCCCATATATGCCAATTTTGCTTATTGGCATATCCACGGAGTGTGAAATATGACTCTTAAAGCGTGGAACGTTGCTACGGCAGAGCATTAAATTTTTAGAATATTTCTACAATTTTAACGTAATTTTTGATAGTTAAACAAGCGCTATAATATAAAATAACAAAAGTTGTTATTAAAAATCGATTATCTTAAATAATACATACGAGGTATATTCAAAATATATCGCGAATTTTGAATTTCCGCGAGTAATGTATATTCGATTTTCGATTTTTTGTGGTGTTATGTTGGTACTCATGTATCTCAATTATGCTTGGTACTCATGTCTCTCACTTATTTTGAATGTTCGGTTAATTTTTGACAGCTGCTTTGCTTGCACGTGTTTTGACTCATCTTCGAATTTTGCCCATTTCAAAAAATGGATCAAAGAATCTGTTTCGGGAACAAGAAAAAGTCACAAGGGCCCAGATATGGGGAATACCGTGGCTGCGGCATTATTAGTGTGTTGTTTTTAGCCAAAAATTCTCGCACAAGCAACGATGCGTGAGCAGGGGCGTTATCATGGTGCAAAAGCCAATTTTTGTTCTTCGTAATTACTTGCGCATAACTTGCAGGTAATATTCCTTGTTGACCGTTCTACCCTGTGGCAAGAACTCATGATGCACTACGCCCCTGCAATCGAAGAAAATTGTAAGCACTTACAGTTCCTTTCCCCTGCAATCGGTCTTGGCTTGTGCGGCAGCTTCCATTGAGATGATTGAGTTTTGCTTTCCACATCATAACCATAAGCCCATGATGTGTCACCAGTTCCAACAGCTCCTTAGCGGACAGAGTCCAACAGCTCCTAAGCAATGTTAATGCGATGCTGTTTTTGGTCGAAAATGCGACATGCGATTAATGTGATGCTGTTTTTGGTCGAAAATGGCCAAAAACCGAAGCCGAGCCGAAACACGTGCAAGCAGAGCACTTGTCAAAAACTAACTGTACATTCAAAAAGGCCAAACTTGTCGGCATAAGTGAGAGACATGAGCACCCACATAACGCCACAAAAAAAAATTAAAAATCGAATATACGTAATATGCGGAAATGCAAAATTCGCGATACTTTTTGAACAGACCTTGTATATTTGACAATTTTCAAATAACAATTCTGTATTTTCCGAATTATAAAATGAATAGCAAATATTTCATTTTGAATCAAATCAACTGAATGGAAATATTTTAAAGTTTTAAGAATTTATTTTCAAATTAAAATTGATTAGCTAAGTATTTTATGGTAACATTTCTAGTAACATTATGCTATTAGAGGGATTCGAACTCAAGACTACAGTAAACTAACGTATTGTATATATTGTAGATGTATCAGTGCCTCTTAGTGAATTTAAATTCTTTACTCATATAAAATATATATTTAAATTAAAATAAAATATTTATTTAAAATTGAAATAAAAATATAGCGTGTCCAAAGCATTTAGTTACAAGTTTATACTCGTACTCGTACTTTCCACTCGAAGTGATTAAGCATACTGTCAAGTGCGATAAAACGGAATCATATTCGTAATTGAATAAATATTCATTCTGTATACCCACAATTGGTTTAACCATGTCAACTTATGTCAAAATATGATTTGTAATTTATAATATTTTATTTAAAAGTATTGCCTGACATGACTATTAAATTCCAGGTTTTTTTTCATTTTGAATCTACTTGTATTTTGTACATATGGGCATCATTACAATATGGACGAGTGTATGGAAATTGAACACTGAAACTGTTATACATAAAAACTAAAATGTACGAATCGTATCATACGTGCATGTGTGCCAAAGTGAAGATCCAAATGTTTTACAGACTGCAAATTGATTTCTGCAATATACTGATATGATAATTTTCTTTATAGTAAATTTATTATTTTTATCAAAACTAAAATTATTTAATCCTAGTTTTTTTTTCTTAGTAATGAAGAAATATATTCTAATACATTCTCATTGGTGAAACTATATGAAAAATAGATTTTATTACATAATAAATTTTATATTTGCAGATGCAATTTTTAACTATAAATTCTATTTTTTAAGAAATTTTTATAAATCATTTAAATTCTAGATTTAAAAAATTATGAAAACAAATAATCAATATTCGTACAATGAATTATAAATAAATAATATTAAAGTTTTATGTAAATGTTTTTTTTTTTTAGATATTTTATTCCTTATTATGCTTTTGAAGAATTTTCTTCAAATTTAATTCTATTTTTATATTTTTATTAGCACGTATAAAGTACTTCAAACTACCATATATTGTACGTATGTGTATATACATTAATATATAGTTCTCTTTTTAGATTTATTTTGATTAATAAAATATACTCGTATTGTTTCTGTTGATAAAGAATAGCCAATTTTAACACATTAAAGAAACCGAATTTCGATGCATTCCTTAATGTTTTTTTAATGACACAATGTCGACAGTTCAAATTTGACGCATTCACTTAAACCAATTAAGATACTTTATATAAGAATCATAAAGTATAAATGATTTATTTCGAAATTTAAATAAATGGTATCGAAAAAATAAATCTTTTTTAATAAAAAATCAACGATTCAAATTTATTTTTCATATTTCATATATATACATACATAAATATAAATGTACCATATGTATATACTTAAATTGGTTATATAAAATGATCCCTTAATATTTAAATAAGATATCAAAAAATATGTTTTATTGTTTTAATATGGACGGACATAAGAGAACGTTCAATACTCATGTATAATATTTATGAATAGTCATCATACGGAACAAATTTTTATTTCACGTACGTTAGTATGGCACAGTTAATATCTATTTTTGTCATAAAAAAACAATTTTTTTTATTTTTTTTGGTTCGATTATAGCTTGTTTGAATGAATATAGCTGACATTTTGGCTAACTTTACCAAATTGAAATGACAATGAGAGTTGAAATGTGATGACCTAAATTTGATAAGAGTTTTTCAAAAAAAAATTTATCGATTACGTCATGAACGTACTTATATACTCGTAATATGACTTTTGCTGTCGACCGTAACGATCCGCATCCATATCGTATCGTTTCGTCAATAACCGTCTGCCACGGTATTTTTGTTCTCCTTTTTTTGCAATGTTTTCAATTCGCACACAATAATATAAATGAATTTTGAGAAACCATTAAGTTAAAATATCTTTCAATTAGAAACTTTTTCCTTTTGCCCATATACTCGTGAAATGGATGGCGGAAAAGAACTTAAACGACTTCTGTCATTTACTCGTATATTTAAGTAATTGCCTCCTTCTCGACATCTTTAGTACATAACTGATCGAATGCGCAGTCAAATTGCGCATTTTCGAAAGCGTTCCTATATTGTATACGAACGTGCATATATTCGTATCTAAGTATCACTGAAGTACAGTAATTTCATAACAGAATAAGACACCCTTATTCAAAGAGACTTTTTTATAATTAATAATTATTTGCATAAAAAATGAAATCGAATTGCATTCGCCTGGAACTTTTTAAATTGGGGAAAATATCTTCATTATTATTGTTTTTTTTTGTTCATTTTTAAGTAAATAAATCAGTTAATATTCTTTAATCTCATGCTGGTGATGTCACATTATGATCATATTAAAAACAGCCTTTAAAATTTTACGATCCATATTTCTTGAATACCATCATTAATCAAAATCGTTTTTTTTTTTGTTTAATATATGTACATACTCGTACATAGCACATTGTTATATATAGAAATGAATTGAAAAGCAGTAGTTACATAAATACATATATTATACAAGTATATATTTTATTTTATTAATTTTTTCATAAAACTGTTCAATTTATTTTATTATATGTGGGCGCTATCGTCCACTTATAAATACTTCATTATTTAACTTTCTCAATTCCTTCTACATATGTACATTTTGAATAAAATTTTAAATTTAGTCATTATGCATAATAATGAGTAAATTTAAAATTTTATTCAAAAGCTTATCAGTAATAAATATACTTTACTCCTATTAAATAAATGATGTGAAAAAATTTATCAACTTATCAAACATAATGACATGAATTTGAAATTAATTTTTTTCGAAAGAAAATTACTCACAATAACTGAATAGCAATTGTGAATTTTTCTTTATTTTTTGAAAATAATATTCAAATTACGGTTAAGAGTATTGTTAAATCAAAGTATAAAAATTTCACAGTTTAAATAGATGATTTTATATTCAAAACATGTTGGTAATATTAAATACAATTGTAAATTATAAATTTCTTTATACAAATAATTATATTTAACGATCCGTTACTATAGTTAAATATAGAATTACATATTTATGTTCACACTTACCTTAGAGTTAGAAAGACGGAAATGATAATGCTGAAATATAAAATATTAATTAATAATTAGTTATAAAATTTACTGCAATTTTTACAAATAACAAAAATCCAATATATACGGGTATATTTATTTTAAATGTGGTTATGTATGTGTGTAATGTTATTTATGTTTTTACAAACTATTCGGTGTGAGTTTCTTATCAAAATAGAAATTCTTTTTTTTTTTTAATGAAGGATATAAATTTCTTTTTTGATAAAAAATTTCGTATTAATGCCTATTAAAAAATTTGCAAATGATAACTGTTCTATTTAATATTATAAATGATAACTGTTCTATTTTGTACCAGATTTATTTAACAATAGCACACGAAATTTATCAATGTAAAAATTATTTTTAGAACATCCTACAGGTTCAATGTTTAGAATGCATCAAGGATAAATCCTTGATAATCATATTACAATCACTTATATATATTGTAATATAATTTGATAAATTTTCAAATTTGTCAACAACAAAAAAATATAATAAATAAATTTTGTGAACAAATTACTAACCACCCACTAAAGCAGTAAATATGTCAAAATGATTTCATTCACAATTATTTGTTATGAATTATTTTTAAATCGAACATTTTGTTTATAACAAGAATATTTTATTTTTAACTTATTTAAATATATTTAAATTGAAAAATATTGGGATTTACATGTGTATGTACTCTTAGGTAGGTAAACACATGCACATATATATGCATAAACAACGTCCAGCAAAAGTCCGTTCATCGGATGGGATGAGTCATGAAGAAAAAACTTGTGCAGAATCTACAAGTGGTTGTTTTTGAATCGACTTTGCCCGTGCAAGTGGGAGCATTTTCCTTTATTTGTGTGTGTATGCACATGTATGAACAGACTGTATATAACCGTCGATCTCTGGCGTGTATCCAAAATATGTGAAATTAATAGTTCGATAACAATTTAGAACTATTTAAATATGAAATTTAAAAATTTAGGTAAACTATTTTTTGATCGGTAAACGAATGAACTTGTACAATGAGCATTTAAATTAAGAATTCATTCATGCAATAATAATTAACTAATAATTTTAAGCTTATATTTGACATTACATTCGAAAATAAAAACAAAATATCTGTCATCTTGACAATTATAAGTGAACATCTACGGTCAATTGTAATTTAATTAATTAGATTAAATTTATTTGTTTTGTGTTAACTCAGTGGGCACATACGTGTACATATTTGTTATTGTTCTAACCGCTATCATTTGACGTTACAACATGTATAAATAAACTTGTATTACAGGCCTCTTCAGGTGCTTGTTTGTTATTCTAGTACTACAAACAATTCACATAATACTCAAAGAAATATCTTTATATGAGTAAATATTCAAGAATAGACCTGATCAAGACCTTAAACAATTTTATATACTTACATATAAATAGTACCATATAAATATATAAGTAGATACACGTATGTAAATATGTTCGTACGTATTATTTAATTAAAAATGCGATTAAATTTGCAACATTAGCGATGGTAAGCATCTTTAAACTTAGATCTAAATAAGAATAATATATATACGTGTACATATATATGTGTTTGTATATTTACCGTATTATTAGGTTATAACTGTCAGCAAAAGTAAACATTTTTTGTTCTATTTTGAAGAAGATTATTTAAGATATTTCTTGTCAAATATAGAAATGACGTGAGTTTTGATTCGTAAAAACTCATTCAACATGAATGCAAATCAAAAGAAATAATGAGTTTGTTGACATACAAACAGTCAGAAGTCTCTTCAAAAAAAATATTATATGTTATGATCAGTAGAAAAGGATTATTTTAAACAATATACACTCGTATACTACTTCAGAATAAATTCGATTGCATTTATTTAAATAAAATAATTTTTTTAAGTGTATATTAAGAGATTAATTTGGAAAGGAAATGGTTTTTTTTATGAAATTATTTGCTCTTATCCATACATATATAAGTATATATATGTAAACGTAAGTAAATACTATAAACTTAAGGTTAAATACCAAGTCCTTCTGTTGCTATTTAATTTCAACAAATACTCGTATGATATAAAATAGAAAAAAAAACAATATTTATTTTTCTTTATTAATGAACATTTTCATTCATATATTCAATAATGAAAATATTTAAGATTACTCATAATCTAATAGACAAAATAAAAAGAAAACCCTTTCAAATATATTAAATAACTTATCATATTTTATATAATTAATTTTTATTTTTTTTAACTTATCATCCACCATAAAGGCGCCGATTAGGAGATAAGAGGTACTCGGAAAAGTTCATTGCCTACATTTCAATATTAAGATAGGTAATCAAGAATATTTCTTTTTTCCTGAGACTAAAAAAATCTTTACTTATTTATACATTATTAAATAGGATATTAAATTTCACTAAAAAAAATAATTATTATATTTTCAATTAGAATTGTAACATTATTCTAAATATCCATAATATTCCTAGTTTTTTTAACAATAGTTTATAGTATATTTTTTTAATAATTAGTGTAGTAATAAATGTCGACCTTTTAAAATGTGCAATCAAAAATTTAATAAAACTGAAGAAAAACTAGGAGCTGATAGATTTAAATTAAATTATAATAACAGTATGATTGTGAAAATGTTGTTAATTTTAATATGATTTAGGAATGGTAAACAATATACATCCTTTTTAAATGTAGATGTTTGTTTATATTCCTTTTTATCTTATCTCAACTAGAAAAATATTTATATGATAATAAAATTAATTCAAAAGTAAATAATTAAATAATTATTCATGTTCAACCTTGATTGATTTCCCGTTTCAATATTACTCCTATTAAAGATATATGTGCATATAGTGCTATCAATTTTATATTTCGGAAAGTACAGCCCTGTCAATTTGACAGTTCTTAAATATATATATAATTTAAAATAATATTTATTAAGGTTATAATTTGTCATTTTATATTATAAATTGTTAAACTATGAAACATTCCATTAAAATTGAACAGAAAAAAAGTGTTTGGATGCTGTTTTTATGAACAACATATTCTTTAGCGATAAGGCTCTTACGTCAGTAAGCAAAATTGCTCATTGTACGCCCGATGGATACGTCAGTAAGCAAAAAATTGCTGTAAATCACAAAAAGTAACTGCCTGGGTATGGATTTTGGTCTAAAGGAGTCATTGGTATTTCTTCGAAAATGAAAAAGTTAGCCTAAACTTGAAGATAATAATTTAGACCATATGTGTTTTCAACAAAACGACGTTACAAGCCATACAGCACGACAAAGGTCCCAGGATACGTAAATTCGAGATTTGATTATGTCAATTGGCCTACAGGATCATTGGATTTGACCCCACTGGACTTTTTCTTGTAGGGCTACATAAAAGATCATGTTTACGTAGATAATTCTCAAATACTAAACGATTTAAAAACAAATATTCGTCTGGCAATGTTCCAACAATATGTTATAATAAAAATAAAAACTTTTTTATCAAAATAGGAATTTTAAGTGTACTTAAAATTCAGATTTTCATATAAAGTTTATTTAATTTCTATTTATATATATGTGTACATATAGTAATATATTAATACAAATTAAATAAAAGATAAAGTTATTGAAAAATATTTATTTGTATATAAAAAGAAAATATTGTATATTTTTAATGGAAGGAAGTAAATAGTCACTAAGTAAATTAGTCACTAAATTAATTACTAGTTATCAATTGAACTAATGTGTTTATATTTGAAAACAAACAATTAGTAAGTACTGAAATTTATCTTTGTATATCTATGCCAATAGAAAAGATTCCATTGTAAATAATAAAATTAATAAATTGTTTTATGTTTTCTTCCGGTTAACTCATATTTTATACGAATCATACGGAGACCCGATTTTATTTTCTTAAGGATCGCTTGACTAATGATTTTTTTTTTTGATTTTGTAGCTTCTGAATTTTGTTTTTTTACAGTTAAACATTTAAAAAAATCCACTGACAACAACCAATTCTTCTCCGTATACAAATGCATGACGAAGAAAAAAAAGAAGATAAAACTCGTAAATATATTTACAAAAATCCTAAGTGCATACATATATATATTAGGATATTTGAATTTGAATAAAATATTAATTAAATCAAGAACATTTCCCATTTTGTGATTTTACAGATTATTTGATTTTTGTTTAAATTACTTACGCACAATACATACTCTATTGGTACACCGAAATGAGCCTTTCCTCAGTGTAGAACCAGTTGAGGGCTCTTGTGAGGACAGGCTGTTGACTACCAATTTTATTTATAAAGAAGTCCTTGAAATGCCCAGAAAAAGGGGTCTCTTCCCTTTTGATCAGACATTCCAGACACCAATTTATAATTATTAATTTCAATGAAATATTATATAAAACATGAAAAAAATTTATCTAAAAATATGTACAAAAAATAATATAAAAAAACCCCTGACATTGAACTGAAATAGTTGCACTTCAAGATCAAAAACAGTAGTTAGCAGTTGAATTATAATCCTACACAAAATCTTACCTGTGTAATTTTCATTTACAATATTTATCTAAGAATAAAAACGTGATTATATACTTATGGACATATAAAAGTATCCATATTTATGTGTACATATGCACAATTAGATTTGATTGTATTTTATAAGCGATCTTGATTTTCTTACGTAATGTTTCATAACTATAAAAAAAAATGTACCATAAATTATCACAAAATATCCATAAAGAACATAATATTAACAATAATACACAAATACAATGATATAATTTTTCGTAGATAATATAATAAAAATAATTATGAAAGACTATGGAATGAAAACCCATTATTTCGTAAGATAAGTATATATACTTAGTTAGTTTAAAGAAACAAAAAAAATACCCGTGAGCGTTAGATGAACATCTATTAAAATTTTGTAAAGAATATTTTTCTCTTTGAAAAACGCATACATAGATGGTTCCGTTTGAGGTAGGTCAACCAAAAGTTCGATTAGTTACTTAGTTATATGGTCGGTGGTATTCATGACAATTTATTGCTCTGCTTAATACGATTCAGTCAGTCAGTTTGGGCAACAAGATAAAGAAAAAACTTCTGGCATTAATTAGGACATCAATTAGAAGAGATTTTTTTTTGTTTTTAACTATTATTGCCGCAGACAAGACAGTAAAAACTACAAATTGGAACGGTTTAAGCTGAATACAATAATAAACCATGAAGATAAACTGCAAAATCTTCACAAGAAATTAAAAATGGTAAGAACCAGTTTTTGGCATCAATTCAACTAAAAACCCGTTTGCAAAAAAATATTTCGGACTTCTCTATTTTAGGTATTTCTGTGTGCCATTCAGAACGATAACTTACCTTCTTTTTGACGCAGTAAACAAAAACTTAATGAAATGGCCGTTACGCTAACTTTTTTTCTTTCCATTCTTTATTTTAAGCGATCGTTACTGAACAATTCTTTCAGATATGACGTCATCTAACAAAAAATGCCAAACTTAGTTTTCAATGACTTTCTCATATCTTATTCAATTGTCTGCCCATAGATTTTATGGAAAAATTATTCCACGATTAATTATTTTACATATTTTCAAAAATAAAACAAAAAATTTACCAATTTCAATTGACTACTTTGGAAAATTTTTAACAAACCCATGATATCAATATATAAATATAAGGAGATATCCAATTTGTACTTCGGAAAGTAACGTTTAACAAAAAACGACTATTATTCAGATTGTAAGAAAATATTTAATTTATTATATTTTTTGAACCTTGTTATTATGCATCTAATATAACATTATCTAAATAAATGCCACGAGACTTGTTCATATTTAATAATTTTCTGTCTAAACAAAATATTTTCCGTAAATTTACAGAAAAAATTCCAAAGGCGACAAATCGCGCCATCTTCGTGTTCAGTTGAATATTCAAAATTTTGGGATTAAGAATGCTAGAAACTTTTTGTGAGATAAAGCAAAAAATTTTTATCGAAATACAGACCTATAACACATTCAGAACCAAATACTCACCAGACAGTCAGTTTTCGCAGATACAATGGCTTTTTCTCAGTCACTTATTGGTTTTCACAGTCCCATATATGGCAATTTTGCTTATTGACATGCTCGCCAAGCGAAATATTAGCCTCATTGCTTAAGATTTTTTTTAGAATATTTGCCACTTGGCTTTCAACACCTAACCGGCATATATTTTTTGAATTGTTTGTTGGGTGGTTAAAGGATGCATAATGCATAAGTCTGAACTTAAAAGAACAATAGCCTTTTTGGATAATATGTAAATTTGACAGCTGTCAAATAACGGAGCTCTTCTTCCCGGACTTTTATTATAAACCAATGGATAAAATTTTATATAATCAAATAAATACCGCTCATAAAAATCTCTTTCTATTTTAGAATATTCTAATTTATATCATAGAATATCTGTCAATTTCATTGAATACCACAGCTTCAATTGTCAAACATTGCCAACTTCAGAAATGTTTTAATATTATTCATATGTACTTATAAATAAAATCCACATAATTATTTCATAATAGATTCTAGAAATAAGTGAATTTTAAATTCGAATTAGAATTATAATCGTGTTCTGTTCAAAAGTAAACCCAGTTGTCCTAATATACTATGAATTTGTTGCAAAACCGCATCTTCAATAGAATGTTTTATTTATATTTTTCGAAAATAATATAATAATTTCAAGTAGGGGTTCGTACATGCGTCAACATTTCATTGTATTGTAATAGCCGATCACAAGTTAATTCGTCGATATTTTTTCGATTGATCATTTAATATTCTTTATACCAAAATTAAATTATTCCTAAGATAAAAAAGAATATTTCACAGCCCTGCCTTATTTAAGTATTTCAATTAAATTCTTCTCAATATAAACAAGTGTAAGAGAATGCATTCGATAGCCATTCAATTGAAAGTAAATTTTCAATTTTTTATCTAACATATATGATCGTGACAATGATTTTAATTTATTTTAATGTTTGCCGCCAATAAAATCCATACCACTTGAATTTATAATAGCTGATTACAAAAATATTTTTGATAATAAATTTTATTATTTCTATTAACTCAATAAAAAAAATTTTGTTTCAAATAAATAAATACATTTAAATTTTTTTTTTTTATCATATTATATAGATAGATAGAAATAAAAACCATCTTCCAATTGATATTTATTTAATAAATTAGTATAACTCTGAATAATCAAATGAACTTAAAATTTTGACATTCTTTTCCCATGATGGCTAAATTTCTATGAAATTATTTTCAAGGTAATCAAAAGTTCATACATATTTGTAAAATTCAATGAAAGAATTTTAATTATTTCGAGTTTACGTAAGCAATTATCATACTGTCATTTCACGCAACAAAAAAAAAACAAAACAAATAAATAAATAATATCATCTACATTTTGGGCTGACGATGTTCATAGATGCCAGAAGCTGTTTAAACATTGCACATTCATCAGTTAGTGAAATGCCAAAAATAGCATCCTTTGAATTATTGCAAATAGTTAAATGTGATGAAATGAATATTGTTATTTATTTTAAAAATGTTGCTCGTTTACTAAGTTTAATGCGACTATGTATATGAACAGACACATTCTCGTATGAACAAGATTAAGTGTTAAAAAGAATTTATTTCTTGTAAAATTGTAAAGCAAAAGTACAAAAATAACGAGAAATTTTAATGAAAAGATAATTCGTCACTGCCTGTTAAACTAAATAATCCGATAAGTAATTTATATGCACTAAATATCATGTAATTTATATATACTAAATATTGAATCATGATTGGCATAAAAGCATTACTAACAACACGATCTTTATTTCGATAAGATTTCAGATTTCGATATGAAATTACCAGTCATTTACTGTTTAGTCAATTCTTAATGTTTACTTATATTCAATATATTTATTTTACTATATTTATGGTGATTTGAATAAAGTGTTTGCAATTAAACCCTTTAGCAATTTATATGCCATATTTACAATCAATTAAAAAATTAATTTATAATCATGAACAAATTAATTACTTCAACTCTGACGATGTAATTAATTTTAAAAGCTTTTCGAACTTCATTAAGCCATTTTTACGTATATACATACATGCATGTAAAAATACGAGGTCTGTTCAAAAAGTATCGCGAATTTTTTTTTTTTTTTTCAAAAACTATTTATTTATTCATTAATATCTATTTTGTCCCCTTCAAATAAATCCCCACCAGATATTATACACTTGTGCCAACGTTTTTTACAATCCTCGAAGCACTTCAAAAAATCGTTTTTTTTTGTGATCTTGTTCAGCTCCTCCTTCGATGCCGTCTTTATCTCCTCAATCGTAGCGTAGCGACGTCCTTTCATGGGGCTCTTCAGATTCGGGAATAAGAAAAAGTCACAGAGTGGCAGACCTGTGGAATACGGTAGCTGCGGATTTATTAGTGTGTTGTTTTTGGCCAAAAATGGCAAAAGCCAATTTTTGTTCTTTCACAAATCCGGGCGTTTTTGGGGGATTGCTTCACGCAACTTACGCATAACCCTGTGGCAAGAACTCATGATGCACCACACCGCATGATTCGTCACCAGTTATAAAGCTCCGGAGCAAATTTGGGTCGTCGAGGACAGAGTCCAACAGCAATGTTAATGCGATGCTGTTTTTCAGAGTCCAACAGCAATGTTAATGCGATGCTGTTTTTCAGAGTCCAACAGCAATGTTAATGCAAATATCGAAGACGAGCCGAAAACGTGCAAGCAAAGCAGCTGTCAAAAATTAACTGAACATTCAAAATGGCCGAATTTGTCGGCATAAGTGAGAGACATGAGTACCAACATAACGCCATAAAAATTCGAAAATCGAATAACGCCATTCGTAACTCGCGATACTTGTTGAACATACCTCGTAAGTTAAAAGAAAAGTATATAAAATAAATACAGAGAGAATTCTGTCTTTTCAAATTTTTATAGTTTTTGTATTTACACATATATAGTCTAAAGTTTAACGTTAAAATAATTCTATTATTATGTATATTTAAAATTATGTTTATTGTCTTGGATAAGATCTGTGATAAGTGTGAATAGTTATACCATAATTAGCAAAATTTAATATTATATACTGTACCCTTGCCTACTATGGAAATTTAAGAAAATTCTTCTTTCCAACTAATTTTCTCATCATCAAATCTTACCCCTTCGAACGATATTTTCTGGAAGGTGAAGCAGAGTAGCATTCTTGGCTTTCTCTAATATAAGAATTATACACAAGATATTCTCTCTATCGACACAAGTTACATCACAAAAATTTACTACTACTTCCTTTCATTTAAAAATGAATAAAGAAAATAGTGTGCATGTTACTTTCACTCCTTGCCATAACGCATCCATTCCCATAATTTTTAATAGTAATATTGTTCCATAACAGAATCAAGACTGAAAAAAATATAACGAACAGACACTATAGCAAACTATTGTAAAATAACTTTTAGATAAACGCTCAAAAGTGACAGTTGACAAAAAACTACTTACAAACGAGGTCAAGCAGAAAAGTGATAGGAACGCAATTTTTCTTTGCAACAATTTTATTTTATTTTTATACATGTTATCCCCTTCAAAGTAGTTGTATTGACTGGGTGGCCTGGAATCGTAGTCGAGCTGGGAGGCTTCGACTAGAATCGTTAACAGCTCCTCTGGTTACACTCCTTTGGATGCCATTGATAGTACCGATATGATGTTCTTTTAAGTGGTTTCTTGTGATGGGGATAAAAAAAAGTCATAAATACTTCGACCACGTGAGTAGGAGGGTTGTTAAACAACAGAAATCCCATTTTTCTGACAAAAATAATTTATGCAAATGGTAGTGCGACTGGGGACGTTGTCATGGTGGGTTTTTCTGAGTTTTTAAGAGCTTATTTATGAGCTAACAAGAGCCCTCACCCGTTCCTCATTTTTATCAGTTTTCGAAGTTGAAGGCCTTCCTGAGCGAGATTCGTCTCCCACCGAAAACCTTGAGGGGAAGAAAAGGCCTCCCTGAGCGAGGGAGGCCTTTTCTTCCCTTTCTATTCTACCGAAAAGCTTGTGCTATTGATAAGGAATGTGTTCCAGGAGCTCGTTGCAATTTTTTATGTAGCAAACTCGTAAGTTCACAAAACTTATCGAAACATTTGATGGCACATAGTTGCACCCCAAAATTTTCTGTTGCATTTTTTGTAGTGCACTTAAAAAACATAGCTTAATTTATTACTACACATTTTAGAGGGATGTCGGTAGTGTTGGCAGATCACTGTTAGTAATGTCAGTCTCATAACTTTTCGATCAATTATTATTTTCGGACTAATTACAATTGAATAAAATGGTATTTACAATACATTTACGAAAGATAAATGCAGCCTACTTACTATCAATGGAATTATGTAAACAAAACGGATGCATGTCAGTCCATGATAGAATGCATTGTAAAACGTTTATAGTCAAGCATATCGTAAAAAATGCAATAATTATCTGTTTATTGAGAACCATTTCAAGAACATCGAATGTTTATAGCAAATTTTGCGTCATTGTAATTATTATCATTATACTGCATTAATTCAATAAAACGAACATGTGTACTTGTACAAGTCATAAAATGAAAATTAATTTGCAAACAATATGAATACAGTCTGTTACGAGTATTTAGAGTACTTAGGTGGAAAATGTTGTAATGATAGAAAAACTTACAAAGTCAATTATATTAAAAATTTCTATCAGAATAAATTGTCAATTTATTTTTAACTTCCATAAATTTTTATCTGAATAATAAAGATTCTTCTTATATAAGAAAAGACGTAAATTTTTTTTTTTTATAGAATAGATTATTATATAATATAGTATACAACTACTTTTTTGTGATTGTGTCAAATATCAATTTTCTATCTTTAATTGTAATACTTTTTTATAAATAATATACTCTTAAAATAGTTTGCATTCAGACACAATCACTAAAGTTAAAAATCTCTATATCTAAATGCAAATTTTACTCAAGTATCTATAGTACATTTACATTTTCATATTTATTTTATGGTTATTCAACTTTTTTATTGATTGTATGTACATGCAGACAAATACATACGAGTACACGATATAGTCGTATAAATAAAAATAATAAAATTTAAGAATTTTTATTTAGGTCTACCAAAACATGACAATCGATATTAATATTTTTTTTTTTTGTTATTGTTATTTGATTTTATGTTATTTGATATTTGGCGAGGCTTTGGTAATTATAAACGAGGCGCCAGAACACATTTCCAAACACACGAATTTCATCACTATTTGTCTCGCCGTGTCACTAAATAGTAGGCGAAACAAAAGTGTTGATTGAAATGTTGTTTTATTTATTCGCCAATCAATGGCTCTTGCGTGCTAATAACTTAAATTTAAAATAAAAGAAAATATTTAAGTTACTTAGCAATGGTTGTTTGGGTTTAAATGTAGTAGCTTTAAAACGTATTTGTTTCGTTCATTTTTCTACAAGCAGAATATAAAGCTTAGTGTCAAGGACGATTTGAAATGTTGCATATTTAATATATATTGTAGTTCCATATGTACTACAACAAAAAATATTATCCATATACAATTTTTATTATTAATTTACAATTTTTCCATTATTTATATTAGTTTTACAATGAACGTATTATTAGAAAGATTATCAGAAAATTTTATATTTACTTTATACTTGAAAGTTTTGAGTTTAAACGAAATCATATTTTTTTAAAAGTTATATTTTGTTAAGCATAAAATTGGGGTTATCCAATTTATCCTTTGGAAAGTAAAGTTCAATAAAATATACTTAAAATTCTAATTTTGATAAAAGTTTTTATTGAAAATATTGTTTCTTCCTTGCCATAAATTGGATAATTCTTTATTTAAATTACTATTATGAGACTTCTTATAGGACTCGATCTTTCTGAAGTCGTTTTTAATGACATTTTCGTGAATTTCGAACTGTAATTCTGCCTTTACATTTAATTTTGGGCTGTAATTTAACAATTTTAAATTCTCTTAAGTTTGAGGATTGATTACATGAACATGATCTTTTATGTAGTTATAAAAGGAAAAGTCCAATTCACATCACCAAATCTCGGAACTAAGATTTCGGGGAGCTTTTCACGCGATAAAGCCAAAATATTTTGCGTAAAAAGTTAACCGAACTAGTAATTTCATGCTTTCTTATAACCACAAATGATTTAATTAAAATCTTTAAGTTTACAATTAACGGTAACGCAGTCTCCTGCTTTACCAGAGGAAGGCTTAAATCCGCTGTTTGGTCATAGATGGCGTGAATGAGCGTATTATGCTACCATGGGCACGCCATACTTTTTTTATAAGTTTGACATCTGTCAACATTAATCAGTGCACATTGTCAGCAATTTCGTACAACAACATACATTTTTCCTTTGGTAATCATGTCTAGTTTTATGCCAGAAAAAAAGCATATGCGGGAAGCTCTGCTTTTCTGATTCAATTTGAAGAAATCGGCTGCCGAATCGCATCAAATGCTTATGGAGGCCTATGGTGACAGTGCTTTATCGGAAACAACGTGCCTAGATTGGTTACGTCGGTTCAAAGACGGCAAATTTGACTTGTGGGACAAGAAGCGTGACAATCGGCTTAGAAAGGTTGAGGACTATCAATTGCAGGCGTTTTTGGATGAAGACGATACCCAATCGCAAGAAATGCTCGTGGAGCAATTGGGTGTTACTCAACCAGCCATTTCCATGCGTCTGCGAGCCATGGGGAAAATAGAAAAGATCGGATGGAGCGACGCCAAAACACATTCGAAATCTTGCTCGCCAGACAAAAAAGAAAGTTGTTCCTGCATCGGATTGTGACAGGCGATGAAAAGTGAATATATTTCGAGAATCCTAAATGCAAAAAATCGTGGGTTGATCCCAGCCAACCAACAACATCTTCCCCAAGACCAAATTGCTTCGGACGGAATACGATGCTGTGCGTTTGGTGAGATCAGCAGGGTATCGTCTACTATGAGATGTTGAAACCTGGTGAAACTGTCAATACCCACCGCTACCACCAACAACTTATCAAATTGCAACGCACCATCGCACACGTCAAAAATGGTCCGAAACTACTTGGAGACGCTCAACTGGGGGGTGCTACCCCACCCCGCTTATTCACTAAACCTGGCCCCTTCCGACTACCACCGGTTTTCGTCGATGGGCCACGCGCTCGCTGAGCGGCACTTCGATTCTTCCGAATACGTCTGAAAATGGCTTAATGAGTGGTTTGCCTCGAAAGAAGAGAATTTTTTTGGCGTGGTATCCATAAATTGCCCGAAAGATGGGAAAAACGTGTAGCTAGCGAGGGCAAGTACTTTGAATAAATTTGTGTTTGCTATCTATGAAAAAACCATGTGTTTTTTGATTAAAAAACAGCGGATTTAAGCTTATGCACCTGGTATTTTTAAAAAAATACGGGTCAATGACACGTTCAGACGAAAATGCACACCGGAAAATCATTTTTCATGGATACAATGGCTTCTCATCGGTCACTTGTATGATACGGCAATTTCCCTTATAGACACATCCATCGATTGTGAAATGAGCTCCGTCGCTGGAGAACATTTTGTTCGAAAAGTGGTTGAAGCGGAATAACCATGTTTGTAGAAAGTTTTTACAATTTTAATCTTAATAATTTTATCTCAAATAATATATATGTTTAATTATTGTAAAATAACAGTACTATTTTCTCCAAACTACAAATTCACTTGATGAAAAAAAAGCCTAAAAACAAATAACATATGTATGTTCATAATATAGATATATATTTCATAAAAACAAATCAATATAACATTCAAATTAATTAATTACTATTTTTAGGCAGATAAATGAATAGAAAAATTAGTTGAGTTCAAAATCAAGTCTTTTTCTAATGAGTATTTGCTTTCTAATATTTACCAAAGAAAATAAAAACTATGACGCAAAATTATACTTTCTGACGTACTTACTAATTTCTTTTTATTCCACCCACGCACTTATATAATTTTTATGAAGTAATTTAATAAAACTATATTTTTCCTGGTTTGTATCAGCCAACGCTAAGCAATAGTTCTTTTTTCGAGAAAAAAAAATAATTCAACATTTATAGAAACTAAATTGCTGTGAATTATATCAAAGCTATATATTGAATGTGGTATTTTCATATTAAATTTGATGTTTTGCAAACTTTCCATCAAGAATGTGTAGTGTTGTAGTATTTTATGAAGAAAAATTTTATTAACAAACAACAGAATTTAAAGTTCAATCCATAAAAACTATTTATATTTTCCATAGCAGAAATACAAAATAAATTAATTTACAATTTCATTTAACTCCTATGTTTACATACAAGATGCGGTAGAGAAGTAATAATACTATTTTTTATTTTTTGCCATAATTTTATTTTATTTTTATGCATTTGTATTTTCCCCTTTATACTACAATAGTTCGCTTCGGAAGCTATACACCGACTGCAATTGCGTTCAGCTCCTCGGTTAAACTCCTTTCGATGGTATCGACAGTGTTAAGATGATGTACTTTCAAGTGGTTTTTGATCTTTGGGGAGAAAAATCACACGGACTTAGATTAAGTAAATAGGGATTTGGGGCACCACTGGAATCCCCTTTTTCAGGCAAATACTTGCTGATGGAGATAGTTATGTGACAAGGTCCATTATCATGGCAGATCTTCCAAGCGTCTGCCGCGGGAACCACATTTTTTGTGAATTTAACTCACTGCTCATTAGCTTCAATATTTAACTCCTCCCTAAGCAAGGTTCGTTTTTCATTCATCTTAGAGTCCCACAAATGCTTCATGCCAACGAAAAACGCATATTTTACGAGGTCTGTTCAAAAAGTATTGCGAATTTTGAATTTCCGCGGGTTATGTATTACCGATTTTCGATTTTTTGTGGTGTTATGTTGGTACTCATGTCTCTCACTTATGCCGACAAGTTCGGCCATTTTGAATGTTCAATTAATTTTTGATAGCTGGTTTGCTTGCACGTGTTTTGGCTCGTCTTCGATTTTTGCCCATTTTCGACCAAAAACCGCATCGCTTTAACATTGCTAAGGAGCTGTTGGACTCCGTCCGCGATGACCCAAATTTGCTCCAGAGGGTTATAACTGGTGACGAAACATGCGTTTATGGTTATGACGTGGAAACCAAAGCTCAATCATCCCAATGAAGCTGCCGCACGAGCCAAGACCGAAAAAAAGCGCGCCAACTTCGGTCGAATGTGAAGGTTTTGCTTACAGTTTTCTTCGATTGCAGGGGCGTGATACATCATGAGTTCTTGCCACAGGATAGAACGGTCAATAAGGAATATAACTTGCAAGTTATGCGCAAGTTGAGCGAAGTAATCCGCCAGAAACACACGGATTTGTGGAAGAACAAAAATTGGCTTTTGTACCATGATAACGCCCCTGTTCACGCATCGTTGCTTTGATCCATTTTTTGTAATGGGCAAAAATCTAAGACGAGTCAAAACACAGGCAAGCAAAGCAGCTGTCAAAAATTAACTGAACATTCAAAATGTCGGTGTAAGTGAGAGACATGAGTACCAACATAACGCCACAAAAAAATCAAAAAGCGAATATACGTAAACCGCGGAAAATCAAAATTCGCGATACTTTATGAGCTGACCTCGTATGTCACCAATAAGGAATATTCTCCATTCGTAGGTCAAACTCAAGAATTCACCTTTTCGCTCTAAAAGTCATGTGTAGGAGGACCTAACTTACAAGCTTTATAATTCAATGTCAGCATAGACATACCAAGATAAATTTCGGTGCTTACCAAGTTATTAGTTTTCAAATCTAAACACTTTAGTGCAAGAAATAAATACTGGATAACTGGTGTTTTTTTTTTGTTAAAATTATAAAATTGAATTTTTGTAAATATTTTGGTTATAATTAATGAAATTTTCAATAAAACAAAGAAAATATATTTTTTTTATGATAATTATTTTGTTTTGTCAAAATTCAAAATCGGTTTTTTGAAAAAATATTTTTTTTATAGAAAATTGAAATTTTTTTTTTTAAAATATATTTAAATATCTCGTTATTGTAATAAATAATTCTAAAATATTTTTGTAAGTTTTCAAATAACATGATTATAGTTCGAAATTTTTTCTTATAATAATTAAGAAAAATTTGATGCATATTATTTTTTATTTTGAAACCAAAAATTCAATTTTTGAAATACGTAATAATATAATATAAAATTTGGTATAATAGGAAAAATATACTATAAAATATATTTGAAAGAATGTGATTTTTTTAATTTTTTTTATAAAATAATATAAAATTTGGTTTAATAGGAAAAATATACTATAAAATAATTTCAAAGAAAAAAGACGTATAATTTTTCAAAAAAGATATTTCCGCCCACCTCTTTATCAAAACAAAGAATTAAATTGAAAGTAACAAAGATTTATGCACAGAACACAAATTAACAATATGCTAATTTTTTCAACACTTGAAATAAATGAATTTTTTATTAGTTTAGCATACAAATAGATTAGCAGCAGTTCGATGAGCCAGTTGCCAAATTGTTAAAGCTCACAAATACAAATTTAAGTGCATGAACTTTTCTTCTCGCTAGTAAGTATTTAGGGATTTGTTGACATAAATTATGAAAATATCTATTTGTTTACACGCCTTAAACTTAAGTTTGAAAGCCTATAATTACGAGTATACCGATACTATACAAGTTTATCAACGATATATTATTACATTTGTAATAGAAAAAGCTTGGCTATATAAAATACAATAGCAAAAAAATATCATTGGCATTGACATTGATCGATAATTGACTGACTGATTGATTGATTATGTCATCGTGTGGGAATTCATAAGGAATGCGTTTATGTAACTGACAGATTTCAAAATCGAGATGAAAATCAACGATAAATCAAAAGACATTCAGCAATAATATTTTGTCATTATTTTGACAATAATTCTGAGCTAAGTCTGAATACACAATCAGTCGATGAGATAATATATGACACTGTATGTACATACACTCAATGGTCTACAAAAACTGATAACTATAGTTGCGAAATTTCCATTGACTAAAATAGAACCAAATTACTACACAAATTTCTTTTAATTTCAAAAATGTTTAGTTATGAACGATTATTCAATTTGTGTTTCAGGAAGTAATGTTTAATAAAACACACTTACTATTTGATATTTGTTTAAATTTTTATTTTATTATTTTGTTTAAACTTTATTATTATTATATAAAATATAAAATTATTCAAATATCTGGCACAAGACTTCTTGCAGGACTCGATACTATTGAAGTAATTTTTGATAACTTTTACGTCTATTTCGGATTTTGAACGACCTTAAGTTTAACGATTATCTGCGTGAACACATTTCAAGGCCAATTGAAAATTTCAACTTATGAATTACGCGTTCAGCGAACTTTTCGCGTAATAAAGCAAAAATTTATCGTTGCCTAAGTTATCAATATGTTGAAATCATTCAGGGTTCAGATTAAAATTTTTAAGTTCAGGTCTAAAAAATCTGTTATCATACGACCATAGATAGCGCTCCTGATTGTCGGTAATGAAATATGGGGCAATGACACCTTTAGACCAAAATGCACACCAGACAAACACTTTTCTATGATCTCATCTTAAAACGTGAAATGTGTCTATAGAATAATCACCACAACATTAAAAAACTAGAGGATACTTTTTTTTAGAATTTTTTCTTGAAATCTTTAGAATGAGTTTAATTTTATAAGCAATTTTCTTTACCAAAATATTAAACTTGAGTGCATATAAGAAAATAAGTCTCCAAAGTCTAAGGAGTTATTGAAAGCATGAACTTCTTCACATATATACATACATACTCGTATGCATGGCTAACTATGCTCATACACATATGGATATATATATTAATATATCCATACATATTTAGTTAGATAAATAGATTTGTGCTTAAATGGAAAATAACAACAAACTATTTTCTCCTATTAATATATTAGTACATTTTGAGTGTGATTAATTACAAACTCATATATCAAATTATATTTGATTTAACATTGAAATATCAACAACAACAAAAAAAATTAATTTATTAGAAGACATCTAATGGAATGTAGAATTTTTTTTTTATTCATATTTCATAATACGAATAATACAAAGATGCATAGACTCGTATTCCATATGAGCATAGACGTATTTTAAAAATCTTGTAAACATAAGATATTTAATCTCGATCAGATTATTTGTAAAAATTTCATTTTCTATATTTTGTTTCGGTTTTATTTATCGTGACTATTTCATTTAACACTTTAAATTGATATCAATATAGAAATTATCAACAAAAAATAAAATATTATTAATAAAAATTTAATTAAAATTGTTTTTTTTGTTTGTTTTTTTGTTTTATACAATTCTAAATAATTATAAAAATCTAATACAAATATTTAAATATATTATCAGATTTCATGAATAAATATACACAATAAATTTAAATGCCAAGGTTCCGAATATAATAAAAATTATAATAAAATTAAATAATATACATTATAAAGAGCATTTGTGAATAACTTATCATAACATACAAATTTTAATGATAAATTCTTTTCTAATCAAAATATCGATAGAAATTTAATTAATTTATGTTAATTTATTATTTATTAATAATCAAAAATTTGTATATATATACAATATATATATTTCTTATCTATATTAATACTATACACTATTGAACTAATATACAATATAATTATAGCATAAACGATTTTATCTAAATAGTTTCAAATTATTGTCTTATCTATTAAGTAATCGCCATTAGTGGTGCTATTATGTATAATATTAGTCGCAGTTAGAAAATAACTCATTAAATTAAACACTTTAACTATATAAGAACTATATTGTAACGATTTTTTTTAAATAAACAAATAATCTGTGAAAATATATAAAAATATTATACTATTGCAATAAAGAATAATCCATTTTGTGTTTTGAAATGTGCGTAGCTCTGTCAATTGTCAATAATTATGTTATTTTAGGACACTTTTATTTAGCTTCCTGAACCTTTAAAAAAGTGTCATTGGTCCGTATTTTTTTGAAAATGAATAAACAGAGACCGTTATCATAATTGCTGAGCACTATAGCTGTATAATAACCGACTTTTTTGGCATTATCTAAAATATTTTAATCTACAAATCACGTCAAATTTTGGCTTTATTGCGCGAAAAGCTTCCAGGATATGTATTTTCAAGATTTGGTGATGTCAATTGACCTCCAAATTCGTTCAACTTGATACCGTTGAACTTCTTCTTGTAAAGATACGTTAAAAATGATATTTATCTAGAAAAAATTAAAATTTTGAAGCATTTAAAAAACCAACATCCATCAAATAATGGTCGAAGTACCATCCGAAATGTGTGAAAAACTCATCGAAAATTATCTCAAAAAGATGGAATTAAATAATTTTATTATTTGAACAATATAATAAAATAAAATTTACATCAAAATCTAAATTTTAAATGTATTTTATTGAACTTTACTTTTCAAAGCACAAATTTGATTATATATAATTTTTGCTATAAAAAATTTTCATATTAAAAAATAAAAACAAAAACAAGTTAATTGTATTAAAAAGAGCAATGGTTTTCTTATGCTATTGATTAAACTGAAATTATTTGAGCGATCGAAGAATTCCCTAAGAAAAATTGTCCACATAATTTCCCAATGAATCATATCAAATAACGTCTAACTATCTAACTATTATGTGGTTAATAAAAAAATTTGAATAATTACATTAGAAAAAAAAATTGAACACTTAAATTTAATAAGTTAATTTATCTAATGAACTTTGTTTATTTTTATCGCATTGGGTATGTTAAAGTTTAATCCCATTTAATCACATTGGAATTTCGATTTTAAATGGAAATAATAAATATAAGATTTTTAATTCGTACAATTCTTCATACATATATTTATATAATATATATGCGTACATAAAAATTAATTATACATATAACAAGAATATTCTGCCCATTTTATAAAATTAAGCTCAATTAAATTTCATAATTTTTTTTTTCTTTTTTATTATAAGAACAATTTATATAGTAGTTCAATTTAGCGACAACAAATTTTCGTAAAATCTAATTGCACTCGACATAAGAAATTTAATTAAAGCTAACTAACCAACCATACGATAAATATTTGGAATTTGAATTTTTTATTTTTTTAGCACATTCTTTTGGCAATTTTCAATAAAACCATGAATACATCAAAGCGAATCAGTACAAGTTATTTTTCTTTCAAATAGAAAAAAATAATAATAAATAAATAAATGCTAGCATAGAAATTATTTAAGTTATTCAAAAAGTCAATAAACAAATCGAAAACAAATCAAAGCATTTAACACAACTTATGATGAATCCTGTTCGTTTAATTTTCATCGCCTTTTCGCATCTAACGAGACCGAGTTTGGCTTTCAGGCATTGTTGATTTTCTGATCCATTACCCAACCGATCAGTGGAGCAACACTAAGTATCAACACACTTACATACTATATGTATGCTAGAAGTTGCCCGAATTATTATATTTTTTTTTTTATAAATAAACAAACCTACGAGTTTACTGTGCATAGTAATGGTCAATTTTCTATTCTTCCATATACTCGTACTAGAGAGATTTATTTTATGAACGTTATTTATGGGCCACTTTCAGTGTGTACATTAAGATTTTACGTGCAATCAAATTATTTATGATTTCACGCATATGGATTACATACACTCTTGGCCATACCAATTTGTATAATATCGCCCCATAGCCTTTATAAAACTAACACTAAACATTTAAATTACCGAAAAATGTTCATTCTAATTAAATCCGATACACTTGGTTTTTCTTAATATGACGTTCAATATATTTTGTATTTATTCAATGTGCCCAAATAAATCTTAAATTTAATATAAACAATGAAATAATCTTAAATAATGAACAATTGTAAATGCGTATATAATAACAAAATGGCAGATAGACGAGAAAGCAATAATAAAAAATATAACGTACATTCACACGTGCATGCATACATATGCATACGTGTATGTACAGCAAAGTTACTCTGAAGTACGTAACTTCAACAGCAGTACTTTGAAATAGTCATTATTGATATTTTTGCTACTTATTTTTAAAATATTCAATATTCAAAAAAGTATTTTTGACAGTATTTTTTAAATAATTGTCTATAAGTCTCAATATAAGTACAATAATTAAGACAGTGTTTTTTTAAGACATTCAGCTACTTTTTTTATATTTCTTCAGGGTTGGCCCCTGAAACATTGAAAGGTATTGAAAGCAAATGGCTGAGTATTTTGGGGTAGTAAAGCTTGGACCATTTATAAAAAACATTTTTAATTCCAGTTTCAGAATTTTTTCTGCCTAGTTCAGGAGATCAAAGATCGGGAAAGGCATTATGCTCCTAGAAACTCTTCCTGGAAGATCGGCGACTGATCCAGTTCTTTTAAACCGGGCGATTAGATTCTGAATCATGTTATCACTAGAAGATGCTCTGATATAAAAATATTTCCGATATTTTCTCTATAATTAGTTTCAATAATTGATCTTTCATTAAAATAGAAAAACGCAATATATTTTACTTGTTGCTTAACATCATACATTGGCATTTGAATCTCCAAGGAATACTCTACAAAAAAAATAATATTAAAAATGAACAAGTTATGTTTTTTTCAAAACCTTCAGTTTTACAGTGGCCTCTTTGTATTATACAGCGTTATTCATTTGGTGCTTCGGTAAATATAGCTGTCATCTGACCACTGTCAACCACATATCAAATCATCTAACAGCTGTCAAGTACACATTTATTTATATCTTAGATTATGGATATTCTATAATCTAAGGTTTACATTAATGAAGGAGTGATTTCTCGCCCGGTGGATACGTAAATAAGCGAAATTCTCATATATTGGGGCTCTGAAAAACGTAGAGAAACCATTGTATTCGCGTAAAGTAATTGCCATTGGCCCGAATTAACTTAAAAATAAAGAAGAACAGACGGTTACCATCAATTCTGAGCGGAATGAATATATAATAACATATTTTTTTTTTATCTGAATTTGGAGATTTTAATCTGAACCATGTGTAGTTTTAACCAGCCTGTGCCGCAACCCATACATAATAACAAATTTTGGTATTTTTTGGTCAGAAAGTCCCCAAAAGGCATAATTTTGATATATGGTGATGTCAAAAATTGTGCTATTTGACGACATTCTACTTTATCTTGTAGATTTGCGCAGATAATTCTACTTACGCAGATAGTCGTAAAAAATTACCAGCATTAAAAAACCAACATTCATTATGTAATGGACGAATTGCTGACCGAATTGTGAGAAAAACTCATCAAAAATGAATTGAAAAGGAACGAATCTTGCAAGAAATCTCATAGTAGCAATATTTGAATAATATTATATTTTATTTGAATAATATTATATTAAACAAATTTAAGCAATATAATTAAATAAAAGTTTTATCAAAATCTCGATTTTAAGGGTGCTTGACTTAACTTTACTATCCGAAGCGCAAATTGGATAACACTGTATTTTCAATATTGTATATGTATGAGCAAAATGGAAAAACAATATTATTATCAAAATAAATATTTCTCAATATGAAACAAACTGCAAATAAATGCAAGATAATGTTTTTTTAAGCAAATACAATCCTTTGAAACAAAACTAATAAATATAATGAAAAGTATACCGAAAATTTTCATAAATCGACTTCAACTGAGAAATTAAATTTTAACTATTTTATTTAGATGCCGTTTATGGTCAATAATATTAAATGATATCTCATGCCAACTTACACAAATTCTAACAAATTTCTTAATTGTATCAATTTCCAAAGTAAACGACAGTTAATTGGAAAATTTTTTAGCAATTAAGCGAGCCCCAATGATGCGTAATTCAAATTATATTTTGCGGCGGGCGCTGTAACCGACATAAGAAATGAGCTTAACAAGAATATATCAACAGTGTCGCAATAGTCAATTAACATTTCAATGTCACGTCGAATGAGAAAATAAATATTTATGAAGTTCAATGGAAAACAAAAACTCTGTCAAGATCAGGATGTCTAGAGAGCTAGCGGCTGTCATGCTCCAAATTCTAAAAACATATTGTAGCTACACCTATGTTTATATGTGTAAGTTCAAAATAATGTATTATGTGTATTTGAACATAAACTGACTTGACTTGAAAAAAGTATTGTACAAATACGAATATTGAGCAATTTTTTTTTGTTACTAAAAAATTCATAATTGGGCGACGTGTCGAAGACATTAGATTCTTCTCTCATAAAACGTACATTTCACTAAGTGGGCGCTATTATAAGCATGAAAACAATTTCATTTTACAATTTTACAGAAAACGGTTCTTGCGTAATAACTGCCGCAAAGGCATAAAAGGAGACACGTGCCCCAGCTAAATCCAAGATCAAAATGACCGTTTTGTCCATCAAATCGTTTATTTATTTATTTACATATTCAAATCGACATACGAGTATGATCATCTTTTGAAACTGCAACAACGGTTTTGTAGTAGAACGAATTTGCCGAAACGAAATACAATAACGCCCCCACATCAAAGTATTCATCGCTGGCTATTGACAAATTGCACCTATATGAACATATTAAATAAAATATTTTTTTTAGAGTTGATTGAATATAATTTTGTAGGAGAATTGAAAAAAAAATTGTATTGTTTTTATTAATAATATATTTTTAGAAATGGTTTTTATAGTCAATTCAATTTAATAATTTTTAAGTTGGCAATTTCTTATTTATAAATAATTATATAATTTTTGTGAGGTATCTTAGACAAAAGCCAGAAAGCCATTGTATAGCACCACGGCAATGAGGTTATTCGAAGTCTTCACGTTCTGTGCAAGTTGGCTTTGTCAGCTTCTTAATAGAAACTGGTCAATAGTTAAATGACAGTAAAAGTTAAAGTTTGTTAAATTTTTTAGAGCGGTTTTAAATTTTTTATGAATTTTGGAAAGGAGGAGCTTCCAATAGAGAATATTTTGTTTAGAGGAGCTTCACAATAAAAGGAGTCCAGCTCAGAAATAAATTCTGCATTAAGTGACATTCCGTTAAAATATGGGGAATGGTGAGTTGAACGCTACAGAAATGGCATAAAGGACAAGAAGAAGAAATCATGAGTTTTTAATGGGGTTTCTTATCCAGAATTTGAATTCTGAGAAGTTTTCTTATCCAGAATTTCGGAATGGTTGTTCCGTATACTGGTTCCTTGACAAATCGTTCACTATTGGTCCAATCTATTTAACTACGTATGGCCGAAAAATATTAAATTGTATTTGTTTAGCAGATGCAACAAATTTGGACACAACATGACCCGAAACCCAATTGTTTAAAGTTGAAATCCAAGTTAACTGATAAGTTTCCAAGGCTTCCGGACTGTTGCTAAATTTATAATTTTTAGTTATTTTTTTTTTTCAAAAATATTTTTCTTTATTTTAAAGTATAAAATTTTTTCTAAATTGTATAATATTTAATTTGACATAATGTCACTAAAAGTAACACAAAATAATTTTTTTTTAAATTTTCTTTAATATCTCCAAGTACAAATATACATATTGTAATAAGTAGATTTCGTCAAAAATTAAATTTAAATATTTTGAGACAATGAAGAGAGGGCCAACGTCCATTGTCATTCATCCACTTAACGAGAGTAAGGAGATTCTAATAAATCTCACATCCGATGATTATTTTTTCAGAGCGGTAATAGAAGAAAGTTCTCTTACGAGTAGATTATGATGACATTATTACAAACTTAAAAGGGGACATCAACAATTTTACAGATGATTTAGGGATTATAAAGACTGGATTCGATATAAATTGAAATGATTGGTTGAACCCCAAAGTTCAATTTCATAAGTGCAACTGAAATTTGTAATTCTGTTTTTTATTTAAAGTTGACTATTTATTATTGATTTCGTACGGTTGTCAAGTAATCTAAATATAGAATTTGAATTCTCAAATCAAAGGATTTGAGAATTTCGTAACTTGTTTTTTTTTTTATAGGTTATAGAGTATCCCTTAGAGATTAAAATGGCTACGTATTATGTCCAGCAATCAGTAAAAATCATTTTCTATAATAAGATCAATTATTCAAAGTTATAGAAAATACTGGCAAAGAATTTAATGGCAGAGTATCTCCTAACACTATTTGGATCTTGTTCGATTTAAACAAATGCACTGCACTTCTACCCATCTTTGCTCTGTTCAACTAGGCATCGCCAGAAACATCGCATTTGAAACTTAATTAAAAAATGATGGAAACAAAATCCAAATATTCCAAGCTTTACTACTCCAAGATACTCAGCGGCACCTTTAGTACGCCATTTTGTTTTATATCCTTTAGCATTTCAGTGGCCACCCTACTAATCTCGTTTTATTGATAAAGCTCTAAATAACACACTTTAGTGGATTTCCGAATCACCTTGTCATTCAGGTATACTCGCAAAGGAGTGGTTAGCTTTCAGCAAAGTGTAAAAGTAATACCAGCACTATGCTTTTTATTTCTCTTTACTTTCTATGACATAAACCAGACTCCAAAACGGATGCGACCGTAAATGACATTTGGAATCTCATCTTTTATCACATGCTCCTTGAAAGCGAGGCAACTGGCCGAGTGGCTCCTATCCTCCTCTTCATAGAAGACAAGTATGCATTTAGCTACTAACACAAACCAAGTAGGTCATTGGATCAGCATTTGGGGAAAGTTTCCTGGTTGAATTGAACGCGACTACGTCCATGCAACCCGAAAAATGCACCAATGCTCCCACAGCGCCAGTTCTGCTTAATTTCATGAATGGATGGTATTATATATAATATTATATAATATTGTATAAATACCATTATATATATAATTGATTTGTTATTCAAACCAATTTATTTTAGCCCCCTGCAGCTATTATGCTTGCTTCAGGATGACAAGCATTTTAAACCTATCATCCCTCCACCAGGGGCGGAGACCGTAAATGACAATTGAACATGCTTTGCTGTAATCCAGTGCGTGGTTGACCATATTGCGGGTTCTCGTTACAATTTTAAATATCCTCAGGGACTGCCGCCTTACCTTTTTCTCTGGTAGTATTCCTCCTATGTCAGTGCCACTTAACCCTTCCGCTTTATTTCCAAGTCCTCCTTATAATATCCTCAGCCAATCATGGTCAATTGTAAGTTTCTAGTCATGGTCAACTGTAACTTTGGCCAATGGACTAAATGGGCTGTGCAACTTTGAATTAAAAAAAATACAGGGTGCGTTTTATGTTCCAGGTCGAATTTTTTTTTTTAATAACAGTAAAATCAAATATAATTTTATAATTTATATTTTATTGATTGATTATATGGTGTGTAACATTATGTATAGAATATAACGTCGGTCAAATGCGAGCTCTTTTAAGCACATTTTTCATAACATTTTCGCAGACTTCTGGTATTATTTCAGCAATTTCGTATCGAATGTTGTCCTTAAGCATCAAGGTTTGTAATTGGTTTGTTAGTGTACACCTTTTTCTTTAAGTATCCTCATACGAAAAAATCGGGAGGGTTCAAATCAGGGAATTATGGGGGCCAGTCGATATCACCAGTTTTAGCATGAGCTGTGTATGATGTGGCACTGTCTTGTTGGAGCCACATGTTCTGTAGACGTAATTGTTCCAATTCGGATAGAAGAAAGTTTACCTATACTTCCCGATAGTTTTCAACAGTAACTGTTACAGCATTGCCTCCAGCATGATCAAAGAAATATGGCCCAATGATGCCGCCGGCCCAAATGCCAGACCATACAGTTACTCTACAAGGGTGTAGTGATCTTTAGTGTATCAGTTGAGGATTTTCAGTTTATTAACCAAGTCGAAGTACGCTTCGTCGCTTATAATGATTTTCTGCCAAAAATTTTGGTCGTCTATACCGAGCTGTAAAACTCGAGTACTTCAGTCTCGAGCAGCGTTAGATGCTCCATAATAAATTATTAGCGATCACTTTTTACAACTGTCAAATGCCAACAGACGAATGTCATTCAAACCAAAATGGCGGCCAAACAAAATCGACCTGGAACATAGAAACCAACCTGTATAATGAATCAAGTAACAATATAAGCATTTGTCGTTAAATTATTTCATGACTAAGATTATAAGACAGTCTTAAACAGGCTAGTAATATTAAATGAAACATAAAATATAGATAGTTTAAATCATTAATTAAAATAACCGTCATTTTAGGCGGGTTGTCACTAGTTATATATAATACATTATTATTGAAAAATGCAACAACAAAAAATATTTGCACAATTATAAACTATATTTAATTCAACAAAAATTCCAATCGCTATTATATTGTACATTTTATACTAAATTTATACATATATATATGTGTATATACATATATTATGAGATGAATTTTTGTACATATTTAGTAGCGGCTATTCTTAATTATTATTTACTTTAACAATGTCGTATATTGACATTAAATTATAAAATTGTGCAATTTGTAAAGTGGTTTCTCGATTTGCAATCTACAATTTTATACAAAAGTTATTTCTTGATGATCTAGCATTTAGTTATTTAATAAAATTATTGTTGTAAATGATCTGGCATTTTATTACTTAAAATATGAGATGATAGTCTATTATGACCTGTCTGCTATACTAGTACTATATAGCAGATATACTGTCAACGTTATACTCGTGGTTGCGACTTTAGCTTATGAACTTACCAAATGCATTCAAATTAACCAAGAATGTAACCACAGTATACCATTGAATGGATAAGTGTATATAGATTAATAAAGAATTTCACAATAATTCGTTTTCAATTTCATCAAGTGATATATATGAATGTTATAATAAGTATCTTGCAATTAAAGTCAATTCAAAAGTTATGTTCTGTGAAGTGAATAGTTGAATACTGAATAACATCATTTCAGTTTTTCAATATTCTGATTCACATAATACTCGAATGTACATATGTTAGTAAACTTAAAATATATTTAAATTAAAATAAAGAGTTCTGTTTAAAAATTTCATAATATCCAATTTATTCAATATAACATTTCATTGTGTTTTTTTTTATTAAATGCTGTTAGTCCAATGTTTAAAGCAATTCAATATCTGTTTAGCTTCCAATTTTCAATTAGTACGAGTATATGAAATTTGAAGAAATAATATATTGTAGTGAAAGTTCGAATGAAAATCAATTGATTTGTTTTAATACATTATAACGGAATGTTTTCATTTTATATATGTATGTGTTTATTTAATAGTTATTGGTTAGACAGCTCCCCTATTGAGGGAGTCGAATCAGAATTTCTTAATTGTATTCCCCACCTAACTGTCCTCTCTGTACACGCGTGCCACCAGCAACATTTCAATTAAAATTTATAAAGCGAACTTTCAAAGTGCAATTTTGCTCTCAATCGGACAGTATAATGCAAATTTGTTTTATTCAACAATTTCAATGGCCATTTAACGAATTCCAATATTTAAGCTTTGCACATGATAGTGCACAATAACTTAAAGAATGAGTTCCCCATTAAGATGTATCACAATATTTCTGGCGCCATTCACCATTTTACCATTAAAATTACTTATTTATATATACATTTATATATATAATATATGTGCAACTGAAAATGGGGTCATCTACAACGTAATGCATTTTTAAAAGATTACACAAATATTTAACTTAAATTCTATCTAATTTTTATGTATATTTCTTTCTTTTTTTTATAAACAATGTAAATAATTTTTATTTACTGGTAAAACCCTTGTGAATGGTTACCTGAACATTTTTTTTTTTTTTTCCGTTTAGATTAATGAGGTACAGGGGGAAACCTTCAAAAGGTACTCGTCTGGAAGTTATTCCTGCCAGGTGAGTTATGCGGGATTTTTACCTCGCTAAAACCTAACCTGCACCTCTGATCTTGCTCCCGGAACGATGGTTCCCCGGCGGCACTCTTTGTAAATACTACTTCGCCGGGGCGTTCTTGTCTGATGCTACTGCTGCCCCGATGTTATGATGCCTCGCGGCCTATTCTTCGTACGTTGTGTGGAGATCCTTGATAATGGATTCCGCGTACTCTGCAATTCTGTTCCAAGCCGATTGGCTCTTCAGCATGCACTCCACTATATTTTCTGGACTGATGGGACGCTCCAGATTTCTCTCCAGCTCCACCCGCGTCTCCTCATAGAGGGGGCACTGGAAGAACACGTGTTCTGCGTCTTCGATCACATCGCGGCAATGATGACAGTTTGGGGAGTCAGTTCTCTTGAATCTGTGCAAGTATGCCCGAAAGCATCCATGCCCAGTCAAGAGTTGGGTGATGTAATACCCGACTTCCCCGTGCAGGCGAGTGACCCATTTGATAACATGTGGTATCAGCCGATGAGTCCACCGACCCTTCGTCGAGTTGTCCCATCTCTCTTGCCAGAGGCGAAGGCTCTCGGGTCTCTCCTCTTCACAGAGGACCTTTCGCCGCTCTTCCTTCTTCCTACGATGTTGGCGTTCCCGCTCTCCTGCCAGAATGTCGATGGGTGGGCATGATGCCACGATGTTGACCGCATCGTGCGATACCGTTCGGTATGCTGACGCCACTCTGATCGCTGAGAGTCGCTGGACTGATGTCATTGTGGTTACCTGAGCTTGTCAAAATACAAAAGTATCTATGCACTAATTACCTATTAATAGGAAATAAAGAATTATCCATTTTATAATTTGGAAAATATACTTTTGTCATTTGACAGTTGAAAAATATGTATATTATTTGAGATATTATTTATTTAGTTGAAAAATTGCCATTTTTCTTCAGAAATTAGGGTTATTTCTCGCTTGATAGATATATGTATGTACATCAATAAGCAAAAATGCTCTATATGAGGGTCTCAAAATACACAAGTGAATATGGAGAAGTTACTGTATCCAGGGCATCCTGCAATGGGTCTAGATACATATCATAAGATCGATACCAGAAGTGGCCTACGGGTCTTGGGGGACCCGCAATTCTGAGCTGGCCAAACAGTGCCAGGAAATTACAAGTAGCTCTTTGAATGTAGCTCTTTGAGCGAATAGTATACACCAGGTACTCTTAAAAACAGAACTGACTAGTACCACGGGGGTCGTGAGCCCCGACCCTTTGGCTAAAACGTGAATGGCTGTGGTTGTCGCCTACATCGCAGGTACTGTTTTAGGACTGGAGCTGAGGGAAGGCAGGATCCCGGGTGCTATCACTACAGATGATAGTAGAGGTTTAGGTAAGGCTTCCTACTACCAGTTAGGGTAATTAGCTTGTAACTGGTTACTGACTGTTTTCAAATGGATCTATCTGTGATGAATAAAGCTGGTTTAGAGGCAGTACCAAATGTGCGTATAGTGTAGCTGGTTAAGACGTCTCACCGCAGGAATTAATAGATGGAAAGATGGTTAATGACGATAAATTTCAGAGATGGTATTAAGACAATCTTGCCATAGAGAAAACAGATTTTTAAGAGATTCAGCAAAGAAGTTCGAAAAGGAGGGAACCTGATAGAAAATCGATATTGCGCTCGATCGCATGTGGCCCAAGCAGAAAGTCGATATTGCGTTGGATCGAAGAGAGCTGGAAGGCGAAATCTATTACTGAACAAGTCTGTTTGGGTTTTTATTAGCCGTATCTTAATTCCTATGTCTAACGATAGAAATACCATGTTAAAAAAATATTACACTAATGTATCCATGACAAGTGACTGTATGGTGTCAAAAGTGACTGTATGGTCTGAAGGTGTCATTCTCCCATATTTATTTGAAATTTGAAGAAGTACATAAAGTTGCCGTTTAATCTAAGTGCTATGGCCGTATTCTTGGTCTGAAGTCAACAAAACGTTACGAAACTGAAGAAATGAATCCTGAGCGCTATTGTCGCATGATAACGAACCTTTGAACTTGAAGATTTTAATCTGGACCATATGTGATTTCAACAAAACGATGTCACAAGTTACGTAACACGACCAAATATTATTTTTATTTTGCGAAAACGTTCCAGGCCGTGTAATTTCGAGATTTGGTGATGTCAATTAGTTACCAAAAAATAACATCAAAAATTTGCTTAAAAGAATCGAGTCCCGCAAGAAGTTTTGTGACAGTTATTTAAATAATGTTATATATCATGCATAATGACAAGGTTTAGATAATGTAACAATTATAATATTTTCAACAAAATATGTTTTATTTAACTTTTCTTTTCAAAGAACAAATTGGATAATCCTTGACTATGGTATACAACTATTCTTGATTGACACAAGAAAATACAATATGAAAAGTACAAAATTATTTATTTCTATTTGAATTTATTTCAAATAATAGTCCAAATATAAACAATGAAACGTATTCAACCAATACGTCGTAAAATTTATGTACTAATTATCACGTAAGGCTAAAAATAAATTGCAGGTGAAGAATTAATGGTGCAGCATAATCATGAACAGAAATATTTTTGATGCAGTTGCGAGTAATAAATGATTGTGGCAACAATTTTCACAATTATTTATTTTCATTTATTCTTTGCATATTAAAAACAATAATAATAATAGTTATTATTCGGACACATTAACTAGAAATAGAGAAATTGGCTTTCAAAGTAAGTATTGGAAGAAAACTAACTAAGTATACATAAGTATTTAAAAATAATTTACTAAAACCAAAAAAAAAAAAAACTGTATATAATAAAAATAGTATTTTGAGCAATAAGTAAGAATACTTACTTAGACATAAATATGACATAATTTTTATCATATTTTCGTGTTATAGTAAATAAAGAAAAACGAACTTTTTGAAAGTGACTTTTTATGCAATTCTTGGTTAAAAGCCAAAATTTAAACCGAATCACTTTTGTTCATTTACCAAATATATATATATATTTGTTACAAAGTACACACATTATATCAATATTATTAGATTATTATTTGTATGCTTATATGGAATAAAAATAAGTAAAATTGATACGATATAAAATTCAAGTATGAATACACTATTTGAATACACAAATGCAAGACTAGATTATTATTTTAATGTAAAATTGATCTTCTATTTATTTATATAACTGTGAATGTCAAATTTTTATATTATTTTGACAGTTATTGATATCTATTGCATTACTCGTAATTTTAAAAATAAAAAATTGGAATCAAAGCTACGATAATAGTTCTGAAAATACCTGACTTCACATACAAATGGCAGTTGTTATTTGAAAAAAATTACTTTTGTCGAAAGTACCAACCTTATAATGCTGAAGTTTGAAGTTACATAACGCTGCATTGCTTAGTATTTGTTGTTTGACAGTAATTATTAATGAACGCATGTAAACATGAAAAATATTGGTCAGCGTTATGTGATACAATACTTTCCTCACTCCAACCAATATCAAAGCCGAGCTCTATAATATACTCTGGGGGAATCAGCTCCTTCGTTTACCACAATAAAATATTTGATGGCAGAGTTTAAAAGAGGCCGTGTACGAGCTGCTAAAACGAACATCGCCGTGATTTCCCAAATGTGGTGACCACGCCAGAACTGGTAAAGAAAATTCACAAAATGGTGTTAGATGAGAAAGGTGTGCCCAAGATTGGTGGCGCGTTTGCTCACAATGAAACAAAAACAGCATTATTAGTGAGGAAATTAAGTGTTTGGCAATGTTTCCCAGCAATAAAGCCGAATTTATGGCTGGATTACTTTACATCTGAGAAAAAGGGACAGTAAAGTTTTTTGGGATGCGCGTGGGATAATTTTCATTGATTATCTTCAAAAAGAAACAACTATCAACGGCAAATATTATGCGAACTTATTGCCGCGTTTGACTGATGAAATTAAGAAAAAATGGTCGAATTTGGGGAAAAATCAAGATAACACACATCCAATATCGCGATGGCAAAAATCGATGATGATCTGGTACCCTATTAGCCAGATTTATCCACCTCGGATTATTTTATCTTTCCCAATATGAAAATGTAGCTCGATGAGAAAAGATTTGCCAACAATGAAGAGCTGGAGTTTGCGGTTAATGGCTATTATTGAGGAGCTCAACTGTTATTAGTATAAACAGGGTATAGAAGCTATGGAACATCGCTGGGGAAATTGTATCGGACTAAAAGGCGACTATGTTGAGAAGAAACGATATTTTTTCCAATTTTTTTGAGTTTTCTTTGTTAGGTCGGGTACTTATGATACTACGTATACCTCTCGTATATATCCCTTGGCAGGGAAAAACTAACAAGGGCGAAGACTATTTCATCCGGTGGAAATGGTATCAGTTCTTCGGAATACAAGAGGAATTCTTTTAATTGACTAACCAGAAAAGGGTAAAATTATCACTGATCGATACTATGAAAAGGTTTTGGTTATTTTCAATATAGCAATTAGGCGTAATCGCTCAGCAAAAAAATGATAAAATTTAAGTTTCAAGTCGTTCAACGTTCTTTATATTCATCTGATTTGTCTACATCGGACTTTTACCGGTTCCAGTAACTGAAAACATTCCTGTCTGTGAAGAGAGTCCTTTTGGATGAAGAGGCCACAGATGCTGTTTACAATTATTTTCAGCATCTTGAAGAAAACCTCTTTCGGAAGCGGATCGAAAAACTTGAGACACGTTAGACAAAGTTTATGTACCTAAGATAGGCTTACATTGCAAAATAAAATATAATTGAAAAAAGATTAATTTATTTAAATGTCATTCCAGAAACATTTCGATTCAGCATCTTATGTAGAAATAATTTTTCTAAATGTAACATAGAATTTAGAAAATATTTTTAAAAAAATATCTATTTTGTTTTTTTTTTATAGAAGAATTTAAAAAAAATTTCCATGTATGCTTGTGTGAACATGTACCATAGGAGAAACATTTGTTTGGCCTTTCAGTGAAAATACTTAGAATTATTATTTTCTATGCAGAATATTAGTTACAATCTAAGCAATCAATCACGGGTAACCTATTCTTAACAATATCCTAAAGCATATCGGCAAATGTTATTGATTCTACTGCTATGTGGGAATCTACGACTTCTGTAAATAAATTGTAAATATTTTGCATTTAGATATTTTCGTACATGATCTCTATAGAATGGACTGTAATGCCTTGTAAATAAAACCCGTCAATAATCGCTCCTATCATCATCCAACGATCACTGTAATAATTCGTGAATATATGCGCTCGTTTCTATGAAATGGTTGAATGAAGTTCCTGCAGGCTTTTAAATAAATAAATGCAGTCAGGTCCTCAATTTTGATTCAATCGATAGAATACATAACGTATGTAAAACGCGTCAATATACACAAAAGAAGCGAGTACAATTATTTTTTACCGATAAAATGTGATTTCATCGCGGCAAACTAAAATACACGGCTACTCGGAATCACAATGGAATGTAGCATGGTGGGAGTCCTCCTCACTATCTGATCCATACTGCTACATCGTACCATCCGTATTATATTAAGTTTACACCAAGTAATATCTAGAACATCTGATAGTAAACATACTTTCCATATGAAAGGGGCTAGAGTTTTGCCAGATGCTGAAAAATCCATTAAGTATTTAAATGGTATAATTTTATGCAGTTACGTTGTTCGTATTAAATGTAATCGATTATTGATAGTTGGGCAATTTTATGAATAAAAACAATATTATGCAGCGTAAATGTATGAATGAATGAATGGTATGAAGAATATCTGAAAAAGGTCACATTTATATGACCTAGTTTACAATCCTGATTTATTACATTCATTATATGTAGCAATTTAATACTTTTCCATTTAATACCATTCTATTCAACATTTTTATATATTTTATTATAGAAATCCAAGAGGGTACAATAATTTTAATTTATTTCTATGTACCTTTATGGTTTTATCAGTTACTTTCTACTATTATGACAATTTTCTTTTCTATTTTGTGATACAAATGAAAAAAAAATCATTTTTTTTCAAATACAATAAATTTTGTATAAGATAAGAAAAACATTTCAAGAAAATTCTTAACTATTTAATGGTTTGATTAAATCATTTAACCCATTTGACTTTAGATAGTCAATGTTAAATATTGTTACTATAAATTAGAAATTAATCAATTAAATTTATTTGATTTTAATGATAACCATTTTTTTTTCTAGATACAATACAATGAATTAAAATCAAAAAAATTTATTATTGAATATTCAAAAGAGTACAATTTTGCTGAGATATTTTATCAATTAATTTTATTAATACTATCGATAATATTTCAGCAATAATAGTTCATTTTAATTTATTTAATTATTTAATTTAAAATGGTCTATTCAATGCGCAATATATTCATTCGTACATGTACACATTTTTGTGCGTTTTTTTTTTGGTTGCCCGTTTTGTAGATTCTGGTTTTCATTAATAAAATAGGCAAATTTCATAGTTAAAGTATTATATAATTAATATATTAATTAAATGTATTCAGAACAATAAATATAGATTTAAAAAAAATTCGTAAAATCTGTTTTGTTTTAAGAATAACTATTGTACAATATTATATAACTTAGTCATCAAATTTTTAGAAAATGAAAACAAGTTATACCAAATTGAACTATAAGACTATTATACTATAGACAGTATATCCGGTTGAATATAAACTTAATATTATACTTGTAAATAAGGAAAACATTTAACATAATAATAAGAAAATCTACTTCATCCGTTTCATATTACAAAAAAATTTATAATAAACAAAAAATATAAATAAAATAATATACTTTTATATATTAGTTATTATATTTAAAACCTAAAGATGAAATAATTCTACACCATCTCTAAAAATAAATATACAATATTAATTTAACTAACTAGAAGTAAAAAATGCATTACTTTTTCATTCTTCTTATTATGTGTATATTCAAAGCAATAGAGTTAATATGCAATAAATCTCATTATTATCAAAATAGCCTTGAAATTGTAAACAATCTTAAAAAATATTTATTGTTTTAAAAAAAATTAAAATAAATTGTTAATTAGTCACACGCAATAAATTGTAAATTGTTAACCATAGACCATTATTAACAGACTTAAGAATATCATTTTGACTCACCACCATACATAAATTGTTTTAAATTGAATAGTTTTTTTTTTCTTTTTAAATAAAACTTTTATTTATTTTTTAATAATAAATAATTAATACTATTACTTATATATATCACAAATAAATTCAAATATATGGAATTTATCAGTTTTATAATTAAAAAGTTCATAAAACTTGAAAACTTCCATAAGTATTATTACCTTTTGGTATGTTTTAATCGACTCTACGTGGTTTTTTTATTTTATTTGTATCTGAATATAGAACCATAAAGAAGCAACAGTCAACAGTAAGTTATAACAACAACAAAAATATTACAATAATAATTTTCCCACTAACTGCAAAAAAAAGTACAGTTTTTAGTTAAATAAAAGTAAAATCTTTGCAACAAGTTTAGAAGTTTCTTTTCTAAACAGAACAGAAATTCATCTAGCAAAACATTTACTCAAATAACAATAAATTATATTATCAACTATATATACACTTAAGGTCCTTGAAAAAGTTTACCTGGACAAAAATTTAGAACGAATATTAGGAGAATTGAATAAAAAGAGGTTTTATATTGGCAAACCTTCGAAGAAATCAATATGATAAAATCTTTAAACTAAAAATGTTTTTTTATTAAGAATTTTTCATTGCAGTAGCATTTATATTATGTGGAACATTTTTGATCATTTATTTTGTATATTGTACATACACGTATGTATAGTCTCTGAGTTATGTGGAAGAGACAAAAACTTGAGGACATTTGACGATTTCTTTTCAATTTTATTTTCGTTTAAAAAAAAAACATACAATGAAAAAAAAATTATTGTTTTATTTTCGTTTAAAAAAAAACATACAAATTCTATAAAATAATTATGTATCATTTTATTATATAAGATAATATAATTGTAAATTATATTTAATTTATTTAATATTAATTATTATTTCAGGTCAAATGATATTTGACTTTACCAAATATATATTTACTATAGTTAAGGCTAAAATGTCTTAGGTCCTTGCATAATATTGTATCCTATTTATTGCAATTTTTGTTATCTTAATAATTACAATAAATAAGATATAATCAAGCTTGGTTTTCAATAACTATATTGCATATTCTTTTTAAAACTGTAAGCTAAGCTGTACATACTTAAATAAATTAAGATAAAACAATTGTATTATAGACTTTGCATAGTATGCTTAATTTGGCGATAGAAATTTTTTGCATAGTTTGTTTAGTTCGATAATAGCAAATTGTGATCAATGTTTATCAAATTGAATATTTATTTACGACAATGCAGTAGCGAAAAAATTCTTTACTGATTTTTTTTTATATGTTAAAAGAACTTAAACATTTTCTTACGATAATAAATAAGTAAAATACTTTTATTTTATATTATTTTACTTATATTACAAATATATTAATTATTTAAATATATATTAATAATTGATTATTAACAATGAGAACAGAAAAAAAATGCAAATTTTTCATTGTATTAATAAAATGTATAAAAATTAAAAGGTAAAGTTTAAATTTGTATCAATTTGACGATATCAATCATAGCTTTTAAATCAAATTTATATTAATGGCAATTAGGATATTGATATTTAGCCGAAAATCTATTACATTTGAAATTAATATAATATATACATTTATGTAAATACCTATATTTGGAACTTAAGATCAAGTTTACTCAAGAACTAAAGCTACTTGACCATATGAAGCGACGCACGTTCTGAGATTGTGCTCTAGAGAAGTTTGCCGAAAATGACGACTTTAATCGCAAAATCATCTTCAGTGTTGAGGCGCATTTTTGGTTGAATGGCTTCGTCAACAAAGAAAATATGCGTTATTGGAGTGCTGAAAACCCTCATGTACTTCATGAAACTCCAGTTCATCCACTAAAAGTGACTGTATGGTGCGGTTTTCATGCCGGTGGCGTCATTGGGCCATTTTTCTTCGTTGATGAAAATGACCGTCACGTTACAGTCAATGGTGAACGCTACAGAGCATGTTGCAGCGTTATTTCTTCGATCAATTGCATGGGCTGGACATCAGTGATATGTGGTTTCAACAAGACGGTGCCACATCCCACACAGTGGGAGAAACAATCGACTTATTGAAGTCCAAGTTCGGTGAACGTGTTATATCGAGAAAAGTTCCTGTCGATTGGCCGCCGAGATCTTGTGATTTAACACCTATACTTTTTTCTGTGGGGCTACGTTAAATCGATGGTCTATGGCAACAAGCTGGCGACGTTAGAGGATCTAAGAGCCAAAATCGAACGAGAAATAGCGGCCATTCCCGTCGAATTGTGTGGCCGAGTCATCGAAAATTGGCTTCAACGAATCGACCGCTGCAAGCGTGCCCGTGGTGAACATATGACCACAGTCTAGTTCCATTCATAATTGCATTGATTGTACTTTAAACCAATAATAAAAGTTTTGATATATCTCAAATGGTTTGCGAGATATTTAAAAAAAAATTGTCAAGTTCTTATTCAAAAACCCTTTATATAAACTATTAATATTATTTATTATTTGTAATATAAATCTTATCTGTTACGTAATTTCCTTAGATTTAAGAACAAATATTTATTTTCGAATTGTACTATTGAAAGTTCCTTTTTTTCTTATATATTGTATAATTTTTAATTATCTGATCTTACCAATTTTAATTTTATCGAAAGAATTTTCAGTAATAATTTATTCAAAATTTAAATATTCACTTTTAAAAAAGTCTTTTTATATTGTATATATTTACGAAATTTAAAAAAAAAACAATTTTTTGTTCACTTTTTACCTCACGATCGATTGTATGTAAATTAGACTAAAATACATTCATAAGTGTTCTTTATCTCTTTAACATATCTTAAAGTAGAATAAAGTTGACGCTTTGATTCCAGAGTCACAAATTGTATTGATCGCATAAGCAGAAATCCTACCTAATAAAATAATGTTGAAACATTGGACATCAATACAAAACTGCGTACATACAGGCTCAGATATTATATTTAATAAAGGATCGGATTATTAGCTTACATTTAATGTGGCTAAAAATATTAAGCTTAGAAAAAATATCGTCTTAAACAGAAACGCTAAGAAACCAATCAAGCCTGAGTTCCGCCATTTAATTTTGTATTAGCTTAAAATAATGAATCTTAAATGTTATATACTAAAATTTTGCAATATAATGAACAATTTTAATAATTACAAACTAGTGAGTGGGAAAATACTATATATAAATGGGAAAATATAAAAAATTAGTTTTTAATTGCATTTAGAAATAGTATTTACGTTTTCTTTTATTCGTTTTTTAAATATTCCGTATGATTATTATAATTTTTAATTTTTAAAAGTATTTGTTTCAACAATATAGGAGTGCAACCCTTATGTATGAATTTAAAATGAAAATCCATTTATTTAAATGGACCGTCCCACATTCTAGAAGGCTTATAATAATAATACATTATATGGATGAATTTTATTAAATAGGTAAAGCAACATTTTAATATATATCGAATTATATAAATTTAATTATATGTGCATAAATTTTATATATGTACATATATCATGTTTGTATAACCTTTGCACTTTTTTTTAAACTCATTTATTATTATCAACATATGTAAGCTAAAAAGTTTTCAATGTTATGCTTCTTGTTCATAATAGAATGGTTAGATTTAATATTTTCTATTGTAATTCAAATATAGCATATTATCTTTTTAATAATAATTTACTCCATTATTTAGTGTTTCGAATTGTGTAATTATTTAGTTTGTCAAAATTCTGCACTATTTCTATATGGATTAATTGAATGGAACTTTTGAATTCAAATGTTTGCGTATTAATATAATTATTTTAGAATAAAGCTAGTAAAAAATTAAAGTTTTTTGTGCGGCAATATTACCTATGTCTATTATTATGATGATTTAAACATTTTTCTATGACCTTGGCATTAAAAATTTGGCCTTTTACCTTAGTAAAAAATTGTAATTAGCTGATTACAAAACAAATTTTGGTTATAATCGAGGGCAACTTATCTATTATCAGTTAGTTGATTTAAAAATAGAAAAAATGTTTTATAATGTGTCTGTTGTACCATCTATCTATATTGTGAATATTTACAGCTATAATATAGGGTTTTCCAATAAGAGTGATATGATTTCTAAGTAACGTTTCGGCCATTTGTAATATGTCATGATCTGTCTTTTTTCATTATATTCAGTAATGTTTACAATTTCAACATGGAGAGATATACGAAAGAATAACGTTTAGAAATTATTCAATTTTATTATTAAATAAACTTGAAAACGATAACGATTTTTTTAAGAAATTCATCTTCTTCTATTAGGCTCACTTTCATCTGAATGGTGCGGTAAATAAACAAAACTGTCAATTCTGGTGCAAAGAAAATCCACAAATTATTCATGAACACCCATTACATTCACCAAAATTGGCAGTTTGATGTGTATTTTGGTCTGGTGGAATAACCGGTCCGTACTTCTTTCGAAATGAAGCTGGTAACACCGTTACTGTCAATGAAGAGCGGTATAGATTGATCATAACCAACTTTTTATGGCCGAAATTGGAAGAAGTTGATCTTGACAACATCTGGTTTCAACAAAACGGGGCTACGTACCACACAGCACCTTCAACAACCGAATTATTGCGAGAAAAGTTTGGAGATTCGATTATTTCAAGAAATTGTGACATTGAATGGCCTCCAAGAAGTTGTGATTTACCACCATTAGACTATTTATTGTGGGGTTATTTGAAGTCATTGGTTTTTAGCTATAAACCAGACTCTCTTCAAGCTTTAGAAGTTAATATTGAACGTGCTATTCATGACATACGACTTGATTTAGTGGAAAAGGTGCTCGAAAATTGGGTTCATCAAATTCGTTCCTGTAAAAGAAGCCGTGGAGGCCATTTGAATGACGTTTTATTCAGAACTTAATTGTATTGATTGTACTTCACATTAAATAAAAAACATTTGAATTTCCTTAACAATTAGTGTTTTTTTTTCAAAAGATATCATATCACTCTTATTGGAAAACCCTAAATGTATAATACATCTTACAATTTACAAAACAACAAAAATATGAATTTAAATGTTTGAATTTTATATTTTATTTAAATTTGATATAAGTATAAAAAAAGAACTTTTAATTCTTACATCATATTTTATATACAAATATATATTACATAAAACATAGAATAGTAGTCCTAAATGAATAATTATTTTCATTGTTCACCATACCCGGTCAATTAAACTGTTATCCTGTGGTTTATTTTGCAAAGCGTTAACACCTACTTGTTGTTGATAATGCCGCATAATTTGGCCAGGACGACGTGGTGTAGCCAAATATTCGAACATACTTTGCAAATGTTGCGATAACATTTTGCTTAAATCACATGGCATGGGATCAGCCCAAAAGAAATCGTGATTCAAAGCACTATCTGCATCAATGCGTTCTTTTGGATCTAATTGTAACAATTTGTCAAGTAAGTCACAACCATTAGGATCCTTAACGTATGGCCGTAAACGTTCTTTCACTTTTCTTTTATGACCTTTGGGTAAATCTAGTGTTTTGAAGAGATCCAAATCTTCTATACCTGGCCACACTTCTGGTGTAAGTGAGCCACAAAGTTGCGATATATAAACTAGTTGTTGTTGATCAGTATTTCCTTGCATTATGGGTGACCTAGTCCACATTTCTGCCATTATACATCCTGCACCCCACAAATCTACAGGAGGACCATAATTTCTATCACCCAAAAGTAACTCCGGTGGTCGATACCAAAGTGTTACAACTCGATTTGTGTACCGATTTTTCTGATCAAGTTTAGGAACACTAAATGCACGTGCTAATCCGAAATCAGCAAGTTTCAAAATGCCATGTTTAGTAATAAGCACATTTGCAGCTTTCATATCCCTATGTAATATCTATAATATATAAATATAATTTTTAATGAATTTTCTAATTTAACAAAAACATTTCAATATATTATATCTCACCTTATTATTATGTATATAATATAAACCTTTTAGTAACTGTTGCATAACTTTTTTTATTTCCCCTAAGCTAAATTTTACATTAATATTTGCCAAAAGACCAGCTAAGTCATGTTCACAAAATTCAAAAACTAGGTAAAAAGTTGACCGATATCTATTTGCAGCAGTAGCTTTTGTTCGGCAAATTTCTATTAAATTTACAACGTTCTCATGTTTTAAAAGTTGTAGTATTCTTATCTCACGTAAAGCAGTGATGGGAAACTGTTAATAGAAAAAAATATTCTTAGATTTTCCCATTTTTCCTGCGAATTGAACAAAAGACCAACTCCTTCTTTTTCATTATCCATTAGAACTTTTTTCATTGCCACAAATTTCTTAGTTGACTTCTTTTCTCGTGCTTTAAACACTTCGCTTTAAATGAAAAAAAAATCAATATTTTCAATCCAATATACAGTACATAGAATGTTTTCAATGATATAATAAAAATTATTTTATTGTTAAAATAATATTTACCCAAAAGTCCCTTGTCCAATTTTTGTCACCTTTTCATATTTTACGGATTCATCACAATATGGAAAATCATATTCTTCTGCATATTTTTGTTTTTCGGATAAATTCAATACACTTCGAGGGGCTCCAAATGGTTGAGGTGCGTGTTCATCACGCGTATCTCGTCCTTTAGAGCTCATTTTCAATTAAATCTAAAAAAATCACTGGAAAATACTGAGTTGATTTACAAAATTTTTCACGGAAAATTTCACAAAATCCAATAATTAGCACTTGCTGTCACTCGTGAAACATATGCAGACATAGTCTAGCCAGATGTACGCATTTGCAAACGGTTCGTTTCACACAGTACTTCCAAAACTATTTTCATAGAATTTATTGCCAAAAAAAATTACAAAAAAGAATTTTACACGCACTTGATATGCAAATTATTGTTTAAATATTTTGCAACAATATAACATAAGTAATGCTATACAAGTTGCACTATAAAAGTAACTAGAGAAATAGATTTCAGTATAACCACTTACTTGATTTAAAATACTCAAAAGCACTTTTTACCGTAATTATAATTATTCTGTCGCAGAAACAATTGTTTATTTATATTAATCAAGAACATTACTTCCTCATATGTTCATAAGTATTTGCAGATTCTCATAAAAACTATGTCAATTACGACGGGTAGCGTTCTAAACGTTTTACTTAATCAGTCAATAAAATTTATTTAATCAGTCAATAACGAAAAAAACAATGTGTCAGTTTTAGCACTCAGTTTTATTACAAATCTGTATACGTCTTTTAACATTGTAACATTTTTTAACAATCAAAGATTTGTTTAGAGAATTACATTAGTAGGTATAACGTTGTATGGCATATTATACCTGTAAGTCTCTTAAAGTTAATAAAACATTACATCTTCTTTGACATATTTCAATTTCATTTTATTTTGTTGAAATTGATACAAATATCAAATTTCACTTTCTCTTTTTTATACCATATATAGTAGTCTATATCGATGAAAATAGGGTTTTGCTCATTCTTACAGCTTTCACTTTTATCTTTTACCACACACGATCGATTAGACTGTTGTCCTGTGGTTTATTTTGTAGAGCGTTAACACCTACTTGTTGTTGATAATGCCGCATAATTTGGCCAGGACGACGTGGTGTAGCCAAATATTCGAACATACTTTGCAAATGTTGCGATAACATTTTGCTTAAATCACATGGCATAGGATCAGCCCAAAAGAAATCGTGATTCAAAGCACTATCTGCATCAATGCGTTCTTTTGGATCTAATTGCAACAATTTGTCAAGTAAATCACAACCATTAGGATCTTTAACGTATGGCCGTAAACGTTCTTTTACTTTTCTTTTATGGCCTTTAGGTAAATCTAGTGTTTTGTATAATTCCAAATCTTTAATACCCGGCCACACTTCTGGTGTAAGTGAGCCACAAAGTTGCGATATATAAACTAGTTGTTGTTGATCAGTATTTCCTTGCATTATAGGTGACCTCGTCCACATTTCTGCCATTATACATCCCGCACCCCACATATCAACAGGAGGACCATAATTTCTATCACCCAAAAGTAACTCCGGTGGTCGATACCAAAGTGTTACAACTCGATTTGTGTACCGATTTTTCTGGTCATTTTTAGGAGTGCTGAATGCACGAGCTAATCCGAAATCAGCAAGTTTCAAAATGCCATGTTTAGTAATGAGAACATTTGCAGCTTTCATATCTCTATGTAATATCTGTAATATATAAATAAATTTTTTAATGCATTTTATAACTTAACAATAATTAAATATATTATGTCTCACCTTATTATTATGTATATAATATAAACCATTTAGTAACTGTTGCATAACTTTTTTTATTTCCCCTAAGCTAAATTTTACATTAATATTTGCCAAAAGACCAGCTAAGTCATGTTCACAAAATTCAAAAACTAGATAAAACGTTGACCGATATCTATTTGCAGCAGTAGCTTTTGTTCGACAAATTTCTATTAAATTTACAACGTTCTCATGTTTTAAAAGTTGTAGTATTCTTATCTCACGTAAAGCAGTGATAGGAAACTGTTAATACAAAAATAAATAGTCTTAAGTATTTCTAATCATCAATAAACTGAGTCAAAAAACCAACTCCTTCTTTTTCATTATCCATTAGAACTTTCTTCATTGCCACAAACTTCTTAGTTAATAGTGAACTCTTTTCTCTTGCTTTGAACACTTCCCTTTAAATAAAAATATTCAAAACAATTACCTTAATCAGACAAAGCATTTTATTGTTAAAATAATATTTACCCAAAAGTCCCTTGACCAATTTTTGCCACTTTCTCATATTTTCCGGATTCATCACAATATGGAAAATCATATTCTTCTGTATATTTTTGTTTTTCTGGTAATGTTAATACATTTCGAGTGGCTCCGAAAGGTTGAGTTGCATGATCATCACGCGTTTCACGCGTTTTAGTACTCATCTTCAAAATAATTTTACAAATTTAATAAAAAATGTTAAATGCTGTTTAATAAAGCAGAACGTCTATAATACAATAATTGACAGCTGCTGTCACTTGTGAAACATATACAGAAACCAGGGTGGCCAAATATACAAATTTTTTAACTGTTATTTATTTACATTTTTTCGCAGAAAATGCCACTTTAAAATTATGTACCGCTGCACATTTGAATGAAATACCAATTTTATTCAAATGTAGAGCACTCTCAATTTTCCCAAATTAGAATACTGAATTAACATTTTGCACAATATCTTACATTTTATATTTATAACTATGATACTCTGCACATGTATTTATGGTAAAAATATTAATGAAGTAAGACAAGCGAATTTTTTCAAGAAAAATTTAAAAATAATATAGTTAATTTAATATCGATTTTATAAGGAAACTCAACATTTAAATATAGCGCTAACATACATTGAAAATTATACAAATTTGAATATAAGCAAAACTTTATGTTCTACAATAATTTGATTTATTTTTATATTTAAAAACTGAATAACTCTGGTTATATTCAAATCAGTAAATAATACTTTAATTATATTTTGCAAGATCAAAGAGCCATCTAATTTTTTCAACTTCTGCCCTATAAAAGAAATCCATGTCTTTTCATAACTGTACCTTTATAATAGGTTTCTGCAACCAGAATTGTATTGGTTTTTATAGTTGTTTTATATTGTATAAAGAATTAGAAGTGAAGACGAATCACGAACAAGGACGTTAGCCGGTAGTTTTTTATCACCCACAATAAATTGTGCATTTTTATTGAATACAAATATTTCAAATAAAACCAAAGACGTAACTTATTCAAAATGTTTCCCTAAAAATAAAACAAAATCCAAAGTTTTTATTTCGTATATTTAAATATTAATTTGAAGTGCAATTCTTTTAAGTCGGAAATGCTCAAACCAAAGGGCAATAAATAAAAGGAGTATGTAACAAAATCTTTATATAAAATAAAAGAAAACTCCTCAACGATAATTAAAATTACTTAAATTTTAAGCGACCAAGTTATATTCATTTATACGGTTTTTTTTCTTCTTAAGTCTATTATATGTTTACTTAGGACAAACTTAAAAAACCAAGCATCTAACGTCGTTTAGTTCTATGTGATGAACGGCTTCTAGATCGACGATTATAATTTATAGGTGATTTTGAATACTTATTTCTTGATCGAGAGTTAGATCGTGTTCTAGAACGTGACCTAGATCCGGTACGTCTGCTAGTACTTTTGTATTTTATATCTTTGCTATGTGGTGATTTTGAACGCGAATGTGACGCAGATTTAGAATTATGTTTAGAACGTGTTTGGGACTTTGAATAAGACGACTTGCTACTGCTGGATCCAGTTGATGTCGAAGAAGACCTGGAAGATGATGTGGATCTTCGACTTGAACGGGAACGTGTGTTCGAGCGTGATTTTGACCTGGATCGTAAATTTCTGTTTTTAGTTATAGCATTATCTTCTACTTCAAATCCACATAAGTCATATTTTGACAAATCCTCATCCTCATCATCCTCTTCTTCCTCATCATCTTCATCGTTAATTCGAGGGCGATCATCTCTTATAGATTTTTCTTTCTCATCGCGTTTCTTTTTTCGACGTCCAAATTCATCATATTCATCATCTGAAGATTCTCGACGGTCTTTGTATTCTACTACCCCACGATCATTGTATCCCCCACCATAACCTATTTTTAAAATCATTAGTAACTTTACCATTTCAAATATTTGTTTTGATAAGACCTACCGGTGCGTTCTTCAACATCGCAGAACTTCGGCGCGTTACACATGTTACATGTTTGTCGTCTAGCCCAGTTTACGTTTGCACATTTACTACATTGCCAATCTTCAGCACTGAATAAACCACGGGACTTTTCTGCGGCCGCTTTTCCAATTTCTGTTCCCATTTTCTTTTTAGTGACGCCATCTAGACTGCGTTCCTTGTTGCATCGATTACACTGCGTGCGCCTTGCAAAATTCAAATTCTTGCAACTGTTTTATTGGAATTTGTGGAATACACAAATACAATTATTAATTGCATTATTTTTCACTTTCTCTATCACTTAGGTACAAAATATTAAATAAAAATCGGCGATATTTTCCTTACTCAGGATCGCTGCAAATCCAATCACCGTCTACCGTTTTACCCTCGCAGCTAGATGACATTGTTTTCGGAAAAATTTATTTATATTTTTACGTAGATACATTCAAATAAGAATAAAATTCATAAATTGTATAAAAAAACTCATTTTTTCACTTTATTAAAAAATGTAATAGCCGCTCAGAAAAAAAAAATTCTGCCTATTTACGTCTGTCAAAATAAATTCCATACTGCTCCGTGTAGTAAGTACGTGTCGTCGCTATCGCTTAAGCTTTTTTGATTCCAGTAGAAAATAGTTTTAAATGAAGATTGCCAATTATAAACTTTTTTTTTAATTTTATAAAATACAATAATTATTTTCATTCTTTTTTAAGTTATATGTATATATTTTCAATAAAATGCAATTTCTTATTAATAAAAAATATATATAATTCTAATAAAATATTCGTGATATCGAATATATAATCAATATTAAATTTTAGATGGTGATTTAAAGAGTCGATTATTCAATATATAGTAATAAGTGGTTCCGCAAAAAAAAATGTTTTTTTTTTTTAAATATTTGTAAACTTGTGTTTTTTTAAATTATAAACATAATTTAAAAATTTAAATTATATTAACTGTTATACAGGCATAATTAGAATACTGCCATATGAGAAGCGTAAAAAGAAGCTTTCATAATTTTTGTTGACTAATTTCATTATAAAACGTCAGAGTGGATAAAGCGAGAAGAATCGTAATTGTTTGTGACGGCATTTTACAGTCTGCTATTATTATTAAATTGATCAAAATTCATTTAAAACGCGAAATCGCTTTGCATAATAAATATATTATATTAATTTGCTAGTTTTCCAGGTAAGAAATTGTGTTTATATTATTGATTTTCTAATCAAAGCAGAATACAAGTGTCGTAGCCATTTTCCGCAAAAAATTTTTTACCCTTATAATTTTCTTGGCGAACACCGTGTATGAGTCATTTTTTGCACTTATAATAACAAATTGAATATAACAGGGGGTTTACTTAACCGTAAAATAATTTTATTGAACATATAAAATTTCACAACATTATTAAATTTTAAGATTTAAATAACTTAAAATTTAATAATATTGCAAAATTTTGTATGTTAAATAAGCCAAATACTCTCGCGTATTTTCTATTCACACGACAAGTTTCGATTATATTGTTACAAATGACATTTTCATAACAATTAATTTTGTATGTTCCAGCATTTTCGAGAAGTGATCATCGTGTCAGATTAAACTAGGTTTAGAAGTGTTCATTTCTGAATTACGAACAAAAAAACACGGATTTATATAGTATAAATATAAAAGCAATCAATAATATTAGAAAGGGTAAAATGCGCATAATTATATATACATATTTCTCAATAAATTTAAAGTGAAATCTTTTTAATACATAAATATCATAGTTTTACATAGTAAAAAAGGTAGAAAATTAATAATCGATTGATTATTTTTAAAATTCTATTGTATTATGTTCAAAATGAAAAAAAGATAAGACTCGAATTGGAATTTATAACTTATACCATCCAAAATTTCATCGGTTGAAAAAACCTTAATTATGTGTAAAAATACGTGTATATGTGTGCTTGTTATCATAAATAAGCGATATATTAGTTAATTAACAATTTGCACACTATTGTAAAATTAAAAGTAATAAGAACTTGTTAAAAAAAATTAACGCATATCTGACAATATTTTCGTGCTGTCTGTGAAAATTTAGAGATAGAGAAGTAAAAAAAAATAAAAATATTCTTATAAAAAAAAGTTGAAGTTCTAAATTTAATAGATAAATAAGTGGTTATATTGTCAGTAATTTTATTTAGTCTAATGAAAGCGATTATCTGTTTAATTTCTATCATAATATTTAACATTTCCCAAATTAAAAGTTTTTTTTTGGTTTAATAATAAAGTTTAAATAAATACGAATATAATTTTATATTTATAATTAATTATATTTGCATTTATTTAACTTTGCGGATTCCATATACAATCTTATCATTTTATGAGATAAGATTTTACGAGATTTTAAAAATCATTGTCTTTCGACAATATTTATTCATATTATTAACATTTTCTGTGAATGGTTAAGAAAATAATATTTAATGTAGTATAAATATATATATATATTTAGTCATATTATCAGATAAATATTTCATTTAACTGGTTTGTTTTTGTTTTCAGGTAAACTAACAATTGGCAGCTTAATAGTTGTAAGAAACAATTGTTAAATAATAAGATTTGCTGATATATTCTAACAAAATGGCTGGTAAGCAAGAGTTTGCAAATACAAAAAATTAATGTTCGTTATTTTTTGCTTTTACAGTTTCGGCAGAATAGAAAAAATCAACTTTATTCACTTAAATAGAAAATTATATAACAATAAAGAGCGGAGCTTGTTAGCTAATTTTAAGCTAAAGAAATAATAAAAAAAGCTAATTGATAAGTGTAATAATGGCCTGGCAGGGCGCACCACCCTATTATCAAGGTTATATTTTGTTTCGTTATTCTGTTGGAGTTGATTTCTTTTTCCCTAAAAACGTTTATTTGGTTTAAAACGAGCATGTCAGTATAAATTGGAGTCATATTTGTTCGTAAATTTATAGCATTTTTGTGAAAAGCCTCTCATAGTTTATGTAGTTATTGGTAAATATAATTTGCATTCATATATTACATTATTGATTAACTCATCAAGAAAATTTTTTAAATGTTTTAAAAGGTATGGCTTAGAAAATCATTTTAAGGATAATAAGGAATATAAAAGTTCAACAATCCTAACCCATATTTAAAAAAAAAAAATATTTTTTCTCGTAGTGACTAAAATATCATTTTTATCAAATTATTTTATAGTTATTTTAATATTTCATAAAAAAAAAGTTAAATTTTTTGGCATTAAAAAGTTATGTAGAAAAAAATTTCACTGTAAAATAAAGAAACTGGATAAAAAAGCTGTCTACTATTCATAGGCAACAAAATACACATAATGCCTATGAATAGAAGACAGCTTTTTATCCAGTTTCTTTAATTCTTTCAAGGGAAAAATTTGGATAAACAAATATTGGCATTTGTGAATCAATTTTTTCTGAAATTTAAGTAGAGATTCTATTCTATCTCAAAATAACTTGTTAAAATAAAATCAAAATTTCATAACAAAATACATACAAATATGAAATATAATTTATATCATTACATTTTTTCAATATGAAATTTTACATTATATCGAAATATGATTCACAGATGGGTCGTACAAATATTGACTCATTATCGCTATGACAATCATGTATTAGTGTATTTTCATTTCATTTTGCGCATGCTTTTCCAGTTATTTTTCTTTAAAACCTTTTCGTTAAACTAGAAATTTCGAATATATACGGAAACAAATGTTGGTTCAAATATTGACACAATTGCTTTCTCACCATAAGAAAAAAAATGTATAAACTTAAATGACGTGTTTTAAGTGTGTTTTGAAACGAAATTCCCATAATCAAAAATAGTCACAGATGCATATATTTTAGTATAAGAATATTTAATATTGTGAGTTGGCAATGAGGTGTTATATCTTTTAACTAAGTTAAGATCTTATTAAATTTGGATTTAGTTCTGTGCACAGCTTATATATCCCCTTTATTAGATTTTGTATTATTCGATTGGTTATAATTAATTATAATGTGGACTAACAAGAAAAATGCTAACCGAAGTTACTATAATTATCATAAATTAGATCCAAACCAACAATTTTATGGAGGCCAACCAGGATATCCTCCAAACCAAGGTTATCCGCCAAATCAAGGATATCCACCCAATCAAGGTTTTCCACCAAATACAGGTTATGCTCAAGGCGGTTATCCTCCAGCTGGCGGTTATCCACCAGCTGGCGGTTATCCACCAGCTGGTGGTTATCCTCCACAACCTGGATTTGCGCCAGCTATGCCTCCACCATACGGTCAAACATCTGATCAAGGTTATGGAACGCATCACGATCCAGAATCACTAGATGATGATGTAAAAGGATTTGAGTTCTCTGATGCTAGTATTCGACGAGGATTTATAAAAAAAGTTTATTCTATTTTATCGGTGAGTTTTGCTAGTGAGTTTCTCACAATATATATGGATATTTTTATTATAAAATTATTATATTGTAGGTACAATTGCTGGTAACATTCGGATTTGTTGCGTGGTTTGTCTATCATGAGGGTACAAAATTGTGGGTTTACCGTCATCCCAGTATAATGTGGGTTGCTCTTGCTATTCTTCTAGTAACACTGATTGCTATGGCATGCTGTAGTTCTGTGCGAAGAAAATCACCGATGAATATAATATTCCTTAGCTTATTTACACTGGCAGAAGCATTTTTATTAGCAACAAGTGCTGCTCGCTTTAAATCGGATGAAGTAAATATATATTATTATGACAAACGATTTTGCTTTAATTTACATTTATTTTATTGGTGACATTACAAATATCAGTCTGTAAAAGAAGAAAATGTATAAAAAAAGAGTGTAAACATATTAAACCAAAAAAATGTTTATATAAATATCAAAAAGCATGCAAACAATTAAAATTAAAATAGTATTTTTTTAACACTCTTAATGTCAATAAGAATATTAAAATGAATTAATTGAGCTATTGATTAGATTTGCAAACTTTTTGTAATGGATAAATTTTATTTTTGTTTCTAGGTTTTAATCGCAACAGGATTAACCGTAGCTGTTTGTGTTGGGCTGACTTTGTTTGCATTCCAAACAAGATGGGATTTTACCATATTGGGTGGAGCATTATTTGTGGCGCTAATCATCTTTGTTATATTTGGAATCGTTGCAATTTTTATACCTGGAAAAACGATGACGTTAGTTTATTCTTCATTGGGTGCACTTCTCTTCTCATTTTATCTAATTTATGACACACAATTAATGATGGGTGGCAAACACAAATATTCTATAAGCCCAGAAGAATATATATTCGCAGCATTAAATCTTTACTTGGATGTTATTAATATTTTCATTTATATACTGTCAATAATTGGAGCCGCAAGAGATTAAATTTCAATATGCATATAAATATATATACATAAACATTAATATATACTATGTGAACGTATTTTTAAAGAGTTTTCCCTTCCTAAAAATGAAATTTAAAAGTTTTGTTTTAATTATTTAAATATAAAAAATACCAACTTATATATATATATATATATGCAATTTCTCTTACTATTTCATGTTTGTAACACATTAATTTATTTTTTGTTTATATTATCTAATAATTGTTCGAAACAATCTAAACGATATATCAAAATACTGAACGAAATTAACGTATATATTAAATCATACATAACTATTAAGTGTTATTATTATGTCTTTTATAATTAAATATATAACCAAAATCCGAATTATTTAAATTTTTATTCTAATTTATTTCCAATTATATATTTTTACAACTGATCCAATTTAAAACAAAAAATAGTTTTTATTGTTTTATTACTGATAAAATGAATACCTGGATAAAATATATTGATAAATAATTCCATAAATTGTTTTCTTTAATATTGTATGTGTTAAATTGAAAACCTATTTTTATGTTTACCTTTTTTGTTGTTACTTAAAACGCATTATAATAGCAATATTATATTGTATTGTCATGCAGTATTTGAAAGCAATTTAGACATTTTTATTTTATAATAAAATAATAAAATTATTAATGATTATAATAATGAGAACTAAGAAATTTGTATTTTATCAATTATAAAAATAATAAATTCACTTATATAAATACAAGAAATATATTAAAATTATATACGCTTCTTAGTTAATAGATTTAAACAATATATTTAAGATTAAAACAATAATAATTTGAATTTAATAATAATGTAAAATATTTTATTTTGATTTACGGTCAAAACACATATTTTTACCACGAAACATTTTTATATGGGTAGTATCAAGTGTGGAAGCGTTTATTTTCTTATTGTTACACATTAATATAATAGCATGCATATTCAAAAAAACACTAGATGCTTATTCTATGGTGGGTCCATGGTTTTTATATAATTTAAAAGTCCATAGATTTAATATAGCAATTGGTAATTGAATGTGAAATGTATGTTATTTTTTAATCAAATTAACTTGTATTTCATATATTTACTTAAATATATGGTTCTAAAGGCTTAGAGCATTTAAATGAAAAAACCAACAAACAAACGTGCTCAATAACAAATGATTTTCTTAAATAATTCATTTTCAAAAGTTTTCTGAAACATAGTATTATTATGAACACTTCTATAGCTATGTACTGAAAATTAAAGCATTTTGGAACATGGCTTTATTTTTAACAAAAAAAATAAGAAAAAAAATATCTTATGGTTACATGAACTGTTATATGTAAAGCATAATAGTATACAACCAAATAATAATGTTAAAGAAAATAAACAATAAATACATTAATAAGTATATGTAAAAATAATATTGTTAATACATTATTTATTTTAATCAAATAAATTCATTTTACATATTAACCATTATAATAATTATTTCCCCTAAAAAGGTCTCTGCCATTTCTGTTAGTATTAATTATTTGCCATAATGATCATCTGCTATAATGATCATTATTTGCCATAATGAGTCCAACAGATAATTATATTCGATTTTTTGTGGCGTTATGTTGGTACTCATGTCTCTCACTTATGCCGACAAGTTCGGCCATTTTGGATTTTCAGTTAATTTTTTAAAAGCTGTTTTGCTTGCACGTGTTTTGGCTCGTCTTTGACTTTTGCCCATTTTCGACCAAAAACAGCATCGCATTAACATTGCTAAGGAGCTGTTGGACTCTAGTGGCGAATTATGGGTTTATGGCGACGACCCAAATTTGCTCCAGAGGGTCATAACTGGTAACGAATCATGGGTTTATGGTTATTACGTGGAAACCAAAGCTCAATCATCCCAATGGAAGATGCCGCACGAGCCAAGACCGATAAAAGCGCGCCAAGCTCGGTGGAATGTGAAGATTTTGCTTACAGTTTTCTTCGATTGCAGGGGCGTGGTACACCATGAGTTCTTGCCACAGGGTAGAACGGTCAATAAGGACTATTACCTGCAAGTTATGCACAAGTTGCGCGAAGTAATCCGCCAGAAACGCCCAGATTTGTGGAAGAACAAAAATTGGCTTTTGCACCATGATAACGCCCCTGCTCACTCATCGTTGCTTGTGCGCGAATTTTTGGCCAAAAACAACACACTAATAATGCCGCAGCCACCGTATTACCCAGAACTGCCTCCCTGTGACTTTTTCTTGTTCCCAAAACAGATTCTTTGATCTATTTTTTGGAATAGGCAAAAATCGAAGACGAGCCAAAACACGTGCAAGCAAAGCAGGTGTCAAAAATTAACAAAATTCAAAATGGCCGAACTAATGATGACAATCAAAAGGAGCATCGTCCTTTCATGGGGCTCTTCAGTTTCGTGAATAAGAAAAAGTCACAGGGAGGCACATCTGGGGAATACGGTGGCTGCGGCATTATTAGTGTGATGTTTTTGGCAAAAAATGGCAAAAGCCAATTTTTTTTCTTCCACAAATCCGGGCGTTTCTGGCAGTTTACTTCGCGCAACTTGCGCATAACTTGCAGGTAATATTCCTTATTGACCGTTCTACCCTGTGGCAAGAACTCATGACGCACCACGCTCCTGCAATCGAAGAAAACTGTACGAAAAACCTTCACATTCGTCCGAACTTGGCGCGCTTTTTTCGGTCTTGGCTCGTGCGGCAGCTTCCATTGGGATGATTGAGTTTTGGTTTCCACGTCATAACCATAAACCCATGATTCGTCACCAGTTATGACCCTCTGGAGCAAATTTGGGTCGTCGCCATAAACCCATGATTTGTCACCAGAGTCCAACAGCTCCTTAGAAATGTTAATGCGATGCTGTTTTTGGTCGAAAATGGGCAAAAATCGAAGGCTAGCCAAAACACGTGCAAGCGAAACAGTTGTCAAAAATTAACTGAACATTCAAAATGGCCGAACTTGTCGGCATAAGTGAGAGACATGAGTACCAATATAACGCCACAAAAAATCGAATATACGTAACCCGCGGAAATTCAAAATTCGCGATACTTTTTGAACAGACCTCGTATAGTGTTTTCGAAATTTTTCAAAAATTTGCAACAACAAAGACATACCATATTAAATAAAATGCAAATTGATATAATTTGTTGAAATCTTAACAAACAAGCAACTTCAATTATATTATAATAAATATATCTACACAGGTATTTATCTTAATATCGTTGATATTAAGTCTAATTTATAAATCTCTAAATTTTTATGCTACTTTTACGTAATTTAAAAAGACACATTAATAAAATAAACATTTTGTTCAAAAATAATACAAATTGTCTCCTGTTATAAATATTTAGTTATATGTACCCAACATTGCCCCAGTTTTTAAACGAACAGAAAACATGTGATTTATAATTAGATATTCAACTAGGACGGCCTTGATTTATTGGTGGTTGGAACATGTCAATCGTGGGGGAATATCTTTCAATCAATCTCCTACAGCGCTGTTTAATTATGTTAATAAAGTTACCTCTAATTTAGCAAAATGCCATACATAAACATTTAAATTGCCTTATTCTGATTTCCTCTAAGAATTTCTTATTTTAGTTATTTCATAATTCGTACATATAAATAGTTAGCCATTGTATTTACCAAAAATAAAAACTCTTAAGAAATTTAGGTAACGACATTAACTGCAATAAATTATAAAAAGGAAATTTATTCTTTAAAAGCAGGAAATAATTATATACATATGTGCAAATATTTGTATGTACATACATATACCACTAATGTGGTATAAAATTTTCAATTCAAAATCAACGACCATTGGCGCTTCAGAAGTACACATATAATAACAATGGACTTGCTTTCATTCTGCGATTCCCCTACTATTTATAATGACTTCTAATGGAAATTTATCTTAGAAATGGCATGTCGAATCTCTCTAGTTATTATTAATTTTTATTCAGTGTATAAAATAGTTTTATAGTGAAAAGGAATAACTTGTTCGCCTTGACAATAAAATTTACTATAAGACAATAGAACTGTTCATATGTGATATGATATAATGAAATAAAAGTGATTTTCAATTTGGAAATAGAAACAAAAATATTAATACAATAATGGATTTTGACTCAGTTCTCAAAGATGTTGGATCTTTTGGATTATATCAAAAATTAGTTATTTGCTCAGTGCTTTTACCAGCTGTAATTCCTTGTGCCTTTCATGCATACAGGTGTTGTTTATCCTATAATTAATTTTAAATAAAAGAATATATATAATATGTTGTCAAAATAAGGATTCTTTAAAAATGATTTTAATCAAGAATATTTGTAGATAAAAGTGCTTTAAAAAATTTTTTATTACATATGTAATAGTTTCAAGTAAACTATTTATAAAAAAAAACTAATCAATTCTTTAAAAATATTATAGGAACTCTTAAAATTAATAAATTTTTAAAAACCATATCAATTTTCATGACAAAAATGTATAAAAATCAATAGAAGATTCACAATTTTTAGGGAAAATTAAAATTTTACCATTTACCGATTTTTTAATTCTACTCTAAAAAAAATTCTTTTAGATTCAATATATTATTGCAAATCACTTTAAAAAACACTTTTTTCAAATTTTGGCTTAATGAAATTTTTGTGTACGTTTGTAATAATTATTTTACAATAGGAAAATTTTGGACAATATTTTTAGAACTACGAGTATTATCAGTTTTAGTAAAAGAAACTATTTCATAAATATTATTTTACTTTTTTTCTATTTTTTTAACAAATTCAATCTTTTTTTTGATATTTCAAAAGAATTTTGCTAAAAAAATTTATCAGAATCTAAATTTGTTGTGTTAAATATTTATAAAATATTGTATTGTGTTTTTGCAGGCGGTTTATTTTCATCCTTTTTTAATTATTTATTAGCCATTTTAATAAGACATTTTTAAACGAAAATGTGTAATTTACAAAAATCTTAATAACGATCAAGAGTTTACTTAATTTTTTTCTTTTCTTTAATTATTAAACATAATAGTACTATAAAACTTTCCATATATATAATATATAAAATATTTAGTATTTAAAAAAATTTTTTTTTCAAATTTATTTTAAAATAATTTTTGTATTTATGTACATATTTTTAGTCAATTATTTATTGCTGCAACACCCGAGCATTGGTGCAGAGTGCCCGAACTTGAGCCGTGGGTGCATGACTATCCCGATCTGGTTCGAAATATAAGCATTCCTCTAGAATATAAGGATAACACATTAAAATATGCTGAATGTAAAATGTATGCTAGAAACTATACAAATATAGTAAGAATTTTGGAATCCCGAACACCTTATGACTTACAACGTAATATTATTAGTAATATTAATATTCCAAATGGATCACCAACAATTGAATGCAAAAATGGATGGAATTATGATAGTAATATGTTTCCAAGCACCGTTGTTATGGAGGTAATTCTGTTTGACTCCTAAATGATTTTGCTTAAGCTTAATAATAATAAGAAACATTATTTTAGTGGGATCTTGTTTGTTTTAATCATTTTTATATAACGCTAGCACTTGTATTATTTGGTGTTGGTGGTCTGATGGGAAATTATGTGTTTGGGTATTTGCAAGATATATGGGGAAGAAGACCATCATTTTATGTTTATTTAGTGATACAAATTGTTGCTTGTGCTTTGAGTGCTCTAACATGGAATTATTATTCATGGTTAACAATGCGATTTATTGTCGGCCTCACAGTTCCAGCTATTTTAGCAAGTCCTTATGTCCTCGGTAACTTTTTATCTTTACAATATACATCATACATATTTATAAGTAAATTTTTTTTATGAATATTTTTTATTTTATTTATTGATTTTTAGCTATTGAATTAGTTGGTCCAGATAATAGAGTATTTTGTACAATTGTTTCCAATATTGCATATTCAATTGGATTGGTATTATTGTCTGCAATTGTTTATATTATAAGAGATTGGAGATACTTAAGTCTTGCAGTTTCTCTTCCACTTTTATTACTATTTTCTTGTTATTTTGTATTGCCGGAATCACCACGATGGCTAATAGCTGTTGGTCGTTATAAACAAGCAGCAAAAATACTAAAAACTATTGGAAGGTATAGATTTCATAAGAATATCTTACTTTTGAATACGAATACTAGTAAATATTAACTTATCAGATTAAATGGATACCAAATTCCATTGGATTACGAAAATGTATTAAATCAAAAATTAGGTTCACCAGATCAAAATAGAAACATAAAAAAAGATTCGTCTTATGGTATCATCGATCTTTTTCGTACTTCTAATATGAGAAAGAAAACACTTATAATTACATTCATTTGGTTTGCAAATACAAGTGTCTATGTTGGACTAAGCTATTATGCTCCTGCACTGGGCGGTGATGAAATATGGAACTTTTTTTTGGCTGGCGCCGTTGAACTTCCAACATATCTGTTCCTTTGGCCTGGATTAAATTGGTTTGGACGTCGTTGGATACTCTGCACATCAATGATTATTGGCGGAATTGCCTGTATGGCTACTTTCCTTGTTCAACAAGATCCGATCATTATGCTGATTTTATACTGTATTGGTAAAATGGGAATTTCATCGGCATTTGTTGTTTTACCGCTATTAGCTTCTGAACTATATCCAACTGTAATAAGAGGTTTAGGAATGAGCTTCAGTTCCGTTGTTTCAATGATTGGTCCCATAGTTATACCAATTATTAATCATATGGTAATAATTTACAATTATAATATATAATGGATAAGTTAATTGACTAATATTTGATAGGGAGGACATATGTTAGTTCTACCATTGATAATAATGGGTATTCTACTTACTTTTGGTGGTATAGCTAGTTTATTTCTACCAGAAACAAAAGGAAAACCATTACCACAAACTTTGGAGGATGGCGAAGATGCTGTATTAACAATTTCATCTTGTTGTAAAACTAATAGTCGTGAACATGTTAATAAAAATAATTTTCCAGTTTGTAGTATTTGTCAAATTGAAATAAAAAATCTTAACAATCAGTGTTAAATAAAATAAATTATTAATGTATTATTTTTTGAGAAAATTACTAACTAAATTTAGGAATAAAATTTACAGAATATTTTAATAGTTCCTGTTTTGCAAAAAAGCTGTATTTTTTAAATAAAAAGTATAGTATTAAAAAAAAATTATATATTTAATTTTAAGTATTTTCAGTATACAGAAGGATAAAATTTCATTTAAACCATTCATTTATCTTACAAAAGAGAATTTTTTCATAAAACCTTACAAATGCTGTAATAGTGTGGAATGCAAAATTGCAAGTGCTCTATTGCATGTTATTAAAAGAAATAATACACTGTTATTTATTTGTAGCTGAAAATTTATTTAGTTTTGTTATAACTAATTTTATTTAAAAAATAAAATTTTTGTTTTGTTTTAAATTTTTTAATAAAAAAATAATTCTATATTTATTAATTAGTAGTTATTCTTTGAACTTCAGTATTTAGAATAATATCATTAGTGCAGATCATTGAGTTTAGAAATTAAACAATATGTATTGAAAATATTTAAATATAAATTTGTTTGAATTTCTGCTGATTCAAACAAATTAATATTTAAATATTTTCGATACATATTGAGTTAATATATCCACAATTAACTATGAAAAATAGTATATATGAAGAAATTTTCTATTCAATATTAATAAATAATGTATGTTAACATTCAGAAATTCGTATTAATATAATATTAATGAAAGCTTTTTTTTATATAATGAATATACAATATATTAAACAAACTATATTAAAACATTTGAATAGTTATAAAAAATGATTTTAACTAAGCAATTATGTTTTCAATTTCGTTTGTTCATTATCAAAATGAAGCATATATAGCAAAAGTATGTTTATGACTAAAATGAAGCATTTATATAAAAATTTCTATTAGTTAGTTAATTTGAATGTGACGGAAAAACGCATTTCTAATTTCATAGTGGCCATATGATTTGAGACGTCATAGTGTAAATCCAATCCCGGACTGGTTTAGTAATAAAAATGTCGGCATCAGCAAAACACAAATTCGATCCACCAAGTTCAGCCAGTTCTGACAGGTAAAAAAAGAAGGGAAAAGTGGTAAATTACCATCATCTGGTTCAGTTGGGATTTCTTTCATTGGTCTGATAAGATGTTATTTTGACTGCTCTTGTTTTATCGTGGTTTATTTCTTTACAATCCGGAAATGTTAAATAGTGATAATGAGTGAATATTTACATAGACTATTAATTTGATTTAGTGAAAAAAATATAATTAATATTAAATTTACAATAATTGATAAAAACAAAAATAATTGAATTCAATATAACAAAAACATTTGGAAATATATCAATACATTGCATAAAAAAATAAACAATGCCATCATTCGGAATTAAGAATAACATGTAAAAATTTATTTTATTTTATACAATTATATATATATATATCTCAGTAAAATGTTTAAAAGAAAGAACATCTTTGTAGTAAATGGCCATGCTCATTAATATAATTTATGTCCTCTTTCTATATATTAAATTTAATTTTTTTTGTTGAAAATTTATATGCATTTCAAAAGTTTTTTTTTATTCAAATAATAAACGTAACCTAAAATTGAATAGTTACACATGGTTTTCGAAAAATATGAATGAACTTTTCCGAAGAAATAAATCTAAAAATAACATTTATTGCGAAGTTCGCTCACATAAAAGCACATGCAGAACAACGAGTTGGAGGAAAAATAAAATTGCTTGAAGAAGCACGTTCCATTTCTCAATAATAAACATTTGCCGAATCATGTATTTTATAAGAAATTATTAAAAATTGTTTAAAATAAGATTTAAAAAAATAATAATAATTAAATTTCGAACCTTTTTAATTAGTTGACAAATACATGAGCCATGCTAATAGAGATGTCAATTAATTTAGCAACAATTTGCATGCGAAATCGTGCTTCCTAAATCAATAGAGTACATTTAAACAACCTTAATTTCCTCAAAAATTTTGTGCATTTTGTTACAATTGCAATTAGATTGTTAATAAAATGATTTAAGTTTTGCTTTTACATATAAATATTTCCGCAAAATAAAATAATTCACAAACATATATGTATGTATAAATGCATGTGTGCATACAATTAGAATAATTCTTTTAAGATTAAATGGTGATTACAGTGATAACGAAAACTAATTAATTAAAATATGTACATATATTTCTAAGTTTATGTTTATATACGATTACGCATAAAAATATGTAATTATTTTCAAGCTTTCAATATATTTATGATATAAAGCAATATTTTTGGAAAAAATAAGTGAATTATTAACCAAATATTGTGGTTTTTCTTTTAAATAAAGAAACAAAATTTCGAATAATTTTATTTAATTAAAATATTATTTCAAAATAAATGCATACGCATGTGAAGTAAAAGTAATTAAAAATGCGTATGCCCAGTATATTTTTAATTATATTATTTTGAATAAAATTTTTATTATTATTAGTACATATTATCTTATTGTTTTTATAAATTTATCATCGATTAATAGCAGGACAAATATAAAAATCGTTTTTTTTTACATAAAAATAATAAAAAAAATTTATTGAAACATTATTTGATGCGCATATGAATTTTATGCGTGTGCATCGTACGTACGTACGTACGGGTTTTTACATTAGTTATATTTATTGATTTCTACATTACGATTCCGAGAATCAAATTTGTAAATAAAACAAATCATTAAAATAATACCCATTAAATATAAAGATATAGATTATAATTAATATGAATGTTTGTGTAACAATTATTCTAATTGTGACAATATATATAAAAATTCAATATTAGTAAAATGAAATGCGTTTTGGTCAATATACTCGTATGTACATAAAGAAATATTTATCAATGCATGAAATTTAAAAATAATTACTACAATATATAAAGAAGACAGTCTTCTTTATTTGTAAATTTTTATTTATTAAAATTTACAATAATAAATTACCATTTATGTTCAAATCAGTTTACTTCTTTTCAATACTATTCGCCTTTGTTCAGTTTAAAAAAAATCATGTCTTATACATTGCAATCTATCTTTTATAATATATTATTATACAATATCAATAAAAAAATTTATATATTTATACAACGACTACTGTTAAATGCGAGGTCAATTAAATTAAATTTTAAGTCAAGGAAATTTATCGGAAACGTTTGGAAGTGAATTATGATTTATCTTGAGTTGCGCAGGCATAAATATTTCATTAATTTTTTACTATTTTTCTTTTTGTGAATATTTAAAGGATTTTTTCTATGAAATTTTATAATTTATTCTAAAAGTTCAATTATTTTATTTATTGATTTAAAGATAATTATTATATAATTCGAATTATCCATTTTTACATTATTATCTGATATGTTAGATAAATCTTTGTATTTATTACTATACGAAACATTCAAAAGAAATCTTGAAGTTAGCTTCAAAATTACTAATATTTTAAAATATTTGAAATAGATTGTTCTCATATTAATTTATTGAATAATATTTGAATTCCATATTAAATAAACTATCCAAATAATCAAAATTAGAATCGCACGTCTCACTAATTTGAAATTCAAACAGAGAAGGTTTTTAATTTGTTATATTAATTAGATATTAAAAGAAACAGAAAAATAAATAAAAATAATTTGATATATATAGTATTATGATTAATAAAATCGATAGGAAATTAATTATTTAACTATAAAAAAGAATTATTTTTATATTTTGAACTTCTTTAATCTTTCAATTAACATATTTTGCACTTCTTCATATTTTCCACGTTAAACTGATGTTTTTATGTAATCATATTATTACTTTTTATTTTTATTTTAGTGATGCCGCCGATAGACGCGATCTAATTGAACCACTCTTCTTAGACCATGTAACTTCAAACGAGCTACCGGGTCTTCCCGGAGACTACTATTGTTGTCCGGCATCTCCGACTACAGTTCCAGCTAAAGCATCCAGATCAAATTCATCAGACCTACCAGTCAGACCTAGTCGTACAGTTCGAAGTCGACAGCGTACCACATCAATGAATCAGACAACAGCTTCAAATCCAGCCGAGTCAATTATTAGAGCAAATAATCGCACCATCTATACAGCTGGACGTCCACCATGGTATAATTGTGCGGGTCAACAAGTTGAACCATTTGTAATCGGTAATTGGATTTTGATTAGAAAAAAAAATATTGTTTATCTTTATTGTATGCTACAATTAATAAACAACATTGTGGTTGAAAGATATTAAAAACTGAAGGAATCGTTTACAGAATAAACACAAATATTCTAATTTTTTCTACAAATACTTCTTTCGGAATGCGCGCATGTTTAATTCTGGTTAATTCAATTCATAAAAAAATGATAATAAAATTTAAGAATTAATATTTATTTATTTGAAGTATAATTTTTTTTTTACTATTTTTTTTAAAAAAAATTTAGGTATATGTGGTGGCAGTGCTTCCGGAAAAACGACAGTGGCACAAAAAATTATAGAAAGCTTAGATGTTCCTTGGGTTACTTTACTTTCAATGGATTGTTTTTATAAGGTATTAAAACTATTCTTATTATTATAAATAAATAATTCCAATTATTTTATTTCCCACCATAAAATTCTTTTAATTATCTCTCATAAGATAACACGATAATTGTGATCATGAAATAGCAATTAAAATAATTATTTTCTCTACCAAATGTGCATATTTAAATTAAACTTAATTGGAGAAATTTTCCAAATATTGTTTACAAGTATAGATATATATTTATTAATTACAGATACTTAATGAAAAACAACATGATCAAGCATTAAAGAATGAATATAATTTTGATCATCCAGATGCTTTTGATATTGATCTTATGTTGGACGTTCTTAGGAAATTGAAAGAAGGCAGAAAAGTAGAAGTGCCAGTTTATAATTTCATAACACATTCAAGAGAGCTGACAACAGTATGGAAACTTAACCAAATATACTAAATGTAGGTGTTTAAATAAAATTTATATTATAAACATTTCAGAAAACAATGTACGGTGCTAATGTGATTATATTTGAGGGAATTTTGGTATTTCACAGTCCCGAAGTACTTAAACTATTAGATATGAAGATATTCGTTGATACAGATGCAGATATACGTTTAGCTAGACGCCTTAAAAGGTTTGTTGCTTAATTGATGATGCTTTAACTGGCGCACAAAATTATGCCTATTATATGAACATCTGATTGTTTTTATATTTTTTTAACTACTGCGTTTCAATAATTATATATTAAAAAACAACTTTCAGTAGTAGGCAAGGAGTTGTGCATTATAATTTTTATTTTATTTGATATAATTAATTTCCGCTTCAATAATGTGAAAATTTAGCTTAATTATTTTTTTTGTATTTAATTCATTTTTTTTCTCGATTTTGTTAAAAAAATTTACTTTGAAAATATGTCCAAAGAAGGAAACAAATTCTTGTCACCTATTTCAGAGGAAATAGATTCAAAAGATGTTATTAAAGAAATTGATATTGAAAGACAAGTAGAGAGAAGTCGTGATTATACTCAGTTAAACGAGCGTATTCAACTATATGACGGAAAGAGTTCAACATCAATCGAAAGAAATTTACTCATTCCATCTAAAAAGAGTCTCAGAAATTATTTAAATGATATGGAGCCAACAGGATTTAATAAAATCAATCCCGACGAAGAAGCTTTTGATCGTTTTTTAGAAGAAATTGATACCAAACGGATATCTTTAAATGAAAATAAATTTGAATTACTAGCTGAAGCTGAAATAAAAGCACGAGATACGCAGCAAATGAAAGCTGAAATCATTCGAAAGTCTCAGAAAGATATACAATCTTTGCTTGAAGATGTTGATGGGGAGAAATCAGGAATGGAAAGATCACATAAATTGAATATAGATAATAAAAGAGCTTTATTAGAAAATATGGTAAATCAGCCCGTTGAATTAGCGAGACTACTTCAATATGCGGAAATGGAACAGGATAAAAATCAAGCTGAAAAATTAGCGAATGAAAATATTTCGACAGATGATGAAATAGATCAATTGTTAAAATCGGCACGAGCACGATACAGAAAAAGTAAAACTTCAAGCAATGAAGCAAATATGATGCCCGATGAAGTTTACGAAAAAGATAAAACGCAGATAAAAAGTTTAATCGACAATAAAGATTTGCTGGAAGCACATTTAGAATTCTTAGAGCTTGAGTATTATACGAAAATTGCAAACAATTTAGAATCTCTAAAATTCAATCTTGAGGAGAAATACAAAACTGAAGTAGAAATTTTACGAAATGAAATTCAAGATAAGGAAGAGCTAGGAGACTATTTAGATTTCTTGGCTACGGAATTTGAAAGTAAAATTAAACATTTGGATAAATTACATGACTCATTAAAATTACCAAAATTAATGATCACACAGGACCAAAAAATGATACCGGTTGAAGAACCAGAAAAATCAAAGCCCTCTGCAGACCGGGTTGAAAACCGTTTAAAGATGCGAGGAGTTTCTACGCCAAAATTACCGAGAAAAATTATACCCTCTAAAAGCAAACCAAGATTGTTTCCATTGAAAAAAATTCCCCCAAAGTCAGTTGAGTATAAACCTGTAATCGTGGATGCGAGAAAAACAATTTCTCGTCCTGTACTTAAAATAGAATCTAACGAAAAATCGTTGACAAAGCCAAAGACTAAACACCAATTCAAGCCTATAAAAACATCTACACAAGTAATGTCTAAGAAAGCACATAAAACTGAAAAGGAAATAAAGCAAATATATCCACCTAAAAAAATATCTTCAAAAATTTCCTTAAAGAACATACATACTGCCACAATGAAGACATTAGCTCCTAAAATTGCTGTATTAACAAGAGAAACAAAAATGCCACCAGCAAAATCTATAATCAGTAAAGCACCTGTTCCAACTTCGCTGCCGATTAGCAAGGATAGACTTGTTCGATTACCAAGCCAAGAAAGAATGGTTCAAAGGAATATTTTTCAATTTCCAAAACAATTGAAAATTCTAGATGAGCCATTTGATGCGGAAAAACTAAGGAAAACGGCTAAAGAAAAATATTTAAAAGAACGTGAAATCCTTAAAAAGACAACATCGATTAATAAATTTAAAGATTATTCAGTATTGTTAAGAAAACAGTATGAGGCAGAATTGCAAAATATTAATGAAAAAGCCAACAGATTGAATCTAAAAAAAGAGATTGCATTTCAATTTGGGGGTACAGAAAATGCAACTGAAGTTTCTGTATTACATCCGCCCATTCAATCGACAAGAAAACGTATCCAACCAAAAAAATCCAAAATAGCGATTCAAAAACAAGATTTTAAACCAATTGTTAAAAAGTCAATATTGGAACCAGTAAAATTGAAGGCTAAAATTAAAGAAGATAATATTAAAGAGCTACTTAGAGCCAGAAAATCTATGACAGGGCCAGAACTTCAAGAACGTGAAAAAGAATTGAAAAATAAATATCAAAATGAATTAGAAAAAATTGAAACTATTATTGGAAAAACACCTAGACGAACAAGAATATCTAGAATATCTTTTGCTAAAAAGCCTTCCAAAGTTGTCATATTATCCCCGAAGCTCGGAACAACTTTAGCAACTGCCACACCTACCAGTCGTAAACTACAAGCACTACCAGGGCAAACACCAGCAAGGCGAAAATTAATATTAGATATCCCAAAAACCGTTATTGAAAAACCATTGCCAAAAGAACTGATAAAAAAACCTATAATTCAACCAGTCAAATTAAAGGCAAAGGCCAAAGAATATTACCTAAAGGAATTAGATAAAATAAAAAAAATATTAACAGAAGAAGAACTTCTTGAATATGCAGATTTTCTGAAAGAAGAATACAAAGCTGAACTGCAGACTATCGATACAATGGTTGGTAAACAGCCTCCTAGACGCGAATCGGCTCCGAAACTTGTTATTAAGGGAAAATTAGTTCCAAATATTCCGACTCCGAAACAAAAATCGTATGTTAAGATGGCGCTTAAACGACCTCCATCATTTATATCTAAATCAGGTAGAAGTCGGACTCGAGAAGGAATTATAGACAAAACGCCACCAAAAAAAGATAAAACTAGTTTGAGAGAATCTAAAAGTGAAGATAAAAACGCTGTAGAATGGAAGGTTCCAAAATCAGTAAAAAATGTGATAAAAACTAAAAAAATAATGCTTTTCAATTTAGAAAAATTGAGAGACAAATTGAAAAACAACAAAGAACTTCTACAAGCTGTTGAGAAAGTTATACCATTGAAATCTGGAATGTCTATACATTCACTTAAACTGATTTTAGAGAAAATGGGTGTAAAATCACCAAAAAAATTAAAAGAAATATTAAAAACAGCTCGTCCTCAATATATTAAAGAAGACTTGAAAAAATTTCCACCGATTACTGAAAATGACATCAAAGAATTATCCACATCACCTGTTCACAAAGAGGAAATTGATGCCATTTTTCGCCTTTTAATGCTGGAACAAAAAGGTTTGGATCTTAAAGAAGATCCGAATGAGATTGGTAAATTTTTAATACCGTCTGATGTTCCCAAACTGAGCGTTGTCGGTAACGCAGCAGAAAATATTTTCGAAGGTGTACTACCAGTGACTGTACCAACTAAAGATATTAATAATGTGAATAATTTAGCTGCTGAAGAGATTTCACTTACGCTGAAATCGGTACCACATAAATTTCCAGATGAGACAAAGGCATCAAAAACAGTCAGCAAAACTAAAATAAACCAAAAGAAACCAAAACAATCAAAAGAACCAAAATACCAATATCAATATCAAAAACATGAAATTCTTTTAGATTCGTTTAAAACCGAAACATTTTTCCAAGCTCGAGGATCGTTAATGCCGAAATGGTTTCCTGGAATATTTACAGCATTCCCTGTTCAAAATCCTCAAGTCGTTCTCAATAAGTCTCCGAGCGAAGTTCTTATCACTGCTTGGCATCATGTTAAACCAGAATATATATGAACGGAATATCTACTTTATAAACAATAATTTTTTGATTTATTCGAAGTGTTAATGTTATTTGTTTAAAATTATTTATTGATTGAATTATAATCTTACAATTTCGTGTATAGGTCATATTGTATTTTATTGCTTTGATCGTGTATTTGTATTTATCGTGTTTTCATAAAGAAACCATTTTTTCAATGCCTTTTTATGTATTTCATTTGAATATTTTAAATGCTCAATATTTTAGTTATAATGGATATAATGGAGAACTTGCATTTTTTTTAGGGACATATCGCAGCGTGGTCGGGACTTAGAAGGTGTCTTAAAACAGTATTCAACTATGGTAAAGCCGTCATACAGTAATTATATTTCGCCCACAATGGCACATGCCGATATAATTGTACCGCGAGGAGGGGAAAATAAAGTTGCGATACACTTAATAGTGCAGCATGTTCATACCCAATTACAATTGGTAAAAATCATGCAAAAAAATTTCAAATTATTTTTGTTTGAAAGCACGGTCATTCTTATTAAAAACCTTTCAGAGAGGTTTTAAATTGCGAGAAGCACTGGCACATTCATACATAGGGCAGCCAATGCCGGATTCACTACATTTGCTCCCTTCTACCCCACAAGTGAGTTATTTAGGCTATATTTCCTCGAGTAAGCCGTCAATTTGAATGATAACTATTTTCAGATCAAAGGTTTGCACACGTTCATTCGTAACAAAAACACATCACGCGATGAATTTATATTTTACTCGAAAAGACTTATTAGACTAGTAATAGAATTTGCTTTAAGTTTATTTCCTTTTAAAGAGCACATTGTTGAAACGCCACAAGGAGTATCATATAAAGGTATCTATTTTTATTCGAACAATTGATACACTAGAATTATTTTGTGTGAAAATTTAGGTAAAATGTTAGCCTGCAAAAAAATCTGCGGAGTTTCGATCCTACGTGCTGGCGAAACCATGGAGCAGGCAGTTTGCGATGTGTGTAAAGATATAAGAATTGGAAAAATACTTATACAAACAAATCAAGTAACGGGCGAACCAGAACTATATTACTTAAGATTGCCAAAAGATATAAAAGATTATAAAGTAATATTGATGGACGCCACGGTTGCGACCGGTGCTGCAGCTATGATGGCAATTCGTGTACTACTTGACCATGACGTTCCAGAAGAGAATATAATATTAGCTTCCCTTTTAATGGCCGAAATTGGGGTTCATTCGATTGCCTATGCGTTCCCAAATGTACGTATTTTTATATTATATTGTAGGAACGAATAATTAATAGTGCTATTTTCAAACTCTAGGTCCGAATTGTAACTTCTGCTCTAGATCCAGAGATTAACGAGAAGTTTTATGTTATACCTGGTATTGGGAATTTTGGCGATCGCTACTTTGGAACAGAGCCATCAGAAGATTATATCTTATAGTTATAATTTTCTTGAACTGAGTCTGCCGTTTCTACTTACTACTATAAATGGTTTATTTACATAATTTATGTGTGTATGTACGTTTAATTTTGTTTAAAAAAAAGCGAAATTTTATAAGTTAATCTTTTCTTATGTATTATTATAATTGTATTGGTTAGGTCATTATTTAAAAGATAGTTGTGCCGCTCTCAAAAAATATTTATTTAAACTAAAACTTTAAAAACAATCTATATAGCAATACAGCAAATAAAGTGACCAATGCAGGCATAATGAGATTTTTCATTTTTGTTGCGTAAAAATAAGGTTGCTTTTCTGTTTCAATAATATTTCCGTTTTCAGTTAATGTAACTAAATTCTTTATATGGCTAATAGATTGATGTGAACATTGAAACCATTCTTTTTCCGAGTCTATCAGCTCAGCCTGCATACTAAATTTTGATGCAGATATTATTCTTACACGAACTGACTTTCCTAATAAATTATCTAACATTGGAAGTAGAACTTGTTCGTAGTATTTATTATGTCCAACGTAATGCTTTTTATCATATGAAACTTCTGTAACCAAAACAGTTTGTATTTCCCCAATTTTATGTGCATATGGTTCATATGAATAGAATAAATTGGTGAGCCTTTTCGTACGTTTCTTAACTAGATTAGCTGGAATTTTTTCCATTCTTGCAGCTGGCGTCCCAGGTCTTGGGAAAAACTGATTAATGAACAAGCTAGGAAATTTATATTTTTCACACATATCCATTGTATGTTGAAAATCTTCTTCCGTCTCTGTGGGAAAACCACAAATAATATCAGTTGCTATTGTTATGCCAGGTACCTCTTTTCTGAGGTAATCCACAATTCGCTCGAATTCTGTCCTACAATATTCTCTTTTCATTTCGCTTAAAACACTGTCACTTCCACTTTGCACTGGTACATGGAGAAATGAATATACTTGCCGATTTTTTAATATTTTCGCCATTTCTTCCAAATGTTCTAATATGTATGGTGGATTGGTCATACCAAGACGCATTCGGCAATTGTCGGGAATTACCTATAAATAACAATTAAAACTAAAATTGTATACAATTGAAAATATTACATTTATTAGTTGCCAAAGTAGTTCTGGTAGAGATGTACCAATATCTCGTCCATATGTGCCCGTGTCCTCAGAAGTTAACCATATTTCGCAACAGCCTTCATTGAAAGCTTGCATAGCTCTATCGACAATTTCTTTTATAGGATAGCTCACTAATTCACCACGTGCATGTTTTGTTTTGCAATATGTACATTGGTTTAAACAGCCGGTATTAATTGGAATTATCTCAACCAAAGGATTTTTCCGCACTTTTGGCAAAGCCAGTTTAGCACCAGCGACGCGTTTTCCATCTTGTTTTTTTGGTTGTAATAATCGAACAGTGTGTCCTTTAAGAGCTTCTTCAATAACTTCTACAACTCGATCAATTTGCTGAACTCCTATTATAGACAATCCCTTCAAATAAGGAGCTTTTGGAGCTCCTTGAGGAACGCATCCTGCAACAACAACATGTTTGTCTTGTTCGATTCCTATTTGAATTTCCCTGCGAAAAGTATCCTCTGACGGATTTTTAACGGTACAACTGTTCAAGAGCCACAAATCAGCTTCTCCCTTATTTGAAGTCAATTGGTACCCATAAGCAGCAAGTTGGCCAGCCATATATTCAGAATCAGAATTATTATGAGCACATCCCCATGTTTTCAAATAAATTTTTTGAGTGCCGGGTATTATACTTTCCAAAATACTTTTTGGTGCTTGTTTATTAATTTCGCCATTAATCTTGTTGCTTTTTTTTACGCGAACGGTGACATTTTTCTTATTAGCATAACGCTCCTTTGGCGTTATGTCCTGCGAAGATATCAAATCTTCAATATCTTCGATTATTTCACCGCATACCGCCATATATATGAAATCACTTATTTGCAAGAACAATTATGGGTAAATTTGACATTTGGTATGACACGTGCTTAGATTAAAGTATTCCTGGATAGGCCCGTACCGTATATGTATACACAATTTTGTGTACGAATTATTGCGAAGCGGCGAGAAATGGCAATTATTACACATTTTTGTGTTGATATTTTTATGTAGACAAGACACCCACTGCCATCTAGTTTTCGTAATAGAAATTTGTTGAATTACAAAAGCATCATTTATATTAGCTGTATTCCATTGGACCAATTTTACTACAGCGCTGTAGACTCTCAATAAAATGAACATATCAATACAGCAGTAAAATACAATCACACAATAGTCACCAACAATACTGAGTTTATTCACACATAAACAATAAAAACAACAATATGACATTTCAACATAACCAACGAACCCGCAAATCTATCTATTTTCACTGTAGCAACTACAATCCACCTACCGTACATTGTATGCTTAACTCCAGCGGAAAATTACTGCTCTGTTCGAGGTAAAGTAGATGATGACAGATACACAACTAGTGTAGTAGCAAAATTGGTCCAATGGAATATAGCTATTAGCTGTATTCGATTGGACCAATTTTGCTATTGTGCAGTAGTTCGCAGTAGATTCTTAAGGCGTTTTCCTTTGGACAAATTTTGCTACTAGTAGGTAACTGCGAGTAGAGGCGTTTTCCTTTGGACCAATATTGCTACTAGGCGGTAGATGACCAAAGGAAAGCCAAATTCTAAACTCTAGTAGAAACATAACCTCAAAACAGTCAGAAACAATAGCTGTATTCCATTGGACCAATTTTGCTACAGCGCTGTAGACTCTCAATAAAATGAACATATCACTACAGCAGTAAAATACAATCACACAATAGTCACCAACAATACTGAGTTTAATCACACAAACAATAAAAACAAAAATATGACATTTCAACATAACCAACGAACCCGCAAATCTATCTATTTTCACTGTAGCAACTACAATCCACCTACCGTACATTGTATGCTTAACTCCAGCGGAAAATTACTGCTTTGTCCGAGGTAAAGTAGATGATAACAGATACACAACTAGTGTAGTAGCAAAATTGGTCCAATGGAATACAGCTAATACTGAGTTTACTCACACATAAACAATAAAAACTGAGTTTATTCACACATAAACAATACTGACAAAAATATGACTTTTCAACATAACCAACGAACCCGCAAAAGTATCTATTTTCACTTTAGCAACTAGAATCCACCTAACGTAAATTGTATGCGTAACTCCCTGTTCGATGTGGTCGTTTGTTCGAGATAGAGTAGATGATGACAGCTACAACTACCGCGTAGTAGAAAATTGGTCCAAAAGAAAACGCCTTAGATGACCAAAGGAAAGCAAATTCTTAACACTAGTAAAAACATAACCTCAAAATAGTCAGCAACAATACTGAGTTTGCTCACACATAAACAATAAAAACTGAGTTTATTCACACATAAAAAATACTGACCAAAATATGACTCTTCAACATAACCAACGAACCCGCAAAACTATCTATGTTCACTTTGCCAACTAGAATCCACCTAACGTAAATTGTATGCGCAACTACTGCGACAATCTACTGCGCTGTTCGAGGTACAGTAGATGATGACAGCTACACAACTACTGCAGTAGCAAATTGGGTCCATTCGAATACAGCTATTCATTTTAATTCACTAATTGGAAACAAAAATACAATTTAAACACAACGATAGTTAATTTCAATTTCTTGTACAATCTTTTAATTTGAAATGGAATTCTATTTTAGGTTTATTATTCATTTCGTAAATATCAATCAAATATAGAGCGCCTCAATTTTGTAGACTTTCGGAGAGTTTTAAAACACGCCATTCTCCATGAAAGTGATAACATATCGAACTTATTGAACTATTGTTGTCATTTTTGAAGTTGTTATTCTGTCAAATCGGAAAGTGCAACTTAAAGTGTAGTTTTTATCTATTTTGAAGTATTTACGGAAAAGTAAGTATTTTTATAAATAGTTATATTATTAATAAAACTTAATAAGAAGTTTTTATTTCAGAAAATTAAGTAATTTATTAGAAATTGCTAGAAATTCGACGAAATGAGGAAACCGGAAATTTCTTTCTTTCGGTAAGTTGACATCTTCATTTTTAATAAACAAAATAACAAATATTTAGTTTGTGGTATGCCTAAATGGCTATTAGTAATTTATTTTATCCAAAAAGTGGTGAAAAAGTGAAAAGTTCGTTATTCAATAAATGTAAATCTTAGATTATAGAAGAACTGGAAAGGCCTCTACACAAAAATTCTGTCCGAATTTTGTTGGCAATACATTCATAGAACGCACACACATGCAATACAACAGAAACGGGGTAAATCATTGGGAGCCAATTTTAAACTTCAGTATGCGATTGAAGCGGTTCGTTTAAAACCATTTTCATATGTGATGTCATTTATGCGTAAACAAATAGATTTTTTAATATTGCGGATTTTATTGTTTGTTGGAATTAGTATTGGAAATTTGCAATAAAACACAGTATTCTATTTTAAAATATTATTTAATTTTTTATTTCAGTATATATTATTTATTAAAACAGAAATATAAAGTTGGGAAGAGTATATAAAAATATAAATTGCAAGTTATTTGATTATATGAAAACAATTATGTGCCCAATAAGAAGTTAATCGCATACAACATTAGAGGAAATGTTTTAAAACTAAATTACAAGATGAAAAATTTAATGTACTTAAATAATTAAAAATTAATATTCTAAAAAAAAGAAAACAATATTATTTAGTAAATGCATTATAATATGGTCTAATAGAGCAATCAAAACAAATTTATTTAAATAATAAGCCTACCGAAGAATATACTTTATTTATTTTAACACAATGAAAACAGCAATGGCAAATAGACTGAAAAATTCGGTCCCTTACACTTTCTTACACACACTCTATATGCACCGGCACTGAACTATTTTCTCGTAAATATTGAACTGTCAACATCGCATTTGTTTACAACTTAGATTAAAGAATACCTGGATAGGCCCGTACCATATATGTATACACAATTTTGTGTACGAATTATTGGGAAGCGGCGAGAAATAGTAATTATTATATATTTTTGTGTATATTTTTTTATGTAGACAAGACACCCACTATCATCTAGTTTTCGTAATAGAAATTTATTAAATTGCAAAATCATAATTTATATTCATTTTAATTCACTAATTGAAAATAAAAATACAATTTAAACACAACGATAGTCAATTTTTATTTTTTGTACAATCTTTTGATTTGAAATGGAATTCTATTTTAGGTTTATTATTCATTTCGTAAATATCAATCAAATATAGAGCGCCTCAATTTTGTAGACTTTCGAAGAGTTTTAAAACACGCCATTCTCCATGAAAGTGATAACATATCGAACTTATTGAACTATTGTTGTCAATTTTGAAGTTGTTATTCTGTCAAATCTGAAAGTGCAAGTGAAAGTGTAGTTTTTATCTATTTTGAAGTATTTACGGAAAAGTAAGTATTTTTATAAATAGTTATATTATTAATAAAACTTAATAAGAAGTTTTTATTTCAGAAAATTAAGTAATTTATTAGAAATTGCTAGAAATTCGACGAAATGAGGAAACCGGAAATTTCTTTCTTTCGGTAAGTTGGCATCTTCATTTTTTCTAAACAAAATAACAAATATTTAGTTTGTGATGTGCCTAAATGGCTATTAGTGATTTATTTTATCCAAAAAGTGGTGAAAAAGTGAAAAGTTCGTTATTCAATAATTGTAAGCCTTAGATTATAGAAGAACTGGAAAGGCCTCTACACAAAAATTCTGTCCGAATTTTGTTGGCAATACATTCATAGAACGCACACACATGAAATACAACAGAAACGGGGAAAATCATTGGGAGCCAATTTTAAACTTCAGTATGCGATTGAAGCGGTTCGTTTAAAACCATTTTCATATGTGATGTCATTTATGCGTAAACAAATAGATTTTTTAATATTGCGGATTTTATTGTTTGTTGGAATTAGTATTGGAAATTTGCAATAAAACACAGTATTCTATTTTAAAATATTATTTAATTTTTTATTTCAGTATATATTATTTATTAAAACAGAAATATAAAGTTGGGAAGAGTATATAAAAATATAAATTGCAAGTTATTTGATTATATGAAAACAATTATGTGCCCAATAAGAAGCTAATCGCATACAACATTAGAGGAAATGTTTTAAAACTAAATTACAAGATGAAAAATTTAATGTACTTAAATAATTAAAAATTAATATTCTAAAAAAAAGAAAACAATATTATTTAGTAAATGCATTATAATATGGTCTAATAAAGCAATCAAAACAAATTTATTTAAATAATAAGCCTACCGAAGAATATACTTTATTTATTTTAACACAATGAAAACAGCAATGGCAAATAGACTGAAAAATTCGGTCCCTTACACTTTCTTACACACACTCTATATGCACCGGCACTGAACTATTTTCTCGTAAATATTGAACTGTCAACATCGCATTTGTTTACAACTTAGATTAAAGAATACCTGGATAGGCCCGTACCATATATGTATACACAATTTTGTGTACGAATTATTGGGAAGCGGCGAGAAATAGTAATTATTATATATTTTTTTATGTAGACAAGACACCCACTATCATCTAGTTTTCGTAATAGAAATTTATTAAATTGCGAAATCATAATTTATATTCATTTTAATTCACTAATTGAAAATAAAAATACAATTTAAACACAACGATAGTCAATTTTTATTTTTTGTACAATCTTTTGATTTGAAATGGAATTCTATTTTAGGTTTATTATTCATTTCGTAAATATCAATCAAATATAGAGCGCCTCAATTTTGTAGACTTTCGAAGAGTTTTAAAACACGCCATTCTCCATGAAAGTGATAACATATCGAACTTATTGAACTATTGTTGTCAATTTTGAAGTTGTTATTCTGTCAAATCTGAAAGTGCAAGTGAAAGTGTAGTTTTTATCTATTTTGAAGTATTTACGGAAAAGTAAGTATTTTTATAAATAGTTATATTATTAATAAAACTTAATAAGAAGTTTTTATTTCAGAAAATTAAGTAATTTATTAGAAATTGCTAGAAATTCGACGAAATGAGGAAACCGGAAATTTCTTTCTTTCGGTAAGTTGACATCTTCATTTTTAATAAACAAAATAACAAATATTTAGTTTGTGGTATGCCTAAATGGCTATTAGTAATTTATTTTATCCAAAAAGTGGTGAAAAAGTGAAAAGTTCGTTATTCAATAAATGTAAACCTTAGATTATAGAAGAACTGGAAAGGCCTCTACACAAAAATTCTGTCCGAATTTTGTTGGCAATACATTCATAGAACGCACACACATGCAATACAACAGAAACGGGGTAAATCATTGGGAGCCAATTTTAAACTTCAGTATGCGATTGAAGCGGTTCGTTTAAAACCATTTTCATATGTGATGTCATTTATGCGTAAACAAATAGATTTTTTAATATTGCGGATTTTATTGTTTGTTGGAATTAGTATTGGAAATTTGCAATAAAACACAGTATTCTATTTTAAAATATTATTTAATTTTTTATTTCAGTATATATTATTTATTAAAACAGAAATATAAAGTTGGGAAGAGTATATAAAAATATAAATTGCAAGTTATTTGATTATATGAAAACAATTATGTGCCCAATAAGAAGTTAATCGCATACAACATTAGAGGAAATGTTTTAAAACTAAATTACAAGATGAAAAATTTAATGTACTTAAATAATTAAAAATTAATATTCTAAAAAAAGAAAACAATATTATTTAGTAAATGCATTATAATATGGTCTAATAGAGCAATCAAAACAAATTTATTTAAATAATAAGCCTACCGAAGAATATACTTTATTTATTTTAACACAATGAAAACAGCAATGGCAAATAGACTGAAAAATTCGGTCCCTTACACTTTCTTACACACACTCTATATGCACCGGCACTGAACTATTTTCTCGTAAATATTGAACTGTCAACATCGCATTTGTTTACAACTTAGATTAAAGAATACCTGGATAGGCCCGTACCATATATGTATACACAATTTTGTGTACGAATTATTGGGAAGCGGCGAGAAATAGTAATTATTATATATTTTTGTGTATATTTTTTTATGTAGACAAGACACCCACTATCATCTAGTTTTCGTAATAGAAATTTATTAAATTGCAAAATCATAATTTATATTCATTTTAATTCACTAATTGAAAATAAAAATACAATTTAAACACAACGATAGTCAATTTTTATTTTTTGTACAATCTTTTGATTTGAAATGGAATTCTATTTTAGGTTTATTATTCATTTCGTAAATATCAATCAAATATAGAGCGCCTCAATTTTGTAGACTTTCGAAGAGTTTTAAAACACGCCATTCTCCATGAAAGTGATAACATATCGAACTTATTGAACTATTGTTGTCAATTTTGAAGTTGTTATTCTGTCAAATCTGAAAGTGCAAGTGAAAGTGTAGTTTTTATCTATTTTGAAGTATTTACGGAAAAGTAAGTATTTTTATAAATAGTTATATTATTAATAAAACTTAATAAGAAGTTTTTATTTCAGAAAATTAAGTAATTTATTAGAAATTGCTAGAAATTCGACGAAATGAGGAAACCGGAAATTTCTTTCTTTCGGTAAGTTGGCATCTTCATTTTTTCTAAACAAAATAACAAATATTTAGTTTGTGATGTGCCTAAATGGCTATTAGTGATTTATTTTATCCAAAAAGTGGTGAAAAAGTGAAAAGTTCGTTATTCAATAATTGTAAACCTTAGATTATAGAAGAACTGGAAAGGCCTCTACACAAAAATTCTGTCCGAATTTTGTTGGCAATACATTCATAGAACGCACACACATGAAATACAACAGAAACGGGGAAAATCATTGGGAGCCAATTTTAAACTTCAGTATGCGATTGAAGCGGTTCGTTTAAAACCATTTTCATATGTGATGTCATTTATGCGTAAACAAATAGATTTTTTAATATTGCGGATTTTATTGTTTGTTGGAATTAGTATTGGAAATTTGCAATAAAACACAGTATTCTATTTTAAAATATTATTTAATTTTTTATTTCAGTATATATTATTTATTAAAACAGAAATATAAAGTTGGGAAGAGTATATAAAAATATAAATTGCAAGTTATTTGATTATATGAAAACAATTATGTGCCCAATAAGAAGCTAATCGCATACAACATTAGAGGAAATGTTTTAAAACTAAATTACAAGATGAAAAATTTAATGTACTTAAATAATTAAAAATTAATATTCTAAAAAAAAGAAAACAATATTATTTAGTAAATGCATTATAATATGGTCTAATAAAGCAATCAAAACAAATTTATTTAAATAATAAGCCTACCGAAGAATATACTTTATTTATTTTAACACAATGAAAACAGCAATGGCAAATAGACTGAAAAATTCGGTCCCTTACACTTTCTTACACACACTCTATATGCACCGGCACTGAACTATTTTCTCGTAAATATTGAACTGTCAACATCGCATTTGTTTACAACTTAGATTAAAGAATACCTGGATAGGCCCGTACCATATATGTATACACAATTTTGTGTACGAATTATTGGGAAGCGGCGAGAAATAGTAATTATTATATATTTTTGTGTATATTTTTTTATGTAGACAAGACACCCACTATCATCTAGTTTTCGTAATAGAAATTTATTAAATTGCGAAATCATAATTTATATTCATTTTAATTCACTAATTGAAAATAAAAATACAATTTAAACACAACGATAGTCAATTTTTATTTTTTGTACAATCTTTTGATTTGAAATGGAATTCTATTTTAGGTTTATTATTCATTTCGTAAATATCAATCAAATATAGAGCGCCTCAATTTTGTAGACTTTCGAAGAGTTTTAAAACACGCCATTCTCCATGAAAGTGATAACATATCGAACTTATTGAACTATTGTTGTCAATTTTGAAGTTGTTATTCTGTCAAATCTGAAAGTGCAAGTGAAAGTGTAGTTTTTATCTATTTTGAAGTATTTACGGAAAAGTAAGTATTTTTATAAATAGTTATATTATTAATAAAACTTAATAAGAAGTTTTTATTTCAGAAAATTAAGTAATTTATTAGAAATTGCTAGAAATTCGACGAAATGAGGAAACCGGAAATTTCTTTCTTTCGGTAAGTTGGCATCTTCATTTTTAATAAACAAAATAACAAATATTTAGTTTGTGGTATGCCTAAATGGCTATTAGTAATTTATTTTATCCAAAAAGTGGTGAAAAAGTGAAAAGTTCGTTATTCAATAAATGTAAACCTTAGATTATAGAAGAACTGGAAAGGCCTCTACACAAAAATTCTGTCCGAATTTTGTTGGCAATACATTCATAGAACGCACACACATGCAATACAACAGAAACGGGGTAAATCATTGGGAGCCAATTTTAAACTTCAGTATGCGATTGAAGCGGTTCGTTTAAAACCATTTTCATATGTGATGTCATTTATGCGTAAACAAATAGATTTTTTAATATTGCGGATTTTATTGTTTGTTGGAATTAGTATTGGAAATTTGCAATAAAACACAGTATTCTATTTTAAAATATTATTTAATTTTTTATTTCAGTATATATTATTTATTAAAACAGAAATATAAAGTTGGGAAGAGTATATAAAAATATAAATTGCAAGTTATTTGATTATATGAAAACAATTATGTGCCCAATAAGAAGTTAATCGCGTACAACATTAGAGGAAATGTTTTAAAACTAAATTACAAGATGAAAAATTTAATGTACTTAAATAATTAAAAATTAATATTCTAAAAAAAAGAAAACAATATTATTTAGTAAATGCATTATAATATGGTCTAATAGAGCAATCAAAACAAATTTATTTAAATAATAAGCCTACCGAAGAATATACTTTATTTATTTTAACACAATGAAAACAGCAATGGCAAATAGACTGAAAAATTCGGTCCCTTACACTTTCTTACACACACTCTATATGCACCGGCACTGAACTATTTTCTCGTAAATATTGAACTGTCAACATCGCATTTGTTTACAACTTAGATTAAAGAATACCTGGATAGGCCCGTACCATATATGTATACACAATTTTGTGTACGAATTATTGGGAAGCGGCGAGAAATAGTAATTATTATATATTTTTGTGTATATTTTTTTATGTAGACAAGACACCCACTATCATCTAGTTTTCGTAATAGAAATTTATTAAATTGCAAAATCATAATTTATATTAATTTTAATTCACTAATCTAATATATAAAAGTCAAAATATGTATGTTCGTTCGTTCGTTTGTCCACAATTCTTCTCTACGTCACTCCAATACTTTTCTGAAATACCAGGCGCTCATACAAAATGCAAAACCGTGTTCTCTTTTCTACGCTGTCTTTTCTCCTCACCCCTCACCTTATTCCTCATTGCGAGACCGTGTCGTGCCCGTGTCGTGATAGCCTTAGAAGAGTAGAGTAGTATAAGTATTAGAAATGTGTCATCGTTGAGTAAACAAATGGCTGGATCTAAGGCTGTGGAAGTAAGCGTTAGGTACGTGATGATTTTGTTTCTGATTTTCTGACATTTTTATGAATGCCTGGTACTTCAGAAATTAAAATGAACTTCTAGAAAATTTAAGGAAACTCTGGAAAATTGGAAAATATGAAAATTTTCTTAAATGTTTAATGAGAGTCCATAAACTTCTACAAAATTTAAGGAAACTCTGGAAAATTGGAAAAAATGAAAATCTTCTTAAATGTTTAATGACAGTCCAGAAACTTCTACAAAATTTAAGTAAACACAGGAAAATTCGAATATATTTAAAGTTCGAAACAAAAAGGGACCCGGGCAACGTCGGGTACTGATCAGCTAGTAATATATAAAATATGTAGGGACATCATGTAAATATTAAATTTTTTCAGATTCCTTTGTGAAAATTTCTCCTTCAAATAAGCCGAAAGTTTTTTTTGATCCCGGAAAAGTTGGGCTTACGATTCCTGTGATTTTTCGATTGTTGACATCTGGTATCTTTTTGTCTTTGCACTCAATATTTAGAGCGTTAGAGCGTGATTGAGAGAACGAGCCTGTCTCACTCGTAAATCAACTGTAAGAGACCCCGCAAGAACGAATGTTTGCGGTCGACAGGCGTCTAATTAGCAAGTAGAAGTACATGGTTTGAAAGCGATAGTGAATTTCGTCTGATTATGAGAGTATATTTTCAGCAGATCCTCTCTCGCAAACACCAACCGTCGAGTAATTTTGAAATGACAGTTTTTAAGCGTCTCTCAGTCGATTCAGTTGATTAATGTGTATCTACTCGAATTATCTGAAAATATTCTTGGAATTTAATAAAAGTCCAACGACAGTTTATATTTGAGAAAAAGTCTATTTTTGAAATAAGAAAATAATTTCACCGACCGCCGAATTTGTTTATATTCGTTACTATAGGAGAATAATTGTGTAAATAAAACACGTTTATCACTTTTTGGATTAGTCCAATATCAATGATCTTCCAATTGTAGAAATCAAAATAGGAATTTTGTAAAAATTACTTAAGACTAAATCGGAAAACTGCTATACCGAACCCGGTTATGTTTACATCTGCTTGGACTGCAAAATAGTTTTGAAAATCAAAAATACGACTACTTTCGGGGTAAGTCCTATTTTACTATACTCAAAAATTACTTAACGATTATAAACAAAAACAAATTTTCATCTCATATATGATTTTTCAATTGTAGGAATAAAAAAGGCAATTCTATAAAAATGACTAAATTAACAGGCAGACACAGAAAATTTCGATTGGTTATTATTCGATTGACAAAGAGACCAAAATCACCCCTGCAGGATTATTGGCATAATTAGTAAAATAATATAAAAATAATGAAATAGTTTTAAAAAAATAAAGTCGACACTCAAATATATTACATTCCAACATACAATACAATAAAAATTCGAAGTCTTGTTGTGCAAAAAAAGTTAATCAGAAAATAAAATCAAATGAATTAATATATTAAATAGAATGATTTATTTTAGAATAGAAATGCTAATTGTTGGATTACTTTGAATACCTAACATAATTGTACATTGACGGAGTAACTCCCAATTACTTGTAGAAGAGTAGGTATTGTACGCGTTTTACGTTGAGCAAACAGCAGCAAAACAGGGCATTGAACTTTTTTGAATATTTCCTTCATTTGTAAAGATACTCAGAAACTTGGTTCAAAGGACACCTAGCATATACTTTTATCTATAAAATTCTATCAAAAAAATTTTAAAAGTCCTTAAGGATATTGAGTCCGGACACCTCACCTTCAGCTTATTTGAAGAGGAAATTTTCACAAAGGAATCTGAAAAAATGGAATATTTACATGATGCCTCCACATATTTAATATATTATTACATATACGCAAAGACAAATCTTCACTCTATGATTTAAAATAAAATTTGTCCAAAAAGGATAATTGCTAAAAATTCTTATATAAATTTCTTTCACTTATAGTATTATTACTTTTTCTTATGTAATGTGTAATGTGATCAAAAATATTTTTCAGCCAAATCCAAGATAATTTCTAGGCCTTTAATTTGATATATAAAATGTGAAAAATGATGCCTTAATACGACCTGTAGGTGAGAAAATACACCAAATCTAATAGAAAAATTTGAATTATTTCGGCAATTTTATATTTTTTAGTATATTTTCTCAATGAAAATATTTATTTAAAATTACATAACTTAGACAGCTAGATCTCATTATGACCTTTCATTTGATGTATAATTTGTTAAGATTGATGTGAAAATTTGGACTTACGAGCACAAAACGGAATAAAAATTTTACAATATTCAGATTTTCCGAGAGGATTTTTAAGTTATCTTACCACTACATATATATAACAATAAGCTTATTATGTTATTACATAGCCACACTATCTGTGGTAGATTCGGCACTTAAATTATTTCGATCGGTTCAAGAATGACGGTCCTAGAGTAAAAAATGTGTTCCATGGACGAAAAATCGCTCGGCAACTTTTTTCAGCTGCTAACAATACTTTTTGCCAACGACGACTTCTGTGAATTTCGTTCTGCGTAATCGGTCACACTTTTCTCGCTAAAAGATTAACGTATCGACTTGATTTTTTTTTTATTCTTTTGGAAAATATTCATTCTTTACGTATGAGGATATTTTCCTTATTTCGTCCTTACAAGGATATAGTAATTTGACTAATTAATATTAATTTTTTTTTTTTTTTAAATATTGTCCGAATACGTATCTGGCCCCCTTTCCACAGGATACCAATTTATCTATATCGTCCTTGCAAGGACAAACAACTTATTTTCGGAAAAAAAAACTAAAAAATCTTTTCTAATTAATTTTATTGAAATTTTTTAGTAAAAATGTTCAATTAAAAATTTTCAGTAAAAATGTTAAGTACAAAATTTCAGTATAATTATGCTATTAAGGATTTTCGAATTTTTTGAAAAAATAAGTTCTTTGTCCTTGCATGGACGATAAGGATAAAACTGCTCCAGAGGAGCTAGATATATATTTAGGATTTTTTTCCTTAAAATGAAAATTAAAATTAATTAACAGAAAACCTATATCCTTGTAAGGACGAAAGAAGGAAAATATCCTTATCGGTAAAGAATGAACATTTTCCAAAAGAATAAAAAAAAATTAAAGTCGATACGTTAATCCTTTCACGAGAAAACCGAAAAATTCGTCACGTGAACTAAAATTCAGTTTGACCAATTACGCAGAACGAAATTTGCAGAAGTCGTCGTTGGCAAAAAGTATTGTTGGCATACAATAAATGTTGCCGAGCAATTTTTCGACCACAGAACACATTTTTTACTCTAGGATCATCATTCCTAAACCAATCGAAATAATTTTGGTGCCAAATTCACCGCAGTTAGTGTGGCTATGTGATTAAATAATAAGCTTGCTATTATGTATATGTAGTGGTGAGCTAATTTAAAAAACCTCTGGGAAAATCGGAATATTGTGGAATTGTTATTCCGTTTTGTGCTCGTAAGTCCAAATTTTCACATCAATCTTAACAAATTATACATCAAATGAAAGGTCATAATGAGCTCTGGCTATCTAGATTATACAATTTTAGTTAATATCTTCATTGAGAAATATATATACTAAATAATATAAAATATCCGAAATAATCCAAATTTTTCTATTAGATCCGGTGTACTTTCTCACCTACAGGTCGTATGCAGTCATCATTTTTAACATTTTATATGTTAAATTAAAGGCCTAAAATTTTGTTTGGAAAATATTTTTGATCCGGTTATACATTACATAAGAAAAATTAATAATACTATAAGTGAAGGAAAATTATATAAGTATTTTTAGCAATTTTCCTTTTTGGACAAATTTGATCTTAAATCATAGAGTGAAGATTTGTCATTGGGCATTTACAATCTAATATGTAAAAGTCAAAATATGTATGTTCGTTCGTTCGTTTGTCCACAATTCTTCTCTACGTCACTACAATACTTTTCTGAAATACCAGGCGCTCATACAAAATGCAAAACCGTGTTCTCTTTTCTACGCTGTCTTTTCTCCTCACCCCTCACCTTATTCCTCATTGCGTGACCGTGTCGTGCCCGTGTCGTGATAGCCTTAGAAGAGTAGAGTAGTATAAGTATTAGAAATGTGTCATCGTTGAGTAAACAAATGGCTGGATCTAAGGCTGTGGAAGTAAGCGCTGGGTACGTGATGATTTTGTTTCTGATTTTCTGACTTTTTTATGAATGCCTGGTACTTCAGAAATTAAAATGGACTGCTAGAAAATTTAAGGAAACTCTGGAAAATTGGAAAATATGAAAATCTTCTTAAATGTTTAATGAGAGTCCATAAACTTCTACAAAATTTAAGGAAACTCTGGAAAATTGGAAAATATGAAAATCTTCTTAAATGTTTAATGAGAGTCCAGAAACTTCTAGAAAATTTAAGTAAACACAGGAAAATTCGAAAATATGAAAATCTTCTAGAATGCTTCTTGAAAGTCTGGAAACTTCTAGAAAATTTAAGGAAACTCTGGAAAATTCGAATATATTTAAAGTTCGAAACAAAAAGGGACCCGGGCAACGTCGGGTACTGATCAGCTAGTAATATATAAAATATGTAGGGACATCATGTAAATATTAAATTTTTTCAGATTCCTTTGCGAAAATTTCTCCTTCAAATAAGCCGAAAGTTTTTTTTGATCCCGGAAAAGTTGGGCTTACGATTCCTGCGATTTTTCGATTGTTGACATCTGGTATCTTTTTGTGTTTGCACTCAATATTTAGAGCGTTAGAGCGTGATTGAGAGAACGAGCCTGTCTCACTCGTAAATCAACTGTAAGAGAACCCGCAAGAACGAATGTTTGCGGTCGACAGGCGTCTAATTAGCAAGTAGAAGTACATGGTTTGAAAGCGATAGTGAATTTCGTCTGATTATGAGAGTATATTTTCAGCAGATCCTCTCTCGCAAACACCAACCGTCGAGTAATTTTGAAATGACAGTTTTTAAGCGTCTCTCAGTCGATTCAGTTGATTAATGTGTATCTACTCGAATTATCTGAAAATATTCTTGGAATTTAATAAAAGTCCAACGACAGTTTATATTTGAGAAAAAGTCTATTTTTGAAATAAGAAAATAATTTCACCGACCGCCGAATTTGTTTATATTCGTTACTATAGGAGAAAAATTGTGTAAATAAAACACGTTTATCACTTTTTGGATTAGTCCAATATCAATGATCTTTCAATTGTAGAAATCAAAATAGGAATTTTGTAAAAATTACTTAAGACTAAATCGGAAAGCTGCTATACCGAACCCGGTTATGTTTACATCTGCTTGGACTGCAAAATACGACTACTTTCGGGGTAAGTCCTATTTTACTATACTCAAAAATTACTTAACGATTATAAACAAAAACAAATTTTCATCTCATATATGATTTTTCAATTGTAGGAATAAAAAAGGCAATTCTATAAAAATGACTAAATTAACAGGCAGACACAGAAAATTTCGATTGGTTATTATTCGATTGACAAAGAGACCAAAATCACCCCTGCAGGATTATTGGCATAATTAGTAAAATAATATAAAAATAATGAAATAGTCTTAAAAAAATAAAGTCGACACTCAAATATATTACATTCCAACATACAATACAATAAAAATTCGAAGTCTTCTTGTGCAAAAAAAGTTAATCAGAAAATAAAATCAAAAGAATTAATATATTAAATACAATGATTTATTTTAGAATAGAAATGCTAATTGTTGGATTACTTTGAATACCTAACATAATTGTACATTGACGAAGTAACTCCCAATTACTTGTAGAAGAGTAGGTATTGTACGCGTTTTACGTTGAGCAAACAGCAGCAAAACAGGGCATTGAACTTTTTTGAATATTTCCTTCATTTCTAAAGATACTCAGAAACTTGGTTCAAAGGACACCTAGCATATACTTTTATCTATAAAATTCTATCAAAAAAATTTTAAAAGTCCTTAAGGATATTGAGTCCGAACACCTCACCTTCAGCTTATTTGAAGAGGAAATTTTCACAAAGGAATCTGAAAAAATGGAATATTTACATGATGCCTCCACATATTTAATATATTATTACATATACGCAAAGACAAATCTTCACTCTATGATTTAAAATAAAATTTGTCCAAAAAGGATAATTGCTAAAAATACTTATATAAATTTCTTTCACTTATAGTATTATTACTTTTTCTTATGTAATGTGTAATGTGATCAAAAATATTTTTCAGCCAAATCCAAGATAATTTCTAGGCCTTTAATTTGATATATAAAATGTGAAAAATGATGCCTTAATACGACCTGTAGGTGAGAAAATACACCAAATCTAATAGAAAAATTTGAATTATTTCGGAAATTTTATATATTTTAGTATATTTTCTCAATGAAAATATTTATTTAAAATTACATAACTTAGACAGCTAGATCTCATTATGACCTTTCATTTGATGTATAATTTGTTAAGATTGATGTGAAAATTTGGACTTACGAGCACAAAACGGAATAAAAATTTTACAATATTCAGATTTTCCGAGAGGATTTTTAAGTTATCTTACCACTACATATATATAACAATAAGCTTATTATGTTATTACATAGCCACACTATCTGTGGTAGATTCGGCACTTAAATTATTTCGATCGGTTCAAGAATGACGGTCCTAGAGTAAAAAATGTGTTCCGTGGACGAAAAATCGCTCGGCAACTTTTTTCAGCTGCTAACAATACTTTTTGCCAACGACGACTTCTGTGAATTTCGTTCTGCGTAATCGGTCACACTAAATATTGGCTCGCGTGACGGATTTTTAGGTTTTCTCGCTAAAAGATTAACGTATCGACTTGATTTTTTTTATTCTTTTGGAAAATATTCATTCTTTACGTATGAGGATATTTTCCTTATTTCGTCCTTACAAGGATATAGTAATTTGACTAATTAATATTAATTTTTATTTTTTTTAAATATTGTCCGAATACGTATCTGGCCCTTTTTCCACAGGATACCAATTTATCTATATCGTCCTTGCAAGGACAAACAACTTATTTTCGGGAAAAAAAACTAAAAAATCTTTTCTAATTAATTTTATTGAAAAATTTTAGTAAAAATGTTCAATTAAAAATTTTCAGTAAAAATGTTAAGTACAAAATTTCAGTATAATTATGCTATTAAGGATTTTCGAATTTTTTGAAAAAATAAGTTCTTTGTCCTTGCATGGACGATAAGGATAAAACTGCTCCAGAGGAGCTAGATATATATTTAGGATTTTTTTTCTTAAAATGAAAATTAAAATTAATTAACAGAAAACCTATATCCTTGTAAGGACAAAAGAAGGAAAATATCCTTATCGGTAAAGAATGAACATTTTCCAAAAGAATAAAAAAAAATTAAAGTCGATACGTTAATCCTTTCACGAGAAAACCGAAAAATTCGTCACGTGAACTAAAATTCAGTTTGACCAATTACGCAGAACGAAATTTTCAGAAGTCGTCGTTGGCAAAAAGTATTGTTGGCATACAATAAATGTTGCCGAGCAGTTTTTCGACCACAGAACACATTTTTTACTCTAGGATCATCATTCCTAAACCAATCGAAATAATTTTGGTGCCAAATTCACCGCAGTTAGTGTGGCTATGTGATTAAATAATAAGCTTGCTATTATGTATATGTAGTGGTGAGCTAATTTAAAAAACCTCTGGGAAAATCGGAATATTGTGGAATTGTTATTCCGTTTTGTGCTCGTAAGTCCAAATTTTCACATCAATCTTAACAAATTATACATCAAATGAAAGGTCATAATAAGCTCTGGCTATCTAGATTATACAATTTTAGTTAATATCTTCATTGAGAAAAATATATACTAAATAATATAAAATATCCGAAATAATCCAAATTTTTCTATTAGATCCGGTGTACTTTCTCACCTACAGGTCGTATGCAGTCATCATTTTTAACATTTTATATGTCAAATTAAAGGCCTAAAATTTAGTTGGAAAATATTTTTGATCCGGTTATACATTACATAAGAAAAATTAATAATACTATAAGTGAAGGAAAATTATATAAGTATTTTTAGCAATTTTCCTTTTTGGACAAATTTGATCTTAAATCATAGAGTGAAGATTTGTCATTGGGCATTTACAATCTAATATATAAAAGTCAAAATATGTATGTTCGTTCGTTCGTTTGTCCACAATTCTTCTCTACGTCACTACAATACTTTTCTGAAATACCAGGCGCTCATACAAAATGCAAAACCGTGTTCTCTTTTCTACGCTGTCTTTTCTCCTCACTCCTCACCTTATTCCTCATTGCGAGACCGTGTCGTGCCCGTGTCGTGATAGCCTTAGAAGAGTAGAGTAGTATAAGTATTAGAAATGTGTCATCGTTGAGTAAACAAATGGCTCGATCTAAGGCTGTGGAAGTAAGCGCTGGGTACGTGATGATTTTGTTTCTGATTTTCTGACTTTTTTATGAATGCCTGGTACTTCAGAAATTAAAATGAACTTCTAGAAAATTTAAGGAAACTCTGGAAAATTGGAAAATATGAAAATCTTCTTAAATGTTTAATGAGAGTCCATAAACTTCTACAAAATTTAAGGAAACTCTGGAAAATTGGAAAATATGAAAATCTTCTAGAATGCTTCTTGAAAGTCTGGAAACTTCTAGAAAATTTAAGGAAACTATGGAAAATTCGAATATATTTAAAGTTCGAAACAAAAAGGGACCCGGGCAACGTCGGGTACTGATCAGCTAGTAATATATAAAATATGTAGGGACATCATGTAAATATTAAATTTTTTCAGATTCCTTTGTGAAAATTTCTCCTTCAAATAAGCCGAAAGTTTTTTTTGATCCCGGAAAAGTTGGGCTTACGATTCCTGTGATTTTTCGATTGTTGACATCTGGTATCTTTTTGTCTTTGCACTCAATATTTAGAGCGTTAGAGCGTGATTGAGAGAACGAGCCTGTCTCACTCGTAAATCAACTGTAAGAGAACCCGCAAGAACGAATGTTTGCGGTCGACAGGCGTCTAATTAGCAAGTAGAAGTACATGGTTTGAAAGCGATAGTGAATTTCGTCTGATTATGAGAGTATATTTTCAGCAGATCCTCTCTCGCAAACACCAACCGTCGAGTAATTTTGAAATGACAGTTTTTAAGCGTCTCTCAGTCGATTCAGTTGATTAATGTGTATCTACTCGAATTATCTGAAAATATTCTTGGAATTTAATAAAAGTCCAACGACAGTTTATATTTGAGAAAAAGTCTATTTTTGAAATAAGAAAATAATTTCACCGACCGCCGAATTTGTTTATATTCGTTACTATAGGAGAATAATTGTGTAAATAAAACACGTTTATCACTTTTTGGATTAGTCCAATATCAATGATCTTCCAATTGTAGAAATCAAAATAGGAATTTTGTAAAAATTACTTAAGACTAAATCGGAAAACTGCTATACCGAACCCGGTTATGTTTACATCTGCTTGGACTGAAAAATAGTTTTGGAAATCAAAAATACGACTACTTTCGGGGTAAGTCCTATTTTACTACACGTATACTCAAAAATTACTTAACGATTATAAACAAAAACAAATTTTCATCTCATATATGATTTTTCAATTGTAGGAATAAAAAAGGCATTTCTATAAAAATGACTAAATTAACAGGCAGACACAGAAAATTTCGATTGGTTATTATTCGATTGACAAAGAGACCAAAATCACCCCTGCAGGATTATTGGCATAATTAGTAAGATAATATAAAAATAATGAAATAGTTTTAAAAAAATAAAGTCGACACTCAAATATATTACATTCCAACATACAATACAATAAAATTCGAAGTCTTCTTGTGCAAAAAAAGTTAATCAGAAAATAAAATCAAAAGAATTAATATATTAAATACAATGATTTATTTTAGAATAGAAATGCTAATTGTTGGATTACTTTGAATACCTAACATAATTGTACATTGACGAAGTAACTCCCAATTACTTGTAGAAGAGTAGGTATTGTACGCGTTTTACGTTGAGCAAACAGCAGCAAAACAGGGCATTGAACTTTTTTGAATATTTCCTTCATTTCTAAAGATACTCAGAAACTTGGTTCAAAGGACACCTAGCATATACTGTTATCTATAAAATTCTATCAAAAAAATTTTAAAAGCCCTTAAGGATATTGAGTCCGAACACCTCACCTTCAGCTTATTTGAAGAAGAAATTTTAACAAAGGAATCTGGAAAAATTGAATATTTACATGATGCCTCCACATATTTAATATATTATTATATATACGCAAAGACAAATCTTCACTCTATGATTTAAGATAAAATTTGTCCAAAAAGGATAATTGCTAAAAATACTTATATAAATTTCTTTCACTTATAGTATTATTACTTTTTCTTATGTAATGTGTAATGTGATCAAAAATATTTTTCAGCCAAATCCAAGATAATTTCTAGGCCTTTAATTTGATATATAAAATGTGAAAAATGATGCCTTAATACGACATGTAGGTGAGAAAATACACCAAATCTAATAGAAAAATTTGAATTATTTCGGAAATTTTATATTTTTTAGTATATTTTCTCAATGAAAATATTTATTTAAAATTACATAACTTAGACAGCTAGATCTCATTATGACCTTTCATTTGATGTATAATTTGTTAAGATTGATGTGAAAATTTGGACTTACGAGCACAAAACGGAATAAAAATTTTACAATATTCAGATTTTCCGAGAGGATTTTTAAGTTATCTTACCACTACATATATATAACAATAAGCTTATTATGTTATTACATAGCCACACTATCTGTGGTAGATTCGGCACTTAAATTATTTCGATCGGTTCAAGAATGACGGTCCTAGAGTAAAAAATGTGTTCCGTGGACGAATAATCGCTCGGCAACTTTTTTCAGCTGCTAACAATACTTTTTGCCAACGACGACTTCTGTGAATTTCGTTCTGCGTAATCGGTCACACTAAATATTGGCTCGCGTGACGGATTTTTAGGTTTTCTCGCTAAAAGATTAACGTATCGACTTGATTTTTTTTTATTCTTTTGGAAAATATTCATTCTTTACGTATGAGGATATTTTCCTTATTTCGTCCTTACAAGGATATAGTAATTTGACTAATTAATATTAATTTTTATTTTTTTTTAAATAATGTCCGAATACGTATCTGGCCCCCTTTCCACAGGATACCAATTTATCTATATCGTCCTTGCAAGGACAAACAACTTATTTTCGGAAAAAAAAACTAAAAAATCTTTTCTAATTAATTTTATTGAAAATTTTTAGTAAAAATGTTCAATTAAAAATTTTCAGTAAAAATGTTAAGTACAAAATTTCAGTATAATTATGCTATTAAGGATTTTCGAATTTTTTGAAAAAATAAGTTCTTTGTCCTTGCATGGACGATAAGGATAAAACTGCTCCAGAGGAGCTAGATATATATTTAGGATTTTTTTCCTTAAAATGAAAATTAAAATTAATTAACAGAAAACCTATATCCTTGTAAGGACAAAAGAAGGAAAATATCCTTATCGGGAAAGAATGAACATTTTCCAAAAGAATAAAAAAAAATTAAAGTCGATACGTTAATCCTTTCACGAGAAAACCGAAAAATTCGTCACGTGAACTAAAATTCAGTTTGACCAATTACGCAGAACGAAATTTGCAGAAGTCGTCGTTGGCAAAAAGTATTGTTGGCATACAATAAATGTTGCCGAGCAATTTTTCGACCACAGAACACATTTTTTATTCTAGGATCATCATTCCTAAACCAATCGAAATAATTTTGGTGCCAAATTCACCGCAGTTAGTGTGGCTATGTGATTAAATAATAAGCTTGCTATTATGTATATGTAGTGGTGAGCTAATTTAAAAAACCTCTGGGAAAATCGGAATATTGTGGAATTGTTATTCCGTTTTGTGCTCGTAAGTCCAAATTTTCACATCAATCTTAACAAATTATACATCAAATGAAAGGTCATAATGAGCTCTGGCTATCTAGATTATACAATTTTAGTTAATATCTTCATTGAGAAAAATATATACTAAATAATATAAAATATCCGAAATAATCCAAATTTTTCTATTAGATCCGGTGTACTTTCTCACCTACAGGTCGTATGCAGTCATCATTTTTAACATTTTATATGTCAAATTAAAGGCCTAAAATTTAGTTGGAAAATATTTTTGATCCGGTTATACATTACATAAGAAAAATTAATAATACTATAAGTGAAGGAAAATTATATAAGTATTTTTAGCAATTTTCCTTTTTGGACAAATTTGATCTTAAATCATAGAGTGAAGATTTGTCATTGGGCATTTACAATCTAATATATAAAAGTCAAAATATGTATGTTCGTTCGTTCGTTTGTCCACAATTCTTCTCTACGTCACTACAATACTTTTCTGAAATACCAGGCGCTCATACAAAATGCAAAACCGTGTTCTCTTTTCTACGCTGTCTTTTCTCCTCACTCCTCACCTTATTCCTCATTGCGAGACCGTGTCGTGCCCGTGTCGTGATAGCCTTAGAAGAGTAGAGTAGTATAAGTATTAGAAATGTGTCATCGTTGAGTAAACAAATGGCTGGATCTAAGGCTGTGGAAGTAAGCGCTGGGTACGTGATGATTTTGTTTCTGATTTTCTGACTTTTTTATGAATGCCTGGTACTTCAGAAATTAAAATGAACTTCTAGAAAATTTAAGGAAACTCTGGAAAATTGGAAAATATGAAAATCTTCTTAAATGTTTAATGAGAGTCCATAAACTTCTACAAAATTTAAGGAAACTCTGGAAAATATGAAAATCTTCTAGAATGCTTCTTGAAAGTCTGGAAACTTCTAGAAAATTTAAGGAAACTATGGAAAATTCGAATATATTTAAAGTTCGAAACAAAAAGGGACCCGGGCAACGTCGGGTACTGATCAGCTAGTAATATATAAAATATGTAGGGACATCATGTAAATATTAAATTTTTTCAGATTCCTTTGTGAAAATTTCTCCTTCAAATAAGCCGAAAGTTTTTTTTGATCCCGGAAAAGTTGGGCTTACGATTCCTGTGATTTTTCGATTGTTGACATCTGGTATCTTTTTGTCTTTGCACTCAATATTTAGAGCGTTAGAGCGTGATTGAGAGAACGAGCCTGTCTCACTCGTAAATCAACTGTAAGAGACCCCGCAAGAACGAATGTTTGCGGTCGACAGGCGTCTAATTAGCAAGTAGAAGTACATGGTTTGAAAGCGATAGTGAATTTCGTCTGATTATGAGAGTATATTTTCAGCAGATCCTCTCTCGCAAACACCAACCGTCGAGTAATTTTGAAATGACAGTTTTTAAGCGTCTCTCAGTCGATTCAGTTGATTAATGTGTATCTACTCGAATTATCTGAAAATATTCTTGGAATTTAATAAAAGTCCAACGACAGTTTATATTTGAGAAAAAGTCTATTTTTGAAATAAGAAAATAATTTCACCGACCGCCGAATTTGTTTATATTCGTTACTATAGGAGAATAATTGTGTAAATAAAACACGTTTATCACTTTTTGGATTAGTCCAATATCAATGATCTTCCAATTGTAGAAATCAAAATAGGAATTTTGTAAAAATTACTTAAGACTAAATCGGAAAACTGCTATACCGAACCCGGTTATGTTTACATCTGCTTGGACTGAAAAATAGTTTTGGAAATCAAAAATACGACTACTTTCGGGGTAAGTCCTATTTTACTATACTCAAAAATTACTTAACGATTATAAACAAAAACAAATTTTCATCTCATATATGATTTTTCAATTGTAGGAATAAAAAAGGCATTTCTATAAAAATGACTAAATTAACAGGCAGACACAGAAAATTTCGATTGGTTATTATTCGATTGACAAAGAGACCAAAATCACCCCTGCAGGATTATTGGCATAATTAGTAAGATAATATAAAAATAATGAAATAGTTTTAAAAAAATAAAGTCGACACTCAAATATATTACATTCCAACATACAATACAATAAAATTCGAAGTCTTCTTGTGCAAAAAAAGTTAATCAGAAAATAAAATCAAAAGAATTAATATATTAAATACAATGATTTATTTTAGAATAGAAATGCTAATTGTTGGATTACTTTGAATACCTAACATAATTGTACATTGACGAAGTAACTCCCAATTACTTGTAGAAGAGTAGGTATTGTACGCGTTTTACGTTGAGCAAACAGCAGCAAAACAGGGCATTGAACTTTTTTGAATATTTCCTTCATTTCTAAAGATACTCAGAAACTTGGTTCAAAGGACACCTAGCATATACTGTTATCTATAAAATTCTATCAAAAAAATTTTAAAAGCCCTTAAGGATATTGAGTCCGAACACCTCACCTTCAGCTTATTTGAAGAAGAAATTTTAACAAAGGAATCTGGAAAAATTGAATATTTACATGATGCCTCCACATATTTAATATATTATTATATATACGCAAAGACAAATCTTCACTCTATGATTTAAGATAAAATTTGTCCAAAAAGGATAATTGCTAAAAATACTTATATAAATTTCTTTCACTTATAGTATTATTACTTTTTCTTATGTAATGTGTAATGTGATCAAAAATATTTTTCAGCCAAATCCAAGATAATTTCTAGGCCTTTAATTTGATATATAAAATGTGAAAAATGATGCCTTAATACGACATGTAGGTGAGAAAATACACCAAATCTAATAGAAAAATTTGAATTATTTCGGAAATTTTATATTTTTTAGTATATTTTCTCAATGAAAATATTTATTTAAAATTACATAACTTAGACAGCTAGATCTCATTATGACCTTTCATTTGATGTATAATTTGTTAAGATTGATGTGAAAATTTGGACTTACGAGCACAAAACGGAATAAAAATTTTACAATATTCAGATTTTCCGAGAGGATTTTTAAGTTATCTTACCACTACATATATATAACAATAAGCTTATTATGTTATTACATAGCCACACTATCTGTGGTAGATTCGGCACTTAAATTATTTCGATCGGTTCAAGAATGACGGTCCTAGAGTAAAAAATGTGTTCCGTGGACGAAAAATCGCTCGGCAACTTTTTTCAGCTGTTAACAATACTTTTTGCCAACGACGACTTCTGTGAATTTCGTTCTGCGTAATCGGTCACACTAAATATTGGCTCGCGTGACGGATTTTTAGGTTTTCTCGCTAAAAGATTAACGTATCGACTTGATTTTTTTTTATTCTTTTGGAAAATATTCATTCTTTACGTATGAGGATATTTTCCTTATTTCGTCCTTACAAGGATATAGTAATTTGACTAATTAATATTAATTTTTATTTTTTTTTAATATTGTCCGAATACGTATCTGGCCCCCTTTCCACAGGATACCAATTTATCTATATCGTCCTTGCAAGGACAAACAACTTATTTTCGGAAAAAAAAAAACTAAAAAATCTTTTCTAATTAATTTTATTGAAAATTTTTAGTAAAAATGTTCAATTAAAAATTTTCAGTAAAAATGTTAAGTACAAAATTTCAGTATAATTATGCTATTAAGGATTTTCGAATTTTTTGAAAAAATAAGTTCTTTGTCTTTGCATGGACGATAAGGATAAAACTGCTCCAGAGGAGCTAGATATATATTTAGGATTTTTTTTCTTAAAATGAAAATTAAAATTATTTAACAGAAAACCTATATCCTTGTAAGGACGAAAGAAGGAAAATATCCTTATTGGTAAAGAATGAACATTTTTCAAAAGAATAAAAAAAAATTAAAGTCGATACGTTAATCCTTTCACGAGAAAACCGAAAAATTCGTCACGTGAACTAAAATACAGTTTGACCAATTACGCAGAACGAAATTTGCAGAAGTCGTCGTTGGCAAAAAGTATTGTTGGCATACAATAAATGTTGCCGAGCAATTTTTCGACCACAGAACACATTTTTTACTCTAGGATCATCATTCCTAAACCAATCGAAATAATTTTGGTGCCAAATTCACCGCAGTTAGTGTGGCTATGTGATTAAATAATAAGCTTGCTATTATGTATATGTAGTGGTGAGCTAATTTAAAAAACCTCTGGGAAAATCGGAATATTGTGGAATTGTTATTCCGTTTTGTGCTCGTAAGTCCAAATTTTCACATCAATCTTAACAAATTATACATCAAATGAAAGGTCATAATAAGCTCTGGCTATCTAGATTATACAATTTTAGTTAATATCTTCATTGAGAAAAATATATACTAAATAATATAAAATATCCGAAATAATCCAAATTTTTCTATTAGATCCGGTGTACTTTCTCACCTACAGGTCGTATGCAGTCATCATTTTTAACATTTTATATGTCAAATTAAAGGCCTAAAATTTAGTTGGAAAATATTTTTGATCCGGTTATACATTACATAAGAAAAATTAATAATACTATAAGTGAAGGAAAATTATATAAGTATTTTTAGCAATTTTCCTTTTTGGACAAATTTGATCTTAAATCATAGAGTGAAGATTTGTCATTGGGCATTTACAATCTAATATATAAAAGTCAAAATATGTATGTTCGTTCGTTCGTTTGTCCACAATTCTTCTCTACGTCACTACAATACTTTTCTGAAATACCAGGCGCTCATACAAAATGCAAAACCGTGTTCTCTTTTCTACGCTGTCTTTTCTCCTCACTCCTCACCTTATTCCTCATTGCGAGACCGTGTCGTGCCCGTGTCGTGATAGCCTTAGAAGAGTAGAGTAGTATAAGTATTAGAAATGTGTCATCGTTGAGTAAACAAATGGCTGGATCTAAGGCTGTGGAAGTAAGCGCTGGGTACGTGATGATTTTGTTTCTGATTTTCTGACTTTTTTATGAATGCCTGGTATTTCAGAAATTAAAATGAACTTCTAGAAAATTTAAGGAAACTCTGGAAAATTGGAAAATATGAAAATCTTCTTAAATGTTTAATGAGAGTCCATAAACTTCTACAAAATTTAAGGAAACTCTGGAAAATTGGAAAATATGAAAATCTTCTAGAATGCTTCTTGAAAGTCTGGAAACTTCTAGAAAATTTAAGGAAACTATGGAAAATTCGAATATATTTAAAGTTCGAAACAAAAAGGGACCCGGGCAACGTCGGGTACTGATCAGCTAGTAATATATAAAATATGTAGGGACATCATGTAAATATTAAATTTTTTCAGATTCCTTTGTGAAAATTTCTCCTTCAAATAAGCCGAAAGTTTTTTTTGATCCCGGAAAAGTTGGGCTTACGATTCCTGTGATTTTTCGATTGTTGACATCTGGTATCTTTTTGTCTTTGCACTCAATATTTAGAGCGTTAGAGCGTGATTGAGAGAACGAGCCTGTCTCACTCGTAAATCAACTGTAAGAGAACCCGCAAGAACGAATGTTTGCGGTCGACAGGCGTCTAATTAGCAAGTAGAAGTACATGGTTTGAAAGCGATAGTGAATTTCGTCTGATTATGAGAGTATATTTTCAGCAGATCCTCTCTCGCAAACACCAACCGTCGAGTAATTTTGAAATGACAGTTTTTAAGCGTCTCTCAGTCGATTCAGTTGATTAATGTGTATCTACTCGAATTATCTGAAAATATTCTTGGAATTTAATAAAAGTCCAACGACAGTTTATATTTGAGAAAAAGTCTATTTTTGAAATAAGAAAATAATTTCACCGACCGCCGAATTTGTTTATATTCGTTACTATAGGAGAATAATTGTGTAAATAAAACACGTTTATCACTTTTTGGATTAGTCCAATATCAATGATCTTCCAATTGTAGAAATCAAAATAGGAATTTTGTAAAAATTACTTAAGACTAAATCGGAAAACTGCTATACCGAACCCGGTTATGTTTACATCTGCTTGGACTGAAAAATAGTTTTGGAAATCAAAAATACGACTACTTTCGGGGTAAGTCCTATTTTACTATACTCAAAAATTACTTAACGATTATAAACAAAAACAAATTTTCATCTCATATATGATTTTTCAATTGTAGGAATAAAAAAGGCATTTCTATAAAAATGACTAAATTAACAGGCAGACACAGAAAATTTCGATTGGTTATTATTCGATTGACAAAGAGACCAAAATCACCCCTGCAGGATTATTGGCATAATTAGTAAGATAATATAAAAATAATGAAATAGTTTTAAAAAAATAAAGTCGACACTCAAATATATTACATTCCAACATACAATACAATAAAATTCGAAGTCTTCTTGTGCAAAAAAAGTTAATCAGAAAATAAAATCAAAAGAATTAATATATTAAATACAATGATTTATTTTAGAATAGAAATGCTAATTGTTGGATTACTTTGAATACCTAACATAATTGTACATTGACGAAGTAACTCCCAATTACTTGTAGAAGAGTAGGTATTGTACGCGTTTTACGTTGAGCAAACAGCAGCAAAACAGGGCATTGAACTTTTTTGAATATTTCCTTCATTTCTAAAGATACTCAGAAACTTGGTTCAAAGGACACCTAGCATATACTGTTATCTATAAAATTCTATCAAAAAAATTTTAAAAGCCCTTAAGGATATTGAGTCCGAACACCTCACCTTCAGCTTATTTGAAGAAGAAATTTTAACAAAGGAATCTGGAAAAATTGAATATTTACATGATGCCTCCACATATTTAATATATTATTATATATACGCAAAGACAAATCTTCACTCTATGATTTAAGATAAAATTTGTCCAAAAAGGATAATTGCTAAAAATACTTATATAAATTTCTTTCACTTATAGTATTATTACTTTTTCTTATGTAATGTGTAATGTGATCAAAAATATTTTTCAGCCAAATCCAAGATAATTTCTAGGCCTTTAATTTGATATATAAAATGTGAAAAATGATGCCTTAATACGACATGTAGGTGAGAAAATACACCAAATCTAATAGAAAAATTTGAATTATTTCGGAAATTTTATATTTTTTAGTATATTTTCTCAATGAAAATATTTATTTAAAATTACATAACTTAGACAGCTAGATCTCATTATGACCTTTCATTTGATGTATAATTTGTTAAGATTGATGTGAAAATTTGGACTTACGAGCACAAAACGGAATAAAAATTTTACAATATTCAGATTTTCCGAGAGGATTTTTAAGTTATCTTACCACTACATATATATAACAATAAGCTTATTATGTTATTACATAGCCACACTATCTGTGGTAGATTCGGCACTTAAATTATTTCGATCGGTTCAAGAATGACGGTCCTAGAGTAAAAAATGTGTTCCGTGGACGAAAAATCGCTCGGCAACTTTTTTCAGCTGCTAACAATACTTTTTGCCAACGACGACTTCTGTGAATTTCGTTCTGCGTAATCGGTCACACTAAATATTGGCTCGCGTGACGGATTTTTAGGTTTTCTCGCTAAAAGATTAACGTATCGACTTGATTTTTTTTTATTCTTTTGGAAAATATTCATTCTTTACGTATGAGGATATTTTCCTTATTTCGTCCTTACAAGGATATAGTAATTTGACTAATTAATATTAATTTTTATTTTTTTTTAATATTGTCCGAATACGTATCTGGCCCCCTTTCCACAGGATACCAATTTATCTATATCGTCCTTGCAAGGACAAACAACTTATTTTCGGAAAAAAAAAAACTAAAAAATCTTTTCTAATTAATTTTATTGAAAATTTTTAGTAAAAATGTTCAATTAAAAATTTTCAGTAAAAATGTTAAGTACAAAATTTCAGTATAATTATGCTATTAAGGATTTTCGAATTTTTTGAAAAAATAAGTTCTTTGTCTTTGCATGGACGATAAGGATAAAACTGCTCCAGAGGAGCTAGATATATATTTAGGATTTTTTTTCTTAAAATGAAAATTAAAATTATTTAACAGAAAACCTATATCCTTGTAAGGACGAAAGAAGGAAAATATCCTTATTGGTAAAGAATGAACATTTTCCAAAAGAATAAAAAAAAATTAAAGTCGATACGTTAATCCTTTCACGAGAAAACCGAAAAATTCGTCACGTGAACTAAAATTCAGTTTGACCAATTACGCAGAACGAAATTTGCAGAAGTCGTCGTTGGCAAAAAGTATTGTTGGCATACAATAAATGTTGCCGAGCAATTTTTCGACCACAGAACACATTTTTTACTCTAGGATCATCATTCCTAAACCAATCGAAATAATTTTGGTGCCAAATTCACCGCAGTTAGTGTGGCTATGTGATTAAATAATAAGCTTGCTATTATGTATATGTAGTGGTGAGCTAATTTAAAAAACCTCTGGGAAAATCGGAATATTGTGGAATTGTTATTCCGTTTTGTGCTCGTAAGTCCAAATTTTCACATCAATCTTAACAAATTATACATCAAATGAAAGGTCATAATAAGCTCTGGCTATCTAGATTATACAATTTTAGTTAATATCTTCATTGAGAAAAATATATACTAAATAATATAAAATATCCGAAATAATCCAAATTTTTCTATTAGATCCGGTGTACTTTCTCACCTACAGGTCGTATGCAGTCATCATTTTTAACATTTTATATGTCAAATTAAAGGCCTAAAATTTAGTTGGAAAATATTTTTGATCCGGTTATACATTACATAAGAAAAATTAATAATACTATAAGTGAAGGAAAATTATATAAGTATTTTTAGCAATTTTCCTTTTTGGACAAATTTGATCTTAAATCATAGAGTGAAGATTTGTCATTGGGCATTTACAATCTAATATATAAAAGTCAAAATATGTATGTTCGTTCGTTCGTTTGTCCACAATTCTTCTCTACGTCACTACAATACTTTTCTGAAATACCAGGCGCTCATACAAAATGCAAAACCGTGTTCTCTTTTCTACGCTGTCTTTTCTCCTCACTCCTCACCTTATTCCTCATTGCGAGACCGTGTCGTGCCCGTGTCGTGATAGCCTTAGAAGAGTAGAGTAGTATAAGTATTAGAAATGTGTCATCGTTGAGTAAACAAATGGCTGGATCTAAGGCTGTGGAAGTAAGCGCTGGGTACGTGATGATTTTGTTTCTGATTTTCTGACTTTTTTATGAATGCCTGGTACTTCAGAAATTAAAATGAACTTCTAGAAAATTTAAGGAAACTCTGGAAAATTGGAAAATATGAAAATCTTCTTAAATGTTTAATGAGAGTCCATAAACTTCTACAAAATTTAAGGAAACTCTGGAAAATTGGAAAATATGAAAATCTTCTAGAATGCTTCTTGAAAGTCTGGAAACTTCTAGAAAATTTAAGGAAACTATGGAAAATTCGAATATATTTAAAGTTCGAAACAAAAAGGGACCCGGGCAACGTCGGGTACTGATCAGCTAGTAATATATAAAATATGTAGGGACATCATGTAAATATTAAATTTTTTCAGATTCCTTTGTGAAAATTTCTCCTTCAAATAAGCCGAAAGTTTTTTTTGATCCCGGAAAAGTTGGGCTTACGATTCCTGTGATTTTTCGATTGTTGACATCTGGTATCTTTTTGTCTTTGCACTCAATATTTAGAGCGTTAGAGCGTGATTGAGAGAACGAGCCTGTCTCACTCGTAAATCAACTGTAAGAGACCCCGCAAGAACGAATGTTTGCGGTCGACAGGCGTCTAATTAGCAAGTAGAAGTACATGGTTTGAAAGCGATAGTGAATTTCGTCTGATTATGAGAGTATATTTTCAGCAGATCCTCTCTCGCAAACACCAACCGTCGAGTAATTTTGAAATGACAGTTTTTAAGCGTCTCTCAGTCGATTCAGTTGATTAATGTGTATCTACTCGAATTATCTGAAAATATTCTTGGAATTTAATAAAAGTCCAACGACAGTTTATATTTGAGAAAAAGTCTATTTTTGAAATAAGAAAATAATTTCACCGACCGCCGAATTTGTTTATATTCGTTACTATAGGAGAATAATTGTATAAATAAAACACGTTTATCACTTTTTGGATTAGTCCAATATAAATGATCTTCCAATTGTAGAAATCAAAATAGGAATTTTGTAAAAATTACTTAAGACTAAATCGGAAAACTGCTATACCGAACCCGGTTATGTTTACATCTGCTTGGACTGCAAAATAGTTTTGGAAATCAAAAATACGACTACTTTCGGGGTAAGTCCTATTTTACTATACTCAAAAATTACTTAACGATTATAAACAAAAACAAATTTTCATCTCATATATGATTTTTCAATTGTAGGAATAAAAAAGGCAATTCTATAAAAATGACTAAATTAACAGGCAGACACAGAAAATTTCGATTGGTTATTATTCGATTGACAAAGAGACCAAAATCACCCCTGCAGGATTATTGGCATAATTAGTAAAATAATATAAAAATAATGAAATAGTCTTAAAAAAATAAAGTCGACACTCAAATATATTACATTCCAACATACAATACAATAAAAATTCGAAGTCTTCTTGTGCAAAAAAAGTTAATCAGAAAATAAAATCAAAAGAATTAATATATTAAATAGAATGATTTATTTTAGAATAGAAATGCTAATTGTTGGATTACTTTGAATATCTAACATAATTGTACATTGACGAAGTAATTCCCAATTACTTGTAGAAGAGTAGGTATTGTACGCGTTTTACGTTGAGCAAACAGCAGCAAAACAGGGCACTGAACTTTTTTGAATATTTCCTTCATTTCTAAAGATACTCAGAAACTTGGTTCAAAGGACACCTAGCATATACTGTTATCTATAAAATTCTATCAAAAAAATTTTAAAAGCCCTTAAGGATATTGAGTCCGAACACCTCACCTTCAGCTTATTTGAAGAGGAAATTTTCACAAAGGAATCTGGAAAAATTGAATATTTACATGATGCCCCCACATATTTAATATATTATTACATATACGCAAAGACAAATCTTCACTCTATGATTTAAGATCAAATTTGTCCAAAAAGGATAATTGCTAAAAATACTTATATAAATTTCTTTCACTTATAGTATTATTACTTTTTCTTATGTAATGTGTAATGTGATCAAAAATATTTTTCAGCCAAATCCAAGATAATTTCTAGGCCTTTAATTTGATATATAAAATGTGAAAAATGATGCCTTAATACGACCTGTAGGTGAGAAAATACACCAAATCTAATAGAAAAATTTGAATCATTTCGGAAATTTTATATATTTTAGTATATTTTCTCAATGAAAATATTTATTTAAAATTACATAACTTAGACAGCTAGATCTCATTATGACCTTTGATTTGATGTATAATTTGTTAAGATTGATGTGAAAATTTGGACTTACGAGCACAAAACGGAATAAAAATTTTACAATATTCAGATTTTCCGAGAGGATTTTTAAGTTATCTTACCACTACATATATATAACAATAAGCTTATTATGTTATTACATAGCCACACTATCTGTGGTAGATTCGGCACTTAAATTATTTCGATCGGTTCAAGAATGACGGTCCTAGAGTAAAAAATGTGTTCCGTGGACGAATAATCGCTCGGCAACTTTTTTCAGCTGTAACAATACTTTTTGCCAACGACGACTTCTGTGAATTTCGTTCTGCGTAATCGGTCACACTAAATATTGGCTCGCGTGACGGATTTTTAGGTTTTCTCGCTAAAAGATTAACGTATCGACTTGATTTTTTTTTATTCTTTTGGAAAATATTCATTCTTTACGTATGAGGATATTTTCCTTATTTCGTCCTTACAAGGATATAGTAATTTGACTAATTAATATTAATTTTTATTTTTTTTTAAATAATGTCCGAATACGTATCTGGCCCCCTTTCCACAGGATACCAATTTATCTATATCGTCCTTGCAAGGACAAACAACTTATTTTCGGAAAAAAAAACTAAAAAATCTTTTCTAATTAATTTTATTGAAAATTTTTAGTAAAAATGTTCAATTAAAAATTTTCAGTAAAAATGTTAAGTACAAAATTTCAGTATAATTATGCTATTAAGGATTTTCGAATTTTTTGAAAAAATAAGTTCTTTGTCCTTGCATGGACGATAAGGATAAAACTGCTCCAGAGGAGCTAGATATATATTTAGGATTTTTTTCCTTAAAATGAAAATTAAAATTAATTAACAGAAAACCTATATCCTTGTAAGGACAAAAGAAGGAAAATATCCTTATCGGGAAAGAATGAACATTTTCCAAAAGAATAAAAAAAAATTAAAGTCGATACGTTAATCCTTTCACGAGAAAACCGAAAAATTCGTCACGTGAACTAAAATTCAGTTTGACCAATTACGCAGAACGAAATTTGCAGAAGTCGTCGTTGGCAAAAAGTATTGTTGGCATACAATAAATGTTGCCGAGCAATTTTTCGACCACAGAACACATTTTTTATTCTAGGATCATCATTCCTAAACCAATCGAAATAATTTTGGTGCCAAATTCACCGCAGTTAGTGTGGCTATGTGATTAAATAATAAGCTTGCTATTATGTATATGTAGTGGTGAGCTAATTTAAAAAACCTCTGGGAAAATCGGAATATTGTGGAATTGTTATTCCGTTTTGTGCTCGTAAGTCCAAATTTTCACATCAATCTTAACAAATTATACATCAAATGAAAGGTCATAATGAGCTCTGGCTATCTAGATTATACAATTTTAGTTAATATCTTCATTGAGAAAAATATATACTAAATAATATAAAATATCCGAAATAATCCAAATTTTTCTATTAGATCCGGTGTACTTTCTCACCTACAGGTCGTATGCAGTCATCATTTTTAACATTTTATATGTCAAATTAAAGGCCTAAAATTTAGTTGGAAAATATTTTTGATCCGGTTATACATTACATAAGAAAAATTAATAATACTATAAGTGAAGGAAAATTATATAAGTATTTTTAGCAATTTTCCTTTTTGGACAAATTTGATCTTAAATCATAGAGTGAAGATTTGTCATTGGGCATTTACAATCTAATATATAAAAGTCAAAATATGTATGTTCGTTCGTTCGTTTGTCCACAATTCTTCTCTACGTCACTCCAATACTTTTCTGAAATACCAGGCGCTCATACAAAATGCAAAACCGTGTTCTCTTTTCTACGCTGTCTTTTCTCCTCACCCCTCACCTTATTCCTCATTGCGAGACCGTGTCGTGCCCGTGTCGTGATAGCCTTAGAAGAGTAGAGTAGTATAAGTATTAGAAATGTGTCATCGTTGAGTAAACAAATGGCTGGATCTAAGGCTGTGGAAGTAAGCGCTGGGTACGTGATGATTTTGTTTCTGATTTTCTGACTTTTTTATGAATGCCTGGTACTTCAGAAATTAAAATGAACTTCTAGAAAATTTAAGGAAACTCTGGAAAATTGGAAAATATGAAAATCTTCTTAAATGTTTAATGAGAGTCCATAAACTTCTACAAAATTTAAGGAAACTCTGGAAAATTGGAAAATATGAAAATCTTCTAGAATGCTTCTTGAAAGTCTGGAAACTTCTAGAAAATTTAAGGAAACTCTGGAAAATTCGAATATATTTAAAGTTCGAAACAAAAAGGGACCCGGGCAACGTCGGGTACTGATCAGCTAGTAATATATAAAATATGTAGGGACATCATGTTAATATTAAATTTTTTCAGATTCCTTTGTGAAAATTTCTCCTTCAAATAAGCCGAAAGTTTTTTTTGATCCCGGAAAAGTTGGGCTTACGATTCCTGTGATTTTTCGATTGTTGACATCTGGTATCTTTTTGTCTTTGCACTCAATATTTAGAGCGTTAGAGCGTGATTGAGAGAACGAGCCTGTCTCACTCGTAAATCAACTGTAAGAGACCCCGCAAGAACGAATGTTTGCGGTCGACAGGCGTCTAATTAGCAAGTAGAAGTACATGGTTTGAAAGCGATAGTGAATTTCGTCTGATTATGAGAGTATATTTTCAGCAGATCCTCTCTCGCAAACACCAACCGTCGAGTAATTTTGAAATGACAGTTTTTAAGCGTCTCTCAGTCGATTCAGTTGATTAATGTGTATCTACTCGAATTATCTGAAAATATTCTTGGAATTTAATAAAAGTCCAACGACAGTTTATATTTGAGAAAAAGTCTATTTTTGAAATAAGAAAATAATTTCACCGACCGCCGAATTTGTTTATATTCGTTACTATAGGAGAATAATTGTGTAAATAAAACACGTTTATCACTTTTTGGATTAGTCCAATATAAATGATCTTCCAATTGTAGAAATCAAAATAGGAATTTTGTAAAAATTACTTAAGACTAAATCGGAAAACTGCTATACCGAACCCGGTTATGTTTACATCTGCTTGGACTGCAAAATAGTTTTGGAAATCAAAAATACGACTACTTTCGGGGTAAGTCCTATTTTACTATACTCAAAAATTACTTAACGATTATAAACAAAAACAAATTTTCATCTCATATATGATTTTTCAATTGTAGGAATAAAAAAGGCAATTCTATAAAAATGACTAAATTAACAGGCAGACACAGAAAATTTCGATTGGTTATTATTCGATTGACAAAGAGACCAAAATCACCCCTGCAGGATTATTGGCATAATTAGTAAAATAATATAAAAATAATGAAATAGTCTTAAAAAAATAAAGTCGACACTCAAATATATTACATTCCAACATACAATACAATAAAAATTCGAAGTCTTCTTGTGCAAAAAAAGTTAATCAGAAAATAAAATCAAAAGAATTAATATATTAAATACAATGATTTATTTTAGAATAGAAATGCTAATTGTTGGATTACTTTGAATACCTAACATAATTGTACATTGACCAAGTAATTCCCAATTACTTGTAGAAGAGTAGGTATTGTACGCGTTTTACGTTGAGCAAACAGCAGCAAAACAGGGCACTGAACTTTTTTGAATATTTCCTTCATTTCTAAAGATACTCAGAAACTTGGTTCAAAGGACACCTAGCATATACTGTTATCTATAAAATTCTATCAAAAAAATTTTAAAAGCCCTTAAGGATATTGAGTCCGAACACCTCACCTTCAGCTTATTTGAAGAGGAAATTTTCACAAAGGAATCTGGAAAAATTGAATATTTACATGATGCCCTCACATATTTAATATATTATTACATATACGCAAAGACAAATCTTCACTCTATGATTTAAGATCAAATTTGTCCAAAAAGGATAATTGCTAAAAATACTTATATAAATTTCTTTCACTTATAGTATTATTACTTTTTCTTATGTAATGTGTAATGTGATCAAAAATATTTTTCAGCCAAATCCAAGATAATTTCTAGGCCTTTAATTTGATATATAAAATGTGAAAAATGATGCCTTAATACGACCTGTAGGTGAGAAAATACACCAAATCTAATAGAAAAATTTGAATTATTTCGGAAATTTTATATTTTTTAGTATATTTTCTCAATGAAAATATTTATTTAAAATTACATAACTTAGACAGCTAGATCTCATTATGACCTTTCATTTGATGTATAATTTGTTAAGATTGATGTGAAAATTTGGACTTACGAGCACAAAACGGAATAAAAATTTTACAATATTCAGATTTTCCGAGAGGATTTTTAAGTTATCTTACCACTACATATATATAACAATAAGCTTATTATGTTATTACATAGCCACACTATCTGTGGTAGATTCGGCACTTAAATTATTTCGATCGGTTCAAGAATGACGGTCCTAGAGTAAAAAATGTGTTCCGTGGACGAATAATCGCTCGGCAACTTTTTTCAGCTGTAACAATACTTTTTGCCAACGACGACTTCTGTGAATTTCGTTCTGCGTAATCGGTCACACTAAATATTGGCTCGCGTGACGGATTTTTAGGTTTTCTCGCTAAAAGATTAACGTATCGACTTGATTTTTTTTTATTCTTTTGGAAAATATTCATTCTTTACGTATGAGGATATTTTCCTTATTTCGTCCTTACAAGGATATAGTAATTTGACTAATTAATATTAATTTTTTTTTTTTTAAATAATGTCCGAATACGTATCTGGCCCCCTTTCCACAGGATACCAATTTATCTATATCGTCCTTGCAAGGACAAACAACTTATTTTCGGAAAAAAAACTAAAAAATCTTTTCTAATTAATTTTATTGAAAATTTTTAGTAAAAATTTTCAATTAAAAATTTTCAGTAAAAATGTTAAGTACAAAATTTCAGTATAATTATGCTATTAAGGATTTTCGAATTTTTTGAAAAAAATAAGTTCTTTGTCCTTGCATGGACGATAAGGATAAAACTGCTCCAGAGGAGCTAGATATATATTTAGGATTTTTTTTCTTAAAATGAAAATTAAAATTAATTAACAGAAAACCTATATCCTTGTAAGGACGAAAGAAGGAAAATATCCTTATTGGTAAAGAATGAACATTTTCCAAAAGAATAAAAAAAAATTAAAGTCGATACGTTAATCCTTTCACGAGAAAACCGAAAAATTCGTCACGTGAACTAAAATTCAGTTTGACCAATTACGCAGAACGAAATTTGCAGAAGTCGTCGTTGGCAAAAAGTATTGTTGGCATACAATAAATGTTGCCGAGCAATTTTTCGACCACAGAACACATTTTTTACTCTAGGATCATCATTCCTAAACCAATCGAAATAATTTAAATGCCAAATTCACCGCAGTTAGTGTGGCTATGTGATTAAATAATAAGCTTGCTATTATGTATATGTAGTGGTGAGCTAATTTAAAAAACCTCTGGGAAAATCGGAATATTGTGGAATTGTTATTCCGTTTTGTGCTCGTAAGTCCAAATTTTCACATCAATCTTAACAAATTATACATCAAATGAAAGGTCATAATGAGCTCTGGCTATCTAGATTATACAATTTTAGTTAATATCTTTATTGAGAAAAATATATACTAAATAATATAAAATATCCGAAATAATCCAAATTTTTCTATTAGATCCGGTGTACTTTCTCACCTACAGGTCGTATGCAGTCATCATTTTTAACATTTTATATGTCAAATTAAAGGCCTAAAATTTAGTTGGAAAATATTTTTGATCCGGTTATACATTACATAAGAAAAATTAATAATACTATAAGTGAAGGAAAATTATATAAGTATTTTTAGCAATTTTCCTTTTTGGACAAATTTGATCTTAAATCATAGAGTGAAGATTTGTCATTGGGCATTTACAATCTAATATATAAAAGTCAAAATATGTATGTTCGTTCGTTCGTTTGTCCACAATTCTTCTCTACGTCACTCCAATACTTTTCTGAAATACCAGGCGCTCATACAAAATGCAAAACCGTGTTCTCTTTTCTACGCTATCTTTTCTCCTCACCCCTCACCTTATTCCTCATTGCGAGACCGTATCGTGCCCGTGTCGTGATAGCCTTAGAAGAGTAGAGTAGTATAAGTATTAGAAATGTGTCATCGTTGAGTAAACAAATGGCTGGATCTAAGGCTGTGGAAGTAAGCGCTGGGTACGTGATGATTTTGTTTCTGATTTTCTGACTTTTTTATGAATGCCTAGTACTTCAGAAATTAAAATGAACTTCTAGAAAATTTAAGGAAACTCTGGAAAATTGGAAAATATGAAAATCTTCTTAAATGTTTAATGAGAGTCCATAAACTTCTACAAAATTTAAGGAAACTCTGGAAAATTGGAAAATATGAAAATCTTCTAGAATGCTTCTTGAAAGTCTGGAAACTTCTAGAAAATTTAAGGAAACTCTGGAAAATTCGAATATATTTAAAGTTCGAAACAAAAAGGGACCCGGGCAACGTCGGGTACTGATCAGCTAGTAATATATAAAATATGTAGGGACATCATGTAAATATTAAATTTTTTCAGATTCCTTTGTGAAAATTTCTCCTTCAAATAAGCCGAAAGTTTTTTTTGATCCCGGAAAAGTTGGGCATACGATTCCTGTGATTTTTCGATTGTTGACATCTGGTATCTTTTTGTCTTTGCACTCAATATTTAAATCAACTGTAAGAGAACCCGCAAGAACGAATGTTTGCGGTCGACAGGCGTCTAATTAGCAAGTAGAAGTACATGGTTTGAAAGCGATAGTGAATTTCGTCTGATTATGAAAGTATATTTTCAGCAGATCCTCTCTCGCAAACACCAACCGTCGAGTAATTTTGAAATGACAGTTTTTAAGCGTCTCTCAGTCGATTCAGTTGATTAATGTGTATCTACTCGAATTATCTGAAAATATTCTTGGAATTTAATAAAAGTCCAACGACAGTTTATATTTGAGAAAAAGTCTATTTTTGAAATAAGAAAATAATTTCACCGACCGCCGAATTTGTTTATATTCGTTACTATAGGAGAATAATTGTATAAATAAAACACGTTTATCACTTTTTGGATTAGTCCAATATAAATGATCTTCCAATTGTAGAAATCAAAATATGAATTTTGTAAAAATTACTTAAGACTAAATCGGAAAACTGCTATACCGAACCCGGTTATGTTTACATCTGCTTGGACTGCAAAATAGTTTCGGAAATCAAAAATACGACTACTTTCGGGGTAAGTCCTATTTTACTATACTCAAAAATTACTTAACGATTATAAACAAAAACAAATTTTCATCTCATATATGATTTTTCAATTGTAGGAATAAAAAAGGCAATTCTATAAAAATGTTTAAATCAACAGGCAGACACAGAAAATTTCGATTGGTTATTATTCGATTGACAAAGAGACCAAAATCACCCCTGCAGAATTATTGGCATAATTAGTAAAATAATATAAAAATAATTAAATAGTCTTAAAAAAATAAAGTCGACACTCAAATATATTACATTCCAACATACAATACAATAAAAATTCGAAGTCTTCTTGTGCAAAAAAAGTTAATCAGAAAATAAAATCAAATGAATTAATATATTAAATAGAATGATTTATTTTAGAATAGAAATGCTAATTGTTGGATTACTTTGAATACCTAACATAATTGTACATTGACGAAGTAACTCCCAATTACTTGTAGAAGAGTAGGTATTGTACGCGTTTTACGTTGAGCAAACAGCAGCAAAACAGGGCATTGAACTTTTTTGAATATTTCCTTCATTTGTAAAGATACTCAGAAACTTGGTTCAAAGGACACCTAGCATTTACTTTTATCTATAAAATTCTATCAAAAAAATTTTAAAAGTCCTTAAGGATATTGAGTCCGAACACCTCACCTTCAGCTTATTTGAAGAGGAAATTTTCACAAAGGAATCTGAAAAAATTGAATATTTACATGATGCCCCCACATATTTAATATATTATTACATATACGCAAAGACAAATCTTCACTCTATGATTTAAGATCAAATTTGTCCAAAAAGGATAATTGCTAAAAATACTTATATAAATTTCTTTCACTTATAGTATTATTACTTTTTCTTATGTAATGTGTAATGTGATCAAAAATATTTTTCAGCCAAATCCAAGATAATTTCTAGGCCTTTAATTTGATATATAAAATGTGAAAAATGATGCCTTAATACGACCTGTAGGTGAGAAAATACACCAAATCTAATAGAAAAATTTGAATTATTTCGGAAATTTTATATATTTTAGTATATTTTCTCAATGAAAATATTTATTTAAAATTACATAACTTAGACAGCTAGATCTCATTATGACCTTTGATTTGATGTATAATTTGTTAAGATTGATGTGAAAATTTGGACTTACGAGCACAAAACGGAATAAAAATTTTACAATATTCAGATTTTCCGAGAAGATTTTTAAGTTATCTTACCACTACATATATATAACAATAAGCTTATTATGTTATTACATAGCCACACTATCTGTGGTAGATTCGGCACTTAAATTATTTCGATCGGTTCAAGAATGACGGTCCTAGAGTAAAAAATGTGTTCCGTGGACGAAAAATCGCTCGGCAACTTTTTTCAGCTGTTAACAATACTTTTTGCCAACGACGACTTCTGTGAATTTCGTTCTGCGTAATCGGTCACACTAAATATTGGCTCGCGTGACGGATTTTTAGGTTTTCTCGCTAAAAGATTAACGTATCGACTTGATTTTTTTTTATTCTTTTGGAAAATATTCATTCTTTACGTATGAGGATATTTTTCTTATTTCGTCCTTACAAGGATATAGTAATTTGACTAATTAATATTAATTTTTATTTTTTTTTAAATATTGTCCGAATACGTATCTGGCCCTTTTTCCACAGGATACCAATTTATCTATATCGTCCTTGCAAGGACAAACAACTTATTTTCGGAAAAAAAAACTAAAAAATCTTTTCTAATTAATTTTATTGAAAATTTTTAGTAAAAATGTTCAATTAAAAATTTTCAGTAAAAATGTTAAGTACAAAATTTCAGTATAATTATGCTATTAAGGATTTTCGAATTTTTTGAAAAAATAAGTTCTTTGTCCTTGCATGGACGATAAGGATAAAACTGCTCCAGAGGAGCTAGATATATATTTAGGATTTTTTTTCTTAAAATGAAAATTAAAATTAATTAACAGAAAACCTATATCCTTGTAAGGACGAAAGAAGGAAAATATCCTTATCGGTAAAGAATGAACATTTTCCAAAAGAATAAAAAAAATTAAAGTCGATACGTTAATCCTTTCACGAGAAAACCGAAAAATTCGTCACGTGAACTAAAATTCAGTTTGACCAATTACGCAGAACGAAATTTGCAGAAGTCGTCGTTGGCAAAAAGTATTGTTGGCATACAATAAATGTTGCCGAGCAATTTTTCGACCACAGAACACATTTTTTACTCTAGGATCATCATTCCTAAACCAATCGAAATAATTTTGGTGCCAAATTCACCGCAGTTAGTGTGGCTATGTGATTAAATAATAAGCTTGCTATTATGTATATGTAGTGGTGAGCTAATTTAAAAAACCTCTGGGAAAATCGGAATATTGTGGAATTGTTATTCCGTTTTGTGCTCGTAAGTCCAAATTTTCACATCAATCTTAACAAATTATACATCAAATGAAAGGTCATAATGAGCTCTGGCTATCTAGATTATACAATTTTAGTTAATATCTTCATTGAGAAAAATATATACTAAATAATATAAAATATCCGAAATAATCCAAATTTTTCTATTAGATCCGGTGTACTTTCTCACCTACAGGTCGTATGCAGTCATCATTTTTAACATTTTATATGTCAAATTAAAGGCCTAAAATTTAGTTGGAAAATATTTTTGATCCGGTTATACATTACATAAGAAAAATTAATAATACTATAAGTGAAGGAAAATTATATAAGTATTTTTAGCAATTTTCCTTTTTGGACAAATTTGATCTTAAATCATAGAGTGAAGATTTGTCATTGGGCATTTACAATCTAATATATAAAAGTCAAAATATGTATGTTCGTTCGTTCGTTTGTCCACAATTCTTCTCTACGTCACTACAATACTTTTCTGAAATACCAGGCGCTCATACAAAATGCAAAACCGTGTTCTCTTTTCTACGCTGTCTTTTCTCCTCACCCCTAACCCTTATTCCTCATTGCGTGACCCTGTCGTGCCCGTGTCGTGATAGCCTTAGAAGAGTAGAGTAGTATAAGTATTAGAAATGTGTCATCGTTGAGTAAACAAATGGCTGGATCTAAGGCTGTGGAAGTAAGCGCTGGGTACGTGATGATTTTGTTTCTGATTTTCTGACTTTTTTATGAATGCCTGGTACTTCAGAAATTAAAATGAACTTCTAGAAAATTTAAGGAAACTCTGGAAAATTGGAACATATGAAAATCTTCTTAAATGTTTAATGAGAGTCCATAAACTTCTACAAAATTTAAGGAAACTCTGGCAAATTGGAAAATATTAAAATCTTCTTAAATGTTTAATGAGAGTCCAGAAACTTCTAGAAAATTTAAGGAAACTCTGGAAAATTCGAAAATATGAAAATCTTCTTAAATGTTTAATGAGAGTCCATAAACTTCTACAAAATTTAAGGAAACTCTGGAAAATTGGAAAATATGAAAATCTTCTAGAATGCTTCTTGAAAGTCTGGAAACTTCTAGAAAATTTAAGGAAACTCTGGAAAATTCGAATATATTTAAAGTTCGAAACAAAAAGGGACCCGGGCAACGTCGGGTACTGATCAGCTAGTAATATATAAAATATGTAGGGACATCATGTAAATATTAAATTTTTTCAGATTCCTTTGTGAAAATTTCTCCTTCAAATAAGCCGAAAGTTTTTTTTGATCCCGGAAAAGTTGGGCTTACGATTCCTGTGATTTTTCGATTGTTGACATCTGGTATCTTTTTGTCTTTGCACTCAATATTTAGAGCGTTAGAGCGTGATTGAGAGAACGAGCCTGTCTCACTCGTAAATCAACTGTAAGAGAACCCGCAAGAACTAATGTTTGCGGTCGACAGGCGTCTAATTAGCAAGTAGAAGTACATGGTTTGAAAGCGATAGTGAATTTCGTCTGATTATGAAAGTATATTTTCAGCAGATCCTCTCTCGCAAACACCAACCGTCGAGTAATTTTGAAATGACAGTTTTTAAGCGTCTCTCAGTCGATTCAGTTGATTAATGTGTATCTACTCGAATTATCTGAAAATATTCTTGGAATTTAATAAAAGTCCAACGACAGTTTATATTTGAGAAAAAGTCTATTTTTGAAATAAGAAAATAATTTCACCGACCGCCGAATTTGTTTATATTCGTTACTATAGGAGAATAATTGTGTAAATAAAACACGTTTATCACTTTTTGGATTAGTCCAATATAAATGATCTTCCAATTGTAGAAATCAAAATAGGAATTTTGTAAAAATTACTTAAGACTAAATCGGAAAACTGCTATACCGAACCCGGTTATGTTTACATCTGCTTGGACTGCAAAATAGTTTTGGAAATCAAAAATACGACTACTTTCGGGGTAAGTCCTATTTTACTATACTCAAAAATTACTTAACGATTATAAACAAAAACAAATTTTCATCTCATATATGATTTTTCAATTGTAGGAATAAAAAAGGCAATTCTATAAAAATGTTTAAATCAACAGGCAGACACAGAAAATTTCGATTGGTTATTATTCGATTGACAAAGAGACCAAAATCACCCCTGCAGAATTATTGGCATAATTAGTAAAATAATATAAAAATAATTAAATAGTCTTAAAAAAATAAAGTCGACACTCAAATATATTACATTCCAACATACAATACAATAAAAATTCGAAGTCTTCTTGTGCAAAAAAAGTTAATCAGAAAATAAAATCAAATGAATTAATATATTAAATAGAATGATTTATTTTAGAATAGAAATGCTAATTGTTGGATTACTTTGAATACCTAACATAATTGTACATTGACGAAGTAACTCCCAATTACTTGTAGAAGAGTAGGTATTGTACGCGTTTTACGTTGAGCAAACAGCAGCAAAACAGGGCATTGAACTTTTTTGAATATTTCCTTCATTTGTAAAGATACTCAGAAACTTGGTTCAAAGGACACCTAGCATATACTTTTATCTATAAAATTCTATCAAAAAAATTTTAAAAGTCCCTAAGGATATTGAGTCCGAACATCTCACCTTCAGCTTATTTGAAGAGGAAATTTTCACAAAGGAATCTGAAAAAATTGAATATTTACATGATGCCTCCACATATTTAATATATTATTACATATACGCAAAGACAAATCTTCATTCTATGATTTAAAATAAAATTTGTCCAAAAAGGATAATTGCTAAAAATACTTATATAAATTTCTTTCACTTATAGTATTATTACTTTTCCTTATGTAATGTGTAATGTGATCAAAAATATTTTTCAGCCAAATACAAGATAATTTCTAGCCCTTTAATTTGATATATAAAATGTGAAAAATGATGCCTTAATACGACCTGTAGGTGAGAAAATACACCAAATCTAATAGAAAAATTTGAATTATTTCGGAAATTTTATATTTTTTAGTATATTTTCTCAATGAAAATATTTATTTAAAATTACATAACTTAGACAGCTAGATCTCATTATGACCTTTCATTTGATGTATAATTTGTTAAGATTGATGTGAAAATTTGGACTTACGAGCACAAAACGGAATAAAAATTTTACAATATTCAGATTTTCCGAGAGGATTTTTAAGTTATCTTACCACTACATATATATAACAATAAGCTTATTATGTTATTACATAGCCACACTATCTGTGGTAGATTCGGCGCTTAAATTATTTCGATCGGTTCAAGAATGACGGTCCTAGAGTAAAAAATGTGTTCCGTGGACGAAAAATCGCTCGGCAACTTTTTTCAGCTGTTAACAATACTTTTTGCCAACGACGACTTCTGTGAATTTCGTTCTGCGTAATCGGTCACACTAAATATTGGCTCGCGTGACGGATTTTTAGGTTTTCTCGCTAAAAGATTAACGTATCGACTTGATTTTTTTTTATTCTTTTGGAAAATATTCATTCTTTACGTATGAGGATATTTTTCTTATTTCGTCCTTACAAGGATATAGTAATTTGACTAATTAATATTAATTTTTATTTTTTTTTAAATATTGTCCGAATACGTATCTGGCCCTTTTTCCACAGGATACCAATTTATCTATATCGTCCTTGCAAGGACAAACAACTTATTTTCGGAAAAAAAAACTAAAAAATCTTTTCTAATTAATTTTATTGAAAATTTTTAGTAAAAATGTTAAGTACAAAATTTCAGTATAATTATGCTATTAAGGATTTTCGAATTTTTTGAAAAAATAAGTTCTTTGTCCTTGCATGGACGATAAGGATAAAACTGCGCCAGAGGAGCTAGATATATATTTAGGATTTTTTTTCTTAAAATGAAAATTAAAATTAATTAACAGAAAACCTATATCCTTGTAAGGACGAAAGAAGGAAAATATCCTTATCGGTAAAGAATGAACATTTTCCAAAAGAATAAAAAAAAATTAAAGTCGATACGTTAATCCTTTCACGAGAAAACCGAAAAATTCGTCACGTGAACTAAAATTCAGTTTGACCAATTACGCAGAACGAAATTTGCAGAAGTCGTCGTTGGCAAAAAGTATTGTTGGCATACAATAAATGTTGCCGAGCAATTTTTCGACCACAGAACACATTTTTTACTCTAGGATCATCATTCCTAAACCAATCGAAATAATTTAAATGCCAAATTCACCGCAGTTAGTGTGGCTATGTGATTAAATAATAAGCTTGCTATTATGTATATGTAGTGGTGAGCTAATTTAAAAAACCTCTGGGAAAATCGGAATATTGTGGAATTGTTATTCCGTTTTGTGCTCGTAAGTCCAAATTTTCACATCAATCTTAACAAATTATACATCAAATGAAAGGTCATAATAAGCTCTGGCTATCTAGATTATACAATTTTAGTTAATATCTTCATTGAGAAAAATATATACTAAATAATATAAAATATCCGAAATAATCCAAATTTTTCTATTAGATCCGGTGTACTTTCTCACCTACAGGTCGTATGCAGTCATCATTTTTAACATTTTATATGTCAAATTAAAGGCCTAAAATTTAGTTGGAAAATATTTTTGATCCGGTTATACATTACATAAGAAAAATTAATAATACTATAAGTGAAGGAAAATTATATAAGTATTTTTAGCAATTTTCCTTTTTGGACAAATTTGATCTTAAATCATAGAGTGAAGATTTGTCATTGGGCATTTACAATCTTATATGTAAAAGTCAAAATATGTATGTTCGTTCGTTCGTTTGTCCACAATTCTTCTCTACGTCACTACAATACTTTTCTGAAATACCAGGCGCTCATACAAAATGCAAAACCGTGTTCTCTTTTCTACGCTGTCTTTTCTCCTCACTCCTCATCTTATTCCTCATTGCGAGACCGTGTCGTGCCCGTGTCGTGATAGCCTTAGATGAGTAGAGTAGTATAAGTATTAGAAATGTGTCATCGTTGAGTAAACAAATGGCTGGATCTAAGGCTGGGGAAGTAAGCGCTGGGTACGTGATGATTTTGTTTCTGATTTTCTGACTTTTTTATGAATGCCTAGTACTTCAGAAATTAAAATGAACTTCTAGAAAATTTAAGGAAACTCTGGAAAATTGGAAAATATGAAAATCTTCTTAAATGTTTAATGAGAGTCCATAAACTTCTACAAAATTTAAGGAAACTCTGGAAAATTGGAAAATATGAAAATCTTCTAGAATGCTTCTTGAAAGTCTGGAAACTTCTAGAAAATTTAAGGAAACTCTGGAAAATTCGAATATATTTAAAGTTCGAAACAAAAAGGGACCCGGGCAACGTCGGGTACTGATCAGCTAGTAATATATAAAATATGTAGGGACATCATGTAAATATTAAATTTTTTCAGATTCCTTTGTGAAAATTTCTCCTTCAAATAAGCCGAAAGTTTTTTTTGATCCCGGAAAAGTTGGGCTTACGATTCCTGCGATTTTTCGATTGTTGACATCTGGTATCTTTTTGTCTTTGCACTCAATATTTAGAGCGTTAGAGCGTGATTGAGAGAACGAGCCTGTCTCACTCGTAAATCAACTGTAAGAGAACCCGCAAGAACAAATGTTTGCGGTCGACAGGCGTCTAATTAGCAAGTAGAAGTGTAATGTGACATTAGAAGCAATGTCATCAAAAAAATGAGATGGCCATGAGAAGGGCAACATTGCTGCATGTGATAGCTGACGTTCATTATTAAAAAAAATTATATTAATAAAGCTAATAATTTTATACTTAAATAATATGTTATTTTATTAATTCGCTTGCATATTACATGGTGTCAGAAGGTAAAAAATAAAATTCTCGCGAAGTTTCACGGATTTAATTAATTTATCGGATATTTTTGCCAATTTCATCGGAACACATTGAAAATGGGTGATACACGGAAAAATTTGCGAGAGCTGGATTGTTCAAATTTGTCATCGGATTGGAAAAATTGGAAACGAGATTTTCGCATCTACATGATAGCAAACGACAAAGAGACTAAGTCGGAAGTAAAGAAAATTTCAATTTTTCTATGGTTAATCGGAACAAAAGGTGCAAACATTTACAACACGTTGTTTCCAAATGATGGTTCGCAAAATTCATTGCTGGGTACAGTCACAACACAACGAGTGGTACCAGCAGATGGCGATGTAGCAGAGCACACGGAAGATGTAACAACACAGCGTACATTGGACGATGTTTTGACGGCATTTGATTATCATTGTCTGCCACAAAAGAATGTGACAATGGAATCGTACATATTTAATAACATGATGCAAAAGGAACGTCAACCGTTCAGTGAATTTTTAACTGAGCTTCGTGCTCAAATAGAACGTTGTGACTTCGAAATTGAAGGGAAATCGTACGAAGATCGAATGTTGCGTGATCGTATTATCACTGGGGTTTTCGACAAGAAACTGCAACTCAAGTTGCTAGATGGACGTGACGAAAAATTGGACCGAGTGATCGACATTTGCAAAACATTCGAATCGGCAAATGTTAACAAGGGAATTTTGGCATCAAAACAAACGATCTCAGCGCTGTCATTGGTGGAAAACAAAGAAATCGATTCAATTAACGCAATTAATGCAACCAATAGGCGTTTTTGCTTCAACTGTGGTGGTGATTGGAAACCAGATCACAAAAGCAAGTGTCCAGCCAGGGATTTCACGTGCCAATGCGGAAAAAAGGGTCATTTTCGTCGGATGTGTCGCAAAACAAACAAGACGAACAAGTCGGGCGCAACTACATCGGAATCGAATGCAAATGGAAAATCACGGATTGACAATGTTCACTGGAGTTCGCTATCAGGTAAAACGATTAAAATACACCGGAAATTAACGACTAAGTTACTTAATGTTAAGAATCATATGTTTAGAATAAATTCATTGGGACGACAAAAGACACGTTGGACTAAGGCATACCGAATAGGGAATAAGCTAGTTAAATTCAAAATCGATACAGGAGCGGACGTCAACTGTGTTCCATTGAAAATTGTCAAGGAATTAAAATTAAAAATGAGCCATGAGCAAAATGACTTTCATGTATTTGATTATAGTAATAATAAAGTTAACATTTTTGGTATTGTCGAAATTAAATTTATTGATTCGAAATCTAATATGGAAAGATTAGCGGAATTTGTAGTCGTTGATAACGCATTTGAACCGATACTCGGACTTGATACATGCATTGAGTTTGAACTGATTAAGCGATTGGATATTGACTCGATTGAATTCTTGGATAAACAGGAAAGATTTGTAAGTGAAAATAACGATGTATTCACTGGACCTGGAAAAATTCCTGGAAAAATTACCATACACTTACAAGAAAATGTAAAGCCAGTCGTGCATTATCGTAAACGTTTCCCGGACACAATAGTTAAAAAACTCAAGCCAAAACTTGATGAGATGGTTAAAAATGGAATCATTTCACCGGTGTCTTACCCAACAGACTGGGTTAACAATTTACAAGTGGTGGAAAAACCAAATGGTGATTTACAGATTTGCTTGGATCCAAAACCACTTAATAAGTGCCTTAAGCGCGAACATTTTTTGATTCCAACCATCGATAATTTTACTTCGGAATTAGCTAACAAAAAATTATTCACGGTTTTGGATTGTTCAAATGGATTTTGGCAATTGGAATTGGACGAAAAGAGTTCAGAACTGACAACGTTCATGACACCCTTTGGTCGTTACAAATTCGAAAGACTTGCTTTTGGATTGAACGTTTCACCGGAAATTTTTCAAAGACGTATGATACAGATATTCGGTGACATACCTGGCGTCTTTGTTTACTTCGATGATATTGGAATCCTAGCATCGAACGAAGAGGAACATGATAAAATTTTGGCAATTGTTCTTGAGCGTGCACGCGTGAATAATGTTAAATTTAACTTGGAAAAAATGCAATATCGTAAATCGGAAGTAAAATTCATGGGTCATATCTTATTGGATGGTAAAATAAAACCGGTTGACAAGCACATTGAAGCGATTCTAAAGCTTAAAAAACCAACCGATAAACATGGTGTAATGCGCTTGTTGGGTCTTTGCAAGTATTTGGCAAAGTTTATTCCAAACCTGTCCAAGCTGACAGCAGAACTAAGAAGATTAACCGGAAAAGACATTCCTTTTGAATGGACGGAAAAACATGAGGCGGAACTTGAGAATTTAGTAAAAATCATTACATTGGACCCAATTTTAAAGGCATATGACCCGGAAAAGCCAGTTGTTATTCAGACTGATGCATCGAAAGATGGACTTGGATCAGTTTTGATGCAAGATGGTTATCCGATTGCATTTGCTTCTCGAACTCTTAGCAAATGTGAACAGAGATGGGCGCAAATTGAAAAAGAACTTCTGGCTGTGGTTTTTGCATGTAAACGTTTCCATCATTTCATTTATGGGCGTGATTTCACTGTTGAGAGTGATCACAAGCCGCTGGAAACATTGAATTTACGCGATATTGACGCTGTAACGCCAAGATTGCAGCGAATGTTCATGATGCTACTGAAATATTCGAAAATGGACATTGTTTTCAAACCGGGAAAAAGCATGTTGGTAGCCGATTGTCTCTCTCGTGCTCAGTTGGCCACGATCTCGGAGGAAACGGAATTGAGTGGAGTCATTCACACAGTAACCCGATCTGCTTGTGTGTCAAAGGATAATTACGATTACTACAAACAGATACTGGAATCGGATGAAAACCTTAAACGCGTGTGTGAATACGTAAGAAATGGTTGGCCTGAGTATCGAACTCTGAATGATTTTTGTCGGGAATTTCACAAACTTAAATCGGAACTCCACTTTGAAAACGGACTACTGTTCAGAAATCATAGACTGGTGATTCCAACGGGATTTCAAGGAAAAATGACAAAATGGTTGCATGCACCACATCTTGGAATCGAAAAAACACTTGCAAGAGCCAGAATGTTATACTTTTGGCCTGGAATGAATGCACAAATTAAAGACATGATTGTGTCATGTAATGTGTGTGAAAAATTTAAACGAAACAATCAAAAGGAACCATTGGTTCAAGAAGTTAATCCAAAATATCCATATCACATTGCTTCTGTGGACTTGTTTGAATATGCGGGTCGTGATTTCATCTCAATTTTTGATGCATATTCAAATTTCTTAGTTGCGACTAAAGTAAATAACAAAACTTCTGGGCACATTATCGATATCTTTTGTTCTATTTTCAACATAATCGGATATCCATCGATAATAAAAAGTGATAACGTTCCGTTCAACTCAGCAGAGTTCGAAAAGTTTGCACGGAAATTTAATGTGCAATTCAAATATTCGAGTCCTCGATATCCACAAAGCAATGGGCTGGCTGAGAAAGGAGTCGCCATTGCAAGGAACATTTTGAAGCGTTGTTATGAGACTAACAGCGTGGATCAGTTTCAATACAGAATCATGGAATATAACACCACACCTGTCGCAAGCATGCAACTTACTCCATCGGAATTATTCTTCGGAAGATTGGTCAAAACAAAATTGCCAGTATCGGAACAATTACTGATCAGAAACAATATCAATGAAGAAATTATTCAAAAAAAAATTGACAAGAAAAAGGAAAAACAAAAGTATTACTATGATCGGAACGTAAAGTCGTTGCCGGCATTAAGCCTGAGCGATTTAGTAATTTTCAAAAAGAATGGAAAAGAATGGCATTACGGAACAATTGTTGGAATAGTTAACGACCGCTCGTATATTATTAAGGATTCATTCGACAATCATTTTAGACGTAATCGTAGGTTCATTGCCAAAACGAAGAATAAGGATTTTAGCGCTAGTGATCTAGTTTTTGAAGAAAATGTTAAGACAGGGTACTTGCACAATTTGCCAGAAATTCAAATCGCAAAGCCAGTTGATCTCGGTAAGTCAAATGTTGGCGATAATCAGAATGGCAAAACTCCTATGAATATTGTAATTGCGGATAAACCAGAGCTTCCAGTAGAGGTGGAAATTGACGATTATCATAATTCGTCTTCGGAATTTGAAACTGCTCGAATTGATGATTCAGATGCAAATATGGGCAGTGATGCAGAAGTCGTTCCAGAACCAGTGGTTCAGGACAGTTATAGAACGCGCAGTGGTCGTACTGTAAGACCACCGCAAAGATATGGCTGGTGAAAATTGTAAAAGTTATTAGGAGTAGCCTAGTCCAAATTATTATTGTTACTAATTTAGACTTAAAGAAAAAAGCGTGTAATGTGACATTAGAAGCAATGTCATCAAAAAAATGAGATGGCCATGAGAAGGGCAACATTGCTGCATGTGATAGCTGACGTTCATTATTAAAAAAAATTATATTAATAAAGCTAATAATTTTATACTTAAATAATATGTTATTTTATTAATTCGCTTGCATATTACAAGAAGTACATGGTTTGAAAGCGATAGTGAATTTCGTCTGATTATGAGAGTATATTTTCAGCAGATCCTCTCTCGCAAACACCAACCGTCGAGTAATTTTGAAATGACAGTTTTTAAGCGTCTCTCAGTCGATTCAGTTGATTAATGTGTATCTACTCGAATTATCTGAAAATATTCTTGGAATTTAATAAAAGTCCAACGACAGTTTATATTTGAGAAAAAGTCTATTTTTGAAATAAGAAAATAATTTCACCGACCGCCGAATTTGTTTATATTCGTTACTATAGGAGAATAATTGTGTAAATAAAACACGTTTATCACTTTTTGGATTAGTCCAATATCAATGATCTTCCAATTGTAGAAATCAAAATAGGAATTTTGTAAAAATTACTTAAGACTAAATCGGAAAACTGCTATACCGAACCCGGTTATGTTTACATCTGCTTGGACTGCAAAATAGTTTTGGAAATCAAAAATACGACTACTTTCGGGGTAAGTCCTATTTTACTATACTCAAAAATTACTTAACGATTATAAACAAAAACAAATTTTCATCTCATATATGATTTTTCAATTGTAGGAATAAAAAAGGCAATTCTATAAAATTGACTAAATTAACAGGCAGACACAGAAAATTTCGATTGGTTATTATTCGATTGACAAAGAGACCAAAATCACCCCTGCAGGATTATTGGCATAATTAGTAAGATAATATAAAAATAATGAAATAGTTTTAAAAAAATAAAGTCGACACTCAAATATATTACATTCCAACATACAATACAATAAAAATTCGAAGTCTTCTTGTGCAAAAAAAAGTTAATCAGAAAATAAAATCAAATGAATTAATATATTAAATAGAATGATTTATTTTAGAATAGAAATGCTAATTGTTGGATTACTTTGAATACCTAACATAATTGTACATTGACGAAGTAACTCCCAATTACTTGTAGAAGAGTAGGTATTGTACGCGTTTTACGTTGAGCAAACAGCAGCAAAACAGGGCATTGAACTTTTTTGAATATTTCCTTCATTTGTAAAGATACTCAGAAACTTGGTTCAAAGGACACCTAGCATATACTTTTATCTATAAAATTCTATCAAAAAAAATTTAAAAGTCCTTAAGGATATTGAGTCCGAACACCTCACCTTCAGCTTATTTGAAGAGGAAATTTTCACAAAGGAATCTGAAAAAATTGAATATTTACATGATGCCCCCACATATTTAATATATTATTACATATACGCAAAGACAAATCTTCACTCTATGATTTAAAATAAAATTTGTCCAAAAAGGACAATTGCTAAAAATACTTATATAAATTTCTTTCACTTATAGTATTATTACTTTTTCTTATGTAATGTGTAATGTGATCGAAAATATTTTTCAGCCAAATCCAAGATAATTTCTAGACCTTTAATTTTATATATAAAATGTGAAAAATGATGCCTTAATACGACCTGTAGGTGAGAAAATACACCAAATCTAATAGAAAAATTTGAATTATTTCGGAAATTTTATATTTTTTAGTATATTTTCTCAATGAAAATATTTATTTAAAATTACATAACTTAGACAGCTAGATCTCATTATGACCTTTCATTTGATGTATAATTTGTTAAGATTGATGTGAAAATTTGGACTTACGAGCACAAAACGGAATAAAAATTTTACAATATTCAGATTTTCCGAGAGGATTTTTAAGTTATCTTACCACTACATATATATAACAATAAGCTTATTATGTTATTACATAGCCACACTATCTGTGGTAGATTCGGCACTTAAATTATTTCGATCGGTTCAAGAATGACGGTCCTAGAGTAAAAAATGTGTTCCGTGGACGAAAAATCGCTCGGCAACTTTTTTCAGCTGCTAACAATACTTTTTGCCAACGACGACTTCTGTGAATTTCGTTCTGCGTAATCGGTCACACTAAACATTGGCTCGCGTGACGGATTTTTAAGTTTTCTCGCTAAAAGATTAACGTATCGACTTGATTTTTTTTTATTCTTTTGGAAAATATTCATTCTTTACGTATGAGGATATTTTCCTTATTTCGTCCTTACAAGGATATAGTAATTTGACTAATTAATATTAATTTTTATTTTTTTTTAAATATTGTCCGAATACGTATCTGGCCCCCTTTCCACAGGATACCAATTTATCTATATCGTCCTTGCAAGGACAAACAACTTATTTTCGGAAAAAAAAACTAAAAAATCTTTTCTAATTAATTTTATTGAAAATTTTTAGTAAAAATGTTCAATGAAAAATTTTCAGTAAAAATGTTAAGTACAAAATTTCAGTATAATTATGCTATTAAGGATTTTCGAATTTTTTGAAAAAATAAGTTCTTTGTCCTTGCATGGACGATAAGGATAAAACTGCTCCAGAGGAACTAGATATATATTTAGGATTTTTTTTCTTAAAATGAAAATTAAAATTAATTAACAGAAAACCTATATCCTTGTAAGGACGAAAGAAGGAAAATATCCTTATCGGTAAAGAATGAACATTTTCCAAAAGAATAAAAAAAAATTAAAGTCGATACGTTAATCCTTTCACGAGAAAACCGAAAAATTCGTCACGTGAACTAAAATTCAGTTTGACCAATTACGCAGAACGAAATTTGCAAAAGTCGTCGTTGGCAAAAAGTATTGTTGGCATACAATAAATGTTGCCGAGCAATTTTTCGACCACAGAACACATTTTTTACTCTAGGATCATCATTCCTAAACCAATCGAAATAATTTAGGTGCCAAATTCACCGCAGTTAGTGTGGCTATGTGATTAAATAATAAGCATGCTATTATGTATATGTAGTGGTGAGCTAATTTAAAAAACCTCTGGGAAAATCGGAATATTGTGGAATTGTTATTCCGTTTTGTGCTCGTAAGTCCAAATTTTCACATCAATCTTAACAAATTATACATAAAATGAAAGGTCATAATGAGCTCTGGCTATCTAGATTATACAATTTTAGTTAATATCTTCATTGAGAAAAATATATACTAAATAATATAAAATATCCGAAATAATCCAAATTTTTCTATTAGATCCGGTGTACTTTCTCACCTACAGGTCGTTTGCAGTCATCATTTTTAACATTTTATATATCAAATTAAAGGCCTAAAATTTAGTTAGAAAATATTTTTGATCCGGTTATACATTACATAAGAAAAATTAATAATACTATAAGTGAAGGAAAATTATATAAGTATTTTTAGCAATTTTCCTTTTTGGATAAATTTGATCTTAAATCATAGAGTGAAGATTTGTCATTGGGCATTTACAATCTAATATATAAAAGTCAAAATATGTATGTTCGTTCGTTCGTTTGTCCACAATTCTTCTCTACGTCACTACAATACTTTTCTGAAATACCAGGCGCTCATACAAAATGCAAAACCGTGTTCTCTTTTCTACGCTGTCTTTTATCCTCACCCCTCACCTTATTCCTCATTGCGAGACCGTGTCGTGCCCGTGTCGTGCCAGCCTTAGAAGAGTAGAGTAGTATAAGTATTAGAAATGTGTCATCGTTGAGTAAACAAATGGCTGTAAGCGCTGGGTACGTGATGATTTTGTTTCTGATTTTCTGACTTTTTTATGAATGCCTGGTACTTCAGAAATTAAAATGAACTTCTAGAAAATTTAAGGAAACTCTGGAAAATTGGAAAATATGAAAATCTTCTTAAATGTTTAATGAGAGTCCATAAACTTCTACAAAATTTAAGGAAACTCTGGAAAATTGGAAAATATGATAATCTTCTTAAATGTTTAATGAGAGTCCATAAACTTCTAGAAAATTTAAGTAAACACAGGAAAATTCGAAAATATGAAAATCTTCTAGAATGCTTCTTGAAAGTCTGGAAACTTCTAGAAAATTTAAGGAAACTCTGGAAAATTCGAATATATTTAAAGTTCGAAACAAAAAGGGACCCGGGCAACGTCGGGTACTGATCAGCTAGTTGAAAATAAAAATACAAGTTAAACACAACGATAGTCAATTTTTATTTTTTGTACAATCTTTTGATTTGAAATGGAATTCTATTTTAGGTTTATTATTCATTTCGTAAATATCAATCAAATATAGAGCGCCTCAATTTTGTAGACTTTTGAAAAGTTTTAAAACATGCTATTCTCCATGAAAGTGATAACATATCGAACTTATTGAACTATTGTTGTCATTTTTGAAGTTGTTATTCTGTCAAATCTGAAAGTGCAAGTGAAAGTGTAGTTTTTATCTATTTTGAAGTATTTACGGAAAAGTAAGTATTTTTATAAATAGTTATATTATTAATAAAACTTAATACGAAGTTTTTATTTCAGAAAATTAAGTAATTTATTAGAAATTGCTAGAAATTCGACGAAATGAGGAAACCGGAAATTTCTTTCTTTCGGTAAGTTGACATCTTCATTTTTAATAAACAAAATAACAAATATTTAGTTTGTGATATGCCTAAATGGCTATTAGTGATTTATTTTATCCAAAAAGTGGTGAAAAAGTGAAAAGTTCGTTATTCAATAAATGTAAACCTTATATTATAGAAGAACTGGAAAGGCCTCTACACAAAAATTCTGTCCGAATTTTGTTGGCAATCCATTCATAGAACGCACACACATGCAATACAACAGAAACGGGGTAAATCATTGGGAGCCAATTTTAAACTTCAGTATGCGATTGAAGCGGTTCGTTTAAAACCATTTTCATATGTGATGTCATTTATGCGTAAACAAATAGATTTTTTAATATTGCGGATTTTATTGTTTGTTGGAATTAGTATTGGAAATTTGCAATAAAACACAGTATTCTATTTTAAAATATTATTTAATTTTTTATTTCAGTATATATTATTTATTAAAACAGAAATATAAAGTGGGGAAGAGTATATAAAAATATAAATTGCAAGTTATTTGATTATATGAAAACAATTATGTGCCCAATAAGAAGTTAATCGCATACAACATTAGAGGAAATGTTTTAAAACTAAATTACAAGACGAAAAATTTAATGTACTTAAATAATTAATAATTAATATTCTAAAAAAAAGAAAACAATATTATTTAGTAAATGCATTATAATATGGTCTAATAGAGCAATCAAAACAAATTTATTTAAATAATAAGCCTACCGAAGAATATACTTTATTTATTTTAACACAATGAAAACAGCAATGGAAAATAGACTGAAAAATTCGGTCCCTTACACTTTCTTACACACACTCTATATACACCGGCACTGAACTATTTTCTCGTAAATATTGAACTGTCAACATCGCATTTGTTTACAACTTAGATTAAAGAATACCTGGATAGGCCCGTACCATATATGAATACACAATTTTGTGTACGAATTATTGGGAAGCGGCGAGAAATAGTAATTATTATATATTTTTGTGTAGATTTTTTTATGTAGACAAGACACCCACTATCATCTAGTTTTCGTAATAGAAATTTATTAAATTGCAAAAGCATAATTTATATTCGTGTTTTAAAACTCTCTGAAAGTCTACAAAATTGAGGCGCTCTATATTTGATTGATATTTACGAAATGAATAATAAACCTAAAATAGAATTCCATTTCAAATCAAAAAATTGTACAAGAAATAAAAATTGACTGTCGTTGTGTTTAAATTGTATTTTTATTTCCAATTAGTGAATTAAAATGAATATAAATTATGATTTTGCAATTTAATAAATTTCTATTACGAAAACTAGATGATAGTGGGTGTCTTGTCTACATAAAAAAATATACACAAAAATATATAATAATTACTATTTCTCGCCGCTTCCCAAGAATTCGTACACAAAATTGTGTATTCATATATGGTACGGGCCTATCCAGGTATTCTTTAATCTAAGTTGTAAACAAATGCGATGTTGACAGTTCAATATTTACGAGAAAATAGTTCAGTGCCGGTGCATACAGAGTGTGTGTAAGAAAGTGTAAGGGACCGAATTTTTCAGTCTATTTGCCATTGCTGTTTTCATTGTGTTAAAATAAATAAAGTATATTCTTCGGTAGGCTTATTATTTAAATAAATTTGTTTTGATTGCTCTATTAGACCATATTATAATGCAGTTACTGAATAATATTGTTTTCTTTTTTTTAGAATATTAATTATTAATTATTTAAGTTCATTAAATTTTTCATCTTGTAATTTAGTCTTAAAGCATTTCCTTTAATGTTGTATACGATTAACTTCTAAAAAATTCCTTTAATGTTGTATACGATTAACTTCTTATTGTGCACATAATTGTTTTCATATAATCAAATAACTTGCAATTAAATTTTTATATACTCTTCCCCACTTTATATTTCTGTTTTAATAAATAATATATAGTGAAATAAAAAAAGAAATAATATTTTAAAATAGAATACTGTGTTTTATTGCAAATTTACAATACTAATTCCAACAAACAACAAAATCTGCATTAGCTGTATTCCATCGGGAAAGTTTTACTTCTCACGAGTAGTTCTAGCTCTCATCATCTACACCACCGCGAACAAATGAGTAGTTCGCATGCGTAGTTACGCCATACAATTGACGGTGGGGTATTTTAGTTCCCGAACTGGAAATAGATGTTCTACCTCGAACAGAGAGTAGATTGTCGCAGTAGTTGCGCATACAATTTACGTTAGGTGGATTCTAGGTGCTAAAGTGAAAATAGATAGTTTTGCGGGTTCGTTGGTTATGTTGAAGAGTCAAATTTTTGTCAGTATTGTTTATGTGTGAATAAAATATGTTTTTATTGTTTATACGTGAGTAAACTCAGTATTGTTGTTGACTATTTTGAGGTTATATTTTACTGCTGTCAGTAAATTTTGCATCCCATTGGGCATTTACTCGCAAGTACTTGTGAGTAGCAAAATTGGTCCAATGGGAAGACAGCTTATAAATAAAAATTAGACTATAGAATACCTAACGAAACAGATGAAAAATATCAGAGATGGCTTTTTCTTTAAAGGTTATTTAATAAAGTTTGAGAATCCAACCAATTTGAAAATATGTCTGTATTATATTTTGAAATATGTATATAAAGTAAAATAGTTTTATATAATATTATTAATTATATAACTAAAATAAAATTATCTTAAACATTATATTTAATTCAATTATTGAATAAAATTTAAAAATCAAAATATTTATAAAGCAGCAATTATTTGTACTATATTGTTTTGAATATTCAATTTTTAGCACAACATTTTTTTAGTACTGTAATTTTTTAGCACATGAAATGAATAAATTGTGGAACGCATATATCCGCACATAGTGAAGCGTGTTGCTTGAAATGAGGCGGTGTTTCATTTGGTATTTGGTGTTATTGGTGTGATGTACTTTCTTTGGGAGGTATATCTGATGGACGAACTTAGAACTTTGAGGTAATTTATTTATATTTTATTATTACAATGGCAATTAACATGTAAAGACATCTAGTCCTAATTTGGATTTTGATAACATGAATTAGTCTCGTATGTTGAGTAATTAAAAATTATTTACAAGAAAATATATTAAACACGTGGTTGGGTTACATATAAATTATCCGTTTTAGGAAAATGCGGCAAGTTGCTCAGATGAAGTGGTGCTACATTTACGTGTGAATTAAGTGAGTTTAAAAATATTGCTCTGAATTTCTTTTTATAAGTATAAGGACACGCCTGATTGTATAATGTAATATCTTGGGATTTAATTAAAATACATACTTTTTGATGATTAATTACCGCCCCAGTCGGATTTTCACAATGTCGATTGGATAACTTCTGAATAATTTAAGAACTGCATATTTTAAAAATTTGGCATTGTATATATTATATTTAATGTGTATATTTTATATATTCTGTATGTTTAGATTGTTAAACGATGGAAATGAGGAAATACTACATGTTTTGAAAGAAATCCAGAGATCATTTATCAAGGACTAAAAATGTGAGTAATTAAATGAAGTATATTATATATTTAGGCAAATAGGATGATAATAATTAATTAAGACAAGCATATATCAGAAACTTATTTGGTGATAAATTTTACTGAACAATATAAATTTTTGTATCTAATGAATATGCTATACTTTTTTCTAATCTAAGATATATTTTATAGGTTATGTACCGGAGTCGATTGCCGCGTGTTGTGTTCCGGGAATTCGTGTGCACCGCCTTTGGTTGGGTGTCTGTTATTGGGTACGTTAACAAACTATACAAATGTCGTTTAGTTGTTTATGATGAAAATTTCAGTTATCCCTGTCATAAAGACATGCTTGATGAAAATAAACTTCTCTGAACATTACACTGAAATTGCAATTAAGCAATTTTTGTCCCAAATTCTAATTGCCCATTATTTTTTTCTTTTTAGGTATCTGCCGATAGTTTATGGAGGAAACAATTGGGGACTGAATATTTATAATTACTATTTACAATTGTGTATTTTAAATTAATAAATAAATGCAAATTAATTAAAGAGTATTTTCGTTTGTGTGAATGTTTTATTGTTAGACGTAAGGGTTAATGGGTGTTTTTGGTCATTGTTTCATTTCATTTAATTAATTATGGTAAAGAAATTCACTAGAATGGTGTGGATTCACGCGTAGGGGGATACTATGCCCGAATTTTCGATTTTGTGTAAATGAAATTTTAGCTTTAAGGAATTTTCTAGTTGGTCAGTACATGTGCTTCTTTTAACTAAAAATAAAGAAGAAGATATTGTTTGAGTGTCAATTGATTTAAAGACTAAATACGTCAAACGACTACTATTTGATTATTACTATAGGTTAAGAATATATTTTCATTAGAGTTGCTGTCGTTGAGTTTTAATTTACAAATTGAGATTTATTTCATAAGACATGGTCGCTTTAGAATTACAAGCTATTGTTTTCGCTGCTGGGCGCGGAACTCGATTGCCAGAACTTACAAGTGATCACCCAAAATGTCTTCTTCCTGTTGGACCTCTTCCCATGCTTTGGTATCCTCTTCACCTTTTACAAAACCATGGTTTCCAAGGTAAGCTACTTAGTATGCTTTCAATTAACTTTAATTAAGTTAATCTGATCTATTTTAAGATGCTATTGTTATTGTTTTGGAATCACAAAAATCGGAAATTCAACAATCGATTGAAAAGTCTCCCTTAAAAATAAAATTAGACTATGTAACAATACCTAACGATAAAGATTTCGGGACAGCAGACAGTTTAAGACATATTCACGATAAGTATTATATTTTCAATAATGTTGGTTTTTTTTAAATGTTTTAATATATAAAATACTTGTATTTTAGGATTAAAACAGATTTTATTGTATTATCATGTGATGTAATAACCAACGTTAGTCTGTTCCCTTTAATCAATAAGTTCCGACAACATAACGCTTCTGTCGTAGCACTACTATTTCCAGGTGGCTTGGAATCTGGTTATAAAGCACCGGGTCCGAGAAGCAAACACAAACCAGAACGTGATTTAATAGGAATTCATCCCGATTCGGACCGTCTTCTTTTTGTGGCTTCTACGAGCGATTTTGAGGAAACAATGAGTCTTCCAGGACATTTACTTAGAAAATATGATAAGATGAATATTTTCAGTCGATTGGTAGACTCTCATATATATGTAATGAAAAAATGGATTATAGATCTATTGAAAAAAGTAAATATTTGCATAATAATAATTGTTGATTATAAATTCAAAAAGGATATTTTAGAAAGATCAAATATCAACTATTAAAGGGGAATTGATTCCTTATATAGTTAAAAAACAAATGATGCGTTCCCAACAATTTGCCGGCAATATAGCTCCAGATGTCGGTATAAATATGAAACCTGAATCTGAAGTTGGATTAAACGTTAAAAAAGAAAATGAAATATTTGATGTAGTTACAGTATAGTCTACTTATAATTTCCTTTCTAAATATATATTATTTGTAGTGTATAGGGATGACATATCTGGAGAGGCAAATAATTAATTCATCTCTATTCAATGATTCTAGATCGAAAGATACATATAATAGTGATACAATTAGATGTTATGCTATAAACATACCGAAAAATTATTTTGGAATGCGTACAAATACAACTTTGGGATATTTCTTTATCAATCAAAAGGTATTATATATTAATAATAATATATAATATTATTTGCTAATAGTTAATTATATTTATTTTAGATTCTTACAATTTGGAAAGAGATAGTTGGATCTAATACTATTCCGTTAGTATCATCTAATGCAATAATAAATTGTACTCAATTGAAAGATATAGCTGCTGCCGATAATGCTACTTTATCTGAAAAGACATCACTTCTTTTAAGTACATTTAGTTCCTATTGTACAATTAATCCAAAGGTTAAAGTATCCAACAGCATAATTATGAGTAATGCTGTTATTGAAGAATGGTAGGCATTAAAATAATAAATCGTTTACATATAAGATAATTACTAATATTACATTTTTTTATTATTTTTAATAGCTGTACAATAGAAAATTCAATTATTTGCAATCGGGCAGTTATTAAAAAGGGCTCTAAATTGAAAAATTGTTTAATTGGACCAAACTATGTGGTTGAGGAAGGTACTGATAAAGAAATGCTTCATTTAACTAATGTTGATGAATTTATGGAAGTCGAGTAAAATATAAAAAATATATATTTTCTCTTATAATGTTACAATTGTATTTGAAACAAGAATATATATGGACATTAATAAATTTTTGATTGTTTTTATAGTTGATTTGTTTTCTTTTTGATAATTATTATGTCAAAGTTTATTGGTTATTGGAAATTGATAGATTATAAAAATATATTATGTTATTTATATAACTTCTAAAGATTTTGCGCATTTGTCAACTTGTATGCGAGATTATTCTTTTAGAGACTACGGATTCGGATCTGTTCCGAACAGCTGATTTTGTTTTGAAGAAAATGATTTTGGCAGCTAACCTGATAAAAGATTTCGCCCGCAGATATTGTACTCGCGGTTTTAAATCGAAAAATGTGCAAGAAATTGTGAAAATTGTTGATCCACATTCAAATATTAAAGTGAAATGTGGATGTAATGTTGAAATAAGACCCTATGACTTGCTAGATTGCCCTGATGCGAACACGTTACGGGCGACATTATCAACATGCACAGAAAGTAAAGATGACAAAATATCGGTGAAAGTATTTGAAAATGATGTTGTGATTTCAAATAAAAATAAAAACCATAGCGATGCTAATTCGATGTTTACTTTGGAAGTACCAGTAAAATCAAATTTGAGCATAGAATGCTTGCAAGACGTAAGCGTTTCTGATATGTACAGTGATCGGTTGAAAGTGTCAGCGGAACAAAATATAACAACGAGAAATTTACGAAGTACTACCATTGATTTAATGTCGAAAAAGGGCAACATAAATTGTAATGCTATGACTTTAGCACATAAAATTGATGTGTTTGCTAAGCATGGAGTGAGTAAATTATAATATGGACAATAACAAGTGAAATAATAATTATTTTCATTTATGAATTTCTTTAATTAGGATATATTATTTGAGAAGTTGCAAGGTGACTTGATGCATTGTAAAACAGAAAAAGGTACCATTGCCACCGATTCATGCTATGTGGAATCGTCTAAATTTGTTACAGAAACTGGAGAATTGAAATTAAAAAATGTGCACAAAAAATGCGAAGTATACGTTTTAAAAAAAGGTCAAGTCGATCTAAGTAAGTTGGATATTTTTAAATTATTTATTTTTATTGCTTTATCTAACAATTTAAATTTTTTTTGATTCCAGCTGGATTTCATGGAAATCTATACATGAAAACTAATGGTGCCATTCTTAAACTGCATTTCTCTGAAATTGAAGGTGACAATATTATTATTGCAAATGATTGTAAAATTGCAATGATCTATGTATCAGAATTAATAGAAAGAAGTTGCTTTTTAGAAATACATGCTAATAATATCACATTAGAAAAATCATTATCACATCTAGGGAATTGTATTGAGAAAAATAATTATTTTAAATTGGGTCGAGAGGATTGCAGTAACAAACTTCTAATTTCCGTAAAAGGCAAACTGGAACTAGGAAAAATGTCTTGGGCAGATACAGTTAAATTAGCAATGGGTGCCAAAGATATTTAAAGGATACGTTCTAATACTTACATATATTAGATAAATTTATCGCTTTGAGGCAAATATTATAAAAAAAAGCATTTAATTATACTAATTCTTGCATTTGTTTGTAAATAGTTTTAAGCAATAATTGAAAGCAATTTTAATTCATAAGTAATTTTATTGAAAAATATTATATTATGTATTCTTCTGAATAGTGTTGAATAAAAAATAAAAACTAATTTATATTGTTTTATATTAAAAAATTATCATTTTCATATACATTTTTCTATTTAAAATTCAATTAATCTAAAAATCAAAATTAAAAAATAATTTATATGTAAAAGTCCTACACACATTGACTTTTTGAATTATTTTTCAATTTATTATTCTTTGTTTGACTAGTCAATATATAGTATTCGATTATTTTGATCGCCTTTTAATAGTTTGTCAATAGTAAAAGTTTAAACATTCCAATTAAAAGTTGTACTTAACTTATAAATAACAAAGTATTCAACTATAGAGGAAAGTTTCAAATAAAACCTTTTCCATCAATATTGCCTGTTTTCAATATGTAAACAGGCAGCATTCGTTAAAACATAAATTGAACTTTTTTTTAAAATAAAAATATGATTGAAGATATACCAATAATATCCATTAATGTGCGAATCTTAAAATTTTGGTCTTTTATATTGGTCCATAACTGGAGAAGATATATAAGTTTGATTCCTGCAACACTGTTCCATATATCTCAATTTTTGGATATGTACTATACAAATGAGGGAGTTGATGCCATCATAAGAAATACATACTTCCTAGTATTGTGGTTTAATACAATTCTTCGAGCAATAATTTTGATTGTTAATCGCAAAAAGTATGAATCCTTTATGGAAACCATCGAAATAATGTATATCGACATTCAAGTAATATATTTTTGTTTTGAAATTTATTTAAATTTACAAAAAATAAAAGTTAAAAAAAAAACTATTCACAGAAAAGCTGTGATCAAAAAATGATTAAAGTTTTGGATAAAGCAACAAAAGAAGCCCGTCATCTTTCTAGATTTAATCTTTTTCTAGGCGCTCTTGTAAGTTTTGGATTTGGTTTATATCCACTGTTTACGAGTTCAAGAGGTAAATTAATATATACTAAATGATAGTGTATTTAACACTGTAAAAAGCCATACAGAACATCCAAAATTTAATATACCATAATTAATTTTTATTTCAGTTTTACCTTTTGGGATGACCATACCTGGTATTAATAAATATGAGTCTCCTTATTATGAGATTTTGTACATTTTCCAAATGGTAATAACGCCAATGGGATGTTGTATGTACATTCCATTTACAAGTTTGATAGTGAATTTTATAATGTTTGGGATCGTATTAGAAACTGTTCTACAACATAGATTACGTAATCTAAAGGAACCTGGAGATACAGATAAAATTATTAAAGAGAAAATCATTTGGTGTTCTAAATATCATGAACAAATCATAATGTAGACAATTAACCAATATGAAATAGTATATATATTTTATTAATTTTGTTTTATTTTCCAGTTACGTAAAAGATATGAATGAATTGGTTACGTACATTTCTTTACTTGAATTTATAACATTTGGTGCCACGTTATGTGCTTTATTATTTTTATTGAATATTGTAAGTATTATATTAATTAAATTATCGTAAAAATTCTAATTAATTAGTGATAAAATCGGAATAAAATTTGCCCCACTATTAATTACACTCTCATACAATTTCGATTAATATATAAAACAATATGTATTAATTGAAACCATAGAACATAATTTTTCAGTGATTACAATATAAAAATATTCTTTATAATTATAGCTTAAGCCGTTATATTTATAAAGAATATTTTTATTTTGTTACAAATTGTATTTTTTTTTAAATTTTATTATGTTTCAAATGTTACAAAAACAACCTGTTTTTTTCCGTCAAATTATACTTACGTTAGAAGAGTACCATTATTTATTTGCAAAATTTTTAACCACTATTAGACTAATAATATATTGATAATGTATTAAGTAAAACAAAAAACAAAAATAATATACACAATGCAAATAAAAATATTAAATATTTTTTAGGCAAAAGTATTTGGTCAGATTTGTATTGTTTGCGCATATATTCTTATGATAATAACACAAATATTTGCTATATATTGGTACGCAAATGAATTATTTGTTCAAGTAAGAGTAATTTTAATCTTTCAAAATAAATACGAATTCAATATATACTTAGAGAATCTTTTTATTAGAGTTTAAACGTTGCTAAGGCAGCGTATGATACATCCTGGTTTGATTACAATCAATCAACGAAGAAAGCTTTACTTCTCATTACGGCCAGAGCACACAGACCTTTAGCGGTAAATGATATTGTTATATATTTTTCTACAAATATCAAATACGTTCTTTTGATTCAAGGTGATGGTTGGTAATATATATCCTATGACATTGGAAATGTTTCAGTCATTATTGAATGCCACATATTCATATTTTACAATATTACGCAGAATTTATGGATAATGATTTTAAACAATAATTAGTAAACTATAATTGGTATCATATTTCAAAAGTCAACTACCAGAATAAAACGGCAACAAATTCTATAACAGCATCTTTAAAAAATAAATAAATTCTCTAGATCATGTTATAGATCAATTATGAGTTAATAAAAAAAAATACAATATTTAAAATAATAAAAGAACATTTTAGAAATTTTAAATGGTATAAAGTCTATTATTACCTTTTAGATCATTGATCGGTATAAAGTCTATTATTACCTTTGTAAGTTTATTAAAGTAAAATATTGAAAAAAAATACAACACATTTTATTAATTAAAAGATAGATTTTATATTAGAGGAAATTAATACGAATTATACAGAATTAAGGTAGGTCTTGTTTTGTAGTAAATAAAATAATATATATACATATATATATATATTGTATATATACATATATAAATAGGTACGTAAATATTATAAATATGTATATACACATATATATATATTCGTATAATCAATTAGGAAATTTCATTTACATATTAAAAAATAAAATACAGTTAAAATGGAAATATTTTGATTTTCACTGTATGTGCTGTCACTTTTTAATAAATGAGTATGATTTAAGCGTTCACACACACAGTAAAAAAAGAAGCGCTCTAGTACCTCATACGGCTTTGTATAATATATATATATAATAATCGGTTTGGTTTTTTTATTTTTCCTTTTTTTTCTTCTTTGAAACTAAGTTTCATTATAAATAATATATTATATTAATTTTATAAAATATTTTTAGTTAGTAATTATAGTTACTATAATTACGGTATAATTTTCTTTTCTATATTTAATTCACGTTAACATATTTCTTTTCTTTTAATTATTTCTTTTTTCTTTTTCTTTTTTTGTTATGATTGTACTTTTGAAAATATATCTCATAGTTTGCACCCTAGACTATCCATTTGAATATGTTCTTTTTTTAAATTTTGTCTATATTTAATTATAATATTTTTTTAAACTCTTAAAATATTTTCCTCCTTATTTTCGCTCATTGTTTATTTTTCTAACGAATTTAATATCTAATAATTATTTTCAATATACGTTATATATTTTAAATATAATGTTTTATTAATTAATTGTATATAATTTGAATAAATCTTCTATGTACAAATTTGGTGGTAATCAATTTCGTATTTTTCGTCTTTTACTAACTTTATTATCATATTGTGGAGTAAACCGCTTCTATTTAAACTGATATTTAAAAAAATAATTTATCTAATTTTTTGGTGATACTGTTATTAGTTTATGAGGTGTAACTGGTGATATCTTTTTTTTTATACATGAAAAAAAAAATTAAAAATTAATTTCGAATTATTTTATTGAAGAAAAAAAAATTATACCCAAATCGATCGGCCGCCTAGAAATGAATCATCTTCTTCGATTAAACTATGGCTTTGTTGGTCGATATAAAGTAAAGTATCTTTACTGCACGAACTGCTTGTATTTCTTAACATAGACAGTGCATCACAGTCCTTCATTTTATAACTCGACGTAGTTGAGAATGAATGTCGCATATTAGCGCATGGAATGGAATTTTCGGCTCCTCCGCAGATCGTTGTGACGAAAGCCTCACGAAAGCATAAATCGTTTTGTGGTTCAACTGAGCTTATTTCACAATGGCCTTTCGTTGACCACAACGATGTTGGAAGAAAATCAGGTACTTCCATCTCGGGTTCCACTGGTCCGTTTTCGTGAACAACTTCAACGGCTTCATCTCCGTTCGACATTACATTAATTTCAATTTGCTGTGTTGCTTGTGGAATAAGGTCGTTTCGTTTTTGTGGAGATACATATGGTACGTCAACTGATGGTTGAATTTCGTTTTCTAATTTAACTGCATCGCAATCAGCAAACTCAAAACCTTCGATATCTACTAGTTCATTTTCATCTGTTTTCTCAATAAAAACGGCATCTTCAATTCTTTGTTCAATCGATTTTGTCTTAGTTATTTCATTGTTTTCGAAATTAGTATCACTACATATATTTAAATTTTCTTCACTTATATTGATAATTTTATCCTTGGAATCATTTAAACTTGTCGATATTGATGCAGCGGTTGGTACAGCACTTGCACCAATCGCAATGGGGACGGAAATCGGTGGTGCTGCTATGCGAGACACCCAATGATCTCCAGAAGTTGAACTAGTGCCCGAACATTCGGATGCATCGATTTTTCGCCGCTGATAAAATAAAATGTATGCTTCATTACTAACTATTTGTTCTTGAACTTGGTCTACCGGCACATGCGTTACTCGTTGATCATCAAATTTATACCATTGATGATCGTAGGGATTTTTACATGCCGCTGTGTAATGTCCCGTTTCTAATGTGTCACCCTGATGATAACATACTGCATAAAGATCGTATCGGTTGTCTTTTAATGTTTTCTCTTTATGCTTATTATAGTCGCGTACTTTACGCCAAGGACTGCCCATATTTCTATTTGTCACATCGTTATCGAGCGAATCACTTGATGTTGAGCCTCTCGCCAAATGTGGCGACATATCAAATGCATTCAATGGAAACTTAACCATTGTGGTTAATTTGGCCGCATCGGGACCCTTATCGTGCTGTTGTCGAAATCTTTTAAAATGTATTACTAATATATCAGGTAACGACCATAGGCCTAATGTTTTAACAACTGGGAGATATTGTTGGCAATTTGGGCAACGCCAAGCATCTTCAGCACTTAAGGTTTCTGCTTTCGTGTAATGTTCAAGGCATTGTTCTAAAGTTAGACACGGTTGATTGCTACTAGATTCCTGGTAAAATGTCTAAATTACTTGCTATTATAACATAGAGCTTATCAATTATTTTTACCTTTAATAATGAAACACTTTCATGCTCAACAATAGAATCACTTAAATCTGAAAAATATTTTTCGGGTTCTGACCACTCAAGCAAAAGTTTAACATGTGGCGGACCCGCATCTGATGATAGCACTGATAGTGCCATATCTATTATTTCAGTTAGAAGTGGATGTTCGACTTCTTCTAAGTAGGTGTCTGGATCAGCAGATGGATCTTGTAATCGAATTTGAAACATTTCATTTAATGGGGTTGAATAGGCGAAAACTTCTGGTTTCAAAACGCTAGCCATTTCTTTCAGCAACTTTTTCTGCAATTCCGTATAAGAACAGTCCCTATTTACTCTCAATGCAAATGGGGTGACTGAAATTAAACTTTTAATGATATGGATTCATCTCATACTACATTATTAAATATATATATATACCAAATCGATGAATGCTATTTTCCTCTTTATGCCGTTGAACGTTTCCTATCAGTAGTATTAGATCGGATGTGGATTCTTGTTGAATTTCGGGTACTTCGATGCAGTAAAGTGAATTGACACCGTCCAACGTTGCAATCGGTTGAGAGTCCCAGAAAACTCTCGAGAATCCGGATTCGTTTATATCAACTAAGACCATACGATTTACAGCTATTTTCGTATCTGCATGAAGTTGTTCACGCAAGGCGACAATAGGAGAACCAGAAGGTACAGTCAGTCCTAATTTTACCTGTCGCGGATGCTGTGTTATATAAAGTACGGTAACGAATATCGTTTGCTGTGGTAACTGAGGCAACTGCACAGATATACAATGAAATGGATCGAAAGTATTGCTTTGTTTGTGACATCTTGGGCATGTTAGAGACGATCGAAACTGTGCCTGAAATACAGCTTGCACAAATGAATTATTGCATCGAATGTAATTCGCTAATGTTTCGGCAGCAATTATTTCATCTGGACGTCCATAATTATTCTGAAATGAGGGAAAACACTAACTAAATTAATGTAATGCTAAGTCTAAACTTTGTTTCATTATATTTAAAAAATTAACTAAAGCATCGTATAAAATTGATTAAAAGTCAATAAATCAATTTCATTCTGAAATAATTACCTTTATTGTCTTATAACGACGTTTTGTTGCTGTATTTAAATCCTCATGGACTTTGTCGAGCAACCAAAATAAAAACTCTTGAGCATCGTGCTGCGTTGAACTATGAAATTGCGAACCATATCGATCGACTACAGCCTTTTTTAATAAATGAAAGTCATATTAATTACTTGCAAATAAATAAAATGGAATAATAGAGAATACCTTAAAACTTGTACTGTGATCAGATTCATTTTTACAAGTCCATAATGCTTTTAGGACGTTAGCCAATTGTTCAGTCAATTCTCCCTTTGTACCAAATTTTTTTGAATTTAATTTATTGCGACGTTTTAAATCAACCTGTTTTTCAAAATATCAATTATTATTTTAAACGACATATGCAAAAATTAAGAGTTTGTCTTTTTAAATAATATATTTAAAATGAATGATTTATAAATTTATTTTTGGAAATTTATGTTTTAAAATTAAATTATTCCATGTATTTTTCATTCATAAAAATATTTTTTTTATTAAAAATAAAAATTAAATAATTTGCAAATTTTTGTAAATATTTTTTTTAAATTTTCCACAGAACTTTTTAAAATTTTATTAGAACCGTTTACTAATTGAGAGAATTATTAATCATTATAAAGTGATTAAATGACTCACGATAATTTTTTCAGTTTTATTTCTTTAAAAGAAAAGTTAAACAAACAAAATCATGCATAGTGATAACCATTATCAAAATCTAAATATCATAAATATATATTTACTTTATATTGATCAAGTACAAAGTATTCTGCTAATATATCTGTGTGGCTTAGGCACTGTAGTACTGCATTCATAAAACAGGTGTTTCCATGATTTTTCAGACCTGTAACTCCCGGTGTTTGATCAGGTGGCCATTGGTAACCTCCCAATGGTGGTACTCGATCTGAGTTATTTGTATTCGCTGATTGTTTCGCCTAAAAATAGCCATCGAAATATCTTTTATTAAATCTCACATTTTGATAATTAATTAGTTAGTGATAAGGACCAAGCTCTTTTTAAATTAATTTCATTATTTCTTCTGGCTATTTTTTCTCTGATATTTATTTTTAATATTTTTGCTATACTTTTATGAAAAATTATAAATAACAATAAAAAACAGTTCTATTCATTCATTACATTCATAATCGTAATTTATACAATATGCAAATTTTATATAATCGCAAAGGAGGGTGTTACATAAATTCTCTTTTTAAAGAGCCCGGTGACCAATCGAACATATTCACTTGCTTATCTGAATTGACTTTTTGCTTTTTGTGGTTTATTTTATACAATACAATGATAATTCGCTTTATTATTATGTTTGCATACACATTCACTGATCAAACATTACTAAGTTAAGCCATGTTGTTTGTGTGAACGAATGAATGAATATAGAAGTAAATATTTCGCCTGTTTAGTGTATGACATCAAAATAAAATAAAAAATAAACTCCAATAGTGATAGTAAAACATTTCATTGATATTAACTATCTGTCATAGTGAATCATGGGAATTAGAAATATGTCCTCAAGGTAAAATTAATTCAAATCAATTGGTCGCGCACATTCCTCTACACTTTTGTAACAATTCTATGCCATTTATTAGTAAAGTTCTATTAGCAGTAACGTAATACAGATTCAATTTGCACACGATAAATTAATGTAGCAGTCGCGAAGCGAACATATTATTTTAATATTTACTACATTAACACCACTTGTCGATTAAAAAATCACTTACTCCAAAACTAACCGATGTCACGTGTTGTGCAATCCTTGATAAAAATTTACGGAAGGATGATCTTCGCAGAACACGATTCGCTGTTAAAGCAATATTTTCACCGCAAAATCGATGGTTTTGATGTGATTTTGGCGATGAGTTTTCACCATTTATTTCCAATGTATTGGTTTGTGGCTCGTATGTTTGATTACATGTTTCTATTCCCCTACCATTAGGATTTCGATTCACAGCGCATTCATCTTTATTTGTTTTAAATTTTCGCGACCATCGAAAAGGATTTCTTGGCAATGAAAACGCACGGCGTACTCTTTTTGCCTTGTTTCTCTCATTTAATTCTATCGTTTCATCTGTCATATTTATTTCGATTCACTGCACAGCCGGATATTTCGACGATGCTCCCAAACCGAATGATCCCGATATTTCTATGTCGAACAATAATAACAGTTACAAATTAAGAATCTGTGCAAAATTTCCACTATGAAATTATAGTTAACGTACTAATTAGGTCCAATTTGTAGAAAACACTCACACAACAGTCTACAGCGATAATAAAACTACTTGTCAAACCTGCGCCATATTGTTGTTATGTGTTTTAATGCATAAGTCTGAACATGGTCTCGATTTATGCATTGTATGATAACAGAGGCCGTTTTGAATAAGAATAACATTGATTCGAATCATTTTTATACCTCATATTTTATTACCCAACAATCTATTAGCATTTTCAATTTTTGATGCCAATTAATTCATAATAATTTTTCTTAAATTTTAGAATAAACCAATTTAAAATAAATTGTTTTTAAATATATTATTTAGATATTCTATTAGTTTAATTGCATTTCCACTTGTTCAAATGGTGTGCAAAATTTATTAGAAAGCTAATTATACTTGAAATATTAAGTATGAACAAAAAAAGACAGTGTTGCCCATAACCATTCCGACTGGTGATGAGAAAAGTATTGTTTAACTTGAAAATTTGAACAGATTGTTTGCAATCGCAATCTTTATTTTAATCTGTTGCGATGGTGATTGTACGAACGAATGAGTTAAATTGAAAAGATCAAATCTCGCCGTAACAATAAAATCTCACATACGAAACAGAGAAGGAAATCGGGTTGCGAGTCAAATATATACAATCAGTTTACGTTTATTTTATTGATAAATTTAATTATTAGAATGCGTAATTCGAATTTCTATTAATATTTTTTAGAATTTTCATATACAAAAGCTATTATATCATCTGGATTTTTTAAGATTTTTTTCTATAACATTTTAATATATTTTGCAAAAACCGCAATTTTAACATTTTTAAAATCATTAAAAATGCGGTAAAAATTTTTAAGATTTTTAAAATCATTAAAAAAATTACTTCCCGGACACCCCAATACAGACAGACAGACATTTGAACTGTGCTACAGACAAACAGACGGTGCAGCAAAATAATGCAGTTTAGTGCACCCTGTCAGTTACTTCCGCATTTAATATATTTTGCAAAAACCGCATTTTTAACATTTTTAAAATTACACAAAAACTAAGAAACAAAAACCAAATTACTTCCCGGACAACCCAATACAGACAGACAGACATTTGAACTGTGCTACAGACAAACAGACGGTGCAGCAAAATAATGCAGTTTAGTGCACCCTGCCGGTTACTTCCGCATCTAATTTATGTTGCAAAAACCGCATTTTTAACATTTTTAAAATTACACAAAAACTAAGAAACAAAAACCAAATTACTTCCCGGACAACCCAATACAGACAGACAGACATTTGAACTGTGCTACAGACTAACAGACGGCGCAGCAAAATAGTGCAGTTCCCGGACAACCCAATACAGACAGACAGACATTTGAACTGTGCTACAGACTAACAGACGGTGCAGCAAAATAATGCAGTTTAGTGCACCCTGCCGGTTACTTCTGCATTTAATATATTTTGCAAAAACCGCATTTTTAACATTTTTAAAATTACTTCCCGAACAACCCAATACAGACAGACAGACATTTGAACTGTTGGGACAACCCAATACAGACAGACAGACATTTGAACTATAAGCCTAAAGGGGGGATTAGTGTAACCAAGATAGATATGGACAAGTCAGGAATTTCCTGGGCTACAAGATGGTACTACTCCCAAGAAGCTATGACTAAGGAAGGGTAGGATTTGAGGAGTCAAACTCTTTCAACCTAAAATTACAACAAAAACAACCTCAAACAAGGATAAAACCTATCTTTTCACTGAGACAGGGAAGCAGTCATCTGAGGATTATGTTTCTGGTACTAAAACGACCGCACACGACTGGCGCAGGCTTAGAAGTAAACCCGAACTCAATCCGACGCTTATGAGCCGAGCTAGACAAAAAGATACGTTGTGCACTGCTTGACTCTTTGCATTAGATGTAGACTTTGTGGAAAAAACTACCACTTAAACAGCCATATCTATGCAACTAAACATCCTATCAATAAAATAGGACCATGGACAAGTTGCTGCAGATGTGCCGGAGTAGGCTGTGGTAACAACTCCTCACTCACGCAAATATAACGCACACAAGGTGAATTTGGACACTTGCATGCACCTATATTCATGTAATTTTTCAAATACATAGTGCAGCAAATTTTCGCGGAAATTTCTCTACACTCACTAATACTATGTCAATATGATCGAAAGATGTTCATGCTAGCTTGGAAAAGTGTTGGCTACATTTCATGACATATCTAAGATGGATGTGTTGTTGCTGAGCTTGACAAAGTATGGGTGAACGTTTGTATGGTTGTCAATTTTCTAAAATATTTAATGCAAATATTAGTATGTGATTATAGTAAATATTATATTGTACCTGTATGTGTGATGGCAATATAATGTCCTTGGTATAGGGAGGTGAGGAAATTGCAGGATTACAAGTTAGTAGTATAAGTATTCACTTCCCAATGTTAATACACATGCTAGAGCAATTCTTGTACAAAAATGCTGAAAAATTGCGTAAAAATGGCTAGCACATGGTAAAAATCCGACAAAATGGCTAGCACATGGAAAAATTCAAAAAAACGGCTAGCACGTGGAAAAATCAGACAAAACCAGCACAAATCCGGCTTTGCGGTAGCGTCAAAGTTGAAGTCAGCGACAAAGTCAGGACCCTGGACGACTTCAAATTTGCGGTCGAGCCTTGAAGTCTGCGTCAAAGATGCAGTCGGCGTCAAAGCTCATCCTGAAAATGTCAAGCCAACAGAACTTTTGTTCTAGAAGCCTAAAGGGGGGATTAGGGTAACCAAGATAGGTATGGACAAGTCAGGAATTTCCGGGGCTACAAGATGGTACTACTCCCAAGAAGCTACGACTATGGAAGGGTAGGATTTGAGGGGTCAAACTCTTTCAACATAAAATTACAACAAGCATTTAAACTGTGCTACAGACTAACAGACGGTGCAGCAAAATAGTGCAGTTCCCGGACAACCCAATACAGACAGACAGACATTTGAACTGTGCTACAGACAAACAGACGGTGCAGCAAAATAATGCAGTTTAGTGCACCCTGCCGGTTACTTCCGCATTTAATATATTTTGCAAAAACCGCATTTTTAACATTTTTAAATTACCCAAAAACAAATTACTTCCCAGACAACCCAATACAGACAGACAGACATTTGAACTGTGCTACAGACAAACAGACGGTGCAGCAAAATAATGCAGTTTAGTGCATCCTGCCGGTTACTTCCGCATTTAATATATTTTGCAAAAACCGCATTTTTAACATTTTTAAATTACACAAAAACAAATTTCTTCCCGGACAACCCAATACAGACAGACAGACATTTGAACTGTGCTACAGACAAACAGACGGTACAGCAAAATAATGCAGTTTAGTGCACCCTGCCGGTTACTTCCGCATAATATATTTTGCAAAAACCGCATTTTTAACATTTTTAAATTACCCAAAAACAAATTACTTCCCGGACAACCCAATACAGACAGACAGACATTTGAACTATGCTACAGACAAACAGACGGTGCAGCAAAATAATGCAGTTTAGTGAACCCTGCCGGTTACTTCCGCATTTAATTAACATTTTTTTTACATTTTTTTACTGTAAAAAAAATTGTAATTAAATGCGGAAGTAATTTTTTCCTTTAATAATAAAAAAAGGTTACATTTAAAACCGCATTTTTAACATTTTTAAATTACACAAAAACAAATTACTTCCCGGACAGCCCAATACAGACAGACAGACATTTGAACTATGCTACAGACAAACAGACGGTGCAGCAAAATAATGCAGTTTAGTGCACCCTGTCAGTTACTTCCGCATTTAATATATTTTGCAAAAACCGCATTTTTAACATTTTTAAAATTACACAAAAACTAAGAAACAAAAACCAAATTACTTCCCGGACAACCCAATACAGACAGACAGACATTTGAACTGTGCTACAGACAAACAGACGGTGCAGCAAAATAATGCAGTTTAGTGCACCCTGTCGGTTACTTCCGCATCTAATTTATTTTGCAAAAACCGCATTTTTAACATTTTTAAAATTACACAAAAACTAAGAAACAAAAACCAAATTACTTCCCGGACAACCCAATACAGACAGACAGACATTTGAACTGTGCTACAGACTAACAGACGGCGCAGCAAAATAGTGCAGTTCCCGGACAACCCAATACAGACAGACAGACATTTGAACTGTGCTACAGACTAACAGACGGTGCAGCAAAATAGTGCAGTTCCCGGACAACCCAATACAGACAGACAGACATTTGAACTGTGCTACAGACTAACAGACGGTGCAGTAAAATAATGCAGTTTAGTGCACCCTGCCGGTTACTTCTGCATTTAATATATTTTGCAAAAACCGCATTTTTAACATTTTTAAAATTACACAAAATCTAAGAAAAAAAACGAAATTACTTCCCGAACAACCCAATACAGACAGACAGACATTTGAACTGTTGGGACAACCCAATACGGACAGACAGCCATTTGAACTATAAGCCTAAAGGGGGGATTAGTGTAACCAAGATAGATATGGACAAGTCAGGAATTTCCTGGGCTACAAGATGGTACTACTCCCAAGAAGCTATGACTAAGGAAGGGTAGGATTTGAGGAGTCAAACTCTTTCAACCTAAAATTACAACAAAAACAACCTCAAACAAGGATAAAACCTATCTTTTCACTGAGACAGGGAAGCAGTCATCTGAGGATTATGTTTCTGGTACTAAAACGACCGCACACGACTGGCGCAGGTTTAGAAGTAAACCCGAACTCAATCCGACGCTTATGAGCCGAGCTAGACAAAAAGATACGTTGTGCACTGCTTGACTCTTTGCATTAGATGTAGACTTTGTGGAAAAAACTACCACTTAAACAGCCATATCTATGCAACTAAACATCCTATCAATAAAATAGGACCATGGACAAGTTGCTGCAGATGTGCCGGAGTAGGCTGTGGTAACAACTCCTCACTCACACAAATATAACGCACACAAGGTGAATTTGGACACTTGCATGCACCTATATTCATGTAATTTTTCAAATACATAGTGCAGCAAATTTTCGCGGAAATTTCTCTACACTCACTAATACTATGTCAATATGGTCGAAAGATGTTCATGCTAGCTTGGAAAAGTGTTGGCTACATTTCATGACATATCTAAGATGGATGTGTTGTTGCTGAGCTTGACAAAGTATGGGTGAACGTTTGTATGGTTGTCAATTTTCTAAAATATTTAATGCAAATATTAGTATGTGATTATAGTAAATATTATATTGTACCTGTATGTGTGATGGCAATATAATGTCCTTGGTATAGGGGGGTGAGGAAATTGCAGGATTACAAGTTAGTAGTATAAGTATTCACTTCCCAATGTTAATACACATGCTAGAGCAATTCTTGTACAAAAATGCTGAAAAATTGTGTAAAAATGGCTAGCACATGGTAAAAATCCGACAAAATGGCTAGCACATGGAAAAATTCAAAAAAACGGCTAGCACGTGGAAAAATCAGACAAAATGGAAAAATCAGACAAAACCAGCACAAATCCGGCTTTGCGGTAGCGTCAAAGTTGAAGTCAGCGTCAAAGTCAGGACCCTGGACGACTTCAAATTTGCGGTCGAGCCTTGAAGTCTGCGTCAAAGATGCAGTCGGCGTCAAAGCTCATCCTGAAAATGTCAAGCCAACAGAACTTTTGTTCTAGAAGCCTAAAGGGGGGATTAGGGTAACCAAGATAGGTATGGACAAGTCAGGAATTTCCGGGGCTACAAGATGGTACTACTCCCAAGAAGCTACGACTATGGAAGGGTAGGATTTGAGGGGTCAAACTCTTTCAACATAAAATTACAACAAGCATTTAAACTGTGCTACAGACTAACAGACGGTGCAGCAAAATAGTGCAGTTCCCGGACAACCCAATACAGACAGACAGACATTTGAACTGTGCTACAGACAAACAGACGGTGCAGCAAAATAATGCAGTTTAGTGCACCCTGCCGGTGACTTCCGCATTTAATATATTTTGCAAAAACCGCATTTTTAACATTTTTAAATTACCCAAAAACAAATTACTTCCCGGACAACCCAATACAGACAGACAGACATTTGAACTGTGCTACAGACAAACAGACGGTGCAGCAAAATAATGCAGTTTAGTGCATCCTGCCGGTTACTTCCGCATTTAATATATTTTGCAAAAACCGCATTTTTAACATTTTTAAATTACACAAAAACAAATTTCTTCCCGGACAACCCAATACAGACAGACAGACATTTGAACTGTGCTACAGACAAACAGACGGTACAGCAAAATAATGCAGTTTAGTGCACCCTGCCGGTTACTTCCGCATAATATATTTTGCAAAAACCGCATTTTTAACTCCCAAGAAGCTACGACTATGGAAGGGTAGGATTTGAGGGGTCAAACTCTTTCAACATAAAATTACAACAAGCATTTGAACTGTGCTACAGACTAACAGACGGTGCAGCAAAATAGTGCAGTTCCCGGACAACCCAATACAGACAGACAGACATTTGAACTGTGCTACAGACAAACAGACGGTGCAGCAAAATAATGCAGTTTAGTGCACCCTGCCGGTTACTTCCGCATTTAATATATTTTGCAAAAACCGAATTTTTAACATTTTTAAATTACCCAAAAACAAATTACTTCCCGGACAACCCAATACAGACAGACAGACATTTGAACTGTGCTACAGACAAACAGACGGTGCAGCAAAATAATGCAGTTTAGTGCATCCTGCCGGTTACTTCCGCATTTAATATATTTTGCAAAAACCGCATTTTTAACATTTGTAAATTACACAAAAACAAATTTCTTCCCGGACAACCAAATACAGACAGACAGACATTTGAACTGTGCTACAGACAAATAGACGGTACAGCAAAATAATGCAGTTTAGTGCACCCTGCCGGTTACTTCCGCATAATATATTTTGCATAAACCGCATTTTTAACATTTTTAAATTACACAAAAACAAATTTCTTCCCGGACAACCCAATACAGACAGACAGACATTTGAACTGTGCTACAGACAAACAGACGGTGCAGCAAAATAATGCAGTTTAGTGAACCCTGCCGGTTACTTCCGCATTTAATTAACATTTTTTTTACATTTTTTTACTGTAAAAAAAATTGTAATTAAATGCGGAAGTAATTTCTTCCTTTAATAATAAAAAAAGGTTACATTTAAAACCGCATTTTTAACATTTTTAAATTACACAAAAACAAATTACTTCCCGGACAGCCCAATACAGACAGACAGACATTTGAACTATGCTACAGACAAACAGACGGTGCAGCAAAATAATGCAGTTTAGTGCACCCTGTCAGTTACTTCCGCATTTAATATATTTTGCAAAAACCGCATTTTTAACATTTTTAAAATTACACAAAAACTAAGAAACAAAAACCAAATTACTTCCCGGACAACCCAATACAGACAGACAGACATTTGAACTGTGCTACAGACAAACAAACGGTGCAGCAAAATAATGCAGTTTAGTGCACCCTGCCGGTTACTTCCGCATCTAATTTATTTTGCAAAAACCGCATTTTTAACATTTTTAAAATTACACAAAAACTAAGAAACAAAAACCAAATTACTTCCCGGACAACCCAATACAGACAGACAGACATTTGAACTGTGCTACAGACTAACAGACGGCGCAGCAAAATAGTGCAGTTCCCGGACAACCCAATACAGACAGACAGACATTTGAACTGTGCTACAGACAAACAGACGGTGCAGCAAAATAATGCAGTTTAGTGCATCCTGCCGGTTACTTCCGCATTTAATATATTTTGCAAAAACCGCATTTTTAACATTTTTAAATTACACAAAAACAAATTTCTTCCCGGACAACCCAATACAGACAGACAGACATTTGAACTGTGCTACAGACAAACAGACGGTACAGCAAAATAATGCAGTTTAGTGCACCCTGCCGGTTACTTCCGCATAATATATTTTGCAAAAACCGCATTTTTAACTCCCAAGAAGCTACGACTATGGAAGGGTAGGATTTGAGGGGTCAAACTCTTTCAACATAAAATTACAACAAGCATTTGAACTGTGCTACAGACTAACAGACGGTGCAGCAAAATAGTGCAGTTCCCGGACAACCCAATACAGACAGACAGACATTTGAACTGTGCTACAGACAAACAGACGGTGCAGCAAAATAATGCAGTTTAGTGCACCCTGCCGGTTACTTCCGCATTTAATATATTTTGCAAAAACCGAATTTTTAACATTTTTAAATTACCCAAAAACAAATTACTTCCCGGACAACCCAATACAGACAGACAGACATTTGAACTGTGCTACAGACAAACAGACGGTGCAGCAAAATAATGCAGTTTAGTGCATCCTGCCGGTTACTTCCGCATTTAATATATTTTGCAAAAACCGCATTTTTAACATTTGTAAATTACACAAAAACAAATTTCTTCCCGGACAACCAAATACAGACAGACAGACATTTGAACTGTGCTACAGACAAACAGACGGTACAGCAAAAAAATGCAGTTTAGTGCACCCTGCCGGTTACTTCCGCATAATATATTTTGCATAAACCGCATTTTTAACATTTTTAAATTACACAAAAACAAATTTCTTCCCGGACAACCCAATACAGACAGACAGACATTTGAACTGTGCTACAGACAAACAGACGGTGCAGCAAAATAATGCAGTTTAGTGAACCCTGCCGGTTACTTCCGCATTTAATTAACATTTTTTTTACATTTTTTTACTGTAAAAAAAATTGTAATTAAATGCGGAAGTAATTTCTTCCTTTAATAATAAAAAAAGGTTACATTTAAAACCGCATTTTTAACATTTTTAAATTACACAAAAACAAATTACTTCCCGGACAGCCCAATACAGACAGACAGACATTTGAACTATGCTACAGACAAACAGACGGTGCAGCAAAATAATGCAGTTTAGTGCACCCTGTCAGTTACTTCCGCATTTAATATATTTTGCAAAAACCGCATTTTTAACATTTTTAAAATTACACAAAAACTAAGAAACAAAAACCAAATTACTTCCCGGACAACCCAATACAGACAGACAGACATTTGAACTGTGCTACAGACAAACAAACGGTGCAGCAAAATAATGCAGTTTAGTGCACCCTGCCGGTTACTTCCGCATCTAATTTATTTTGCAAAAACCGCATTTTTAACATTTTTAAAATTACACAAAAACTAAGAAACAAAAACCAAATTACTTCCCGGACAACCCAATACAGACAGACAGACATTTGAACTGTGCTACAGACTAACAGACGGCGCAGCAAAATAGTGCAGTTCCCGGACAACCCAATACAGACAGACAGACATTTGAACTGTGCTACAAACTAACAGACGGTGCAGCAAAATAGTGCAGTTCCCGGACAACCCAATACAGACAGACAGACATTTGAACTGTGCTACAGACTAACAGACGGTGCAGTAAAATAATGCAGTTTAGTGCACCCTGCCGGTTACTTCTGCATTTAATATATTTTGCAAAAACCGCATTTTTAACATTTTTAAAATTACACAAAATCTAAGAAAAAAAACGAAATTACTTCCCGAACAACCCAATACAGACAGACAGACATTTGAACTGTTGGGACAACCCAATACAGACAAACAGACATTTGAACTATAAGCCTAAAGGGGGGATTAGTGTAACCAAGATAGATATGGACAAGTCAGGAATTTCCTGGGCTACAAGATGGTACTACTCCCAAGAAGCTATGACTAAGGAAGGGTAGGATTTGAGGAGTCAAACTCTTTCAACCTAAAATTACAACAAAAACAACCTCAAACAAGGATAAAACCTATCTTTTCACTGAGACAGGGAAGCAGTCATCTGAGGATTATGTTTCTGGTACTAAAACGACCGCACACGACTGGCGCAGGTTTAGAAGTAAACCCGAACTCAATCCGACGCTTATGAGCCGAGCTAGACAAAAAGATACGTTGTGCACTGCTTGACTCTTTGCATTAGATGTAGACTTTGTGGAAAAAACTACCACTTAAACAGCCATATCTATGCAACTAAACATCCTATCAATAAAATAGGACCATGGACAAGTTGCTGCAGATGTGCCGGAGTAGGCTGTGGTAACAACTCCTCACTCACACAAATATAACGCACACAAGGTGAATTTGGACACTTGCATGCACCTATATTCATGTAATTTTTCAAATACATAGTGCAGCAAATTTTCGCGGAAATTTTTCTACACTCACTAATACTATGTCAATATGGTCGAAAGATGTTCATGCTAGCTTGGAAAAGTGTTGGCTACATTTCATGACATATCTAAGATGGATGTGTTGTTGCTGAGCTTGACAAAGTATGGGTGAACGTTTGTATGGTTGTCAATTTTCTAAAATATTTAATGCAAATATTAGTATGTGATTATAGTAAATATTATATTGTACCTGTATGTGTGATGGCAATATAATGTCCTTGGTATAGGGGGGTGAGGAAATTGCAGGATTACAAGTTAGTAGTATAAGTATTCACTTCCCAATGTTAATACACATGCTAGAGCAATTCTTGTACAAAAATGCTGAAAAATTGTGTAAAAATGGCTAGCACATGGTAAAAATCCGACAAAATGGCTAGCACATGGAAAAATTCAAAAAAACGGCTAGCACGTGGAAAAATCAGACAAAATGGAAAAATCAGACAAAACCAGCACAAATCCGGCTTTGCGGTAGCGTCAAAGTTGAAGTCAGCGTCAAAGTCAGGACCCTGGACGACTTCAAATTTGCGGTCGAGCCTTGAAGTCTGCGTCAAAGATGCAGTCGGCGTCAAAGCTCATCCTGAAAATGTCAAGCCAACAGAACTTTTGTTCTAGAAGCCTAAAGGGGGGATTAGGGTAACCAAGATAGGTATGGACAAGTCAGGAATTTCCGGGGCTACAAGATGGTACTACTCCCAAGAAGCTATGACTAAGGAAGGGTAGGATTTGAGGAGTCAAACTCTTTCAACCTAAAATTACAACAAAAACAACCTCAAACAAGGATAAAACCTATCTTTTCACTGAGACAGGGAAGCAGTCATCTGAGGATTATCTTTCTGGTACTAAAACGACCGCACACGACTGGCGCAGGTTTAGAAGTAAACCCGAACTCAATCCGACGCTTATGAGCCGAGCTAGACAAAAAGATACGTTGTGCACTGCTTGACTCTTTGCATTAGATGTAGACTTTGTGGAAAAAACTACCACTTAAACAGCCATATCTATACAACTAAACATCCTATCAATAAAATAGGACCATGGACAAGTTGCTGCAGATGTGCCGGAGTAGGCTGTGGTAACAACTCCTCACTCACACAAATATAACGCACACAAGGTGAATTTGGACACTTGCATGCACCTATATTCATGTAATTTTTCAAATACATAGTGCAGCAAATTTTCGCGGAAATTTCTCTACACTCACTAATACTATGTCAATATGGTCGAAAGATGTTCATGCTAGCTTGGAAAAGTGTTGGCTACATTTCATGACATATCTAAGATGGATGTGTTGTTGCTGAGCTTGACAAAGTATGGGTGAACGTTTGTATGTTCTAGAAGCCTAAAGGGGGGATTAGGGTAACCAAGATAGGTATGGACAAGTCAGGAATTTCCGGGGCTACAAGATGGTACTACTCCCAAGAAGCTACGACTATGGAAGGGTAGGATTTGAGGGGTCAAACTCTTTCAACATAAAATTACAACAAGCATTTAAACTGTGCTACAGACTAACAGACGGTGCAGCAAAATAGTGCAGTTCCCGGACAACCCAATACAGACAGACAGACATTTGAACTGTGCTACAGACAAACAGACGGTGCAGCAAAATAATGCAGTTTAGTGCACCCTGCCGGTTACTTCCGCATTTAATATATTTTGCAAAAACCGCATTTTTAACATTTTTAAATTACCCAAAAACAAATTACTTCCCAGACAACCCAATACAGACAGACAGACATTTGAACTGTGCTACAGACAAACAGACGGTGCAGCAAAATAATGCAGTTTAGTGCATCCTGCCGGTTACTTCCGCATTTAATATATTTTGCAAAAACCGCATTTTTAACATTTTTAAATTACACAAAAACAAATTTCTTCCCGGACAACCCAATACAGACAGACAGACATTTGAACTGTGCTACAGACAAACAGACGGTACAGCAAAATAATGCAGTTTAGTGCACCCTGCCGGTTACTTCCGCATAATATATTTTGCAAAAACCGCATTTTTAACATTTTTAAATTACCCAAAAACAAATTACTTCCCGGACAACCCAATACAGACAGACAGACATTTGAACTATGCTACAGACAAACAGACGGTGCAGCAAAATAATGCAGTTTAGTGAACCCTGCCGGTTACTTCCGCATTTAATTAACATTTTTTTTACATTTTTTTACTGTAAAAAAAATTGTAATTAAATGCGGAAGTAATTTTTTCCTTTAATAATAAAAAAAGGTTACATTTAAAACCGCATTTTTAACATTTTTAAATTACACAAAAACAAATTACTTCCCGGACAGCCCAATACAGACAGACAGACATTTGAACTATGCTACAGACAAACAGACGGTGCAGCAAAATAATGCAGTTTAGTGCACCCTGTCAGTTACTTCCGCATTTAATATATTTTGCAAAAACCGCATTTTTAACATTTTTAAAATTACACAAAAACTAAGAAACAAAAACCAAATTACTTCCCGGACAACCCAATACAGACAGACAGACATTTGAACTGTGCTACAGACAAACAGACGGTGCAGCAAAATAATGCAGTTTAGTGCACCCTGTCGGTTACTTCCGCATCTAATTTATTTTGCAAAAACCGCATTTTTAACATTTTTAAAATTACACAAAAACTAAGAAACAAAAACCAAATTACTTCCCGGACAACCCAATACAGACAGACAGACATTTGAACTGTGCTACAGACTAACAGACGGCGCAGCAAAATAGTGCAGTTCCCGGACAACCCAATACAGACAGACAGACATTTGAACTGTGCTACAGACTAACAGACGGTGCAGCAAAATAGTGCAGTTCCCGGACAACCCAATACAGACAGACAGACATTTGAACTGTGCTACAGACTAACAGACGGTGCAGTAAAATAATGCAGTTTAGTGCACCCTGCCGGTTACTTCTGCATTTAATATATTTTGCAAAAACCGCATTTTTAACATTTTTAAAATTACACAAAATCTAAGAAAAAAAACGAAATTACTTCCCGAACAACCCAATACAGACAGACAGACATTTGAACTGTTGGGACAACCCAATACAGACAAACAGACATTTGAACTATAAGCCTAAAGGGGGGATTAGTGTAACCAAGATAGATATGGACAAGTCAGGAATTTCCTGGGCTACAAGATGGTACTACTCCCAAGAAGCTATGACTAAGGAAGGGTAGGATTTGAGGAGTCAAACTCTTTCAACCTAAAATTACAACAAAAACAACCTCAAACAAGGATAAAACCTATCTTTTCACTGAGACAGGGAAGCAGTCATCTGAGGATTATGTTTCTGGTACTAAAACGACCGCACACGACTGGCGCAGGTTTAGAAGTAAACCCGAACTCAATCCGACGCTTATGAGCCGAGCTAGACAAAAAGATACGTTGTGCACTGCTTGACTCTTTGCATTAGATGTAGACTTTGTGGAAAAAACTACCACTTAAACAGCCATATCTATGCAACTAAACATCCTATCAATAAAATAGGACCATGGACAAGTTGCTGCAGATGTGCCGGAGTAGGCTGTGGTAACAACTCCTCACTCACACAAATATAACGCACACAAGGTGAATTTGGACACTTGCATGCACCTATATTCATGTAATTTTTCAAATACATAGTGCAGCAAATTTTCGCGGAAATTTCTCTACACTCACTAATACTATGTCAATATGGTCGAAAGATGTTCATGCTAGCTTGGAAAAGTGTTGGCTACATTTCATGACATATCTAAGATGGATGTGTTGTTGCTGAGCTTGACAAAGTATGGGTGAACGTTTGTATGGTTGTCAATTTTCTAAAATATTTAATGCAAATATTAGTATGTGATTATAGTAAATATTATATTGTACCTGTATGTGTGATGGCAATATAATGTCCTTGGTATAGGGGGGTGAGGAAATTGCAGGATTACAAGTTAGTAGTATAAGTATTCACTTCCCAATGTTAATACACATGCTAGAGCAATTCTTGTACAAAAATGCTGAAAAATTGTGTAAAAATGGCTAGCACATGGTAAAAATCCGACAAAATGGCTAGCACATGGAAAAATTCAAAAAAACGGCTAGCACGTGGAAAAATCAGACAAAATGGAAAAATCAGACAAAACCAGCACAAATCCGGCTTTGCGGTAGCGTCAAAGTTGAAGTCAGCGTCAAAGTCAGGACCCTGGACGACTTCAAATTTGCGGTCGAGCCTTGAAGTCTGCGTCAAAGATGCAGTCGGCGTCAAAGCTCATCCTGAAAATGTCAAGCCAACAGAACTTTTGTTCTAGAAGCCTAAAGGGGGGATTAGGGTAACCAAGATAGGTATGGACAAGTCAGGAATTTCCGGGGCTACAAGATGGTACTACTCCCAAGAAGCTACGACTATGGAAGGGTAGGATTTGAGGGGTCAAACTCTTTCAACATAAAATTACAACAAGCATTTAAACTGTGCTACAGACTAACAGACGGTGCAGCAAAATAGTGCAGTTCCCGGACAACCCAATACAGACAGACAGACATTTGAACTGTGCTACAGACAAACAGACGGTGCAGCAAAATAATGCAGTTTAGTGCACCCTGCCGGTGACTTCCGCATTTAATATATTTTGCAAAAACCGCATTTTTAACATTTTTAAATTACCCAAAAACAAATTACTTCCCGGACAACCCAATACAGACAGACAGACATTTGAACTGTGCTACAGACAAACAGACGGTGCAGCAAAATAATGCAGTTTAGTGCATCCTGCCGGTTACTTCCGCATTTAATATATTTTGCAAAAACCGCATTTTTAACATTTTTAAATTACACAAAAACAAATTTCTTCCCGGACAACCCAATACAGACAGACAGACATTTGAACTGTGCTACAGACAAACAGACGGTACAGCAAAATAATGCAGTTTAGTGCACCCTGCCGGTTACTTCCGCATAATATATTTTGCAAAAACCGCATTTTTAACTCCCAAGAAGCTACGACTATGGAAGGGTAGGATTTGAGGGGTCAAACTCTTTCAACATAAAATTACAACAAGCATTTGAACTGTGCTACAGACTAACAGACGGTGCAGCAAAATAGTGCAGTTCCCGGACAACCCAATACAGACAGACAGACATTTGAACTGTGCTACAGACAAACAGACGGTGCAGCAAAATAATGCAGTTTAGTGCACCCTGCCGGTTACTTCCGCATTTAATATATTTTGCAAAAACCGAATTTTTAACATTTTTAAATTACCCAAAAACAAATTACTTCCCGGACAACCCAATACAGACAGACAGACATTTGAACTGTGCTACAGACAAACAGACGGTGCAGCAAAATAATGCAGTTTAGTGCATCCTGCCGGTTACTTCCGCATTTAATATATTTTGCAAAAACCGCATTTTTAACATTTGTAAATTACACAAAAACAAATTTCTTCCCGGACAACCAAATACAGACAGACAGACATTTGAACTGTGCTACAGACAAACAGACGGTACAGCAAAATAATGCAGTTTAGTGCACCCTGCCGGTTACTTCCGCATAATATATTTTGCATAAACCGCATTTTTAACATTTTTAAATTACACAAAAACAAATTTCTTCCCGGACAACCCAATACAGACAGACAGACATTTGAACTGTGCTACAGACAAACAGACGGTGCAGCAAAATAATGCAGTTTAGTGAACCCTGCCGGTTACTTCCGCATTTAATTAACATTTTTTTTACATTTTTTTACTGTAAAAAAAATTGTAATTAAATGCGGAAGTAATTTCTTCCTTTAATAATAAAAAAAGGTTACATTTAAAACCGCATTTTTAACATTTTTAAATTACACAAAAACAAATTACTTCCCGGACAGCCCAATACAGACAGACAGACATTTGAACTATGCTACAGACAAACAGACGGTGCAGCAAAATAATGCAGTTTAGTGCACCCTGTCAGTTACTTCCGCATTTAATATATTTTGCAAAAACCGCATTTTTAACATTTTTAAAATTACACAAAAACTAAGAAACAAAAACCAAATTACTTCCCGGACAACCCAATACAGACAGACAGACATTTGAACTGTGCTACAGACAAACAAACGGTGCAGCAAAATAATGCAGTTTAGTGCACCCTGCCGGTTACTTCCGCATCTAATTTATTTTGCAAAAACCGCATTTTTAACATTTTTAAAATTACACAAAAACTAAGAAACAAAAACCAAATTACTTCCCGGACAACCCAATACAGACAGACAGACATTTGAACTGTGCTACAGACTAACAGACGGCGCAGCAAAATAGTGCAGTTCCCGGACAACCCAATACAGACAGACAGACATTTGAACTGTGCTACAGACAAACAGACGGTGCAGCAAAATAATGCAGTTTAGTGCATCCTGCCGGTTACTTCCGCATTTAATATATTTTGCAAAAACCGCATTTTTAACATTTTTAAATTACACAAAAACAAATTTCTTCCCGGACAACCCAATACAGACAGACAGACATTTGAACTGTGCTACAGACAAACAGACGGTACAGCAAAATAATGCAGTTTAGTGCACCCTGCCGGTTACTTCCGCATAATATATTTTGCAAAAACCGCATTTTTAACTCCCAAGAAGCTACGACTATGGAAGGGTAGGATTTGAGGGGTCAAACTCTTTCAACATAAAATTACAACAAGCATTTGAACTGTGCTACAGACTAACAGACGGTGCAGCAAAATAGTGCAGTTCCCGGACAACCCAATACAGACAGACAGACATTTGAACTGTGCTACAGACAAACAGACGGTGCAGCAAAATAATGCAGTTTAGTGCACCCTGCCGGTTACTTCCGCATTTAATATATTTTGCAAAAACCGAATTTTTAACATTTTTAAATTACCCAAAAACAAATTACTTCCCGGACAACCCAATACAGACAGACAGACATTTGAACTGTGCTACAGACAAACAGACGGTGCAGCAAAATAATGCAGTTTAGTGCATCCTGCCGGTTACTTCCGCATTTAATATATTTTGCAAAAACCGCATTTTTAACATTTGTAAATTACACAAAAACAAATTTCTTCCCGGACAACCAAATACAGACAGACAGACATTTGAACTGTGCTACAGACAAACAGACGGTACAGCAAAAAAATGCAGTTTAGTGCACCCTGCCGGTTACTTCCGCATAATATATTTTGCATAAACCGCATTTTTAACATTTTTAAATTACACAAAAACAAATTTCTTCCCGGACAACCCAATACAGACAGACAGACATTTGAACTGTGCTACAGACAAACAGACGGTGCAGCAAAATAATGCAGTTTAGTGAACCCTGCCGGTTACTTCCGCATTTAATTAACATTTTTTTTACATTTTTTTACTGTAAAAAAAATTGTAATTAAATGCGGAAGTAATTTCTTCCTTTAATAATAAAAAAAGGTTACATTTAAAACCGCATTTTTAACATTTTTAAATTACACAAAAACAAATTACTTCCCGGACAGCCCAATACAGACAGACAGACATTTGAACTATGCTACAGACAAACAGACGGTGCAGCAAAATAATGCAGTTTAGTGCACCCTGTCAGTTACTTCCGCATTTAATATATTTTGCAAAAACCGCATTTTTAACATTTTTAAAATTACACAAAAACTAAGAAACAAAAACCAAATTACTTCCCGGACAACCCAATACAGACAGACAGACATTTGAACTGTGCTACAGACAAACAAACGGTGCAGCAAAATAATGCAGTTTAGTGCACCCTGCCGGTTACTTCCGCATCTAATTTATTTTGCAAAAACCGCATTTTTAACATTTTTAAAATTACACAAAAACTAAGAAACAAAAACCAAATTACTTCCCGGACAACCCAATACAGACAGACAGACATTTGAACTGTGCTACAGACTAACAGACGGCGCAGCAAAATAGTGCAGTTCCCGGACAACCCAATACAGACAGACAGACATTTGAACTGTGCTACAAACTAACAGACGGTGCAGCAAAATAGTGCAGTTCCCGGACAACCCAATACAGACAGACAGACATTTGAACTGTGCTACAGACTAACAGACGGTGCAGTAAAATAATGCAGTTTAGTGCACCCTGCCGGTTACTTCTGCATTTAATATATTTTGCAAAAACCGCATTTTTAACATTTTTAAAATTACACAAAATCTAAGAAAAAAAACGAAATTACTTCCCGAACAACCCAATACAGACAGACAGACATTTGAACTGTTGGGACAACCCAATACAGACAAACAGACATTTGAACTATAAGCCTAAAGGGGGGATTAGTGTAACCAAGATAGATATGGACAAGTCAGGAATTTCCTGGGCTACAAGATGGTACTACTCCCAAGAAGCTATGACTAAGGAAGGGTAGGATTTGAGGAGTCAAACTCTTTCAACCTAAAATTACAACAAAAACAACCTCAAACAAGGATAAAACCTATCTTTTCACTGAGACAGGGAAGCAGTCATCTGAGGATTATGTTTCTGGTACTAAAACGACCGCACACGACTGGCGCAGGTTTAGAAGTAAACCCGAACTCAATCCGACGCTTATGAGCCGAGCTAGACAAAAAGATACGTTGTGCACTGCTTGACTCTTTGCATTAGATGTAGACTTTGTGGAAAAAACTACCACTTAAACAGCCATATCTATGCAACTAAACATCCTATCAATAAAATAGGACCATGGACAAGTTGCTGCAGATGTGCCGGAGTAGGCTGTGGTAACAACTCCTCACTCACACAAATATAACGCACACAAGGTGAATTTGGACACTTGCATGCACCTATATTCATGTAATTTTTCAAATACATAGTGCAGCAAATTTTCGCGGAAATTTTTCTACACTCACTAATACTATGTCAATATGGTCGAAAGATGTTCATGCTAGCTTGGAAAAGTGTTGGCTACATTTCATGACATATCTAAGATGGATGTGTTGTTGCTGAGCTTGACAAAGTATGGGTGAACGTTTGTATGGTTGTCAATTTTCTAAAATATTTAATGCAAATATTAGTATGTGATTATAGTAAATATTATATTGTACCTGTATGTGTGATGGCAATATAATGTCCTTGGTATAGGGGGGTGAGGAAATTGCAGGATTACAAGTTAGTAGTATAAGTATTCACTTCCCAATGTTAATACACATGCTAGAGCAATTCTTGTACAAAAATGCTGAAAAATTGTGTAAAAATGGCTAGCACATGGTAAAAATCCGACAAAATGGCTAGCACATGGAAAAATTCAAAAAAACGGCTAGCACGTGGAAAAATCAGACAAAATGGAAAAATCAGACAAAACCAGCACAAATCCGGCTTTGCGGTAGCGTCAAAGTTGAAGTCAGCGTCAAAGTCAGGACCCTGGACGACTTCAAATTTGCGGTCGAGCCTTGAAGTCTGCGTCAAAGATGCAGTCGGCGTCAAAGCTCATCCTGAAAATGTCAAGCCAACAGAACTTTTGTTCTAGAAGCCTAAAGGGGGGATTAGGGTAACCAAGATAGGTATGGACAAGTCAGGAATTTCCGGGGCTACAAGATGGTACTACTCCCAAGAAGCTATGACTAAGGAAGGGTAGGATTTGAGGAGTCAAACTCTTTCAACCTAAAATTACAACAAAAACAACCTCAAACAAGGATAAAACCTATCTTTTCACTGAGACAGGGAAGCAGTCATCTGAGGATTATCTTTCTGGTACTAAAACGACCGCACACGACTGGCGCAGGTTTAGAAGTAAACCCGAACTCAATCCGACGCTTATGAGCCGAGCTAGACAAAAAGATACGTTGTGCACTGCTTGACTCTTTGCATTAGATGTAGACTTTGTGGAAAAAACTACCACTTAAACAGCCATATCTATACAACTAAACATCCTATCAATAAAATAGGACCATGGACAAGTTGCTGCAGATGTGCCGGAGTAGGCTGTGGTAACAACTCCTCACTCACACAAATATAACGCACACAAGGTGAATTTGGACACTTGCATGCACCTATATTCATGTAATTTTTCAAATACATAGTGCAGCAAATTTTCGCGGAAATTTCTCTACACTCACTAATACTATGTCAATATGGTCGAAAGATGTTCATGCTAGCTTGGAAAAGTGTTGGCTACATTTCATGACATATCTAAGATGGATGTGTTGTTGCTGAGCTTGACAAAGTATGGGTGAACGTTTGTATGGTTGTCAATTTTCTAAAATATTTAATGCAAATATTAGTATGTGATTATAGTAAATATTATATTGTACCTGTATGTGTGATGGCAATATAATGTCCTTGGTATAGGGGGGTGAGGAAATTGCAGGATTACAAGTTAGTAGTATAAGTATTCACTTCCCAATGTTAATACACATGCTAGAGCAATTCTTGTACAAAAATGCTGAAAAATTGTGTAAAAATGGCTAGCACATGGTAAAAATCCGACAAAATGGCTAGCACATGGAAAAATTCAAAAAAACGGCTAGCACGTGGAAAAATCAGACAAAACCAGCACAAATCCGGCTTTGCGGTAGCGTCAAAGTTGAAGTCAGCGTCAAAGTCAGGACTCTGGACGACTTCAAATTTGCGGTCGAGCCTTGAAGTCTGCGTCAAAGATGCAGTCGGCGTCAAAGCTCATCCTGAAAATGTCAAGCCAACAGAACTTTTGTTCTAGAAGCCTAAAGAGGGTGATTAGGGTAACCAAGATAGGTATGGACAAGTCAGGAATTTCCGGGGCTACAAGATGGTACTACTCCCAAGAAGCTATGACTAAGGAAGGGTAGGATTTGAGGAGTCAAACTCTTTCAACCTAAAATTACAACAAAAACAACCTCAAACAAGGATAAAACCTATATTTTCACTGAGACAGGGAAGCAGTCATCTGAGGATTATGTTTCTGGTACTAAAACGACCGCACACGACTGGCGCAGGTTTAGAAGTAAACCCGAACTCAATCCGACGCTTATGAGCCGAGCTAGACAAAAAGATACGTTGTGCACTGCTTGACTCTTTGCATTAGATGTAGACTTTGTGGAAAAAACTACCACTTAAACAGCCATATCTATGCAACTAAACATCCTATCAATAAAATAGGACCATGGACAAGTTGCTGCAGATGTGCCGGAGTAGGCTGTGGTAACAACTCCTCACTCACACAAATATAACGCACACAAGGTGAATTTGGACACTTGCATGCACCTATATTCATGTAATTTTTCAAATACATAGTGCAGCAAATTTTCGCGGAAATTTCTCTACACTCACTAATACTATGTCAATATGGTCGAAAGATGTTCATGCTAGCTTGGAAAAGTGTTGGCTACATTTCATGACATATCTAAGATGGATGTGTTGTTGCTGAGCTTGACAAAGTATGGGTGAACGTTTGTATGGTTGTCAATTTTCTAAAATATTTAATGCAAATATTAGTATGTGATTATAGTAAATATTATATTGTACCTGTATGTGTGATGGCAATATAATGTCCTTGGTATAGGGGGGTGAGGAAATTGCAGGATTACAAGTTAGTAGTATAAGTATTCACTTCCCAATGTTAATACACATGCTAGAGCAATTCTTGTACAAAAATGCTGAAAAATTGTGTAAAAATGGCTAGCACATGGTAAAAATTCAAAAAAACGGCTAGCACGTGGAAAAATCAGACAAAATGGAAAAATCAGACAAAACCAGCACAAATCCGGCTTTGCGGTAGCGTCAAAGTTGAAGTCAGCGTCAAAGTCAGGACTCTGGACGACTTCAAATTTGCGGTCGAGCCTTGAAGTCTGCGTCAAAGATGCAGTCGGCGTCAAAGCTCATCCTGAAAATGTCAAGCCAACAGAACTTTTGTTCTAGAAGCCTAAAGGGGGTGATTAGGGTAACCAAGATAGGTATGGACAAGTCAGGAATTTCCGGGGCTACAAGATGGTACTACTCCCAAGAAGCTACGACTATGGAAGGGTAGGATTTGAGGGGTCAAACTCTTTCAACATAAAATTACAACAAAAACAACCTCAAACAAGGATAAAACCTATCTTTTCACTGAGACAGGGAAGCAGTCATCTGAGGATTATATACTAACACGACCGCACACGACTGGCGCAGGTTTAGAAGTAAACCCGAACTCAATCCGACGCTTATGAGCCGAGCTAGACAAAAAGATACGTTGTGCACTGCTTGACTCTTTGCATTAGATGTAGACTTTGTGGAAAAAACTACCACTTAAACAGCCATATCTATGCAACTAAACATCCTATCAATAAAATAGGACCATGGACAAGTTGCTGCAGATGTGCCGGAGTAGGCTGTGGTAACAACTCCTCACTCACACAAATATAACGCACACAAGGTGAATTTGGACACTTGCATGCACCTATATTCATGTAATTTTTCAAATACATAGTGCAGCAAATTTTCGCGGAAATTTCTCTACACTCACTAATACTATGTCAATATGGTCGAAAGATGTTCATGCTAGCTTGGAAAAGTGTTGGCTACATTTCATGACATATCTAAGATGGATGTGTTGTTGCTGAGCTTGACAAAGTATGGGTGAACGTTTGTATGGTTGTCAATTTTCTAAAATATTTAATGCAAATATTAGTATGTGATTATAGTAAATATTATATTGTACCTGTATGTGTGATGGCAATATAATGTCCTTGGTATAGGGGGGTGAGGAAATTGCAGAATTACAAGTTAGTAGTATAAGTATTCACTTCCCAATGTTAATACACATGCTAGAGCAATTCTTGTACAAAAATGCTGAAAAATTGTGTAAAAATGGCTAGCACATGGTAAAAATCCGACAAAATGGCTAGCACATGGAAAAATTCAAAAAAACGGCTGGCACGTGGAAAAATCAGACAAAATGGAAAAATCAGACAAAACCAGCACAAATCCGGCTTTGCGGTAGCGTCAAAGTTGAAGTCAGCGTCAAAGTCAGGACTCTGGACGACTTCAAATTTGCGGTTGAGCCTTGAAGTCTGCGTCAAAGATGCAGTCGGCGTCAAAGCTCATCCTGAAAATGTCAAGCCAACAGAACTTTTGTTCTAGAAGCCTAAAGGGGGTGATTAGGGTAACCAAGATAGGTATGGACAAGTCAGGAATTTCCGGGGCTACAAGATGGTACTACTCCCAAGAAGCTATGACTATGGAAGGGTAGGATTTGAGGGGTCAAACTCTTTCAACATAAAATTACAACAAGCATTTGAACTGTGCTACAGACTAACAGACGGTGCAGCAAAATAATGCAGTTTAGTGCACCCTGCCGGTTACTTCCGCATTTAATATATTTTGCAAAAACCGCATTTTTAACATTTTTAAATTACCCAAAAACAAATTACGTGGGCTACTATATATATTTCTGGCCTAATAATGAAAATGCGAATATTTATCAACGAAAAAGGTTTTATTGTTTTTCAAAATATTCTCCATTAAGATTTATACACTTTTGCATGCGCTCAAACCAATTTTCGAAGCACTTTTTCCACTCCGATTGAGACACCTCCAAAACATGGTTTTTGAATGCTTCAACAGCATCTTCTGGCGACGAAAATAAAAAGAAGTCATTGGGTGCCAAGTCAGGGCTGTACGGAGGATGACCCATCAATTCGACGTTTTGTCCGGTCAAAAAGGCGCTGGTTTGAGCCGATGTGTGAGAGCTCGCATTGTCATGGTGCACAATGATTCGACTTCTCTTGTTCGTTTTTCGAATTTCTCCGAAGACTTCAGGCAAACAAATGGTGGTGTACCACTCAGAATTGACCGTCCTACGTTGCACAAGCGGAACAGTCGCCACATGACCAGTTTTGCCAAAGAAACAAGCGACCATTTGCTTCGAAGTGCTTCTTCCACGAACAACTTTCGTTGGATTTGACTCGTCTTGGAAGACCCACACGGTCGATTGCTGTTTTGTTTCGGGCTCATACGCATAGATCCATGATTCGTCACCTGTGACGATCTTATAAACGTCTTTTGAAGCACCGCGATCGTATTTTTTCAGCATTTCTTTACACCAATCCACACGAGCCTTTTTTTGAGCGATTGTCAAATTGTGCGGGATCCAACGAGAACAAACCTTTTTTACGGCCAGGTGTTCATGCAATATCGAATGTATGCTGGTGGGAGAAATGCCTAGGCATGCCTCTATCTCACGGTATGTCACATGACGGTCTTGCATTATCAGTTCACGTACGGCATCGATGTTTTCTGGAACAACGGCTGTTTTTGGACGACCTTCACGGAATTCGTCTTTGAGCGAGCGTCGGCCACGATTGAATTCGTTGTACCAGTTTTTCACAGTGCTATAGGATGGTGCTTCATAGCCATACAAAGATTTAAGTTCATCGATGCACTCTTGTCGTGATAATCCACGTCGAAAGTTGTGAAAAATGATCGCACGAAAATGTTCACGAGTTAATTCCATTTTTTTGCCAAATTGATTTTTTCAAGTCACTGTAAACAACACAAATGATAGTCGTACGTCAAAACGTTCTGAGTACGTTTATGCTAAAAAATGTCAAACTTTCCAATGGAAATGTCAGATCGCACCTGGCAACACTTAGTGTTGCCTAGGCCAGAAATATATATAGTAGCCTACGTACTTCCCGGACAACCCAATACAGACAGACAGACATTTGAACTGTGCTACAGATAAACAGACGGTGCAGCAAAATAATGCAGTTTAGTGCATCCTGCCGGTTACTTCCGCATTTAATATATTTTGCAAAAACCGCATTTTTAACATTTTTAAATTACACAAAAACAAATTTCTTCCCGGACAACCCAATACAGACAGACAGACATTTGAACTATGCTACAGACAAACAGACGGTGCAGCAAAATAATGCAGTTTAGTGAACCCTGCCGGTTACTTCCGCATTTAATTAACATTTTTTTTACATTTTTTTACTGTAAAAAAAATGTTAATTAAATGCGGAAGTAATTTCTTCCTTTAATAATAAAAAAAGGTTACATTTAAAACCACATTTTTAACATTTTTAAATTACACAAAAACAAATTACTTCCCGGACAGCCCAATACAGACAGACAGACATTTGAACTATGCTACAGACAAACAGACGGTGCAGCAAAATAATGCAGTTTAGTGCACCCTGTCAGTTACTTCCGCATTTAATATATTTTGCAAAAACCGCATTTTTAACATTTTTAAAATTACACAAAAACTAAGAAACAAAAACCAAATTACTTCCCGGACAACCCAATACAGACAGACAGACATTTGAACTGTGCTACAGACAAACAGACGGTGCAGCAAAATAATGCAGTTTAGTGCACCCTGCCGGTTACTTCCGCATCTAATTTATTTTGCAAAAACCGCATTTTTAACATTTTTAAAATTACACAAAAACTAAGAAACAAAAACCAAATTACTTCCCGGACAACCCAATACAGACAGGCAGACATTTGAACTGTGCTACAGACTAACAGACGGTGCAGCAAAATAGTGCAGTTCCCGGACAACCCAATACAGACAGACAGACATTTGAACTGTGCTACAGACTAACAGACGGTGCAGTAAAATAATGCAGTTTAGTGCACCCTGCCGGTTACTTCTGCATTTAATATATTTTGCAAAAACCGCATTTTTAACATTTTTAAAATTACACAAAATCTAAGAAAAAAAACGAAATTACTTCCCGAACAACCCAATACAGACAGACAGACATTTGAACTGTTGGGACAACCCAATACGGACAGACAGCCATTTGAACTATAAGCCTAAAGGGGGGATTAGTGTAACCAAGATAGATATGGACAAGTCAGGAATTTCCTGGGCTACAAGATGGTACTACTCCCAAGAAGCTATGACTAAGGAAGGGTAGGATTTGAGGAGTCAAACTCTTTCAACCTAAAATTACAACAAAAACAACCTCAAACAAGGATAAAACCTATCTTTTCACTGAGACAGGGAAGCAGTCATCTGAGGATTATGTACTAAAACGACCGCACACGACTGGCGCAGGTTTAGAAGTAAACCCGAACTCAATCCGACGCTTATGAGCCGAGCTAGACAAAAAGATACGTTGTGCACTGCTTGACTCTTTGCATTAGATGTAGACTTTGTGGAAAAAGCTACCACTTAAACAGCCATATCTATGCAACTAAACATCCTATCAATAAAATAGGACCATGGACAAGTTGCTGCAGATGTGCCGAAGTAGGCTGTGGTAACAACTCCTCACTCACACAAATACAACGCACACAGGATGAATTTGGACACTTGCATGTACCTATATTCATGTACTTTTTCAAATACATAGTGCAGCAAATTTTCGCGGAAATTGCTCTACACTCACTAATACTATGTCAATATGGTCGAAAGATGTTCATGCTAGCTTGGAAAAGTGTTGGCTACATTTCATGACATATCTAAGATGGATGTGTTGTTGCTGAGCTTGACAAAGTATGGGTGAACGTTTGTATGGTTGTCAATTTTCTAAAATATTTAATGCAAATATTAGTATGTGATTATAGTAAATATTATATTGTACCTGTATGTGTGATGGCAATATAATGTCCTTGGTATAGGGGGGTGAGGAAATTGCAGGATTACAAGTTAGTAGTATAAGTATTCACTTCCCAATGTTAATACACATGCTAGAGCAATTCTTGTACAAAAATGCTGAAAAATTGTGTAAAAATGGCTAGCACATGGTAAAAATCCGACAAAATGGCTAGCACATGGAAAAATTCAAAAAAACGGCTGGCACGTGGAAAAATCAGACAAAATGGAAAAATCAGACAAAACCAGCACAAATCCGGCTTTGCGGTAGCGTCAAAGTTGAAGTCAGCGTCAAAGTCAGGACTCTGGACGACTTCAAATTTGCGGTCGAGCCTTGAAATCTGCGTCAAAGATGCAGTCGGCGTCAAAGCTCATCCTGAAAATGTCAAGCCAACAGAACTTTTGTTCTAGAAGCCTAAAGGGGGTGATTAGGGTAACCAAGATAGGTATGGACAAGTCAGGAATTTCCGGGGCTACAAGATGGTACTACTCCCAAGAAGCTACGACTATGGAAGGGTAGGATTTGAGGGGTCAAACTCTTTCAACATAAAATTACAACAAGCATTTGAACTGTGCTACAGACTAACAGACGGTGCAGCAAAATAGTGCAGTTCCCGGACAACCCAATACAGACAGACAGACATTTCAACTGTGCTACAGACAAACAGACGGTGCAGCAAAATAATGCAGTTTAGTGCACCCTGCCGGTTACTTCCGCATTTAATATATTTTGCAAAAACCGCATTTTTAACATTTTTAAATTACACAAAAACAAATTACTTCCCGGACAACCCAATACAGACAGACAGACATTTGAACTGTGCTACAGACAAACAGACGGTGCAGCAAAATAATGCAGTTTAGTGCATCCTGCCGGTTACTTCCGCATTTAATATATTTTGCAAAAACCGCATTTTTAACATTTTTAAATTACACAAAAACAAATTTCTTCCCGGACAACCCAATACAGACAGACAGACATTTGAACTGTGCTACAGACAAACAGACGGTACAGCAAAATAATGCAGTTTAGTGCACCCTGCCGGTTACTTCCGCATAATATATTTTGCAAAAACCGCATTTTTAACATTTTTAAATTACCCAAAAACAAATTACTTCCCGGACAACCCAATACAGACAGACAGACATTTGAACTGTGCTACAGACAAACAGACGGTCCAGCAAAATAATGCAGTTTAGTGCATCCTGCCGGTTACTTCCGCATTTAATATATTTTGCAAAAACCGCATTTTTAACATTTTTAAATTACAAAAAACAAATTACTTCCCGGACAACCCAATACAGACAGACAGACATTTGAACTGTGCTCCGACTAACAGACGGTGCAGCAAAATAATGCAGTTCCCGGACAACCCAATACAGACAGACAGACATTTGAACTGTGCTACAGACTAACAGACGGTGCAGCAAAATAGTGCAGTTCCCGGACAACCCAATACAGACAGACAGACATTTGAACTGTGCTAAAGACAAACAGACGGTGAAGCAAAATAATGCAGTTTAGTGCACCCTCTCGGTTACTTCCGCATTTAATATATTTTGCAAAAACCGCATTTTTAACATTTTTAAATTACAAAAAACAAATTACTTCCCGGACAACCCAATACAGACAGACAGACATTTGAACTATGCTACAGACAAACAGACGGTGCAGCAAAATAATGCAGTTTAGTGAACCCTGCCGGTTACTTCCGCATTTAATTAACATTTTTTTTACATTTTTTTACTGTAAAAAAAATGTTAATTAAATGCGGAAGTAATTTCTTCCTTTAATAATAAAAAAAGGTTACATTTAAAACCACATTTTTAACATTTTTAAATTACACAAAAACAAATTACTTCCCGGACAGCCCAATACAGACAGACAGACATTTGAACTATGCTACAGACAAACAGACGGTGCAGCAAAATAATGCAGTTTAGTGCACCCTGTCAGTTACTTCCGCATTTAATATATTTTGCAAAAACCGCATTTTTAACATTTTTAAAATTACACAAAAACTAAGAAACAAAAACCAAATTACTTCCCGGACAACCCAATACAGACAGACAGACATTTGAACTGTGCTACAGACAAACAGACGGTGCAGCAAAATAATGCAGTTTAGTGCACCCTGCCGGTTACTTCCGCATCTAATTTATTTTGCAAAAACCGCATTTTTAACATTTTTAAAATTACACAAAAACTAAGAAACAAAAACCAAATTACTTCCCGGACAACCCAATACAGACAGGCAGACATTTGAACTGTGCTACAGACAAACAGACGGTGCAGCAAAATAATGCAGTTTAGTGCATCCTGCCGGTTACTTCCGCATTTAATATATTTTGCAAAAACCGCATTTTTAACATTTTTAAAATTACACAAAATCTAAGAAAAAAAACGAAATTACTTCCCGAACAACCCAATACAGACAGACAGACATTTGAACTGTTGGGACAACCCAATACGGACAGACAGCCATTTGAACTATAAGCCTAAAGGGGCGATTAGTGTAACCAAGATAGATATGGACAAGTCAGGAATTTCCTGGGCTACAAGATGGTACTACTCCCAAGAAGCTATGACTAAGGAAGGGTAGGATTTGAGGAGTCAAACTCTTTCAACCTAAAATTACAACAAAAACAACCTCAAACAAGGATAAAACCTATCTTTTCACTGAGACAGGGAAGCAGTCATCTGAGGATTATGTACTAAAACGACCGCACACGACTGGCGCAGGTTTAGAAGTAAACCCGAACTCAATCCGACGCTTATGAGCCGAGCCAGACAAAAAGATACGTTGTGCACTGCTTGACTCTTTGCATTAGATGTAGACTTTGTGGAAAAAGCTACCACTTAAACAGCCATATCTATGCAACTAAACATCCTATCAATAAAATAGGACCATGGACAAGTTGCTGCAGATGTGCCGAAGTAGGCTGTGGTAACAACTCCTCACTCACACAAATACAACGCACACAGGATGAATTTGGACACTTGCATGTACCTATATTCATGTACTTTTTCAAATACATAGTGCAGCAAATTTTCGCGGAAATTGCTCTACACTCACTAATACTATGTCAATATGGTCGAAAGATGTTCATGCTAGCTTGGAAAAGTGTTGGCTACATTTCATGACATATCTAAGATGGATGTGTTGTTGCTGAGCTTGACAAAGTATGGGTGAACGTTTGTATGGTTGTCAATTTTCTAAAATATTTAATGCAAATATTAGTATGTGATTATAGTAAATATTATATTGTACCTGTATGTGTGATGGCAATATAATGTCCTTGGTATAGGGGGGTGAGGAAATTGCAGGATTACAAGTTAGTAGTATAAGTATTCACTTCCCAATGTTAATACACATGCTAGAGCAATTCTTGTACAAAAATGCTGAAAAATTGTGTAAAAATGGCTAGCACATGGTAAAAATCCGACAAAATGGCTAGCACATGGAAAAATTCAAAAAAACGGCTGGCACGTGGAAAAATCAGACAAAATGGAAAAATCAGACAAAACCAGCACAAATCCGGCTTTGCGGTAGCGTCAAAGTTGAAGTCAGCGTCAAAGTCAGGACTCTGGACGACTTCAAATTTGCGGTCGAGCCTTGAAGTCTGCGTCAAAGATGCAGTCGGCGTCAAAGCTCATCCTGAAAATGTCAAGCCAACAGAACTTTTGTTCTAGAAGCCTAAAGGGGGTGATTAGGGTAACCAAGATAGGTATGGACAAGTCAGGAATTTCCGGGGCTACAAGATGGTACTACTCCCAAGAAGCTACGACTATGGAAGGGTAGGATTTGAGGGGTCAAACTCTTTCAACATAAAATTACAACAAGCATTTGAACTGTGCTACAGACTAACAGACGGTGCAGCAAAATAATGCTGTTTAGTGCACCCTGCCGGTTACTTCCGCATTTAATATATTTTGCAAAAACCGCATTTTTAACATTTTTAAATTACCCAAAAACAAATTACTTCCCGGACAACCCAATACAGACAGACAGACATTTGAACTGTGCTACAGACAAACAGACGGTGCAGCAAAATAATGCAGTTTAGTGCATCCTGCCGGTTACTTCCGCATTTAATATATTTTGCAAAAACCGCATTTTTAACATTTTTAAATTACACAAAAACAAATTTCTTCCCGGACAACCCAATACAGACAGACAGACATTTGAACTGTGCTACAGACAAACAGACGGTACAGCAAAATAATGCAGTTTAGTGCACCCTGCCGGTTACTTCCGCATAATATATTTTGCAAAAACCGCATTTTTAACATTTTTAAATTACACAAAAACAAATTACTTCCCGGACAACCCAATACAGACAGACAGACATTTGAACTGTGCTACAGACTAACAGACGGTGCAGCAAAATAATGCAGTTTAGTGCATCCTGCCGGTTACTTCCGCGTTTAATATATTTTGCAAAAACCGCATTTTTAACATTTTTAAATTACCCAAAAACAAATTACTTCCCGGACAACCCAATACAGACAGACAGACATTTGAACTGTGCTACAGACAAACAGACGGTGCAGCAAAATAATGCAGTTTAGTGCATCCTGCCGGTTACTTCCGCATTTAATATATTTTGCAAAAACCGCATTTTTAACATTTTTAAATTACACAAAAACAAATTACTTCTCGGACAACCCAATACAGACAGACAGACATTTGAACTGTGCTCCGACTAACAGACGGTGCAGCAAAATAATGCAGTTCCCGGACAACCCAATACAGACAGACAGACATTTGAACTGTGCTACAGACTAACAGACGGTGCAGCAAAATAGTGCAGTTCCCGGACAACCCAATACAGACAGACAGACATTTGAACTGTGCTAAAGACAAACAGACGGTGAAGCAAAATAATGCAGTTTAGTGCACCCTCTCGGTTACTTCCGCATTTAATATATTTTGCAAAAACCGCATTTTTAACATTTTTAAATTACAAAAAACAAATTACTTCCCGGACAACCCAATACAGACAGACAGACATTTGAACTATGCTACAGACAAACAGACGGTGCAGCAAAATAATGCAGTTTAGTGCACCCTGCCGGTTACTTCCGCTTAATATATTTTGCAAAAACCGCATTTTAAACCCGAACTCAATCCGACGCTTATGAGCCGAGCTAGACAAAAAGATACGTTTTACACTGCTTGACTCTTTGCATTAGATGTAGACTTTGTGGAAAAAACTACCACTTAAACAGCCATATCTATGCAACTAAACATCCTATCAATAAAATAGAACCATGGACAAGTTGCTGCAGATGTGCCGAAGTAGGCTGTGGTAACAACTCCTCACTCACACAAATACAACGCACACAGGATGAATTTGGATACTTGCATGTACCTATATTCATGTACTTTTTCAAATACATAGTGCAGCAAATTTTCGCGGAAATTGCTCTACACTCACTAATACTATGTCAATATGGTCGAAAGATGTTCATGCTAGCTTGGAAAAGTGTTGGCTACATTTCATGACATATCTAAGATGGATGTGTTGTTGCTGAGCTTGACAAAGTATGGGTGAACGTTTGTATGGTTGTCAATTTTCTAAAATATTTAATGCAAATATTAGTATGTGATTATAGTAAATATTATATTGTACCTGTATGTGTGATGGCAATATAATGTCCTTGGTATAAGGGGGTGAGGAAATTGCAGGACTACAAGTTAGTAGTATAAGTTTTCACTTCCCAATGTTAATACACATGCTAGAGCAATTCTTGTACAAAAATGCTGAAAAATAGCGTTAAAATGGCTAGCACATGGTAAAAAGTCCGACAAAATGGCTAGTACATGGAAAAATTCAAAAAATCGGCTAGCACGTGGAAAAATCAGACAAAATGGAAAAATCACACAAAACCAGCACAAATCCGGCTTTGCGGTAGCGTCAAACTTGAAGTCAGCGTCAAAGTCAGGACCCTGGACGACTTCAAATTTGCGGTCGAGCCTTGAAGTCTGCGTCAAAGATGCAGTCGGCGTCAAAGCTCATCCTGAAAATGTCAAGCCAACAGAACTTTTGTTCTAGAAGCCTAAAGGGGGTGATTAGGGTAACCAAGATAGGTATGGACATGTCAGGAATTTCCGGGGCTACAAGATGGTACTACTCCCAAGAAGCTACGACTATGGAAGGGTAGGATTTGAGGGGTCAAACTCTTCCAACATAAAATTACAACAAGCATTTGAACTGTGCTACAGACTAACAGACGGTGCAGCAAAATAGTGCAGTTCCCGGACAACCCAATACAGACAGACAGACATTTGAACTGTGCTACAGACAAACAGACGGTGAAGCAAAATAATGCAGTTTAGTGCACCCTGCCGGTTACTTCCGAATAATATATTTTGCGAAAACCGCATTTTTAACATTTTTAAATTACACAAAAACAAATTACTTCCCGGACAACCCAATACAGACAGACAGACATTTGAACTGTGCTACAGACAAACAGACGGTGCAGCAAAATAACGCAGTTTAGTGCACCCTCTCGGTTACTTCCGCACTTAATATATTTTGCAAAAACCGCATTTTTAACAGTTTTAAAATTACACAAAAACTAAGAAACAAAAACCAAATTACTTCCCTGACAACCCAATACAGACAGACAGACATTTGAACTGTGCTACAGACAAACAGACGGTGCAGCAAAATAATGCAGTTTAGTGCACCCTGCCGGTTACTTCCGCATTTAATATATTTTGCAAAAACCGCATTTTTAACATTTTTAAATTACACAAAAACAAATTACTTCCCGGACAACCCAATACAGACAGACAGACATTTGAACTGTGCTACAGACAAACAGACGGTGCAGCAAAATAATGCAGTTTAGTGCATCCTGCCGGTTACTTCCGCATTTAATATATTTTGCAAAAACCGCATTTTTAACATTTTTAAATTACACAAAAACAAATTTCTTCCCGGACAACCCAATACAGACAGACAGACATTTGAACTGTGCTACAGACAAACAGACGGTGCAGCAAAATAATGCAGTTTAGTGCATCCTGCCGGTTATTTCCGCATTTAATATATTTTGCAAAAACCACATTTTTAACATTTTTAAATTACACAAAAACAAATTACTTCCCGGACAACCCAATACAGACAGACAGACATTTGAACTGTGCTACAGACAAACAGACGGCGCAGCAAAATAATGCAGTTTAGTGCATCCTGCCGGTTACTTCCGCATTTAATATATTTTGCAAAAACCGCATTTTTAACATTTTTAAATTACACAAAAACAAATTACTTCCCGGACAACCCAATACAGACAGACAGACATTTGAACTGTGCTACAGACAAACAGACGGTGCAGCAAAATAATGCAGTTTAGTGCATTCTGCCGGTTACTTCCGCATTTAATATATTTTGCAAAAACCGCATTTTTAACATTTTTAAATTACACAAAAACAAATTTCTTCCCGGACAACCCAATACAGACAGACAGACATTTGAAATGTGCTACAGACAAACAGACGGAACAGCAAAATAATGCAGTTTAGTGCATCCTGCCGGTTATTTCCGCATTTAATATATTTTGCAAAAACCACATTTTTAACATTTTTAAATTACACAAAAACAAATTACTTCCCGGACAACCCAATACAGACAGACAGACATTTGAACTGTGCTACAGACAAACAGACGGTGCAGCAAAATAATGCAGTTTAGTGCATCCTGCCGGTTACTTCCGCATTCAATATATTTTGCAAAAACCGCATTTTTAACATTTTTAAATTACACAAAAACAAATTTCTTCCCGGACAACCCAATACAGACAGACAGACATTTGAACTGTGCTACAGACAAACAGACGGTACAGCAAAATAATGCAGTTTAGTGCACCCTGCCGGTTACTTCCGCATAATATATTTTGCAAAAACCGCATTTTTAACATTTTTAAATTACACAAAAACAAATTACTTCCCGGACAACCCAATACAGACAGACAGACATTTGAACTGTGCTACAGACAAACAGACGGTGCAGCAAAATAACGCAGTTTAGTGCACCCTCTCGGTTACTTCCGCACTTAATATATTTTGCAAAAACCGCATTTTTAACAGTTTTAAAATTACACAAAAACTAAGAAACAAAAACCAAATTACTTCCCTGACAACCCAATACAGACAGACAGACATTTGAACTGTGCTACAGACAAACAGACGGTGCAGCAAAATAATGCAGTTTAGTGCACCCTGCCGGTTACTTCCGCATTTAATATATTTTGCAAAAACCGCATTTTTAACATTTTTAAATTACACAAAAACAAATTACTTCCCGGACAACCCAATACAGACAGACAGACATTTGAACTGTGCTACAGACAAACAGACGGTGCAGCAAAATAATCCAGTTTAGTGCATCCTGCCGGTTACTTCCGCATTTAATATATTTTGCAAAAACCGCATTTTTAACATTTTTAAATTACACAAAAACAAATTACTTCCCGGACAACCCAATACAGACAGACAGACATTTGAACTGTGCTACAGACAAACAGACCGTGCAGTAAAATAATGCAGTTTAGTGCACCCTGCCGGTTACTTCTGCATTTAATATATTTTGCAAAAACCGCATTTTTAACATTTTTAAAATTACACAAAATCTAAGAAAAAAAACGAAATTACTTCCCGAACAACCCAATACAGACAGACAGACATTTGAACTGTTGGGACAACCCAATACAGACAAACAGACATTTGAACTATAAGCCTAAAGGGGGGATTAGTGTAACCAAGATAGATATGGACAAGTCAGGAATTTCCTGGGCTACAATATGGTACTACTCCCAAGAAGCTATGACTAAGGAAGGGTAGGATTTGAGGAGTCAAACTCTTTCAACCTAAAATTACAACAAAAACAACCTCAAACAAGGATAAAACCTATCTTTTCACTGAGACAGGGAAGCAGTCATCTGAGGATTATGTTTCTGGTACTAAAACGACCGCACACGACTGGCGCAGGTTTAGAAGTAAACCCGAACTCAATCCGACGCTTATGAGCCGAGCTAGACAAAAAGATACGTTTTACACTGCTTGACTCTTTGCATTAGATGTAGACTTTGTCGAAAAAACTACCACTTAAACAGCCATATCTATGCAACTAAACATCCTATCAATAAAATAGGACCATGGACAAGTTGCTGCAGATGTGCCGAAGTAGGCTGTGGTAACAACTCCTCACTCACACAAATATAACGCACACAAGGTGAATTTGGACACTTGCATGCACCTATATTCATGTAATTTTTCAAATACATAGTGCAGCAAATTTTCGCGGAAATTTCTCTACACTCACTAATACTATGTCAATATGGTCGAAAGATGTTCATGCTAGCTTGGAAAAGTGTTGGCTACATTTCATGACATATCTAAGATGGATGTGTTGTTGCTGAGCTTGACAAAGTATGGGTGAACGTTTGTATGGTTGTCAATTTTCTAAAATATTTAATGCAAATATTAGTATGTGATTATAGTAAATATTATATTGTACCTGTATGTGTGATGGCAATATAATGTCCTTGGTATAGGGGGGTGAGGAAATTGCAGGATTACAAGTTAGTAGTATAAGTATTCACTTCCCAATGTTAATACACATGCTAGAGCAATTCTTGTACAAAAATGCTGAAAAATTGTGTAAAAATGGCTAGCACATGGTAAAAATCCGACAAAATGGCTAGCACATGGAAAAATTCAAAAAAACGGCTAGCACGTGGAAAAATCAAACAAAATGGCGTGCAACGAATACACGTGGGAAACCAGGACAAAGCCGGCTTTGCGGTAGCGTCAAAGTTGAAGTCAGCGTCAAAGTCAGGACCCTGGACGACTTTAAATTTGCGGTCGAGCCTTGAAGTCTGCGTCAAAGTTGCAGTCGGCGTCAAAGCTCATCCTGAAAATGTCAAGCCAACAGAACTTTTGTTCTAGAAGCCTAAAGGGGGTGATTAGGGTAACCAAGATAGGTATGGACAAGTCAGGAATTTCCGGGGCTACAAGATGGTACTACTCCCAAGAAGCTACGACTATGGAAGGGTAGGATTTGAGGGGTCAAACTCTTTCAACATAAAATTACAACAAGCATTTGAACTGTGCTACAGACTAACAGACGGTGCAGCAAAATAGTGCAGTTCCCGGACAACCCAATACAGACAGACAGACATTTGAACTGTGCTACAGACAAAACAGACGGTGCAGCAAAAAATGCAGTTTAGTGCACCCTGCCAGTTACTTCCACATAATATATTTTGCAAAAACCTCATTTTTAACATTTTTAAATTACACAAAAACAAATTACTTCCCGGACAACCCAATACAGACAGACAGACATTTGAACTGTGCTACAGACAAACAGACGGTGAGCAAAATAATGCAGTTTAGTGCACCATGCCGGTTACTTCCGGCAGTTTTTCTAAATTTGATATTATTTTGTGCGTGGGATTTCAAAGCAAACGCCGAAAAATATGAAAAAACAATAAACTGAAAACCAGTTGACTGAAAATTTTGACTGAAAATTTTCACTGAAAATGTTGACCGAAAATTATTACCGAACATGTTTAGCCAAAATATTTATCAAAAATGTCAAGCAATCATTTTTACTTAATATTTTACTTAAAATTTTACCGAAAGTTTTACTGAAAATTTTACAGAAAATTTTACTACAAATAAGTTTAATTTGACAATTTTTACTTTAAATTTTTACCGACAATTTTAATACAAAATATTTACCGAAAATTTTAACCGAAAATTTAAGCTGCCAATTTTTACCGAACATTTAAAAGAAAATTTTACCGAAAGTTTTACTAAAAATTTTTAACGAAAATTTTTACCGAAAGTTTTTAGGAAACATTTTTGCCCAAAATTGTAACCGAAAAATGAAGCTAACAATTTTTACCCAAAACTTTTCTGTAAATTTTTACTGAAAATTTTTATTGAAAATTTGAACTGAACATTTTGACTGAACATTTTTACAGAACATTTTAACTGAACATTTTACTGAAACTTTTTTCCTAAAATTTTTACCAGAAAATTTTTACTGAATATTTTTACTGAAAAATATTAACTGAAAATTTTGAACTGAAAATTTTGAACTGAAAATTTTTACTGATAATTTGTTCTGAAATTTTGTTTCAGAATTTTTACTTAAAATTTTTTTTGTAAATAAGACCACTTAAACTTAGATGGTATTTCCTTAATTAGATCTGAAATACTTTCTTCTAAAAAATCACATTCATACTACAACTTTTAAATGTATCGAATAGTAAATTAATGGTTTGAGCGCCCGTTCTTAAGTATTTTATGTATTTTTGTCCAAATACAATTTTTATATTATTGTACAGCATGAATAAAATCAAAAAAATTACTATGATATAGATTATGATGCTCTGAAGATAATCCATTTTCATTGATGAAAAACTTAAGACCATCCTTCACTCTTCATTGACTAGACCAGAACTGGTACGACTATCCAAAACCATATCGGTTTAGTCCAAGAAAAAGGCGGGGAAAGGGAAGATATCAGAGAAACGGCACGTTTGGATTAATGAAAAAAAACCAGTGCATTCCTCATTCCTCCCTCAATGGGAGAATTAGAGAAAAATTTGATTGATGTCTTTTATGATATTTCAATAATTATGAAAAAATCGCCGTGTCAAGGATAGCCAGAAGGGAATTTTACGAAAATTAACTATGAAAACACAGACCTCATAAATGTGTCTAAAAACAGGTACGATTTAGTGTAATTACTTTTTTTCTAATGGCTTTCATTGGACATACAAGACTTGAATAGGTCTACAGATGGACCCCTAAAACGCTCTACACTCTGACTGGGAAGATCGCTCAACGTTCGCGGGGCTAAATATCATTTCGTTCTCGTCAAATAATTTCTTATTCTTAGTATTATATAAAACTTTCTTTATTATATATTATTTAAATTTTTTTATTTAATGTAGGAATTTCGATTTTGTCTTATTATACGATTAATTTTGATTCAGTTTGAATTGGAAAATAATGATTGAGCAGACGTTACCTTGATAAGCGGTTGAATATGGAAAAGAAATGAAAACGAGTACGAATGCCTCTCTAATTATTCAGTCTGTTTAGAAACGAATTAAAATTGGTACTCTTAAATATTAAAATCGACTATGCCCATACAGGTAAATACAATGTTCATAATATTGGGAGAAGAAAAAAAACATGTACTAGCTTACAGGTACGAGTGTACAAGTCGTGTGATAGATTTTGATGAAGGATTGAGAAAGAACAGCAAAGAAATTTTCTCAACAAACCAATACAAAAATGACGACATTTTTTCAAAATCCGTATTTAAGGGGTATTTTTAAAAAAAATAAAAAATACACATAGGTGTAGGAGAAATAGTTTTATAGTTTTACATCCAAAGGGGGGGCGTGGGTATCCAATTTGAGGAGTAAAAAAGAAAATTAGTTAAGTTTTTTGGTCAACTGAAAACCAAATAAACTTAACTACGTACCAAATACATTGTGCGCCCGAATGTACGCAATCGTTTTCATTTGCAAAAACCGCATACTCCCACACAATTAAAGTTTATATCGCCGTTGCTGTTCCCATTTATACAATTATTTTAGCACGCCTGATAGTATGCAATCTAAAAAGCAGCCAAAAATTTTCCATAATACTAACAGGTTTCAAAAGTACATACATATTTCTCAAATAGGCTGTATATGTATGTACTTTTTGAATATGAATAATTTTTATTAACTATTTATATGAGATACGAAAATTATTTGCTTATTTATGCAATCTTATTTAAACAATAATGGAATTTAAATTATTTCTAGACATTACAATTTAGCGGCGCAATTCAGCAATTGAATCCAAACTAGATTAAAATTATGCAGTTTACACCTAGGATTATAATTAACATAATTTCATATAAAATTAATTGTTCATTACAATAATACAAATCACAAAAATAAACAGAGGCCGACCAAATATTCTTTAAATGAAATATTTGTATTTTGGTTGATCAGTTCTCTTGCAAGTTATTTTTTTGATTATTTTAAAAGGAGAAAGAAAGTGCTTATATATACACATATGTGTACATTAATGTAAGTAGTAAATTTTAACAAAAATTTGCATATCTTCATTTTTTTACATATATAATGCAAGAGAAAAATGTTATTATCATCCCTATGTCTCGTCAAAACAGCGGCTTAGTGCTCAAAGTTTATTATTTTTTATTTTATTCATGTTATCAATTTACAAATTACTTAAATTCCCCTTTAATATGTATATGAATATTATTGTTTTATTGTACAAATATGACTTTTTATTAGCTATTTAAGACAAATTTTAATCGGGACAGTCATATTTTGCTATTGCGCGCGTTAACATATTATTCATCTATAATTTTTTGTTGCATTTCCAAATAAATTTTGTTTGTTTATATTAATTCAGCAGAAACATATAGAAAGTCAGACAAAAATAATTTTGCTTATTCATTTAGTTTGAACGTGTTTGAACAATTACAATTTGTACGGTTTTCATTTTATATTTGTTTATTAAGCGCTTGAAAATGTGTCTTTTGTGTAAGTTTTTTTGTTAATATTTTTTGATATAAATGATTTTTTGGGCTATTCAGAAATTATTTTCATAAAATTTAATTTATTTTTATAAATAAAATGATTTTGATTAGAAATAAAAAACAAAAATGATAAAAGATTAAATTGTTATCTCCTTATGTGTAATATGTATCTCTGCTATCATGAGAATTATTTGGCGATTTGTGTCACCTACTTATATTATCAAGATATCAAAGCTTTTAAGAGAAGAATAATTCTCATTTTATTGATAATATTTAAAAAAATAATTAATTAATATAATAGTAGCTATAATTATTTATGTAATGAGAAAATATAAGTTTAATGCAGCAAATGGATTTCATTTGGTCTCAGTTTGCTGAATTTTATATGATTATTTACTATAGTTATAAAAAAATCTTCATTCAATAATTAACTATACAATAATATTGATATTTTATATTATTCAGTTTCAATAAACTTTTATTGTTTATATTCATAAATATGGATCTTATAAAACAAATATTTGGTAGTTTATATAGAAATTAAAGACAAAATTAACATGAATGCATGGAAATTAAATATTTTATGATTATTATCAATTAACTCTTGAAATATACTTTATTACACAATTCATTTAAAAAATTATAAATTATTTAGATTTTATTTAATAAATATTAACCATCATAGAATAATTATAAATTTATTTGAAAAATAAAAAAACAATTAATTCATATATTATTGCCGTTTGTCAATTTAATTGCCGGGGTTTTACATAAGTTTATTTATTTATAAATAGCTTATAATCATTTGTTTTGGATTGTAAAATTTTTACTTTCTTTCTTATTTTACATACGAGTATATGATCATCCATCATAATAAGTTATACTAAAATTAGTAACATGGATACTTTTATTTATGATGCTTAGACATATGTTCCGGAATTGACACTATAAAGTTTTTTAGTAATTTTATAGAAATATTTTTAATGATCTTCACACCCCATTTTATACATTATTTTGATGCTATTAAGGTCAATTTATTTATTTGTTAAATCCAGTATTAATATAATAGCTGAGTCCAGATGAATCTAGATTTAAATGAGCACATTGAGTGAGGATCTATAAATTCTTATCAGTCTATTTGCTTAATAATAGCATTTTATTTTATAGAGTTTGATCTTTTATGTCAGGAAGAATAAAATTTCCAGTTTTATTTTTCTAGTTTCTAGAGAGTAATTCAATCAATAATTATACGGGTTAACTGAATCATACCAGTTTCATTTCTACACAAAAACTAAATTTAATTATTATTATTCAACATTGCATATATTTTCGAAGATTAAGACCTTTTATAGTAAAAAAAAAATTATTATGGCCCTGGGAATTTCAAAAAATCTAGTTCGTAGAATTATTTATTTTTCTTATCATATTCGTATTGAAGACAAAAATAATTCCGCTACATAAAAATATAGTTACATACATAAATAAATACCGGTAAGTATTTCAAAATATTTACTAAATTATTTATATGTTTTTTTTATTTTTTGAAAGATATGCTATTAGTATTTTTCGTTGCAAATGCATAAATTATCCATTAGCATGCCTGTACTTATTTGCATATAGTGCTAGATTTAATACATTAAAAGACAAGTTATTGTAATATCCGTAGTTCGTTTTGATACATCTTAGAGATATCTCTATACAACTTGTACAATGTTTTACTTTTACTTAATATCAAAGATAATATTAGTTTAATTAATTCAAAATAAATTAATTAGAGTATTTTTAAATAAATTAAAATATACTATGGTAATAATAATAATTCACATATTACATACGAGTATATTATATTTAGAACCCTAAGTAATAAAATGTTTATTCTTAACTTATTAAGAAAAAATATATTTGATGTAATTATTTGTATACGGGTATATATATGTATGTACTCAAATTTGTATTATTGAAAAACATTTATCAATTATATTTTTCGCTTTAAATATATAATTTATGTATAATTCTATATTCAAGTAATATTTTGATTCTAGAAAATGTGAACAAATTTATCTTTGTTGGAGAAGAATTTTTTGGAGAGAAGCATATCAATATGAGTATTTCGAAGACTTCAGGTTATCCGGCGACAGTTCCAGATGGAGGTTGGGGATGGGTTATTGTATTTGGAGTAGTTATCACCAATGTAACTTAAGTTCAGAAAATATGTATGCATCGAAAATATTACAAAGTTTTTCTTACCTCATACAAGATGTTTACACAATCTCTTGGTTCTCTGTTTGGCTTGCTTTTTGGTGAACATATAGAAAATATGAATCATGGAACAACTGGGGCTGCTTTAGTGGCAAATTTAAACACTCTATCTATAAATTTTTCAGGTAAATACTACTATAAAAAAATTATTATCGTATAATCAATATTTATACATTAAATAATTATTTCAGGCTTTTTCATTGGTCCAGCGATTAAAAGTTTTGCCCCAAGAAAAGTGACTTTTACTGGAACACTACTTACTTCTTTGGGTCTTCTTCTTTGTTCCATATCTACTCAATTATGGCACATTATTTTAGCATACAGTATACTAGTAGGTGTGTAATTTCGGATTTTAAATAACACTAAAAGTTAACAAAAGTAAATTATGATGTATGTACATTTTTTGAAATTTTAGGTGTTGGACTGGGGCTAATAGCGCCTTCCACATTTATGATAATCAACTCATATTTTAGCAAAAGACGTGGAAGTGCTGTCGGATTAGCCTTGGCTGGAACAGGCTTGGGTCAAATGATAACACCTCATATTGTCCGGTATTTACTTGATCACTATGGTTTTCGTACAACGGTTATAACTATGGGTGGTCTCGCATTACATGGTGTAATAATATATATTGTTTAATGATAAATTATAATTACACATAATTAATATTTAATAGTTAGTTGGAGCATCATTTTTCGAACCCCTAAAACAAAAAATTCATGAAGTCAAATTAAACGAAAATCATAGAGAAATAAAATTGCTTTTGGATGAGAAAAAAGAGAACATAACTACTAGTATGGAATTAAATAAAGTTAATATTATCAATATCGACTGTGCTAGTAATAACTCATTAAAAGAAGTTTCAAAGTGCCAAAAAATTATTACAAAGCTATCAAAGTTAATGGATTTCGAACTCTTAAAAGACCCAATTTTTTGGAGTATATGCCTCGGAATGGGTTTGGTATATACAGCTACTACAAATTTTTCCATGATTTTCCCATATTTTCTCCAGGTTAATTATATTTTTAACTTGAATTTATTTTAAATAATAGCAGTTTTAATAATGAGTTAATGAAATTATTTTCTTTAGAATTCTTTGGGACTATCACGACAAGATACAGCATTTTGTATGTCTATTCTAGCAGGAGCAGATATTATAAGTAGGTTGTGTTTACCACTTCTCACTGACAAGCTTAATGTTTCCTATAGACTGGTATTTTTGTTAGGAGCTATAGGTTTATTTTGCACAAGAACAAGTAAGACGGGTGGATTATTTTTATTTAATTATTTATATTTATATTGAAAATTATTTTGTATTTTAGTTATTGCAGAAACAACAGAATTTTATACCATAATAATAGCGTCTTCACTTTATGGAAGTGTAAAAGCCGCTACGGTTATAAATAATAATTTAACTGTTTCTGAACATTGTAAAACAGAAAACTTGGCTGGTGGCTTAGGATTTAATATGATATCGAAAGGAGTGTTAATTATGTCGGTTGGCCAGATGCTTGGTTGGATACGAGATCATTCTGGCAGTTATTCGTTATGTCTACATGCTCAAAATATTGCAATAGGGATTGTCATAATTGTTTGGAGCCCAGAACTTATATATAATTTTATTAAACGACGTAGACGCAACAGTGAGGTGCAACCGAACAGTATTTAAGAATTATGTATGTTTAATATTTAAGACAAATTGTGTGATGTTATTTTTTAAAGAATACTTGATTTAACAGTTACTTCAAGAACTGAATAATTACGAAGTAAGCTCTCTTTATTATTTTAAATAAAAAAAATAAATTAAACATGTTTTTTTTTTAAATATTAACCATTGGAAATTACGATTTATTTACGAAATATATTTACATTTAATAATGTGAGTTTTAATTGCATAAATAGCTATTTTTTATATGATAATATATTATCGATATTTTGAATACAGATACACGACTGCTAAAATTTTAACTAGATTTTTATTTTATAGAAATTAATTATTAACTAACTTAAATAATTCTCGTTAATTTCGTTTTTTTGTTTGCTTTGATGTAGATTTCTTCTCTTTCTCTTTATTTGTTGGAGCGCCAGTGAAAAAAGATGTTAATACTTCGCTTATTTCGGGCAAATCATGTGTCATCTATATTATTAATAAATAAATATTTATTGAAGAAACTTAAAAAATTCGTCAAAAATGGAAAATTACCTTTGGTAAATTCATATTTTCCATTTCTTTTTTTGTTTCTGGATCACTCATCATTTTTGGTAAAATGAGCATTATAAGCAGTGGAATGAGCATCATCAGTACCATTGAATTAAATAGGAAATCGGTTATCTAATCAAGTAAAAATATAATTAAACAGGTCGTAAACACTATTATTTATAATAAGATATTATATACCTTCCATTGTTCTCGCGTTTGGAAATATTTAAACCGTGTTAGTGCTTTCAGTTTTAGGGGATAAGGCACTTGTACAATCTGAGATGGTTGAACATAATTCACCTTTCTGGCCCTAAACTTTCCTTTTGGATTAATTTCAACCCGTACCTAGATAAAAAAAAACTCAATTTGTAAGCATTTGACTATTGTAATGATTTAACTTACAGGTTCGTAAAAGTAGTCGGGATTTTGGATTTCAATAACGTAGCTTCCTGAAGGTATACTGCTAATAATAAAGGAGCCATCATCTTTTAAAAATCCTTGAAATTCGCCACTGTTTATAGATATTACTGTGTCTTTTTGCCAATTGGAATCTCTTGATAGCAATTCTGGTGGATATACTTTTCCATCAATTATATATCGACCATTTCCCTCATTTTCATCAACACTCATAATTTCAACCGCATCGCAGATTTTACAAATAATAATTAAAAAAACTACACATAAATAACTGAGTGAAAAATTTGTCTTCCTAATAATTTTTGCCATTTTGTTTGCAGTGGAAAATTGAATTTACTTTAAATTCACATGGACTTTATCACAAGTTTTACATTGACAACCGTAATATTAGATCTTAAGTAAGAAGAAGATATAAGAAGTGTCGCCAAATAATCAAACCAATTTCAAGGATTACAGTTTTAAAAATTTGCACAAACTTTTTCGAATATGGAATGATAATCTATGATTATCTTCATTAGTTATGTTAACCGCAAGTTTTACCGTCTCACCTTTTATATTCGCAAAGTAAAAACTCATTTTAGCGCATTTTGGCGTACGATTGAAGAAAAGTTTTTTCGCAAATGATAAAATATTAGAATTAATTTGACACAAAACCAAACAAAATCGTATCTTACTCAATTTGATTAATATACGCAGATTTATTTCCCAAACAATTATTTAATCAAATACATAAAAAATTATAAATTATGGAGTAGTTTCAATAGGCAAGCCAATTGAGTTCGCAAAGTGGACCTGTCTTTCAATACCACTAGCTGTTATAATACCAATTCGGCACACTCCACCAGAACTACCATCATAGTGCATTGCATGTTTAACAGCTAGAAAAAATAAAAACTTTAGTTTAATTTCTAAATATATTTTAAATATATATATATATATTCACTTTTCTTCACGAATTCAACGCATTCGTCTTTTTTCATATTGGGCTTAAAAAATTCTTTTACGATGCCATATACATAACTGCTACCGGACCCTCCAATTGATACACTTTGTCTGGCTAACATTCCTCCTACAGGTATAGAATAAACTTGCCCGCCTTCTTTCTTATCATATCCAGCGACAATTATTCCAGCCAATAATGAATCACGATAGTTGAAACAATAATTTTGGAATTCAGAAGCAGCTTCTGAAACTAATGGCTCCTCTCCAGTCTGATTTCTAGAATATAAAAATTGTCCTGTGAGTAAGCAAATTTTTTAAAGAAAATACGCACTCATGATAATTTAGAGAATATGCAACGATGTCTGCAATTGCCTGTGTATCGGCTGCAGAGCCACTGCGGCAACAATAAATTTTATCCGTGATCTTAGTCAATTTATCCGTAACTCGATTAGCAACGTAGGTTCCAGTACTTGTACGAGAATCTGCTCCAATTACGACTCCTTCATCAAATTCGACAGCCATTATAGTGGTCTAAGACATAAATTTGTATTATGAAAACATTTCTTTTATATATTTTTTTACCCCTGTGCTATGAGGAGCATCCATCCAATCGTTTCCAAAAACCATTTTGTATTCCTGAATAATTTAAATTTATTTAATAACAGAGTGTGAAGTTACACTGATACTAAACTGAGAATATACCGACAAATGACAAGCGAATTTTACAAAACAAATAAGGTTAGGTTGTGTATTAATAACAGAGTGTGAAGTTAGCTACGTAAATTTGCACGATGAATTTGGTATAGATAATAGTTAGAGTGAATTTAAAAACTTGATTTGTTTTTAAATTCACTCTAACTTTGGTGTGCTTTCGGTATTTAGTTTTTATAGGTACAAAAACCATGGCAAATGTGTCATTGAGTGAAGCGGAGAAAATATACATACTTCATGGCGTTGAAGTATATTAAATATATGTTTAATTTATTATAGTACATTTAAAATATAATATATTACAGGAAGATTTTCGAGTTGATGGCCGGAACAGATCTGATTACAGGCCTATAGAAATTGAGACCGAAATTGTTAGCCATGCAAGTGGTTCTGCAAGGCTTAGACTAGCTAATTCGGATATTCTAGTCGGAGTAAAAACTGAGATAGATGTTCCTTCTGATGAGAACCCGAAAAAGGGTAAAATTGAATTTTTTGTTGACTGGTAAGCCTGATAAAAATAATTTAGTCCTGCAATAATTATTAAATATTGAATTTCAATATTAAGCTCTGCAAATGCTACCCCAGAGTTTGAAGGACGAGGTGGCGAAGAGTTAGCAGTTGAAATTTCGGATACTCTTTCTAAGGCTTATTCATCAGATAGAGCGTTCGATTTAAGAGAACTCTGTATTCTTCCGGGCAAGCAGTGCTGGAAATTATACGTTGATATTTTAGTAAATATCAATCTTCTGATCAATATATGAATTAAATTAACTTGCCAAGAAGATTCTAGAATGTGGTGGAAATCTATTTGATGCAGTTTCATTGGCGGTGAAAGCGGCATTGCATAATACTAGAATACCTAGAGTAACCGCAGCTTTAATGGATGGTGGAAATATTGATCTTACATTGTCTGATGACCCTTATGATTGTAAGAAATTGGACGTGACACATTTTCCAATTCTTGTTACTGTATGCAAAATTGGTAATTTTTGTATAGTCGATCCTTCAGCTGAAGAAGAGGAATGTAGTGGTTCCAGTATAATAGTTGGAGTTTCACGGCAAGACGAAGAATGTATTTGCTTGGTTTATTCTATATACTTCTCTATTCATTGGATTTGAAATATTTTAGGTTTTGTTACTAACGTTCATACATATGGATCGAAGTCATTTCATCAAGAAACTCTCGATAAAAGTGTAGAATTAGGTATAACGACTGGGAAAAAATTAGACGCGGAATTATTGGAAACATTACTATTGGAAATGGATTATGTTAAAAAATGTGGAAAGAAGCAAGTGTTTGGTTTCTTCAAAACACAAGAAGATGAATAGAAAATATACCAATTTGTTTTCTTTTTACAACAGTAATAAATTTGTTTTATTGATTATTAATACAATAGAATATTTATCAATATACATATAAATACATTTTTTTATTATTTACATTTACCTCACTTATCTTATACGATTGATGTCCTTGTTTTTGTCACCACGATTATAAAAAAAATCGCTATAAGAATGTGTTATTTCAATGAAATATTAATTTACATTGTTTTGAAGTCAAAACATGGTAAAATTTTGAATATTTTGATTAAATAGAATATAAAAAAAAACCTTTACTTTACTTGGACATCAATTCTTTAAAAGAACATTTGCGCGATTATAAATTTTCGATCAATTTGTTCGTAATTAATTATATATATTTATATTTATACATATTAATTATATGCTGAAAAAATTATAACTATTTGAATTAAGCTCAAATGGAACTCTTAATTGCTATAGTGCGGATTAAATGGCGCTTGCTTTGAATATGCTTCAGCTCCAACTACTTGTTCGTATGAGGGTGGATTTATATCGCTTGTCGGCACAGTTGGTGGATAGCCTGCTACATGTGGCTGGAAGCTAATATAAAACGTTATTGATTTTTTTTATGGGTCAAAATTATGTTTTATTTTAAATTACCCTGTTGGCCCACTACCATATGGCATTGGCTGAGGTACTTGTGACATAGGTTGAGGCATTTGCTGAACACTATAATAAGTAAAGAAATGTTTAAAAAAAGTACAAAATAATAAACGATTTATAATATACCCTGGATGAGTTGGATAAGGTGGATTATAGCCTGCATGAGCTGGCTGTGGCATCGGCATTTGAGTTGGAAATGGCGTCGCCTGTAAACCGCCTCCAGGTGTTGCCTGCACTGATACTGGATATCCACCAGGATTTGTTTGTGTAGTCGTAACTACAATTGGAGCTGTAACAAATCACGATATACGTATTACTTAATTGGTGATTCAATAAGAAAATAACATATATCACAAGTCAACAATAATAAGCAGATAGCGTAGCTACCATAAATTAATCGAAATTATCATAAAAATTAGGTCGTTTTTTCATTTCTTTTATTTTCTCACAAACTAGTAAACTAATACCATTCGTATTTAAATTATAATCATATTCACTTAAAAAAGTCAATGGATTTTTTATAACTAAGTGATAACTTTATTGTGCTAATTTTTCATAAGTGTTTTTTTTTTGTTACCGTGGTTAGAGCGATATCTTTGAATGGTTCTGCGGCGCAACCAACAACGACAACAAACCAACATAAAAGTTGTAGATATTACAAAAATAGAAAAGAATATTGATATTGCCAAATAAACTTCCATTTGTTTGAAAAAACTTTAACTTTAAACACCTTAACGAGTCGTTAAAAAACATTACGAATGATTAAGTCTATGGTGGTGAAATGTAATCGATAATTTATGAGCGACAACCAAATCACCAATTAATGATAAGCACACCGATAAGAAAATATTTTTGTTTTTGTAAATAAGATCATCACGTTTAATATTAAAATTAAATATCAATTGAACGGTCGATATCAAGACATATTGCGTCATTAATAGTCAGTCAGTAGTTTGCATTATTTCTGAATTAAATCATGATCGACTACAAAAGGTGAAGTTTTTTCTTTTTAATAATATAATATTGTGAGACCTTCTCGAACTCAATCCTTTATTTCTTTGTATTATATTTGATAATAGAATGTAATATTTTTCTAACATTTATTCTTGCATGTACAAAAGAAAAATATTTTTACATTTATGAACTCATCAATAAAAATAGATATCCTCGAAATTTATTATATTTTTAAGATTTTAATTAGATGATAATTCTCTATACAATTCTATGCAATCAAATTTACCTTAAATCCATACTAATTGTTTTATAAAACAATATATAAAATTGGTCTGCAGTATTAAATGTTTCTTTGAATTAAAGTGTACACATATTTCTTACTTATCGGATATATTTTGATAACATACATAATAATCGTATATGTTGATAACATACAATATTAAATTTTAAACTCTATAATGAATGTATGTAAACAACAGTTTTTGCATTGAATAAATTATTACAATTAATGAAAATAATAGCTAAGGTTAAAAATGGAGTGAAAAATCAAATGGGGTCTAACGTGATTTTTATATTATAAAAATAGAAAATTTGATATTTTGGATAGTTTATTATGATAAAATACAGAGTATCGAATTTGTTCTTTGCAAAGTAAAGTAAAAAAAAGCATCCAAAATTCAGATATTGATGCTTGGACCTTGCTATTATGCATAAAATATAATATCATTCAAATGGTGCCACTCGGTCCTTTTGAGGTGATTTTTGATAAATTTCTGTATGTAATTTGTACATTACTTGTAAAAGGTTAGTTTTTAAATGTTTTAAAGTCTATCATAGTGCTCATAATTAACGATAACGGTATATCCTTCTTTATTTTCAAAGAAATACGGATCAATGAGTCCTTCAGATGCAAATACATATCAGACTGTCACTTTTCGCGGATACAATGGCTTTTTCACCAAGTCGATAAATTTTCGATTTAAGCCGCACTTTCACTAACAGCAGCAGTATTTTCAGTATAACGTTCGTTACGATGATGTGGGCTACAGGGCTAGATCTGGATTTCAGACCGGTTCTAGGTTCTATTTTTCGTACTTATTTTAACGAGAACCCATGAAAAAACATTATATTGTCAGGTGGGCTACATGAGCAAAAAACACATTCATTTGATTATGTGCACATAATAATAGAAACACAATTCCAACCGAACTAAAAAATGCACGCAGTCATCTCTGTCAAAAATTTTAAAACCTTTTCAATCTTATGGGAATGCAGAAAACTCCGACTGTTTTATCGACGAAATATAATTTTTTTTAAATTTTATAGGTGTAGTTCAAGTATTGTCATGCTGTTCTGTGTTTTGTTATTTGAGGGAATTGTTGTTTGACAGTTGAAAACAAGCATCGTGTGAAATCAGCACGCATAAAAACCATCACTAAACTAAGCGGCACAGCCAGCTTAAAAACAGATTATTAGCACATCCAGATATATGAAATTGTTTTACAGAGTTCGCAATTAAATTGCTCAGTAGACAATTATGACAACCATAATCTCCCCTGAAAACTCGAAACATAAATGCGAGCAGTATCCACACTTTTGTAGAAAATTTATACAATTTGAACGCATTGTTTGGTAATTAAACAATCCGTTATTTAAAATGGCTAACCTTTATCTAAACTAGTTCCATCCTTAGGTGACACACTTATACATATTTGTCTGCATGTCAGTACTACAGATATGTAGTTTTTAAAACATAAAATGGATAACCAGTTAGATTAATGACAATATCATATTACTTGTAATTTTAAGAAAATTCTTTAAAAATATTCAATAAAAACTTATAAGTTTGACTTACAAAATTAATATACTTATAGAATTTTACACTTTTTTTTTATTATGTTCAATACTATGAAGATTTTGTTAAATTCAATATATTAACGGAAAAAAAATATAATAGTCTATATAATTAGAAGACAATCATTTTCAAATGAATACTTTATGTACTGAGAAAAGGCCGCAATAAATACACTTGTTTGCTAGTATTTCTAGTTCTACAATATTTGGTTTGGTTTTTAAATAAACAAAATATTTCCATTTCTTATTGCTTGCCGTTTTTGGCTTTTATTATCATTATTTTTTCTAGCTTTTTTTTATACTATACACTTACTGTTTGAATGTTAAGGTATAATTTTTTTATTTTTTATTTTATTAAAAACGAATATATATTATTATTATATTGATTATTATTTGCAGATATTTTAATATTTTTAACGTCACATTATAATACACAATAAATAAAGTAATTTTTTGTTCAAGAAAAAGTTTATCAACCATCAACATACGTATTTGAATAAGTTAAACTCACAATTATTATTTAATCCACGGAGTCTTCTTCTCTTTCTAAGGCATGCATATATCGTAACAGCTATGCCAATTAAAATACCAATAATAGCGATGAAAATTCCTATTTTACTTTTTTTGACCATATTTATTTAATACACAATATTGAACAAAAATATATCATATATTAAAAATGTACAATAAGATCACATATGGTATCTGATTATTTCGAAAGACCGAAATTTTATGTAGCAGGACCGAAAAGATCTTTTTATCGATTATTATCTTATTGATAAGATAAAGAACGTTCTCACATTTTAAATTCTATTAATTGGATAATTATAAAATAAATAATAATATTGAGAGATAGATATAAGCAACTTGTTCAATTGAATTTGCATCCAAATAAATATGTACATATATACGTAAGAGTACAAATAAAGATTCGAAATTTTAGAATCTTTCATAAATAAATATATGAACTTGTTCTCCGGTGAGATCATCTGAATATGTGTAGTTAGTCATCTTATTGGATATGATAAAAATAAATTAGCAATCAAATACATAGTCTATAATTAGTAGTTTTGCTCTCCGCTCTCTTTAAATCACTATGAAAATATTTAATTGTAAGAAAAAAAGAATATATATATATATTTATATTTTTTTAATATTATATATCTTCAGTTCTATTGTAAAATTCGTCCGTTATTAGTGTAAATAGGTATATTGAAAATGCTTCTATAAATTGTTGCACCACTTAGTTTTAATATTAATTTAGTGAAACGGTGTAAAATATATATTCTTCGGGTATATGTACATAAAATCCAAAATCAAATACTCTAAATAATATTAAAATATTGAGTCACTGATCTAAACAATGAGTTCTAGAGACATTTATTCACTCACCAAGTTCAATTTTCGTTAGGAATATTATTTTAACAATAATTTTGAACCATAATTTAATTCAACGTTTAGAAAAATAGTTGGTGTTAAATTTGTTTGTGTTGGCAATAGCTGAAATGTATTGATTATCAAGTTATATCCATGCTAAGCATTTTTTTTAAAAAAATTTTTCTTTGAAGAGGCAATCAATCTACTTTAGAGTGGAGAGGAGGATTCATTAAATTTTCAATAAAAAACGAAATTTACCTACGCAATCTGGTATCTACCATACTTCAAAACTATGTGTTCTGGCATTGCGCGCTTTTGAAGAAAATTCGAAAACGCGGCCTGGAGTTAATCAAATATCATTGATCTTGGTAGCTATGAAATCTATTGGTTTGGATAAAAAAATATGCATTCAGTGTACACCGGTTTTCTTTTAAATGTTTCGAACTAAAAAAAATCATTGATTGTTCGCGCTAATTTATACTTGTTATAAAAAAAATCATCAACATAGTTTAATAATGTTGGCTATTAAGTACTTTTTAATACACTGTGATATTGTTTACATGAAGTAGTGTTTATTTAGTATACCTAGGTTTTCGCATTGTTACTAGCCTTTTCTGAAAATTCCAATTGGCTTGAAATTGTGTTATATGTAAGTGAATTCATCAAAATTTTATTTTCATTTTTGTAGTCGATTAATAAGCACAATATTTTCATTTAACTTGATCAATTTTGTCGTTGTAAAATGTTTATCTATATATCCCCTCGACTGTCGCTTTCTTGTGGTAATATTACAAAACCAAAAACCACAAAAGGAACGCTGAAGACACCAATAAAAAAGCTTTTTTGTATGTTCTTCATGATCCTTTGTGGTTTTATATCTTATTTTAGTTTATCCATATCATTTATTTATGTTACGAACTCATTAATAATTATGAAAACTTTAATTAACAGTTCCTGGTATTTATATTCAACTAAAATAACAGCTATTCTTATTTCGTACAACTAGTAAACCATATTTTAACATAACTAATTGAAATTAAAGTATTTGAAAAAATAATTTCACGAAAATTGAGACATTAAACAATAATCAAATATTTTATCACCGCAAAAATTCATTTCATTATAAAAATCAAGGCTTACGTGAGTTTTTGTTTTGTTTTAATTTTTTGTCACTTCCTAATCTGTTTATACGTTCTTATTAGTCATCAAAGTAATCTCTGCATACATTGATGAAATTATTAAACTGACTTTTTCTCCCTTTTTAACTTAAACAAAATAAATTTATTCTTTTCGTATTTTTTTGACATTTCTACCTTTTTATAAATAGATATAAAAAAAAACTAATATGATTCCTTTATTTTACTTACTATGGAAAAGTGCTTGGTTGTTTCGTCTTTTGCAGCAATAGCCACAGAGAGAGCACATGACAAGAATAATAATGCACACAACTATCGGTGTTAAAAAATCCATAGCTGGAAGCAAATATAATTATATTTAGTATGACTATATCAATTTGATAAAAAACCTCATCATACCTGATTTTTTTCCTAGTAGGCAATTAAACACAGCCCAAAATTTTTAGTTGCTTTCTTGAAACAATACCTAATAGCAACAAAAGTCACCAATTCTGCGAATTATCTATATTTTGACAAACACTTGTTTACACTATATATTTTTGTGCGCTAGTATAGATGAAATAAGTAATGAAATTTTTTAATGTCAGTTGCTGTGAGTTTTTATATTCGTCATTGAAGATTACTGTGAAGTTCGTGCCAATTTTCAAATATAATCTGAAGACGTTTCTTTTCATTTTTAAACTATTATTTAAATACAAAATTGAATTTTTAAATTCATATTATTTATTATTATTTAATAATTTTAATATTAATGATTATAGTATAAAGAAAATTTAAGAATATGTTTCTGAGAAAACAATAAACTATTTTTATAATATGTACGTATTACTTAGAACTTCTTTTAAAAACTGCTAATGTAAAAAAATTTTAAATTCAAAAATAAATTATACATAAAATAAAAAAATTTTCTTTATAAATTAAAAAATAGATATGAAAAATGCATAATAGGCCTTGCGGAATTAGTTTACTCTAAATATATATAAAGTTACGGATTATATTAATGTTAGAGATGTCACTGCCACCTAGTTACGTCAAATTGTAGCAATTCTGTGTTCGCATAGTGTTTGTGCGAGTTGTATTTAATTTGACATCCACGGCAGATGTACAAGCATTTTTGTTGCTTGAAATTGCTTAATACATTGAGGCCTGTTTGTCGCGTCAGTTTTATTTAGATTTGGTAGGAAATGAAGAGGGATATATAACAATACATAATTGAGTATGAAAACTACCAGACAAAATAATAAATTTGGTACAGTAAATAAGAAGTCAAATATAAATTCAAGAAGAAAATCGAAATGTCGTAAACTTTCGAAATCGCCAAAACGTATAAGGAAAATAAATAGTCCTAAATCTGTTAGAAAAAGGGTTTTTGCTAAGGTAATTTTTAATTTATTGCGAATATTTGTTTATGTCAGAATGTATATACACGTTTGAGTGGTTTTGTATGCGAGGTTATAACAGATTTTTCGTGAAACTGTCGTATTGTACAAGTGTGTGAGTTTAAAGTTATCTGTTATACATGAAAAAAATCAATCCACTTTTCTGAGGATGAGGTCGGTTGTTTGAATCATACGTCTGTAAAAAAGAGATCCTCTTTTTCCTAAGTAAAGTGCTGTTTTGAAATTTTTAACTCGTCATATGAGCATCTAATATTGTCTTTTATTAGTTAATAATGGATATGATTTGGTTGGAAAATTGTAAAAAAATTAATATATCCGATGAAATTGCCCAAAAATGGTTAGATCATCTAAAGGAAAAAATGTCCTCGGAATCCTTTCGATATTTTCATAAATGGGATGAACATTTGCTTAGGAAAAAAGAGTATCTCCGCGAAGTGAATTTGTGCGTTATATTCGCGGTATTTTTTCAATATTACGAGTTCGATGTTAAAAAAGAGTGTTCTGATCAAAATTGTTCTGCCTTTCGAAAATTTTGTGAAGAAGCTAATATTTCACAGGTACAGTTAGCTTTTTCATATTACATTTTATATATTTCTATGTAAACAGTTTTAAATTAAAAATATAAACTTTTAGGATATTTTAATAAAATCAGTATTAAAACTTCTTGGAAATGAACAAATTGATACTATTGATGGACTTGAAGAAGATTTGGAAATATTTCAGGATTTGGATTTGCTAATTTTAGGGTAAAAGTCAGAAAAAGAATAAATATATTTATATAAGTTGAATTATTTTAGGACGAATTATACTGATTATAAACGTTATACAGAGCTACTACGAAAGGAATATTTTTATTTAGATGATTATAGCTACAAGCAGACGCGACTAAAGGTAAATTTAAAATGTTTGTTTACTAATACGAAAACTAGGACTATAGATAATATATTTGCTTAATATTTTTATAATGTACCTTGCAATCAATTTTAATTTCATTAAACACATATGGAAATTTTGTATTTAATTTATAATATTTACAGATTTTGCAAACTTTTTTGACTATTCCGGCTATATATTCGACTGCAAAATTTAGAGAAAAGTTTGAAACAAAGGCTCGTGAAAATATTAAAACTGAAATTGACGAATTGAAGGAATAAATTGTAAAAAAAAAAACTAAGCATGCAAAAGAATAAAACTAAGTTGCTATATGTGAATCATTGCTGTTTATCAATATATACTCGTATGTGTGCTCTAATATATTCAAATATGAAATTTATTTAATATGAAATTATAATTTCTGAGTATTAATAAAATTATTCAACAACTAAAATGTATTTTTATTCAATAACAAAAGTAACTATTTATAAGGATAGATGAAAAATTTCGCGAATTCGGATGAATAGGAATTATTTTCGTTTTTACAATGAGTACATTACTAATTAATATTAACATTAATTTAAATATCTTTTTAATCGGGAGTCTGTTCACACTACAGAAAATATCATATGACACCTGTAGGCAAGGTTGTTGTCGTGCTAAAAATTATCAAAATTTCTTGGCCATCCTTTTCTTAATTTTTCATATTTATACTCCAACGAACTAGAAAATTAATATAATGAACAAGTATTCTCTATTCCTCCTATTCTACGAAATTTTTTAACTATTCGCATCATTAGGTAAGTATTTTATTTATTGTAATAATATTTAAGTTTGATTTTACTTTATTTTTTAAAACGTACACGTATGTACGTTTATTTTTACAATATATTTTAAAAAAAATATGATGCATAATAAATATATAAAAATTTCATTAAGAATAATACACGTTCCAAAAATAATTGTTTGAACTCCAACCTGAGTCTATCCGGATCCAGTTTTCAATCGCCATCAACTTCCAGCAATAGTGTCAGACATGTTAAAAAACTTAGACAAAGTTTTATTAATAAAAGAAAATTAGCACAAAATAAGTCTAAAACCAGAAGAACTATTGTACGAAGAACTCGCAGCACTAACCGAATACTATATTCAGATTCAGATAAAATGTCTGATAGTGGCTTATTGTCTAACGACGAACTTGATAACGATAAAAGTAATAATGAACAAGCCGATTGCATCTTTATTAGAGAAGAAAAAAATACTAATGAAGATAGTATAATCATAATAGATGATGAAACTGAAACTGCTAATAAAGATGTAAACCTGGAATTTTATGAAGATAAATCTTCTTCAAATATATTTACAACTCCTTCTTATACGGCTATTGGTAATTTGGAAAAACCTGCAAATAATTTGGATACAATCGAAATTATTGATGAAGATGAATCTATGGACGATATAAGTGAACAGAAATGTAACGAAAATACTTCTGAAAATGATTCGATTATATTTGTAAGTGAAGATCCACCTCCACGTAATAATGCAGCGCCAAAATACGTAAACATGGTTACACGATTTCAAAAGGTATAATATAATTCGATAATATGCTGATATAATATTGTAATTATATTTCTTTATTTATTGCAACAAATAAATAAGGCGCAGCGAAATCAAAGTTGTTCAATGATTTTTAAAAATCCGTTTGATCCTATTGTAACTTCAATTCCAAAAGCAAATTATAATTCGAATTTGTATAATCCACAAAAAAGAAAACGATTAAAGCCAGGGAAAAGAATGGTTATAATTGATGGTTGTAATGTTGCCTTTGCGTAAGTTTAAAACAATCTTTAGCAGATAAACAAATATTTAAAAAAAATTTATATAATTTATTACAGCCATGCGCATAACGGAGAATTTTCTGCAAAAGGTCTAAAAATTTGCATAGAATATTTCGAAAAAATGGGACATGAAGTTAAAGCTGTACTTCCACTTTTTCGGTCGAATAATTTAAAGACAAGAGAAGTTTTAGCACCATTCTTAAAAACTGGCAAAATTATTTTGACACCATGTAAAAATTTACCAGGATTAAGTACAACATCATATGAGGACAGGTTGTTTGCGATTTAAACATCTTTATTAATTAAATAAGCTATGCTGATAGATCATTTGATTTGATTTTTACTTATTTGTTCAGGTTTGTTTTGCAGTTAGCACTGGAAACAGATGGTGTGGTTATTTCGAATGATAACTATCGTGATTTAATTACCGAAAGTTTTGAAATTGGTCAACTTATAAAATCTAGAGTAGTTGGATTTAGTTGGTGTAATGACATGTTTATTCTTCCGAAAGATCCGTATGGGCGTAACGGACCGCTTTTGGATGATATACTGAATAGAAAGTAAACAAATACAAATTTCTTATATATTTAAGTATTTAGTTTTGTCATTTATTTGTTCATGGATTTCTGAAAATATTGTTTTGTATAAAAAAAGTTCAATTTTATTTTATATAAAATTTATATGTTAAGACGGTGTTCCATACGTTTATAATTAATTTGCTATCGATTACATTTTTGAAAGAAAATTTTTTTTGTGATAGTTTATTATAACGTTTCTTTCCTGAAATATTTTTTTTGTTTGAATTTTTTATATAATATTTAAGAAGTGAATATTTTAATTTATTTAATTTATAATCGATTAATGACATGTAGATAATTTTAAAATGAAATAATAAATTTTGTATATATTGTATCCGTATAATTTCTTTTGACGAAGTTAAATATAAAATTATTTTTGATATATTTATTTATTATTTAGAGTTAAGATTATTCATATGTGTATGAAAAAATGAGAATTTTTGATAAAAAGATGAGAATCAACAATAATTATGTTTTGAATTTTAAGATATTTCGGTATTGGTTTTTTTTTCAGATTTCCCTTTTCTGAGGAAGTTTTTGGGTAAAATGCAAATACGAGGTCTGTTCAAAAATTATCGCTCTTTTATGCCGACAAGTTCGGCCATTTTGAATATTCAGTTAATTTTTGACAGCTGCTTTGCTTGCACGTGTTTGGTTCGTCTTCGATTTTTGCCCTTTTTCGACCAAAACAGCATCGCATTAACATTGCAACGGATCTGTTGGACTTTGGCCGCGACGACCCAAATTTGCTCCAGAGGATCATAACTGGTGACGAATCATGGGTTTATGGTTATAACGTGGAAACCAAAGCTCAAGCATCCCAATGAAAGCTGCCGCACGAGCCAAGACCGAAAAAGCGCGCCAAGTTCGGTCGAATGTGAAGGTTTTGCATACAGTTTTCTTCGATTGCATAGGCGTAGTGCATCATGAGTTCTTGACACAGGGTAGAACGGTCAATAACGAATATTACCTGCAAGTTATGCGCAATTTGCGCAAAGCAATCCGCCAGAAACGCCCAGATTTGTGGAAAAAATTGGCTTTTGCACCATGAGAACGCCCTTGCTCACGCATTGTTGCTTGTGCGCGAATTTTTGGCCAAAAACAACACACTAATAATGCCGCAGCCATCGTATTCCCCAGATCTGGCCCCCTGTGACTTTTTCTTGTTCCCGAAACAGATTCTTTGATCCATTTTTTGGAATGGGCAAAATCGAAGACGAGCGAAGATACGTGCAAGCAAACCAACTGTCAAAAATTATTTGAACATTCAAAATGGCCGAACTTGTCGGCAAAAGTGAGAGACATGAGTACCAACACAACGCCACAAAAAATCCAAAATCGAATATACGTAAACCGCGGAAATTCAAAATTCGCGATATTTTTTGAACAGACCTTGTATAATATAGTTCTTTAGATAGATACCCAGTAATTTAATTTCTATGTAACCAAAGATCGATGGTCCTTCGGAAAAAAACAATAAACTAAGAGCAGATAGTGGTTATTGATTTTATACGCGACATCACTCGCTTTATCCCCTCAATAACTGAAATTGCATATTCAAGATTTTTCGCATTTGACATTAACCTTGGGTAGTATTTTTTTTAAAGCACTTTTACTAAAGGAATATTGAATATTCTTATAATATTGTGGTAGATCGCTTGTGTGAAAAATGTAAGAGGGGATAAAGCCAGAGGGGATAAAGCCAGAGGGGATGTCGTGTAATAACTAAAATAAATTTTCTCCAGTCTTTATGTTGTTCCGAAAATTTATTTTAATTTGCTTAAAATTTATCAAATAAGACGCAATATTTTCCAATTTTTAAATTTATTCTTTATTAACTCAACTTTTAATTACAAACTTTAAATATTTAGAATTTTATATTTGGTATTTATTTAACTTCAAAATTATTATTATTTATGTTAACGTTAAGTATGGATAGTCGAGATGGGATGCCCAATTTTTTAACTCACGCCTAAACGGTTTTACGATTAATTTAAATTACACTTCCATTATAATACTTACTTCACTTGGTGAAGGATATTGTATTGATCTTAAAATACTATAAAGTATCTTGAATTATTAGGTTGACTAAGAGATTTCCCGCTTTCGGGGCCCCGTGTTTATACAATTCCAACGACAGCATTCACCGTTTTCTTAAAGAGCCCTGTTATTGACATTTGGGGAACTGTACCGATCAGAGTACTATCTACCGATCAGTAGAGATAATACTGAACGAAAGTGCAACAGGAAAGAAAGCTGACACTGAACGAAATTGCAACTTTTTGAATAAAGCACTCTCGTCAGCGGATATTATTCGCAACAATTGTAATGATCCAGAAAAATCGAGTGAGGCATTCCACATACGGGTTGAACGTTTTAAAAAAGAATAACAGCTTCGGACGAAGATATGGCTGGTGTGTATATTGGCTAGATGAGATGAAGCAAGAAATTTCTTATATTATATTAAAAAACCTGAAAATCGGCCTAGGAAGGTTGAGGACCATCAATTACAGGCTCTTTTGGATGAAGACGATACCCAATCACAATAAATGCTCGCGCAGCAATTGGGTGTTACTCAACCAGCCATTTCCATGCGTCCATTTCCAAAGTGGATATATTTCGAGAGTCAAGAAATCGTGGGTTGATACCGGCCAACCATCAACATCTACCCCAAGACCAAATCGTTTCGGACGGAAGACGATGCTGTGCGTTTGGTGGGATCAGCAGGGTATCGTCGACTATGAGATGTTAAAACCTGGTGAAACTATCAATGCCCACCGCTACCACCAACAACTGATCAAATTGCACCGTGCTTTGCGTGAAAAAAGGACGGATTATCAACAAAGACATGACAAGCCGATTTTCTTCCACGACAACGCACCATCGCACACGTCAAAAATGGCCCGAAACTACTTGGAGACACTCAACTGAGAGGTGCTACCCCACCCCGCTTATTCACCAGATCTGGCCCCTTCCGACTACGACCTGTTTTCGTCGATGGGCCACGCGCTCGCTGAGCAGTACTTCGATTCTTACGAATCTTAAATTGGCTTGATGAGGGGTTTGCCCGAGAAATGGGAAAAATGTGTAGCTAGCGAGGGCAAGTACTTTGAATAAATTTGTTTTTGCTTTCTATGAAAAAAACATGTATTTTTTTGAATAAAAAACAGCGAATTTAAGCTTATAAACCTGGTAAAAGCAATGGTAGTGGACGTGTTTCGACTGTTCCACGATAGTATTTCTGGAGGACATCGCGGAGTAAAGTAAACTCTCTTAAAAATTCCACAGAGGTTGTATGGGATTAACTGCCGTGGTGATGTCGAAGATTGGTGCCGCTAGCATCTGTAAGCCGGCCATATAATGATTGCTCGTTGTATTTCCGAGCAATCATCATTTAAAATTTAAAAAAAAAACACAATTTAATTTTTATTTTATAGTTTTAATATTCACGTTTTATTTAATTTTATCAAGCTATTATTTTAACAACTTATTTTATTTTAAGAACTACTTTTTTATTTTTATTTTATTTACATTTTATTTTATTTTTTTTATTTTAAAAACATTTTTTTATTACTATTAACATCATTTAACAACTAACTTAAGCAACTTACAATCTAACGTAAACAATTTCGTTCACATATACCTAAGGCAACTCGATTTTTAAAAAAATCCTTTTTTTTGCACTGTAGACATCGATCCTACACTCTGTAGATACTGTAGGCATCGATCCACAATAGGCCACAGACAAGAAGCAGATGTGCACTGGATTTGAGCGAGAAGATGAATGCCATTCATTCCCTGGTGCGAGATGCCGGAGGAGCAACAAGCAACAAAAAACTAGGAACGAACAAACGAGGTACGAGTTATGACCAATGAGCAACGAACACCGAGCAACCACCACATCGAGCAGAATACCCAGGAAAAATGTCGAAAATTAGTCATACTGTTTTTATTAATTTTGTCATAATCTAATGTGGTATGTTAGTCTCAGCCACATTTTCGCCACCGTTCCGTCACAGAAACTAATCGACAATTCATATATTTTTGCCATATATTGGTCAACTATTTATGAAAGAGTTGGTTGCCTAGGTAGCCACCCTCCGCTAGACGACAGTTCGGCTGGCCGGTATGAATACCAGCGAATTAACAATCGCTTGGTGGGGAGTTTTGTGGCGATACAAAATCACTGCCGGCAGTGAATTTAAAGCGTTCTGAACTGAATCGGCTGTGAACATGAGATTAATGGTAGGAGAACAATTCCGACTGTAACTGAAAACTGAACTAATGCGAGACGTCCAATTATAAACCACTTTTTTAAGCATCTCGGCTGGTATCTCGCTAATAACACGTGTAATGTTGTTTTCCAAGGCTACACGTGGCGCTGGTTTATCGGCATAGACGAGTGACCACGTAGCCCTATAAAAAATAGTCTAGAGGTGTTAAATCGTACGACCAATGCGGCCAACTCACCGGTCCGAAACGTGAGATAAATTGCTCACCGAATTTATCTTTTACTATGTCCATTGTTTCAGGTGCTGTGTGGCATGTAGCGTCATTTTGTTTAAACCACATGTCGACCAGATGCATTTCTTGCATTATGGGCGAAAATAAGTTCGAAATAATCGAGCGATAGCGGTCGCCATTGACGGTAACGTTGCAGCCAGAGTCTTTTTTAAAGAAATACGGACTGATGGGCTCTATGGCTTGAATTGCTTGCTCATTAGGCCGAATATGACGATCATAAAACGGTCGAAGTGCGCAAAATACATTTTTATTTATCAAATTTTATTAATTTTGATATTAAAATTCAATAATTTGTAAGCGTTGTTCAGGTGTAAGCCTTTCCACGTTGAAATGGCAATACTAAGTGATCACTTTTGACGTCACGTGCCACGTGGGATCTGTCAACAATAAAAACATGAAAAACTAAATAGCAAAAAAATCACCCGATAAAAATACTGTCAAAATAAACGAATTTCGCCTAAATTAAATAGAATTGCAACAATATTAATTGTTTATAAAAACTACCTTATTTCTGCTTCAATTTCAACTGTCAAAAAATAATCCTACCACATAATAAAACCCTGAAATGTATGGCCTTAGATTAAAGAATACCTTCTACTGGGTGTAAGGGAAAGTTCTCTCATTTTTTTCTAAAGAAAAAACTAATTTTTTATTCAAAAATTAATCCAAAATATAATTTCCTTTATTAGTTACAACTGTCTGCCAGCGTTCTTGCAGCTTATCCAACTCCCTGGAAAAGAAGTCATCGTTTTTGGACGAAAAGTATTCTTCCACTGCCATTTGGACACCCTCATAATTTATATATTCATTTACATAAAGAAAGTTTTGTAGCGACCTGAACAGGTGTTAGTCAGATGGTGCAATATCTGGAGAATATGCTGGCAGAGGTAGAGTTTCCCAACCGAACTCTGTAATTATTTGTACGGTTTTTCTTGCCACGTGCGGTCTAGTGTTGTCATGGTGAAGAATTACACCCTTTCTGTTGGCCAAATATGGATGTTTACGTTGAATTTCTTTATTCAAAATATCAAGTTGACGGCCACTTCTGTGGAATTTAACATTGGATTTGACCTGATCATACTGCGTAGCACTTCTTCATTGACATCTGATGATGGCCTTTAATCTTTCAAAGAAAAATCATCCGAACGAAATTTTGCAAACCATCTCTGGCATGTTCGAACTGTTATTGCGTCTTCTCCAAACATGTCACACAAGTTTTTTTTTGCTTTCATCGCGTTGTTCCCTTTTTGGAACTCATACAACATACGAGGTCTGTTCAAAACGTATCGCGAATTTTGAATTTCCGAGGGTTACGTATATTCGATTTTCGATTTTTTGTGGCGTTATATTGGTACTCATGTCTCTTACTTATGCCGACAAGTTCGGCCATTTTGAATGTTCAGTTAATTTTTGACAGCTGCTTTGCTTGCACGTGTTTTGGCTCGTCTTCGATTTTTGCCCATTCCAAAAATTGGATCAAAGAATCTGTATCAAATTTTGTGTGAAAAACAAAATAATTGCGCGGACGCATTCCGAATGTTGACTGTGGCATATGGTGAAGCTACCTTGGACCGAAGCAACGTTTATCGGTGGTACAAAATGTTCTCAGAGGGCCGAGAAGATGTGAATGACGAAAACCGTGCCGAGCACGTCAACACGGACGAAAACATTGATGAAGTGAAGAAAATAGTATTGGCCAACCGTCGAATCACCGTTAGAGAAGTTACTGAGGACTTGAACATATCAATTGGCTTGTGCCATTCGATTTTTACCAATGATTTGTCCGTGAGACGGATCGCCGCGAAATTCGTACCAAAATTGCTCAATTCCGACCAAAAACAGCATCGCATTAACATTGCTAAGGATCTGTTGGACTCTGCCCGTGACGATCCAAACTTGCTCCAGAGGGTCATAACTGGTGACGAATCATAGCTTTATTGTTATGACGTGGAAACCGAAGCTCAATCATCCCAATGGAAGTTGCCGCACGAGCCAAGACCGAAAAAAGCGAGCCAAGTTCGGTCAAATGTTCACAGGTTTTGCTTACAGTTTTCTTCGATTGCAGGGGCGTGGTGCACCTGTGTTGCCACAGGGTACAACGGTCAATAAGGAATATTACCTGCAAGTTATGCGCAAGTTGCGCTAAACAATCCGCCAGAAACGCCCGGATTTTCGAAAGAACAAAAATTTTCTTTTGCACCATGATAACACCCCTGCTCACGCATCGTTGCTTGTGCGCGCAATTTTTGGCCAAAAACAACACACTAATAATGACGCAGCTACCGTATTCCCCAGATCTGGGCCCACGTGACTTTTTCTTGTTCGCGAAACTGAAGAGCGCCATGAAAGGACGACGCTACGCTACGATTGAGGAGATAAAGACGGCATTGAATGAGGAGCTGAATAAGATCACAAAAGATGATTTTTTGAAGTGCTTCGAGGAATGAAAAAAACGTTGGCACAAGTATATAATATCTGGTGGGGATAACTTTGAAGGGGACAAAATAGATATTCATGAATAAATAAATAATTTTTGAAAAAAACACAAAATTCGCGATACTTTTTGAACAGATCTCGTACAATGTCTTAAGTGTACGTTTTCTTCACACATGTTGACTGTTTTATAAGTTTAAAAAAACTGATAAAAATACGAAAAAATGTGCATAAACCATCAATTATACAGTAATCTAACGGTTTAAATCGATTTCAGTCGAATCAGAATTTTCGCTAAGAATCGACAACGCATACAAGTGCATGTGTTCAAAAACGAGAGAACTTTCCCTTCCACCCAATATAATCTAAGTGTTTGGACTACAACTGCAAAGCCAAAACAAGATCTATTCCGGCGATAAAAGCGGAATTTTGTGCATTCTTATAAGACTGTGGAGGTTTTAAAATTTAGACAGGCCGAAATGTATGTAGTTTTAATTTTCAAGTGGAATTGTGTGCCTACCATGCAATGAGGCAAATTTTCGAGAGAAGATTTCTCCGATAATCCGTACATGGAATAGGGTATCTGCAAAGAGACGCTGCACGATGACAGATAAAATCGAATTTAAATAAAAATTTGTTTGTATGCTAGGTTCCTAAGACACATGCCAGCGACCAGTTCATAGCGCCATTAATAAGGTAAAGGTAAGAATATATAATATAAATAAATAAAAAAACGAACTTTAAGCGATTTTTACTTACTATTTATTTATTTACTCTTATTTGTTTATCTTATGTATAATTTTATTTTTATTTATTCGTACATAAAGATTTTACAATTCGTTAATAGTTTCAACGAAAAAAAGAAAAGAAAAGAAAAAAACAAAACGCAAAATTCTAAACTAAATTTGTGTTGTTTTCTTTTCTCTTTTTCAAAATAAATAAAGTTAACTTTATTTTTTCTTTTTATAAATTTTTAATTATTTATATTATATCTATTTGTTATTTTTTTTGTATTTTTATTTTCTAAGCTTTTAATTTTATTATACACATTTTGGTTTAGTTGCTTGAATATGAATAAAAATTTTATTATATATTTTTGTTCTGCTTTTTTGAGCAATTCGTATTCTTTTTGTTTAATTTGATTCTTTTTATATTCGATAAAGTTGTTGTTTTAAATTTTTAACAATATTCTTTTAATTAAATATTTGCACAATTATATTGTAGAAATTACATATTTTGCAATAAAAAAGCAATTAGAATAAATTCTAATAAGCAAATCTGACAATTTTAATTTAAATAAATATTAAATGAATGAAAGGGCAACAATCGTAAATTAATAATTATTATTGTTTTTTTTTTAATTCTGTATTTTATATTTCCTTAAGTATATTGTATCTTGTCATTTGATGGTAATTTGTATACTTTTTTTTATTCTTTAAATAAATAAATATATTTTTTTGTTTTTTTGTTTGTTTGTTTTTAATAGTTATATTTGGAAATAATTATTTACTTATAATATATTGTAAATATACTTAAGTAGTCTGTTATTTATTTAAAAATTAATAGAAAGAAGAATAAATTTAATATATATTTAATTGATACTCGTATTATTAAAATTTTATTATTTTCTATTTATTATATAATAAAATAGTGTTTAAATAAAATAGAATATTTTTCTTAGGCTTGCGTAAGTATTGAAAATAGTTTATATTAAAAAGGCTAAAAAAGATGTTTTTTCTATCAATTTAATTAAAATATTGCTAGTTCAAAAAAAAAAGTTGATCCTAAATTCCTATTAATTATTATTTATGGAAAATTATTACTATTACTAAAATTGTACGAATGTTTATGGTATATGGAATTTCGAATATTCTTATTGTTAGTCGCACAAAAAAACATTAAAAACTAATATTTTCTTTTTCTATAAAACTAAAATTATATCGATTAAAATATTTTCACTTACGAATAAATTGATGGAAACATTTTTTAAATTTACGAATAAATTGATGGAAACATTTTTTTTTTGGAAATTTTGAAATTAAAGCTGAGGTTAATTTGCTTAAAACTTTATATTCGATAACTTTTCGACTCACCTTGCCATAATAAATTAAAAAATATCAGCCGATTTTTAATTCTTTCTTATTTCTAACAGTTTTTTTTAAAGTTTAAATGTAATTTATTCATGCTAGTTTATTTTTTTTGTTTTGCCATATTAAAAATACAAACACAAAAATATAAAAAAAGACGCAATAGAATTTATTTTTATTTTTGAGAGGTAGGATATGATATCTTCAAATGGATTATTGTTAATCGAATAATATTGATATTTTTTATTAACAAAATTTTACCACTGTCAGATTGAATTTAATAATTCAAATTTTCATAAATGGCTCAACGAATCGATGCGAATTATGCGCAAGACTATATAAAATATGAAAATAATCTTTATTATATTGTAAATACTCACGGTATATCATTGACAGCAATCTCTCAACAAGCACAATATTTTTATATTTTAATAAATAAATAAACATCAATACTAAAGCTTAGATTACACTGTGTGTCTAATAGACAATTTGCTCTTGTTACAATGATCGTGTGAGTGCGAAAATGTAGAAGGGAAAAATTGGGCGCACAAACTTTTCTTGTTTGCGCGCCTAAATTTGGCGAACGTATGTACGTAGGCTACTATATATATTTCTGGCCTAGGCAACACTAAGTGCTGCCAGGTGCGATCTGACATTTCCATTGGAAAGTTTGACATTTTTTAGCATAAACGTACTCAGAACGTTTTGACGTACGACTATCATTTGTGTTGTTTACAGTGACTTGAAAAAATCAATTTGGCAAAAAAATGGAATTAACTCGTGAACATTTTCGTGCGATCATTTTTCACAACTTTCGACGTGGATTATCACGACAAGAGTGCATCGATGAACTTAAATCTTTGTATGGCTATGAAGCACCATCCTATAGCACTGTGAAAAACTGGTACAACGAATTCAATCGTGGCCGACGCTCGCTCAAAGACGAATTCCGTGAAGGTCGTCCAAAAACAGCCGTTGTTCCAGAAAACATCGATGCCGTACGTGAACTGATAATGCAAGACCGTCATGTGACATACCGTGAGATAGAGGCATGCCTAGGCATTTCTCCCACCAGCATACATTCGATATTGCATGAACACCTGGCCGTAAAAAAGGTTTGTTCTCGTTGGATCCCGCACAATTTGACAATCGCTCAAAAAAAAGGCTCGTGTGGATTGGTGTAAAGAAATGCTGAAAAAATACGATCGCGGTGCTTCAAAAGACGTTTATAAGATCGTCACAGGTGACGAATCATGGATCTATGCGTATGAGCCCGAAACAAAACAGCAATCGACCGTGTGGGTCTTCCAAGACGAGTCAAATCCAACGAAAGTTGTTCGTGGAAGAAGCACTTCGAAGCAAATGGTCGCTTGTTTCTTTGGCAAAACTGGTCATGTGGCGACTGTTCCGCTTGTGCAACGTAGGACGGTCAATTCTGAGTGGTACACCACCATTTGTTTGCCTGAAGTCTTCGGAGAAATTCGAAAAACGAACAAGAGAAGTCGAATCATTGTGCACCATGACAATGCGAGCTCTCACACATCGGCTCAAACCAGCGCCTTTTTGACCGGACAAAACGTCGAATTGATGGGTCATCCTCCGTACAGCCCTGACTTGGCACCCAATCAAGAAAAAAATGCGTGGTCAACGATTTTCGTCGCCAGAAGATGCTGTTGAAGCATTCAAAAACCATGTTTTGGAGGTGTCTCAATCGGAGTGGAAAAAGTGCTTCGAAAATTGGTTTGAGCGCATGCAAAAGTGTATAAATCTTGATGGAGAATATTTTGAAAAACAATAAAACCTTTTTCGTTGATAAATATTCGCATTTTCATTATTAGGCCAGAAATATATATAGTAGCCCACGTATATATACATGTCTTCATCGTGTTGGCTCGTAGTTATATTACATAATGGCGTCGTTTCTATTGCTCGTTGCGTACTCATCATTTGCGCGTTGTTTATTTTGACATTTGACAGTTATTTATTTTGACATTTGAAAGCTATTTTATTATATTTAAAGTGAAGGATACTTAACGAACATTTTTTTTGAAAATTAGTGTAGTGTTAATGCATATTAAAAAATCTTTCGCGAATAAATTTATAAATAAGTTTTATAAAATGCCAATGCCAGTGAAATATTTGAAAGCTATTGCGGCAATACTTGCATTATCGAGTGATAGGGATGAAGACAAAATCAATGACGAACGCTAATAAAAAAAAACGTAAGCCGCTTTGGTCGTCGCCATGGCTTCAAACGCGATGAAAAGTGTGCTTTCGAAAAGTTACTACCGAAATTAAGTGGCGGAGGCAACGACTGTTTTAAAAGAGACTATCTGTTAACTTCGGTGGAACCCATAATTGGAAAACAAAATCCGTTCTTCCCGAAACCAATTTTTGCCGACACTCGGTATGCATTAACCTTGCATTTTCTTGTAACTTGGCAAAATCTCCCGATCATTGCAGTATTTATAGCGCATTCTGCAATGTACTGTCAGTACAATTATTCCGGAAGCGCTCGATTCCATTTATGCAGTTTTATGTGATGAGTTTCTGGAAGTATATATTAACCTTCTTGTTTTCTCGCTTTTTATTTTGGTTCCAGTTTCCCAATTTTCGTATTCGCCCAATGAAATATTTAAATTTTCACTTACATTTGAATTTTCTGTTATTAAGAATTATATTTTTTAAAGAAATTGTATAATTATGATTTCCTGCGACTGTCTTCGTAGGCTTCTTGATTAGTTCTACTTTTAGTAAACTGGCAGCAGTACAAAAGACACTGATTATCAAGGACGAGCACGTCGCACTTTAAGACAATTAGGGAATTTACGTAACAGAACTATGGCAGCCGAATATCGGCTTTTTTGTATCGGCGGTTTATGATAGTTTTGACGGATTTTGCCAAATTGCTGGCAGTAATAAAAAAGGTAAAGGATTACTGCCATCGATAAGTGTTACATGTCTTCAAACTCCGAGACAAGCGTTGCCTGGATCTGCCACAATATATTTCGTTAAAAACCATATGATTGGATTAAATAAAATAAAATAAAAAGTATATAACATAGATTTTGAATATGAACTATTTATGTTGAAATTAATATTAAATTAAATGTTAAAATAAAATATAAAATGTTTACTAAAATAAATAAACGAATTCAAATTATCAAAATAAATAAATAAATGTGTAATAAACGTCATTCATAATATAAAGTAAATAAAATAAAAATTGCAACGTCCTAACTAGAGAATTCACCAATTCAAAATGTATAAGTTAAAATTCCTTTTTGCTTGCCTAAATTGCGAGTCTGTCACAATTAATTATTCTTTCAGATCTTTATTCAAACGATTACAGTATGATTAGACTGATCGTCAAATATACAAACCTGCACAATACCTATTCACGCGCATACCATATGTGTATATTACACTGTCGGACGGGTAAAAAGGGGAAATTCGACATTTAGATCGTCTATTAGACGCACGTTGTAATTTAAGCTTAAGAATTCCATATAAACAATGTTTCTAAACAAAAAAAATGCCAAAAAATTAACTGATATCGATAATGCAGTTTACTGTCAATATTTGGTTGCCACGAATAAAACTAAAACGGTTATAAAACTTACTCAATTATAAAAGTTATCGATTAGTCCATTTAAAATTGTACATTCTTTACTGTCAAACAATATTAAAAACTATATTTTTCAGCACTTATTTCGTATATAACAAAAATTATTTTTTTTTTCAAAAAAATATTTAAATTTTCTATGGAAATTGTTTTTTTTTCTTATTTCATACTAAAGTCATTAAGTATTTATCAGTGAAAAATAAAAAAAAAACACTTTCTATTAAATATCTTCTTCTGGTTTGCTTTTTCAATTATTATTATAGTTTTTCTTTTTTTTGGCGAGTGTTAACGTTCATGGTTTTATTGAAACTTCTCTTTCTAGGAACATATACATAAGTATTTTGTTAATTAATACCATAACTAAGCAATAAATAAAAGAAATCAAGACAAAAAAAGGTAACAACAATATTTAGAGGCTTTTCATTTCAATAGGATTGCTCAATCTTTGACGGCCTATTATATTGAAGTTTTAAATGATGGCGCCAGCGTCATTCTTATATGTTTGTGTTTTTCTATAGCCACCATTTAATCATGGAGGACTACACGATTCAACACCACGTCTAAATAGTAATATCTCACCAAATCTTGGATCTTCAGCGATGAAGTGAATTTTTGACTGAATGGCTACGTAAATAAGCGAAATTGTCGGCTCTGCGTCGAACAGCAAACACAACAGTATCAAGGGACCATCCTTTGTAGCCAGAAAAAGACTTATTTTATTTTGTATGTATTTTGGTAGATCTGCATCATCGGGTCGTACTACTTTCGAAATAAGGCCACTGTAACTGTTAATGGCTAAAAGTATCGAGCGATGATAACACATTTTTTTGGCCTCAATTAGACGATATGGACTTAGAAAATATCTGGTTCTAATTCGTGAAACCGAGGACTTATTGCATACGAACTTTCCACGTAGCATTAGTGATGTGATTTAACGCCCTATGAATTTATTCTATGGGCCAGGAGTGGTCAAATGAAATTGTGTATTTGATTCTATGTAATAATAGCTGTCTTCCATTGGGAAAATTTTGCTACTCACAAGTACTTCTACCTACTCGCAGCTGCTCTTGCTAATACAAAGGAGTAGTTCGCATGAGTAGTTACGCATTCAATTTACGGTAGAGGAATTTTATTTCCCAAATTGAAAATAGATGGCTTAGCGGGTTCGTTGGTTATGTTGAAGTGGCATATTTTTTTTTTTATTGTTTATAGCTGTCTTCCATTGGACCAATTTTGCTATTGAGCAGTAGTTCTAGCTACCATCATCTACTCTACCTCGTACAAATCAGTACATTGCAATAGTAGTTACGCCATACAATTTACGGTAAAGGGATTTTATTTCCCAAAATGAAAATAGATGTCTTAGCGGGTTCGTTGGTTATGTTGAAGAGTCATATTTTTGTCAGTATTATTTATGTGTGAATAAACTCAGTTTTTATTGTTTATATGTGAGTAAACTCAGTATTGGTGTTGACTATTTTGAGGTTAAATTTTACTGCTGTCAGTAAATTTTGCGGTCCATTGGGCATCTACTACGAAGTATTGCTCAGTAGCAAAATTGGTCCAATGAAATACAGCTAACGTTTACTTTATTCGTGCAGCAAAAGCAAAAAGAAATGGAATCAAATATTACTGGAGTATGTTTTTACATAAAAAATAATTACACATTTATTAACTGTCTGCAGATTTTGACAAGCTGAATAAACTCAGTATTGTGGTTGACTATTTTGAGGTTATATTTTAATTCTGTCAGTAAATTTTGCGTTCCATTGGGCATCTACTCCCAAGCACTTGTGAGTAGTAAAATTTTCTCAATGGAAGACAGCTTATAGTGTGGCTCTTTATAATATATGAAACACCGAAATGCAACTCTCATTGACATCAAGCGTGCTCGCCGCTGGTCTATACCAATAAACCGACAATACTATCCAAGCTGCAGAACAATACCATTTAAGCCATCGATGAGGTGAGATAAGTGGAACTCTCCGATCAGTGTGGAGACCATTTGAACACTGTTGTTGTTTTTAAATAATAATATTATCGGGCTATACTTTAATCGGCAATTTCAAAAATCGAGCGCTCTATTAATAATATTAAAGCATTCTTGTTTATATAACTCAATAATAAATAAAATACAAATAAATATGGCTTCTTCGTGATTATAATGCAGATTTTTTTTTCAAAGTTTTTTTATTTATATATTCTCACTTTTTTTTAAATATTTTTTTTTCTCAAAATACAGCTTATTAAATTTATAATAATCATAATGATAATAATAAATACTCATAATAAAATAATTTTTGTTTTTCTGCAAAAATTCTCTATGACACATTTACTCCGTCACATTTACATATGTATTCTGTGTATGTATGTATATGTGTACGTCTGAATTTATAATTATATACATTGCTATAGATAGGGTACATAATAATTAAATAATAATATTCTTATTAGCTAAAATAAAATAAGAAATTAATAAAATCTAATAAATGCATTTTTAAAAGAAATAGTTTGTTTTTACCGTAACTTTTTTTGTTATATTAATTTTTTTTCCATTTTTTTAAATTTTTCTATTATGATTCGATTAAAAGGAGAGTTTTATTTATATTGTATAAATATATCATGATGAAACGAACATCTTGAGTTTTATTTATTGCTGCCATTGTTTACTAGTTATGTGTATTGTTGATATTGTTGTAGGTGTTGTTTTTTTATTTTTCTCTTAATTATTTATTTCTGGTCGTTTCTAATCCATTTTTAAATATATACTTTTTTTTTATAGCATAAGTCTATTTATTGCCTTCCAGAAAATTGTTTTTTTTTTTAATGTAATATTTTTAAAAATAATTTTTTTTTAATGCAAACTATTTAAATATTATAGTTTTTTTTTTATCAATAAATTTCACTTAATTTTATTTATATTTCTCTTTGAAGGGTATATTCTTAATTTTCTATTAAATTTCTTATTTATTTTGAATTATTTTGTGTTTATTAATACGAAAATTTCGTTAATTTTAGTTCGATTCACTTTTTTGGATGGTGTATGTGTATTTGTAGTGTAGTAGTATCAGTAGTAGTAGTAGTAAAAGTAGTAGTAGTATGTAGTATTCTGTTTGATTTCTTTATTATAGAAGTACACATTGTTCTACCTTAAAGTCTTTAAAATTTATAATTAATCCAAAATGCAATGTGTGAATTTTTCCATACAATTTCTTTAAAAATTGTATCTTTTTCTACCTTTTTTTTTTTATTGTTAAATATGTTTTACTAGTTTCTTATTGTTTTTTTTTTCTTCCGTATTTTATTGTTAATTCATATTTTTTTTGTTAAATTATTATAAATCCGTAGTGGTCTTAAAACAAACCTTTCTTTTTCTTGTCTTTTTTCTCTTTTCCATCGACAGTTCTGAAAAGAATATTTATTTTTGTTTGTTTTTAAAATACATTTACCAACAATAACAACAACAAAAATAAAATAAATAATAAAATAATAAAATATATTAAATTAAACAATTTAGCGTGCGTCTTTATATGTATTATATGTAAAAATATAATAATTTTCAAGCATATATTTTTATTTGCATTTGTTAATTACACTTTTTGTTTAATTAGGACAATTTGTTTTGTTCAGATTGCCAAAAGATGATAAAAATAAATATATTGTATATTGGCTCTTTCTTAATTTATGTTAAATTTGCAATTTTTTTTTAAATAATTTATTTGCATTAGTGTTTAATATGAAGTTTTTCAAAATTTGGGATCTATGAATTTAAGCTAATAATTTCTCTAACTACAATCATACACATATATTATTGTATATAATTATGTAATTGTATGTATGCAAATTTAATAATATTATTGATTTGTTAATAACAATTTATAAGATTATTATTTATTTACTTTTTTTTTTTTAAGAATAATAAATAACAACAATATACTATATCATGCTATATATTTTTGGAAATTTCATTAATTTTTATTTATGTATGTATTTTCGAAATTTTTATTTTTCTACAACTTTTATAATCTTAATTTAATTTATTTTATTATCTATGTATATAGTTTGATTTTGTTTTTATATTATAATTATAATGTGCCATGTGATTGATGATATGCAGTGAACGAATTTTATTGTTAGCAAAATTATTTAACCATCTACAAAGTTACATACTTTTGTATATTGGTTTTGAAATAATTGTAATTATTTGTGAATATTTGCAGCGTGTTTATTAAATTTTTTGTTTTGTTTTGTAATTTAACAAGGCAAAACGGGGTGTTATTTAAAATAATTTTGATATATATATATATATTATTTAAATTTTATTTAATATAAATTTTAAATTAAATGTCTTCAAAAAAAAAAAAAAATTCCTACAAAAATTCATTAACTTCTAAATTTTATCCAAACATAAATTTTTATTTAAAGTGGTTTTCGAAAGAGGTCGCTTCTTAATAATATTAATGTGAATGAACCAAGTGTCAAATAAAATATTAAACAAAAATTGTGAACGATTTCGATCCAAATTTTAATTGAATTATGAACTAAATACTATTATCGGTTTATTATTGTATAAAGTAAATACAAATCAATTTGTATATGCGTGTAATTACACGTATTTTTGTATTATTAAGAAATAAATGTAATTATTTATAATAATACAGAAAGTTTTTATTTATTATGAATTTTTTTTATAAGCGTTTACTAAACCGATTTGAAGTTATGACACAATGATTATATAGAAGAAATATTGTAAAAATTTATCGAATTTCTTTAGAAAGATAAAAAAAACCTATTTTTCCCCTTATTTAATTATGGTAATTCAAAAAAATATAAATTTTGTATATTTTACGTTGTTGATTTTTTTAATAAATATTTCATTCAAAAATATGTTGTGAATACTTCGTTAGAAAAATCTTTGTTATTTGTATTCGATATACAATAATTTATCATAAGTAAAATAACGCGAAATAAAGGTAATATATTTTTATCATAAGTAAAATAATTAACCAAATAAACAGATGCCAGAAAAAATTAGAATAAGGCAGATTTGAAAAAAAAATTTGCAAAAAATTGCTCTCATTTCGTTTTGCCATTAATTTCTATTATTTTTATTTCTATTTTCTATTATTTGATTTTATTTTTATACAAAAGCGTATAAATAAATTAAATCAAGAAATTTTAATGTGCTTGAAAATTATAAAGAAATTAATTAAAGTGTAATAAGAGAAATTTGAATTCGATAATAAAATGAATTCAACAAACCGCCTTCATAAGAATCTGCACACGCCAGAAATCGTTCACAACTGAAAAAATAAAGATTATTGTCTCGAGTTTGCTCTGATTATACAAATCATATCCAAATGAATTATATTTTTAAATAACATAAATATACATATGGCAAAATTAACATATGCAAATTTGATTAGAATTTTTTTTTGTGTACTATTTGGAAATAAATTAAAATTTTTCTATATTGCCAATATTTGGAAATTTGGTGCTTTAAAAAGCCTGGTTGGTGGGTGCTTGAATTGAATTTTGTGTAGAAATTTCAGCTTGTGAAATTAGAATGGAAATTTGTGAGTTTTTTAATAAAAAATGCACAAAAAAGCAAACAAACGAACAATTTCGTTGTAGTTCTTCATTGAATTTTAATTATTGTGTAAGTTGTCATAAAAATACGTTCTTTTCTAATAGATCAAAACGAGGCGATTCGATTAAAAAGAAAATAATATAAACCGTCAGTTGGGATTGGTCATTGAAAATAATTGCAAATTTATTAAATTTTCATTTGAATGAATGTTGCAATTAAAGCAGGGAATACTCTTTTTTGTATACAAACTAAAATAATAATAATAATAATAAAAGTCTTAGAGCCTGTTACATCTAAATTTCTTAAATAAGCCTTTAAGAAGGTAAACTGTCAAACGAACAAAGGTAAAGAACACAGTTCCGACGTCAACTACAAGTTGCCGCTGTCAAAACTACGAGTACAAGTTGCCGCTGTCTTGTTTTGTCATTCTAGTTTTCTGAATTCTAAAGTAAAGGGCATAATTATTATACATTTTAATTCAGTCATTTTAATGAGAAATATAAAATTTAAACATAACGATAATCAGTATTTATACTTTTTACAATCTTTTGATATTAAAATTGTTTAAATTTGTAGAATTTTGCGAGAGGTGTAATTCTCTATTAACTGGAAATATGTTATACCGAACTCCGAGAAAATTTAAGCATTGCTTACATTTTTGATTTCGACAGCTATCGGGAAGTTGTCTTGTCTTTCAAGTTCTTTTTCTTCTTCTATTTAATATTTATGGTATTTTTAAACAATTAAGTATAAGTTTATAAATAGTTTTATTCGTAATTTAAATTTAAAAACAATTTATTATGTGAAATAATGCAATTTTTTGTCAGAAACAAAAATCTGATATGTTGCAAGTGTGTGCATACGAGTGCATACGAATGTATTTTAGAAATAGTATCTTTGTATATATGTGTAGAAACCACCCATCCAGAAGCTCTATAATCTCTAAGGTATATTGAAATTTTTGGATTTTGAAATTTTCCATAAGCGGTTTTGGTTGTTAACAATAATAATATAATTATTAATTGGACTGGTTGTGGCTTTCACCTAAATCGCTGGTACCATCTTAGGACTGAAGCTGAGGGATGGCAGGATCCCGGGTGCTATCCCTGCAGTTGATAGTAGAGCTTTTGGTTGACCTTGATACCAACAGTTAGGGTAACTAGCTTGTAACTGGTTACTGACTGTAATCAAATGGACCTACCTGTGTTGGATGGAACTGGTTTAGAGGCAGGACCAGGTTGTTGCACAAATAAGCATGGAGTAATGAGAGAGTGGTCCACTGGAGTTGATGGAAGCTTGAATGTTTGCCTGCTTCATGAATGAGGCATGAAAAATTGTTAAGAAGAAGAAAATGAAGAAGATGAAAAATATTAAGAAGAAAAGAAAAACAAGAGGGAACCTGAGAGAATGTTTCATGCATGAAGCAGTTGATCAGGTACTCTTAAAAGCAGAACTGACTGATACCACAGGCTTCGGGAGCTCCACGGTGGTTTGTCCACCGTGCCCGGCCGAGATGAGGAGCCTTCGGTGGCTGTGGTTGACACCTACAGTAGAAGGACTGAAGGTGAGGGATGCCAGGATCCCCGGTGCTATCACTGCAGATGATAGTAGAGGTTTAGACAAGCCTTGCTGCCAACAGTTAGGGCAACCAGATTATAATTGGTTACTGACTGTGAGCAGATGGTACTACCTATGGTCAGGGGCGGGACCAGGTAGTTGCACAAATGTGTATGGAGTGGAAAGGAACAAGAAGAAGAGAATGAAGAAGAAAAGAAGAAAAAGAGGGAACCTAAGAGAATATTGGATGAACTAATCTTCAAATTAAAAATAAATACTGCAACCCATATTTAAATACTATTATTTGCTACATTAACCACTCGTATTAAGAATTTTAGTAATTTTCTGATATTAATGATTTAAAAATAATAAAAATAATTTCATGGTCTAATTACAATATTGATAAACTTTATAATGCCGCATAATTCAATATTTCTATGTAAACAATATATTTATCAAAAAGAAGAACATTTATTAGCCACTTCAACTAGTAAATAGCTTAACAAGGACTTCAACTATCGAAGTTGGGGAAATACAACTTAAGGTCTTATACACTAAATGAGTACTGAACAAGCTATTCACAACTTTAACAAGAGGTATTCATCTATGGCCCTTAAAGTCTTTAAGTATTTGATGAAATAATCAACTATTTATATTAAACTTATTAATAATTTTTATTTCTTAGGAATTAGTAAGTATTTTTTCGAAATTTTATTTTTATTATATTTTGACAAAAAATTGAATCGATTTGAAAAAAAAACTTTTGCAATATATTCAGTTGTTAATGAATTTTTCATAGCTAATTAAAATTTAATGATAAATAATGTATATGAAAAGACAACAAATTAGACAACATATTATTAACAACACAAAATAATGAATGATAGATATGACATTTATGCATTAAAATTAATACTTAAATTAAAATTAATACTAAATATATAATATATAAGTATATGTTTATATGATCATGCAGTCTATATCAATTAAGATTACTTTTTTCACTAAATTATATTTTATTTAAAGGAAAAAAATATGTGGGAAAAATATAACAAAATCAATATACAGGGTTTTCATCTCTAATTGAATATTTTTCATTTGAAATTCAATCGCAGTAATCTTGTATTTGAATACAATTTGTTCTCGTTTTTTACAATTTTTTTAACATAATTTTAAACCGAAAACGAATATTTTAAACATGTCAAGCGAGGAATTAAGCAACCAAATGGATGACATAAGTTTTCTTAATAGACAGAATAATTGGGGAATTCGACCCATAGAAGAAACTATATCTAACTTGGTTGCTCATCATAGAGGACAACAAAAAGGAATATACAGTAAAACTAGTTTAGATAAAAATCACTACTATTGGGTTGTCCGGAAAGTAATTTCGTCGTTTCCCAACAGAGGACTTGCTTGTGAAAAAATTCGATTGTTTTTGCACAGTAGTTTTTTGGTTGATACCCTTTTAAATATGGAAAGTGAAAAACAGAATTTTCGGCATATTTTACTTTTTTTTACTATAGAAAAGATAAAAGTGCTGTTGAAGCAAGAAAAAAATTATTCCATGTGTATGGAGTAGATGTGTTAAGTGAGCGCCAGTGCCAAAACTGGTTTGCAAAATTTTGATCCGGCAATTTTCGAGATGCACCACGTTCTGGAAGGCCAGTTGAAGCTGATGAAAACACAATAAAGGCATTAACTGATGCAAACCGGCGAATAACAACTCGTGAGATGGCTGAGAGATTAAATATATCGAATTCGATCGTTCATGATCATTTGAAATTGGCTAGTTTTAATCTCAAAGCTCGACATATGGGTTCCTCATCTTCTTACGGAAACAAATTTGTACCGTCGCATTGACGTTTGTGATTTGCTTCTCAAACGCCAAGAAAATGATCCATTTTTGAAGCGTATCATCACTGGGGACGACAAATGGATTGTCTACAGCAATGTTAAGCGCAAAAGATCCTGGAGTAGAAAAGATGAAGGTTATGCTATCTGTTTGCTGGGATTTCAAAGAAATCGTTTATTTTGAGCTTCTACCGAGTAACACAACGATCAATTCTAAAGTGTACTATCATCAGTTTGGACAAATTGAATGATTCAATTAATGAAAAAAAGCCAGAATTGGTCAATAGGAAAGGTATAGTGTTCCAACAGGGTAATGTGAAACCACATACAAGGTTGACCACTCGGCAAAAGCTTTTAGAGCTTTAATTCAAATGAGGAGGTCAAAAATCACTTGAAACAGTTTTTTGCCAGCAAAGAACAAAAATTTTATAAGCGTGGAATCATGCTACTGCCAAAAAATGACAAAAAGGGTATTGGATCAGACTGGACAATATATTATTGAATAAAATATTTAGTTCACTATAAGAAAATCGTCTTTCATTTTTATTATTTAAAAAAAACGAAATTACTTTCCGGACAACCCAATATAATAATTCTTACATCGACACGTCTATAAGAAATTGCATTACATAAAATATTTTTTTTTTTTTTAAATAGTATATTGAATTTTTTTTAAAAATAAAAATATTGAATTTCAAATAAAAAATGTTAAATTGGAGATGAAAAATCTATATTAGAAAATAAATAATTTTTGGGCGAGCAAAATATTTAACTAACATATAGTAATTTATGTATTTTTTTTTCTTTTACCATTTAACTAATTGTTTCACTTAAATATTCTTTTTATTTGAGATTTTTATGAAATCACAATTAAAAATCATAATCAACGTGTAACTAAACTAATTCAATCAATTAAAATAAGCACAGAGTAATTTTGAAGAAAACAAATTAATTACATATATGCATAAAAGGATTACATACTGGGATATAATAATAATAATAAACTGTTGATTTATGAAAAAAATTAATCTTAAGTTAACTATAATATATATACGAGTATGTGTATATGGAAATAGGAACGTTACTTTAAATTATAATAAAACTAAAGCATTCAAATCGTATGGATATGAATGTATTTTCAATTATGAACGCGGAAAACTCTGTTCTTCTTTTCATTTGATGTTCTTATATTAATTTTTAATCATAAAATATATAAAAATCATTTGTATTTAAATTCAATTAAATTTTTACAGGTTTTTTTTTTACTGCAGATAAATTTTTTTAAGTATCAATAAACTTGAGATATGTTATTATTTTTATAATTATTTAAGTTTAACATTGAAAAGAACTAAGTGTTAATATATACGTGTATATTATAAATATTATCGGTCATGTTAATTCTTTTATTGTAATAATATTAAAATTAATTGTTAGTGCAATATTATTGTTATAAAGACAGTGGATATTTATTGTTAACAAAAAGTAAAAAAATAATATTGCTCATAAATGGGTAATTTTCTGGAATTTTTATGTAAATCAATTACAGAATCTTTTGACAATCCGTTTTTTTTGCAATTCATTATCATTTTTACAAAATTAATATAAAGTTGCATTGTATTAGAAATAAATGAATTTGTTGATCTGATGTTTACTGATACAAAAAATAGTTTTTGTAAAATAATTGTTTTATGCGTTTTCTTTTAGAGAATACTTTTTAGATTGTTAACACTTGATTGCCGGACCGATTCAATTTGACTCATTCACGATCATTTATTGCCTCCACACTTCTTAGTTCCAAAAATCCATATGCACTGTACTATACCTATTTTGACGGATTTGAGGAGTCAAATTGACTCATTAAATATTTTTAAAGTCTCAGGATCAACTTCCTATGCCAAAAGAAATCTTATACTTGGTACTGTAAAGAGTGCTTTTAATTTAATAATCGACGAAAATATAATGGAATATATAAAATCATGCACTGAACTCGAAGCTTGTAAAGTTTTGACAAAAAGACTGGACAGTAACAAAATCGCAATTATGGGCGTTTGTAACAATTTTGTACGCTAGAGGAGGAGCTTATGAGACAAGAAATTCGAAGTGTTCTGATTTATGGTCTAAGAAGTGCGGACCTCCTTTTTTTCCCGAACAATGTGTGAAATAAGTTCAGAGAAATACTTCGATTTATACGTTTTGATAAGAAAAATGAACGAAGTGAACGATTGAAAATAGACAAATTTACCTTGATTTCAAGAGTATGGGAAAAATTTATTGAGAACCTGGGGATAACATAACAGTCGATGAGCAATTGTTCTCAACTAAAGCCAGGTGCCCATTTACTCAATACATGCCGAATAAACCAGATAAATTTAGCATCAAATTCTGGTAAGCTGCGGATATTAGAAGCAAGTACGAGGTCTGTTCAATAAGTATCGCGAATTTTGTGTTTTTTCAAAAAATATTTATTTATTCATGAATATCTATTTTGTCCCCTTCAAAATAATCCCCACCAGATATTATACACTTGTGCCAACGTTTTTTCCAATCCTCGAAGCACTTCAAAATAGCATTTTTTGTGATCTTGTTCAGCTCCTCCTTTGATGCCGTCTTTATCTCCTCAATCGTGCGTAGCGTCGTCCTTTCATGGGGCTCTTCAGTTTCGGGAACAAGAAAAAGTCACAGGGGGCCAGATCTTGGGAATACGGTGGTTGCGACATTATTAGTGTGTTGTTTTTGGTCAAAAATTCGCACACAAGCAACGATGCGTGAGGGGGGGCGTTATCATGGCGCAAATGCCAATTTTTGTTCTTCGACAAATCCGGGCGTTTCTGGCGGATTGCTTCACGCAACTTATAAAACTTGCAGATAATATTCCTTATTGACCGTTCTACCCTGTGGCAAGAACTCATGATGCACCACGCCCCTGCAATTGAAGAAAACTGTATGCAAAACTTTCACATTCGACCGAACTTGGTGCGCTTTTTTCGGTCTTGGCTCGTGCGGCAGCTTCCATATGGATGATTGAGCTTAGGTTTCCACGTCATAACCATAAACGCATGATTCGTCACCAGTTATGACCCTCTGGAGAAAATTTGGGTCGCCGCCAATGTTATTGCGATGCTGTCGAACTTTACAAGCTTCGAAATTGAGTAAAAATCGGAGACGAGCCAAAATACGTACAAGCAAAGCAGCTGTCAAAAATTAACTGAATATTCTAAATGGCCGAACTTGTCGACATGAGTACCAACATAACGCCACAAAAAAACGAATATACACATACGTAACCCGTGGAAATTCAAAATGCGCGATACTTTTTGAACAGACCCGTATCTTCTAAATGGTTTTCCCTATTTGGGCAAGAATGAAGCCCGCGGATCAAATATTTCCTTGAGCGAGTTTGTTGTATATAAAATCACTGAGCTATATTTAGGTTGTGGACAAAATATTACCATAGACAATTTTTTTACAATTCTATCACTTGCAAAAAGGTTACTCGTGAAAAACACTTTATTGGCTGAAACAATACGAGCAAATAGAAAAGAATTGCCTAAAATTGCAAAAGCCAAAAAGGACAACATGACACGGTTTTCCAAACAACTTTATAAAACGAACGACTGTGCACAACTTTGCTCTTATTGTCAATTTATACGAAAATGGGGAAAAATCGAAGAGGAGCCAAAACAAGTGCAAGCAAAGCAGCTGTCAAAAATTAACTGAACATTCAAAATGGCCGAACTTGTTGGCATAAGTGAGAGACTGAGTATCAACATAACTCCACAAAAAATCGAAAATCGAATATACGTAACCTGCCGAAATTCAAAATACGTGATACTTTTTGAACAGACCTCGTATGCAAAAATTGTTTTAAATAAAGTGTCTTTAAAATAACATATTTTTTTTTTTAAAAAAACTTTAATTTTGGTGTTTGAGTCAAATTAACTCATTCCAGGCAAAATAGGTATATACTCAACATCCGGTAAGCTAGTGTTAATATTGCCTTCGCCTTTTCAAAAGAAAACACGAACATTTCAAATGCAATTTTAAGAAATTTTAAATATGTTTAAAGATATTTATAATTCTTCCCACATAATATTTTGTACTAAAAGATTCTTTAATACCATCACTTTTATATACTATCAATCAAAGAATAATATTATATCAATAGAATATAATACGAAAAAAAAAACGTAATTTAATTCAATTTTGAGAATTTAATATTGATAATTATTTTTTTAAAAATATATTTCCAAAATGTACATATTTATTATCGATACGTACAAGATTCATATATGTAAAATTGAATGTGTAAAATAGAGAGTTGTTTTGATTTTGAAATATTCTTTATTTTAATGAGAAATTGAAAATACAAGATTTTTGTTCATATTCGATTATGATATAAAATTTTAATTAATAATTATTTTTAAGTATACTTTTTTATCAGCTAAAGTTATTAATATTTTTTTGTAAAAATTTGGAACTATTTTTTTTTATTATAAAAATAATTTTATATAATTTTGCTTGTGAGAATTATCATTGAATTTATATTATTTTTTTTATGATGTGTAAATATTATTATTGGTATATTGAAAAATGGTTTGATTGAAATTATTTTCGAACGCACGCTGAATATGAAAATTAAATACACGTTCATGGAGTATACTTTTTAACTACTAATTCCGGTTATTTGAACATAATCTGCACACATCGTTTAAAAAGCATATAATATAGCATTTAAGTATAAATTGTACTTTTAAGTTTTGATCGTGAATAAGTACATGAGTTTTAAACCGCATTTTTAGCACAATGCATTCAAAATAAAATTAAAAACTGCGCGTGCATCGTGCGTCATTTGTACGCACATTAGCATTTCTGTGCGTTATTTGAACGAACGTTAGCATTTCTAATAATAGTATAAGAAATGCAATTGATTCGGAATTTTCGAAATAAGTACAATATAAAATAAAATTATTTTATTCCATAATTTTATCTTAAACAAATATTTTTAAATTGATTTCTTTAGCCAATATATTGTCGCTATCATATTTCGATATTATATTAATGATATTTACCACACCAAAACATAGTGATTATTATTACGATATTTTTATTTATTAAAAGTTTCTTTTGGCATTTTAAATTAAGTATTCTTTATTAAAAAAAAAGTAGCTTCGAGAAAAATTACCTTAAATCGTATTTTTCTTGATTATAAAATCTAATTATCTAGGTTTATAATAATATCGATTCTCTGAGATTTATGAAATATGTAGGATAATAATAATAATATTTGAAAGAAAAAAATAACTACAACTACAAATACTCTGAGGATATATTGTTAATTTAAAAAAAAAATAACAAAAAACTATAACTACGAGTATTCAGAGAATATAAAAATATATTCTTAGGAGGTACATGTAAATATTTTGTCTTTTATTTTTTTTGCTGCAAATATTTAAATTTTTCAAAAGATTTATCTTTCTTATATAATTTTTTGAAATAGTATTTTTTGTTTGCTTTTTCATCTATAAAAAATATAGATTTTTACATGTTGTATGGTTTTAGTTATGCTGCTCTTTAGTTACATTATTATATTTTATAATCCTTAATCGTTATGTTCTTGAGAATTTGCTTGACCAAGGGAATTGGAATTATTGGAGCCAGCCGTTGAGCCCCTGTGGGTGTCCGGTGCTCCGAAACTAGTATGACGACGTAGTAGAGATCCGAAAACGCGACGACCTTTTGACTCGTCCGAACTTCGTGATGTTAATGATGCAGTCCTGTAAAATGTGGGTTTAACGTTCGTATTGGTATTTTCAATTTTATCAATTTTTTTGCAACCAACAACTCTACGCCAAATACAATAACTCCCGCAGGTACAATATAATAATTTATTTTTGGATTTTATCTTTCGGTAACATTACTTTTAAGTATCGCGATTATATTACGAATTAGTTATCGATTCATTATGGTAAATACATGTTCACTTATTATTTATTTACTAAATCGGATATAAATCTTGTTTAGTCTTCTCAAACATCAAATCTCTAGCATTTAGGCGATTACTTTTTTCAATATTTATAGTATTATTTTTATTTTAGTAAATATAACCGTAAGTTTTGATTTTTTTTTCATTAATATTTAATAAATTGGTCGGCCAAAAAATTGATTTTTTTTTGCGATTAACTTATATAACATATACAATAATTTTTTATTTAATAATAAATCAAATTAATAGCAACAAATCAAATCTAATTAATACTTTACGAATGGACAAAATAGAAAAAGAAAAAAAATTTACATTATGTTCGTAATTTTGAAACAGAAAGTTATCGATTTACAATAATATAAATAAATATTAATGATTAATTTATTTAAATAAGACTTTAAAGATTTGAAAATTTATAATTACGGCTATAAAAAAAGGTAAATTATTTGTAAATTTAGAAAATACGAAATTAAAGAGAAATATTAATGTTTTCCATATTTTTACAGTCGGCTGTTTGCCATAAATTTGATAAATGAACAGAAAAATGTTTTTAAAAAATACTATATATAATTGATAATGAAGATAGACAAAGTCGTGACGCTAAAAATTTTGAACAAGAGCTAGGTAATACGTATACAGTTTTTTGAAATTGAGTTTGTGTACGAGGTCTGTTCAAAAAGTATCGCGAATTTTGAATTTCCGCGGGTTACGTATATTCGATTTTCGATTTTTTGTGGCGTTATGTTAGTACTCATGTCTCTCACTTATGCCAACAAGTTCGGCCATTTGGAATGTTCAGTTAATTTTTGACAGCTGCTTTGCTTTCACGTGTTTTGGCTCGTCTTCGATTTTTGCTCATACCGCATTAACATTGCTAAGGAGCTGTTGGACTCTGTCCGCGACGACCCAAATTTGCTCCAGAGGGTCATAACTGGTGACGAATCAAGGGTTTATGGTTATGACGTGGAAACCAAAGCTCAATCATTCCAATCAAAGCTGCCGCACGAGCCAAGACCGAAAAAAGCGCGCCAAGTTCGGTCGAATGTGAAGGTTTTGCTTTCAGTTTTCTTCGATTGCAGAGGTGTGGTGCATCATGAGTTTTTCTTCGATTGCAGGAGCGTGGTGCATCATCATTTTTTGGAATGGGCAAAAATCGAAGACAAGCCAAAACATGTGCAAGTAAAGCAGCTGTCAAAAATTAGCTGAATATTCAAAATGGCCGAACTTGTCGGCATAAGTGGGACACATGAGTACCAACATAATATGCCATTTAAGTATAAATGGTACTTTAGGTTTTGAGAGTGAATAAGTACATACTCGTAAGTTTTAAATCATACTCACGATTCATTTATCTAACATAGGGTAGTATGCGTATAAACGACGCATTAGAAATAGAAATTAACTTATGGCTCAAACTACAAATGGCTGCCAAAATTTATAAAACCCCCCACAATCTAATTGGGAGCGCACAAAAATTGCGATGGCCGACAACAACGACAAACTGGTTTATCGTCGAATTAGATCAAGTTTCTAATTTTGTCGTTGCCATTTCAGTTTTTGGTTATGTGGCTGTATTGCTCAAAAACTATGAATCAGCTGATCAAATGACGTTTATGGAATATTGTAGTTGGCGTCGAAAATTAACACAATTCCGACGTCAACTCCAAAGTTCTGAAGGTTAAAATTTTAAAACTTTCACAGTTTTATGGGAATGCACAGAAAACCGTCTGTTTTATCACCGAATTAGATCTTGTTTTAGTTTTGCAGTTACAGTTAAAGTGCTGCACATACGTTTAAGTGTTTTGTTATATTGCAGGATTGTTTTTTGACAGTTGAAATTGAAATAGAAATAAGGTAAGTGAATACATTATTTGTAGTTATATTATTATTATATAAAGAATGAAACGTCTCATTTATAAATACTATATTTTGTTGCTATTGAATTTTTAAACACTTTTCAGTTCAGTTTTCAATTTCAGTCGGAATTGTGTTCCTACCATTTCAGTATTTGGCTATGTGGCAGCACCTTCAAAATTGTACTCAAAGCCACGATAAATGCTTATATGAGGTTAAGATTAAGTTAAAATTTGAATTAAGCATTAACTATAAATAATAAACTGATCAAATGACATTTCTTTACTCGTTGCAAATGTGTTTGAGTTACAGTTTCGGGAAAAACCGTGACGATTGTACGGGTGATTTTTTTGCTGTTTGGTTTTGCATGTTTTTTATTTTTAACAGATCACGAAATTTTTAGTTACATTGAAAAATTGAATGGCACATCATTTTCATTGCAATTGTATTTAATTGATTAATTAGGACGAGATCGTTCATGCGTCGGCAGATGAAAGACATATCGGCAACTAGTAGTCAATACTTCGTTTTGCTCTTTCGTTTCTCGCCATCAGCGCTCTATAATAGAGACATTTTTTCTTTCGTAAACAGAAACGTGATTTTGATCACGAAAAAGTTGGGGTCACGATTTCTGCGATTTTCTACATCTGGTACCTTTTTTGTCTGTGTAATGGATCAATTTCGAAAACAAAAAAAAAAGGAAATAATTTTCCATGTTAAGAACTGAAATATTAAACCAGTAGTTCTCCAAATTGAATTTATTTGAGTTATTAGGTTAGTTTATATGATTTTTTTTCCTTCTATTTTGGAATTTCGTATTCTCTAATTAATTATAATTGAGTTATTAGGTTAGTTGAGTTATTAGGTTATAATAACTCAACTAACCTAATAAAGTTCTCCAAATTGAGTTATTAGGATAGTTTTATGTGATTTTTTTTCCTTCTATTTTGGAATTTCGTATTCTCAAATTAATTATATTTAAACATTTTCAGTAGTTCTAAATTAAAATATGAATGCCTACTAACATTTCTATATATTGTAAAACGTTAACTTTCTGTTCAATTGTATATAAATGAATCTTAAGACCTTTCGGAAAGAAATGCGCTTTTTCTTTCAATAGAAAAGTTGTTTATTTAATAAAAATTGTTAAAAATTTCTTTCAAATTTATGATATTTTATCCAGTATTTGTTTAAGATAAATAACATTTTAAAATTCATTTTTTTTCTTTTATTTTTTTTTCAAAATATATATTAATAAATATGAAACAAATAATTCACAAATAAATATACATATGTACATATGTGGTATCTACTATGCACAAGGAAAACAAAACTTTTATAATATATATTAAAAAATTATATGTTATTGATATTTTAGAATGGAAATAAAAAAAAATTCATAACAAATTAAAATAATAAATTGTAATTAAATTGAAAATAGTATTTTTTTTTTAAAAACTAGAGAATATTATGATCGATGTCAATAATTTTTCTTAAATTTTAACTAATGATTTTACTCTTATTTTTAGAAATTAATTTCTTGTTTATACAGTGGACTCGATGTTAATCATCATCATAAAAGAAGTATTATATCCCAGTTTGTATTGTTATTTTTTTTTTTTGCAAAACATATACGATATAACTAATAAAGTTGATTAAAATTTTAATCAAATTTTTATTTTTATTTTGCAATAGCATAAAAATTTAATGTGGAAAATATATGGAGTGGAAATTAAAAAAAAAAATTAATATGTAAATTTAAATAAATAAATAATGAAATTATATAAAAAAAAAGCGCCAATAATTTACAAATGAAAACATACAAGATAGGTGTGTTTAGTGATGATAGTATTGTTAGAGATATTTGGAAAATAATTTACACAATAAAACTAGAAATATGTAATTTTTTTATGTAACTAACTTAACAATAATAGTGAGAACAAGAATTTAAAAAAAAAAGTACTAAGCTTTAAAGAATAAAAAAATACTCACTCTTTACTATTCGCCTCTAAGCTTCTTCTTCGAAGTTCATCAAGAGTAATTCCATTTGACTCTTCCCACTCTTTCTTTTCCTGCTCAAAGGCACGTCGTCTGTCTTCTAATTCACGAATTTGCATCTCCAAAGCCTGAATATAAAAAGATTAAATTTTGATCTCTGTGATATAATGTTTTTTTTTTTTTTTAATTTATATCCTCTACACATTATTGCATAATGGATAATTAAGTTTATATAAAAGTGAGTTAGTTACTCAAACGAAAAAACTCTATTCGAAATATTTTAGTTGTTTCTTTTTATCAAAATAATACTAAACTAACTAACCTTTTTGCGTTCTTCATGTCGCCTTGTCAATTCCAATTCAGAATCTTTGAGCTTCTGTTTCTTTTCTTTAACTTTCATTTCAAAAACTTGCTCCATTTCAGCTTCCATTTTCTTCATTTTGAGATCGTGTTCTCGTTTCTCCTCTTCCATTTGTGCTAATGGATTCCTATTAAAATTAATTCCATTCTTAAAAAATTCATAAATATTGTGTTAAGTGAAATTTTTATTTTTACCATTTTTAAAAATTGGAAACATGTCATAATAATTAATAATATATATTATATTAAATTTCTATAATAAATATTGTGAATTGTGTATTAAAGCCAAACAAGCTATTTATTATTAAAAGCATTAAAAAAAAGGTGTATTCAAATGCAAAATATGATATAATGAAAAGAAAAGAAAATTAAGTGATTATAAAAGAAAAATGAAAAGAAAATGATAAAAATTATAACTTTATTATTGAAATTGTTCTTTTTTATATTATGCAAGGTGGCTACTGACAAACTGAATGGTTTGGAAATGTCAAACTTGTTTGTTAAAATTGCTACTCAGCGAATTTTTCTATTCCAGTAAAAGATCAATTATTCAAACTCAGATAAAATATCGGCAACATTTGAATATTAGAGTATCTTCTACCGATAGCACGGTTCGGGAACCTTATTGTCCGGTTTGAAAGAAACATGCCTTGTGGATCCAGTCCATTTCAATACCTAACCAGTGGTAATAACTTTTTGAACAACTTGAGTGATCCATTTTCAATTTAACGGGAACATCAACAAACAAACCTTCAGGTTTCGGAATACTTAGAACCTCATGATTATCAATTGTATACTCATGGGGTTCAAAAATGCACTGTTTGTTGCGATGTTATGGCTGAAAGAGTTTTCAGCCCATATTTCTTTGAAAATAATGGTGGTCAGCCAGAATAAAATCAAGGAGGCCCTGTGTAGGACAATGCTTAACAAAATTTTACGAACACCTGTCGTAGAAAAACAGAAGGCGACAATTGACCTTCTTTACTAGACATTTTCGATAAACGAATAATTTCAAAAAATTTATAATTTGTTTGACCATCGAAGACATCTGATTACTTTTGTGAGACTCCTTGAAAAAACGAGTTTAAAGAAAGAACATTCGAGCAGAAATCCGACTATTAGGACCTGAAATCTTGTCTACGATTATGAATAATGCTATGGCAAGAATAATAGTAGTTATTTGAGTAATGTTGTTTTTCAACTAATTATGCATATTTCGAAATTATCTAAAAGAAAATTTAAAAAAAAACCATGCGTTTTTTAAAGAAATTTTTGTTTTTTATCATTCAGTCATTCAGTGGCGACCCTGCATAAAATATTATGATGTGTATACAAAATTGTTTCTATTACATTATATAAAATTATGTTACGATATGTAATTTATGAAAAAAATTATATTTGTTAAAAAAAAATAAGGGAACTTTACTATAAAAAAAATTTATCATTATAACGAAGTTTTTTTTTTAAATTACATTTGCTCTCCTTTAATTATAAATTTGCCATCACTAAATGTGAACTTACCAAACACTTGCTAAGCTATTCAATATTCCTTGAGGGCATAAACTAAGAAAAAGAAATGTATAATACAACCAGGAATGAGTGAGTTTTGTTTTACTTTTTTTTGTATAAAATTAATTTTGAAATAATTTTTTGATATAAATAAAAAAAAAACTTAATTCAATTAGCTCAACAAACATTTTATACATATAATATAAAAAATCTGTGATTAAATGTAAATAAATAGAAACTATTATCATATAATTACCAATTCAATAATTTTCATATTATAGGATTTTCCAATAGGGTTTAAAGAAAACGACGGTCATCGGTATTTTAATTCAATAAGATTAGATTATGGCAATAACAATAGTGATTTAAATTTGTTGAAAACTTACTACTTCAGGTTTTTTTTTGTGTTGAGTTGGCAATTCAGTGATTGCGGATTTTATCAATAGATGGTATTAGCTCATTTTTTTTGTTATGTCAACGTGTTCATAGCACCTCACCTATATTGTTTTCTTGTTATGTCAACGTGTTCAAAGCACCTAACCTATATTGTTTTCTTGTCATGTCAACGTGTTCAAAGCACCTAACCTATATTGTTTGGACTTCGGCCTTTAATTTAGTAAAAAATCGTATCGTTTAGCTATTTAGTTTTGTTTTCATCCAAATTTAAAAATGGAAGGACAAGACGTGCATTTTAGACATATTTTATTGTATTATTTCCGAAAGGCAAGAAGTTATGTTCCGTATATGGGAATGAAGCCTTGAAAGAAAGGCAGTGTGAAAATTGGTTTTTGCTAAATTTCGTTCTGTTGATTTTTCAGTTGAATTTGATGAGACCCATATCAAGGCCATTATCGAATCAGCTCGTCATAGCAGAACGCGTGAGATTGTAGAGAAGCTCAATGTATCGCAAACATTCATTGAAAAAATATTAAAACAGCTTGGCTATGTTAAGAAACTTGATTTATGGATTCCTCATCAGCTCAATGAAATTCATTTGACGCAACGCATTAGCATCTGCGATTCGCTTCTGAAACGCTACGAAACGGATCCATTTCTGAAATCACTGATAACTGGCGACGAAAAGTGGATAGTTTAGAACAACGTTAATCGGAAAAGATCGTGGGTGATGCGAGATGAACTACCTCAGACGACATCAAAAGCTGAGATGCACCAAAAGATGATTATGCTGTCAGTTTTTGTGGGATTATAAAGGAATTCTGCACTTTGAACTTTTACCAAGAAACGAAACGATTAATTCCACCATGTACGTATAACAACTCGTCACACACATCTTTGGTTACTAGCCAATAATTATTGGAATTAGGTTGGGATTCGTCACACACAACCTAGCGCCTTCAGATTGCCATTTATTTCGTTTTGAATTTTTCTTCTTATTTAAAATCCGCAATCACTTAGTTGCCAACCCAATATATACAAGAATTCTGTAGAAACTAGAATTTTAATATTGAAAGATAAGATCTGTGAGTAATTTATTAAAGATAAGTAATCAATTAAAACTTGTCGATTATATCAAATATTGACTTTCTTAGTCAATATTTGATATAATCGACAAGTTTAATAGAACTTGTTGTATTGTATGGCTTGTGGCTCTGACTTGTTGAAACCACATATAAACCAGAATAAAATTTTCAAGTTCAGAGCACAAAAAAACGTTGTTTATCATTTATAAGGCCATTAGTGCTCAGAATTGACAATTTAAAGACACCTTTATAAAAAAAAAAATTCTATCAAATGACGGGATTGTTATTTCTGAACCACAAAATAAATGACCACATATACCAGGTGTATAAGCATAGAAAGCAAAAACCAATTTATTCAAAGTACTTGCCCTCGCTAGCTACACATTTTTCCCATCTCTCGGGAGATTTGTGGATACCATGCCAAAAAATTCCTTTTCTTTCGAGGCAAATCACTCATCAAGCCATAACGAAAACAGATCAACGAAAACAGATGGTAGTCGGAAGAAATTGAAGCAGAAAAGCAGAGCTTCTCGCATATGCTCTTTTTCTGGCACAAAACTAGACATGATTACCAAAGGAAAAATGTGTGTTGTTTTACGAAATTGCTGACAATGTGCATTGATTAATGTTGACAAACTCATGAAAAAAAGTATGCCGTGCCCATGGTAGCTTAATACGCTCACTCACGCCATCTATGACCAAACAGCGGATTTAAGCTTATACACCTGGTATCCTTGACGAATAGAAAATCTTTTTAAACATTTCTAAAACATTTAATATGTTTTCTAAGAATATTGTTTAAAAATTGACTAATGCTTTTTATAAAAAAGAACATTGATTGGTTTTCGTTTTATTTGTTGGATGGAAAAAATTTCCCTTTTCCCTAATCGGAAAATTCTATAATATGATTAAACGAAATAATTGTGTATTGTGTGATGATGCATGTAATGTGATTCATTATTATCAAGTGTAATGTATATTATGAATAAACAATGAAATGGAAAATAGAATAAAAAACAAAGCACAAAATTAGATAAACTACAACTAAATAAATTTTCCGAATGGTATTAATAGCGTTAAACTCAAAAATAAAAATGCATTTAATCATAATTAAAAATAAAAAGCTTAAAACGAAGATTAGTTGGAGCGTATTGCGTATTGCAATTGCATTGATTGCTTTTACTTGCGTGTTCGAATTTGATTGAAGTATTTTTTATTTCGATTAAATCACGTCCATGATTCTATGGTAGTTTGTTGTATTGCGAACTTACTTATTTGTTAGACGAGCTTTTCCATCAGCTCCGAGACCTGCTAATTTTCGACATCTATAATTCTCGTAATGAACATTATTCGTAACATCCTTCAAATCTTGAAGATGTGTTCTTATTACCATATTGCGAAGGGCTATAAAATCGCAATGTTCCAAATTTTCAACTAAAAACAAAAATACCATAAACGATTTTTATTTTAAATAATTATTGAAAAATAAAGTATGAAATTTACCTTCAGCAATACCCCATGGATAACGTCTTCCACGTACTTTTCGACCTTCAATTTCTATTACCGAATTCGCTCCAACGATTGCAAATGGTACACGATTCCTTAACAGCCGTAATACTTTGGCTTCTTCTTCATCTTCCAATGGTTCAGGAAAATCATAAATTTTAATTTTATGTTGAGCGATTTCATTGAGAATTTGCTTTTTAAATAGTTGCACCTCTTCAGGTGTCATTGTATCTGCTTTGGCAATAACTGGAATTATATTAACCTTATCGCAAAGCCTCTGCATAAATTCCACATCAAGTGGCTTTAAACCATGACCGGATGGTGCTATAAAATAGACACAACAATGTACACGATTATCTGGTATTGCTTTACGATGAACTCGGGATTCAGCTGTTAGATATTCTTCATATTTTGATTCTACAAAATCGATTATGGGCACCCAACTGTATGGTTTTTTATTTAAATATAAAAATTTTATTAGTAATATATATATTGAAAGTTTATTATTTATTTAAATTACCAATTACTGTTGTCTACTGCATCACCAAAACCGGGTGTATCAACAACAGTTAATGTAAGATTAACGCCGTTCTCTTTGAGCAAAACTTTTGTTGTCTCAACATTGACAGTTTTCTTAACTCTATGCGATGGTCCAGGATGCTGGTCCTGATTATAAATATCAGATAAAAACATGGAATTGATAAGCGTTGATTTCCCTAATCCACTTTCGCCTATCGAAATCAAATATTAATTTTTTTTATTTATTAATAAATTCTTTTCCATTTTCGAGATGATTTTCAGTTCATTTTCTGTAATAAATAGCTTACCAACAACCATAAGAGTAAATTCGAATCCTTTCTTAACAGCTTTTCTATAAACTTGATTGGGTAAATTAGCAAAACCAACATATCCATCGAGTTCCTTCGGTTTTGATCGAACAATCGTTTGTTGCTGTTGTTTCTCTTTATCGTAGCGATCGTTTGCTATTTTATTCGAATCCGAATGGTTATTCTCCAATAATTGCTGTTGTTTTTCCTTCAATGACAAAGTATTTATACTATTTGCCAAATTATTGACACTTGACCCTGATGTCGAATTTATTTGTACACTTGATGTATGATTCTGTTGTGAGCTACTGTTGTTATTGATCACAATATGAAGTTTATCGTTAGGTGTTGGTATGCTATTTACTGACGTGGTACTCTAATATGATAAAAAAATTTAACGAACCAATTATGAATCGATTGTGCAACTACAATTTACTATATACATATTATGGAAACGGAAAATTTTATAAACTTTACTTTTTAAATGAATTTCTTCATTATTATATCAGCAGCTGTTTATTATGAAAGTGGTCTAAGTCCATTTATTTGTTCAAATCGTGACAATTAAGAGTTAGCGTTTTTAAACATTTAAAAATATTGGTGACAGATAACATGGTAGTATAATGTTTTTGTGTTTCTAAGGGTGTTTAATAAACATTACATTATTTAAAAAATTATACTTTTTTAATGGCTGTTGACGAAACTACCTGAACGTAGCGCAAATTTATCGCGAAAGTGCTAATCGGCCAAAAGGGGCCTCTACTTATAAATAGATGGAGCTGCGTTCAGTAGAGTCGTCAAATATTTTGTATTAACGATGTTTTAATTGAAATTTATATGCACAGATAACCTAAAATCCGTTGGCTATACCATACATACTATTGTAATAATCGCTCTCACTAGTTTATACGAATTATCGCAATGCTAGGCACAAACATCTCTGGTAACGATAACATGAGTGCAGAGATATCATGCAGAATACTACGCAGGTACTCAGAGCCGTTTATGGTATAGTTTGACATTTCGACTTTTGTGTTTTGGCGGGTAAAAAATGAGAGATTTTTTAACATTGAATTAGACCTAATTATCAGATATAAATAGGCTGGAAAGTGCAATTAATATTTTAAAATTGTGAGCAATTAAAAACCGTAAAAAATATAATATTTTTTATAACGATAGTTTTCCTTACAAGCAAACAAACAAAATTTTTAGATCCTCTACTTGCCGCTGCAGTAATAGTATAGGAATATGGCGCTGACGTCAATAAAAGTTTAGGTTGATGTATGTTTCGCAGTTTCCCTATACAAGAACCAGCAGTGCAGATACCTGGTTCTTGTATAGGGAAACTGCGAAAATATTCGTGGTATCGACATCAGGAGCATTCATCGAATACCAACCTTTTCAACTAATATTAAGCTGGTACTAGCTGACACATACATGGTACTATGTGGTATTAAAAAAAATTCTTTGCTCGGCACTGCTAGGTAATTTATCTATCAATTAGTCTACCATAAATAAGCAAAATAACTGTTAATTACAGACCAAACTAACCACACAAAACAACAATAATACAAAAATTGTTATAAATGTACCCATTGATTGTGTGCTCGGTGAGGTTATCTTTATTAATTTTTTACCACATTGATCATCTTTCAAACTCCCTTTTTTGTGTTATCGCGGGGCTTTTCAATAGGACACTCGGCATTTGACAGTCTATTTCTTTGATATTTCAAACGATAGCGCTTTTATTCTTATACGTTTGTATTCTGTTATATCCATTATTTAATCATGGAGAACTATACAATGCAACTTCCATTTAAGCATAGGAAAACTAAATAGATCGTAGATTTGGTGAAAAAATCATCTTCAGCGACGAAGCGACTTTTTAGCTAAAAAGCATAATTACCAGATCTGATGTTTCCTTTGCATCTTCAAAAGTTTACTATCTTGTGTAGATTTTGGTCGGACCGTACTGATTTCGAAATGACGAGAGGTATCGAGCGATGATGAGATATTTTTTTGGTCTCAATTGGACTATATGGACGTGGCACAAAATTTTAATGTCGTGCCTTTTCGAGACATGCTCATGTCAGCTGACCGCCAAAATCGTGGAATTTAACGCTCTTAGACTTTTTTTATGGGGCTACGTTAAATCAATGGTCTATGCCAATAAACCGACAACACTTTCCAAGATTGAGAACAACATTATTCAAGCTATCGGTATCGGCGAGATATAACTCGATTTATGCGGTAGAGTCAAACAAAATTGGACCTCTGGAAACACCTCCTGCAAACAAAGCCGCGCAGATCATTTGAACGATGTTATTCTTAAATAATAATTTTATCGAATATACTTTAATCTGCAAGAAAGATATCCGCCATAGCTCATATACAACTCTCTTTATTGAATTTTACAGATCGAGCGTTATTAATTTTTTTACAGATATCTACGACTATTGTACAACATAGTAATAAGCAGATTTAGATAATAGTGTTAATTAATATGGAGGGTTATGGTGAGTAAATATCTATTGAAGTATGTCCTGATCGCATGTACATTTGTGACATAAGTTAAGCCTTAGTATTTTAGTAAATCGAGAAACCAGTGACAGGTAGTTGAGGATATGTTTCGAATAAGTGGATTAGTATGATTTGAGGCACAGAAATGGAACTTTTTATAACGAGACACAGCCACATTAAAAACAAATGGGACTTCAAGACCAATCTCTAACTTAGACCACTCTCATAATCACTGGAACCCACTCGTATATACTGTCCACTGAATTTATTAATATCTTAGATTATAAATAGCTCTAATTATGGTTTTTTTGCATGTAATAATGTTAACTTGTTACTAGTTTCATATGGATTTCGATAAGAATCTATTCAATTTCTTTAATGTAACTAAATGTAGTTAAAGAGAGACGATATTATGCATTTTGGGATAGTGTGTTGTGATGATAAAATTTTGTCACAATTAATAGACAACAGACCCTTACCTGTGATGTTGAATTACTATTAACATGATTGTTTACTGTAGGCGGATTGGGCGGTGGACCAGATGGGCTGCTGTGTGAATCCGCCTTAAAGAACATTTCGCGTTTTGACTGAATCTATAAAACATTGACAAAGCAAAAATAATATTAATCAATAAAAATTATTTGTACAATTTCTGGAAAGGTCATCACAAAAAAAATTTAATAATAATAATAAAATAAGAAACATATCAAAAGTAAATTTTATAATAACAACAATGTATAATTGTTTTTATTTTGATTATTTTTATAAATATAAATAATAACTACGAATTCAATTGCTACTATAAAATAATGTAATATAATATTTTTTATGAAATTATATAATAAAAGCTGCAAAAATAATATTCATTTTAGCTTATTCTACTTGATTCATTTGCTTGATTAAATAAGTAAATTAAATGAAATTAAATTAAATTTCAATTATATTTAAGATGACGTTATCCAGCAGTTTTCATGACAATTTGTGAATATATTAAGTTACCATTAAGTCACGCAATTTTATAAAGACTTTTATATTAAAATCAAGAGTGCCCAGAAAAAACAATATACCATATTTATTAGACTTATATATAAATACTTATTAGAGTACATTTTTTTTAAAAGTTAATTTCATAATGTTATTATAATTTTAATATTTTATAAAAGTTGAACAACTTTTTTCCTATATGTTATACTAATGTAGATTTATGATTTAAATGAATTAAAAATATTCAAATTAACACTTTGCGTTTATTTATTTTTTGAATGGAAGAAGTGGAGGGAGGGGGTTCGTTAAGGATAGGAAAGAGCAGTTTAATTTTTACATTATTATAAATTATCTTATTGAATAATTCGAAATCAGTAGACTCGCTTTTGTAGAATAGTTGAAATTATTAGTATCGTTTCAACAATTTGCAATATGATTTATGTTTATATCTGCTTTAGCCGCACTTTAAGAATTTCTTTTAAAAAATGCAATTTTTTTTTGCAATAAGTATACAAGACCTTATGAAAACAGTCACAAAATTTTCAAAAAAAACGAAAAAATTTTACTACAATCTTAAAAAAAAACGAAGAAATAAATAGTTTAACGTATTTTTTAGATATTTCAAACACTTCCCCTTCTCCAAAAAATACTAAAAAATATTGATTATATCTCATGATAGGACATTTGTCCGTTTGTATCCTTTTTCGATATATTTAAATTGGACAATTTCCTTATTCTTTGTTGAGTAATTGATTTTCCGACTACTGTGCAATTTTTCTCGACAGGAAACTGAGCAAAAACTTGAAATATTCTACCAAGAGAATGAAATATAGAAAAGTTCGTTCCGTTTTTTAAACAAATATAAACGAAAGAATGTTGATAAAATTAACAAAAGGAAAATGTTTGCAAAATTATAATATTTCATTTAGTTGTTTTTCCCATATTGATTTCGTACACAGCAAATTGCTACAAAAAATGTGAATTCCCCAAAAATTATACTCAATCATGTAAAAAGAAAGAAAATTTTCTTTCTTTTTACAATATTGAGTATGTATAATATGGTAACGGGTTATCCATATTGTGGTTTGGAAAGTTTACAGCCCTGTCATTTGACAACTGTCAAACATACGAGTATATGTCATTTACGGTTGTATATTTGTTTAGTTATAGGTTTGGCATTTTAAATCGTAGGCTGTTAAACAGCCTTACAGCTTGACAAAATTATAAAAAAATTGCCCAAAAATGTGGTTATTATTTGGATGGTGATTTTTATAAGAAATTTTTTTTCGGCGATGTGGGTCGGTGCATATCTCAATAAGGAAAATAACCATATATGAGGATCTGAATATCGACAAGTGACCGTGGGGAAGCTATTGTTTTCGCAAAAAACGGCTGCCTGCTGTGCATTTTAGTTTAAAGGTATTTGGCCATAATTTCTTTGAAAATGAAGAATGAGAGAATGTTACCATCGAAACTCAGCGCTTAACCTTATAATAGACATAACTGACTTTTTTTTGAATGAACTTGAAGATTTTAATCTGAATCATGTGTGGTTTTCAAAAAAAAAACCGCACCACAAGCTACACAATACAATAAACTTTGGCTCTTTTATATACGTGAAAGATTTCCAGGACGCGTAATTTGGTGATGCCAATTTGCCACCAAGATCGTGCGATTGACACCGTCGAACTTTTTCCATATAAAACAATGCAAAAATTTCTGTTCAGATAGACAATTCCCAAATTTTAATGTATTATAAAATCAATAACCATTAAGTAATTACCGAAAAAAAATTTTCAAAAATCACCTCAAAGAGATCGAGTCCTGCAAGAAAAATGTTATTTTCCATACAAAATAGCAACATCCAAGCCCCAATATAATAAAATAAAAGTTTCATCGAAATCAGAATTTTTATTGTTTTTTATTTAATTTTTATTCTCGAGACACAAATTGTAACACCCTTTAGATTCGTGTATGTACATATATGGTGGACGTACAAATTGTCTGTTTTTTAATTACCCATAAAAAAAAAGTCCATTACAAAAGTTATGCGCGAAATTTGTCTGCAAAGACGACCATAAATTTCATAGCTGATAAATACCATAAGCACGATTTTTAATAATTTTTAATAAGTTTCTTTGAACGCATCAACATTTTTGTATGTATATACATATATATATATAAAAATCTACCTATATACATAAATACATATACGAGTATACTTGAAAAGCTTTCGTAACAAATTAATAATACAAAACAACATTTATGTCATCATAATTACTTAACACGCACGCATGTATTATTTTTATAGGTTTAGGTTAGCACACCCCAACAGTACCGTACAAATGTTTTTGTAAATTAAATTAAGCGGAAATCGATTTAATGATTTGAAAATTATTACACAAAAATTATTATTTTATATAATTTGCTTTTAATGAAAATTAAAAGAGTTCGTCGTGTTCGGATTTTCCGTATCATATGTGATTTTATTCGAGAATTAATTATTACGAATATGCTATGGGCGATACCAGAAGAAAATTCGAATATGTACCGAAATGAACAAAAGGTTATTATTGGTTAGTTTACAACAAATTCATTTTATATTATTTATCATAATAAATGTTCACGGACTGATGCGTATCTCACTCACTCTTGGATTTGATGTTATAGTATTATTGGTTGGTTGGTGTGGAAGCAGTAAAGAATGCCAAAAAAAGAGAAGAGAAATATCGAAAACTCATTTGTTACATGTTTTATGGTTAATAGTTAATAACCAATTTTAATTGAAGTTAACTGGAATATATGTATGCGTGTATGCTTGCTAGCGGAAACAAAGAGAGCACTACTTAGTCAATATCCACTTCACGCGTAAGGGGGGCATATAAGATTTACTCACAGCATCGGAATTTTAATATGCACTTGAAATCAGTGCATTCCAATTATGATAGAATAGTCTGACGCACAGGAACTCTTATTGCTATTAAAATTTAACGAATTGAGCGAGTTCTTGCCGCCATCCATCGGACGTCACATAACCTACTAACACGGTCTAAACACTGCATATTGAAATACTTCCTGCCTAAAAATAGTTGAAAACTCTTTTCAATTGTATTGAGTGCACTTTATGAATATTTTTTATCAAGTACCATTCAGAAATTATGTGTTCGATTATTCAACATTCCACAATGGATACTCCATTCTACTATGAAGTTGACAACAGAGAGGAAAAATCAATTTTAATCGAAATGAAATGACTCGCATGTATGCTCGTCTTATTCAACAAAATAGGTTAATGGGTGTCTTATAAATCCATTAAATTTTTTTTTAAATATTCAAGTATTTAATGGTTTCAATCGTGATGCTATTTATTCTTTTACTACCAAAAAAAAAATTTTTAATATTTTGTGAAATGAAAAAGTTATTGATTTTATTTTTCAACAAAATTATTATCAATTATATTACCAAAACTGTATGGAGTCTCTAATATTACTAACTAATAGTAGTTTTACATTTATATGTGTATGTATGTGTATGTAGAGTGTTATCCATTTTATAGTACGGAAAATATACGCCTGTCATATGAGAGTTGAGATGTCAAACATAAATGTCATTCAAAATAATAATTATTTAGGTTCTGGTTTGCCATTTTACATTATAGATGATCGTTAATGCATTAAAATTGTATAAACTTTCTGGTTATTCTGTCGCAGTCATTTTGCAACCATAATCTCTCCTGTTAAAGCTAACAATTGCTAACACATAAAAGAATTTGAAAAAAAACAGGATGTGTTTAGGCCTGAGAGTAATTGTTACGCACGCTCTACTGAAAATATTGCTCTTTTTACGGAAACTGTGGGAGAATACCCAAATATATCGATACCAAATAGGCTTGCCTTACGGCACATTATAGCGCATTTTGTATTTGAAACTATACCAAGAAATATACAGAAGATTCACAATTTACTGTAAAGGATCCATTGTATCCGCGGAAAGCGACTGTCTAGTGTGCATTTTGGTATAAGGGTGTCATTATCCCGTATTATTTTGAAAATGAAGGAGAGACCAATTTCTGGTAATTCTGAGTGTTATGCATATACGAGGTCTGTTCAAAAAGTATCGCGAATTTTGAATTTCCGCGGATTACGTATATTCGGTTTTCGATTTTTTGTGGCGTTATGTTAGTACTCATGTCTCTCACTTATGCCGACAAGATCGGCCATTTTGAATGTTCAGTTAATTTTTAACAGCTGCTTTGCTTGCATCTGTTTTGGCTCGTCTTCGATTTTTCCCCATTTTCGACCAAAAACAGAATTGCATTAACATTGCTATGGAGCTGTTGGACTCTGTCCGCGACGACCCAAATTTGCTCCAGAGGGTCATAACTGGTGACGAATCGTGGGTTTATGGTTATGACGTGGAAACCAAATCTCAATCATCCCAATGGAAGCTGCCGCACGAGCCAAGACAGAAAAAAGCGCGCCAAGTTCTGTCGAATGTGAAGGTTTTGCGCACAGTTTTCTTCGATTGCAGGTGCGTGGTGCATCATGAGTTCCACCCTTCCACAGGGTAGAACGGTCAATAGGAATATTACCTGCAAGTTATGCGCAAGTTGCGTGAAGCAATCCGCCAGAAACGCCCGGATTTCTGGAAGAATAAAAATTGGCTTTTGTACCATGATAACGCCCCTGCTCACGCATCGTTGCTTGTGTGCGAATTTATGGCCAAAAACAACACACTAATAATGCCGCAGCCACCGTATTCCCCAGACCTGTGACTTTTTTTTGTTCCCGAAACAGATACTTTGATCAATTTTTTTGAATGAGCAAAAATCGAAGACGAGCCAAAACACGTGCAAGCAAAGCAGCTGTCAAAAATTAACTGAACATTCAAAATGGCCGAACTTGTCGGCATAAGTGAGAGACATGAGTACCAACATAACGCCACAAAAAATCGAAAATCGATTATACGTAAATTATTTTTTTGAGTACCAACATAACGCCACAAAAAATCGAAAATCGATTATACGTTACTTTTTGAACAGACCTCGTATCATTTGCTTATAAGATGGTAAGATTTTACGCCGTCGGACATTTTTTTTTGATGCCACGCAATAGATCGTGTTTGTGCAAACAATCCTTAAACTTTAGGGCATTTTAAAAAAACATCCATCAAATACGCCAGAAATATATACCGAAATGTGCGAAAATTTCATCAAAAATCATCCCAAATGGGCTAAGTTCTACAAGACGTCCGTTTATATTATATTCCTCACACAATGTCGGTTCTAAGCAAAATAATGAAATACATTTTTTTTTATAGAAATGTGCATTTTAAATGTTTTTTAATTATTTATTTTTGATTATTGGATAACTTTTTAATTGAATTTTTACTCTTCAAAAATAAATTTGATTATTATTCTTTGTCAATTGATTGGGTACTTTCTAAAAATATCCAAATTAAAGCATTTAATTTTATTTAAATAATTTTTTTATGAAAACATCATGGTTTTGACTATTGGCAGACACTCTCATATACACTCTTGTATATAAGGAAGGTCTTACCGAGAAGAAAAAAATTTCAATCAATGCACACAATTATGAAAAGTCCAACAATCATATCATAGAATCATGAAAATTGAAACTGACAGAAGATAAAGTGTCTGAGCGCCGTAGATGAGAATGAAGCTTTGGGGGTTCATTTACATGAAATTATGGGACTTCTCGTTTTCGAAGCAATGGAAACGATAGAAAAAAACATGGATGTCATTTCATTAGAGCCTGACTGATTTCAATGAGTTTTTTTACGGATCATTAGACTTTGAATGGGAATGGATTGAATTTTTTCAACGATGAAGAGTAGACTTCAAAATGCTAACAAAGATGGTATTTTAGAATTTCCATCTCGTTATTGCATACAAAATAAAGCAATTTCATTTTATGACACCTCCTTTGAATATTCACAACAATAATAGTTGTAAAGAGAGAAAAATATGATTTTATTTTCTATTCATTTTTGTTAATATTCAATTTGAAATTAATTATTTTGTAAAATTACATTTTCTTTCTATTAAAATTTCTCTTTAATTTGTAATTATTTAATTTTAAAGAATATATGAAAATGTTAACTTATGTATGTTCTGCAATTTGTTTTTAATTAAAATAATGCCAGAAATTGGATCTGAGATGGGTAAACTTTTGAAAAGTTGTGAAATAAGAAGACAAAAATTTAGTTTTTTGTTTTTTTTTGTATGTAAGATCTTTGAGACAAGAGCCAGGGGCTATTTTGTAGCGCCACGACCAGGAGGACATTTGGGAACCAATGAAACTGTTCAAACATAAATTGGACGGGTCAATTAGAAATTGTTAAATTTGGTGGAGAAAATTCGATTGTTTGAACTCTAGGAACTCAGCAATGGAAGGAGTCCTGTTTAAAAAGATATGGCATTCGTCTCTATGAGAGATAGTTGGTTGAATATCACAGGAATGGGCATAACGAATGAGGTTGTTTCCAGTGTGACCAATCCGAATTCGGAGAAATTTCCTTGTCCAGAATTTCGGAATGGTTGTTAAATAGACTTGTTTTGCGATAGTCCATTCTACTTGTCTACGCATGGTCAATGATGTTATATGCCACTTAAGGTACGATTAGACAATTGTCAAACACCAATTGACAATTGATCACGCGAGAGCCAGATTTCACCAAATTTTGATAGTCCTCAAATAGTCTGACAACGTTTCCAAGTAAAACAATCACACAATTGTCATATAACGTCAAATAAAAAAAAAATTCACACAAAAAAATCCCCATTTTGTTTTAGATTGACAGTTTCAACAATTTTGTGACAAATTTAACGTCAAAAATCCTGAAACATTGTCAGAGTCTGGCAATTGTCTATTCGTACCTTTGATGCATCAAATTTGATATAACCATTAGCAAAGAACTGTAAATAGCCTTACTACCCACCAGTTCTTCAGCTCACTCACTACAAATATTTGATATTACTGCAATTAATTATTTGATTTTTCTCCAAAAAGAAAAGAAATTAGCTTGAATTTAAATTGATTTATATAAAAATAAAATATGTTGCCAATCACAATTAAGACTATTTCATTCCAAACTAATCAATTAGAAAATATAAAATTTTTCAACAATTTGCCAATAAAACAAAATTTGACAAATTACAAGAAAAAAATATTTCTCTTTATAATTTTGAATATAATTAAATTGATGCCGCAATATTAAGTCCAAATATATTAATTTAGTTCTGATTTTTCTGTTTGTTAATAAAAATAGATCATCGGGTAATTTCCAAGTATCTCTACTGTGCCAATATACATATACGATTATAGTGCCAACTAATTACCAAAACACACATACATATGCCAATCCAATTTAGTAGTGCACAGAGAGCATTTGTTTTTATTCAGTCATGTATTAATTAAAATTTTTTCGATCCAGATTGAGTGTATATGTATATTCTTACCGATTGGGATGATATTCCAATTCCATCAAGATGATTGTGGTTTCCATTTTTTTCAGCACCAACATTTCCTAGACCGCCATTTTGTTCGAGGATACGTTGTCTGCTGGCCAAACGATCCAGGCTAGCTAGACGATAAGATCCGCCAATTCCCTCCTTCAAAAAAAAATATTTTTTTTTCGACATCTTAATATTGTAGGATGTATATTTACAACAAGAAAAACAATTTTAGAGACACCAAAAAAGTCATTTTATTCACTTTATCATTTGATTGATTTTTTTTTTCGTTTAAAACAGAGAAGAAGCGGCAATTCAAGCAATGACGACAAACACATACATATAAGCGAGATTTTTCATTTTAAATTCATTTCATATATCATTTTTTAATTAGCAGCAGTTTATTTTCTAATTTTACAACTGCTCTTTATAATTGTTAAATATAATCAATTGTTATCAATAAATACTCGTATGTTAGAAAAATTATAGCACCATTCTTAATATACGATTATCGCAATCGATTTGAAAATATTGTAGTTGCATTTTTGTTTTTAAACAATTTTTAATTCATTAGCAATTTTTACAATAAAATAACTAAGCTAAGCAACAGTTATAATTTTTAAAAGAAAATACCAAACCGATATAAATTAATTATTATTTTACTATAAATGAAATTAGTTGATTATTTTATAGGTTAGGTTACATACAATAATAAAAATGATTATTTTAATGATGGAAAATAATCGCGTCGACTGACCATTTTATCGCTGTCAAAAAGTTTGGACAGCTTTCATAAAGCGACTGTAAAAGTGGTGTACTTTAGTTTTAAAACCTTCACAATCTTATGGAAACGCATAAAATAGTGAAAAGCGATGAAAAGAAGTAATAATTTTAAGTTCTCATTATAAATAGTACTCTTGCCACACAAATTTTAGTGATTGGTTATGTGGCAGCATTGTTTGTTGACAGTTGAAGTTTAAATCAAAATAAGTTAAGTGAATACATTATTTTATGTTATATTAAAAATTATGTTAAATTTATATATAATAAATTATTAATTTTTTTTTAAATAAAGAAAACAGAGATTTTCTAAAAAAAAAAAACTCTGATTTAGCTGATCATATGTTATAAGGTTTTTTTATTGGACACAATCGTATTTAATTTGTTGAATCGAGCGAGATTTTTGACGGATTTTACTATTCGTCACTAGTTTTTATTGGAATTGTGTTTGAGGCTTAATAATCATCATTGATTTTCTCCCTGTTTTCGACTGAATTATTAAAGGTTTTCTCTTACATGTTTATGATCATTCAAATTCATCCGCAGAGGCATTTATTCACAATAAATTATGAAAAAATCAATATTATTTTAGTATTTCCATTTTGTTTTTATTTTGCCTTTGGTTTTTGTATTTTCTGATTCTATAAATACTTGCGTAAGAGTATATTATTGGTCATGATATTTTGCAATTATATTTTCATATGCGAAATTATTGATTTTCTAATATGATTAATTGATTTTTAATAAGTCAAAATATGTAATTAATAATAAAAAAAACAGATTTTTTGAAGTTCCATTTTTCATTTAACTTATCAATTTTGTAGATTTTACAATCAAATTTTGTTGATATTTGAATTTTTCCCAAATTGGTAGGATATTATATCTAATATTTCAAGAATAGGTTATACAATTTTTTTTTTAAATTTAGTAGAAATTATAATAATTGCATTCTCAAATAGCACAAATATGAGAATTTCATATTTATTGAATGTTATTTTTATTCAGCATAAAAAGTAAATTGTTTCTAATCAAATACGAGGAGTAGCAGAAAAGTAGATAGACTGGCGTCACTAAGAGAAATTTGGCAATGCTAGTAAATCGTAAACGTGTAGTACAAATTTCAACCTCATCCGGTAATGAGCTGACATCACTAAGAGTAACCCTATAGAGCAGAGGTGGCTAAATGCGGCTCTCCGTACGGATTCCATGGAAAATTTAAAACCTTTTTTTTTTAATTAGTATTTCAAAACTTTTTTCATGAATCCCTATGAATTGACAAAATAAGTAAAGCGTTCAAGTCGTACATAATCACTTCGATTATTAAATTTGAATTTTTGTATTTAGTACTATGCAACTATGGTGTAGAAAAACTAGAATGCGTATGCCTACTCCTGCTGTAGAGCTTAATAAGTGAAGTTGTGTTTATTTTTTGTAGTGCATTGAGCATTTTTGGTGGGCCGAGAAACAGTAGAAGATGACTCTGACTCAGGGAGACCTTCAACATTGAAAAATAAAGCCGCCTGCACACGACGCTATTTTTCGTACTTCTTTTCTGGCTACATTCAAGACTGCAATTTCAGGCTGGTTGCAGCGCTTGATTTGGTGATGGTTTTTATGCGTGTTGGCTTCACACTATATTTTTTTACGTATATGTCATTGTAGCTTTCATACGTTTGAAATTGTGATAATGTTTTCACAGTGGTTCTTGTTAAAATAGTACCAAAAATACTACAAAAAATAGAACCGGTTCTAAATTCTTAAATCTTGCTTCGAAAGTAGTAGCACAGCAAGCAGTGCTGTATAAATACGAAAAATGGCATCGTGCGAAGCGTATTATTTTTGTTCTTCTAATCTAACGCGAATAACCCTTTTACTAAAAGGTTCAGAAAATTCCTTTTTATTGTGATTTCTCTATATACAGAAACATTGGTATGTCATATTGAATAAAATCCAATTAAAAATGCAATATGAATACACAATTTTATTCTTCAATATCAATCAAACGAATAAGAAAATATAAATGTGATGACATTTCAGAAAATCAATTTCTATGGTTGGTATAGTTGATGTTTTATTCATTTTTTGTTCTGTATAAAATTCCAACAAAACATTCCTATTGACATTTTTAATTATTCCAATATTAACTTCTCGTGAAATAGTCATTATAAAAAAAGAAAATAAAAATAAATTATTAATCGAGGTAAGAATAATTAAATACTTACACTATCGAAATGTTTGGAGTTTTTTTTTATATAATCTAGAACACACTTCAAACTATGAAAATTGTTGATTAACTATGCTTTTATTAACTTAATTAATAAGTGTAAAATTAATGATTGGAATGATTGGAAAACAACCAATAATATTGGCAATAGTAAATTAATTTGTTTACAATAATAAAAAAATTTATTGTCTAAATTTTTTAAGAATTTTTCCAGGAGGGCAAAATATAAGAAAAGACATTTTGTATTGAAGTGTTATTGACCCTTATTTCTTTAAAAATGAAAAAGGAGAGACCGTAACTGTTAATTCTGAGCGCTATGACCGTGCGATAATCGACTTTTTTTGGCCTGCACTTGAAGATTTTAATTCTGAATCACATGTGGTTTCAACAATACAGCGTCACAAGCTAAACAAGAACACGACAAACTACTGGTTTTATTGCAGTAGAAGATACTTACGCGATTTGATCATTTCAATTGGTCCCCAAAATCGTGCGATTTGACATCGTTAAAATTTTTCCTTTTAAAAATCATTTTAACGCAGACAATCCTCAAACTTAAGAGTATTTAAAAATCAACACCCGCCAATAAATAGCCGGAGATATGCTCAAAAATCATCAAAAATTACCTTAAAAGGATCAAGTCCTGTGAGAAGTCTTGTGGCGGTAATTTTAATAATGTTTTTCGGAAGTTCCAATCAATATAATGAAATAAACATTTCATCGAATATTATTTAACCTAACTTTCCGTAACGCAAATTGGATAACCCTTTATGCTTTAGCAATTTTTCATTTTCCAATGCCAATAAAATTATGACATTTCGTATCTTTTTGACTATTGAATTAAAATAATTTGTTAATAAAAACAAGAAAAAGAAAAAAACACTCCGAAAAACTTAAATTTGATTAAATTTTGGTGTACGTAATTCAAAAATTTTCAGAATACATTTTAAAATGATATCTAGTCGATTTGAGTCATTTAACTTAATCAAAATCACTTGAGTAAATTTTTCCATTCTTGCTGACTTAATTGATATAAATGAATAAGTTATTTTTGAAATAGATCCAGATATTATAAGAATATTTTTCGAATGTAGAAAAAATTAGAAATTTTCAAAAATACTAAAAAATAGACAACAACGTTTTAGTGCAGTTACAGTACATTCCAGAGATTCACAATTACACAATATAAATGCACAGATTTCAAAAATAAAAATACATTTATGGGATAGTTTATAGCATAATTGAAATGCTCTAAATTCCAAGTGTTAATGTTTCTAAACATTTTTTCAACAAGATTTAAGTGTAATGTTGTTTTGTGATTGAGTCAATTACGCCATTACCGCAATAGCCCCAGCTACACACTACTTCATGTTAAACTATCCGGAGTGATATGATTGAATCATTTGCTTCTACTTCCCCTATAAATAAATCACGGTTTTAAATAAAAAAAAACCAGCAATAGGATGTGGGCAATGTTTAGAGCAGAGTATGATCAATAACAAAGAATAAGCACCGTACTTGTGACTTGACTCTGGGGCAATTAATGGGCAAGTTACTAAGATACCATATTAAATTACTACTGAGTATCATTTTAATCACTAGTCGAAAACATATCAATTTGTTGTAAAGTAATCAATCTTTTTTTTTTTGTTATTTAATTTAAAATCCAATATCTTTTTAGTTATTTAGTTTAAAGGTAATAAATTAATTTAAAAAAATCTTTAAAACTAATATTTTTGGTATTGTGACTTTTCAATAACAATCCAAATATGTGATTTTATTTTTTATTTTTACCAAAAAATTTATAAATACAGGGTGCTTTTTATGTTCGAGGTCGATTTTGTTAGGCCGCCATTTTGGTTTGGATGACATTTGTCTGTTGGCATTTGATAGTTGTAGGGAGTGGTCGAAAACAGTTGTAAGGAATGGTCGAAAACAATTGACAGATTTCCTGATTTTAACCCTCCCGATTTCTTTCTAACTTAAAGGAAAAGATGTACACTAACAAACCACCCACAACCTCGATGCTTAAGGACATCATTCGAAACGAAATTGCTGAAACAACATCAGGAGTCTGCGAAAATGTTATGAAAAATGTGCCTAAAAGAGCTCTCCTTTGTAACGCGGAGAGAGGTCCACATTTGACCGACATTATATTCCATACATAATGCTAAAGACCATATAACCAACCAATAAAATATAATTTATAAAATTGAATTTCATTTAAGTTATTTAAAAAAAATTTGACCTGGAACATAAAACACACAGAAAAATATTTTGGTTAAATTAACGACAGAAAAAACTCAAAATTCTGTCGTTAAAAAAACACAAATTTCTGTCGTTAATTTAATGGTTTTAGGACAGAAAAAACTCAAAATTCTTAGAAAACCGATTTGAAAATTTACTTTCTTTTTCTTTTAAGGCACAACCAAAATGAAATAACTTAAATTAAGTAAAGAAATGTTTATCATTAAATCAATCAATATTAAATTATCTTTAAAATAACTTTATATTCGTATGTACTTACGAGTAGATAAATAAATTTTCGAATTATTTACGCAAAGTGAATTCATAAAATTAATTACTCAATTTATGCAAATCTAATTAGTGATAATAAAAATGTGATCCTGTTAATAATAATTCATATAACTTTACATAAATTAACGTTGTTTAATTATGTGTATGCATGTTATATCGAAAGTGACAAAATTGATTGTATATGAATAATTAATGTGATATATTGGGCTGTCGGACGCACTTTCCTAACAGATGACGTTTTGTTCATTTTTGGAAGTACAAGTTCTAGAGTCACTCGCATTTATATTATTATTATGTCATTTAACAGCTGATTGTTTAAGATTTATTTTTAAATTGATCCATTTTGTTGATTTTTTACGAATATTACAAGAAGTTGAAGCTTGTTTGGTTTTAGTATATTGGATTAGATAAGTTTAGTCAACCATGTTAGTTTTTTTAATAAGGTTAAAATTTCGGATTTGAAATAAAATTGTTGGATTTAGGAGCTTCACAATGTGAGTATCCGTACTCGCAAAAAACTCATAGTATGCTCATATTTGCTCAGTATATATGAGATAGCAGTAATCCGCAGGGTTGGCAGATAGGACGTGTGTGTCGTCCAAAAAGAAAGTTATGTGTGGGGGCAATTTTTTTGTGCCATGAATTTGGGAATGTTAAGTAGATTGGATGATTAGTAGTTGACCAGTGTGGTGCTAAAAACTCTCACTATTAGTTTAATCTCCATTTCTTCGTATGGATGAGCATGTCAATAGGCGAAGCATATTAGGAATTGCTGTGAGCACAGAACGCCGGATATTTTCTCCAGCCAACTGACCAGCACGTATATTTACCATGATTCTCACATGCCTTGGCGCCCAACACAACTGGGTACTCATATTGTTGAGTAGGTTGCGTAGGATCTCATTCAGTACAGGATCTCTCAATGAAACGCAAATGACTTTAACGGCGGCTTGTCTATCAGTAAAAAAGATGAGATTGCGTCGATTTGAAAAAAAAAACGATGACAATTTCAACCGCCACAGTACGAAGCCGGCCTAAATGAAAATACCCCACAACGTAGACCCTACGGACTTAAATGTTATTGACCTCTATAGCTGCAAAGGAAGTTGTGTTGTGGTCAGTCGCCGCATCCGTCAAGAGAAATAAACATTCTTCGAGCCCTTCGAACTGTTCGAAAAAAAATTTCCTGTAGATAGACCTATACAGACATGTAGATATTCTCAACACTGCTCTCTAGCACGGTTTCGAATCTAGATGCGGAAGGGAAGTTTGGAAGTGGCGGAAGGAAGTGAAAGTAAATTATGGAGAGGATGATTAGGAAAGCACAGATTATTTTAAATTAATCTGACTTGTACGTTGTGAAGGCGAAGAAAAATGAATTTTCCATACGTTTCTATTAGGATTGAGTCCACCGAAAAAGTCCGATGTGGTTCACTGGCTAAAAGTCCGATGTTTTCTTAACAAAATCCATAATGCATTTGTCAATTGCAGGCACAAATTTTAATACAATCAAAATTTTGATATAATTTGTGAAGACATTTTTTATATCTACTAATTGTTCTGTAACCAATGAGACCTTTCCTTTGTTTTATGGCAAATAAAAACACATTTTATTATTTTTTTTCCATCGGGATAATTTGGATCCTATTCTTAAAATTTTTTAAAAAGAAACTATTATAAATTCCCTAAATTTTTTAGCATTAAACATTCTACATTTTTTATGTTAAATATTTCGATATCACTATTTTTTCTGCTTTAGATGACATTATTTTTTCTAATTCTCTTCTTGCTTGCTACCGTGTTGGTTGCGATGCTAGAAATTACGTCTAGCAAAATTTCAGAAATAGAACCTGTTGTTTTTTTGGAACATTTGCTACTACAATAGTTTTAACGAGAACCAATGAATTTGTCAGTTGTTTCATTTATTCATCAACAACCAGCTAGAAATCCAACTTAAAAAAAAACATCGTGTGAAACCAACACGCATAAAAACCATTACAAAATCTAGCATCGTAGCCAGCTTGCATACAAGTAGCGAATCTAGCAAGAGAAGGGAGCAAGAAAAATAGCATCGTGTGCAGGCGGATATTTAAAATTATTTAGACTCTATTACAATATTGCTGTATGCGGCGATTCCGGTTAAAATTGTCCTATACTTTTTTGGATGGGGTAATTTTGTTTAGAATTAATTAACATTTGAAACTTACTATTTTCCCTTAAAAATTATTAATCCTCAATTTACCTTTTTTTTATTGATTGATAACTAAATTTAAATAAATGTGAATATTTTTGAATCAATTTATTTTCTCAATATTTTGTAAGCCAAACAAGCATACTGTAAAAACAATTCTTTTGATTAGATTTTTTTATAAAATAAATAAGAAAATATTCATTTTATTTGAGTTGAATTAAAATAGATGTTACAAAAAAATAAATTGATGATAATCAGAATAATTAGAATTGATAATAATAGAAATATGCTATGATGAGTTTCCAAGCTGGGAAAAAAATATAATTACACATAGAGCATAACAACACATGCAGCAAAAGTAAAATAAACATTTCCATTCGAATTAATTAAACAAGTAGCAATAATACTAACTGCCAATCAATCAATTAATTAAGGATATCCAATAATAAGAAACAAAACAATAACAAAATTAATTTGATATCATTTTTAATTTTATTGGACAACATGAAATTGTAAAAGCAAAATGAACACAGGGCAAAAAAATGTATTTAATGAAATGAAAACATAAAAATGGTTTGTTATTAAATAAGGCGATCATGTTGAACATAAAAATTCATTAATCAATTTTTAATACAACATCTAAAAGAAAAGACCTATAAAAATATGATAAAATTAATCATAAATGAAAAATCTAAGAAAAACTCGGTCAATTTGTCAAATTTTTATTTAATGTGGGTGGAAGTTGGTAGACATATGAGATTTTCTTATTACTATCTAAAAATTATTCGTTTAATCTTTTTATTTATTTACTTTTTGGGAATGTTGACTTTTATTAAAAAAAAGTATTTATAATTATTAAAATTATATCATCATAATTTTGACATAACATACGAGTATATACTATTTTACACTTGATTTGAAACGTCATTTTGTTTAAACAAAACAATTAGCTTTTTCCGTAGACCCTAACACAATTGCAACGAATGAAGATTTTATCTCTTTCAAAAATTTTAAAATCTTTACAAAGAAACTTAAAAAGCGCTGTCAAAATTTTTAAAACCTTCACAATTTTATTAGAGTGCACATAATTGGGACAGCGTTGAAAACAATAACGACTTAACTTTTCGATTTAAGTTTAGTTTCTAATTTTTTGTTCTCGGCGTAGTATTGCCACACAAATTGCAATTGACAGTTGAAATTAAGTGGCATAATTGTTTGTTGACAGTTGAAATTTAAATCGAAATAAGATTAATGAATTCATTATTTTCAGTTATATTTATAATTGGAAATGTTTAATTTATAAATAATAAATTATTAATTTTTTTTCGTTGTTCCAAAATTTACCATCTTTGAGGAATTTTATAAATTTTTGATACAAATTTTAATTTGGATCTTTCTATACAAATAATTTTTTTAATAAAAACAACGTTAAAAATATATGTTTAATAAATTCATTTATGATATTTTTGATTTTTTTTATAAATCTTTTTTGTTTAATTTAAAATATTTTAATAGTACAAATATTTGAATAAAAAAAACACTCTTAACCCATTAAATATTTGTAATATTTTTTTAAATTTTTAATACGGGCTTTTTTAATGTGTGTGTAAATATATTCAATTTTTTTTTCTTCTTTAATTTAACAGATTTAGGTTAATTATTTGTTTATATAGTTCTCTTAACTTCTATTTATATTGTATAATATATTTTTTATCATAATACTTTTACATCCATTTTAATGTATTGCATATCGAAACAAAACTGATATTTAATGATTCATAAAATTAACTAATTGATTGACTGAGAACGGATATTGTGGTTTAAGAAGCAAAAAACCCAGAAGCCGATAAAATTAAAGTAAAAACTTTTGGCGTTTTCCATTGGAACAATTTTGCTACTACTGTCATCATCTACTCTACCTCGAACAAACGAGCACATTGAACTGGGAGTTACGCATACAATTTACGTTAGGTGGATTCTAGTTGCTTAAGTGACAATAGATAGTTCGTTGGTTATGTTGAAGAGTCATATTTTTGTCAATATTGTTTATGTGTGAATAAACTCAGTTTTTATTGTTTATGTGTGAGTAAATTCAGTATTGTTGCTGACTATTTTGAGGTAATGTATCTACTAGTGTTATAAATTTGGCTTTTCTTTGGTCATCTACCGTGTAGTAGCAAAATTGGTCCAAAGTAAAAACTTTATGCCGATTACGTTCAGGAAATTGAAAATATTATTCATACAATAGTAGTTATTAAATTACAAATTTTCTAATAAAAAGAAAATATACATGCATATATTATCTAGAAACAAAAAAAAAATTCTTAGTGAGGCAGAAAAAGTTTTGAAAATATTCTTCGTGAGGTAGAAAAATTTTCAAACTAACCATTTTTTGGCTATTTATAAAAGTATGCTTTTGGAGTAAAATTGAAGAATAGAGATATCTTCTCATAGTTTTTTAATTAAATATGAAATTGTGTTAAGGTGTTAATAATTATTTGAGAAACAATTTTTTTTTTTAATTAAAACATGGTCAACATTTGAGATTATTTGTTTACAATAACAATTACCCAAATGGGCAAAAAAATAATTTATGAAACAAAGTCGGTGACACATTAGTTCTGAGTACAAATAATTGCTTTCTGTATATGATAATCAATTCTTTTCGATAAATAAGTATGTACACATCATAAAGTGTTATCAAATGCATGGTTCGGAAAATGCAATCCTGTCATTTGACATTGAACCATCAAACAATGCATTAAAATTGTAAAAACTCTTTATAAAATGGGTGATTCTGCCAGAATTACGTTACAAACAAAATTTTCTCATTTCTTGCTCGAGACAGTGACAATGCCAGTATATCCTCTATAAGTAACTGACTGGTGTGCATTTTTGTCTACATGTGTCACTGGTTAATATTTATTTAAAAATATAGAACGAGAGACAGTTACTCTTAATTCTGAGCACTATTACCATATGTTAACCGAACTTGAAGATTGTAATCTAAACCGTATATGTAATTTTTTTCAAATGACATTATATCCGGAAACCCACAAGTAAATGGTTTAATTGAGTATAAAGTTCATAGAATACGTATTTTGGAGAGATTTGGTGATGTTAATAGGCCTTCAAGATCGTGCGATTTGACGCACTTTGACTTTTTCTTGTGCGGTTACGCAGAAAATTTTGAATTTTTCAAACATAATAAAACCATCATTTGTCAAGTAAAGATCAACTTAAAGCACGAAATGTGCAAAAAATTCATCAAATCTTATAAACTGGATAACCCTTTAGCATTCTAGAAATACACCTCATTGGATGATTATCATTTTGTTCAATAATTTGACGTTTCAAATTGTTAAAGATTTATTATTAACCTTTATATATGTATATATAGATTATAGAAGAATTGGATAAGAAAATGTATCAAAATATTGTCATATTTCAACAGACTGCAATAAAAGTACTTAACAAAGCACAATTGTAGAGTGTCAGTAGCATTTCATTGCGGGTGCATTTTGATTATCGGTCACTTAGAATATTAAACGATAAGAAAAATTATAAATAAACACTTTTTTTGCAATTTTTTTAATCCTTTCTTCTTGCACTGTCATAATCCAATGTAGATAACGAAAATACGTAAAAAATGTGTATTTGTGTGCCTGTTAAGAATAATATTGCTAGGCACAATCATCTAGTATCGACACCACGTTGAATATCCCATGTTATAGTATCAACTAGAGAGGTTCTACATTACCTAAAATAAGTTTGAACTTTAAAACGTGGCCGACAATAAATTACGAATTAAAAACGCTGTATTTAATTATGAACAAAAAATGTTGTTTTTCATTTTTAATTAGTTTTATTATTAAATACTTTTAACTAAAATAGGTTAGAAAATTTCTAAAGTAATTTTCTTTTATAATAAAAAATATTGAATTTATTTATTTTAGACAAACAATAAAAAACAATTTTTTTTATTTTTAAAAAGCTCATGTGCTTGTAAGGAAAAGATTGAGGGACGGATCTTTTCTATATGTCAGCTTTTTTTTTATTTGGAGTCCTGGTTATAGTAGTTTAGTAAAATGACTGTTGTGGCGTTGCAGTAAAAGAACGCACGGTGCAAAGCCGTTTTTTTCATTTTTTAAATATTTTTGTAGGAAAAGAGTTTGTGTAAAATTTCACACAATCAATCGATAGTTCTTAATATAAAAATAAAAAAACGATGTTATTTTTAAAAATTCTAAAAAATAGCCTGCCATAATACATAATCTAATATTATGTGATTATATATATTAAAAAGAAACCAAAATCAATATTATTATGCGTATGTACATTTATGTATATTTATTTATATATTAATAATTGATTCGCTCTTCTGCACTCATAAAAATAAGAATCTTCGCCTTAACCTACACGAAAATGTGAGTTTCAATGAGTAGGAGTCAATATCGTGTTTTATTAATAGTTCGCATTATAAAACTAGTTATTTATGTTTCGTATGTTAGGTAAGCATGTTCACGTGTGTCTTAACTTTTTTGGAAACCCGTTTCTTACATTGTTAACCCGGCACAATAATTTCGCTTTTAGTATTATTAGAAAAAATTATTTTTATCTTATTATTATCTCATATGTCTAAAAAATTCAATTCAATAAGTTCGTATCAATCAAACAAATCAAATGAAATAATGTCCATAACTGAAGATGAGGGAGTGAAAAAATGAAAAATCTCACTAATGATGGTGTCATTGCTTTATAAATGATTTTTTTTTTAAATTATGATACACAAAAAAAAGTAAATTATAATATGAACATCTGATTATGTGATTATTGAATTAGAACAAAATATATACAATTAATATAAAACTACATAACCATGATGAAACCTCTGATTATAGTATACAGGTAAATATTATAGTAGCTGATTTGTTATTGATTTTCACTAAAGAATTATTTTATTTTTGATTATAGAAAATCACAAATAAAAAAGAGTAACATAGAAGAATTGTTATAAACTTTCTTCTAGACAAAGCCAAAAAAAGAAGTTGTGAATTCCAAAGCTCCTAATATAATTCTCCAAAAAACAGAACGATTATATTAGGTGTTTTGGAAGGAATCTAAAAAATAATTTTCAACAAGCAATTGAAAATCTTATTGAATAGATTTTAGAAAAATTTATACATAATCAGAAATTTCATCATAGTTAATAGAAAAATTTAACAATATAATATACATACCAAAAGTATGCGACCCCCTTGATAATAATATATTCTATAGAAATATTTCGTTAAAATTGTTATAAATCGAAAACTTATATAAGATGTATTATATAATATATCCTGAATTAGAATAAATAAGTTTGAATATTTTATTATTAAAAAAAAGTAGTCCTCATTTTTCCATTCATATACTTTTTTTTGCCATTAAAGGCCAAGCGCAATTATCAAATTCGCATGCGTCTGTTTGGACCAGGCAAAAATAAATTTTAAATTTTTACAAAACTTTTTTTTCAGAAAATCCTAGCATTTTACTTTCATAATATATAAATTTTTACTAAAATTATTTAAGTAAAAATTTAAAATCATGAACGAAATTTGTGAACTTAATATCAAAATTTGGTCTTCGGGTTCAAACCTTATGGTCTCAGGATAGATATGCCATGTAAAATAACAGTAGTTTATTGATCTACAAAATGCCTAAAAGCATACAAACTGTCAAGAGAAAGAAGGTTTTCATCGATGAAAAAGCAATTTTTTTTATATTTTATTTTTAATTATATATTTTAATGTATATATAAAAAAAATATTTTCTTTTCTTCATAAATTTAAGATGAAAATTAATATAGGGTTTTCAAAAAGGAGTGATATGATTTCTAGGTGACGTTTCGGCCATTTGTAATATGTCATGATCTGTCTTTTTTTTCATTGTATTCAGTAATATTTACAATTCCATCATGGAGAGATATACGCAAGAACAACGTTTACAAATTATTCAATTTTATTATCAAAATAATCGTTGTCCAATTGCAACTTTTCGTGCGCTTTTGCCATTTTATGGTCGTAATAATCGTCCAACTGTGCTCGCTATTCGTCGAATTGTTAAAAATTTCGAGCGTACATTTTCTTTACATAATGTTCAAGTGCCAATAAGACAAAGAACCGCTCGAAGTAATGAAAATATTGCTGCCGTTCAGGAGGTGTTGCTGAAGACCGCAATTTGTCGATTCCAAGACGTTTTCAAGAATTGGGACTGTCTCAAACCACAACCTGGCCGATTTTGAGAAAGAATTTGGGTTTGCATCCGTATAAAATTGTTATCACTCAAGAACTGAAGCCATTGGACCACCGTAAACGTCGTGAATTTGCTGATTTTGTCTTGGAACAACTTGAAAACAATAACGATTTTTTAAGAAAATCATCTTCTCCGATGAGGCTCACTTTCATCTGAGTGGTGCGGTAAATAAACAAAACTGTCGATTCTGGTGCGAAGAAAATCCACAAATTATTCATGAACACCCATTGCATTTACCTAAATTGACAGTTTGGTGTGGTTTTTGGTCTGGTGGAATCATCGGTCCGTACTTCTTTCGAAATGAAGCTGGTAACACCATTACTGTCAATGGAGAGCGGTATAGATCGATTATTTCAAGAAATTGGAGCTTCGATTATTTCAAGAAATTGTGACATTGAATGGCCTCCAAGAAGTTGTGATTTAACACCATTAGACTATTTCTTGTGGGGTTATTTGAAGTCATTGGTCTTTAGCAATAAAGCAGACTTTCTTCAAGCTTTAGAAGTCAATATTGAACGTGCTATTCATGACATACACATACGGTTTGATATAGTGGAAAAAGTGCTCGAAAATTGGGTTTATAAAATTCGTTCCTGCAAAAGAAGTTGTGGAGGCCATTTGAATGACGTTTTATTCAGAACTTAATTGTATCGATTGAACTTCACATTAAATAAAAAACATTTGAATTTCCTTAACAATTAGTGTGTTTTTTTTTAAAAGAAATCATATCACTCTTATTCGAAAACCCTTCATAATTAAAAATAAAAAGTAAATAATTTTTCCAAGTTTTATTTAACTTTATCCCCTAAAGTTGTCGCATACTTTTGGCCTGCAGTGTATGTACACATTTAAAAATAATAATTTTCAAATTTCAATAAAAGTTCAATTATTACAATAGATTTTTACAAAATAAAAAAATAAAACGATTTTCTTTTAAAATTGACATTTGGATGTAAAATATTATAGAGAAATGAATGCGAGAAAGAGAAAAACAATATAACGGTTAATACGCTGTTTATTTTACCTTCTCTCTATCGGCTCGATCAATTTTGCCAAACTCATTCCGATCACGATCGACTTTGCCAAAACTGGACGAATACTTAGGCAACGTCGGCGGCGGAATCGGTCGCGCTGCAATCGCTGGCTTTTCGCTGGTTCCGTGCGATTTATTGACACTATGAATACCAGCTGTTATTGTAGCAGTGCTTGCGCCACCTACACTACTTAAATTAATATTTGTTGAATTTATGAAATTTTGTTTATATGAACCGGGAGATGAGAGGACCGGTTTCGCTGGTGGCACTGGTGGCCCACTTCCGCCGCCACCCAATGGTCCAGATGACGGCGCTGTCGGCGTTGTTGTCTGTGATGCTGCAGTCGGAACACTCATTTTTTCATTATATTCTCATCAACAACAAAATTTTGTCACTCAAATTGTAATTCTTCTGCTGTGGTCGTGTGGGTGTTGGTGTTGATTTCCAGATAAAAGAAACGCCGCACAATCAGTTCAAATTTTGTAATTTCTTTTGTATGTATTAGCTTATATTACACTTTAACTTTTAATTAAAATTCACTTAATAGATAAGAATTATTTTTAAAAAAAAAATCACTGCTTTTGAAAAATATGTAATTGCATTCTCGGGATGATTAGAATTTTTAAAAAATTTTATACTGTTTTTTATATGTACATTTAACGTTTTTATTATTAGATTTGATTAGACATATTTTCCACTTTGTGTGTGTTTCGATTGTTGCTTATAATTTTTTTTTAAATAATTATAAATCAAATTGACAATAACTTGACGGTTTTGATTGATTTATTTTGTACAAAAAAATTGTTGTTCAAAATTATTTTCGTTGTATTTTTTTACTTGTATTCTAATAAAATATTTAAAAAAAAGTAAATAATTATAATCAAAACAACTACTATTAAAAATTATATTTTATTATTTACTACAATAATTTTTAAGAAACTTTCTTTTTTCACAATTTTAATCACAATTGTTTATTATTATTATTATTTTTTTCTTATAGAAGAAGTGGAAAAATGTATACTTTAACTTTCGAAAATTCCATGCCATTTACTATGGCAACTATGAGAAATTTTTCATAATGCGCAACTCAACAACGATGAACGACAATCGAGCATTTGAGTTGCTGCATTAAATAGCTGGTTACTGAGTGGTAGCAAATGGGGTTGATTTACTTTTATTTTAATAAATTGCTAAGAAAAAAGGGTTTGAAGAATAGTTACATGTTAGTACTAATGAGGGGGCTCTGGCTTACATACATGTTTTTTTTCTATATTTAATTAGATTTCCACTTCCGTATTTTAACTAATTTGTGTGGACATATACTCACTTGTCAATTGTCTATTAGAGGGCCCACTTGTATTCGACATAATTTAATTCGGTTTGCAAAAAACAATTTTGACCTATATTTTTAATTGTTTACTAATTATGCATAGTACGCTTTATAGTTCTGTGATTATTGTTTGACTAATTAATTGTATTTGAAGTAAATGCTCACTTGCAATGTAAGTTTTTCGATAGAAGAATTACAATGTTGTGATTGGAGGTCATAATAATATAATCTTTCAATTCGAAAATATTAAAACAATTATGAATGATACATTATTAGGATAAATGATGAATGAAGTGGAGAAGCGTACAAAACTAAATCCATGCTATGTCTCTGTGATTACAAATAATGTCGACTGAGGGTTCAAAATAATAGACTAACATAAATCTTTGCCATTGCTATGTTCTAGGTCTGCTTATTCTGTTTGGTCTGGCTATCTACATTTCCGATTAATGCAAGTGCATTGGGGAGTGTGTGGGGGTGGATCTCTATGCCAAATACATGGTTCATGCACAGCTCCATAATTCCTATTAGGAAAATCTTTTCATCTATCGCTTTCATTTTATTTTCAGCTGATTTCAATTGAATTTGGTTACATTCACTATAGAATTTTATATTTTTATTGTCACCGGGTTTCGTTTTAGCTTTTTATTGCAACTGCTGCATGCTTACTCAAACATTAGGCATTTTTTTGTTTTGAAATAAATCACATTAAAAAAAATTAATTTTTATAGCCTCAAAAAAATACTGCATCAAAATCTGCCTAAAAACAATTCGGTGACATCTCTTTACAAAACTGTAGAAATATTATTCTTGAAGTACTCGTTGAGATAATTTTTAATGACTTTTTCGCACGTTTCAAGCTGTAATTTGGCTATAACTTTTGGATATATTTTTTAAATGCTCTAAAGTTAGAGGATTGTCTGCCACACAAAAAAAAGTTCAATGGCGTCAAATTAGTAGCCATTTATAATAGTCTTGAGCACTTTTCGAACAATAAAGCGAAAATTTATCGGGTTTTGTGGCACCCATCTTGTTGAAACCACTAGGTGTGTAAACTTAAATCCGTTGTTTGGTCATAGATGGCGTGAGTGAGCGTATTAAGCTACCATGGACACGTCATACTTTTTTTTCATGAGTTTGACATCTGTCAACATTAATCAGTGCACATTTTTTGCAATTTCGTACAACAACATACATTTTTCCTTTGGTAATCATGTCTAGTTTTGTGCCAGGAAAAGAGCATATGCGGGAAGCTCTGCTTTTCTGCTTCAATTTGAAGAAATCGGCTGCCGAATCGCATCGAATGCATATGGAGGCCTTTGGTGATAGTGCTCTTTCGGAAACAACGTGCCGAGATTGGTTTCGTCGGTTCAAAGACGGCAATTTTGACTTCGTCGATGGGCCACGCGCTCGCTGAGCAGCACTTCGATTCTTACGAAGACTTCCGAAAATGGCTTGATGAGGGGTTTGCCTCAAAAGAGAATGAATTTTTTTGGCGTGGTTTCTACAAATTGCCCGAGAGATGGGAAAAATATGTAACTAGCGAGAGCAAGTACTTTGAATAAATTTATTTTTGCCTTCTATAAAAAAAAACGTGTTTTTGTGACAAAAACAGCGGATTTAAGCTTATACACCTGGTATATGTCGTCCAGATCTTTAAGTTCAGACAAAAAAAAAGTCGGTAATCTGTCGGCCGTAGTCCTTAGAATCGATAGAATATCTTCTTATTTATTTTCAAAGAAATACAAATCCTTCAGACCAAAAAGTACACTACACTAGAAAACAAAATTTTCTTCAGCACTGAGGCTTATTTCTCGCTTGGTGACTTCGTCATTGTATTTTTTGCGTAGCTTCTTGTGAGTTTTTATTGCAGTTTTGCATATTAACGAATTCACCGAGCGCGAAATAAACCTCATCACTGAAGAAAATTCTGTTCGAAAATGACAGAGCTGTACTTCCTGAACCATAAAATAGACAACCTTCTATTATAAAAATGACACCACGAGGTTCGGAAAACCTAAAAAATTTCTATCATGCGTGAACCAATACTGGTTAAAAAGATACAATTAACATAAATAAAGAAAATCCATTCGCTTCACAATTTTTTACACTTTGCACGTGAATGGGATTGTGCAGGTTCGCACACAAACACAGAATGAAGATCTGTAAGAATAATCAATTGCGATCCACTAGCAATTTACTCGAGCAAAAAGGATTTTGAACATGTTGAAATATATTTTTGATCGTGGAAACGGTTCGTGCATATTTTATTGGTGAATTCTCTAGTTGATCGCTGCAGTTCTCATTTTATTTACTTTGTATGATGAATGACGTTTTCACATTCATTTATTTATTTAGATTATTTCAATTCATTTATTTATTTTAGTTAAAATATTTAATTTATACACGAACGATTTTCGCGATACACTACACTACACTAGAGTTTTTGTTACTTTTTATAAATTTTCATCAGGTAACCTTCACATTGCATAAATCAAAATAGCTTAATATTTTATATAATAAATATTAAAGTCATTAATTAAATAAAATTTATTACACATAAAGTAAATACGAATGAATGAACAAGCAGGCGCACAGTAATAAATATTGAAACTGTTAATGATGAGTTTGTACGAACAAACACGATGAAATCTTGTATAGATTCGTTAAATTTCCCCTTCTCCATGCTTACCACGCGCAAAAATTGTGTAGTTACACGATCAGTGTAATTACCAGCGAACTGTTCGTAGAATTAAACGATTTGACAGCGCGCAATTTGCAAGAGTAAATCGTGCACGGTATAATCTAAGCTTAATAGAGGGTGTCCACTGAAAAACTGAAGGGTTCGAAAGAGTTATAACTTGTTAATTGTCAATCTTTTTATTTTCTCTTTCTGTAGGGTATAGATGCTCTTAGAAATTAAAATTTCTATATATGACATCCGGCAACGCGTAAAACTCATTTAGTTTTTATATTCTAATGAAAGATCAATTATTCAAAGACAGAGAAAATATTGTCGATATTTTAACTGCTACTGATAACAAGATTCGGAACCTTATTGACCGGTTTGAAAAAACTAAGCGAACCGCAGAGGATCCTTAAGAATTTCTCTGCCCCTACTTATCATTGCTCTACTTAAATAGCCATTGTCAGGACATTGCTTCAGATGATTCTGAAATCGGATTTGAAAATGTATAACCTTAGACACGCAGTAGCTTGTTGTATGGTCTCTTACATCGAGGTGTAAGTAGCGCCTTGACCATGAGGCCATTTGGCAACTTCATGTTACGTGCGGGATAGTTAGTTGGAGGAAGCAATTATATGTGGCTAAATTAGTTTCCTTCATAAAATTTAAGGGAGGACTTAGGAAAGGTATTCGAAAAGAAATTCTAGATTAAGTGAGATTTATGTGAGTTGAATGCCATAGGAATAGCATAAAGGACGAGGTTGGTTAGCGAACAGTTTACCGAAGGCTGCGAAGACAGTCTGTGGAAATATTCACGCTGCTATGTTTTGGGAGAATAATTTCAATCTCAACTGCTGTCTCAGTAGCTTTTTTTATATCATTCAGTCTTACAGAAGGCCACCCTGTACTAAAACTTATTTAAAAAATTTACTCTAAAATTTATATAAAAACCACGTGACATGAAATTTTTTTTTTTTATTGTTTTTGTATTTTTCAAATTGTTTTTTTTTCTATCCAGATTCGGGAATTTAATAAAAATAAAGAAGAATAAAAAAAAAGACTCAATGATGGATAAAAAAAGAATTTACGAAAGTATCGCCATCAAATGGAATTCTTTAATTACAAAAGAAACAACAAAGGCAGGACAATATTCAAAATAATGTCATCCCCGTATTAGATGGGGTGCCTTTTTTAACAGAATATATATACTACCATATCAATTCATTAACCTCAGTATTCCTTGTTTTGTACAAAACTCACCCTTATGATAATTGCTTTCAGTTTGTGTCCAAGAGGGTGGCAACTGAGCAAGATAGAAAACATGAAAGAACATATCAACTTGACACGTTTTCATAAAAACTGCAAGTGTCACTACGTCAAAGAGTACGAGTGCACTGCCATTTGCACAAACGCCTCCGATTTTTTTTTAATGCACTTTGCTTGGGATAAAGTTTAAAAAAAAAAAACAACGAAATTTGCCATTTTTATATTCATTTTAACGTATACTCGTCCAATGGATTAAAACTGATTTACATATATAGGAGCATCCCCTTTCTATGATAAACCGTCAAGGATTTGTTTTATTTTCTGAATTCGCGTGCCTAACATATAAAAAACTTTTTTAACGTATCAACGTACATCCTGTTGATAAACGAAAACCAAATCACTCGTTACGTTTTATTTGGTCCTTAAAAATTAATTTCTGCAATTAAGGTGTGTGAGTATCCATACAAATATCTTTTATAGAAGCAGAGTAAAATTTTTAAAATTAGGGGAAACACATATGAAAACAGTGGGGGACCGAAATTCGTATATACACATATGCAAATAAGGGAAGAAAACAATTGCAGCCACGTTAAGTGGATACGAAGACAATACATTTTAAATACATTCAATCTTCAAGTATTTAATTCTTGATTCGATGTGCTAATTACCGATTTTTTTTTAATTCAAATATTTGAAATCAATCAAATGAAAAATTTCTTGATTCAACTAAATAAAAAAATGGACAATATGTTTTGTGTTTTAAATGTTATTCAAAGGATGTGTATTCAATTGGCGCTAATAAAATTGCATACAGAAGGGTAACTTTGACAACCCTCGTTATTTTGTTTTTGTTGATTGCACTATTGAAAAACAATATTACCAGTTGCAGTTAATCTAGAGGTTCTTGAGGATCAAAAAGAATGCAATTAATATGCATAAATACGAGGTCTGTTCAAAAAGTATCGTGGATTTTGAATTTCCGCTGGTTACGTAAATTCGATTTTCGATTTTTTGTGGCGTTATGTTGATACTCATGTCTCTCACTTATGCCGACAAGTTCGGCCATTTTGAATGTTCAGTTAATTTTTGACAGCTGCTTTGCTTGCACGTGTGTTGGCTCGTCTTCGATTTTTGCCCATTTTCGTATAAATTGTGTTTTTAAAATACTTTTCCGCAGATTTTTTTTATTACATTTAGCACAGACGCCCTATTAACTTCTATTTCTCCTGCATAAAACTTTAACTTGACAATAACAGCAAAGTTGTGCACAGTCCTTCGTTTTATAAAGTTGTTTGGAAAACCGTGTCATGTTGTTCTTCTTGGCTTTTCCAATTTTAGGCAATTCTTTTCTATTTGCTCGTATTGTTTCAACCAATGAAGTGTTTTTCACGAGTAATCTTTTTGCAAGTGATAGAATTGTAAAAAAATTGTCTGTGGTAATATTTTGTCCACAACCTAAAAATGGGTCAGTGATTTTATATACAACAAATTCGCTCAAGGAAATATTTGATCCGCTGGCTTCATTCTTGCCCAAATAGGGAAAACCATTTAGAAGATACGAGGTCTGTTCAAAAAGTATCGCGGATTTTGAATTTCCGCGGGTTACGTATATTCGATTTTTTGTGCCGTTATGTTGGTACTCATGTCTCTCACTTATGCCGACAAGTTTGGCCATTTTGAATGTTCATTTAATTTTTGACAGCTGCTTTGCTTGTGTTTCGGATCGTCTTCGATTTTTGCTCAATTTCGACCAAAAACAGCATCGCATTAACATTGTTAAGGAGCTGTTGAACTCTGTCTGCGACGACCCAAATTTGCTCCAGAGGGTCATAACTGGTGACGAATCATGGGTTTATGGTTATGACGTGGAAGCCAAAGCTCAATCATCCCAATGGCAGCTGGCGCACGAGCCAAGATCGAAAAAAGTCCCAAGTTCGGTCGAACGTAAAGGTTTTGCCTACAGTTTTCTTAGATTGCAGGGGCGTGGTGCATCATGAGTTCTTGCCATAGGGTAAAACGGTCAATAATGAATATTACCTGCAAGTTAAGCGCAAGTTGCGCGAAACAATCCACCAGAAACGCCCGGATTTGTGGAAGAGCAAAAATTGGCTTTTGCAATTTTTGGCCAAAAACAACACACTAATAATGCCGCAGCCACCGTATTCCCCAGATCTGCCTCTCTATGACTTTTTCTTGTTCCCGAAACTGAAGAGCCCCATGAAAAGACGACGCTACGCTACGAATGAGGAGATAAAGACGGCATCGAAGAAGGAGCTGAACAAGATCACAAAAAATGATTTTTTTAAGTGCTTCGAGGATTGGAAAAATCGTTGGCACAAGTGTATTATGTCTGGTGGGGATTACTTTGAAGGGGATTTCAAAGTAATCCCCACCAGACATAATACACAAGTGTATTATGTCTGGTGGGGATTACTTTGAAAATAAAATAGATATTCATGAATAAATAAATAATTTTTGAAAAAACACAAAATTCACGATACTTTTTGAACAGACCTCGTAGATGTTGATTTTTTACAGACAAAATATTCCACTAACATTTTTACTATAGTCTCGAAAATATTGTTTTATCTATAAAATGTTATCAGATACCGGCGTATCCATTTTGCAGTTCGGTGGATAACTTTTCAGAGTCATATATATAAAAGAAAATTATCATATATGAGGCTCTGAAAACCCACAAGTGACTGTGAAGAAGCCATTGTATTCCCGCAAAAAATTAATACCATGTGTGCATTTTGGTGTGAAGGTCTGTAATTATTTAAAAATGAAGAAGGAAACACCGTTACCGTCAATTCTGAGCGATATGGTTGCATGATAACCAATGTTTTTCTGATTTGAATTTAAAGATTTTTATCTCCACTACAAGTGGTTTCAACAATACAACGCCACAAGCTACACAAAACGATAAATTTTATTGGGCTAAAAGATACTTACGAGATTTGATGATGTTAATTGGTTTCCAAAATCTTACAATTTGACGCTGTTGGCATTTAATTATTTTTGGGTTAAGTAAAATATCTTTTTTTTGGCCCAAACATGAAAATTTTAATCTGGATCACACGTGGTTCCAACAAGACGGCGGCACAAGCTATAACATACATCACAACAAATGTTGGCTTTATTGCGAAAAAAGTTCCCAGAAAGTGTAATTTCGAGATTTGATGATGTTCGAAATGACCGCCAAGATCGTAAAATTTGACCTGTTCTTGTATGACTACTTAAAAGTCATTTTTATGCAAACAATTCTCAAACTTGAGAGGTTTTAAAAACTACGATTTATCTTAGTAAAGGCCGAAATGTGTAAAAAATCATCAAAAATTACCTCAGAAATCCTGCAGGAAGTCTTTGTGGCAATCACTTGCATAATTTAAGTATGTTTTTTTTTCAATTTTACTTTTCAAAGCACAATTAGAATAACCCTACACATTTCGAAATATAGTTTTTTTAATAATTTATATTTTTGGATGTTCTGATAATTTACCAACAAATGTAAGGATTGCCATTTAGATTGAGTAAAGTACTATGGAACACTTAAGAGTCAACAGAAATTTTTATATTTTGAATATATATTTTTTTTTTGGCCCAAACATGAAGATTTTAATCTGGATCTCATGTGGTTCCAACAAGGCGACGGCACAAGCTATACATCACGACAAATGTTGGCTTTATTGCGGAAAAAGTTCCCATAAAGTGTAATTTCGAGATTTGATGATGTTTGAAATGACTGCAAAGATCATAAAATTTGGCGCTGTGGGACTTTTTCTTGTATGACTACTTTAAAGATCAATTTCCCGCAAACAATCCTCAAACTTTAGAGATTTTAAAAACTAAGATCTATCTTAGCAAAGGCCGAAATGTGCGAAAAAATCATCAAAAATTACCTCAAAAGAATCAAGTCCTGCAGGAAATTTTTGTGGCAATCACTTGCATAATTTAAGTATGTTTTTTTTCAATTTTACTTTTCAAAGCACAATTAGAATAACCCTACACATTTAGAAATATCGATTTTGTAATAATTTATATTTTTGGATGTTCTGATAATTTACCAACAAATGTAAGGATTGCCATTTAGATTGAGTTAAGTACTATGGAACACTTAAGAGTCAACCGAAATTTTTATATTTTGAATGTTTTTCTTTTTAACATTTTATTCATAAGTGGATAATTATTTAAGATTTTACCCTTAAACAAAAAAAACCATTCAATTCAAAAAGAAAAAAAAGGGAGACAGACATTTTTTTGAAGATAAGAATTCTTTAAAATTAGGAATTTCAAAATTATCTAATCTTTTGAGAGAAAAAAAATACCAAAGAAATGGTAAACGTTTATAAATTTGACGAAGGATTGAAGTAAACAAATGCATCCTGTTTAAAACCAAATAGGAACAGTAGTATGGCCAACATTTCTAAATGCATTTTTTTGTATATTAAGATATAAAATCTTTCTTTTGTAGAAGTGCTATGAGGAGTGGTTCTCATATTTTTCTAATTCAAGGATACACAATTTTAAAAAACCTTGAGAATTTCTAAATTATTTGGTAAATCGATATTATCTTTTTATTATCCTTTCGAATGAGTTTACTTACGGCTTTTTTTCTTCTCATTAATAATTATTTTGTTTGTTAAAATTCAAATTACTGTGCACAGAAATTATTACTTTTTCACGTAAAATTTTTTTTCTAAAGCAAAACAATTTTTCCTTATCTCTCAAAACGTCTCATACATGCGAATATATTCAAGAAATCTAATTAATGTGAAGAATTAGTACAGTCTAATTGATTAATTCCTACCACATTCGTAATAGTATCAATTAAATGACTTTCACGGGAAAATAACTTACTCATCAACAAGTCAGAGGAATTAACCTCATTTAGATGATCGACTTGAAAATTTTCAATTAGGAAATTTAATTTAAACCAGATTATAGAAAAAAACATATATAGACCATACTTCTTTGATCATTCATAATTAATATTGTAATCACTTTATTTTATTCGAAATTATGATAAAACCATTTCTGTAGAAACATCAGTATTAATAATTTGGGAATATTTTTGCGAATATTGGAAATCAATCGCCGATAAAGCCCAGCTATCGTTAAAATTTCAGATTATTATCTACAGTCCTAGTTGATAATAAAACTGAATAATTACACAATTGAAAAATTCCCTTTTTTCACTCTCTCCAAATGTTATAAAAATATTTTTTCTGATTATTTAGCATTAAAAAATCCAGAATATATTTGTTGAATTAACAAAGTGGGTGTCTCAAATTTTAACTTAGTCATTTTGATTTTCAATAAACTTTCATGTTAATAGTCGATTTATATTTGCGATTGTGTCTGCATACACGTATTGTATAAAAGTTCACAGTTCATTTGTAGTGGGAAAATATGATTTGATTTGTTTGTGTGCGATGTTTTAGCCAAATTCAAAATGAAAACAGAAACACCACCACCTAAAAACACTCCGAAATGCGGTCGACTTAATAAAGGGTAGGTAAAACGGCACACAGCCAAGCCCGTCCAGTCGTCAAATCATAGCTTGGCAAAAAAATCGATAACTGAGGCAGCAGGCATATTAGAAAATTTCTACTCCAAAAACACTTGTGCTTATTTTATAAAAAAACAATCAAATAGACAAATCATAGATTAAATACTTTTAAAAAAATATTTTAGTACAAAATGTAATCTATTTAAAAAAAACTTTTTAATGGAGTTATCTGATTTTTGTTTTGTTGAATTATTAAAATATTTTCTTTGAAAATTTGAAAAATTTCTTTTTATAAATTTATATTAAATTTAAAAGACATGCTTATAATAAACTTAATTAATGACCACCTTTTTTTTGCAATAATCTTATTATGAGTAAATAATCCTTGTTGCGAATGTACCTACGAGTATTTTTTATTACTATACCGAACAAATAAGTTTATTATAGATTATTAGTAGACTATATATCAAATAAGAAAAGTCCATTTCTTAATTATTAATATGAATATTTATTAAATTCTTAATAAGCAGTTCAACGTTTTGTTGTTGAAAAATTAGTGATGAAAGAATGAAGTCACGTTTTTCATTATTCAAAAAGGATTTCTTTTTTTTTTTTTTTTGCTTATTATTTTAAATGACGGTCTGTTTATTCGAAATACTATTCCACTATTTTCAAAAGGCATTCATTCACTACTGTTACTAATAAACCAACTATCACACCGGAATTAAATTTTTGCAAAATAATTGCTATCATTTTCAGGGCCGACTAGTTTCATTTATGAATTTTCTTCCCGAAAAAATTCACACTAACGACACCTGAACCAAAAAAAAAAACTATATACGCTCTCCGCTGAAAGAACTGCTGATTATTTCGAATTTCAGCTCGCTAAAGAGATACACTTTTACGCACACTACAGCCTATACTAAATAATTTTGTTTATACCACTCGCTCTTACGTTCGTCCTTATGCATACAACCAGTTCACTTCAAATTTCATGTTTCATTCCAAATACACTCGCCATATAGAATTTATACTCTATCCCAGTGAGAAAATATGTACACATCATGCTGAGAGAGTACACTTCACTCTCTATACACACCACTCATATTCTGAACATCTCTTTCACAAAACAAGCTGCTTCTCAGCATAGCTTGATAAAACGAACAAATCGTCTTTTGGTTGTTTATTTTATCCGCGCGCTCCCTCTTCTAAAAATATTCATTCGAAACACACTCGCTCAAAAAAGTTCTCTCGCTCTAACTAATTCTCATTCTTTGTATTTTATACTCTTTTGCCAATCGATTGGTTTTTCGTTTTTCGTTTTGTTTTGTTGATCTTTCATATTGTACTATTGAAAATGTATGCCAGTGTTACCGTAGAGTACATGAATAAGTTTTAACACGGAAATGCACTTCTTCACGTACATCCCACCCTTACATTATTTTTACACACAGAGTCGTCGAAGCCGATCCATATCAACTATGATCGATTACAACAGAAAAAAGGTTAATGTACAAATTATTGATAACTTTTCTCCAACAAGTGAATGTTATATTAATGCAATAAAATTATATAAAATTCTTATGAATTATTGTATTGTATATCTTGTTTAGAGTATATGTATGTATATATGGCGTTAATAGTAAAAACCAATTAATTTTTATTTCCACATTGCTTTTCGAATTCGATTGCTTATTTTTTTTTTTTTTTCTGTATTAATGTACTATTAATTTTATGATAGAATTAAATCTGTGTGCATTTTTATATTTTAAACACTAGAAGAAGAAAAAAACCCAATAAAAAAACACATGCAGAAATACAATTTTAATAAACATTAATTGTTTTTTAATAATTTCATTAAACAATATACACATTATTTCACACACACAAAAAAAATTACGTATAACAAATTTGTAATTTTTTCGTAATAAATCTCTTATTTTTCCACTTAATTTTTCTATATATTATACCATTGGAAACTCAACGATTATACATACACTAAAAATTGTTAAAAAATTACTTTTACCATTAAAATTTGAAGTTAAAACTTTTTCTATTTGCAAATAGTATAAAAACAAAGACTGATGATTATTTCCATAAATATTTTCTTTTTTTCCGAATATATAGGTGTAACAAATTATTATTAAATATGATTTTTGAAGAAATGAAAACAATGTTGCGGTACACCGGTAGATAGATAGGTAATTTGGATATTTTTATTGAACCAAAAATCTTAATAGTATAGAAAATAGAAGCAATATGCGAACAATTTAGATCACCCAACAACACATATTGAATGAGTAACTATTTTTGTTACAACCCTCAGTGTAGCTGCTATGCTACTCACAATACTTTGGTTCGATTCGGTTTCAGTTCTCTTTCGCGTTCTCTTAAACTCTTTTCGATTTTTCTATTTTCTCCAGACTGTTGCTCTTCTTCTGAATTCTTGTTTTTCTTCTCGTGCAAATACAAATTTCATTGCCATTGAACGCGCTCACATACCACACACTCCAACACGCCATAGCCATACTAGCAACTGCTCATAAAACGGACTCTTCATTATTGCATGTTCAATGCACTTATGTTTCTTGTTTATTTTTCCAGCTACAATATTTCTTAAATTCACAATTTCTGCCACAATGCAATATCACATACTATATACGTACATATGAATATATGCGATGCCACAATATGATAATTATTTTTAATTCCACCGATTAATCATAATGCAGATAGTTCAAATACAATAGAATATGTGATGGTCATTAATAAAATAATATAATAATAATCATAGTTTTGATATTAGAAGTTAAGAAAATGTCTAAATTATTTCAAATATAGCAAAATTGTTTGCAGCAACATAACGCCGCACGCGAGTATATCAATGTCCAAGGCAATGGCAATGTGCGATGTCAATGTCAAACAGCATTTCTGGGTACATACACACTTATATATATGGATATGCATATAGTATATCATATTTCTATAAATAATTCGAGTCAGATTTGTTGCACGCGTGTGAGAAAAATTTTGCGCTTTGCGTCTCTCTTAAGTACAAAAGTGAATGCTGCTGACAAAAATAACATAACAAAAATGCCCAACTACATAATGTTGCTATCATGCGCAGACGAAAAAAAGGAAATTCTTACCGCCTTTTTTTGTTTTGTTGTTGTTATATTTACAGCGAATTTTTAAAATAAATTTGTTAATTATAAAAAATGTTTGCAATATTCTTTAGTTTTATAAATATTTTTTTATTATAAATCAAAAAAAAAAAATGAATTAAATCAACGCTTTGAATTTTATTTTAAATCAGTATATAATATCCCATTTGAACCACGCCTTTGTAATATTTGGTGAGTTACGCACACTTGCACATTCAAAGTAAAACCGCTTCTTTCTTTTCTTTTGTGGTTAATGGAGTTTCAGCAACAAAACAGTTCACGGTCAGTGTGGAAATATAAATGTTGCCAACATTTTAAGGATGGCGAACTAAAAGCAAGCGAAACTCGTACAACTTGAGTTTGGTTCTTGCCAGCGTTGAGAGAGCATCCATAACTGACCTTTGAACCGAATTTCATTGATTGGGGTAGGCGAATCAACTTTGTTTCGGGGCCTTTATATATTTCCGTTTTGTTGTATTGCGTACGTTTTCCTTCATCAGCAAATAATAAATACTTTGGAAAGGAAACGTTGCTGGGTGGTTTACTTTGATGAATGAAAAACCATTAAAAGGAAATTAGACAACTACATTAAGAGTTTGGTAAGATTGTGACGGAACTACCGACGAGTAAAAGCCGTCAATTGGTTAAAATTAATAGGCAGCAGTTCTTGTGTGCGCAACAAAACCCAACAACTTTTTGCTTGCATATAAATACTTTACTTCAATTTTTAATTTGTTAATTATTTTTTAAAACAACAAAAACTGTGCAAGTAAAATTAATGTTTTAAAGATTCTCTCATAATGCATACACGCATTTGTTAAAAGTATAGAACAAATATGTATGAATGTGTATTTTTATTTATCGCAATGATTTATACGTGCATATTTTAGGTTATCAAATTTATGCTTTGGAAAGTAAAGTTAAATTTAACACAATTAAAAATCAGATTTCAATGAAATTTTTATTTCATTATATTGATTGGACTTTTCTAAGATAACAAAATATTACGTTATTCAAATGGACATCACGAGATTTTTTACAGGATTTGATCCTGTTGTGTTAATTTTTGACAGATTTTTCAAACATTTCGAGGAAAAATTCAGCCATTACTTAGCATATATAGGTTTCTAAATATTCTAAAGTTTGGAGATTGTCTGCGGAAACACGAACTTCCGCGTAACCCTACAAAAATAAGTTCAACGACGTCAAATCGCACGATCTTGGAGGCCAATTAACATCATCAAATCTCGTAATTACACGTCCTGGAAACTTTTCGGTCTTTTTAAAACCACATACGACGACTGTTAAAAAGTATCGTGAATTTTGAATTTCCGCGGGTTACGTATATTCGATTTTCGATTTTTTGTGGCGTTATGTTGGTACTCATGTCTCTCACTTCTGCCGAAAACAGCTGCTTTGCTTGCACGTGTTATGGCTCGTCTTCGATTTTTGCCCATTCCAAAAAAATGATCAAAGAATCTGTATCAAATTTTGTGTGAAAAACAAAATTAATTGCGCGGACGCAATCCGAATGTTGACTGTGGCATATGGTGAAGCTGCCTTGGACCGAAGCAACGTTTATCGGCGGTACAAAATTTTCTCAGAGGGCCGAGAAGATGTGAATGACGAGAAGGTCGAATGTGAAGGTTTTGCTTATAGTTTTCTTCGATTGCAGGGGCGTGGTCCATCATGTTTTCTCGCCACAGGGTAGAGCGGTCAATAGGGAATATTACCTGCAAGTTATGCGCAAGTTACACGATGCAATCCGCCAGAAACACCCGGATTTGTAGAAGAACAAAAATTGGCTTTTGCACCTGCTCACGCATCGTTGCTTGTGCGCGAATTTTTGACCAAAAACAACACATATCTGGCCCCCTGTAACTTTTTCTTGTTTCCGAAACAGAAGAGCCCCATGAAAGGACGATGCTATGCTACGATGGAGGAGATAAAGACGGCATCGAAGGAGGAGACATTTTCATTTCTACTACATAAATTAACAAAAATTTAGTTTGTGATATGCCTAAATGGTTTTAAGTGATATGTTTTGTGCAAAAAGTGGTTAAAAAGTGAAAAGTTCGGCATTCAATAAATATAAACACATGTGATATTGACAGTTCAATGTTTACCAGAAAATAGTTCAGTGCCGGTGTACGTAAAGTGTGTGTAAGAAAATTTAAGGGAACGTATTTTAATAGTGTAAGAAATACTATAATTTCTGTAAATTCTTTACTTAGTTGTAGGGTATGGTTTTAATATCAACATAATATGACATTCTCTCATTTAATTCACTTTCCATTTCTGAAATGGATTTTTATTGTGCATATAATTTTTTTGATATAATCCACTTTAAAATTCTGTTTTAATAAATAATATTTAGTGAAATAAATAAAATGAAAATGGTAATAAATAAATAAATAATATTTTAAAATAGAATACTGTGTTTTATTGTAAATTTTCAAAACTAATTCCAACAAACAACAAAACCCGCAATATTAAAAAATCGATTTGTTTACGCATAAATGATATCACATATGAAAATGGTTTTAAACGAACCGCTTCAATCGCATACTGAAGTTTAAAATTGGCCCCCAATGATTTACGCCGTTTCTGTTATTTTGCATGTGTGTGCGTTCTACGAATGTATTGGCAATAAAATTGTTCCACAATTTTTGTGTAGAGGACTATCCAGTTCTTCTAACATATAATGTAAGGAGAATACTAACCCCTGACACACAGCCGCTTATGGTAGTTTGACGTTTCGGTTTTTGTGTTTTGGCGGGTAAGAAAATGAGAGATTTATTTTTATTGTATTTTAGCTATTTATCAGATATACCAGAAAAATATTATTTTCATTTTCAAACTAATGTAAATAAATCGCAAAACGACAAATTTTCCTTCTTACAAGCAACCAAACAAATCGACGTCATTTTTTAGCTTCTCTACTTTCCGCTGCGTTAATTGTATGAGGCAATGGCGCTGAAGTCAGTAAATGAATCAGGTTGATGTATAGAGAAACAAGGAAAATATTTGTGGTATTGATATCAGTAATAATCATCGAATACGACTTTTTCCCCTAGTATAAACAAGCGACCCCAAACCATAATTGGACCACAGTCTTGCTTTATAGGTGGCACCATAGCTTCCGGCAGAATTTTTTCTCCAGTACTGCAACGCACGCTGATTATTCTTTTGGACCCTAAGATACACTAAAACTACACTCCATAATCTAAGGGGTATACTTTCCGAACTACAAAATGGATAACCCTATATTTGCACATTTCTTTTACATGTATAAGAAATTAATACAACCAAAATATAAATGAACTAATTAAAAAAAAATTATTTGATTTAATTTTATTATGATACTATTTATTGCAGCAAAAGTGTTCATCTTGGAATTTGCCAGTAACCATAAAATATGACAGAATGCAATGAAAATAATATTAAAAATCTTGTATGTACGTTTTGAAAAAAAGGGAAAAAACAAACATACATTGTACGAGTTTGTTTGTGTGTATTATATGTGAATATATATGCACATAAGCCCCTTAATGTTAAGTTAAAAATTGTCTTTTGCTTCAACTAGCAAGAAGAGTTTTTATCGTCGGTGACGGAGTGGAGCAGTTCTTTTATTTTCTCAGAAAGGGAATAACAACTTGGCCATACTGCCCACATATGGAAGTGATCTTCTTGTGATCAATTAACATCTTTTCCCATATATACAAGTGAACACTTAAAGAATTATTATTTTGCAAAAACATGGAAAGCAAACAACTATTTTTGCACATTGCAATAAAAGAAGCGATTGTTTTTATTTAATTTTTAATTTCGTTGAATTTTCAATTGCTTCAGAATTTATATTAAAAGTTACAGATTATTTCAAAACTTTTCGGTAACATAAAATCATCTTGACGCAACATGCACTTACACCTACGTATAGTAGTGGCATTGCTAAATATTACTGAAGGCTGATTTGACATGTACAATAATTCGTTAACCAATTTTGCCTTGGTTGATTATTATTTTTTATTATATTTCGCGATTTCCTTTTCGACTGTAGGTTTATTCTAAACATGTGTACAAAATTAGGATTGCAAATAACTAAGAGGAAATGTCTGGTGGATATTCTTAGTTTGGCTTATTTCAGAAAGTACAACACTCCAGCACGTTCACTGTTCACAACTGATAATTTAGGACTTCCGGCAATACTATATCGAATCAAATAAATTGGAATCTATTCCACGTTCGCCAAAGAACTTCATACTTAATCGTATGTTCGGATAATTAATGACAATTTTATTAGGTTTGATGAATTTTATTGTTTTTTTTTATCGTATTAGGTTATCTATTTCATGATTCGTAAAGTACAACTTTGTGGTTTGACAGCTGTCAAACATATGTTTCATTTAAGCTAGCATTTATTTATAGCGTATTTTGTTATTTTACAATATATTTTTTTAATAAAATAACAATTAAGTAATCCGGTAATATTATTAAGTTTTTTGCATTTCAAATATGGCAATTTTTGCTTAAATTGGCAAAAAGTCACAATTTGCCCCTTAACAGAACATTATTTTCTTTGCGATGAGGTTTGGCCAATTTAAGCAAAATTGCCATATATGGGGCTCTGAAAAACCACACGTAAACTACGGAGAAGCCATTATTTCCACGAAATAGGACTGTCTGGTGTGTATTTTGATTCGAAGATGACATTGGTCCGTATTTCTTTAAAAATAAATGAGGAGAGACCGTTACAGTCAATTCAGTTAATTCTAAACATTATGGCCGGACGATAACCGATATTATTTTGACCAGAATTTGAAAGTTTTCCAATATGCGTAAAGGAAAAGTTCCCAGGACGCGTAATTTCAAGATTTGGTGGTATTAATTGGCCTCTAAGATCGTAAAATTTGACGTCATTAGAATTTTTTTGTACATAACCATAAACCCATGATTCGTCACCAGTTATGACCCTCTAAAGCAAATTTGGATTATCGTGGACAGAGTCCAACAGCTCCTTAGCAACGTTAATGCGATGCTGTTTTTGGTCGAAATTGAGCAAAAATTGAGGACGAGCCAAAACACGTGCAAGCAAAGCAGTTCTCAAAAATTAACTGAGCATTCAAAATGGCTGAACTTGTCTGAGCATTCAAATGGCTGAAAAATTAACTGAGCATTCAAAATGGCTGAACTTGTCGGCATAAGTGACAGACATAAGTACCGACGTAGCGCCACAAAAAATATCGAAAATCAAATATACGTAACCCACGGAAATTCAAAATTCGCGATACTTTTTGAACAAACCTCGTATATATAAACTTAAACAAAATAATTTATTTTAATCAAAAAAATTTAAAATCCGTTTAATGTCTTCAGAATAATTGGAATTTATTTTCATCCAAAATAGTCAATAGATATACTAACAGTCTTAATTCAGCAACAATTTAAAGTTGATTTTGTTTCTTCAAAATTAAAAATCTTTTATTTAAAAAAAAAAAAATTTTGTGGAAAGAAAATATAATATTCCCCAAAATTATTCCAGCTTGTCCTAGTTGCCTACGAATTTTTTAATTCATAAATTTTAATTCATTTTTATTCATTTTAAAAATATCAGCTATAATGACCATTTTAATAATAAATTAATTTCACAGTTTAATAAATTAAAATTAATAATAACAAAAAAAAAATATGTCATGCTGATAAAGCTGTTTTCTTAATGAGCATTTAATCAAAAAAAAAGAAGCAAATGACTCAAGCCTATAAGCATATTTTATGCAAACACGTATCTATAAATATTTTGTTTATTTATTGTATCTATTGTACAATATGTATTGTAGGTATATATAATATAAAAAGATATATAAATATATAATTAGGCTCAATACTTACGGCTGTAATTCGGTCCAAATCGAATAAAATAATATTAAACATAATTACGATGATATTTTCAATTGGTGTCAGTGTAATTGTGTTTTTCAACCGGAAAATAAAGAAAAAAAAGAAAATTAAATATTTTAATAAAATCTGAAAATAAATTTAAGCATTTCTAAGAAAAAAAAAACTATGATTAAATAAGAAATATTCAAAAAATATTGAAATATTATGAAAAAAATAATTTGTTTGGAGTAAAGCGTGTTTTTATGTCAACTGAATGAACAAAATTTACTCAGATTCAATCAGCCTTATGTACATTGCAGGCCAAAAGTATACAACCATTTTGTTAACAAAATTATTCTCTAGCAAATTTTTGGTTAAAATCTTAACAAATCGAAAAATTTTTAGATGTAGAATATAATATAATAAATGGTAAATTGGGATAAATACAAGTTTAAATATTTTATTATTTTCTGAAATATTAAAAAATGGAGTCTCCATTTCTATTCATGTCCCCTTTTTTTTTATTGTGCCATAACAGGGCCAAGTGTAATTATGAAGTTTTTGCGCTCCTGTTTGTATCAGTTAAAAATAAACGTTAAATTTTTATGATGCTTTTTTAAGAAATCCAAGTATAATACTTTCTTTTTTCTTAATATTTATCTTAAATTGAAGCTATAAAATTCTATTCTATATAAAAAAAAATATATAAAAGTCGTGCCAAACAAGTCTCTCTAATAATTGAGAGCTGGTGGTCTATTTGAAAAAATAATAATATTGGATTGGTTCCATTAAAACTGGATAGCTGTGGTGACTTTAAAAAGGTATTCTGGCGGTATGAATGAACTTTTGAGATCTTTGGGTCCAAATTAAGAATCTACGTGCGACCCAGTGCTGGAGAAAAAATACTACCAGAAACTGCGGTCCTAACCGTACAATATGGTTTGGATTGCTTGTTTATTCTATCGATACTACATTGAATACCATCATGTACGTGTCACCTAACGTCAGATAAATATGAGCTGAAAAAACTGGTATTCAATGAATATTCCTGGTGTCAATAGCCCGAATATTTTGCTTGTTTCCCTATACACCAACCAGGTATCTGCACTTCTCTATAAATCAACGTGATACATTTTCTGACTTCAGCGCCATATTTTCATATTATTACTGCAGCGGAAAGTAGAGGAGCTAACAATTTTTTTTGTTTTCTTCTAAGAAGGAAATCTGTCGTTTTGTTTTCAGTAATTAATGCGATTTATTTACATTAGTTTGAAAGTGAAAATTATTAATATAGGATATTTGTTTCTCTATATATTTAATGGTGCTATTCCGCATCTTCAGACAACATAACACCAGTCGCCCATGACTATAGGGATTGAGATTACGCTCAATCAGCGCATTCCATAACTGATAATTAGCAGTCAATAATCAGTTATAAGCTGATTACCTCAACTCCTGGTGATGATGTCCATCTCAAACCTCTGTTGTCATAAGATAATTGCCAGTATCCCACCAGCGATTCGAAGATCATGCCCGCGATATAGGTATCAACCACAGCCACCACGTGAACGCCGAAGCACCTCACCATAATCGAGCATAGAATTTGCTTTTCTATGGGGCATCTCGATTCCCGTGGTACCTATTTTTTTATATTATAGTGCTTTAGGTTTGTACCCCGCTCAGTGATCAATGGTCAGGAACCTTGTAAATTCCTAAACTAATTTTTTATTACCATGCACTACCATCACGGATCTAATTTTGCCCCTTGTTAGCTATATTTTTCCATTTTATGCCATCATTGGGATGAGCAGCTGGTTCTTTTATGGGATATATACATATTACAATATAATTTTCTAGCTCATAATTAAAAAATATTGTATTATTTTCACTTTCCATTAAAAAATCAATCATTTCCTTATCCGCCAAAATACCAAAGTCGAAACGTCAAACTATACCATGGACGGCTATGTGTCAAAGGTTAGTATTCTACATGATATCTCTGTGTTCATGGTATCGATACCAGATGTGTGCCCAAAGCATTACAGATGATGGAGTATGGAGCTTGATACGAATTGACGGAATTTTATAAAAAGATCACTATGTAAATAGAATTGTCTTCTATAAGTACTTTGATTAATTTGTAAAGAATTCGTTATTAAGAAAAATGAAAAATCTACTAAATTTAGCTACAAAATAAAAAAACAAGAAGGCATTTCGAAAAATATGATAGGTCCGGTCCATAAACAATAACCCAAGCTCAGCTCCATAGAAGTTGCCTGGGAAACAAGAGAGCGGGGCACTGTCCGTACTCCAACGAAAACGTGGATAATCATTTTACAATATTGCATAAAAAAACTATTTTTTTTTAAATATTTGATTACAAATTAATACATCGTATTTAATATCAAAATTAAAATATTTTAAACAAATAAATTTTTTGCTTGTTCATTTTAATTCCCCCCCTAAAACCAAAATGGTCGCAATACATTTGGCCTGCAGTGTACAGTGAGTGGCAAATGTTAAAAAATGATCGCCTAAATTTATGCAAATCGTTAGTTAAAAATTTTAAGAACATAGCAATGTCTGGTCGATTACGGTTTTTTTAATGGGGAACGCTCCCAATTAAAATTTGTCCTTTAAATAGCTGATAAAATGTCATATTTGCACAAAACAATAATATTAATTATACCATATTAAAGGGGAATTTAAGTAATTTGTAAATTGATAAAATGAGTAAAATAAAAAATAATAAATTTTGACCACTAAGCCGCTGTTTTGACGAGACATTAATGATAATAACATAATTTTGCTCTTGCATTATATTTCATTTAAAGAATAAAAAATAACTTGCAAGAGAACTGATCAACCCAAAATACAAATATTTCATTTAAAGAATATTTGCTCGGTCTCTGTTTATTTTTGTGTTTTGAATTATTGGTTCATGGAAAGGTTATGACCGTTTTTTACATATATACGTACAATTAAACATTTTTTTAGATTTGTATTATTTATTTAATCAATTATATAACTTCCATCCGTTCTTATAACCTGAAACCATCCCCATACGCTTCAAATGTCTTAATACGGTTGTTTAGTTGACTCCCATCATCAACGCGATCTCCCTGGTGGTTAGACGTGAATTGGTGTCAATTATGACTTTTAACTTGTCGTCATTAGACTTCAATGGCCGCCCGGTACGTGGTTTATCAATTAGTGAAAAATCCCCAGATCGGAATTTTGTAAACCATCTTCGTACCTGTCGAACTTTAATGACATCTGCTCGATACACTTCGCAAATGTTTTTGGTTGCCACACTCGCGGTATTGTCTATAGGGAATTCATAAAGTAAACAATGACGTAAATGCACTTTATCGACCGACATTTTGGAAAAATACAAGGGCTCTTCACTGTACTCTGGCCAGGCCAAAACTGAATAGAAAGTAGAGGGAAAGCATCCTTAATACAATGGAATCATTTAAAAGAAGATACTATTCATCATTTCTGAAGTAAAATTTTTTTTACCTAGGATCATAAAAAACGGTCATAACTTTTGCATCAACCCCAATGAACAACATTTAATGAACAATTAATTTATATGAAATTATGAAAATTATAATTCTAGGTGTAAACGGCATAATTTTAATCTAGTTTGGATTCAATTGTTGAATTTCGCCGCTAAAATTGTAATGTCTAGAAATTAGAAACAATATTGTAATAATTTGAATTCCATTATTGTTTAAGCAAATAATTTTCGTATCCCAATAAATAGTTAATAAAAATTATTCATTCATGTGAAGCGTTAGTATTAATGGTACTTTTGAAACCTATGGAAACTTTTGGCTGCTTTTAGGATTGCATACTATAATTATGTATAAATTGGAACAGCAATGCGATATGTAATATGAAACCCTCCCCTCATGTATTAATGGATGCACGCTTACAATTCACACGATTGCGTACATTCGGGCGCACAATGTATTTGGTACGTAGTTAAGTTTATTTGGTTTTCAGTTGACCAAATAAACTTAACTAATTTTCTTTTTTACTCAGCAAATTGGACAACTACACCCCCCCCCCCCCCCCCCCCCTTGGATGTAAAACTATATAACTATTTCTCCTACACCTATGTGTATTTTTTATTTTTTAAAAAACATCCCTTAATTACGGATTTTGAAAAAACGTCGTCATTTTTGTATTTGGTACGTTTTCAGTTATTGTTTTTGCATATTTTTCGGCGTTTGCTTTGAAATTACCACGCACAAAATCATATCAAATTTAGAAAAAACGTCGTTTTTAAACGTCGTCATTTTTGTATGCAGGAAATACCTGCATGCGGAAGTAACCGGCAGGGTGCACTAAACTGCATTATTTTGCTGCACCGTCTGTTTGTCTGTAGCACAGTTCAAATGTCTGTCTGTTTGTATTGGGTTGTCAGGGAAGTAATTTCGTTTTTCTTCTTCTTAGTTTTTGTATAATTTTAAAATTGTTAAAAATGCGGTTTTTGCAAAATATATTAAAATGTTATAAAAAAAAATCATTAAAAAATCCAGATGATATAATAGCTTTTGTATATGGAAATTCTAAAAAAATTTTAATCGAAATTCTAATTACGCATTCTAAAATAATTAAATTTATCAATAAAATAAACGTAAATTTATTGTATATATTTGACTCGCAACCCAATTTCCTTTTCTCTGTTTCGTATGCGAGAATCTTTTTCAATTTAACTCATTCGTTCGCACAATCACTATCGCAACAGATTAAGATGGAGATTTGATTATGGATTTGAATTCAAAATTTATACGATTTTTATGATACTAAAAATATTATGGTTCACCCTAAGCTGAACTTATTAACTGTCTAACAATTGTTTTAATCACTTCATTAGATAATATTTATTCATAAATTGAACTCAATATTATGTATAATATATTGGGATTTACGTGATTTGTTTTAAAATATTGACAGTGTCCTAAAAAAATTTTTCCCGATTACCACAATCGATAGTTTCTTTTTTTATTAATATTAACTTAAATTAATTATTTTTAAATAAATTAGTTAGAGATAATTATATGGAATTGGGTTTCGAAAAAATAACTACCTCCGTAATATACAATATACTCGCATATTAAAATGGACTGTTCTATTTCTACGAATATGAACAGATAGATAGTGGCAAGACAATTTTTACAAAATACTTTTGTCTATGTTCGCATGAGGTTTGCAGAAATTTTTTTAATAAAAAGTTTTTTTTTAGTGATAGCGTTAACTGGCTACCAAAATATCATAATGCAGTGCACGATCATCGTTCAATCACCACATACCCGACCACAATTGTCAAATAAATTATTTAAGAAATCAGTGCACGTTCGGAAAGGTGGCTGATTCTTAAAGGTAGTGCGCACTTAAAAAAGTTCAACATATTTTCGAATAAGTTATGTAAATACAAATGTAGAAATAAATGTAAGATTATAAAATTGAAAATGAATCAAATTTAAATGTTTTCGTACAAACAGAAGATATTATTCTTATCTTGTGTATGATTTTAAGAATTCTCCAATTCGAATTTCGTTTAAGGCTTGGAAGGATTTTTATACAGAAAATAGAAATATTTTGAAAAAGTTGAATGGAATTTCTAAAATTAACTTTAATAATTACTGATTTTGCTATGATTTACTTTCAAAACTAAATGGAGAACTTTTTTGTGGGTTTTTTAAACTCAGAAAAATGAAAAAAATTCTCTTGAGAAAACACTTTATTTATGTTCTTATAAAATTACCCAACAATTTTTAATAATTTCCAAAAAATACCTACAATTTATTAATAATATATAATGTATTTACTTGTTATTCTGTTAATTAAATTTTTAAGTAACAAAATTGATAACGCACAGGATCAAAAATCCATGTGGGAATGGCTATAAAGAATTATGTCTTAAAAAAAAAACTAAAAAATGAAATTAAAGAAGTTATTTTTAATGATTGTAGAAATAGTAACAGTTTGGATATTGCTACTAGATTTAATGAATACATTGTCAAAAGTACTATAGAAATTAATAGTAATATTTAGTAATTTTTTTGTTAAATAATAAAAATAATATAAATTTATTAAATAAGAATATGGTATGTTGAACGATTCTTATGAATTAATTGGTCAAAATTTGTTATCACTACTTTTGAATGTAAATTACAGGTAAAAGTGATATATAATCAAGTAGATAAGTATTTTGAACTAAATAACTTGATTTTTAAATATCAGTCTGGATTGAGAAAGAACAATAATTGTGAAGCTTTAATCAATTTGGTTGTCTCTTAATGGAAAATGGCAATCCATGATGGCAGTGTATCCGGATATGCATAGGGCATTTGAAACTATCGATTTTTTAATTTTACTTCAGAAATTTGAAAAATATGGCATTGAAGGAACGGAACTAGAATCATATTTATATGAAAGATGTCCAAAAACTCAAGTAAATGAGACTGTTTCTCATGTAATTGAAGGTAATGTAGGAGTACCACAAGGCACAATTTTTGGAGTGTTACTTTTTCTGATTTATGTTAATTAGTAGTAGTTGATGAAACTAATTTAAGGCACTTTGCTGAGATGATACCCTTTTATATGTAACGTAATTCTCTGCTGATAGGTACGCTTTCAAAATAAATATTATTTTTTAAAAATTTGGCCGAATTCTTCAATATGAATAAATGAAAACTTAATTTTGATAAAGTATAATATTTGATAATATTAATTTAGAAACTGTAGATAAAAGGAAATATTTAGGTGCTACGTGTATTATAGATGATCGACTAAGTTTTAAACCACATACAATCCGATATAGAAACGACTCTCCTTTTTGTCTGGCGAGCAAGATTTCGTATGTGTTTTGGCGTCGTTCAATTTATGCGGCACCCATTTTCCGATCTTTTCAATCTTCCCCATGGCATGAAGACGCATGGAAATAGCTGGTTGAGTAACACCCAATTGCTCCGCGACCACTTTTTGCGATTGGGTATCGTCTTTGTCCAAAATAGCCTGTAATTGATGGTCCTCAACCTTCCTAGGCCAATTTTCACGCTTCCTGTCCCCCAAGTCAAAATTACCGTATTTGAACCGACGAAACCAATCTCGGCACGTTGTTTCCGATAAAGCAGTGTCACCATAGGCCTCCATAAGCATTCGATGCGATTCGGCAGCCGATTTCTTCAAATTGAAGCAGAAAGGCAGAGCTTCCCGCATATGCTCTTTTTCTGGCACAAAACTAGACATGATTACCAAAGGAAAAATGTATGTTATTGTATGAAATTGCTGACAATGTGCACTGATTAATGTTGACAGATGTCAAAATCATAAAAAAAAGTATGGCGTACCCATGGTAGCTTAATACGGTAACTCACGCCATCTATGACCAAACAGCGGATTTAAGCTTATACACTGGTAAATTCTTTAAATTGGTTTAGTATTAAACAGAGGACATTAATAAATTAATTTATGTAAATATTACTCAAAACTAGTTATTGTGAATATGTTTAATAAATTACCTAAGGTATTAAAATGTGAGGCAAATTTAGATAAATTTAAAAAAAATTTTTTAATTATGTTAAAGATAAATTTCTTATTGATTTTTTTTTTAAATTTTTTGTCGAATTATGTTAATATCTGATTTGTAAAATATATTTTATCGTAAAAATATTATAGTTTCTGAACTAAATAAATAAATAAATAAAATAAATAATTATAATTTGGCACTATTTCAAAAATTATTATTATTTCCCTAAATTTTATAGTAAGTAAATTTGAGTATTTATTATTTATACATTTATAAAAATTCTCATTTATTATAATATTCTCTAAAGGCTATTTATAGATATATTATAATAAAGTGTATACATAAATTTGAATTGATTTGAAGAACTTACGAGAACTATGTATCATCATTTCTTTTTTCGATTCGATTTTAATCGATAGTTTACTCTCGGCCTTCACACTCATTTTTTATATAGCACTTTTGTATAAAAATTGATTGTTATGCAATTTAAGATGACAATTACTATAATACGAACTGCACAATCGACATTAAATAGAACAGTTCAAGTGCTTGGCTATTGTATCTCAATAATAATAATTATTAAAAAAAAATTATTTTGTATTCCAGTTTATTATGTAGTTTCTTTTAAAAATCTCTTATTTTTTTGTTGTTGCTTATTGCTGTGCCCTCTCTTGCAATCTCATTAAACTACAATAGAAGTATTCTTGACACTGTTGAGATTATGTATTAAAATTTATTGTATTGCGATGCTTGTCATTTAGAAAACGAATAATATTATAGAATCGAAATACATATACAAATACATACATTCTACTATATTTGTTCATGTATAATATATTATTGGTAAAAATATATACTTTCATTTATTATTTTAGTAATTATTACTGTTACTCAATTTTGAAATTGCTTTGCCCAAAATACCAACTTCATAAAAATATAATACAAATCATTTCATGCGTTGTATAAGACTCTATAAACATTCATACACTCTTAATACACATATAAATAAAGTGAAATTTTTGCTTATTCTGCAATAAATACAAACAATGTCTTATTTTAGACGTATGTATTTATTTCTTAAGACTTATTTCAACATATTTCAATTATATATGTTATATTTAAAAAAAAGCGGACATCAATGCAAATAATACACATCCAATCATATATGTTATATTACTAATGTGCAAACGTAAATAAATTGTATTTGCACTGATGGCCGCTTTTTTTTTTTTTATTATACATAATTGAAGTTATAAGCAACAAAAAAATGCATTTTAACGTAAGCAAAAATTGCAATTTATTCATTGTTTTGTACGTAATTTTTTTCCACTTAAATTTCTTATAAATTTTTTTTTAATTTATAACAATTTTAAAGGAATTTTAAACAACAATAACGAAGAAGAAAAAAAACATTCAAATTAATTCAAAGAAATATGTTTTATGAAAATAATGAAATATGAGAGGTTTTACCACTTTTTGGTTTGTATTAAATAATTGTGATTTTTTTTTTGCCTTATAAAATGTGTTCTGTTTTGGAGTTAGATGATAAGAGGGTAGTTCCAGTAGTACCCAACCTAACAAAGAAAACGCGAAAAATTTGGGAAAAAATATCTTTATTTCTTAATATAGTCGCCTTTTAGGTCGATACACTTTTTTCAGCGATGTTCAATAGCTTCGATATCTTGTTTATAGTAAAAACTATCGAGCTTCTCAAAATAGCCATTAACCACATACACTACCTCTTCATTGTTGACAAATCTTTGACCATCGAGCCATTTTTTCGAGTTTGGAAAGAGAAAATAATCCCATGTTATTTAATGTTGCATACCTATCGTTAGACATAAACAACGGGGCTCGCCTACGACAATAGGAATTGAGATACGCCCAATCAACGCGTAAACAGAACTGTCAACTAGTGGATTTGGGCAGCCCAGCTGAGTAGAACCAGGTAGTTGCACGCATCTCAAACGCTCAACAGTACCTCAGCTCTATTCGATTCAACGCAATATCGCTTTCCTGCCTAGACTACCTCATGCATGGAACCCTCTATCAGGTTCCCTCCTTTTCGACCTTTTTTGAACCTCTTAAAAATCAGTGCCCTCTATGGGAAGATGGTAGTAATACCAGGGAAGAAAAATTTATGAGGAAGAAAACTTGAGACCATTTGACATACGAAACATGAAATCGCCTAATGGCTTCATAGTCGTAACGCTATAAAAAGGATGTTTCAAAAACCTTACATGCAAACAAGCAAACAAAAAATTATATATTGTATTAAAAATAATTCTCTATTTTCCTACTAAAGCGGCTCAAGGTTGTGGTACAATAAAGTGGGTTGTGGCTCATTTTTGAGGGACTTAACATATGAGGTGCGGTAACGAGACTGATTTTTTCTCTCTTTTTATGCATCAATGTTATTTCCTTGAAAGTAGTTTTCTGGGGTAGCTATACATCGGAGTTTGCTTAGTTTCCAATCTTCGTAGCGTTGCTGAAAGGCTTCAATTGTAATCGCCATCAGCTCCTGTGTTATACTCCTTCGGAAGTTATCGACAGAATAATTCTTTTATTTAACATGGTATACCTATCTTACGGGTCATATACTACCATAGGGATTGAGATACGTCCAATAAATGCGCTGAACTGATGTGTCCAGTAATGGATTTCGGAGGCTCAATCAATCACCCAGCTCGCTCAAATCCGACGCTCAATTTTATTTCCTGCATGGACTACCTCAAGCAGGGAACATTCAGTTTGTTTACCGCACTATGAGAAGTGTGCTCAGGTCTATCTTCTCATAGATCTCTTCGGTCTTTCGCTGCTAATCGTCAAACTCTTAGCGAGCGGATCTTTCTATACCAATCAGAAGACTTTTCCTCATTTTATCACTATCTATAGCAAGTGGCCTCAGCATTCTCACTCTACCATAACTATTTTAACCATCTTTCGTGTTCCATGCATGAAGCAACCAAACATTCCATCTTGCCATCTGTCAATTCCTGAGCTAATCGGTCTCAATTAGCAGACTGCTCTCTCGTTACTCCACATACATTTTTGCAATTACCTGGTCCCGTCCCCAACCTACCTAAACCTCTATTATCTCATCTGTAGTGATAGCACCTGGGATTCTGCCATCCCTCAGCTCCAGTCCTAAGACTGTACCTACAATGTAGGTGACAACCACAGCCACCCTTGTTTCAGCCAAAGGCTCCTCACCTTGGAAGAACACGGCTGACGAACCACCGTGGTGCTCCCGATCCCCGTAGTACCAGTTTGTTCTAGTTTTAAGAGTAGCTGGTGAGTACTCTTCACTCAAAGAGCTACAGTAAGGAAACTTATAAGATCTACACCCAAAAGTGTCCAAATAGTCGGCTTTATTGCTGCGAAACATCGCCAATCACTTCATTGAAACATCCTCACTATTTATACTGTTTATGTTCCATTGTGAGCAAACGCGCCACCTATCTTACGCACAGATTTCTCATGTTCAGATTTTCAGTCCAAATGCGATGCACAGCACCGTTTGAAATGCCTACCATGTCTACTAGCTCGAACACTTTCAGTCGAGGGTCATCCAATATCATTTTGTGGATTTTCTGGCTTTGTCACCTCATTTAGGCGACCACTGCAATGTTTGTCTTGGCAGCTGGTACGCCCTCGTTTATACTCTACCACCCAATATTTCATTGTTATAAACGAAAAAGCAGACTCCCCCCGAGTAGAGTCTACCTCGGTTTTGATATTGGTTGAACTGAGGAAAGTAACACAACGATGGATTTGATATTAATGGCTCTCAAACAAATATTAAGCAACGCTGCATCATTAAACGTCAAACTTAAGCTTTATAAGGTTGGTACTTTCGACAATAGTAATTTTTTTTCTCCAAAAAACAACTACCTTGTATATGTCAGATCATGTATTTTTGGGACTACCCTCGTAGATGGCTTCTGTATTCGTGAACATCACTGTGGAACCATCAATTTTAGTGCAACTTCATATTACGGTGAGTTGTGGGGAATCAACATTGCGGTAGTGATTGCAGTGACACCTACGAGGTCCTTGAAATCATCGTGGCCCATCGAGTAATCGATACTCTTCTCAACAATATTCGAAAGGGATAGGGTGAATTGCGTTTGGCTCTAAAATTAACTGGTGAGGAATTTTTTTTGGGCTTTAAAATTAACTGGTGAGGTGTTCATGAAATCGGTTCGTCAATGTTGCGAAAGAAACATCAAAAGGTTTCTTCCGCAACATTGCCCAACCGTTTACTCGACAATTTCAACAACATTTTGGGCACGGAAACCCCTGAGAATTCGAATAGGACATATGACGGTCAACTTACTATCACTGATCTTTCAATGGAATATCATCTTACCAAAAACTTCTTTTCTAATGAAATTCCCCACATTGTAGAGCTTTTCCATCAATACTTTTCCAAGTCCTCCTCTTTTTAATTTCTTAAAACAAACTAACATAATCTACAAAATCTAACCACACCTAACGGGTCCATAGAAACTAACAAAAAACCGATTCCATCTAAACCAACCATACTTACAGGTCGCCATTAAAAGCCTCATGGTCGTGGCTAGTTGATTTAAATCCTAGAAATCTTTCGTAGGAAAAATAAACAAAATCAGTTCGGAGAAATTCTTTTGAATAAAATTTTTAAAAGAACGTTTAAATAAAACATAGGCAAATCAAATTTTTAATAATAATTAATTATGAGTATAATCGAAATGAGATTTATTTTTAAAATAAAATACATTTTCTGATCGTTTTCTAATAAATATATTTTTAAAAAAGAAGGTTTAACATCAAACACGTGCATAACTTTTACTACTCATTAGTGAAGGAACAAGAAAAATACACTTAATGCATTTTTTTTGTTGTTCCTTACTTTATTTACTGATAAACAACGTGTACAGAACAGTATGCGACTAAAATGGTAACGACAATGTGCACTATGCATTAATGAGTGCTTTTATTTCAGCCTTTGTTGAAAATAATAACAATAATGTTACACTATTGGTGCTCAGATGCATTAGGGCACTGCATTTGTGTAAATATTGGTGGAGGTATTTTGTGTTCAGAGTGACGCGTCCGACCATAATATAATACTTTGCATTCGAACGTCACCAAACTCGTAATACGAGTTCGATGCACATCAATGACTAAGGAAATTCAACGCCTACCTAATGGAGCTATTGCAGCGTGTTTGTCAATTTCAAGGTGGAGTTTTTTTTTCTCCAAACTAATAATATATTCAGTCATAGATATTTGCTATAATTATTATGAAACCAGAATAGAGAAAGTATTCTTATTTTCTATATCAGAATAATAATATAATCGTAGTACGAGCTATGTTCAAAAAGTATCGCGAATTTTGATTTTCAGCGGGTTACGTATATTCGATTTTCGATTTGTTGTGGCGTTATGTTGGTACTCATGTCTCTCACTTATGCCGAAATGTTCGGCCATTTTGAATGTTCAGCTAATTTTTGACAGCTGCTTTGCTTGCACGTGTTTTGGCTCGTCTTCGATTTTTGCCCATTCCAAATAATGGATCAAAGAATCTGTATCAATTTTTGTGTGAAAAACAAGATTAATTGCGCGGACACATTCCGAATATTGACTGTGGCATATGGTGAAGTTACCTTGGACCGAAGCAACGTTTATCGGCGTCTCAGAGGGCCGAGAAGATGTGAACGACGAAAAGCGTGCCAGACGCCCAAAACACGTCAACAACAGACGAAAACATTGATGAAGTGAAGAAAATAGTATTGGCCAATCGTCGAATCACCGTTAGAGAAGTTGCTGAGGACTTAAACATATCGATTGGCTCGTGCCATTCGATTTTTACCAATGATTTGTCCGTGAGACGGGTCGCCGCGAAATTCGTACCAAAATTGCTCAATTTCGACCAAAAACAGCATCGCAGTAACATTGCTAAGGAGCTGTTGGACTCTGTCCGCGACGACCCAAAATCATGGGTTTATGGTTATGACGTGGAAACGAAAGCTCAATCATCCCAATGGAAGCTGCCGTACGATCCAAGACCGGAAAAAGCACGCCGAGTTCGGTCGAATGTAACGGTTTTGCTTACAATTATCTTGTATTTCAGGGGCGTGGTGCATCATGAGATCTTGCCACAGGGTAAAAAGGAATATTACTGCAAGTTATGCGCAAGTATCGCGAAGCAATCCGCCAGAAACGCCCGGATTTGTGGAAGAACAAAAATTGGTTTTTGCCATTTTTGGCCAAAAACAACACACTAATAATGCCGCAGCCACCGTATTCCACAGATCTGGCCCCCTGTGACTTTTTCTTGTTCCCGAAACTGAAGAGCCCCATGAAAGGACGACGCTACGCTACGATTGAGGAGATGAAGACGGCATCGAAGGAGGAGCTGAACAAGATCACAAAAAATGATTTTTTGAAGTTCTTTGAGGATTTAAAAAAACGTTGGCACAAGTGTATAATATCTGGTGGGGATTACTTTGAAGGGGATAAAATAGATATTCATGAATAAATAAATAATTTTTTTAAAAACACAAAATTCGCGATACTTTTTGAACAGACCTCGTATAGAGAAATGTTCACCCCAACATCAGCTATCACATCTAAAACGCCCCCCTTTTCAGTTATGATTATAACACAATTATTAATATTGAAAAATAAATTGTATAATAAACGGTAATTAGCTCTTCAATTGTAATATTTTTACTATGAGCATTTTAATTGGAGGTTATTCTATTTAGATTAAATACTAAAAAAAATGCGATGCAAAAAATTAAGTTCGATCAGAAATGACATGAAAAATTACAGAGGGTAATATGGAAATTAGATAACATTTGATATAAAAAATCACGTAATTTTATAATACAGGTTTTGGTTTATTTACTAATACTACAGCCATAGTATTAATTAACAAATGCGTAAATTTCATCGGACAATATATAAATGATCACGAAAAATCCGACTTTTGATTTTATATTTTTCTACTCATATATTATATTCAATGATAATATTTATGTTTTCCAAAATAAAAACAAATCAAAACTAGTTTTAATACGACGTATTTTCTTTTAGTATTTATTTTAATTTTTTTTTAAATCTTATTTATATTCATTTTGATAAACACCTCTGTATGGCAAATATTTTCAGGTATACATAAATGACAATTGTGTATGTACTCGTATTTCGTTAAGATTTTTTAATAATCCACATTTCAGGCTTCGGAAAGTACTGTCATGTCATTCCACAACTGCTAAATAAATTTGACATTCATTTTTTATCATTTTACGTTGTAGGTCGTTTTACTACGGATAATGTGTTAAAATTGCTCAGAAGATACGCAACTTGGGGGCTTTATATAATGATTTTTTTTTTAAATTTCTTGCTCGGTGCATAAGTAAGAAAGTAAATAATTGCCATAAAGCCGACCGGGTAGACCATGCCTCAAATGACCTTTAGTATCGTGCCACTTATCCCAATATCCTTTGTCGTCAAATGACCTTTAGTATCGTGCCACTTAGAATATACATTTCAGTACTAATATTACAATAATAACACAAAAAAAAGTACATTGCCGTATGTGCGGCTCTGAAAATCTACAAAAGACTGAGCGTTATGACCGTATAAAAACCGTCTTTTTTTAACCTGATTTTGAAGATTTTTATTTGGTTTCAATAAAACGGTCACAAACACATATGGTGGTGAAATAAATGGACTCAAAAACCCAAAAACGTTTTGGAATTATTACACAAAAAATTTGTTTGGACGCAATAATTTCGCGATTTGTTTATGTCAATTATGATGCTGTGCGACTTTTTCTTTTCGAACTGAACATAATAAGACTCATACATAAATTTGCAAAATTGCACCTTATGGGGTTATGAAAACCCACAAGTGACTTTTGGTCTGGAGATCTCAGTATTTGGGCTTGTTTACGGCACATTATGACGCATTTTGAATTTAGACATACCATACATCTCCATCCATGTTGAGTTCAACTCAAGCAGGAATTAAAGCCTGCCGATCATGGAATGCGCAGAAAATACGACGATTGGGTACTGGAACAACCGGCTTTGGATGCTATTTTTTCGAAAAAAATTCCTTCAGCGATTATACTCATACATAATTAAGCAAAATTGCCATTTAAGGGGTTCTGTAAACCCACAAGTAACTGTGGAGAAGAACTTGTATTCAAAAAAAGTAACTGTCTGGTTTGAATTTTGGGCTGCTGGTGTCATTAGTCCGTATGAAAATAAAGAAGGAGAGATCGTTACCGCCAAAGGTGATAACCGACTTTTTTTGTCCAGATTTTAAAGATTTTTAGTGTGAAACATGTGGTCGAAAAAAACCACACTACCTACAAGCCTCACAATAAAACAAATTTTGACATTATTACGCGAAAAGTTCCCAGGACGAATAATGCCGAGATTTTATGATGTCAGTTCCCTAACCCAAGATGGTGCGATTTGATTGCGTTTGTCCTTTGCTTGTGGTATTTTTCGAAAAGACCGTATATACACAGACAATTCTCAAATTTTGAAGTATTTGAAAACCCGTTGAGTAAATGGCCAAATTACAGCCCGAAATTACGAAAAAGTCACAAAAAATTACCTCAACAGGATCAAGTCCTGCCATAGGCCTAGAAGGGCTTTTGAAACACAATTACGAATAATTACATTTATCATAAAAATATTATTATTTATTTTCCATAATTATAATTCATACCAAAAATTTGATGACCATAAATATTTACTTTAATTAACAAAAGTCAAAAACAGTTTTGAAAACTGTTATTAAAAGTTGAGATTTTTTATTGGGATCTATTTATAGTTTTTATTTGATATTAGCATAAAAAAATACATAATATAATATAGGGTAAATAAATTTTAAAACGGTAGAAAATTATTTAAGAAAATCAAAATATGTAAATTTATTAAATAAAAATCATTTGAATGAAAATTAATTTATTTGATTGAAAGTCAATGGGATTAGTTGTACGATAATTAAAATTATTTCATTCATCAGAAAATCATACGTGATTTATTGGGGAGGAGAAATTAAAACAAACCAAAAAATTAATATAGAGTCCCATAAAACGGAACCATAAAAAACGGGAGTGAAAATTCTAAATGTCAATTATTTTTTGTTGACATTCTATATTCTGTCAATTAATATTTTACCAAACATAACCTTAAAAAATTTTTGCAATAAAAAACTTTTTGTTTAATATTTATGAAAATTGTTCTATTTCAATGTACATAGGCATATGTATATGTATGTGAATATGAATATATGTATTTTTTCCCCCCAATAATATTAATTTTTTTATCATTTAAATAATAATATTATTAATAATAACGGTAAAAGTTCTTTTTTAATTTTAATTAAATATTTTTTTTTGAAAAAAACTTTTTTTTATTGTATTTAACAACACTTTTATGATAAAATTTTTTTTTAAATAAAACTAATAGAAAAAACATTAATTCATCTTTAATATGATCATCACTTTTAAAAAAAGCTGCACACCCAAAAAAATATTATTCTAATTTTTTTTTCTTCTTTTAACAAATTTTTATAATAATACATCACAACAAGGTCAAATTAATATTTTATCATGAATAAAAAACAGATTTGTTATGAAATCATTATTGGATAAGAGTTTTTTTGTTGTTTTTATTGTGGCTTTTTAGTTAAAATTCGATTTTAACGCGATTTAGATTATATCATTAAAGGGTAAACCATTTGTTTTTCTTTCTTTAACTATATTTTTAAAAAAATATTTTTAATAAAAACATTAAGAAGAAAAACCATTTAATTTTCACAAAAACAAAAGCATAATTATTATATTTAAGTTAGGTGGTACCGTATCGATTCGATTCTATAGCACGACTAATATGAAAATTTTCTACAAAATTTCAACTTTGAAATAAATGCACTCAAAAAAATGTTTGTGCTAATCAAATTGGATTGAATTAGAGACTCGATTATACATAAACTATGGTACGTACACATATATTTATTACACTCTTTTTATCCATGCACAATTATGATTCTGACATGTCAAAATTTAACCAATCGCTGAACGCATATTTTATTAGTTTATTTTTTTTCTTCTCTCGTAATATTTTAATTTTTACTTCCACGTTGAAATGGGATAATGGTAGTATTTTGTCTTCTTCAACTTATTGTTTTGTTTTGTTAATATTATTATTTTTATTATTTTCTTTTCGTATACTGACAACGGTTTTTTTTTATATAACAGTTATTTGCATATACATATATTTAAATTAATGATAATAAATAATATTTAAATATATACGGCTAGAATTTTTTAATACTATCAAAAAAAACTTATACATATATCGCAAAAAATAACGTTTATGTGGAAGGTCCCATATATAATTTTTTTTTTTTAAATAAAATGCTAATGTTAATTGAAAGCCGAAAGTAAATTGAAAAATTGTTAAATTAAATAAAAACTCAATCAATAAATAAACTACAATAAAATTTAAGAAAATATACACCAAACAGTTTTTAGTAAGAATTTTATATTTGTGACACACGCGTTAAAAATGTCCGCTTGTCTAACTGCTTTTACGCGCCGTCATGTACGAATACTTACTTCACTTATTGTTTGTTATGTACGCATTGCATTGAATAGTATTGTTGTCACTGCTGAATTACACGTACGCGTATGTCAGTTGGTTCTTTTTAGCAGCAATTCCACAATTATTCAAAGTGTCAACAGTGTGGTCTGTAGAGTGTATTTTGATTTGACTTCAGTTCAAAATATTAACTTGTTTATCTGCCTTGTTCCCGTATCTCATATACATACACATATGTATGTACCCAACATAATACGGGTATATTCTTCTCTCCTTATTCGATACTGTTTGAACCCCTACGTAGGTGCCACACTGTGCTCTCATTACTATTGTGTACACGTAAAATATATAATTGACCATTCTAGACTAAAGAATTTGTATTTGTTCAACAAAACAAAAAAAATATTTACGGTTACATAGTTTTAATACAAAACAATTCACCTTCGATTGAGACATAAATATCTGCATAACATATATGCGGGAGTTTTTCATTACAGTTTGAATGTATTGTTATCAGTAGCGCAATGGTCATCCATCGGCGTTCATACAAAGCAATGTACTAAAAAATAATAATATGTGGACCTCGAATTCCAAGTACATTTTATATAAATATGGTATGAATTTCATTTTTAGCCAAACAATTGTATAATTTGGAATAAACTGTCCATCAAGTAATAATGTCGTATATAATATTTTACTATAAATAATCTAATCATAAACATAGAGTAATGCACTTCCGTTCTATAAGCACAATCTAGAAATCTAAAAACATACATACGAGTCTGTGTACAAGTGCGTAAATGGACAACGGAAACGGAAATCATTTAAACAATCAATAAGAAATAATTGACAATGTCAATAGGTCATTTTCTATTTCATTCCTTATTAATTATGGAACCATCATAGTTTTAGCTAATATTTTACAATTATTAATCTGCATACATAATCGTACGATTAAATGGGGGCAATTGATAGAATATGTTCGATCGCATTTAATTAGATTATTTTTGTTACAAAATAAACTATCTAATTGTTTGAAAAGTTTATTATTTTTATCTCACTTTATTTATGCGACTCTGAATTTTGTTAGTTCCTTTTTTTTATAAATTGTTTTGGCGCTGAAATTCAAAGGATCGTAACAAATTTAATGTATACGAGATCTGTTCCAACAGTATAGCGAATTTTGAATTTTCACGGGTTACGTATATTCGATTTTTTGTGGCGTTATATTGATACTCATGTCTCTCACTTATGCCGACAAGTTCAGCCATTTTTGGCCACACAAGTTCAGCCATTCAAAAATTGGCTTTTGCATTGTTGCTTGTGCGTGAATTTTTAACCAAAAACAACACACTAATAATGCCGCAGCCACCGTACTCCCCCGATCTGGCCCCCTGTGACTTTTCTTGCTCCCGAAACAGATTCTTTGATCCATTTTTTGGAATGGGCAAAAATCGAAGACGAGCCAAAACACGTGCAAACAAAGCAGATGTCAAAAATTAACTGAACATTCAAAATGGCCGAACTTGTCGGCATAAGCGAGAGACATGAGTACCAACATAACGCCACAAAAAATCGAAAATACGTAATCCGCGGAAATTCGAAATTCACGATACTGTTTGAACAGACCTCGTATACAAAGTTATCCAATTTATGTGCTCCGGAAAGTAAAGTTTAAACTGAAAAAAAAACCATTTTAAAGTGTTTTATTTAAATATATGTTACTCTTACCGTCAACGGTTATTACCGTTGACGGTAACAATTTCTCCTTCCTCATTTTAAAAGAAATACGGGCTAATGACACCAGCAGCTCAAAATTCAAAGCAGGCAGTTACTTTTTGTGAATACAAGTGCTTCTCCACAAGTCACTTGTGGGTTTTCTGAGCCCCATAAATGGCAATTTTGCTTATTTATGCATGAGTCTAATCGCTGAAGATTTTAGAAAATTAGCATTCAAAGCCACTTGTTTCAGTACTCAATCGGCGTATTTTCTGCGCATTCCATGATCAGCAGGCTTCAATTCCTGCTTGACTTGAACTCAACATGGATGGAGGTGTGAGTATAAATTCAAAATGCATCATAAGTGCCGAAATGCTGAGATCGCCAGACCAAAATGAACATCAGCTTCTCCACTATCACTTGTGGGTTTTCAGAGCCCCATAAAGGGCAATTTTGCTTATTTCAGAGTCCTATAAAGGGCAATTTTGCTTATTTCAGAGCCCCATAAAGGCCAATTTTGCTTATTTCAGAGTCCCATAAAGGGCAATTTTGCTTATATAAGTCCAAATTTAAAATGCTTCATAATGTGCCGTAAAATAAGCCCAAATGTTGAGATCGCCAGACAAAAATGCACGTGTGGGTTTTCAGAGCACCATAAAGGGCAATTTTGCTTATTTATTTATCCACCAGGTGTGAAAACGCCGAAAAAAAACTTATTCGAAAAATTTGAATCCAAATCATGTTGTTCCAGCACCTAATCGACATATCTTCTGCGCATTCCCGTTATTAATTAAACGATAAACTTTATCCTAAAAAAATACCATCTTAGATAACTTATATGTTTGAAAGCTGTATACCTTCCAAACCACAAATTCTATCATCCAGTACAAATATATTCCAGTTACTCATTCTCCGATGTTGAAAATTCTCCATTAATGATATAAATTAAAATCTCTCTGGTGCAAAGTGTATTATTTTAATTGCTAAAATCCAGACAAATTGATAAGGACTTGATAATTGAAAATTGTTTAGATCAGAGTTTAAAATAACAAACTTCTCGTATGCACAATGTGGCACCCGAAGTAAATTAAAAATTTATAAAACTTCCAGTTAAGTTGCATTAAATGCTTTCTATACCACCTCCCCCACCACCATTACCATTTCCATATTTATGCATGATATTTTCCAATAAAATCCATAGAGAAGTGGCTGTGGCGACAAAATTCTGTAGCAATCGTTTACTCTGCTGTCTCGGTATAGAGCGATCGTCTTAGTTCTCGAGGCAAAATCTTAAAGAACTTAATTGACGGCGGACCAACTAACAAGATCACTTTCATAACCCGCGAACGTTATTCTAACAACCACTTCATGTATGGTTTGGTCGCATCTATTCATAAATAAACAATAATTTTTCAGTGGTTCATATCACTAATAAGACTGAAGATTTTAACGTGAAAACCATCGCAGCACATTTATAGCACAAACAAACAAAAAATGAATTTAATCTGACAATAATAAAAAAACCAATTTTTCCATATTCTCAAATGAACTGGTTGAATTTTCGTTCACAAAAAATAAACCATTTACCGTGTAATTAAAAATAAAAAATAAATTAGTTTTAATTAATTTATCTACATTACCAATAATTATTAAAGGAAAATAATCTGAATCAGTCCAGAAGCGCGTAATATCGCCATCATCCATAGAAATTGTGTTATTAGTAAATAGCTTCTGTTTTTGAAATCACTGAAATGAAACCTTGCCGCGAGCCTTTGCAATGCGAATAACGAAAGTGATTTACGAAATTTTCTTCAAGTATTGCCATTATTTTTATTTTGCAGTTTATTGACATACCGTATATATTGATAAATACATAATCAGAAAGTCTTAAAATATTTTTTTTTTTTTTTTACATTAAGTCTAACAATTTTAATTATTTGGATTTGAAACGCTATCAAATTAACGTCCGGTATAATCGTAAATTTGTTAATGTATCTTTTTCATTATCTATGAATCATACACTTTTTATGTTATATATATTATAAAGAAAAATGTATACATACTATCTATAGGTGAGAAAAGGTAAAATGGAGAAATTGAAATACAATATTTCAACAAATATTGTATGATTAATCGCTTATCGCTATTTACATAATATTTATCAGTACATTTTGATAGTACGAGTAAAAGATTTTTTATCGTGCGGTTATTATAATATTCGCTTGATATTATATAAATTTAATAAATAAAAAAATGTTTTAAGATATGTTTATGCTTTTATATTTATACATAAATAATCTGGTGTAAAAATGTGACAATCCCAAAAATTTATCATAGCGCAATATTGTGTAAATAATACAAGATTAAAAACGATTAAATATTGGGTTGGGAAAGTTATTTTAATGTATTAAAATTTCTAAATAGATAATGCTATCTTAGAAATATTTTTGAATAAATTTAATAGGGTTAATAATTATTGAGTAGAAGAAATTATTATTGCATTTTTACAGCACCAGTGAACAGACCTGCAAGTCATTTTTTATCACTAAATTCCTAGAATTTTATTTAACCTTAAAATACTAAAAACAAACAATTTTTTTGTTTTCAGTATTTATTCTAAAATTTATTTCGTAATTGGCAGGTAAAAATATATTTTAAATGAGAAAAGATTTACAATTTTTTAAAATATTGCTTTTTTAGATAGGCTTGATTTACGAGGTATAGCAGAAAAAAAATTGCAACATGACAAGGAGGGAATAGAGAATATTTAGAATATATAAAAACTCATGGAACATTTGAGTTCGCTAGCAGTAAATTATACGAGCTGTGGACACTAGCATCACCGGGAATGATCTGGCAATACTGGGAACAATCTAGCAATATTGAGAGCAATATAGCAGCACTGGGAGCGATCTGGCAATAGTGGGAGCGATCTGGCAATAGTGGGAGCGATCTGGCAATAGTGTGAGCAATCTGGCAACACTGGGAACAATCTAGCAATACTGAGAGCGATATGGAAGCACTGGGAGCGATCTGGAAATAGTGGGAGCGATCTGGCAATAGTGGGGGCGATATGGAAGCACTGGGAACAATGTGGAAATAGTGGGAGCGATTTGGGAGCACTGAGAGCCATCTGGCAACACTGGGGGTGATATGGCAGCACTGGGAGAAATCTGGCAATAGTGGGAGCGATCTGGCAACCCTGGGAGCAATCTGGCAACACAGAGAGCGATCTGGCAATAACAAAAGGGAATCCGAAGACAATTCCAGTTGAACCCTTCCAACACTACTCAGAACAGTGGAAACAGCGCATTCGCCGTTGTACTTATATCTGAAAAAGGAAATTTCTTTAAAAGGGATAATCTTAACGTGTATAAGTAAAATAAAATTGATGATAAAATCAATTTTTGTAAATTTTATACACATTAAAGAATAAATCAAAAATCAATATCATTACTTTTCTGCTTGACCTCGTATATAAGTAATTTTTCATATTAAAAAAAAAATCGCAGTGTCATCAGCATTTGTAGCTATTAAAGTGTTGTCGTTTGAGGGATATTATCTAGGTATTAATATTATTTAAGAGAGGCCTAAGAATACTACATTGTGGGTAGGGAATATCTTAGAGAATTTAATATTTTCAGCTACTAGAAAATATCGTTTGGAAAGGTGAGATTTAATGATGGAAAAATAAGAAGAGGGGTTAATTTTTTAAAGTTTGCATAGTTAACCATAGTGCCGTTTATAATAATAACGGGTCATTTTTTAAGTGTTTGGTTTTCAAATTTCAAAAAAAAACAACACAGAAATCGATAAACCAATGTTTCCCATTTACTTTTAAAAGATTATTTCATGTAAATGTTGGCCACGACTGCGTTTTAAGTGATCTATACGAGTAGTCCAATCTGAACTTCTTTTTCGAGCATATCGGCTGCAAGTGACTTCACGTAGCCCTATAAAAAATAGTCTGGAGGCGTCAAATCGCACGATCTAGGTGATCAGCTCACCGGTCCGGAACGTGAGATAAATTGCTCACCGAACTCATCTAGCCGTTTTGCTGAAAACACATATCGACCAGATACAGTTCTGGTATTTTGGGCAAAAAAAAATTTGGAATCATCGAGTGATAGCGGATGTCATTGACGGTAATATTTAAAGAAATACGGACCGATAATTCTACCGGTCCGGCCCATAAACCGCACCAAACAGTGTATTTTTCTGGATGCAAAGGCAGTTGTTGTTATGCTTGTGGTTGTTCATTAGACAAAATGTGTCAATTTTGCTTAAATGAGCCTGTTCTAAGACCCACTTTCCGAAAATTCTACGCTTTGGCAGGTCCTCTGTACGCACACGGTTTAATGTCCAATAGCGTAAAATTGCTGCGAAATTTTGTCACTATGGCTTGAATTGCTTGCTCAGTAGGTCGATTATGACGACCATAAAATGGTCGAAGTGAGCGAAATACATTCTGCACAGACCCCGAATTTTGATAATAAAATTCAATAATTTGTAAGCATTGTTCCAGTGTAAGTCTTTCCATGATGAAATAGCAATGCTAACTGAGCACTATTGACTTTTGTGTCATGCGTTGTGCTCTGTCAAAAATAAAAACATGGAAAACGAAACAGCAAAAAAAATCACCAATTATTAAATTTTATCAATTATTACTAAATTATCATCCTAAAGCACAGATCTAATCACACATAATGAATATTATTTTTAATTTGCGTAATATAAGAATTATATCAATAGAAATGGGAGCACAGTTAATTTATATTTATTTTTATTGTATATAAAAAAGAAAATGTGTTTTTAATGAAACGAACTAAATTGTTTCTGAAATTATACAGTAGCAATCACTCGCACCCAAGCGTCAACATTTGAAAACCAACAGCATCTTAATAAGGACTGAATAAAAATCCCAATTGTAAATAATAAATTTATTAACTATTGCTGTTGTTTTATATTTTCGTAATAAAAAGACAGCAACAATTTTCAATAAATTTTTAATTTTACAATAATATAACATACAATACAAAAAAATATATCTCAAAAAAGAGTATGTATGCCTCCATAAAATAATATAACATTGAACTGGGAATAGTTGCACTTCAAAATGAAAAGCTGCAGTTAACATTTGAACATAGTTTGTACGATAGTTTCTTCTAGACTGGACAAGTTTCGTGCAGTGTAAGTTTCAACCCCCCTCAAAGCACTTCGCGACCCTATATGTGTAGAGATGCTTATGAGTGAAGAGTTGTGTGTAAAGCTTGGTGAATCCGCAACTATGAATTACAAAAGGTTGTAATGAGCCAATGGGGGTGTGCATATAAAGAGCACACGTTTTTCGGTGGCATTAATATGGTAAGGTAAAGCTCGCTCAGGGAGGCCTTCAACATTGAAAACTGATAAAAATGTGGAACAAGTGAGTGCTCTTATCAGCCGATGAGGCAGTCCCCGACAGACTCAGAAAATGGCAATAAAGGGATATTTTTGGCAATAAAGGGATATAGAAATGGCAATAAAGGGATATTTTTGTGTAAATTTTTTTATGTAGACATGACACCCACTGCCATCTAGTTTTCGTAATAGAAATTTATTGAATTGTAAAAGCATAATTTATATTCATTTTAATTCACTTAGTAGAAACAAAAATACAATTTAAACACAACAATAGGCAATTTTTATTTTTTGTATTGTACAATCTTTCGATACGAAATGGAATTCTATTTTGGGTTTTTTTATTCATTTCGTAAATAGCAATCAAATATAAAGCGCCTCATTTTTGTAGACTTTCGGAGAGTTTAAAAACTTTAATTCTCCATGAAAGTGGTAACTTAAGAGCTATTGTTGTCATTTGTCAAGTTTTATTTTGGCACGTCGGAAAGTGCAATTAAAAGTGGTTTTTTTCCACATAATTACAAGTATTTTTATAAATAGTTATATTGTTGATAAAACTTAATACGAAGTTCTTCGGTTCTTTCTTTCGTTACGTTGACATCTTTATTTTTACTAAACAAAATAACAAAAACTTTATTTGTGATGTGCCTAAATGCCTTTTAGTGATTTATTTTATCCAAAAAGTGATCAAAAAGTGAAAAGTTCGGCATTAAACAAATCCGATGCTGACAGTTCAATGTTTACCAGAAAATAGTTCAGTGCCGGTGCATGTAAAGTGTGTGTAAGAAAATTTAAGGGAACGAATTTTTTTAATAGTGCAAAAAATACTTCAATTTATGTTGAAGTATTTTTTGCACTATTAAAAAAATTCTTAATTGAAAAAGTAAATGTAACGATCGTATATTTATATGTTAACTTTACAGGTTCCCACTTTTAAATTGGCCCCCCAATGATTTACGCCGTTTCTGTTGTATTGCATGTGTGTGCTTTCTACGAAAGTATTGCCCACAAAATTTGGACATAATTTTTGTGTAGAGGCCTATCCAGTTCTTCTTTAATCTAAGGGTCTCATCAAGAACTCACACACGAAGGTAAAATCTACTATTATTTTACGCTCCTGGAGAAAATTGCCTCCGTTTCTGAATTGAAGTAGCACCAAGATCTCAAGACCTAGAATAGCAACAGATCCAAGAAAGACTTTTCCTCTTCTTCGAGTCAGAATGGACATTGCAGACATTTAGGTGCTGCTCCCTGTCACACGGTCATCAATGATTTTTTTATCGGCAAAAAGATTTCTGTGGTTTCCCTGCCCATCCCCCCTCTCCCCTTCCCCGTTCATTTGATAACAGCCAGTGTGCCTGTTTTTCTCTTAAGAGATCAAAAATACGTTTGAAAAGACGCCATCTTGGTACATCCAAAGGCGTTTAACCCGACAAAAGCTGAGAGCGATTCCAGGTTGAAATCTTTCAAACTGAAAAACCTCCCAAAAAAAAAAAACTCAAATTGGATTTTCTCTCCGATCGGATGGGTAGAGATGCATATTAGAGAGATAAACCAGTTTAAGTTTTATTTACAATAGTAACTACTCTAAAGTAGTAAACACCGTAAATACAACATTTCTTCAAAATTACTAATAAAACATACAAAAATTTGGCATTTTATAGAAAATTTTAAAATTGTAAATCAAATTTTTCTAACACAAGTAAATGAAAAATATTTTTAAAAAAAACTTATCCAGATCATTAAATGGTTATATGGTTGGGGAATAAAGTTTGCTTCAGTAAGTAAAAGGGGGTTGTTGACAAATAATTTTTCTTTTGAAATTAGAACAAAACTCAAGAGTCTATTGCAATAATTGTGATATTCTGAAAATTATCCAATTACGCACGCACGAGACATATCAGAGAGCAGAAATTTTACAATTGAATCTTGTGTGTGGGGCAGATTACTTGGGGCAATTCGAATATCATACAGAGGGTGCTGTGATGGATGATGGCATTGTACCAAGTACATTTGCGTTAAAATAATCGGTTCTCGTTATTGGCAAGAGAACGGGGTCAAGTAGTCGACCATGTATGTTTCTGCCTTGCTTTCCTTGAATCCATCTCCAAACGTGCCCTGAATAAAGCTTCGTTCGTTCACAAAGTCAGCGTATAAAACGCGATACTCTTCTTAGCACGTTCAATCTCTACTCTCATCTCAAAAAAAAAAAGAAAAAAAAAGTGTGCTTCTTTTTGTTCCGTTCGAGCGTTTAATGAGCATCATCTTGAGATCGCAAATTATCTTATTCAGACAGATCTATACAACACTCCAAAAATCAATAATATAATTGTTCTGGAGATGAATCAGGTTTTCTTCCTCTTCCCTGTCCACTTCGGTATTTTCAGTTTTTATATTAGATGTATGGACATGCTCAGCTATCATATAACCAACCAATGTATATGTAAATATTTAAGCATATTCATATGCATGTATATATGAACATACCAAATATGTACACATAAATATGATATTGATAAATTATAATCATATTATTGTATATTTAATCTTATGGATTTTTTTTAAATTTTTTTTTATACAATCAACCGTTTATTAAATACAATATCGAATTATACGATAAAATTATATATGATGGATAACTGTAGGCGGAAATTTATTTAGCATATGCTGCTGCAATCGATTATGTCGCATGTATTAAATTCATATTAAATGAATTCAAATTGAATGTTTTATAATTTTATAGTGTGTGTGTGTGTATATTTTTTTTAACGATCATGAACTAACCAGAAGAGATCTTGGGGGTATGCTTGTATGCAAAATAAAGTTGACCAAAGAATTTGCTTTTGATAAGATTACTTTAAAAAAAAACTATCCAAAGAATATAGTCTTTATTAATTAATAAAATTATCTATTTTGTCCAGCTTATAATATTATTTCAAAAATTATTATTGCTATTTGAATACCCATCGCATCGAAATATGATTTTCTCTTTTTGTTTGAATTGAAACCAAATTTTGATAGTGCAATGGCCGGAGAAAAATTTACTTTTATCTTTTTTTTTTATTTTATTTAATCTCTATAAACAATGTTATTATGATGATAATATATATATTTTTATTTACTAAATATAATCTGCTCCAATATAAAATGCTTGTTATCGAATTTTTGAATGCATTCGTATGGAATTGTGTGACTAGAGGTATTCTCAATAAACAAACATTCATTTCAACGTATTATTTACTTAAAAAGGAATTTTAAAAGAAAATTTTTTTCTTTCTATTTTTGTTTTGTTTATAGAAAAATTGAAATCGAAACTAGGGCGATTTACCTATAATGAACATGTTTTACGTTAACATATCATCAATAAGGTGTTTATCGAATATTGTATTCAATTTTCGATTATTGTTGCTTGCTCCACTCCCCTCTCCCCTTCACCAGAAAAAGTTTGCTTTACTTAATACTATTTTTTTTTCTCTGCCAACATTCCAGTAAAATTAAAAGGACAATCCAACATTTCTTAATCCCAATAATGTAAAAGAAGTAAAAAAAAAAGAATATTTTGAATTTTTTCGAAAGAATTAGTGTTAAGCGGTTTGACTCGACAATGTCATCTGTGGCACTCTTTTTATGCTGCTGCTGCAATAACAAAACCTTTTTGGTCTTTATTTTTCTGTCGCACTTAAAGTTATTTTTAAATTTCTTTGCCAACCCGAAGGCATTCTTTGTGCTTCAGAAAAGAATTTGTTCATTTTTCGTAGCGAAATACTTTCAAAACAAGACCCAACAAATATCAATCAATAAATTTTAATGAAAACATTGTTTTTTCATTTATTAAATAATTTCAACATGACTCTTAAAAAAATTCTACCGAATTTCATTCTTAGCTAAACAAATATTTAAACATTTTAACAATATGAGTAATATTGCAATATTGATTAAACTTTAGGACATCATTCACTTTATCTTTTTAATACATAAGTAACTGATTCACCACCACCAGTTTTTTTATTATATTGTAGAAAAACTTCATTTTGGAAATTTGCATTTTATTGAAAATTTTCTTTTTATAATAATTAATCAATTTTCAATTTGTCATTTATTTTCAAATTATCATAATTTGTAAATGAAAAATTTAATTCTGTCAGTTGAATCGAGTCTCGAACATAGAATTTAACTTGAAATGACTAATATCTCTGTATGTCAGTGTCGATTCTCTTTATTCAATGCGATGCTCTATGTACGAGTATGAGGGGAAGTGTTTTTAAAAACCTACCTGAACGATTCATTTTGAAATTTTTTGATGAATTCATTAAAATGGTAACTGATTATCCTTGATTTATTCACAAAATATTTTATAAACAAACTAACGGACACTGGAATTCTTAACAAAGAAATCGAACACTTTTGGTACCGGCGAGCAAAAACAAAATCTGCCGCTATAGACGACAGCTGCCTACACCTATACTGATAAAATCACGCTTCTTTTGAATGCGCATTTCTGTCAACTTAGCAAAACGTAAATTCAAACAAGCCAGCCAACGTTATCGTTGCAAACCAAAACAACTGTCAATTCTGCTAGAAACCTTTTTTTTATTTTTTTATTTGCACTTGGATATTTGCATAATTTAAATAAATGCCCATATTTAGATATTTTTTTTTTTTAGAATTTTATTACCCTGGTGGCCATTTCATTTGCCGGCCACCCAAAACGTGCAAATGTAAATGGTATACGCTTTGACAGCCGTGAACTCCATTATTGACAACCAAACGGAATCCTTGAGGTGCTCTCTCTTTTGCAAGTTTTCCGGCCACTTGCATTATATGACCAAGCACTTGGCCGTTATCTGGTACAGCATCTTCAAGCATGGCAATTTTCACTTTCGGAATAACAAGGAAGTGAACTGGCGCTTGAGGTGAAATGTCATTGAAAGCTAAACACTGGTCATCTTCGTAAATGATATCAGCCGGAATTTCCTTGGCAATTATTTTATCGAATATTGTTGGCTGAGATTTTACAGATGCAACAGCGGCAGCCTGTTTAGCTTTTTCCTCTTCACCCATCATTAATTTAACAGTTGATGTGATTGATCGAAGATTCTTCGTATAAACTTTTAAGCTACAACGAAGAATTGAATTCATATATTTCTCTGTAATGTTCATAAAATATACATCAATCAGAGACTATTTAAATTAATTTACATTAAAAATAAATATAACACAAAAATTATAACACCTTTATATTAATTAATCTTTCGTAGATATTCCCTCCTTAACCAAGAATGCCGGCCAGCCAGCAAGCAGCTGATTCACTCAGCACAAACAGGGGAGCAACTTAACGACCAACTATTTACCGCCATCTGTTTTGTTACGAATTATTTTATAGGACGCAAACCATAATATTTCTTTCGTTGCAAAAGTGCCCGAAAAAGTATAACAGTTAATTTATTAGTTCAGTTAAATTCGTTTATATCAACCAACTAAACTTAACTAATTTTTAACTGTTTTCCTTTTTTCTCCTGAATTATGGTCATTCCCCCTTCTCCCCTTTGGAACCAGAACTATAAAAATTTTGTTCTATATTTATTCTGGTCAAAAAAGGCAAAAAAATCACCTTTATTACAGGAATTGGCAGAAACGTCGACAATTTTTGTGTGCATAGGAAACAGTTAGCGAAAACGGTTAACATTTGCATTGGAAACAGTTAGCGAAAAGTGGCATAACTGCATTAATGCAGGGGTAGCACAGTTACCAAATTTGAAAAAATATTTTTTTTTTCATTTTTGTTTTAATTTTTTTTTCTTTTTCAAAATTTTGGTTTTTTTTTCTAATAAAAATAATTTTTAATCAATTGAAAAAAAAACTAAAACTAAAATTACTTTTAGCCGTTTTAGAATGTTTTTTAAATAAAGCTCATTTTCGAAAAATTAACTTTTGTTAAAATTGATTACTTCTAACCCAACAACAATAATTGAAAATTATGAAAATAGTATAAAATACCATGACAAATTTAAAAAAAAAACTAAAGAAAAATTATATTAACTTTTGTTAAAATTGATTACTTCTAAACCAACAACAATAATAAAAAAATTCTAATTGGCTGTGGAAAATTAATTACAAATTAAAAAAAATATTAATTATAAACTTTTTTTAAATTTTTTATGCGCATTTTCAAAATATTAAAATTTTTTTTTGGATTTGGAAATTTTTTCTTCAACGATAATTGGAAATTATAAGAATACTCAGAAAAACAATAATGACAAAACTAGCAAATAAGAAAAAACTCTTGTTGAATTTGTTGAAATATATTTTCTTGTTAATTAGTATAATCACCAAATGAATATTGGTTGAAAAACATGTGACGTCAGTATTTAGTGATTCATTTAAAACTTATTCTTAAACAAATAAAACCTAAATATCTCTCATGTAAAAAAAGCACAATATTTATTTAATTTATGAAATGCGGACAATACTTATCTTGTGTTCAAGTTAAAAACAACAAAAAAAAAACCGTTATACGTACATGAAAGCAAAGAGCAAATACTTTTAAATTGACTATATAATTATAATTAATAATTATAAATAAACGTACAATATAAAATATAATTTTTTTTTTATTAAACAGAAACTGAACCCATTCGAACCTTTTTTTTATTGTTGATATTAATTTCGAGTTCAAATATATATTTTCTGTAATGTAAGCTTTCTTTTCGATTATTTAATTTAATTTACATTTTATTGCTAAGTTTTATGATTAAGAAAATTAAATTTGCTTTGAAAAAAAATACAAATTTCTAAATATGCTATGTGTTTTGTTCTAATTTTTCACTGTGAAAATTTAAATTGCACTTTTTGAGTTCTGAATCAGCTTAAAAAACAAAGATAAAATTAATTTCCAATTTATAAGTGAAAACAATGTTCTAAACAAATCTAGAATTTTTAAATTTTAATTAGAGAAATAATTCAAAATCAACAAAAAAAGTTAGATCATTAATTTGAAATTTCCCCTTCGAACCACCCCACTTAAAAAAAAAATCCGTATTTTGATCGATTCTGGGACACGGGCTTACTGTGAAAAATCAAGAGGAGGTTTTTTACCTCCTAGATTTATAAATGCTAAAATTCAGCATTTATAAATTAATGAATCCAAGCAACTCTTGTATATCTCTCCGATATTTGGTGGTGTTACACAAGAAAGTATGCTTGACGCCATCTTTTACAACATTTATACAACCGATATTTCAATCTGTCCCAACATCTTCTTTGCTATAAATGCTGATTACGTATATTCGATTTTCGATTTTTTGTGGCGTTATATTGGTACTCATGTCTCTCACTTATGCCGACAAGTTCGGCCATTTTGAATGTTCAGTTAATTTTTGACAACTGCTTTGCTTGCACGTGCTTTGGCTCGTCTTCGATTTTTGTTCAATTTCGACCAAAAACAGCATCGCATTTACATTGCTAAGGATCTGTTGGACTCTGTCTGCGACAACCCAAATTTGTCCCAGAGGGTCATTAAGGAATATTACCTGTAAGTTATGAGCAAGTTGAGCGAAGCAATCCGCCAGAAACGCACGGATTTCTGGAAGAAGAAAAATTGGCTTTTGCACCATGATAGCGCCCCTGCTCACGTATCGTTGCTTGTGCGCGAATTTTTTGCCAAAAACGATACACTAATAATGCCGCAGCCACCTTATTCCTCAGATCCGGCCCCCTTGTGACTTTTTCTTGTGAAACTGAAGAGCCCCATGAAAGAACGACACTACGCTACGATTGATTAGATAAAGACGGCATCAAAGGAGAAGCTGAACAAGATCACAAAAAATGATTTCTTGAAGTGCTTCGAGGATTGGAAAAAACGTTGGCACAAGTGTATAATATCTGGTGGGGATTACTTTGAAGGGAACAAAATAGATATTCATGAATAAATAAATAATTTTTGAAAAAAACACAAAATTCGCGATACTTTTTGAACAGACCTCGTATCTAGAAAAAATCCCCACCTTGCTTTGAGAATTGTCCAAATCCAAATCGATTATCCACTGATTATGACCGATTTGCCAAGTGGAGAATAAAAGTTAACGAAATCATATATATCAAAGGCAGTATCATAGCACAATATATGAAGCTCAGTACTTTAAAAGTCTATAAGTAAACGGACGATAAGGCAAATATTCTAAACTCACAACAGAGAATAAAGTACAATACTTTTATGCAATGTCCTACTGAAGTCAATATGGACTTACGAACAAGAACATTCGATCTCTACTATGCGTTAACAATCCTCCCTTAATCCAAAATCCTCCAAAAAAATTGTTACTGCTCCCCATTCTATTCATACTGACTTAAACGATCCTTTTGTTCATGATTTATGTATTACTTTTTATGATTATGTATTATTTTTAATAATAGGATTACAGTGGTAGGATACTCGAGTATCCTACCACTGTAATCCTATTATTAAAAAAACTCTCCTTTATTAAATTTCCTATAATTGCTTATTGGCCTTTACAGATAAGAGATCTCTTGGCACGTAAAAATGACTTGTAAGGGTACATAAACGCCAATTTGGGGGGGGGTCTACTCTCACATACTCGTCTCCTGTCATTGCACCGTATATGTTATAAAATCTATATGTTACAATGTTTATGTAGTTGTATTGTAGATATTGAATAAAATAAAAAAAAATAAAAAATAGAATGCACTCTTGAATTTAAATTAATTATTTAAAAAAAAAAATGTTATTTATAATTGTCTTTGAGACTGTGCAGGTGTATTCGTATTTGAATAAATTTCAAGGTCGATAATGTTTATTTACTTACGTTTTTCACTCTTTTTCTATTCGTTCCTTTTTAGTTTTCCCATCGCTGCATTTTAATTTTGCCATAGAAAACTATTTAATATGGATTGTTGCCACAGAAAAATTATGATTATTGACAAATTCTTCAAAAAGAACATTGACAAATTCGTAATTTTTTACGTGCCTCTTCGAAAATGATATTACATGAAACAGTTGGCTAGAAAATAAAAATATTACCCAGTTCTCGTGTAAAAAAAAAAAAAAAATACAATAAAATATAAAATTTTTGTACTTATTACATAATTTGTGAACAGGTTTTAGTTGGACTTCCAGTTCGAAGGTTAATATCTACTTATACTCGTGGATGATGAAAATTCTCATAAATTAATAATGTGGTTTGTTCATAATCAAAATATAACAATAACTGAAAATAATGCTAGTACGAGTATCACCTTGCTATGGAAGTTAATCTCATAAGTCCACAAAAACCGTACATACTGAAAATGAAAGAATTTTCTATTATTCCATATTGTGGATAGTTTATAAGTAGTGGCTGACATTGAATTTTATTTTTCATCTACAATAATTCAACTAATTAATAGAGACATTTCCGTTGCAATAAATGGTGTCTGCACCAATTCAATAGTGCCGGTCTCAATTAATTGGTTATCTTGTAAAATTTTCATTATTTTCTGTGGTCATCTTGTAAAAAATATGATATCTGGTTAGTATTAACTAATATTATTTATTGTATTTTATAATTTTTTAAATAAAAGAATATCAATTTACACTTATTTTATTTTAATTATTGATTTTATAGCAAATTTAAATAACATTAGTACAATAACGTGAAAAAATATCCATCAAAGTTTCGCCTGTTCGGATTATCCAATTTGATTTTGGAAAGTAAAGTTAAATAAAACACATTCCGTTTTTTTTTATAAAATTTATATTTTATTATATTACCGAGAAGACATTAATATTTTTTTGAGGTCAATTGACATCAGCAAATCTTGAAATCATGCTTCCTTTGGAACTTTTCACTCAATAAATTCAAAAATTTTTGTGTTGTGAGGCTTGTGGCGCCATTTTTTTTTTTAAAAACCACATATAGTTTAGATTGGAATTTTCAAATTCATGCAAAACAAAATTTGATTAGAATTATAGCTCTCAGAATCAACAGTAACCGTCAGACCAAAATACAGATACAATGGCTTCTCCTACACAGTCACTGTTGGTATTCAGAGCCCTATACACGTATGTTACACTCTATTCTCGTTTTATACGGTTTTGTTTTATGCGATTTTAGAATAATGCGGTGAAAAAAAATTTTAGTGCGTAATTGAAGACACCGCTGCAAAAAGGCGGCAGCTCCATTTTACCAATTTTTTCAGGAGAAGCAAAAAACTGTATCACTACGAATTCTGTGGATTTTTTTAATTTATTTATATGCGGAGTTAAACTCTATTACTTAATACATAATATACTCTCAAATTACTCCTCTTGGAAACTTGGATAGATAATAATATAAAAAATAAAACGATGGAGCTGACCCCTTTTTGCACCGGAGGATGGGAAGAAAATGTCAATAATAAATTTCAAGTTATGTATTAAAATTTTTTTTTCAAAAGTACATAATAAAGGCATTAGTCTGTTAAGCTATCTTCTTCGTGCCCAACAGTTTGCTCTTCTTCTTGGCTCTTCAGCTGGTCATAAAACCATATACAGTCTGGGGGTACATATTTTGTTACAAGTTCTCGAATATGTAGATATTTGGGGCGCTTAAGTGGTAATGGCCCAGAGTAGAAGAGAGATGTAGAAGCAGGTAAAGTTAACGGAACGCCATGTTTCTGAAGGATAAACAAGTCCTTTAGAAAGGCAGAGGCAACACTGTTGCATTCTACGCCTTTTGCTGTATACGCCATAAAACGGTAGGAAGATATCCCAAATTTTTGTTTCCTTTTGTTTGAAACGGTTGTTTTGAAAGCCCCTTTAAAATGACCAGTGAAATCTAAAATCATATCTTGGAAAACTGGAACTACTATAAATTTGAGGCATGTATTTTTAACCAGTTGAACCCATTCTTCTGGCAAATAGATCCTTTCCCGTTTCCTTTTATCTTTTACGATTAATCCAAAGCTCCTATCGCAAGGCAGAAAACTGTGCCCCGGTTCTGGAAAGCTGTGTATTATTTCAGAAAATCTGTTAGTATTTGCAAAAAGTGTATAAAGGTACGGAGCCAAGACTTTGTTTTTATTTTGTGAGCCCACAGTTATCGGAATAAAGATATTTTTACTAGTTACATGTGGGAGAGGCATATTTTGTTGGAAATCGAATGCTAACAGGTCCATCTCATCCTTGTTCTCTGAAATTTCTGCGGTGTCTTCTTTCATTTTTGTATAGAAATATTTTGCTTTCTTCTCGTGCACCTCTTTTTTAGTTACAAGATACTTTTTTACGTCCTCGTTCTTTTCGGCTGATATGAATTTTTCCAGTCTATCGCAAGTTTGGCAAGTATCCGACCGCGGCTTTCCAAATGAGTAGTTATAATTTAAAGAAAAGTGATGACAAAAATAGTCGTAAGAAACATGAGGCTTTAGTTTTTCATTGTTCGTGATGGCAGTGTGTACATCGGGTTCGTACTTTTGAAAATAAAGCTTATGCATTTTTTCCATATTTAATACAGGTGACAACTAAAACTTGTTTTCATCTTTTGTGCGAATATAGTGCGATGATCTTTTTAGAAAAGATTGTATATGAGTATCAATTTGATGGATTACATCCTCACGTATCATATTAGGACGATTATTGTGTTTCCCACGCATGTCTTTGGGTGCCGGATTAAAAATAAGCTGTACTCTTTTCTTAGTAACACCATACAATGAACAAAAAGCATTTCTACAAACCCTGCGTAAAGTACTGCCGATTTTTATGGTGTATTCACAGGAACCAGAACGTTTTGGTCCATTATCCGATTCAGGTCTATGACTGGCTACCTTTTTTACAACTATTTGTCCGACTAAAAATATGTCCTGTTTCTCTTTATTACCAATTTTATTAAATAATGTGAAGATATTTTGTTTGGCAATGTCAGTTATTTTTTGGCAACATTTTAATTTACAGTTGCAGTCTTGGCCGGTTTTCCTTTCACTTTTTACACATTTTTCTTTATTTTTAATGCCGATATACGATTTTCCTTCAGCTTTCCTTCTCTTCGCAATATTTCTCTCCCACTTGTTTTCATCTCTTACTCGTTTCTTGCCAACTTTTTTCTTCGCAACTCTTTGTTCCTGGTCCCTATGGTCATCTTCAGAATCACTTTGGACCATTGATAAAATTTGAGCACTTAAATTAAACACAGAAAATCGTTTAGCAGTAGCTTCCGGGTCATCGGGACAAAAATCAGGATCTCTGTCCGAATCGTCAAACTGTTCGCTTGGACTATTGCTATTCGACATTTAAAAAAAACTATAAAACACTATAAAACTGTACAACAATCTGCTGCAATTTACATGGAATAAGACCTTTATCTGCCAATGATCTGACTGACTGACGAATCTGACTATTCGTCACAGCCACATTTCACATTGGATGCTAAAATTATGAATTATTGCAGAAAATTGTGAAATTATTAGTAATTCATCCCGTGCATTCATCATTACTGAACGTCATAGCCACGTTTCACATTGATATGAAATTATAAACTATTGCAAGCATTTATCATGCATGTTCATTCACGGGATTCAATAAGGGGCCATCTACATATCCTTTATATTTCCGCAGTGAATTAAGGCAGCTACCTCGTTTTTCCACTGATTGATAAAACAGCTTTGGAATACTTTATATCCACTGGGAAAAAAATCGCCAAAAAATGGAGCTGCCTCCTTTTTGCAGCGGTGTCTTCAATTGTGGATTCACAAAATTTTGTTTAAATTTTAGTGCGTAATTGATATGCATTCAATTTGTCATACTGTTCTAGCCTTGAAAATTTGTCATACTGTTTTATTGCGCACTATGTACCTTTTTATTACTCTGTAGAAAACCAAACTCTGTGAAAGAATGTTACTACTGTAAGATAAGTTTTTTCTATAATTTTTTTAGTCCTTTTAAGTAAAATGTATGATAATAATAATAAAAAGCAAAAACAGAAAAGGAGTGCAATTTCGCTAGAAATCAAAATTATAATTCTGGATCGCTTGGGGAAAGGAGAATGATCTACAGCAGTAGGTAAACATTGTAATTTAGGAGAATCTACTATAGGGTTTTCCAAAAGGAGTGATATGATTTTTTTTTTAAAAAAGACACTAATTGTTCAGGAAATTCAAATGTTTTTTATTTAATGTGAAGGATAATCGATACAATTAAGTTCTGAATAAAACGTTATTCAAATGGCCTCCACGACTTCTTTTGCAGGAACGAATTCGATGAACCCAATTTTCGAGCACTTTTTCCACTAAATCAAGTCGTACACGTTGTCATGAATAGCAGGTTTAATATTGGCTTCTAAAGCTTGAAGAGAGTCTGGTTTATTGCTAAAGACCAATGACTTCAAATAACCCCACAAGAAATAGTCTAATGGTGTTAAATCACAACTTCTTGGAGGCCATTCAATGTCACAATTTCTTGAAATAATCGAATCTCCAAACTTTTCTCGCAATAATTCGGTTGTTGCACGTGCTGTGTCTTGTTGGAACCAGATGTTGTCAAGATCACCTTCTTCCAATTTCGGCCATAAAAAGTTGGTTATCATCGATCTATACCGCTCTCCATTGGCAGTAACGGTGTTACCAGCTTCATTTCGAAAGAAGTACGGACCGATGATCCCACCAGACCAAAAACCACACCAAACTGTCAATTTAGGTGAATGTAATGGGTGTTCATGAATAATTTGTGGATTTTCTTCGCACCAGAATCGACAGTTTTGTTTATTTACCGCACCACTCAGGTGAAAGTGAGCCTCATCGGAGAAGATGATTTTCTTAAAAAAATCGTTATTGTTTTCAAGTTGTTCCAAGACAAAATCAGCAAATTCACCATGTTTAAGGTGGTCCAATGGCTTCAGTTCTTGAGTGATAACAATTTTATATGGATGCAAGCCAAAATCCTTTCTCAAAATCCACCAGGTTATGGTTTGAGACGGTCCCAATTCTTGAGAACGTCTTGGAATCGACAAATCGCGGTCTTCAGCAACACTTGCCTGAACGGCAGCAATATTTTCATTTCTTCGAGCGGTTCTTTGTCTTATTGGCACTTGAACATTATGTAAAAAAAAATGTACGCTCGAAATTTTTAATAATTCGACGAAAAGCGAGCATAGTTGGACGATTATTACGACCATAAAATGGCAAAAGCGCACGAAAAGTTGCATTGGAGAACGATTATTTTGATAATAAAATTGAATAATTTTTAAACATTGTTCTTCCTTATATCTCTCCATAATGAAATTGTAAACATTGCTGAATACAATGAAAAAAAAAGACAGATCATGATATATTACAAATGGCCGAAACGTCACTTAGAAATCATATTACTCTTATTGGACAACCCTATATTAGAGCAATAAAAAAAATGAAACGGCAATACGAAAATCAGTCATATCTGGTACAAAATTGAGTGTCAAAAATTCATCATATTCAAGAGACACTTTAATAGAAAAAACGGAAAAGGCTCTCGTAATTTGAGAATTATCTTTATATTTACAAACATTTATGTTGTCCAACATTTTGAGCAATTTTCCATATTTTTTCATGATATTTCTTACTTTTTTTATGCAATTTTTGATGCATTTTAAAACATTATTTAGGTTTTATGCGATTTTTTAAGTGAATGGAACGTGTCCATAATTTTGCATATACTATAAATCTATGTCTTATTTTTTGCGATTTTTTATGTACGGATTTCCATGGGACGCTTCTACCGCATTAAACGAGAATAGAGTGTATATGGCGATTATGCTTATTTACGTATCCACAGAGTGAAAAAATGAGCCTCATCGCTGAAGAAAATTTTCTGAGAAACGTGGTAACGAGAGAATCGCCTCTTTTGTAGAAACTTTTTACAATTTGAACGCATTAGTCAGTAAATAAACGATCCATAATGTATAATGGCAAGCTTTAAACTAAACAAATATTAGCAAAATGACTATATAATTAATTGTAATCGTTTGTCTATTTTTTTTGTTATATTGTAATAAGATGGAAATCATCGAAAGACAAATTGTTAGATTTTAACCCACTAAAACCACCTTACTTGGTCACGTGTCTATATCGTCCCAACGCCATAAGGCATTACTTCGTGGAAAAGGGATTGATTGAAAATCTCCCCATACTCATCCAGACGTAGTCTTTTTTAACAACTGTTTTCGCAAGGAATCTGACAGCCTCCCAAGCCGCCCTCTATTCCAATATCAGGGCCACTTCTATGCCTCTTCTCTTTCCGCATTGAATCGGGTGTAGTTAAAGAACATGTGCTCCACGCCGTCCACCATCCCGTCACAAGAAAAGAACTTTAGCATAGCATCCAATTTAAAGCGGAATTGGTGAGCCCGAAAACATCCATGGCTCGTTAAAAATTGAGAAAGGTAGTATCGAACATCACTATATCGTTGATCTCTCCACGAATCCACCGCCGAGATGAAACGGTTAGTCCGTCTTCCATCGGGGGCATTATTCCAACGAATTTGGACTTATTTCTTTCCACCGTACAAGCCTCGGATCGCGCCACAGCGTCACACTGACTCCTTTGGTGGTACAGCCTCTGCTGCTCATCTGCCATTATTTCGAATGGTATCATTCCGGCCACAACACAAATAGCCTCGTATGACACAGTTCCGAATGCGCGGACCACCCTTATTGCTCTCCTACGGCAGACTGATACAACTTCACGTATGTATGTCGCTCTATTCAACCCATCCATCCAAATTGGAGCAGCATACAGCAGTATTGAACCGACCACGGTCGCTAACAGTGTCCCCTTACTCTGCCTGGGGTCATCAAGATTCATCATAAGGCGCGCCAGTGTCATCATTATCCCAGCAGCCTTCTCACCAAGTTATAGTAAGTGCTCCTGAAACCGCAGCCTTGCGTCAATCATCAACCCTAGGTACTTTAGAGATGGTCACGATATCACCTCAAGTTCGCCAATTCAATTGGTGATATTCTCTCTACTCTTCCTATTTGTGATAACAACTACTGCCATCTTATGTTCTGCAAGGCGAAGACCAGCTGCCAAAAGACAACTTCGAACTAAAGCAACAGATCTGTTCTACCTCTTCCACACATTTTCCCACTACGACCACAGACTACTCAGGTAGTCTTCTATTATTCTGATAATATACCCCGGAACACCCATTGAGCTCAGGGCGTCAAGAATACCCAGGACCCAATGGGTGTTCCGAAAGTATATTATCAGGATATAGACGACTACCTGAGTAGGTCGTCAATTTGAATCTAGATTTAATCCCAGGTAGGGTACTTTGTCTTTTAGTGAAATGATATTGCTATTAGTGTATAAGTATGGCTGGATTTCTGCACAGAGGATAAAGGTAACATAAACAAAAGTGATTTTCAATAAATTTATTTATTAGAATGATTGTTAGATTGGCTGAAGAAATCCTAGCTTAGGAGTCCGACATTTTTAAATAATGAACTTTTAATTTTCGAAAAATTCATTAAATAATAATAAAAAAATTCAATATTTTTTGACTAGACAAGCAAGCAATAAAGACCATTAAGAATTTATAAAAACATAGTCTTATGTATAAAAATTCAAGGAATGATGGGTGTTTGAGTTCTCAAGCAATAAAGTACACTCGTAAAATTCCATTTGAAAAATGTTTATTTATTGATAATATAATATTTGAAAAATTAATATAATCTATACTAAATTGTAAAAATTTACAACTATTGTATTTTAATGGTAAAATAATTGGTTAATTATTTTTAGTGGATTTTTTTAAAAAAATTTCTTTGAGAATTTCTTATTTAATTGGTGAAATATCTAAAATTTTTATATTAACTGAGTCTGAAAATATTTAAAATTTTTATTGTTTTTAATATTTTTTTTTTCAAATGTATTGGAATTCAATTTTTTTTTGTTTATTTTGTTTGAAAATTGTTTATCTTTAAAAAATTGCAATAAGAAATTAAATAAATATTTATTGAAGAGTTTATATCTTTTAAAAGAAATTAATTGAAATAAATATATGAATAGAGAGTACAGCTTTGTCATTTCACATTTACAGATCATATATGTAATTTAGGAAAATTATTTCCTTAGAATAAAGTTTGCCATTTTATATTAAATTAGTTGAACTGTCGTAAAATGCGTTAAAATTGTGCACAAGATAAGCAAATTGGGTGCCGGAACAACAAACTTTGAATGCTGATTTTTCGGACTCATTTGGTGGATGTGTAAATAAGCAAAACTGCCTTATATGGGGCTCCAAAAACCCATAAGTAACTGTTGGAAAAGCCATCTATTGGGTTGTCCGGAAAGTTGTTTCCCAACAGAGGACTTAATTGTATTTTTTCACAACCAACTTCGCACTTAAGCCGCATAATCATATGTATTTTGACAACTGACATAGCAAGGCTACCTTGTGAAAAAATTCGTTTGATTCTGCACATTAGTTTTTGTTTGATACCCTTTTAAATATGGAAAATGAAAAACAGCATTTTCGGCATACGAGGTCTGTTCAAAAAGCATCAAGAATTTTGAATTTTCGCGGGTTACGTATATTCGATTTTCGATTATATTGGTACTCATGTCTCTCACTTATGCCGACAAGTTCGGCCATTTTGAATATTCAGTTAATTTTTGACAGCTGCTTTGCTTGCACGTGTTTTGGCTCGTCTTCGATTTTTGCTCAATTTCGACCAAAAACAGCATCGTATTAACATTGCTAAGGAGCTGTTGGACTCTGTCCGAGACAAACCAAATTTGCTCCAGAGGATCATAACTGGTGACGAATCATGGGTTTATGGTAATGACGTGGAAACCAAAGCTCAAGCATCCCAATTAAAGCTGCCACACGAGCCAAGACCGAAAAAGCACGCTAAGTTCGGTCGAATGTGAAGGTTTTGCTTACAGTTTTCTTCGATTGCAGAGGCGTGGTGCATCATGTTATTGCCATAAGGTAGAACGGTCAATACGGAATATTACCTGCAAGTTATGCGCAAGTTGCACGAACCAATCCGACAGAAACGCCCGGATTTGTGGAAGAATAAAAATTGGCTTTTGCACCATGATAACGCCCCTGCTCACGCATCGTTGCTTGTGCGTGAATTTTTGGCCAAAAACAACATACTACTAATGCCGCAACCACCGTATTCACCAGATCTGGCCCCCTCTAACTTTTTCTTGTTCCCGAAACAGATTCTTTGATCCATTTTTTGGAATGGGAAAAAATTGAAGACGAGACAAAACACGTGCAAGCAAAGCTGCTGTCAAAAATTAACTGAACATTCAAAATGGGCGAACTTATCGGCATAAGTGATAGACATGAGTACCAATATGACGCCACAAAAAATCTAAAATCGAATAAACGTAACCCGCGGAAATTCAAAATTCGCGATACTTTTTGAACAGACCTCGTATTTTACTTTGCTTTACTATAGAAAAAATAAAAATGCTGTTCAAGGAAGAAAAAAATTATCCGATGTATATGGAGAAGATGTGTTAAGTGTGCGCCAGTACGAAAACTGGTTTGCAAAAATTCTATCCGGTAATTTTGACGTCGAAGATGCGCCACGTTCTGGAAGGCCAGTTGAAGCTGATGAAGACACAATAAACGCATTAATTGATGCAAACCGGCGAATAACAACTCGTGAGATCGCTCAGAGATTAAATTTATCGAATACAAACGTTCATGATCATTTGCAACGGCTAGGTTTTATATCAAAGCTCGACATATGGGTTCCTGGCGTTTTGAGAAGCAAATCACAAATGTCGCGTTGACGTTTGTGATTTGCTTCTCAAACGCCAAGAAATTGATCCATTTTCGAAGCGTATCATCACTGGGGACGAGAAATTGGTTGTCTACAACAATGTTAAGCGCATAAGATCTTAGAGTAGAAAAGATGAACCGGCTCAAAGCACTTCGGAAACCAATATTCATCAAAAAAAATGTAATGCTATCTGTTTGGTGGGACTTCAAAGGAATCATTTATTTTGAGCTTCTACCGAGCAAAACAACGATCAATTCTGAAGTGTACTGTCAACAATACTGGACCCTATTTCCATATAGCCCTATTTAGACTATATGTGGTTTCAAAAAAGAAGGTACTGCAAGCCACACAATACAATAAATTTTGACTTCATTGGTGATATCAATTGGATTCCAATATCGTGAAAAAAAGCTACATTTACACAAATAATCCTGAAACTTTATGTCCTAATTACAGACCGAAATACGCGTAAAAGTCATTAAAAAATTACCTGAAAAGGATTGAGTCCTACAAGAGGTCTCAGTGCAATTATTCAAAGTTTAAACAATATAATTAAATAAAAATTTTATCAACATCAAAATTTTAAATATGTTTTAGTTAATATTACTTCCCAAGGCATAAATTGGATATTTTTTTATTTATTTATATTATAATCAACCCGGATGTTGGTTTTTTTTCTATTAAATGCAAAGAAATTAATTTATTAATTTAGTATTATTATGTATGAAGATTTTTTCTATTGTATTATTGCATGTTGGCAGACTATTTATTATTAAATCAACAGAATGCGACACTCCTTTTTTTTTTTTAAAAAAGTGTAATATTTACTAACAAAAACTATTATTTTTCTGATATTACAGAAATTCTTAGAAAGAATTCTCTTAATAAGTTTAGGTATGACTTTATTTTTTTCTATCGGTTAATTGTTGATTTTAATTGCACTATAAAAATTGCATATCATTTAGTTAGATGTATTCTAGATTCTAGATTTTTAAACTTAAATTGATCTTATCATTTGATGAATCGTGATTTTCACACACCTTCACAAATAGTCATCAGCTAAATATGAGTAATTTCCCGTTCAATTAAAGTAAATTTAAAAAAAAAAAATACTTTTCATAAAATATATAGAAAAACATCTATGTGATAAATGTATTTTATATTATTATGAAAAATTTGTCAGATACTTCAAAAACAATAATAATTTAATTAAACAATTTTTTTTTCAAACAAAAATAAAGTGTATCGTTCACGTGAGTATATATTGTTTTTTAAATGATTGTATAAATAATTTGAATTTGTTAGTTCACTGTTAAATATTTCAAATCATATATAATATGTGTATTCATATGGAAGAATTTATTAATTAAAAATTAAATCAGCTAAAGAAAAAAAATATGATTAAATGAATCAGTTGGAAATAATATTGAATTTTGAGGAGTCATTCTTACTTTGTCAATTCTTCGAGCGGAACCAAATTAGTTCTTTTAACTTGAATTTATTTTTCGGAACTACCTATATTTGTACAGGGAAACAAATATTTTTTTTTTAAATCTATTTGGAGGCTTATGGACAGCATTTTCATCATAAATAATATAAATATTCTTATGAGTATACCGACAAATTGAACAAATTTAAAAGTAACAAAAAATTTTTTGGAACTCAACTAGAACTAACCGCCGATAATTATTTGAAGAATAAAACAATTGCTATGAGAAAATATTTATTATTTAGAAAATGTTGACAATAAAAGCTCATAGAAGTATGATTAAGTTGTAATAAGTTTACAAAAAGTTTTATAATATTGTCATGGCAATTTATTTTACAATATTTTACAAAAATCAAAAATAACTTAAAACATTACTTAGTATTTGGGTTACATACATACTAACTTGTAAAAGAACATAAGCCCTATTAAAAATTATTAAATTTAAAAATGATTCTTCACTTAATTTATTGTAAAATGAATCCAAATTAACCTTAAATTATCAAGCATTTACCTTAAAAATAAATATTAAAAGTGCGATGTTCTCAATGTGACTTTAGTTCATTGTTGCCAAGACATTGTTTTAAAAGGCATTTTCGAATAACAATTTCTGATGTCATGATTCAATTATAATTATTTTACAATGACTATTAGTAGATTTTTTTTAATTTTTTTTCTTACAAGTTATTGTATTTTGTTAAATTTATTGTCATATAAAATTGTTGCTTCCACTTTTATGAATGCATATAAAAAAATATGAAAATTCCATGATTCCAAATGCTAAATATTAAGAAATATTTTTATAAAATCTTACTTATATATAAAAATTAATGATAGCAATATCTTTTTCATAAATTTAATTATTATACCTTAAATTTAATAATTCAGTCGAAGTTTTTATAATCAAATTGTCACATTGCTGTTAATTATCAATTTAGAATCATGTCTCGCGGTTAAGTTGGAAAAAAAATCAATCAATAATCGAATAAAGTCAAATTAATTCAATGTTAGGAATATTTATTCAAGTAAAGAATGAGTTCAGTAGTTCCGAGTACCTACTGCCTAATGAAAACTCACAAATAAATGAAAGCAAAGCCAAAAAAAAATTGTTAAAATTATTTGAATGAAATCGAATAAAACTATGGTCAAATTACAAATATTTATTTACTTCTACATAAACTGATAATGTAAAATTCATTACATCATTGGCGGCATTTTTTAGCTTTCAACAAAAAAAAATTTTCTTTTCGTTTAAAATATTGCCAAGAAAACGATAATTTCAAAGTAAAATATTTATTGTTTGCGGAAATATTTCATTGCTCATATTCTTCAAATTCACAAAAATACTTAAAAAAATTTATACAATAATAAAAACAGCATAAATAAAAATAGCGTAAAAATTACAATAAAAGAATTAAGGATAAATAAATAAACGAAAAGATCGATATTGAAAAAAAAACATGAATAAGAAGCAAAACATTTAGAGAAATAAAATTGAAATAAGAAAAATTGAATAATGCAAAACAACCGAATTATTGTGTCCCCGAGATACTCGTATACCGAGTTAGTTATTTAATACCAACTAAAGCTCATAACAACAATAAAGCTAATGTGCACGACGATTCACACCTGTTGACGAACAATAGACACCTGTACGAGTCTCTCATAAGCTAATTGGGAAATTTTTTTGAGCGAATAGCTCGCGATATATAAATTAGACGCCCCGAGCATATTTTGAGCTATTTTGTCGTTACATCTCGGTGAACAAAGATCTTAAACCATCTAATCGCGGAAAAGTTAACTTGTTTGTGTTAATCGAGTAGCCGTCCATATCTGGTCAGCAGTACGTTTTATGGGAGATTCTTAGCTCTAGTTTTAGTGTTTGTTATTAAGAAAAGACGATATTCCACTTAATATCTAATATTAATCAAACAAAGAAAGAAAATAACTTATAGAAACAATTAAGGTGAAACGGAAAACAAGTGTGATCTTGAGCTTTTGGCGAGCTCAAAACGAGGTGAATTAATTTATTTCTATTTTTAACGTATCACATTTATTGAGCTTTTGTATAGTGTGAAAAAATTTATTGTTTAATTCAAACTAAAAAAAATGGAAAAAATAGAAAATTTCTATCATCAAGGATTATTTTATATTCTAATATCTATCGTATTTTTTTTCTTCTTATAATGAAATATTGTGAATATTATTTTTGATAATGAAATAAATGACCAAAAAGGTGTAGTACATTATCGTATATTAATGGTGTATTGACAGTATCTGATGGATGAAATTATTTCAAAGTAAAGCTAACTACTTTTATAAAAACTTGGAGTAAAGAATATCAGTATTTCATTTAATAAAGAATTAGTTATTCGTTGTCAATTAGATAGTCGATAATTTATCTATTGAAATATTTTTTTTTTACTGTCCTAATTACAAAATGATCGAAAAGTGTTAATTTCCCAAACTTTTGGGTGTGTATTTTTCATGATTCTCTATCTTACTCTTCTAAAAATGCCATACAATACGAGTTTGGGATCAAAATCTCATCTTGTAGCTTTTTGCTCATTAAATCCAAAATCCAAAAAAAAAAAAAAAATTAACGACACTAAATAAAAATCGAGCAAAAACTATATGAAAACTTCATAATAAATATCTTAACGAAACTTAATCATCATGAATTGTTTGTGTCAAATTACGCTCATTGAATTAAATCCTGAATATTTTCGTTATTTTTCTTTTCTCCATTTCGTTAGGTTTTTAAACATTAAATTTATTATTTTATTTATTTTTTTTTAGAATCGAATAATATTATTATATTATATAAATTTTTAATACTTTTTTTTATTAACATGCTTCCGGAATTTTTTCACATACAAATCTAACACTGAAGGTCGAAATGTACTCTTTTCACTAAGACTAAACAGACAATTTTGACAAGTACTTAATCTCTTATTTAGAGAAAGGTTTTCAATATACAATAGACAGCAAAGTACTTTTTTACAATGGTCTGTTTAAAGCAATATGGACTAACGGACTGAAACTCTGGATCTGTACAAAGCCCTCCAATTTCTATGAATCCAATTACTTCATAATCAAGAAATACTTTATAATATTATTGGTAAATTGCCATTTATTCGAGATGTGACTGTGTCTCGTTATAAATAGTTTCACTCTCATGTTTCGTATCATAATAATCGCCCAGTTTGAGAGCTATCCTCTACCTCCTTCTCCATAAGCACCTATCGACGATTTAAGCCATCATTGGTTACGTAATTCGTTGAAATACTAAGTTTTGACTTATATTCAAATATATACAAATGAGTATGAGAAATTTCGATGGATGTTTACTCTTTTATAGTATATAAATATGCTTGTCACTATATAGTCGTTGTATATATCCGTTAAAAATTAAAAAATAAATAATAAAATAATAGTCGAACGTTCATAATATTTTAGAATTCTTAATTGACTATTATATAAAACTATCAAATTGAATTTGCTTAAAATATATTACTTTATTTAACTGAAAGCATAAAATAAAATTATTATTATTATCAAATAATAATTAATGGTATTTTAATTATTTTTATTTAGGTGAAAAGTAAAATTGTAAATTTTCATAGTACACGTAAAATAAATTTAAAGTCAAATTTTAAGGAGATTCTTTGATTTTTTATAAGGTTTAGTAAACTACTAATATATACTATGAGAGCAAGGTAATTCTAGTAGCAGTAATCATTATTTTTTTTTTTACTATTATTATATTTTGACTGTGAGCAAACACATTAGTATTAATTAATAGAAGTTTGCATTATAAATAAATATAAATAAATATTAACCTTCGAACTGGAAATTCGAGTAAGCTTGTTCAACGGTTATGTAATCAGCAGAAAATTTTATAAAATTTCTGTGAATATTTTATTTTGCTTTAATTCTTTTTTATAATATAAATTGCCATAGAGAAGAAATTGTAGACAGTATCAAGAAGACACGCTAGCACAGGCTCTTGTCTATAATAAAAACGACTGATACATTTTGTAGTCAACTCAATTATATCACGTATTTTAATTTTTTAAAAAACACTTAAATTATTACGAATTTTTCGAAACTAATTTGGAAACTACTATATGAGCATATGTGTATGTACCATATGTACACATCTACTAGAATATATTGGGTTGTCCGTTTTTGTAATAAAAATTTTCTTATAGTGAATTAATATTTTATTCAATTAAATATTGTCCAGTCTGATCCAATACCCTTTTTACCATCTTTCTAGCAGTAGAATGATTCCACGCTCATAAAATTTTTGTTCTTTGCTGGCAATAAACTGATCCAAGTGATCTTTTACCTCCTCATTTGAATTAAACGTTTTACCATCTAAAAAATTTTGTAGAGACCGGAGCAAATGATAATCGGATGGTGCTAGGTCTGGAGAGTATGGTGGATGTGGTAGTATATCCTATCCAAGCTCTAAAAGCTTTTGCCGAGTGGTCAAACTTGTATATGGTTTCGGATTATCCTGTTGGAACACTATTCCTTTCCTATTGTCCAATTCTGGCCTTTTTTCTTTAAATGAATCATTCAATTTGTCTAACTGATGACAGTACACTTCAGAATTAAACGTTGTGTTGTTCGGTAGACGCTCAAAATAAACGATTCCTTTGAAATCCCACGAAACAGATAGCATAACCTTTTTTTAATGAATTTTTGGATTTCGAAGTGCTTTGAGCCGGTTCATCTTTTCTACTGCAGGATCTTTTGCGCTTAACATTGTTGTACACAACCAATTTCTCGTTCTCAGTGATGATACGCTTTGAAAATGTATAAATTTCTTGGCGTTTGAGAAGCAAATCACAAGTGTCAACGCGACGTTTGTGATTTGCTTCTCAAAACGCCAGGAACCCATATGTCGAGCTTTGATATAAAACCTAGCTGTTGCAAATGATCATGAACGTTTGTATTCGATAAATTTAATCTCTGAGCGATCTCACGAGTTATTATTTGCCGGTTTGCATCAATTAATGCCTTTTTTGTGTCTTCATCAGCTTCAAGTGGCCTTCCAGAACGTGGTGCATCTTTGAGATCAAAATTGCCGGATCGAAATTTTGCAAAATAGTTTTGGCACTGACGTTCACTTAACACATCTTCTCCTAACACGTTGGATAATTTTTTTCTTGCTTGAACAGTATTTTTATCTTTTCTATAGTAAAAAAGTAAAATATGCCGAAAATGCTGTTTTTCACTTTCCATATTTAAAAGGGTATCAACCAACAACTACTATGCAGAATCATATTTTAATATTAGAATTTTAAAATTAACTGTTAATTAATTAAATAACTGTTAATTTTTTTTTATGGAATTGGTGTTTGATCCATTTAAAAGATATCCGTAAATAATAATTTTATATAAAACAGAATGGATTCCTTTTAACTGTCAAGAACAATTTTTTTCATAATTTATTGAATGTTATAAGTTAATGAAAAAAATTTGAAGACGAGTTGGTGGATTTTCTCTCTTAAAAAAAATTACCTAATCATCTCTTTTCTAATCAAACCACTCACATGACGATCGCTTATAATTGACATTTCAACAACTTATAATTAAGCATAAGAATTTTGTTTTAAAATTTTAACAATAAAACTATTTTCACAATACTATATAAAATAGAACTGAACTTTGTACTATTTATCAATGCTCTCCAATTGACAATATCTAAAGAAGTCTTGCATTTCATCATCTTCCTGAAAAGTCTCCGATTAAACTATTTCTTGAAAATTGCATTTCATTTCTTGAAGGCTTTCAAGAAATTTTTATCTATTCTTCAACAAATTTTAAAGTTTTACCATTATTCTTAACTATCCCCTTATCTATTTATTAACGAAAGCATCAATTCTCTGAATGTAGGCGCTTACCCGATTCCAAACTGTCATGTCCTCGTATGAACGTGCGTTCATATATATATACATTTAAACATAATAAATAAATACTCGTAGTCATTATAATGTCTACTTTTAATTATTCAAAAAACTACAATATTTTTAAAAGAAACCAACTATAAAAAAATTATACTCATTATACTATGAGTATTTAAAACAATGACATCAGACGGACGCTTAATCTTAAAATCGCCAGCATGATCTCTTTTAAAACAGATCACGTAATTTTTAATTGGGAAAATTTCCACACAAAAAATATAAAAATAACGTGTTGTTTACCCATTTTTAAACGTAAAATAAATAATATTAAACAAATAACAATTATGTGACGATGTGTTAATTTAATTTGACCATTGCTTAATTTTGCGGTAATTTCAGAATAATCAATCTGCCTACTTGTAATATCTACAGGTCAAGGTAAAATAGTCAAGAAAAATGGTTCTTTTGTATTCCTTCAAGGATATTTAAATACTCGGATTGCATGATTTATCATATGGACAAGTATATGTGTAAATGCTATTATTAGTACAAATGTAATTAATATTAGGTTGGCAAATAAGTGATTGCGGATTTTAAATCAGAAGAAAAATTTAAAATTTTTACTAAAAAATATAGCTTTATTCAATTAGGTGTTGTCCGTTTTTGTCGATGACCCTTTGCCAACTTTCAGGCAGTGTCATAGTTCCGTGTTCGTAAAACTTTTTACTTTTGCTAGCAAAAAAATAAATTAAATGTGATTTTACATCACCAGCGTCATTAAAAATTTTAACCATTTAAGGAGTTCTGCATGGAACGAAATAAATGTTAATCTGAAGGCGGTAGGTCAGGGCTATATGGGGGATGTGACAACATATCTCAAACTAATTCCAATAATTTTTGGCGAGTGACCAAAGATATGTGCGGCTTTGCATTGTCATCCTGAAAAACAACACCCTTACGATTTGCCAATTCTGGCCGCTTTTTTTGAATTGCATTGCTCAGTAGTTTGACGAGTTGTTGAACGTACACGGTGGCATTATTCGATTGGTTTCTTGGTAAAAGTTCAAAGTGCAGAATCCCTTTATAATCCCACCAAACTGACAGCATAATCTTCTTTTGGTGTGTCTCAGCTTTTGATGTCGTCTGAGGTGGGTTTCATCTCGCATTACCCACGATCGTTTCCGATTAACGTTGTTCTAAACTATCCACTTTTCGTCGCCAGTTATCAGTTATTTCAGAAATGGATCCGTTTCGTTGCGTATCAGAAGCGAATCACAGATGCTAAGGCGTTGCGTCAAATGAATTTCCTTAAGCTGAAGAGGAATCCATAAATTGAATTTCTTAACATAGCCACGCTATTTTAATTTCTTATTAATGCATGTTTGCGATACATTGAGCTTCTCTACAATCTCACGTGTTGTTCTATGACGATCTGAATCGATAATGACCTTGATATGGGTCTCGTCAACTTCAACTGGTAAAAAATCACCAGAAATCAAAATTTAGCAAACCAATTTCCACACTGCCTTTTTTCAAGGCTTCATTCCCATATACGGCACATAACTTCTTGTGTACCTGCGATGCGTTCTTGTCTTTTCGGAAATAATACAATAAAATATGTCTAAAATACACGTCTTGTCTTTCCATTTTTAAATTAAAGGCGAAAGTCCAAACAACAAGAAAACAATATAGGTTAGGTGCTTTGAACTAATATCATCTATTGACAAAATATCATCTATTGACAAAATAGATGATATTTTGTCAATAGATAATATGTGCTAATATCATCTATTGATAAAATCCGTAATCACTTAGTTGCCAACCCAATAGTATTATTATTCAAAAATATCACTTCCTGTTGACATATTTACGACATCCATAAAAATCTAGGAAAAAAAAACCTTCCACCGATGGCACCTGTTGTTCATTCGTATACATTATACGTATATGGATAGGAAGTAAGAAAAATTTCACTTCTGATAATTCAATTGAAATAATAGCAAATATTTTAGTAATCGAATTATTTGTACAGAAATTGGTATCAAATCAAATAATTATTTAATTATTTCATTTGTTACTTTGAGATTTTCCATAACTTTACCTTCGTACATTTATTCTTTTTAAATACGTAGTGCTTCTTCTTTCCCAATAAGTCGATAAGACGTAAATTGATATTCTATTCTATTTAAATGATTAAAGCATTTTATCAGCATATAATACTAAATGCCAAGTATACATAAATACAAGCTATAATTGTATTAATAAAAAAAAAATGGGGGAAACCCAGTTTAATTAATTTAGGGAGCAAAGTGTAGATGCATAATTCATCAATTGTTAAGTGTTTATTTTGGTATTCGTATCAGCTTCGGAGCCGGCCGGCAGCTAGAAAAGTACATATGCATTGATGGCGAGCATGAAAGCGTCAAAATGAAAAATCCAAGTAGAGTAGAAAGACAGAAAGAGATACATAGAAAGATGTAGATTATCAAAAGTTCTGTGGTTCTTGCAAAGGGCTTTGTAAATCAGTTTCGTATGTTTTGTCATAATTTCAACTTGTCGAAGCGTAGAACGTGTGTGCGAAAATAATCAATTAAATTTGAAGAAGTTTTATTAATTGAAATGTTGAAAAAAATTGAAATTATTTTGTTTTGTATTATTTTGGCTTATGTCAATGGTTCGTTTATAAATCCATATCCGCGATTTAGAGTCTTCAGTAATGGTCAGGATCCAGGTGACCCGTTATTTCTGACTCCACTGATAAACGAAAATAAAATAAGTGAAGCAAGAAGGGCAGCTTTGGTAACTGGACCTCAGTTGGAACAATATGAAAGCTATTCCGGTTATTTGACAGTAGAGACTCATGGGAATGATACATCGAATTTGTTCTTCTGGTATTTCCCAGCAGTAGCAACTAAAAGGAAATCTGCTGCACCTGTGAACGTTCCAATTATCCTGTGGCTGCAGGGTGGGCCAGGTGCCTCGTCATTGTATGGACTGTTCAACGAAAATGGACCTTATGAGTTTGATACCTCTCAAATACTTCGAAGACGACAATTTTCTTGGCACTTACAGCATCATTTGATTTACATTGATAATCCGGTTGGTACAGGTTTCAGTTTTGCAACCAATGAAAATTTATATGCTACAAATGAGAAAGAAGTTGGTCGTGATTTGTATACTGCACTTGTCCAATTGTACAAACTATTTCCAGAATTTGAAGGATTTGAGTTCTTCATTGCTGGTGAGTCTTATGCTGGAAAATATGTTCCCGCATTGGCATATAAAATACATCTGGAAAAGTTAAGAGCGATTCGCTCAAATATCGAGCCAAAAGCTCCTATTAATCTCAAAGGCATTGCGATTGGTAATGGCTTATCTGATCCAATCCATCAATTAAAATATAGCGATTATCTGTACCAAATTGGTCTGATCGATAAAAATGGTCATGAGCTATTTTTAGATACTGAAAAGGAAGGTATTAATTGCATCAAAGCAAGGAACATGAGTTGTGCATTCGATGCTTTTGATAGACTAATCAACATGGATGAATCTCCATATGGATCAATTTTTAAAAATTTAACCGGCTACGATACATATTTTAACTATTTAAAAACCAATAAAGACAATTCTGATAAAATAATGGGTGATTTTCTTCAGTCTGCATCAACTCGTCGTAGTATTCATGTGGGAAATCAACCTTTCCATGATACCGATAAAGAAAACAAGGTGGAAATACATTTAAAAAACGACATAATGGATAGTGTAGCACATTGGATATCGCAACTATTAGACAGCTATCGTGTTTGCATATACAGTGGTCAATTGGACATAATCGTAGCATATCCGCTTACACTTAACTATCTTCAAAAACTCAAATTTAATGGTGACGGTATATATAAAACAGCCGAACGACATATTTGGAAAGTAAATAACGAGATAGCTGGATATGCCAAAGAAGCTAACAATTTAGTTGAAGTACTTGTGCGAAACGCTGGACATATGGCACCACGCGATCAACCGAAATGGGTTTATGATATGATAACACGTTTCACACGAAATAAGGGATTTTATTGAAATTTATGAAAAATAAATATATATAAATGCGATTAATTATGTTCTATTTTTCCACAAAAATATTTTTTTTTTAAATAAATTCATAATTGCTTGTATATTTACTAAATGATATACCATAAATAAATTTTTTATATTATTGATGAACTTTATTTGATTTGTTGACAATTATTGCTTTGAGTTGAATTTTCTTATCAAGTATTTACAATTGATCAGTGATAAATTTTGTTTACAGAGTTTCAAATCGAGAAGGAAAATGTTAATAATTGCTTCTTTGAATAAATTTTTTTGCCATTAAAATTTTTGTATTATTTATTATATTGTAGATACGAAATTCCTATTTTTTTACGATCTTCACTAGTAACTGAATTCATTTGTATTGCTATTTTTCAAAACCAAAAATGCTTGAGTTTTGTCATAATACATGGAATATAACATGGCTGCCACAATATTTTTCATAGGACTTGATCCTTTTAAGGTATTTTTTTGATGACTCATTCGCATATTTTGGGATGTAATTCGGTCATTGCTTGATGGATCTTAGTTTTTAAGTGCTCTAAAATTTAAAATAGACTAATTTTTACGTAGTTTTTCAGAATATCAAATTATAGTTCAATAAAGGAAAAATGTGTCGTGTTATATGACTGTTAGCGCCATCTAGTTGAAACCACTTATATAAGTTAAGGTCAAAAAAAAAATTTGGTTTTTATATATTGTAGTAACGATTAGTTCTTCTTCATTTTTCAAAGTAATACCTTCAGGCCAAAATACACACCAGAAACTCACTTTCCACAGACACAATGGTTTCTCCACAATCACTTGTGGGTTTTCAGAGCCCCATCATATACGGAAATTTATCTTGTTGACGTTTCTACCAAGCTTTAAAAACAATTTTACATTAAAAAATCACCATTCAAATAAATACTACTTTTATAGTAAATTTCTATAATTTAAACAATTTGTTCGGTAGTTAAACAAAACATAATGTAAAATGACAAACCTTTATATAAATAAATGCTATCTTAGATGATAGATCTGTTTAACATCTATCATCTGTATTTTCCAAAATGCGAAATGGATAATTTTTATATAATTTCTGTAATTTTTTGTGTACAAAACTACCATATTTTTGGTATGGTACAATAGTTTTGCAAAAAAAATTGATTTTGTCTCTAAACAAGAGGAATTGTGAAAATTTTATTACTTTCTTCCTGGGCATTGCTAATAATCGAACATAGCATTGAATTAATTTAAATTATGACTCCTTTTCACCAATCGTCCTTGTGAGTAATTTCATTGCACTAGAAAAAGTTTTTTGTTTATTTTTAAATTTAGACATTTTATTTATATTTAATTTTACACATTTTCTAAATCAGAATTTGAGATTCGGGTCCGAAATCCTGACCGTTTAACCATAAAATTTGTTTAATATGTATTCAAATGGAAAAAATAATAATTAATTAGATAATAAATTTGCATCAGTAAAAATTTGTATAGAAATTATATTGAATTTTGACAAGTTATTCTTAATTTGTCGGTCCTTCGAGTGGAACCAAATCAGATCTAAACTCTATTAATTTATTTCGATTTTGTAAAATATATTTTGACGGAGTAAATTTTGATAAAATATATTTTGACAGAATAAACTTTAGAAATAATATGGTTATGAGTATAATGACAAATTGAGCAAGTTAAACGGGAAAAAGATTTCAACTCAACTAGAACAAATTGCAGATAATTATTTGAAGAATAAAACAATTGCTATGAGAAAATATTTATTATTTAGAAAATGTTGACAATAAAAGCTCACTGAAATACGATTAAAACTTATGTTAAGTTTACAAAAAGTTTTATAATATTGTCATGGCAAATTATTTTACAATATTTTACAAAAATCAAAAATAACTTAAAATTTTACATACACATAGTATATGGGTTACATACACACTAACTTGCAAAAGAACATAAGCCCTATTAAAAATTGTTAAATTTAAAAATGATTCTTCACTAAATTTATTGTAAAATGAATCCAAATTAACCTTAAATTATCAAGCATTTACCTTAAAAATAAATATTAAAAGTGCGATGTTCTCAATGTGACTTTAGTTCATTGTTGCCAAGAAATTGTTTTAAAAGGCATTTTCGAATAACAATTTCTGATGTCATGATTCAATTATAATTATTGTATTTTACAATGACTATTAGTAGATTTTTTTTAACTCTTTTTCTTACAAGTTATTATATTTTGTTAAATATATTGTCATATAAAATTATTGGTTCCACTAATATTTTTATAAAATCTTATTTATATATAAAAATTAATGATTGTGGTATCTTTTTCACAAGTTAAATTATTATACCTTAAATTTAATAATTCAGTCGAAATTTTTATAATCAAATTGTCACATTGCTGTTAATTATCAATTTAGAATCATGTCTCGCGGTTAAGTTGGAAAAAAATCAATCAATAATCGAATAAGTTCAAATTAATTCAATGTTAGGAATATTTATTCAAGTAAAGAATGAGTTCAGTAGTTCCGAGTACCTCCTGCCTAATAAAAACTCACAAATAAATGAAAGCAAAGCCAAAAAAAAATTGTTTAAATTATTTGAATGAAATCGAATAAAACTATGGTCAAATTACAAATATTTATTTACTTCTACATAAACTGATAATGTAAAATTCATTACATCATTGGCGGCATTTTTTAGCTTTCAACAAAAAAAAATTTTCCTTTCGTTAAAAATATTGCTAAGGAAACGATAATTTCGAAGTAAAATATTTATTGTCTGCGGAAATATTTCATTGCTCATATTCTTCAAATTGACAAAAATACTTAAAAAAATTTATACAATAATAAAAACAGCATAAACAAAAATAGCGTTAAAATTACAATAAAAGAATTAAGGATAAATAAATAAATGAAAAGATCGATATTGTAGAAAAAAAACATGAATAAGAAGCAAAACATTTTAGAGAAACAAATTGAAATAAGAAAAATTGAATAATGCAAAACAACCGAATTATTGTGTCCCCGAGATACTCGTATACCGAGTTAGTTATTTAATACCAACTAAAGCTCATAACAACAATAAAGCTAATGTGCACGACGATTCACACCTGTTGACTAACAATAGGCACCTGTACGATTCTCTCATAAGCTAATTGGGAATTTTTTTTGAGCGAATAGCTCGCGATATATAAATTAGACGCCCCGAGCATATTTTGAGCTATTTTGTCGTTACATCTCGGTGAACAAAGATCTTAAACCATCTAATCGCGGAAAACTTAACTTGTTTGTGTTAATCGAGTAGCCGTCCATATCTGGTCAGCAGTACGTTTTATGGGAGATTCTTACCTCTAGTTTTAGTGTTTGTTATTAATAAAAGACGATCTTCCATTTAATATCTAATATTAATCAAACAAAGAAAGAAAATAATAACTTATAGAAACAATTAAGGTGAAACGGAAAACAAGTGTGATCTTGAGCTTTTGGCGAGCTCAAAACGAGGTGAATTAATTTATTTATTTTTAACGTATCACATTTATTGAGCTTTTGTATAGTGTAAAAAAATGTATTGTTTAATTCAAACTAAAAAAATGGAAAAAATAGAAAATTTTTATCATCAAGGATTATCTTATATTCTAATATCTATTGTTGTATTTTTTTTCTTCTTATGATTAAATATTGTGAATATTATTTTTGATAATGAAATAAATGACCAAAAAGGTGCAGTACATTATCGTATATTAATGGTGTATTGACAGTATCTGATGGATGAAATAATTTCAAAGTAAATTTAACTACTTTTATAAATACTTAGAGTAAATACTTAGTAAAGAATATTAGTATTTCATTTAATAAAGAATTAGTTATTCGTTATCAATTAGATATTCGATAATTTATCTTTTGAAATATTTATTTTTACTGTCCTAATTACAAAATGATCGAAAAGTGTTAATTTCCCAAACTTTTGGGTGTGTATTTCTCATGATTCTCTATCTTACTCTTCAATTATCTAATGGGTATGAAAATATTCGCTAAAGAGTACTACTACTAGACCTTTGGAATTTAAAGTTTCTCTTTTCAATTTATCTTTACAACAATAACAAACAAAAATATTGTGGAATGATAATAATAATAATAATAATAATAGTAATAATATTTTCTTAATCCCCCCCAATACCGAAAAATGTGGGAGTGTATAATCAAATGTACTCGAATATGAATGAAATTATTCATTTCTGGCATTTATTAAATTGCGTGTCTCTTATGTGAGACTCTAATAACAACATTCGTACACGCATCCATCACACATCAAATCAATCGTTTAAAAATTGAAAATTGTAAGAAAGTTTATTGTATGAAAATTATGTTCATCTTTTCAAACTTGACTATTTTACAAAAAAAAAAATTATAATTCCAAAATTTTGTTGTTATTTTATAAATTTTACAATAAAAATTTACTAAAATATTGTCAAATCGAAATAAATTTTTTATCCTCATTTTCAGTAATTTTCCTTGACATTCTTTAAAAATAAAAATTGGAATATTATATATTTACTAAAATGAAGAAAAAAAACCCCTAAAAATAGCGTTTTATCGTAACAATAAAATATTTTTTCCTAATTAAATTATTATAAATGTGTAATATGCAAAAAATTTCAAGAGCTTTCTAACTAAATAAAAAATTACTTATTCAATTAGTATGAATCTAAAATTTTCATACCAACAGTTGTTATTATTAGTAAATAAAAAAAAAACAAATTTTGTTAAGTTGAAAAACCCATATACACGTATGGGGGCCGGATGTTATTATCGAAATATCAAAATTTCAGAATAAACATTTGTAAAAGAAGAAGAAGAAAATAACACCGAAAGTTATTAAAAGTAAACTTTTATGCAATTAATTTTAAGCTAATTAACATGCGGGTAAATTTTGTAATTATACATATAAAAATACTCATAATAATGTTAACTTTTTATCTAGATCATATGGGAAATAGTCAAAATAAAAAATATTAGGAAATATGTTTTGAATAATTTTTTTTGAGTATTTTTTTTGATATAATTAATTCAAATCAATAAAAATCATTTATTTTTATGATGTTTAATTATATTATTGTAATTATTCTTGAATATTAAAGGCAATCAAAGATTATCCAATTTGTGCTTCTGAAAGGAAAGTCGAATAAAATATTTTTAAAATTCAATTTTTCGATAATATTTCTATATCAATATGTAGCTTAAACTTTAGTAAAAAATTAGTATATTATAGTATAAATTATAAAAATATTCAAATGGCTGTCACGAGCCTTCTTGCAGAACTCAATTTTTTAATGTCATTTTTGTAATTTTTACTTAACGAAAATTGGTTTTTAAATGCTCTAAAATTTGAAGATTATCTGCGTAAACATAATTTTTTGTAGTTCTACAAGAAAAAGTCCAACGGCTTCAAATCGCACGATCTTGGAAGCAAATTGAGTTCGCCAAATCTGGGGAACCTTTCGCCCAATAGAGCGAATATTTACTGGGTTGTGTGGCTTATGGCATCCTGTTTTTAAAAAAAAAATATTTATTCTACAGAAGGATTCTCATTCTCATTTTCAAAAATATACGGACCAAATTGCACACTAGGCAGTCAGTTTTCGCGGATACAATGGCTCATTTAGAGTTGTTAGTGGGTTTTCAAAACCCTAAATACGGTAAGTTTTCTTACTGAGTTGTCGTATTTAGGGCTTTGAAAGTTTCCTATTTCTAGAAAGTTTTTCCAATTTTAGCACATTTTTTTTTATGATTAAACAATCAACAATTCAAAATGGCATATTTTAAACTAAAGAAATATTATCTTAAATAGCATATATGTGTATGGTTGTGTCAAATGGCAGAACTATATTTTTCAAACAATTAAATCGATAATTATTTATTTACCAAAAAATTTTACTTAAAAAATTGGCTTCAATCTAAAGTGAGTATTTTTTAAAATTTATTTAACATATACATAGTATATTTTTTTTAAGCAATTAAAAGTAATAATAAAAAAATTATTTAATCAAATTCAATATTATATGCACCTTTAATTTGATGTAGCTAAAAGACATTTCCGGGAAAACAATATTTAAAATAAATCAATAGCGTGTGTAAATTGTAATTAATTCCAATAAAAAAAAATACTTCATCAAAATTGAAATCAAAATTTAGCGGAAAATTAATTTTGATTGAATAAAATAAAAAGAAAAGCAAATAAAAAATAAACCCAATAAACTATAATCATTATTATTGTAAAAATATTCGGACAGCACCCAAGCGATTATTTCGTTCAAATCCGATTTTATGGTTATTATGTCGGATTGCAGTCTATATATTTTTTTAAATAATTTATAATGAAAAGAAATATTATAGTTTTTTTTTATTATTAAAGCATTGAAAGCTTCTAATAAAGTATGAGCAATATGAACGATTTTTTTCTTCTTTCAATTAATATCAATATAAAACTATGCGAGTATATTTAGATTTTATGGTATCTAAAATTTAATTTTTTTGTTTTTTTTTTGTTTAATTATAAGAAAAAGAAAAATACAAAATTAAAACGTTAGATACCATAAAATCTAAAATAATATGGAGAAAAATATATTATTCCTTTCAAGGTTTCTTAAGAATACTAAATCATTGTTTTTGTCATTGTTAAGCCCAGATTGACCAATGTCCCCGAAAAGCTTAAATAATTATGGATCAGTGTTGAAGCTACTATAATTTACCATGAGAAAATCTTCCAATGGTAAAGAAAAAATATTGTAAACATTTTGTTGTTTTTCTTTTCTTTTGTTTTTAATTATCTACAGATTCATAAGAAGAAATAAATAATTTTTTTTTATAAAGTAAAATTTTTAATGAATTTTTTACAAGATAAGGACAAACAATTACAATGATCTGTTTATCTGAATACAAGCACATTAATTAATCAAGAGTTTCTGATAGTACAATGTACAATAATTATAATTCATGGTTTATTGTGAATTTCCTTTTACGAAAATTCACATTTTACTTTCGCAGGCATATTAAGTTTGATACAAATATTCGAATTTATTATAAATATATATATGTGTATGCATATAAATATGTATGCATCTAAAAAGAATATATATAAATTAATATTATTTAATTAATAAAGAAACTGGCTCAAGATCATAGAAATGTTGTTTATTAGAAGGAAAAAAAATATTTTTGAGAATATAATTTGCAATGGAAATTATAATTTGATGATCCATTGTGAATTGTTGTTTTTCTTTCCAATTAATTACATCGTCATTCAAATATTCCAAAAACTATAATTATAGAATATCGATTATTTCGAATTAATTTTATTGTACAAATTAATTAATCTAAAACAAAATTAATTTTTCGATTATTTTTTTTCTAAAAAATTTGAACAAAATATATAGAGAAAATATTCATTTTGCGTTTTGCAAAAGTACAGCTCTGTCATTTGACAGCTATTAAACAGGTCCACTATCTAAGGTAATATTTATATAGCTAATGGTTTGCCATTTTACATGATATGAATTGTTTATTTATTAAATAATGTGCTAAAGTTATAAAATGATAGTTCTTGGGATGCTGAATTTTTCGCTCGGTGAATACTTCAGCAAGCAAAATTATCATATATGAGGCTTTGAAAACCCACAAGTGATGGTGTAGAAGCTAATATATCCACGAAAAGTGACTGTCTAAAGGTGTCATTGGTCCACATTTCTTTAAAAATTGAAGAAGGAGCGATGTCTTTCAGTCAAATCTGAGTACTATGGCCGTATGATAATCGATTGATTTTGGCCTGAACTTGAAGTTTTTCACCTGAACAATATGCGGTTTTAATAAAACGGTGCCTAAAGACACACAACATGACAAAGTCTCACTTTATTGTGTGAAAAATTCATAATTTCGAGAGTTAGAGATAATAGTAGGGCAAGGCCGATGCCGCCTCTCTTTTCTTTAAAAAAAAAAAGCCGGAATACGTCAAATTTGCTGCATGCATCAGAGTTTTACGTCAAATTTTCTGCATTCTTACAGCACCAGTAAAGCAGCAGTACAAAAGGCTTATAGGTGTATTCAATGGTGCTGTTAAAGGCTTACACCAATGCAGCAAATTTGAGAAGAATAATTTTGTAAAATCGCGACTTAGCTCTACTACTAGTGATGTAACTTTACCTCCAAGATCATGCCATTTGACGCTGTTGGACTTTTTATTGTGTGGCTATGAAAAAAATTGTGTCTACGCGTTTAATCTTCAACTTTTAGAGCATTCAAAAACCAATATATCCGGTTGATTTTTAAATGATATAAATGGGCGAGATCGTCATTAAAATTATTGTACATTAAAGAGCTCGAGTTGTGCAAAACTTTGTGGCAACCATTTTAATAGTGTTATATTTCAAGCATTATGGCAAGGGGTAGGACTTAGACTCTAGACAGTAATAGTATATTCAATGGTATTATATATATTTATGTATATATTTGTTTTTATATAATATGTCTGAGACAAAAGTCAGAGGTCATTCTATATTTCCATGCATGATCATGAGACCATTTGGCGGTTGAAAATGTAGTTTCTCGATTTAAATACAATGCTAAAAAATTATGTATTTTCCGCTTCGAAAATTAAAGTTATAATATATATAAAATGGCAACTTTTAACCTAAATAAATAAAATTTTTAAATGATATATACATTTGGTAACTTTAAAATGTATGATTATATTTTCGGAACCATAAAATGGATAATTTAATATTGAGAAGAAGTACAGTTTAAACTAATTTTAATAATATTTCATACCATATAATTTTAAAATAAAAAAAAATTGTCCGATTCATTACCAAATAGTTTATTCGAATTAAAAAATAAAAATACGAAACCATACTTTTTTTTACAATAATTATTAATAAATTATTTATATTTTTGATAATGGATCCAAACAGATGTCACATTACTGCCAATTTTATTGTAAAAAATTGTTTATCGAAAAGAAATATTAATGGGAATTTCCCTCAACTTTACTTAAACTAAACTTAATAAAAAAATGCGTAAGAAATATAGATGGTTCCAAACAATTGTCGAATTATTTATATATTTACAATCGGTTTTATAAAGTAAACATATTTAATATAAAACAAGTTTCATTATTTTCAATGAAGAAAGATTCATTGAATTTCATGAATATTGATGGAAATAAAAATAAAAATAATACAGAAAATTGTCTATCACAAAAAATTCCTAGCCTATTGTATATGTGTACCAAAAAGAGAAAAAAATAATATAAATCACCTGTAATTGTATATGAATGTGGCTATTTTATTTATATATACGTGGGCTACTATATATATTTCTGGCCTAATAATGAAAATGCGAATATTTATCAACGAAAAAGGTTTTATCCATCAAGATTTATACACTTTTGCATGCGCTCAAACCAATTTTCGAAGCACTTTTTCCACTCCGATTGAGACACCTCCAAAACATGGTTTTTGAATGCTTCAACAGCATCTTCTGGCGACGAAAATCGTTGACCACGCATTTTTTTCTTGATGTGTGGGAATAAAAAGAAGTCATTGGGTGCCAAGTCAGGGCTGTACGGAGGATGACCCATCAATTCGACGTTTTGTCCGGTCAAAAAGGCGCTGGTTTGAGCCGATGTGTGAGAGCTCGCATTGTCATGGTGCACAATGATTCGACTTCTCTTGTTCGTTTTTCGAATTTCTCCGAAGACTTCAGGCAAACAAATGGTGGTGTACCACTCAGAATTGACCGTCCTACGTTGCACAAGCGGAACAGTCGCCACATGACCAGTTTTGCCAAAGAAACAAGCGACCATTTGCTTCGAAGTGCTTCTTCCACGAACAACTTTCGTTGGATTTGACTCGTCTTGGAAGACCCACACGGTCGATTGCTGTTTTGTTTCGGGCTCATACGCATAGATCCATGATTCGTCACCTGTGACGATCTTATAAACGTCTTTTGAAGCACCGCGATCGAGCCTTTTTTTGAGCGATTGTCAAATTGTGCGGGATCCAACGAGAACAAACCTTTTTTACGGCCAGGTGTTCATGCAATATCGAATGTATGCTGGTGGGAGAAATGCCTAGGCATGCCTCTATCTCACGGTATGTCACATGACGGTCTTGCATTATCAGTTCACGTACGGCATCGATGTTTTCTGGAACAACGGCTGTTTTTGGACGACCTTCACGGAATTCGTCTTTGAGCGAGCGTCGGCCACGATTGAATTCGTTGTACCAGTTTTTCACAGTGCTATAGGATGGTGCTTCATAGCCATACAAAGATTTAAGTTCATCGATGCACTCTTGTCGTGATAATCCACGTCGAAAGTTGTGAAAAATGATCGCACGAAAATGTTCACGAGTTAATTCCATTTTTTTGCCAAATTGATTTTTTCAAGTCACTGTAAACAACACAAATGATAGTCGTACGTCAAAACGTTCTGAGTACGTTTATGCTAAAAAATGTCAAACTTTCCAATGGAAATGTCAGATCGCACCTGGCAACACTTAGTGTTGCCTAGGCCAGAAATATATATAGTAGCCTACGTATGTATGTATATTAATATATAAATAAATTAACTACGCAAAGAATTTTTAACACGCAATTTCTATAATCTTCATTTAAATAAGTAGTAAGAATTTGTCCGACTAACATAGTCGTTATAAATTTTTTAAATTACCTATAATAGCCATCAACATCAGAGACGGACAGTACGTCATTATTTCAAGTAAACATTTATCTTTTTTTATTGAATGTTTTCTTTTAGTCTTCACATTTTATTTTTCTTGTTGCTATCTACACGTAGTTCCGGAGTGTCTTTCTTAATAAAAACAAGAAAAAAAGACACAAAACGAAACAAAACAAAAACAAGTCTCCTTTTACTTGTCACTTTCGGTTCGTCATTATTACAAATTTAAAAAAAACTCATATAATATGATCTTTTTGTTTTTGTTTTCTTGTTGTTGTGTTGTTGTTGTTTCGTTATCGTCGTTCCGCGATGTCATCTTAACGAAAATAGAATTGAATAAAAAAAGCTATATAAAAAAACAACAGCAACTTATAATGGCTAGAATTCAATTCCGACTGTAACTAATAACTGAATTGCAACAACTGTCAAAAATTAACGAATTTCACCCAAATAAACCAATTTAGTACAAATGCAATAAAATTTATTAATTATACCTTATTTATATGTCAATTTCTACAAAAAAACACTGAAATGTATAGCCGTATTTGGACCACAACTGAAAAATTAAAACAAAATCTATTTCGGCGATAAAATAGTTAGTGTTCTGTGCATTTCTATAAGACTGTTAAAACAAAATCTATTTCGGCGATAAAATAGTTAGTGTTCTGTGCATTTCTATAAAATTTTTACATCTCCGACTGGATGCAGTTTTCATTGGCTGTCGCAATTGTGTTCCTATACCATATAACTTGGTGGTAGTTCGTTAAATACTAAATGCATGTTGCGGAAAAATTAAAAAATAAAAACTAACCACCTATTCGTTCAGTTTTTATTATGGATACAGCCGCAAATAATGTTGATTGAATAAGTAAATAAAAATATAAATCGGTATTTACCAATTATCGAGAGTTTACTAAAAATTCAAAACGATAATAATAAGTAGCAAATTTATCAACAAAATATAAAAAGATATAAATTGTTTGAAATTTGTGTATTGACGAAATTTATTTGCACAATTCAATGCAGTAAAAAATAGGAACACCTATAGATATGCAACCAACACTAAAGAGCTGTATTTTTATAAGTTTTTTTGGGAACAGAAGAGTTCACATTTAACAGAAACTTTTAAATTCCAACAGAAGAGTTTACAATAAATTAGTCCTCTCTTATGTAATTTTATGATTCATACGAGTAGTAGGTATAAAAATTGAGAAAATTCCATTGGCATCAAATTATATTGTACAATTAAATAAAAGATTTATCTCCTATGGGCTTGTGAATATCATTAATTCCAAATAGAAGAGGCGATGAGAAATTATGTATAAAAATTAAAACAAATTTTTTTTTTTTTTTTTTGGAAAATTGTCAATTCTAAAAATTTGTAAAATCACTTTATAACAAAAAGTTTTTTTTTGTATTTTTTTTTGATTTAGTTTCTATAGTCAAAAAGTAGTATTAAATTGTTGCCAAACTTTATATGTAAATGTGAATCTACAATATTTATGAGTATTTCTTTGTATAATTAAATAATATTTCAGTAAATTAAATGTGATGATTATAAGTTGTATGCATACACAGACTATGATAAAATTTAATGAAAACATTCTACGAGCATAAGAGTTGTTTTTCATTATATTATATAATATCTGAGAAATTGTTTTTTTTTTCTTACTATTTAATCATTTATATTATAGGCTATTCTATTATACAAATATAAATAGATAAATATTAGTTAGTCGAAAAAGTTCGTGGTATTTTACAACAGATTGAGTTAAAAGTAAATCCTCATAAACCACCTCAGTCGCATTGTAACAACACTAGACACTTAAAGAAATGTGACACTTAAAAGCTTTCTATTGCGGAAAAATTTGATTAAAATCAGTGTCAAGTTGCAAACTGGATCTGAATAAAGAGAATATGCGCTTTGATAAAGACGTCAACGCATCGCAGGTTATAGAACAAAAATTTGGTGTTTAAGGTGAAGGTGCTGTATCAAATTTAGCAGTACGCAAATAGTTCAAAAATCAGCCCCGTTCTGGTCGGCCAATTATCGAAAAAAGTGATGAATTCCTTGAAAAAATTGATCAAGACCGGCATATCAGAAGTTATGGCATAACTTATGAATTAAATCATTTGAAAAAGGATAGGTTCAAAAAGAAGCTCGATATTTAGGTGCCTCATGATTTGAGTGTGAAGAACAAGATGGAGCCGCCTACTGAAGCACAATGAAATCGAGCGATTTCTGAAGTAAATGATAGCTGACGATGAGAAATGGCTAAAATACGACAATATCGTTTGAACGAGATCATGGAAAAGGGAGATGAACGGTCACAAACAATTTCAAAGCCAGAATTAAGAGCCAATAATTTAATGGTGTGTGTATGGTTGAACTGGAAGATAATCGGTCAAACTGTCAACTCGGTACTGTATTGTGAGCAACTCGAGAGATTATGCCAAGCAATTGAAAGGAAAGGGTCAGAATTTATCAATAGGATAGAATGTCGTCTTCCCTACCATGATAACGTTCGACTACGCACATTTTTGAAGACTCGCCAAAAATTAAAAGAGTTTGCCTAAGAAGTTTTAATGCATCCACCCAGGCATAGCACCCTCAGACTACCACTTATTTCGATCTCTGCACAACTCTCTTCATGAACCAAGCTGGCCTTTGAAAACCACTTGATTTAGTTTTTCAAGCAGAAACCACAGAACTTCTATCTGATGGAAACTTGGATCTGCCTTTAAAAAAAACATTATCGATAATAATGGAGAATATTTAATTTGAATAAATAGATTTTAACACTCTGAATTAAACGTCTCTATTTTACTTAAAAAATGCCATGAACATTTTCTAAGTGTCTTGTAAATAGCTTTAATGAGTATACCTGCGATAAGTTAAAATACCAAAAATAATGATATAATTTTGGGTATCAAAATAATAAAAGAAAAATTTTATGCTATAAATAATATTACTAATCATTCGCATCTTCAAGATATTTATGCATTTTATATTGTTAGATATATATTTATTAAAATTTTTTAATTACAATCAAATATACTTAATCAATTAGACTGTTTTCTTGAACAAAATTTAATTTATTTTAATACATCAACAAAAGAAAAAGTCACACGGAGTAAGATAAGGTGAATAGAGGATCATTTTCAATTCTGTCGTTATCTTTCTGTACAATCGTGATTTTTTTCCGAACTATTTGAGCACACACCTTTCTCAGGCCCAAATGTTGAGTCGAAATCCGATGAAGGGTAAAAAATTTCAAATTTAACTCAATACTTATCAGCTTCAACGTTAATGGATGGTCTAACCTCGTAAGAAGCCTCACTCATTCCACGTTTTCATCAGTTTCCGATGTTGAAGGCCTCCCTGAGCAAGGTTCGCCTTCTACTGCTTTTCGGTCCTCTTGTTATGGAATGTTCTCCATCGGCTTTTCGTACGTCAAACATTCGAATTCACCAAATTGACAAAAAATTTGATGGCACTTTGTTGGTTCAAATTTTCGTAACGCACTACAAAAACACAACTTAGGCTCATCACATTTTAGAGGGTCTCGTAAGTATCACGCGAGTTTGAAACTTCTCCTAAACATGCCTAGGTGTGACTAATGTCCAAGCAAATAATTTAAATAAACAAATTATAAAATTCGCTAGAAATATGGAATATTTATATCGATGATTTTTTGTGTACTATAATACTAATGGTACAAATTATTATAATTATCTAATACCACTATTTTATTTTTATTCATTGTATTTATTATGATTATTTAAATTGATTAAAATGAATATTATTTTATTTTCTGTCACGCCTCGTATTTTTAGTTAAGAAGTTTCAAAAATTTAACTGACGAATTAACTATTGTAGAATTATGTTGAAGCAATCATTGGTGAATAAAAAGAGTCTATTAATCGTAATTGAATAGAAAAAAAAATCGAATTGAATGAAAAAAACCGATGTATTTTTTTGTTGTTGTTATAAGTAAGCAAGTTAGTAGCACTCGTTTGATTTTATGATAGACAACAGACATAATCAGATAATCATACCAGATTAATTCTCTTTTTTTGTTGTTGTTATTATTGCAAATAAGGAAGATTAACTACTTCGTTATAAAGCCAAAAAAAAAATTAAAAACATAAGAAATGTATAAAAATATTTACGATAGTGTCGCTGAACTAACATCTTGTAAATAGCTTCAATGTGCGCATACCTGCGATATTACTAATTTTACAATAAGTTTATCGATGCAATAAATAAACCGAACAAGTTTGTAAAAGCAATAATGATTTTTTTTTAAAGAAATTCTTAAATTCTGGGAATGTTAAACGTTAAACAAATGCAATGACTCTTCATTTTTATTTTGATCAAAAAAAAAAAAATATTTCCATTGCTATTGTTCGAAGTACGATTATGTTTTTGCGTCTTATACTTGCACGCTTCGACTTCGGAATATCCCAATACCAGTTTATGTTTGGAAGGCTTTAACATATTCCAAAGATAACTTAATATAAAAGCAAAAATGTGGTAGACTGATCAACAACTAGATAAATGGACAACCAAAATTTTTTTTATCTATAGTAATTTCGAAATGAATCTATATAAACAATATATACTCATGCATGCGTACCTGTACACTTACTCGTATGTACACATATGTAAAAATAATCTCATAATTATTTTTTGTTAGAATTCTTTAATGTAAAAATACATAAATACCATACGTTTATGTTTTGAAAATGTTGTCATTAAAAATTTTGTATGTTTTTTCTTTCTCTTTAAGGTTGTTGAATTTTTTGATAAATATGGAATTCTCAATGTTTAAAAAAATACTTTTGTTGCAAGTTTGCTGCATTGCAGTAACATTTGCACAGACAAGAAATGCATTCTTGCCACCATCGGGGAACGATATCTCAATATCGCCTAGTGAGAGACAATTTCGTGTCGTTTACGAATGGAAAACTATCGATTATGCATATTTTCTTCAGGATCATCGTACAAGAGCTATGCAGCAGGGTGATTATATACCTCGGAATGTTTTAATATCGGACGTTAAGGCTTATGCGAATCGTTTATATTTGTCGATGCCGAGAATGTTGCCTGGTGTTCCAGCCACCTTAGGTTGGGTTGTAGTACCGGAAACTGGAGGACGGACTGATCCGTTGGTCGAACCGTTCCCATCATGGGAGATGAACAAGCGAGGCAATTGCTCAGCACTACAATTTGTCCAAGGAATGGCTGTAGATTCTGAAGGAATTATGTGGATAACAGATTCAGGACGTGTTGATACACTTAGGCCAGGTAATAAATACTATACCATTAAAACTATAATGGAAATTATCATATTGTTTGTAATACACATTTTTAATCATTTCAGAACGACCACCATTTACATGCGCACCGAAACTGCTTCTGCTCGACTTGAAACGTAATGGTACGATTATCCATCGTTACGAATTTCCCGAAGATGTTGTACGAAAAGGAACAAATTATTTGAATAAAATAGTTGTCGACGATGCATTTGGTGGATATGCGTACATAACTGATAACAGTGGCTCTGATCCAGGTATTGTGGTATTTTCACGGAAGCTAAATAGATCTTGGAAAGTTCGTGAGGATAATTCAATGAGAGCTGCACCGAACGCGGTTCAATTTGCTGTTAACGGAACCAATCTACAATTCTCGATTCACATAGACGGAATTGCCCTCGGTCCATACTTTAATCCTAATACTGGTGATACGCTATCAATTTCGTCGCCCCGACTTAGCAATGATTTCTATGAGAGAAATGTTTATTATAGCCCCCTTTCTAGTTATCGTCTATATTCGATACCAGCATCGATTCTTCGTGATCCAGAATTCACCCGAAGATCTACACCGCAACAAATTCTGGAATCAGTTACCGATTATGGAGTAAAAATATCACAAACTGACGGTATGATTATGGATAATCGTGGTGTACTTTATTATGGACTACTAAAGGAGCACGCAATCGCACAATGGGACAGCTTTCAGCCCTTCACATTAAACAATCAACATATAGTTGCAAAAGATGATGATTATATCCAATGGGTAGATGGAATGTCATTTGATGAAATCGGAAATATTTACGCAGTTGTAAATAGACTACATAACTTTGTGGCTGGACGTCTGAATCCGAATGAGGCGAATTTTAGAATATTAAAAGCAAAAACGGGCAGTCAAAGTTACGTTTATACAAATGGATTTGGAGCTGGAAATACTGGAATCGATGCTAATACATTTCCACATGAAGGTGTTTTCTTTGATAATGGAATTTCATCAACAACGCCCATTTTTAATTCGCTCGAAGGTCGTAGTCCATTTTATAGAGGATCGGCATCAAAACCGATTTATTCCATATTCACCAGTTTAGGATTAATCGTTATCGCTGTATTACTACTAAAATAAGTTAATGTTTGTTCAACCAACAACCAACAAATAACGAAGACCAGAACAACAATAAAAAAATATCTACTATTCGTGTTACCACTTTAAACTATGTTCATATATATATATATATATATGTATGTATTGTGATCTTTTGAGTTTTTTTTTTTTAAATTATTATTATTTTATTTTATTTGTATTTGTTTCGAAATAATCGACTTGTTACCGTGTAATTAGTCATCTTCTGAGCTGTTAATATGCATGAATAACGTACCGAACAATATACGTCATTGTTAATAAGAGTTGTTTATTTTTTAAAAATGAAAATAAAAAACCACATAAATTTACTAAATAAACCAATCAACAAAATGTTAAACCATAAAACGTAATCTTCATTTAAATGTAGATAAATGAAAAGGGTCCGTCTTCAGACTATTTTTTGTTCACATTGTAAATGATTTAACCAAAAATTTTTACACAATTTAGTTTTTCATAATGTTATACTAATTTTTAACATAAACATCTTAATTAAGTATTATTTTTTAAACGTTTTTATTTCAATAAATAAATAACGAAAATATAATATTTGAGTTTTTATTTAACAATTACAATAATACGCATACATGCATCTGTTCGTACATATGGTATAGTAATTCTCATCAAAGGTTTGATTATATGTGCATATGTATTGTATGGATACAGGGTTGTCCATTTCGTGGTTTGATGAGTATGCCTCTGTCATGTGACAGTTTACCCATTTAAGATGACTTTTTTTTTTAAACTTAAAAATTCCCATTTTACATAATAAATCGTTTTATCACAAAAATTTCACCCTGTTTTAGAATTTTATTTTAATTTTCCGTTAAATTTAAAATAAAAATCTAAAATATAGTTATTTTGCTGTAGCCACATTTCCTGCTTTCAGAGGAGATTATGGTTGCCATTAGTCCCCCGTGGTGGATATGTCAGTATACTAATAGTCGCCGTAGAAACACAATTCCGACTGAAACTGGAAACTGTATAAAGTCGGACTGTCAAAATTTTAAAACCTTCACAGTCTTTTGGGAATGCATAGAACACCAACTATTTTATCGCCAAAATAGAATTTTGTTTTAATTTTTCAGTTTTAGTTCAAATACTGCCGTACATTTCAGTGTTTTGTTATATGGCAGGATTGTTGTTTAAACAGTTTAAATTGAAATATAAATAAGGTAAATGAATGCAATATTTGTAGTTATATTAATAAATTGAATAAAACAACATTTATAAATAACAAATTTAATTGGTTAAATCGGGGGAAATTCGTTAATTTTTGACAGTTGTTGTAGTTTAGTTTACAATTTCAGTCGGAATTATGTTCCCTACCATGGTCTCAAAATGTCATTGGCCGATGTTTCTTTCTGTTGAAGATGAACCCACCTTCAAAAAGCCTTTTAGTAATAATTTTTTTAATAATAAAAAAAAATGAAAATTTTATCAGAAAGTACACATTTTAAGTATTTCATTTAATTTTATTTTACAAAATGTACAATTGGATAATTTTTTATTAATAATGAAGCCAAATCATACCACGTAAAAGTATGAATTAATAAATTAATTATAAAAAATTTTATCTAAACTATTTTGAAAAATGAGATAATCGTAAGTCTTTGGTAATTATATAGTTTTGATATAAATTTAAGCTAAATCGGTATCTTTAGTGGGTCATACATACTCGTATATGATAATTGATTCTTGATGCATAACGTTACGAAGTCGTGACTGTTAAAAAAATTGAAATATTCCAGTAAATATTTCAATTGAAATTCTTACCGCGTAAATGAAAAATTCAATGGCAATGACAAGGTCAAATTATCGCCATTGAATTTTAAGATGTCGGCTTGGCCAGTTAACAGTAGTGATTCATTATATATTGCTTATTGTCTTTTAGTCTAGAATAATTGCATAATTTCAATGCAAAAAAAGTGCTTGACACTAAATTCAACATCGTTTAAAATTATTTCTCTTATTTTAATGACTGTTATTTCATGGTCATTACATTTATATAAAATCGAAGATTACTTGCTTAGTAGAATTTACATTTTGATATATATTTTTGCCCAATTTACATAGAATATTAATATTATTGAAAAATTTTACAAATTTATAATCTAAAGAAAAGCTTTATAATTCTGAGTTATTTTTGTCATGTTCATATTCACAAATTTATTTTCTAAAAATTATTTTTATGAGCTACATAAAAGATATGTTGAATGATAATACACCTTTCGTTAAATGAAGTTTGCTTAGAGCCGTTCGCTTGCTTTAATATACTTGTACATGGCTACCACGCCCATATTAGTGTAAAAATGAAGAAGAATCAATATCACCAATAGAAAAAAAAATTAAAAATTATTATTATCAACATTTTTTTTGACATATTGGAATTTTGAACTAAATATATAAACTAACATTAGAAAGAAAAAAATACAAATCAATATACAATACGTACGTAGAGATTTGCTAAAAAAAAGAAACACTTTAAAAAAAATATTGTACTTGGCCTCATAAATGTACGAGAAAATATTTAAAAACGAATAGATCAAAATGATCAAAATGCAAATTAGCGACATTTTGTTAATGCCAAAAGAATATGCTCAAGTCATAATATGATATTTGCATATACGTTTAAGTGTTATGATAAAATAAATTTTTATTATTTTTTTTGCACCAAACTCTCCCATGACAACCAAAAAAAAACTTTAAATCATTTTTTAATGTGAGCATACTACATGGGTGCGCACTAATGTGTTTAGTAAATATCTACAAAATCTCATATACTCATACGTAATAATAATTTTTTTTTTTAAATTTTGGTATTTGAAAACTTAACTTATATAAAATATGTTTCATTTTCTTATAAATTACGGAATCACAATTGCGTTTTACCTGCACATATATTAATAACAAACTCCATATGAATTGATTGCAGAGAATGTGAATAATGGAACCATACACATATAATACATATGGTATGCAATAGAAAATAACGATATAAATTTTTATTTGTTTAATTTCGATTAGCAATATAAACTGAAGTATTTATAAAGGAACAAAAAAAAATATACAATTTTATTTGTTTAATTTCGATTAGCAATATAAACTATAGTATTTATAAAGAAATAAAAAATATTTAGTTCTTATTTTATAAAAATGCTCACGAAAAGGATTCGAAAAATATCACAGAAATAATATCTTTAATAACATAACATAATTATCATGAAATAAATTATTATTTATTTTAAAGTTTGCCATTTTACAAAAATTATAAAACAGAGCATTAAAATATTTAAAAAAAATTCTACAATTCAAACGAAATATTCTAGTGATGAGACTTTTTCTCGTTTGGTGGATACGTCAATTAGTAATATTCTCGTATGTGAGGCTCTAGAAAAGCCATTTTATCTGCGAAAAGTGATTTTCTGATGTACAATTTTGCCTGATGGTGTCATTGGCCTAGTCATAAACAAGGATATGAAGAAAAATACTTGAACAAGAAAAACTTACGATGCCACGGTCAAAACAGGAATTTTGAGCCCAAAAATATTTTTGGTTGCAATTTGTATTGACGGTCAAATGGAAAATCCTCACTCCTAAAAGGGAGTTTTTACGCTAACGGGTATGGAAAAATGTGTAGAGGAGAAATTATACCGGTATTATATGGAATCGTGTGAAAACTGACGTATAGATAGATTCCGATATCCGAACGCATTATTTTCATCACATGTCTTAAACTGTAATGACAAACAAAATTATGTAATTATAAAATTTATATAAATAGATTCACATTGATGTCTCATAATTGTGGCTGAGACAAACATGTATTTGGTGTCCTACTTTTTCTGAACTGGCACTTTAGTGTTATAATTTGGGCAGAATTCTATATTTTCAAATTCCATATTTCTTTGACCTATTTTATACGTATGTACATAATTAGCAATATAGTTTTCTTGTCCGATTTTTGATGTTTTAATTTCTTAGGGGAGACTATTTCAGCATTTAACTTGTTCTGAAAAAAACTGTGTTATTCATTCCATTTTTTTTCGACAGAGACTGTATATATACACAGTGCTGTGTCGAAATCGTATAATTTGACCGTTTACCGTTTTGGTCGAACTTGATTATTTAGTTTCCTATTGTTTTAGTTTTATCTTGTGTATTTGATGTTCTACTTTTTAAATATTTAATTTTATGATGTTCTACTTTTAAAAAAAATTGCTGTTTAAACAACTTAAATAAAAATTTATAAATTATCATTCAAAAATTGATAAACTTGTAAACGAAAATTTTCTATATTTCTAAGCTTTTAAATAGCTAAACGAGTTTGGATGATATTTATAGTCAGAGAAACATAATAAGAAGCAGTTTGTTTTGAACAGTTTTGTGTGCACTTTTATTTTGTTATAAAAGTATCTTCGTTCCGATTGTTTTAATAATTTCTATTCCATTGAAAATGCCAATACTTTCGCCAAAATGTGTAATGTGCGAGGCCGCAGATACAATGTTATGGAGGGTACACGATGATGGGCAAATATGCAATGAATGTTATGAACAGATTAACAATATTAAAGAAGAAAACGATAATGAAAACTCCAATGGTGACGAGAAGAAAACTCGAAAAAGCACTCGGGCGACTAGATATAAAACTAAATCGGGAGCAACAAGAAATATTACAAAAGGCAAAGGACGTAGATGCATTTTTAAAAAAAATCCTTTTAAATCACCAGCATTAGCTGCAACAACACACACCACCGAAAGCGTTTTCCATAAGGTTTGTTCTCGATCATATATAATATACCATCCGAAATTCATACAACCTGTTTATGTTATTACTATAGGATTCGTACATACAACTCGGAGATATTGTATCGCTTATAAATAAGAACGATGACATATATTATGCCCAAATTAGAGGTCTTTTGATTGATACATTTGGTGAGAAATCGGCATATCTATCGTGGCTTATACCAACTACAGCAAGTCCGCCACCTAATGAAAGATTTGATCCCAGTTCTTACCTTATAGGTAATCAAATATAATATCGATCATTTATTATTTGCATTGATTAAATTATATTTTTCAGGTCCAGACGAAGATTTTCCACGTAAACTGTCATGCATGAAATTTGTTATGCACGCGCCTAGCAGTTATTATCACGATTTAAATGTACCATTCCCACTCCCAGATTTTCTCAATTACGAAACAAATTATATGGGATTCATATGGACTAGACTAAGAGAACAAGATGCTCCAAAGTAAAATTAATCTCCAAAGATCGAAATTATACGAATTTAATTTAAATAATAATAAAAATGAGAATTCATCTTTTTATAATAGTAGTATTTATTCATTTTTTTAATTAAATGTAACAAAGCATACCGATATACATTTATGTATTGTGTATATATAGCAATATCCCGCCATAATTTCTTGTGAGCAATTAATTGATAATACTCACATCATTCATACTTGTTTACATTATCTTATTACAGAAATATAACTAAATTAAAAATTCTAATTACGATTTAGTTTTGCTAATTTAAACAGTAAAATTATTTGAATGTGGTCCTCATATCTCACTACGTTCTTTAACATCTTCCTTGTTTTCCTTATCTGTTTTTGGACTTTCTTTGGTATTAGTTTTTCGTAATGCTGCGCGTACTGCCTCAGTTAAATTCTTAGGATCAGTAAAGCATTCTTTGCTACCTATAATAAAATATCAGTTTGTAAATAAAAATTAATTTGCAACATTCAATTCTTTAAAATCATTTTTTAAAGGTTATAATAATTTTGAATTTTTTTTTTAAAGGCGAAATGAAACTGCTTATTTTAATTTTTGTTATTTATATTTCAACATTTACGTTTACAAAAAAACGGACAACATTTTTTATATTTCGTATCTACAATCTTTCAGAAAAGGTTTCATTTGCCTTAAAAACAAAACAATTATAAGAATTGCATGTTAATTGTAATTGTCTAAAAACACAGCCGAATTCAGGATTTTTTTATGCCGACTTAAACCGATCGTCATCTTCAATTTTTTTTTGTAATACCTTTTCTCTTTCACGTTCTAAATACAAATCGGTATTGTTTTCTGTGAATAAGTAGAATACGAATGCTACTAATATGAAACCGAGTCCAAAATAAAATCGACTATCTAATTTCTCTTTTTTATGCTCATGCGTTTCGGTCTTATCGTGCGAAGAATAAGTTTCATTATCATCATTTTGCCCCTGAGTATATTTACTTGATACATTTTCTTGTTCTGGATACTGAGACTTACCATCAGTTTTAAATGAAATTCCATAAATCTGTCCGGGTGTATCTTCCTCAAGTTCAGCATAAGCCTGTAAAAAAGTTACTCCAATTTATAAAAGGAAATAATCACAAAATTTATTTTACTTGAAGCAGAGCTTTTTGTTTATCGGTTAACTGTTTTGGAATATCTATTTTAATATCTACGTAATGATTTCCCTGGCCATATGAATTAACTCGTTTTAGTCCTTTACCCGTAAGACAAATTTGTGAATGTGATGATGTGCCCGGTGTTATCTATTCGAATATAAGCGCAGTTTGTGAGAAGATAATAGATTTATTTATAATATCTAATTTTACCTGTATAATCTGATCGTCATAAACACCTTGAATTCGTATTGTCCCACCTAGTATCGCCTGCGACAGAGATATTCGAGCTTCGGTATGCACATCGGCACCTTCTCTTTTGAAGTAATTGCTCTTTTCTACTCTGTATAAAATATTATATTTGAATAACCCGTTCTTAATTATATTTCATTAGTATTACTTGAAAGTTATGAAGATTTCCTTACTTCCTACAGACATTCTAACAGTTTGACCGTTTTCAACACCTGCTGGGACCGGTACAGTGATTTTTTTTCTTTGTACCTAAATAATAAATAATAAATTGAAAATAATAACTTAATTATTTTTTTAGATTTCGCATAAAATTTATTACTAACAGTTTGTCCTTTGCCTTCACATTCTGCGCATGGATACTTTATGTACATTCTTGTTCCTTGACAGTATCGACATGTTGAACGCATAACAAAAGGCCCTGTCGATATTGTTTCCATTCCGGTACCATTACAATATTGACATTTGCCAGGTTTTGTACCTGGTTCACATTTCGAACCTCTGCATTTTGGGCATGTGTCTACCATGTTGATGTCGATATCCTTGTTAACTCCGCGAGCAGCTTGAGAAAATGTTAAATTCATTAACAATTCCTGGGCACTGCCAAACCCAAACTGCGATTCAGCAAAGTCGTCGAATGCATTACTCCGAAAATTTGCTTCACCAAAAATTTTTCTGAACAGTTCCTCCGGATCAATTGTAGATTTAAACTGCCAATTTTGTGAGAATCCCTGCGGGCCACGCGTATCTGTACCAGTGCGACCCATCTGCTCCGAAGTTTGTCCAAATGTATCATATTCGCGTCGTTTTGTTTCATCACTAAGAACTTCGTACGCTTCAGAAACTTCTTGGAATTTTTTACCTGCATCTGGATCACTTTTATTTGTATCGGGATGATATTTTTTTGCCAACTCGTAGTACGCTTTCTTTATATCTTTACCGGATGCATTTCTAGCTACCCCAAGTGTTTTATAATAGTCTTTTTGCATACGCGTTGAGGAATAGAAGGTCCGAACAAGAGGATAGTTCCGTGCAACTGAAACCATTTAAAATTTTGAGGTTAAGATAGTAATATATTTACAACTTCTACAATGAATGTATGTCATAATAGAATTAAAATTAATAACGAAATTACAATAAATAAACAACAAAATAAAAAAATTGTTTTGGGTTATAAATCCTTAAAGCATCCCTATTAAAAATGATGTAACCGTGTATAACATACAAAACTAGTGGACTTACAATTCTGTCGTTTATATGTTAAAGTATGTTGTTGCGTTTGAAACAAGTCACTAATTGAAAAACAAAAATTACTAATTTGGCGAGTCTGAAGTACCGGTAATTTTCCTCCTTTAAATATCTTTAAACTTTTGGAATTAAAAAAACTCAAACTACGAGCCGCAGCCATGTTTATCGGCGAACGATTCTCGAAGGTGTTCGCTCACACAACTGTCACAACTAGAAGTGTCAAAGGCACGCTGTCTTTTTTACTAATTGGAAATACATCATATGGCACAGATTCGAATGTAATATTCAAAACGCATACAAAAACAATTTCATATTCGCAGTAATGTTCCTATTTAACATTAATCTATTCGAGTTCATAAGGATTTTGGAAATATTGCGGAAATACTACTATATTATAATTTTGAAAAAATGAAAAACCATTTCAACAATTAAATTTTATTAATTATAATATTAATTTACACCATGCGCTTTTATAAGTCCCTCCAAAAGTTTCTTTTTTTCATCGTTCGACTCCCGATAACTCTGGACAGCTAATTCTAAAGGTACTTTTTTCAGTGCTTTTGTTTTAACAAATTCTTCTATAAATTTAAGGCAAATTTCATCCATTACGAAATCTTCGCGACTCTTTCCAATTGATATTTTGATTTCTTCTTGGATATCATTTGATTTGATCGGAAGCGCCTTTGGGAATTTGTCTTTAATTGAAAAAGGTTCGTATTGGTTCAATTCGTTGAATATTTTCTCATCAATGCTACCGCCATTTAAAATATCCATTAAAGTTATCAATTCCACACCATTTCGCAGATAGTCTTTCTTTATCATATCATAAAGTAAGTCGTCTATCATTCTATGCCAAGCTAAGAAAAATGACAAAGGTCCAAAATGTCTTGTCGATCTAAGGTCTTCGAAACGTTTGTTTTCATTTATGTGTAAATACACAGTGGCCGAAATATCATGGTATTCTTTTTCATATGGTTCGTACTGAACGCACAATCGATCTAATACGAATTCATAATTCCCTTCGTCCAGACATCTCTTGAGATTTTCCGGTTCAAACATGCGTGGCGTGACGACTTGTCGACCAGCTAATGGAAAATAAATTTGATTCATTCGTTTTCGAATATCTTGTGGTACATGTTCTAGGGATCCATCTGTCTGGCGTATTACAACTTTTCTTTGCGATTGCCGTAGACCATAGGTAATATCGGTTATGACAAATTTCGATTCTGAAAATTTACTTAATCCTGGATCTTTGGATATGGCTTTAACAGTGTCTTCTTTAACCTATAATAGCAAAGATATGTTTTGAAATTAAAGACTAACATATATTAGATTTGTGACTAAATATTCCTACTTTAACAATAGGAGGCATTTGCAGTAAGTAATGCACATTGTTGATAGCTTCTTGATATTGTTTCTCAAGTTCTTCTGTTGTCATAAATCTGTCAATCATAAATTATTATAAGAATAAAATATTTCATGCAATTTATGGCAACTTTTACTTATATTCCACAGTATTGTCAGTGACTGTCCGTTTACGATAAATCTTTTCTAGTTGAACTTGCGTAAGCGACTTTAATATGCGTTGAACCTTTGGATTTATAAATTCTATTCCAGGATCTCTTTCTTCAAAATAATTGTAATTTTAATTAACATTTTTTAACACATTTAATCATTTGAATTATTACCATAGTGAAAAAAAGAGTTTTCTCGTTCAGAAACTGTGCTGCATCGAATAGAATGAATTGGAAAATTTGTTCTTAATAGAAATCGATTGGTATGAGACAGAACAGATTTAAGTATTCTTGGTGTTTGCATTTTTTAATATGTACTAATTATTCATTCGAGGTTTCTTAACTTGGCCAATCAAAGAATATTTGACTTAAAATATAAAAACTAACTTTCAAGCACGACTTTTTGTTTACTTCTATGGAAAAAAAAGAGGTGATTTTTAAGGTTAAATTCCCTATGAACAAATCGATAGTGGAATGTGGAAGGAAAAAATGTCAAATATAGCTACATTTAAATTTTTGCATTCTAAAATTATTTCCACAGTTAATTCCAATAAAATTATTATATTAGAATGAAATAAGAATATTTTAATTTTAATATTAATGTTTATAATTTGTGAAATATTATATTGAGATGCATAGAGTAATTTATTTTAGATGATGAATTTGGAAACTTTTGTCGAGGTTTAAAATCCTCGATCGAGAGTTATCTTAGGAGTGTACATAAATATTGACAATTTTGACATATTGAGTGTTTGTGGTGATTATTTATCCATATTTTTATTAAAATGTCTGGAATACACCGTGAAGCTATACAAAAGCAAATCCACCAGGACTGGGCAAATCGGGAATATATCGAAGTGATAACTGCCAGTATTAAAAGAATTGCAGATTTCCTCAATTCTTTCGGTAATTGACTATTTTATTGAATCATACATTTATGCAGTTGCAATTTAGAAAAGTACTTTGTTTAGATGATAATTTTTTTATATGAAAGATTATATGTTTGATATATTGTGTTATGTTTGTGTTTAGATATGTCATGCCGTTCCCGTTTGGCTGTCCTAAATGAGAAACTGACAACTTTGGAAAGAAGAATCGATTATCTGGAAGCGTGCGTAACACAAGGGGAAACACTAACATAAAATAGATTAAATTTTATTAGAATAATAGTATATGTAAAATGTTGCTTTGATTCTTATTTTATATTCTTCATAATATTTTATTACAATTATTATAAATAAACTTATTAGATATATGAATTTATTCTTTTGCTTTTTGCGTACTAATGGCTCCCTCGCCGGTCTCCATAACTTTAAGAAGTCTATATAACGCTGCTGCCTCTTTAATACGACTAAATTCGACACAAAATGATTCAACTTCTAAAAAGAGATCCTGTACAAAAAAAGTTAAAACCATACAATTTGAATTAAAATATTATTTTAGGTAATCATTTTAATAGAATTTACCTTTACGTTTATAATTTTATTACGAATCAAACTTTGTAGAAATACGCAAACTAATCGTACCAATCGTGCCTGCATGTACTTATCTTTTGTCGTTTCACATGTTGATATACAATTACTGATGTATAAGTGTAGAAATTCAGTTGGCAAGCAAACAGATGTGGTCAGTCTTTTTAAATGAATTATATTTTTTTATAAATTAAAAAATTCTAAAAAAAATTTTAATTTTCCGACCTATTAACAACTTCCATGGAATGCAATGTTATTTCCATATTAACTAAAACCAATAAATATTCATTTATGTCTGCATAATACATTAGCTTCAAAAGAATTTCTGTTGACACTAGCGGATTATTCTCTACTAATTGAGGAAACTAAAATATCAATAAAAATATTTTCATATGGTTACATAGGATAAAAATATAATTACTTTTGCTGGTGCCAATCCAATTTGATAAACTAGTTTGGGTTCTCTTTTTAGTTCGTCTAAAAGAATTTGTTTATCTTGAACACTGAGAGCATTTTCAAATGATTGTTCAATTAAAGATTTCGCATGGACTCCAATATCGTTTGAAGAATCATAGGCAGGTTTGTGAAATGCTCTATTTGTAAGATTAAACCAAACAAGCTCGTCATCGAACGGAAATAAAGGGGGTGCAACGGTCATAAATTCTGGACCGAATGAGTTTTTCAGTGCAGAATCTGGTGACAAACATAGACCTTCCATCATATCTTTGATTGATGATTCCATAGTCGGAGTTTTTGGTGCTGATAGAATATTCATTACACCAGCTTTAACAGTTGGTGGCAATTCTTGTAGTTTTTCGGCAATGTTTAATTTCAGATTGGCAATATCTCTCCCTATTGTTGAAAAATCATCTTTACTCCTTGCGTCCTTTATTATATGACCTGGTGTTTTTTTACTTAACTGTAATTGTAATTATATAAATAATAGAGTAACAAATGTCTTGCTAGCTTTCAAATATAATTACTTCTTTAATACCATTATTACAAAACAGTTGTAGAAAGAAATATCTCTCAACTTTTTTCAATAATGTATTTGTTGTATCTTTATCCTGAAATAAACTAAATAAAAATGAACTAAAAGGACTCTCCGTTTGACCTTCGCTTCGGAACAGATCGATCATAACATAAAAGGCGCAAAGTTTCTGAATGGTACCCGGTAAATCACCATATCGAACAAGCATTGTCAAAAGATTTCCTACTATATATATATACATATATTATTTTTTTAATTATATTTGAATTTTAATTAATTGAGAAAAAAAATTCGGATATTTACAATTTAAATATTCACTTTTATTGAATTTCTTCTGGATCGTTGAAGAAACATATTCAAATGTCTGATTTTCAATATTTTTATCCATTAGAAATCTAAAAATAATTAAATATATACTTAAAAAATTACAATATATTCTAATTAAAATAAATTACTCGTAAAGCCACACATAATCTTGAGCTATTTTCGCCATTATACTAAAATATATCAAAATAATCGCCTACAAAAAATACGGTGCTACAGAATATGTATACAATTTTGTTGATTTGAACTGTCAAAGAAAGTTTTGTCTTTTTTCGAGAAACTGAGATACATTTGCAATTCACAATGAATCATAAATCTTTCAAAGGCATACGCCAAATTGTCATTTGAAAATTTTTTAAACCTTTATTAGCAATTCAATTATATTTTAATTATATATTTCCAATATCGTTAATTAATCTAATAATGATAAGAAATCGATGTAGCGTAATTATAGATTATATCGGTCTATGCTGAAAAAAGGCAAATGAATGGGGGATATATAAATGCTACAGTTCCAATTTCATTACTAATCCGCCTATAGTAAAACAAAAATTAAGACACTATTTCTTCATATGATTTATGAAAAATGAAGTAAATTTGGCTGGCATTTTCTAAGGAAGATCATTATTACATATTATTGCTCTTATAACATTAACCATTTAATATTTTAAGGTACACAGATCAACTAGTTATGGGTTGCAACAACCCATAACTAGTTGATCTGTGTACGAGCCAAAACACGTGCAAGCAAAGCAGCTCTCAAAAATTAACTGAACATTCAAAATGGCCGAACTTGTCGGCATAAGTGGGAGACATGAATACCAACATAACGCCACAAAAAATCGAAAATCTAATATACGTAACCCGCGGAAATTCAAAATTCGCGATACTTTTTAAACAGACCTCGTATTGAAAAATAATTGTATATTTTTACCACAATACACAAACGTGTAGATTCAACGTTAATTAGAAAACCATCGACTCCATTATTTAAAATATGGGCTGGGCATTCTATGCCAATCAGTTTTTCACCGAGTTGGGTCTTTAGTCGACTGTACATATTATTTTGTCTTCTCCTTGCAACATCGCTAAAATTGGTATTGCAGTTATCTCCAGCAAAGGCAATACCGCAGTTATCCCCAGCAAAGGCGAGCAAGATTTCGCATGTGTTTTGGCGTCGCTTCATCTGCCTATCGTTCAATTCATGCGGCACCCACTTTCCGATCTTTTCAATCTTCCCCATGACACGCAGACGCATGAAAATGGCTGGTTGAGTAACACCCAATTGCTGCGCGAGCATTTTTTGCGATTGGGTATCGTCTTTGTCCAAAACAGACTGCAATTGATGGTCCTCAACCTTCCTGGGCCGATTTTCACGCTTCTTGTCCCACAAATCAAAATTGACGTCTTTGAATCGACGAAACCAATCTCGGCACGTTGTTTCCGATAAAGCACTGTCGTCATAGGCACAAGACTAGACACGATTACCAAAGGAAAAATGTATGTTGTTGTACGAAATTGCTGACATTGTGCACTGACTAATGTTGACAGATGTCAAACTCATAAAAGAAGTATAGCGTGTCCATGGTAGCTTAATACGCTCACTTACGCCATCTATAACCAAACAGCGGATTTAAGCTTATACTCCTCGTATTGAAAATTTTCAAAAGTACCGAACAAATACGAGAAGAATTGAATGAAAAACGAAGTAAATTGTAATATGCATTGTTAGTGTATTAAAAGAATATGCATGGTATTTCAAAAATAATTTATTTTATTCTTATTCCAAATTAAATTTCAACAAATATCTAATTGTTAAATGTATGTATTACTTAATCAATACAATACAATTAGAAATGCTTAAGGAATTTCTCTTGAGTATGGCGATCCATTTTACAAGAAGATAAACAAATACAATATAACTGAACAGTTTGTAGTTTTTTTTTAATACAACTTAAAAGTAATGAAACTATTTGTATAATAATAATTCAAATAGTATAAATAATAATAATGATAATAGTAATAGTACATTAATAAATAGGCAAATATTTTTGCTAGTCTCAATTCTCGTAGACATAGTCTTCATTATATTTTGGTGTTGATGGTGCTAAAAAGATTTGTGGTCTTCTCTGTTGTAGAGGAATATTTATCTCTTCAGGCGATCTGTAAACAGTTTGATGTTGAGGCTGTTGTGTAGCGAAACGATATGGCAGTGGCGATTGGGTTACCGGAGCTTTTCTCTGTTGAGACTGGAAGCCAACTTGGATCTGTGAACAATACGGAAATTGTATTAAATCAAACATTGATTATTTTATTATAGAAGAATTAATTACTGGTTGTCTTTGGGTATTTGGGCGTTCCTCCTGATAGTCATTCCTTTCATTATGATAGAAGTTTTCTGGATAGTAGCGTTCCGAGTATCTTAGGCTAACGTTTGGCTTTGTTTCATGTTCTTCAACATTGATTGGCTTGTATAAGTAATCATTGACAATATGATATTTTGATGATTCTTCGCAGATATTTTCACCAGACGGAGGCATACATATCAGATGGATTTGATGGAAAGTAAATCCTTCGGGACAGATCCATGAGTGCCGGCTATTGTCTTGGCAATAATGGAAAACTTCACATGCTAACGATTCATCGGCATAATAACTTTAAAAGGAAAGAATTTAGGTTTTTTTTTTTATCTTATCTCATAATTTGAAATAACATGTTTTTTATCAACTCTCAAGAAAACCTACCCAGTTGTTTTTCCAGGGCAACTGAATGTGGATTTTTCCAAAAGTAATGATAACCTGTCCGGTTCCTCCTCTTCTTCTTCGAGTTCCTCCTGTGACTGGGATGGGAGACGTTTCTTGTCTTTTTGTTTCTGTAATACTTGCCGTCTATTTGTATATGAAGGAGTTCGTGCTGGTTCTTCTTCTTCCTCTTCTTCACCGCCATAGTCGTAGAGTCTTGCACGATATCCTACTGGAGTTTGGGCTTGTGTATCGGAATCATCAAGCTCATAAGATTGCTGAGCCAAACAAACTACCGCAATCGATAGTGTTAGTAGTGCTAATGTTATTAATCTGAAAATCAAACGAATATCGTAACAGTTATAAAAATATTATTATAAATAACAGATAAGAAATTAATTATTCTAAAAGAAAAATTATGTAATTGTCTTATTATATATTCGATATTAATTAACTTATATAAGTAGTTAGAGTAAATATTTACAAAACAATATTATATAAATATGTTAAATATAGAGTCGTATTATCATAATATGCAGAAATATAAAAAAAACTGTCAATAATTCTGCTTTTAAAATGAAAGTTTTCACTTAATTTTGTTTGCATTAACATATAATATGAATGCGAAAAAGGTTTTTTTTAAATATATTATATCCAAGTTCAAGTCCATATATTTAAAGAAAATCATTTTGATATTGCAAAAAAAAAATGTTGTTTTGTTGTTGAATATTTAAATATGGGAATTTTTTTAAATTTATAAAAGCGAAAATCTTATATAAAATTTTCATGAATAATTTGTTGAAAATATCTTTTATTATTAGTGAATGCGAATAGTTAAAAAATCAATAAATATTGAATGAATAAAAGAGATAAAAATGTACAAAAACTATCTAAACAAATATAAAATAAAAAAATAAAAACAACAGAAACCGTTAGTGAAATGGTTTGTGAAAATTTTACGTTTTTTTTTTATTTTTTAAATCAAATCTGAAACTCATATTAACGTGTCGGTAGTAAATTCGAAAAGTATACGTGTACACATAAAAATTATGATTATATTGCTTGAAATAATTTCCTGTAACTAGTGAAAGTATAGTAAATAAATAATTTGAAATTATCAAAACTTGCATTCGACTTAATTGTAATTATATCCACACATATTCATATAACATATATATACAAATATGGGTGGATAAATATTTTTGTTTTGTTTTAGAAAATACAATTTCATATTTGATTGATGAATGGCAGCTGGCTATTCAATTCATGCGGCACCCACTTTCCGATCTTTTCAATCTTCCCCATGACACGCAGACGCATGAAAATGGCTGGTTGAGTAACACCCAATTGCTGCGCGAGCATTTTTTGCGATTGGGTATCGTCTTTGTCCAAAACAGACTGCAATTGATGGTCCTCAACCTTCCTGGGCCGATTTTCACGCTTCTTGTCCCACAAATCAAAATTGACGTCTTTGAATCGACGAAACCAATCTCGGCACGTTGTTTCCGATAAAGCACTGTCGTCATAGGCACAAGACTAGACACGATTACCAAAGGAAAAATGTATGTTGTTGTACGAAATTGCTGACATTGTGCACTGACTAATGTTGACAGATGTCAAACTCATAAAAGAAGTATAGCGTGTCCATGGTAGCTTAATACGCTCACTTACGCCATCTATAACCAAACAGCGGATTTAAGCTTATACTCCTCGTATTGAAAATTTTCAAAAGTACCGAACAAATACGAGAAGAATTGAATGAAAAACGAAGTAAATTGTAATATGCATTGTTAGTGTATTAAAAGAATATGCATGGTATTTCAAAAATAATTTATTTTATTCTTATTCCAAATTAAATTTCAACAAATATCTAATTGTTAAATGTATGTATTACTTAATCAATACAATACAATTAGAAATGCTTAAGGAATTTCTCTTGAGTATGGCGATCCATTTTACAAGAAGATAAACAAATACAATATAACTGAACAGTTTGTAGTTTTTTTTTAATACAACTTAAAAGTAATGAAACTATTTGTATAATAATAATTCAAATAGTATAAATAATAATAATGATAATAGTAATAGTACATTAATAAATAGGCAAATATTTTTGCTAGTCTCAATTCTCGTAGACATAGTCTTCATTATATTTTGGTGTTGATGGTGCTAAAAAGATTTGTGGTCTTCTCTGTTGTAGAGGAATATTTATCTCTTCAGGCGATCTGTAAACAGTTTGATGTTGAGGCTGTTGTGTAGCGAAACGATATGGCAGTGGCGATTGGGTTACCGGAGCTTTTCTCTGTTGAGACTGGAAGCCAACTTGGATCTGTGAACAATACGGAAATTGTATTAAATCAAACATTGATTATTTTATTATAGAAGAATTAATTACTGGTTGTCTTTGGGTATTTGGGCGTTCCTCCTGATAGTCATTCCTTTCATTATGATAGAAGTTTTCTGGATAGTAGCGTTCCGAGTATCTTAGGCTAACGTTTGGCTTTGTTTCATGTTCTTCAACATTGATTGGCTTGTATAAGTAATCATTGACAATATGATATTTTGATGATTCTTCGCAGATATTTTCACCAGACGGAGGCATACATATCAGATGGATTTGATGGAAAGTAAATCCTTCGGGACAGATCCATGAGTGCCGGCTATTGTCTTGGCAATAATGGAAAACTTCACATGCTAACGATTCATCGGCATAATAACTTTAAAAGGAAAGAATTTAGGTTTTTTTTTTTATCTTATCTCATAATTTGAAATAACATGTTTTTTATCAACTCTCAAGAAAACCTACCCAGTTGTTTTTCCAGGGCAACTGAATGTGGATTTTTCCAAAAGTAATGATAACCTGTCCGGTTCCTCCTCTTCTTCTTCGAGTTCCTCCTGTGACTGGGATGGGAGACGTTTCTTGTCTTTTTGTTTCTGTAATACTTGCCGTCTATTTGTATATGAAGGAGTTCGTGCTGGTTCTTCTTCTTCCTCTTCTTCACCGCCATAGTCGTAGAGTCTTGCACGATATCCTACTGGAGTTTGGGCTTGTGTATCGGAATCATCAAGCTCATAAGATTGCTGAGCCAAACAAACTACCGCAATCGATAGTGTTAGTAGTGCTAATGTTATTAATCTGAAAATCAAACGAATATCGTAACAGTTATAAAAATATTATTATAAATAACAGATAAGAAATTAATTATTCTAAAAGAAAAATTATGTAATTGTCTTATTATATATTCGATATTAATTAACTTATATAAGTAGTTAGAGTAAATATTTACAAAACAATATTATATAAATATGTTAAATATAGAGTCGTATTATCATAATATGCAGAAATATAAAAAAAACTGTCAATAATTCTGCTTTTAAAATGAAAGTTTTCACTTAATTTTGTTTGCATTAACATATAATATGAATGCGAAAAAGGTTTTTTTTAAATATATTATATCCAAGTTCAAGTCCATATATTTAAAGAAAATCATTTTGATATTGCAAAAAAAAAATGTTGTTTTGTTGTTGAATATTTAAATATGGGAATTTTTTTAAATTTATAAAAGCGAAAATCTTATATAAAATTTTCATGAATAATTTGTTGAAAATATCTTTTATTATTAGTGAATGCGAATAGTTAAAAAATCAATAAATATTGAATGAATAAAAGAGATAAAAATGTACAAAAACTATCTAAACAAATATAAAATAAAAAAATAAAAACAACAGAAACCGTTAGTGAAATGGTTTGTGAAAATTTTACGTTTTTTTTTTATTTTTTAAATCAAATCTGAAACTCATATTAACGTGTCGGTAGTAAATTCGAAAAGTATACGTGTACACATAAAAATTATGATTATATTGCTTGAAATAATTTCCTGTAACTAGTGAAAGTATAGTAAATAAATAATTTGAAATTATCAAAACTTGCATTCGACTTAATTGTAATTATATCCACACATATTCATATAACATATATATACAAATATGGGTGGATAAATATTTTTGTTTTGTTTTAGAAAATACAATTTCATATTTGATTGATGAATGGCAGCTGGCTATTCGAAAACATCACAAAATGTACTAGTTTTTTGAAAAATGATTTTTTTTTACATATTAAAATGTCGAATTTATGTTATCAAAAAATTAACCTTTTGCAATGTCAACAATATATTAATTACAGATAAATTTGTAAAATTACAAATAATATTCAATGATACAAAAAATCTATACCATATTTTGTGGTTAGTATTCCGTAACGAAAGGGGGGGTTTTAATGCATCTTTCATTAACTGCAGATAAAAGAAAGTCACAAAGTTTAATTTAGAATTACTCCAACTAAACCAATCATACTTATAATATTATTTTTTTTTCTACTCCAATTTTAAATTTTTAATCTAATTTTTGTGAAAGCACTACTAAGCATTGAACTTGCTTATTATAGTTTTCATGGCTTGTTTTATTCGGTTCTGCACGAACTATTTTACACATATAGAAATAAGTCATGGCTGAGTGGGAATAAATTATTAACAAAAATGAAAAAATAATCGTTTTTGAATTTTCTTTTTTCACTAAACATACATTTTTCTACCAGAGTATTCCATTCAAAAGAGATTATTATGGTAATTTCTATCTTATTTTATTTTGTTTTTACGATTCTGTTAATTTAACTGCATTTAAGAAATACAAAAAAAAAAAAACTTAAATGGACATAAATGCAATCGACCGAACAATATTTACTATTGTATTGAAATTTAAATTAATTTCACAAATAGATTTTGAAATAATTTACTAATCTTTTATAGTTTTTATCGTTTCGAAAATTTTTTTTACGATGTACATTAATTTTTTGCTAATATTACTTTATAAAATGATTAAGCAAAAATAATTAATTTTTATTATTTGCTATTGCTTAAATATTTTAGCTCTTAAAAACTTAAGCTATGTATAACGATGGTTTATGGGGGCTCTTAAAATCCGCAAGTTACTGTAAAGAGGAGGCTATTTTGTCCGTTGATGTTATTGGCTCTCACATCTTTTAATATGAAAAAGAAGAGATCGTTACCAGTTTTTTTTTGGTCTAAATTAAAATTTTTTAATTTGGATCATATATGGTTTCAATAAGACAATACTATAAATTAACACAACATAACAAATTTTAACTTTATTGAACGATAATTTCGAGATTTGGTGATGTCAAGGTCTCCAAAATCATGCGATTTGACACCATTCGAATATTTTTACTATAAGAATATATAAAATATCATATTTACGCAGACAATTTTCAAATTTTAGAGCATTTAATAACTAACATCCATTAACAGATAGAAATGTGCGAAAACATTATTAAAAATTACCTTAAAAGAATTGATTTCTGAGAGACGTCATAACATACAATACTTATTTAAATAATTTTATATTTTATGCATAAAAGCAAAATTTAATTCATATAATCAAATAAAATTTTTATAAAAATCTAAATTTTAAATATAATTTATATAATTTCAATTTCCGAATCACAAATGGTAGAGCCTTTAATGTAATAGTTTTTGGCTAAATAACACTAGTATTGTACTAGATAAATAACCTTTTACCAATTGACTATTTGTATAAAAAAAAGTATAGTATATTGAAAGTATAATATCAATATTTATAATTTATTTTCAATAAAAGCTAATTAAACTTTAGTAAAATACAATATATATATACCTTATAATTATGTTGCATTCAAATTGTAAATATTCTAAAATCATATTACTTAAAGAATAACAATTTGTAATTTAATAATTATGCAATTATTTCAGAATAATTATTGGTAGATTTTAGTTCTTTGTTATAAATCACGATTTCTTAAAAAAGTAATTCCAATTTTTTTTTGTATTTGTTTTGAATGGGATCAATTTTTTATTTATAAAATTTCATCATTTAGCTTTGAGCTGAGATTCAATTCTTTTAAGATATTTTTAATGGAAATTTAGAATAGAAAATATAAAAATTGAGATTATACTCTAAATAAATAAATATTTATTGTATGTACACATATATTCAAAAATAGATGACCTAAAATATTTTCGCAAAATAAATATGTTAGTTTTAAAAAAAATAAATTCAAATAATAATTTTAACCTTGTTACTTACATATACCATAATATAATAGTACTTTTATTAAAGTTTATAAAAGTTGTTAACATAAAATTTATAGAAGATTTTTTTAGTTTTCGCTATTGTATTATATAATATTCAATTATTTCTATCTAAGCAAATAAGAATAATTAAAAATATTTACTCAACAACATAAAAAGCAAAAAAAATAATTAAAAATACATTAATATATTTTCCGGCATTTTTTTTTTAAATAACAATTTTCATTTCAAATTAGTAAAAAAGTATAATTATAAATTAGATAAGTATTATAATATAAAACAATTTAGTTAAACTATACATATTATAATTTAAAAAAAATCTTGGTTGCGAAATAACAACTGATTTATTTCGGGGAAATGTTGTTTTCTTCTTCTTCATATTATAAATCTTTGTACGTTTTCTCATTTCAGATAATAAAAAAAATAAAATAAAATAAATTCCGTACACACGACGTTATGGGAATGGAAAATCGAAATGATAAAATTAGTGAAAATATTCGATTACATCAGATACTCGTATTTTGTTGACACTTTTTGTTTTTCGTTTATCATTTGTATCTTTATTCGAATTTAGATTATATTATATATATATGTGTATGTAGAAAATAAATCTTTGCGAAATTAAATTAAATCTATTATCAAACTACTAGTCTATGTAGATAGATATAATCGTAAGTAAGTGAATCGATATATTAAGGGCCTTTTCAGTCGAATGAAAAACAAACTATGAATTTTGTGAATTATCACAATAATTGCTAACTATCGAAGTCTAATTAAGTTTATTTGTTTTTTTTTCGTCTTTCGATTTGGCCTTTGTATCTTTTATATTCAATTTTCAAAAGATTCAAAATTTAAAGTGGAAATACTTGCACAATTTTCAATATGTTTTTCTTTCAATTATCTATGAATTGAATTTCGAAATTAGTGCAATCATTGAAGAAATTATCTTTCCAAAATAGTTATAATACACACACACAGAAAAAAAATCATAATAATAATAATAAGTGATTGTGTTTTTCTTTCCATAGTAATTTTTATTCATGTGTATGCATACATTTGTAGATGCATCTAAATATACATATTTGCATTTGTTGCTTGCTAAAATTTGCATATCCATAGGCGTTATAGATTTAATATTTATTGTCATGTGCAATGTATTTTCTTGTATAGTTTTTTTTTTGAATATTATAAAAAAGCAAAATTAACAAACTGGAAAGTTGCATTATTATATAATATAAGAAAAATATATTTAATTCATAAATATATTTGGAGATTTATAAATAAAAATAGCATTGAAAAAAAAACAAACAACAAACAACCTGCTTTTTATTTCTTAATGTCGCGTGAGTGAGGGAGGGGCTAAGCTAAGAAATAAATGAATTTTATCATCGAAACTCGTTCGATGATTACTCGTATGTGCATACATAAATTTATGAGGTTAAATTTCAGTAGTAGCGCTGATATAATTTATTATTCCATAAAGAAAAATTTTTATTTCGCTTTATTATAAAAATGTTTTCATAATTTTCTGTTTGTTTGTTGGTTTTTATTTATTCACAATCATTTCAAAGAAAAGGAAAAGTATTAATGTATGTGTATGTGCTCGCATAACATTTTACTTTCTTTTGATGATGCGAAAGTAATCTACTCTCGATTTTTCTGTTTTTATTTCTGAACGACGACAAAATCGAAACCGAAATTTAGCATAACACAAACGATACTCGTATGTGTTAGCATGACGGACGGCCTTACTCTTGATGGTACCGGTTTTGTAGCGAGAGTTTACTCGATTACCTGACTGACGTTACAATTTAACCATTTACTGGTACTATATACTGTTAGAATGTACATAAATACGATCAAAGCTGCAATATCAGATGATGCATTTTGCTGATATGCACTACACACAATGAATCCCAGCCGACCGACCGACCAATCAACCAAGCAGAAATGAAAACAGGCAATGGAAGCGATACTCCTCTAGCCTTCGAAAATCGACTTGTTGAGATCGCGTGTGTTCAACTTGTTGTGTCCCATTAACTGTATTAACGGTCCTGCATTGCAGTCAATTTATTATCACTCATACTTCCTGTCAGACCTAAAGTTGCATAATATTGCGTACAGATTTGTACGAAATTCACTAATCAATATTCCACCTTTGGCTCAGAATACTATGTCATTTTACCTTTTATGTTTTATGTTTTTTTGAATTTTTCCCTACAATTACCCAAAACAGGATTGTTACGAGACATGAAAATTGAAATGTAGGCAAACATATGTTACGAGTATAATACCGGTTAATTTAAGATTATTTCAAATAGTTATGACCAGAGTGTAAGAAACCAAGCTTTTTATTTGATAAAATTTAAAAAAATAAAATCTCCAATTAAAGTTTTTAGATGTTTTAATTAAAATTAACTAAACTTAAATAAATTATAACACCAAAAAAAATTACAAAATTTTTAAGATATTTTCAGAATTTCTTTTTTCTTTTTTTTGTAATAGTAAGAAATACTAAAATCTCTATGAAAATTAATAATCGAAAATCGTATTCGTTATTATTGCATTGTACAATATAAAAATAATTTGGGGGTAAGATTTTATTAATAAAAAGATATCCATGTGGTGGTTTGGAATATAAATCCCTGTCATATGACAATTGTAAAGCATATAAGTTATTGGGGCCTATAATTAATTAGTTTGAGGTTCGCCATTGTAGACTATGTATAACGTGTAAAATTGTAAAAACCTTATACAAAAGTGGTGATTTGGTGGATGCGAATTTTCGGATGAATATTTTCTAGGGATGGGAGTCTCATTTAAACTGTCTTATATGAGGCTCTGAAAACTCATAATTGGAAAGTGACATTTTTGTATGAAAGTTTGTATTTCTTTAAAAATGAAGAAGGAGAGACCGTTTCCGTCAATTCTGAGCGCTATGTTCATATAATAATCATTCTTTTTTTTTTGTCTAAATTTGAAGACTTTAACTTTACTTTGCGAAAAGTTCTCAGGACGCGTAATTTCTATATAATTTTTAAACATTTAAAAATTAACATCTGTTAACTAATAGCCAAATTACATCCCGAAATATGTAAAAAAGTCATTTCAAAATTACCTCAAAAGGATCAAATCTTTCAAAATATATATATATATTTTATATATAATGGCAATATTTAATCAACGTACAAAAATAAAATTTTGATCAAAACCTAATTTTTAAATATATTATATGAAATTTTATTTTCCAAAATAGAAATTGGATAGCCCTTTGTTTTTTGTTCACCTATAAAATGTTTGTGAAAAATTTTCTACAATTTTTAAATTTATTTTCTTAAGTTCGTTAATAATTTTGTTTCACAATAGCTAATACGAGTACATGATATGATCACAAGGCCTTAATTGTTGTAAAATGTTATTAATAATAGTAAAAAGTGTAAAAAAAAAAACAAAGAAAAAAATGCTACTCTAAACATATGTATAAAGATGGAGTTCATAATTTATAAAATTTTCCTAATAATGAATTAAAGAAAACTAGACCGTAAAACAATCGTACCAGTATAAAAATAGAGAAAAATTGATAAATTATTGAAATTGGTCTAAATTTTAAACGGACAAAAAAAAAATTACATGATTTGGACACTGACCTAGAAGATAAACCAACAATCCATCTACAAATCATTAACGTAGTGAACATATCTCAAACCAAGTAATTATGTATATATTTTATGAAATAAATATACCTTTAAGGCTTTATTATAAAAACTATTTACTGTTTTTTTTTGTTGGTAAATACGTAATATTTTTTTTCTTAGATTACACATGTTAAAACAACAAATACTTATACACTAAAGGTAAATGAATGTAATGTGATAGCATTAATAATTGAAATTTTTGCACGGTTTTGGATTAAGGTAAAAGTGCACAGATAATTTAGTATATTATTTTTCATAAAAATTAAATAATTATTTAATAAAATCATTGCCTATTTATTTGATAAAAAGATTATTATTATTCATTGCCTGTGTCAGAATTTTAGAAACCCTATTTTTAATAACACATAAATATACATTCATAAATATTCCTTAATAATAAAAAAATGCAATACAGCCTTCAAAATATGTTAATACGAAATGTGTAAAATTAAGTTTGCGGAAATATAAAGATATAATTTATAGGTTATATGCCAAAAAAGTTATTTTTGCATTCCATAGTAAATAATTTAAAAAAAAATCTGCACTTTAAAAAAAAAAATACTACATAATCAAATCCTGTTGCATAAAAAAATCATTTTAATTATTGTATATTAATAAATGACCATCACACTAACAAAAACACCATTAAAGAGAGAGTTAATTGTGCATAGAATATTATTTTAAAAAAAAAGAAAAAAAGAAAAAAACAAAATGAAATAGAAAATAAAAACTTTAATAAGTAAAAAAACAATGTCATAGTTTCCGTATTATCTTAATTATTCCTAGTTTATATATTATACCATATATTAATTAATATAAAAATTCCATAAAATTTCAGATAATTAACTATCGTATTTCGAAACTAAAAGAAAGATTTTAGTGCAATTTTGTAATATTTTTCTAAATTTTTAACTATCTCAAAATAAGATAATTAAATACCATCGCCATGTTGGTAAGATAGATACTCGTAAATGCAACTATAAATTTGAAATGATATTCATACACAACAAAAAAAAAATTATAATTAAATATTTTCTGTAAATGGTAAGATTTATGCTGGTGAGATTGTTTTTTTTTTTTGGTGTAGATGAACAGAAATCCGAAAAAAATGAAATTAAAATTAACGGAAATAACTTTCATCACGTACTATGTTATTACTGGTCATAGTAGTAGAGATAAATTATTTTTCATCAAAATAAGTTTGTATCTTAAAGAATAAAATGAATTGTTTTATTATAATATATTATATTGTTTTTTATTTTATTTTTGTAAATTAAAAATTATGAAAACTTTACAATTTTTATTATTTAAATAATTAAAAATGAAGTTTTTTTCTTATCGTTTTGTTCTATTAACACTTTTTTTAAATTACTAATTTAATTAGAATTTTAAGGATAATATATAAAATTTCCGAAGAATATATTAAAATAATATAAGATTTAAATAGCAATTTTAAATTATCATATTTGTTTCAAATAATATTAAATTGGTAATTTTAATGGTAGAGCAGTCAGTATCTAAATATAATTTGGTGACAATTAATGTTTTAAGTCAATATTTAATAAATTTACAATTTATTTTTCATTTATATAATATAATTTCAATAAAAAAACTACAATTATTTTATTCGATATATGGTATTCAACTATGAGAATTTTTAATCCACCAAATTATAGAATAACTCAAAAAAAATTAATTAACTTTTTGTATTCCACGTATAGTAAATTTATTTACATATAGAGGGAGAGAAAAATAAAATATTTTAAAAAAAAACAAATAAAATTATCGAATATTTTTATATAATTTATACTCATAATTTATATATTGATATTATTTAAACTATTTCTAATCAAATTAATTAGATACAAATCGAAAAAAATTATTTTCTCTCATAATTTAAATGGAATATTATGAAATAATTAATTTTGTATCGTTTTTTTTTTAAAAAAAAAACGAAAGATACTAATTAATATTGATTGAAACAAAATTTATCATAAATATGCAAATAAAAGTCACGAAAATTATGTAAATAAAAGTTATTAAATTATTAAAAACATTAAAGGAAATAGAAAAGAAATATTTTTAAGAAAAGTGAATTAATTTTTTTATTAATTATAGTAAATATATGAAAATATAATTAGTTGAGATTAGTTTATAAATTAAAATAAAATTTTTGAATTAAAAAAATTAACTACTGTAAACCGATTTTTGTGAATAAACTTCATCAGTTTTTTAATTTTAAACAGAAAAAATATTGTGAATTAAAATAACATTTTTTATTTAAAAAAAAAACTTGTACAACTGTGAACAGATTTAATAATAATTAATTCTACAAACAGGTATATATAAGGTATTGATTATATTAAAAAGAATAAAAACAAACATTCTTAAACTATTTATGGTCAAGTCAGTGTTAAAATTATAATTTAATTAAATAATTTTCTGTTAATTACCGCATTTTGTTGTGAAATTTCCAATTAGTAATAATTCCAAAACACTTTAAATTCAGTTAATATCACTAAACGTTGTGTCACCAAGTATAATTAATAAAGTTTTTTATTTTGTTGAAAAAAGAACTAAAAATTTAACACTTTAATTATTCCAGATTATATATTAATTAATGTTCTTATTTAAGTTCACACAATATCACTGAATAATTTGCACACACAATAGTATGTACTGTAACTTTTATTTTTTTTATTAATACTTTTAAATAGATGTACGCTTTGATAGTAATATTAAAAAATTAGTTTATTGATTTTCAATAATATTTATTATCAAATGATTTGTTTTCCTTTTTAATCTTGCCTGAGTGAGATCAAACACGAAAATGAGTAACTTTCTATGGCGATTTTGTATTTTATAGAAACACGAACGAAAAGTGGATTTGCATTTGGTGGAAAGTGGTATAGAAAGAAATTTTTACATCTTATGGTATACTTCTTTAGTGAGCTTAAGATCTTGAAACAATCAAGATAGTGCAGAGTATGGAGTTTGGTATTTGTACAACTTCTGGTGGTAAAATTGTCGGTGAATGTTGTTGGTGGTGGTGGTGGTGGTGATGGTAGAGGAGTCATTGGTGGAATTGGTTACTACAATTTTAACTTTATGCTACATTGTAATGTTCATATTACGAACTATCGTTACAATATAAAAAAATATTTAATTGAATTTCCCTTCTGAAATTTATAAGAAGAATGGTGTAAATGAATTTTGAGATTCTCTCCAAGATCAATTTGTGTGTATGTGTAAAAACAAAATTTTCTTCTTGTACTATCAATTTTTCTTCTTTACAAATTATAAACAAAATAGTTTTCCATATTTACAGAAAAAAATAATAATAAAAAAAATAAAAGAATATTAAAAGAGTTTTCCATATTAAAAAAAAAGAAACAATTTCCAAATGACAGGTGTGCCGGCATATATTTATCAATTGAAAAATGGATTTTTTTTTTTATTTAAATAGAGAAATTCATATAAATTACTTGAAAATTATTCATAATTCCATGTAATATTAATTGTACAATTTAGATGCTTTTCAAAGTATATTATTAAATATTTATTTATTTGATTGTAACTCATTAAAAATAATAGAAAAGTGTAAATATTATCTAAGTAAAAAAAAAACAACTACATATGTACATTGCAAGCCAAAAGTATGTGCTCACTTTAGTCTTTTGTGGATAATTAAAGAAAACTTAGAATTGAAAATGGAGAAGTGAAAAAATATTAATTTTTTTTTTTTTAAATTAATACTCATTTTAAATTTAAATATAAATAAATATTTTTTTGGTCATATTTAAGTTCAAAACTTTCAATCGATTCTAAGTTTTCGGTAGATGAATTTTTTTTGTATCCTTTAAAATTGATTGTTCCAAGATTGTAAGAGGATATACGAGGTCTGTTCAAAAAGTATCGCGAATTTTGAATTTCCGCGTGTTACGTATATTCGATTTTTTTGTGGCGTTATGTTGGTACTCATGTCTCTCACGTATGAGGACAAGTTCGGCTATTTGAAATTGTTCAGTTAATTTTTGACAGCTGCTTTGTCAATTTTTGACAGGGTTATAACTGGTGACGAATCATAGGTTTATGGTTATGACGTGGAAACCAAAGCTCAATCATCCCAATGGAAACTACCACACCAGCCAAAACCGAAAAAAGCGCGCAAAGTTCGGTCGAATGTGAAGGTTTTGCTTACAGTTTTCTTCGATTGCAGGGGCGTGGTGCATCATGAGTTCTTACCACAGGGTAGAACGGTCAATAAGGAATATTACCTGCAATTTATGCGCAAGTTGCACGAAGTAAGAAGCTAGTAACGCCCGGATATCTGGAAGAACAAAAATTGGCTTTTGCACTATGATAACGCCCCTGTTCCCGCATCGTTGCTTGTGCGCGAATTTTTGGCCAAAAACAACACACTAATAATGCCGCAGCTACCGTATTCCCCAGATCTGGCCCCCTGTGACTTTTTCTTGTTCTCGAAACAGATTCTTTCATCCATTTTTTCGAATGGGCAAAAATCGAAGACGAGCCAAAACACGTGCAAGCAAAGCATCTGTCAAAAATTAACTGATTATTTAAAATGGCCGAACTTGTCGGCATAAGTGAGAGACATGAGTACCAACATAACGCCACAAAAAATCGAATATACGTAACCTGCGGAAATTCAAAATTGGCGATACTTTTTGAAGAGACCTTGTAGAATATAAACTGGTCACTTTTCTGCTCAGCTTATATTCTATAAAATTTCTATGGGCTTGAGAAAACAACAAATCATAAAAAAGTGATAATTTTGTACTTTTACTTGGCATTTTATGGCAAAAAAAATAAGCGACACGAATATTTAAAGATATAATTAAAATTATTATTTTATATTATATTATACATAGGACTAATATTAATTTTAGATTTATTAAGATTTTTACCAGTAATTTCTAGACAATATGTTGTCATTAAAATGGTCGGCATACTTTTAGCCTGTAGTGTACATATATAAAGAACAATTTTTCATATGAATTTTTTTTCTATACGTTTAATCTTATGTAAACTTTTTGTAAAAGATCTCATTACAAAGTTAAGGCGGCGAAAGTAATTGGGTGAAGGCTTGAAAGATATTTTGTTCCTATCAATAAATCCACTCTATGCCAGTTACCACCAATAAAATTATTAATGCACGTATAAAATTGAGATAGTTTTTTTATCTGTACCTTTTTCATTGCATTTAAATTTGCTTTTGATAAGTTTTTTGTTGTTGTTGTATTTTTAACTACGATATTATTTAAAAACGGAAATGCTAATGTATAGGCGCTGAAACAATGAGGCGTTAATAAACTTTATTCCATTCGATCTTCAATTTCTTCATCATCCCTACCTTGCCAAGGTCGTATTGAGAAGATTTTTTTTCTCAAATACCCTATCAATAAGTTATTTGTCTAATTTTTCTATCTATAATTTAAGAGAAAAAAATATATGCATGAGTGATGGATAGATAGATACGAGTACATAGATAGATATATGTACGTACATGAACATATACGTATGTGTATTGTATGGTATGGATTTGTGCATTAAAATTGATCGAATAAATTGAACGAGAAATTGTTTTCACTTTTAATTAAAAATCCTATTTATTCCAATTTTCTATTTGAATAATTATACATAAATTTTCTCAAAATGGTACATTATCAAATATAATTAAATGGATATTTTTTTTTTTTTTAAATGAAATTACTTAAAATATTGTGAAACGATAAATTTTCTCCATAAACACCGTATGCTTTTCTTCTATTGAAATCAATTTTTAATCTTATGTTATATGTTATTATTTAGAAAATATATTATGATAAAAAAAAAATACAATTTGTTTAAAAAAAATGAAAGTTTTAAATATTGTTAAACAATATTTGAAAAAAAAATAAAATGAAGAAATGAAAATATGGTCGTATTTTTTTTAAAATTTTATGAGAATTTGCTTATTTGCAAAGTTCCTGGGATGTGTACCAGGAGCCATGTTGCAGTGACATGGCTATGAGGTCACTTGGCGGTCAATAAGTGACTGTCGCTTGTACACAAATATGGTATATGAATTCAGTCATTGGCTGGTTGGGTGGATTAGTTAGACGTTATTAAAGATTGGTTTTAAGAAATTAAAAATATGGTTTAGAAATAATGTGGAAGGATCTAAAAGCTTCCCAATAAAGAGAATCTCATACAGGATCGCCTGATGGCGTGAGGATAATTTCCGAAAAGAAAGTTATGCGTGCCCAAAATGTTAATCAAATTATTGCATAGACTCTTTCTAAAAAAAAACCCCCCTTCCTTACTTGTCCCCTCAGTATGTCCATGAATGGCTTAAGCTGTTATTTGACGAATTATATTTGAATTTTATATTTTTTTGTGTCATTTTTTATTTGAATTTTATATTTTTTTATGGTATTTGACGACAACTAAAGGGCACCTCGTCTATTAATGAAGCTGGATTCGAACTCAGGACTATATGGAATTAGACGCTAAGACAGGGTACTATTTATTAAAAAAGAATGTATTTGTTTTCACTTAATAATATCAATTTAGTTTTAAAATATCTACCCTTCATTGTTTACCAAAAGAAAAACCTTCAATTTCTGATAAAGCTTCTTAAATACAGAATCTAGTATTGTAGCATGAGTACTAAAAAACAATATAGCTTAACAATTATGTATACAAAAAAAAATTATTGTTTATCATCAATTTGAACAAATATTAAATTTAGTTATTGTAAGGATAAGGAAGTTAATTTCCATTATGAATATGTGAGTAAATGTAAAAACTATAGAAAATTGTGTGAAGGTTTTAGTTTAATATATAAAATATATAAGATCTTATATGAGAATTTTCAAGGTTTTTGGATTTTGCAAAAGAAAACTTTTCGATTAAAAGCATTTCTATTAAAATTAAAATAATTGAAATAAATTTTATGAAGGTCCGTTGACATTTGTAATATTTTCAGGAAGGCCGGATCACATTTTATAAAATTTTTCAAAAATACTTAATTCAAACGATTATATAGTAATTAATATTTTAAATAATAAAAACTATTTACAAATATATATTTATTTATCATAGTACAAATATTGATTGAGGTAACCAAAAAAAAATTGTTTTTATAATAAAAAAAAAAAAACCAATAATAAATGAAGTGAAATTTAAAATAATAAATGTGAAAGCATGTGTCATAAGATTTTACTTCGAAAAGAGAAGCATTTCCTTGTGAAATTTACATATTTTGTGAATAAATTAAATAATCCAAAAATATTATTAAATAACGTTAAATTAATAATATTTTCTCGAATGCAAAAATTCTCAACAACATATTGGGGTTTTTTTTTGTTGCAAGTTATTTTTTTTATGTAAATAAATGAATTTGTCTACTTTCCTAAAGTGAAATAATTGTTAGTAAATATTGTTATAAAAAAAAATTGTTGAAATCCAATATTAGGCAAAATTTTGGGGTATTACCAGTAAAAGTTAATTTGGAGCTATAAAATATAAAAGCTGAATTATTTTGTCATACTTTTTTTTGTTTTTTTTTTTTACTGTAGAATTCTTATAAAAACTACAATAAATGAAAAAAATTAAAAAACCTTACGAAAAATAAATTTTACCTTCACATAAATATTTAAGGAAGTATTACTAAAATTTTCTTATTATCAAAAAATCTACAATGATAATTGGACATTATTTTTTTAAATATTTGATTTTTAAATTAATTTAAAGATAATTTTCAATCTAAACAAACTACTTATTAGTGAAGTAAGTACGTTTTTAAAAATAATTTAAGTAATATAGGAAATTTTTTAAAGCCGGAACTTTAACAGAATTTCAAAATTTATAGCACCATTTATATACTTGAAATATTTAAAATTAACATAAATTTCGAATTACAAAAGAAAATATATATGAAAAAGAACTGCATTTGTTCATTTATAAAATATAATAAACAATTTTTTAAAGTTTCACACATTAAAAATGCTAAAGTTTCTTAGATTTTTTTTTTGTTTTGTCGACGGATCATAACAATTACTAAGAAGCCTCGAGGTCAAGGAATAATATATTATTTTATACAAAGTTGTACACTTCTACGCAAAGCTAAAAAAAATACAAACTAATCCTACACAATATAAACTTTAAACTATTGTAGTCTCCCTTTATGTGTAAAAATAATAATAATAATAATAATAATAATAGTAATATAAGGTGTAAAGTAAGTCAAAAAAGTTTTCTAGAGAATAACACCCCTCATTTCATTTGTCGGCATTTCATTTCTTTTGTAACAAGTTCTTTTTTTCCTCATATAAAGAAAATTGTAACTTTGCCATTTAAAATGAGTTTATTTCTTATGTTAGATATAAAAATCACCATAGATAAATACAATATATTTATCGTACATACTTATTTTAACTAAAATATTGTCGAAATTATTTTCGTTATTATTCGCAGTAAAAAATTTCTATTTAATTTCTAATATAAGGTGTAGTAAAAAGTAATCCATTATTTTGCCAATAGATGGCTTTAGGAGTCTGTATCTCCCGTTTTAAAAGTGCGATCGGGTTGCACTAGATGGCGTTAGAAAGATAAGATTTCGTACTAAAAAAGTTTTGTGATTACTTGACTCAGTATTTTTTTAGCACGCGTCAAAGATGGACACCAACAAAGAGAAAATACGCCATATTTTACAGTTTTCCTTCGATAAAGGCGAAAATGCAAGCCAGGCAGCTGGAAATGTGAATAGTGTTTATGGTCCTGATACTGTAACAGTCAATTATGCGCAATTTTGGTTTCGTCGATTCCGTTCCGGTAATTTTGATGTCAAAGATGCACCACGCTCTGGAAGGCCAATTGTCGAAAATGTCGATAAAATAATGGAAATCGTCGAGTCCGACCGTCACGTAAGCACTGTTTCGATCGTCCAGGAGCTAAACATTGCACAAAAACCCGTTTGGAACCACTTAAATAAGGCTGGATACTAAAAGAAGCTCGATGTATGGGTGCATCTGCGAATTGCTGCTGAATCGCAACAATATCGATCCATTTCTGAAGCGGATGGTTACTGGTGATGAAAAGTGGGTCACTTACGACAACGTCAAGCGACAACGGTCGTGGTCAAATCGCGGTCACCCGGCGCAAACGGTGGTCAAGCCAGGATTGACAGCCAGGAAGGTTTTGCTGTGTGTTTGGTGGGACTGGCAGGGAATCATCTACTATGAGCTGCTTCCCTACGGCCGAACTCTTAATTCGGACCTATACTGTCAACAATTGAACCGTCTGAAAGAAGCAATCGCCCAGAAGCGGCCAGCTTTGGCCAATAGGAGAGGAATTGTGTTCCATCAGGACAACGTCAGGCCGCATACATCGATAGTGACTAGCCAGAAGTTCCGGGACCTTGGTTGGGATGTTCTTATGCATCCACCTTATAGTCCGGACCTGGCACCAAGTGATTACCACCTCTTCCTGTCTATGACGAATGATTTTGCAGGTGAAAAATTCGCCTCAAGAGAAGATTGTGAAAATCGACTGTCCCAGTTTTTTGCCAATAGGGACGAGAGTTTCTATGAGAGAGGCATTATGAAATTACCTCCAAAATGGCAATAAGTTATCGAACAAAACGGTGCATATTTGACCTAAATCGTATCATTCTATCTATGCTAAATAGAACCTTCAATTTAATGCAAAAATAATGGATTTCTTTTTACTACAACTTATATATTAGAAAATATAATTTTTTTTTCTTTTTTTATAGTGGTATACATACATGATTATTTTGTTTTTTTTTGTTTTTTTTTAATATCTACAATAATATAAAAAAATACTAGTAGTTTTAGTGAAAAAAAATTCAAAATCTGATTATTATTAAAAGAATTTTAAATATAAATTCTGATTTGTACTAATTTTTGAAATAATTGAAAATGTTTTTGATTTTAAAAAGTTCTTCGATTTTGTTAAAAAATTTTTTTCAAAAGCAATAAAATTAAAAAAAGAAATTTTTCTTTAAATTTATCAAATTAATAATAATTTAAAGAAGAAACTAACAAAAACGAATTCGATTTATATTGATTTGAATAGTAATATCAATATGTATATTGAAATATTATAAGAAAATATAAATAATTCGGCTAAAAGAAAGTAAAAAAAAAAGAACAGGTGCTTTATAAAAATATGTAACGCATACGAAAAATTATATAGAAAGTATGTTGTACATATGTATGTAGAGATATATGTTTTTTAATCAACATGAACAATTTTTCAAGGTTATTGCACACACCCACCCACCCACTTACCTACACATATCATACAGAATTGAAACTGATCCGTTCCACAGGTATTAAAAATAAACGATTTCTATCATAAGTATTTATTAACTTTTATTTTTATTTAATTGAATTCCAAGCAATCTGAACATCACGATATATAATATTTAAAGTCAAAGAAGAAATCGATATATCATTTCAGTTTGCATTTCTTTAGTTTGTATTGCTTAGTAAAATTATTATTTTTTTTTGTATATTAATCTTCTATAGTTGATGATATAGTAGTGTATATGCTCATTTCGAGACCCTATGTAATCTACAAACCTGATCATATATGCGTGCTTGAGGATTATAGGTTTAAGATGTACTACTCGTACCTCAAAATTCGATAGTGTAATATTATTATGAATTGTGTAAGCGGAAAACTGTGAGATATCTCTCAAAATCAAATAAAAACAACATAACAATTAAATAATTAATTGAAAAATTTGATCAGGCTTGGTGATCTTATTCACAAGGCACACTTACCTATAATAAGATCTTATAAACAGTATTGAGTGCATTTAATCAAACGGTCATCCAGCATTTATTCAGTGACTATGCAGTTAATAATTTTATTCGAATGATTTTCAAATATATGTGTGTAAATATAAATTTTATCTTGTAACTGATTTAAAAATGTTAAAATATTTTCTCTAATTTTTTGATCAGTTATTTTATATGATGGAGTTTACAAATTTATAAGCGTAAATGAATTTACACAATATCTTCTCATAAGAAATTAACTACACATATTTCTCAATTTAATACAAAGCTGAGATAATATTTAAATCTATTCATTTTTTTTTTTTTGGTTTATAATATATTGTTTTTATTTTTGTTTTATTATTATTTATTTAGGTGTTTATCAAAAAATAAATTTATAATAAATTTCAATTTATTTAAATCAATGAAGAAAATATTTTTTCAATTCATTAAGAAAAAAGTTCATTCGAAAAAGAAAAAAAAAATTTGTAAGAAAATTTTTAAAATGGTGTTAATTATTGTTCAAGGACAGATACTATTATAGATAAAAAAAAATAACACATAATGTTGAGTTGAAATTTTCACTGAATGTAGTAAATTTCTATGATCATAATGTATGCATATTATTTACTTTCAATTATATTTTGTTTGTAAGTTTTACATTTTATTTTAAAGTGGGTGGGTATTGAACTAATTTTGCTTCAATTGTACATATATACATACATCCATACACATTATCGTATAGTTTTGAATAATCAACTATTTTCGCAATATACTCTTTAGTAATCCATTGTCAATTAGGGTGTGGATTTTTTGTATTTTGTATTTTTTGAAATAATAACTCTATTCTCTAAGATTTTCATTCTATTATTTTCAATAAATCGGTTAAATATGTACGAGTATGTATATAAAATGTGTAGCCTTGGATTTTGAAGTTCAAAACTATTCAAAGTTTTTCGCAGTGCCTTTTAATTCGATAGTAACAGTAAGGTTAATTATATTTAATAAAAACTTTACTTAATAATCTGGCAAATTACATTTTAATTCAAAAATTTCTTTGTGTACTACAAATCCTACCAAAGAATTTTCATCTACAAATCAATTGAAGATAGTTTTGATCTAGAACTTATTGCCCTTTGCACTCGTATGTCACACTGGAGGTGGCAATACTAATTTACTCTACAACTCGCATATTAGTCTGTAGACGATAAAACTAAATAACTGTAAAACACATTGCGGCATTCGAGATCTTACACTGTAATAATTTGTCAAGTTTTGTCAGTCGAGTGTTAGTCGTGCACGTAATTTGTTCTCTTTGTCTAATTCAGTACACATATATATACCCTAATTTCCCGCTCAAAATGGATTTTGAAGACAGTCAGGATAATGACAGTGAATTTGAATTTACTAATATATATGTGCGAAATGACAATATAAATTATAGTAGTTCATGGTCTTTCGATAGTGAAACGATAGGGATAATGACACTATATCAGAATCAAGTTGGATTGATGTTAGTGAAGAAGAGGATGAACTGTCAGCAGAAATTAAATTTAGTGTTGGAGACAAGAATGTTGGGCTTCAATTTCAAGACAAAGACTCTGAGCCAATAGATTTTTTTAAAAGATTTTTCACTGATGAACTTATTGCAGATATTGTAAAGCAAACCAACATTTATGCAAGACAGAAAATTAACTCAAAAGTTTTAAAAGAAGGTCAATGTGGAATAACTGAAAGAAGATTACCGATGCTGAGATGTGTGCATTTATAGGCGTCATTTTGAATATGGGGATTATTACTTTACATAAAATTCAAGAATACTTTTCTCAGGAATAAACATACAAAATTCTTTTTTTCTGCAATATTTTTAGTAGAGAAAGATTTCTCCAAATTTTCTGGATACTCCATTTAAATGAGAATATATCACAAACTAATTGCCTGACAACGAGAATCAAAAAAGTTAGCAATTATTTGGGATACATCAACAGTAAATTTCAAGATAGTTTTATCCCGAGTAAAGAAATTTCTATTGATGAGGCAGTAGTAAAATTCAAAGGGAGGATTAGTTTCATTACAATTAATGGATCAACCTATTGTTTTTTAAGAAAATCTATTAAATAGTGGCGGAAACTTTTTTTCTGTGGTTTAGAAACAAGTGCCATTAATTCATACATTTTGTATAAAGTTTCATGTAATAAGAATGGAGTGAAACCAGTAACTTATCTACGTTTCATACGTAAGTTAGTTCTTTCCTTAGTGGGAGATTTCAGACAAAGGGCTAAAAAACGGGGGCGACCATCAACATCAGATGTAGAGAATCGACTTGATGGAAAACTCCACATTTTAGTACCTTATCCGGAAAAAAAACATAACGATTGTATGGGCTGTTCTAACAGAAAAGCTAAGGGCGAAAGGAAGACAACTGTTTATTTCTGCGAAACATGCGAAAGACATCCTTTTCTGTTGAATTCTACCACTGTAATTTATTTTAATTCATTCAGCTAAAATTAAATACATGTTGACAGCAAACGAGCTTGAAAATTAATCGAGTGCAAAGGGATAGAGTATAAATTATTAATGATTTTCTTATCTTCATTCCCCCAAACAAAAATTATTTTCTTAAAAATTTTCAAAAAAAATCTAATCAAAAAATTGCGTTAGCAAATAAATTTTGGAAATTTAGAATTTTGTGTTATATTAAATTTGATATTTTTTATTTTTTTTATATGATATTACAAAAACTTAAAATAATGCATAAACAAAATTTTTTTTATTGAAATCCAAATGAATACAGGTTTTTGGACAGCGCGCAATTTTTACTCCTTTTTTTTCTCCAAATTTTCCGAGCATGTTGGCTCTTTAGCTGCATAATCAATGTACTTCGTTTTACTACCAGGAAAATTCTAGAAAATAATATTTTTTAAATAGTATCGATAAATTTGTAAAAATCACCATTTACATAAAAGTCAATAAATATTAAACACCATAAAAAGATAAATACACAAGGGACCATGCCAATAGCTATTTTTGAAATTGGTTCGGGAACATTTTCGAAAAGAGACAACAACATTTCCAACATTAAATGCAGGGGTAAACCTAACTATAAATATTGGAATAAAATTTTCAATTTAAACAAACTAAATTACAAGACAATGGGAAATGTCAAGAATTCGGTTCAAACGTCAAAATTTTAATGACTAACGAAATACAACTGAAGTTGGCTTCAGTAAAATTATATTTTTGGTTTTTTTTTCTAAATATTTTTAATTTAAATATATTAATTTCAATATATAAAATTAATTATTTAGAATATTTCAATTAGAATAATGTTTTTTGCTGTAATTTTCAAATTAAATACCATAAGAAAAATTTCACAGATATGCTGTTGTCAGGTTTATTTATTTATTTACTGTCACAACCATGTCACAATTGCAGCAGAAGCAGCTTCTTATCAGTTTTGCTTTGACGCATTAGTGTGATTGTTTACATTAGTGTGTGCATATTTTTAAAAGGCCTGAGAATTTTTAGAACTGCAAACTTAGAACCGAAGAATTCTTGTTGCAATTTTCTATTTGTTGCGCGCACGTCAAAACGCATAAAATTTGTCATATATTCGGGCGTGGTGTTTATTGTTTTCGTTTATATTGTATTTATTTGAATTTCTTAATTGATTGGTTTGTAATTCCTATTTTGGGTACAATCTAATTTTGTATCGTCAAATTCTGGATAAATATCTAAAATTGGAGATATCCGATTAAATGTTTTCGGCAAGTGTATGGCTCGCTAACGGTTCCGCTCCGCTGCCAAATGACACCAAATATAAGCGCTTTGTTTAGATGATTTTCTGTTCCAAAGAATTATCATAATGTTGAGTTTTAATAGTTGATAATAATTGAGATTTTATCCATGGCTATGGAAGTTGATGAAATAACATCGATTTTAGATGTTAAACTCGATTTGAAAGAGCGCAAAAATGAAACTGTTTGTTTTCGTGTAAGTTTTACATTTTTTTATTAAATGAATTTCCTATTACTTATAAATGGATGTTTTTATTTGATATCTAAAGAATTGGATAAAGTGCAATGTCAAAGTGGAGGCGATCAAATGTTTTCCTAGTTATATGCGAATCACTATCAAAAAAATATCTGATGACATATCTGAGCCACTATGCGTTCGTATCAATATTCCCGGGTTAACAGTGCGGTACGCCAATTCAAGGTCAAAAGCACATTCCTATGGATTATTTTGGAAGCATAATCGTAAAAGGTGTTGCATTTTCCTCGCACTGGACTCTCCACTTAACTGTGAAAAGCATATTAAATGGATGAAACAATCCATCAAAAGTTTGGAGACATATAGACAAGGTAAATTACTACAACATTTTTTTTGCATAGATAATATTAATAATAATATATATATTGTTTGCTATGTAGATATTCTTGAAAAAAGACGTTTGAGTAGGTCAAAGCCAGAACTTGCAACCAATGACTATAATATAAATAGTGAAATATTTATTGCAAAGAAAACAACTAAAAATCTGCAGGATATTTTGGGGCCTCTGCCGAAGGTTCCAGATTTTAATGATGGGTAAAATATATATTTTGCTATTTTATAATTGCCTAACCGAATTTTGTACAAAATATATTTTTTAGAAACTGGTCTAGAAGAATTTCTGGTATGTCTGGAATCTACGAGGAAATTCCTGATGATGTTGCAAATTCTCAACATAATTCCAGAGCGTCAGCAGTCTCTGGTATTTATGAAGAAATGAAGCCTCCTACCGATATTGAAAAAATTAGGTGAGTGTACTTTTTTTGTCGTGTTTGATATTTGAATGAAAATGAATTTTTCTCTTTAATAGAGAAAGCCTTTTAATGACTCCACCACCACTTCCACCAAGGCAACGATTAAATACGTCCTCATCAGTATCAGAAACGGAAAATATTCCGAGATCATATACAAATCCGGAATCTGATTTGGGAAAGAAGAAAAAGTATTTGAACGTTTTGGAAAGCGTATTTGGCAGGTCGAGACGTTCGGGTAGTTTTAGTGAATACAAAATAAATATTTCCGATTGTTTAAAGTCACCGGACGAAGTCGAGCCAAAAACAAAGAAGAATACCGCTCGGCTAGTAATGAAACCACAACCTATCGAATATATACGAACTTCCAATAAACGTAATAGTTTTTCGAGTCCAGATTTGACAAAATTTAGTAAATTCGATCCTTTTGATGCTCTTGACGATCTCAGTTCCGTTTCTTCAGAATTGTATATGTTGGCGACAAAAGACTCAGCAGTCTCAAATGAATTTGTGAATTTGGAAATCAGTTCACCAAATAATACTATCGACCAATCTATACAAAAATGCAAACCAACTGAATTAAATATTTCTGAACAAATCCAGTCAAATTTTAACTTTTCTTGTAATTCATCTTCGATTAATTTAGCTGGTGCCAATATAAATGTAGGAAAAACTTTTGTTCCACTAGGTGATGATGATCTATCAGGCTATTGTGTTATGGCACCAATTCGTAAAGATCGTAAAAAGTCAATGAACGATAGTGATAAGGAAAACGAAAGTAGTGCTAAAATATCTGAAGTAAATTATAATAAAGACGTTTACGAAAATATGAATGCTCCGAGCCAGATAATCCTCGAAGACAAACCTATTCCTTCATCAACAGATCGTATCAGTAATATTTACGAAAATATTGCCGATGAAAACGATGAAGCAAATCCATCTCGAAAACAATGCGAGGAATCTAGCGAAAATAAAACATTGTCATGTACACCGCGTAAATCGACTTGTATTGATGAAAAGGTTCCGTCCTATTATCCTAATGATAGTTGTGATATAGTAAAATATCGACGACGTCATAACTCTACCACCGATCAACGGAGTATAAATAAAAACTCAAATAATACAAAACTTAATTGCGATGAAAGTTACTACATGTCCTCGCCACAAAAACTCCGAGATATGCGTAAAAGTATCAATATAAAAAAGAAAAATTGTACAGAAAATCGTCAGATTAGTACCTTTTTACTAGCCGATAAAACATTGGATAATATATATGTAGAAATGAAAAGAATTGATCCACCTCAAGTTGAAGACAAAAATTCACATGGCGATAAACTAATTAAATCACTTTCAAGTGCGGACACTCAAGCTGATAAAGAAGTACAAATGGTAAATAATAAAAATCTTGAGGTAAATAAAAATTGCTTGAATAATGAACGTACACCTCGAATATATCAGAAATATGCAACATTATCAAGAATGTCTCCGAATAAATATTTAGAAAAATACACTAGAAAAACGTCCGATGTGAGTAGTGCCAAAAAATTTACTTCGTTGCCACGCTTCAAGAAAATTGATTTATCACCATTAAAAATAAAGATTTCCAGCGTTTTACATAGACATCATTCTGATGGATTTTAAGGTCCTTTATATTTTTCCCATTATTCTATATTTAGATTAAGACTTATTTTCAAATGAATTCTTCTTAAGCGTGCGTACGTATTATCCAAAAAAAAAAAATTACGGGAAAAGAAAATTAAATAGATTTTCGCGAATGTGCTTATATTGCTTGTTTGGATCTTTTGATATGATAATAGCAGAAAAGTTAATAAATAAGAAAACGATTTAAGGCCAATGAACTGATTCCAATAACATATTATGAAGACCCCTCCTTGTTCACTTAGTAAAAATGTTGCAAGTTTTTTTTGCAACATGTTGCTAACAAAAATATATTTACAACATGTTAATTTTGATAGTAATTCGAACATGTTGCTAGAAGTGACAATACGTTGCAAATTTTGAAGAAAAAAAAAACAAATATTATTAATTTTATAAGAATGCCAAAAATGAATTCATTAAATTATTTTCATTTTGATATTTTTATATTATATAAAAATCCTGATTAAATGGTTCGAACCAAATCGATTGCATCCAAAATTTAATTGCTACGCTCTTAAACCTAATATTTGTCAATTTATCGTGAATATATTTGAATGTGATTAAAGGAGTTTTGGTATTTCGAATAAATTGCTTATAAATAATTATAGTAGAGCTTACGGTAATTAAGCAAAACAAGACTAGTAGTATTAGTAGTTCCATTAAATAGTAATATAATTTCTTTATAAATTATTATAATTTTTTATTGATGATTTAGAAGATTTAAGTTTTGTTATTCTATTTGAGATTTTCCCAAAAAACTTTTATTGTCAATATAATTTTGATTATTATTTATTAATTTGAATAATTTCTCTTATCAAATTATTAATCATATCATCTATTAAGATACAAGTACATATCGATTAATAAAATGCATTTCAAATTCTTGATATCATTTACAATTTCTGAGAATGGTTAAAAAAAAAAACTTAAAAATTTGGAATTTAGATTTTTTTTTTAATTACCTGTAAAGATTAAGAAACTTTTAGATATCATATAATGTGCTGTGGATTAGCTTAAAAAAGTGTTTTTGTATATATATATATATATGAAGAGAAATCAAATTAATTTGCTTATATAAAAACTGTTAAATAATAACTAGAATATATAGAATTATTAAATTCATAAGCGAATAAAATACTAGAAATTAATTAATAGAAATAATACGCTTCTGCTGATTTTGTAAAGCTTTTTATAGTATAAGAAATAATTTGGAAATATTCTTTTATAAAATTTTTATATTATTTATTTAAAAAACAAAACAAATTGATTTAGTAAGATATATACAATATATTAAATTTTTTTTTTTTAATGAATTATTCTATGAATATAAACTTATTGAGATTAATTTTATTACAATAAAATCATATATTAGTCAGTTAATTTTCGATTTTCAAATGATTGAATTTTTAGTTTGTTTTTGTTGAATTTTTGCAACAAGATTAAATAAAAAATAACTTCAAATTTGAGAATATACATTTCAAACAAATTCTTATATAGAAAAAATATGTTGATGAGCTTTAGTTAAAAATGAAATTTGCTCAAACTGAATATATTTTCAATAGTTTTTAAATATTATAATATTTTTTTATCCTTATACATATATTAAGTTGACTATAATTTTTCTATACATATAATTTTGGTTGTATTTATTTATATTCAACCTAATAAAATATGATAAAATTGTTTTTTATTTTCAATATTTCATTTAAATGAAAGAACTAAACTCGATCGAATATTATATAAGTATTTATTTAAAAGAAATTATATAAGAAAACAATAATAATAAGAAAATGTTATTAATAATAATAAAAATAAAAATAACTAAGTAAATAATTGAATAAAAGCTGTGATTACAAATGTACAAAACCTAAATTTCTAACTACAAAGAACAAAAACAAAATAAAATTTTAATCATACTTTATGTAGGATGAATTATCCATACTAGTATATATATATAAATTTTTTTTTTTTAAAATACAAATGAATAATGAAAATTGATTATAATAAAATTAATTAAATAGAAAAAATTTTTGTTCACATAAATAAAAAATGCTTTGTAATGTTGTAAGTCAATATAATTATTATTCGCTTCAATCTATCGGCTGTTGTAACTTTAGCTTAATTTATAAAGAACTGAGTATACAAATTATTGAAAAAATATTAAACGATTTAAAAACAAAAAAAAATACATTTTGAATTTATTGATCTGCTAAGGCGTTATTATGCTAAAAGTAAATATTTTTGTTTATATTAAAAATATATATTGTATAGTACAATTCAAACGAACAAATTCAATTACATACTCGTATGAACACAATTGTAATTGGACTTTTTTTTTGGGTAAAAACAATTTTTCAAAATATTTATTAAAGTTACTCTATTTATGTATATATTTTAGATATGTATGCACATACATGCATACATTTGATGCTTATAATCAAATTATAAAAAAGCTAATACCGTTTTTTTCGTATTTTTTTTCTCCATAAAATAAAACAAATACCATTTCTCTTATTTCTACAGATTAAATATTTGGAAGAACTTTTATTTTTGGCCATTGCCTCTTGGTTACGGTAATTAAACAATTGATAAATAACAAAATTCTGCAATGATATTATATGATTTTCAAAAGATTTTCTAATCAATAGTAAAATTGGTGAAAAGCACACACAAATGTTTTTTCTTATAGAAATAAAGAAAAAAAAAAACAAAATAAGACGAATACATAACGATGAGTATAACGATTCTATGTGCTGTTCTATTCTAACTGGCGATATCTGTTTAAGTATTTTAATTTATTTCGTTTTTATTTTATTTCATTAAAAGCAAAAATAATTTTTTTTTAAAAATGGATATATTAAAATATATAGTGTGTATAGAAAATTATATCAATATTTTCCACATTTATTATGGGTCCGTAATGAGCTGATTTGTAATAATATTGGGTTGTAATTTCGTTGTTGCCCAACAGAGGACTTAATTGTATTTTTTCACAACCAACTTCACACTTAAGCCGAATAATCATATGTATTTTGACAGCTGACATAGCAAGGCTTGCTTGTGTAAGAATTCGATTGATTATGCACAGTAGTTTTTGGTTGATACCCTTTTAAATATGGAAAGTGAAAAATAGTATTTTTAGCATATTTTACTTTTTTACTATAGAAAATATAAAAATACTGTTCAAGCAAGAAAAAAATTATCCGATGTGTATGTAGAAAATGTGTTAAATGAGCGCCAGTGCCAAAACTGGTTTGCAAAATTTCGATCCGGCAATTTTGATCTCGAAGATGCACCACGTTCTGGAAGGTCAGTTGAAGCTGATGAAGACACAATAGAGGCATTAATTGATGCAAACCGGCGAATAAAAACTCGTGAGATCGCTGAGACATTAAATTTATCGAATTCGACCGTTCATGCTCATTTGAAACGGCTAGGTTTTATCTCAATGTTCGACATATGGGTTCCTCATCTTACAGAAAAAAATTTGTGCCGTCGCATTGACGTTTGTGATTTGCTTTTCAAACGCCAAGGAAATGATCTATTTTTTAAGCATATCATCACTGGGGGCGAGAAATGGGTTGTCTACAATAATGTTAAGCGCAAAAGATCCTGGAGTAGAAAAGATGAACCGGCTCAAAGCACTTCGAAAGCCAATATTCATCAAAAAAAGGTTATGCTATCTGTTTGGTTGAATTTCAAAGGAATCGTTTATTTTGAGTTTCTACCGAGCAACAGAACGATCAATTCTGAAGTGTACTGTCATCAGTTGGACAAATTGAATGATTCACTTAAAGGAAAAAGGCCAGAATTGGTCAATAGGAAAGGTATAGTGTTCCAACAGGATAATACGAAACTACATACAAGTTTGACCACTCGGCAAAAGCTTTTAAAGCTTGGATGGCATATACTGCCACACCCACCATACTCTCCAGACCTAGCACCTTCCGATTATCATTTGTTCCGGTCTGTGCAAAATTTTTTAGACGGTAAAACTTTTAATTCAAATGAAGAGGTTAAAAATCACTTGGATCAGAACAAAAATTTTATGAGCGCGGAATCATGCTACTGCCAGAAAGATGATAAAGGATATAATAATTCACTATAAGAAAATCGTCTGTCATTTTTATAAAAAAAAACGAAATTAGTTCCCGAACAACCCAATAATAATATTAAAAAAAAACTAAATAGGTGTTATCCAGAATGGTAAAATTACTAATAATTTAAAAAAAATGCAAATTTTGGCGTAAGAATATGCTTTTAATAAGTATCCTACTAACAGTTATCAAAAATATTATTTATATAGTTTATTAAATTTTTTTGCATTCCATATACATATTTTGAGTAACAAATTTCGTATACTTTTTTCTAGTAATGTACTTATTTGGTTCTAATTTATTCAACAAAAAAAATCAAAACTAGCGAACAAACTTTTCTAATCATTCTCAAGATTATAGCTCCTCTCTAAATATGTTTTTCTTGAAATATGAAAATTTTGATAAGTCAAAGCTCTAGCGAATATACACGTATGTGTGTAGTTGTGGAGAGTCCAACTCCATCTATAAATAAGGGGACCAATTCTAACATGGTAGGTAGCAGAGGTATTTAATAATTTCTGCAAACGTTTGTGTGGTGTGGTATCATATATTAAAATTTTGTATTTGAAAGAATATATTTCATCTTCACGCGTTTTCATGCACTCACCTGCTTCGATTATTTTTGTTTTTCCCATACCTCTTTACATATACTTACTTCGTCGATTAACTTGGGTTAACGAAACTCTGTACCGCATACACGTATGTTTGAATGGCTAGTGGTCTAAAAATATGTACCTACCTGCTTATAAGACATTGCCTAAATAAATAGTTAAAATGGTATTAGAATTACACGTTAAATGCTGAGAGTGTTTGTTGAACTATTTTAGTTTGCGAATATACCTGAGACCTGTAAATTTACCCAATCGAGCCAATTACGATCATATACCAGTGAGTTGTTGTTAATGTGGTTGTAAGGTTACGAGTTTATGCTCTTCAATGGATAGCAGATTGTTTGTTTGGCTTTTCTCATGATCAGTTTGTATATGTTACGAATATATACTGAACCGACACCATCTGGACACATATTCACTCATGTGGAGGGTACCCAACCACGACTTCAATTTGAATAACTCCAACTCCGAGTATGACTTCGTCTTGGAAGATGTTATTTTTCCTTAATGCCGTAGTATGTAGTAGAATTATGCCGATGTCTTGTTTAAACGAATGAAGGGGCCAACAATAAAGATTATTCACCCAAGACAGTCTACTCGTTTGGATTGGACTTGTTTCGTTCGATTCGACTAGTTAGTTGCAGTTCGAAACACTAGCACCACCAGTACCACCAGTACTACCTTTACCTTTACAAGACTTTTCAATCAGTATTCGATTTACCTGCCGTGTGTTTAGTGCGCGATATCATTTAGTAGAGAGTTATTATTACACGAATAGTTTTAGAAAACAAAAATTAATAATAATTCGGCAACAGATAGTTATCCAAAACGGTTATTCTGTTATTGATAGCTGCCGGTTAAGCGAAGAAATTTCAATTAAATTTTTTTTCTCCATATCACCTTTACCACCTTGTGTTACCTTCCGTAAATTCAAATGCAAGACTGTTTATATAAAAAAATTTTATATGAAAAAATATTTGATATTGTCATCTATTATCATTAAAGCTAACTAACTTTTATAATAAAATATAGATTTTCATCGAATATTTGGGAACAATGATGAATGGATATTGTTAATGTTATTGCACTAATAAAATTATTGGATATTCAATCGGTGGAGGCTAAACATTTTTTTTTGAACGATTGTAATTGTGTGGGGCGCCGTTAGTGTAATTTCCATTTCCATTTTTGAACAAGATAAATATTTGAAATAATTGCTATATTGTCCGGTAACTGACAGATGTATGTGAGCTTTTTTCATACTTTTCACATTTGAGTTCATAACTCGATTTCTACGCTTAGATTCAAGTGAAATCTCCAAATTGTCTCTTGGAAAACGCGATAGTTGAATGTGCTGAAGTCCTATTTATTATGATACAGTGGAAATCATTCATTGTTTTCATTAATTTTTTCTAAACATACATGTGTGTATATATAAATATTTTTCAAAATACATATTAATTAAGTTCACAAGGATTCTTAATATTCAATAATAAACAAGTGTAAATATTTGATGATAAAATAATAATAATAATAATAATCACATATAAATCATCTTTAAAATACAAGGAGAATAATAAATATCCGTTTTGTAAACTTGGATTAATTTTCATTAAATATAAAATATATAAAAATATTTCAATAAAAAAAGGTAAGCAAATATAATTTATAAAAAAAAACTTACCTATTTCAAAAGAAAAATAACAATTCGGAAGGTCCCTAGTGTATTGTAGATATATTTGTATTGTTGTCTCTGAGGGGTTACTACTACTGGTTACCATACTTAAATATTATAATATAATTTATTAAATATAGTACGTACAAAATGTAGACATTTTTATATATTAAAAAAAAAAAAAAAAAAAAATTTTAATATTTTAAATAAGACATTTTTTTTTTATGCAGTAAAATATTTTATTAAAGAATTTTTATTGCGCAACGATTTTTGACGTTTTGGTAAAATATTCTTTTTATATTTTGTGATTGGAATATTTTATGAATAAATTAACATTTTGTTGTTGTTTCTTTTTGTTGTAAAATATTTATTCTTATTTTATGATGTTTATAAAAATTAATGGAAAATATGCTTTGAGTTTGAATAAATTTGTTTACTCATATTAAATTATTATTGTATTAAAAATTAAAAATATTTGTTAATAAATAGGCATAATTAATTTCTCAATAAATTCTTCTACCATAGGTAAATATGTATATGATTATTTTAAAAAATTTAACAAAAACCCAAAAATAGTAGGTATTTTCTTATATATTTTTTCTTCACTATTAAAACATTTTATTTTCATATGCAAGCATATCATCATTTAAATCAAATAAGAAAAATATTTTTTTATCATAAACATTTAAGTATCGATTTATTATATAATCCATATTCATTCATTATAAATGCAATATGCAAGAGTTGATTGTGTTTATTATATTTTATTTATTAGATATTTTTTTGTTAAATATTTTAATTTATTTGTTAGATAAAATGGTGTAGGCGTAGAACATAGATTTACATGTATTTGTATCTAGAGTTATCTGCTGTTATCTATAGATTCATATAGTACATAAAAAATCATATAAAATTTTGCATATTATTTGCATTTTAAATAAAAGAATATCGATAACATTGTTTATAGAGTTTTGGTTATTTAAACCTTACAACAGCAGTCAATCGTTTTGAAAATGACAAATAGATTTTACGATAATAAATCGTTGTCATATGAACTTTTACATATTTTACTTTTTAAAAAAAAAATGTAAAAAAGAAGAAAGAAATCTAAATAATAATTTAAAAAAATTATTTTAATAATTATATTTATTATTTGATTAGTTAATAAACTTAATATTTATTATTAAGTCAAATGGTAGTTATACCATCTTCTAAAAAATTATTATTATATTGTATAATATCTAAAACAATGTACTCAATTTATTTCATTATCCTATTTTATATCTGCATACAAATATGTGACAAAGATTCGAATCTATTAAGTGAAAGTATCTTCAAAGAAATATTAGATTTGGGTATCAATTTACAGAAAAGTGAATCAAATTTTATGTATTTTTCTCTCTTTTATGATTGACTGATAAGCAATAGAGAGTGACACAAGCTAATAGATTTGAAAATTATTTTAAACAATTTAAATCATAAAAGATTATAAACATATATATGTATTTTTAACAATTTTGTCCTGACGAGGATTTTTTTTCTCATTTAACTTGTCTAAAAAGAAATTATTTCAATTAGTATTTAAGGACAACACAATTGAAATAATTAAATTTTTTTATAATACCTCAGAAAATTTCTTATTTATTTCTACAAAAGGGAACAAAAACTACTGTAAGAACGTAATAGTTATCCAAATTGTATATATTTTTTTAAGTTGAATTTTTTTTTTTTGAACCTAACTTAAAAAAAAAGTTGACAGACTAGTCTTTTAACCAGTTTAGTTTAGTCAGAAACATTTCAAATATACCATCTATAACTATTTACGTACACATGTTTTTATATTAGAGAATATATCTTATGTTAATATATCTGTAGCTAATATTAGAGATATACTCGTATGTATGTCCAAATCATCCACATATGATTTTAGAGGTCTTCCAAGATGTGTCATTGATATGAATTTTTTTGTTTTTGATCATTTAGTTATACGAAAGAATATTGGAATTTTTTTTTTCTTTTATCAATAATTTGATTTGAATATTACTTTTGGGGAATATTATTTATTTTCGTTTGTTGTATTAAATATTTATTAATTTGCAAAAATATTATGAGAGCCTAACCCCATTTAGAACCGCATGTTTTTTTTAACAGTATAAAATAGTATAATAGAGAGAAAATTATATTTAAATATATACGAAGAAATATTTATTTACTTAAAGGATATTATGCCTATTCATTGAAAATAATTACAATAAAAATAAGAAAAATCATTACACAAATAAACAAAAAATTTAAAACAAATTACCAAAGCACAATCGAATAAAAGTGAAAGCCTAACAAATTTAAATGTCTATTGAATAAAAATCCAATATTAGTTTTGGTTGTTTTTTTCCCCATTTTTATTTTACTTTTTTATTTTTTATTTTAAAATTGCATTCATTCCGTTTTCAAAATAAAATCCGTTAAAAATATAATCAATCAAATTTGTTGAAAACATAAGAAAATTGAATAAATTTTCAATTTATTATTGTATACGCATTGGAAAATTTCCAAGAATATATTTATTAGTACGTTTTTTTATTCTTCGAAGTAAATAAAGGATTATGCAATTTGTGCTTCGAAAAGTAAAGTTAAATTAAATTCGTTAATGACTTTTAGCAGTACTCGATATTTTTGAGTTAATTTTTTATGTTTTTTTTACGCATATTTCGGACTATAATTCGGCCATTATTTTACGGATGTTGGTTTTGAAATACTTCAAACTTTTACAATTTTACATATTGGTAAATATGGTTTTTAGTATAGCATCTCATATTCTTGAAGACTAATTAAACTTTTCGCACAATAAACCCACCATTTGCCATTTTGTATGGCTTTTGGTACCTTTTTTTTTGTTGAAACTACATATGCTCCAGCTTAAAATCTTCAAGTTCAGATAAAAACAAAATCGGTTTCCAATGGCTGTAGCTATCAGAATTCTTTATTTCGAATGGTCTCTTCTTCTTTATTTTTAAAGAAAATATATAAAAAAATTTCAGCGATGAAGATCAATTTTTCACCGAATGAGAAAAGAGCCTCATTATTGAAGAAAATTTTGTTCGAAAAAGCAACATCTAAAAAGCCTGTTGTTGTTCCGGCACTCAATTGGTGGGTGTACTTCTGGGCAATTTTAACGCATTAGTTCAGTAGTTAAACAATCCATACAAATGTTTTCTTGGATGACATTTATAATTAACAGCTGTCAAGTGACAGTTCGTTATATCTTTTCAAACTACAAAATGGATAAGTTTTTATTTCCAGAAAATATTTTTGCGATAAAATTTTTTTTTGGGGTTCATTCCGGAAATGTATAAATAATTAAATTGGAACAAAAAAAACCTCAAAATTTTGATTCGAATGAGATCATTGATTTTGCGCCAAGCCCAGAGTTTGAAGAATAAATAACTTCCTCTAGGTAGTTAGGCAGTATTCCATCCTTTCATTCAATTCTCAGAGAAACACAACACACAGGAGGTGAACAACAGGTGCACATCGAGGCCATCTTTTATTATTGAGTAACATTAAATTTACTGCGTTGAAATAGTGTTAAAAATGAGGGGAATACTTGGAATCAACCCGGTTGAGAATAAATTCTTTGTAGTGTCGGCCGCTCTCTTGTCGTCATTGCTTATGTTACGAATACATAGTGTACTATGTACGAGTAGGTTTCTCTTTCAATTTAAAAACTATTTTTTTTTTACATTTCATTGTCGTCATCATCATTATTATTTGACTTCTTTTTAAAAAAAAAATATCTTTTCTATTTTTTTTCTCTCTCTCTTTCTCTACAAATAGTTTTTACTTAGATTTCAAGAAAAAAAAATAAAAATATATATTATCTTTCATTATACATACGAATATATGAATTTATAACGAAAAGGTAAATTTAAATATGGCTGAGAGAATATTTTAAATAAATTTACAAATAAGAATGGTTTGAGGATAGTCTTTTGTGTAGTACAACGATTTTCTTGAATAAAACTTTTCTATGGCTTCAAAAGATATCTGATTTTTTTTCTTCTGAAACTAAGAATATATACTCATTTGTATGTGCATATGTATTTACATAAATATTTGTACGTATAGGTATGAGAATTTAGATGATTTTGTGTATAAATTATTGCGAATGTAGACTGAATTTGCCTATTCCATGGAATTAATATACTATAGAGGTGAATATTTGTAATGTCTGTCATCTTAAGCCTAAAGAGTTAAGGCTTTGTTAATGCGAGCTTAAGCATTTAATGTTTTTATTCTTTGTGGACAAAAATTTCAGGAAATGCTTTAGATTCGTTCAGAGTCACCACCATGAATAAAAGAGAAAATGTTCTATAAAAACGTTATTATTATATTTATTTTCTTAAACATTTAATATATATCAGTTAATATAATTTCTTACAAATAAAGTAAATGTGTTCGAGCAAAATAACTATGCATTGTACAAAAAAAAAACAACCATTCATTTAGCTTATTAGTTTTTACTTGATAACTTTTTATATTTTGCTTTAATAACAGTTATAGTATTTAATAAAATATAAAAATATACAGAATAATATTTGGTTAAAAAATATTTTTGGCATGCTCTATTAGATTTTAGGAGATCTGTTTTTTTTGTAACTCAAATTTGCATTGTTTTCTGATACAGACTATACTTATTTGTCTAATAATAAATCATAGGCTCCTTATATCCAGTTTATGCTTCGGAAAGTTAAGCTATGTAAAGGAACAATTAAAATTCAGGTTTTCATAAATTTCTTATTTGATTTTATTGCTTGTTATTATATTTAATATTATTATTAAATTATAATATTGTATATTATTCAAATGGATGCCACAAACCTTCGTTTTGCAGAACTCGATTCCTTTAAGATCATTTTTGATAAATTGTTTGGGCATTTGGGGCTGTAATTTGTCTATTGCTTGATAGATATTAGATTTTTAAAGCTCTAAAATTTAACGATTGTCTGCGTAAACATAATCTTTTATAAACGTTTTTTTTTAGAAAATGGCCCAACGACTTCAAATTGAACGATCTTCGAAGCCAATTTACATCACCAAAATTTGAATATACGCATCCTTGGAATTTTTCGCAAAATAAAGCCAAAATCTGTTATATTGTGTAGATTTTTGTAAAGTTTTATTGAAATCATATATAATCCCAATTGAAATCTTAAAGTTATTGCCAAAAAAATTGGTTTCCATATGGTCATAGTGTTCAGAATTGACAGTAACAGTTTCAAAGAAATATGGGACTATGACACCTTCAGGCCAAAATGCACACCAAACCGTTATTTGTGGATTTTCAGAGCCTCATCGCTGAAGAAAATTTTGTTCTGAAAATCACTATCTAAAGCCAAACAATGTATCTTCTGCGCATTTCATGTTCAGTAAACTTTAATTAATATAAAAATGCAATTTTTAAAATAAATAAATGCCATTTTGGATAACATATATTTTCAACAACTGTCAAATGACAGGATTGTACTTTCTAACATATGAAATGGATAATCCGTTAGTAATAAAGTTATTAGAAGAAAAAAATATATATTTTATCATCAATGATTTTTTAGATTTGAATACCGATAAACTGTTCTAGGTATACTATATTTATTTAGCACTGATTAATCTGGTTTTATTTGAAAGTTTACAGCTAAGTTATTAAGTGATTATATTAAAATTGGAATACTTATAACCGCTATACGATGATCATTAAATAAACTATTCTTCTTATATTTATAAAAACAGATTAGTTTATTTTATAATTATCCGCATATAAAAGAAAACACTATATCGTAATTAACACAAAAGTTTATAAAATAATCAAATTGATCACAATTAAAAAAATTCTAATAGTCAGATACAAAAATACAGATATACCAGTGATATTTAAAAACTGTTTATTTTTCTTCTTTAAAATAATCAGATATAAAAAACTCAGATTAATGAAATTGTAAAATCGAAATAAAAGAATTTTCTTAAGTATTTTATAGTAGCATTTTGAGACTATAAATTTTATAGTTTCAACCAATAAAGTAAGTATCTAAGATTGTTGAATTTATTTTATTAAAGAAATTAAATAACATTTTTATAGATGAAAAATAAACAGTCAAACTAAAATAGTTCTAATAATTAATTATATTGTATAATAATAAATATTTTTTTAAATATTTTTATTGAAAAAAAAAACAAATTTTAAAAGAATTTAGTCGATATTGTACCGGTATTTCTTTGCAAAAGCATTTTTTGCATAATTATTCGGGATAACGCGAACTTTTTAGTATTTCTTAATCATCTAAGGTTCAAGTGTTCATTTCTTATAAAATTATTAGACCAATATTATTTTGAAATTTTTTTTAATATGAGATTACATAAAATATTTTGCAAAATTTTCTTATTTCATTTTAACCAGAGACCAAAAATTGTACTATTATTGAGTAAAAGCACGAACAAGAATTATTTTTTTTACTTAATAGTATAAACTAAAGTAATTGTTATATTTATTTATTGTTCATTCTTTAGTGGTTAAAAATCGATGATAGAAAATATTCCACAAGTTGATGTGCCTTTTAATTGAACATATCTTGTGGTTGAATCAGAAAACTAGAAATAAATACGGCAAGAAAATTGTAGGACAGAATATTAAATAATACAAAATATTATAGAGGTGAGAGAGATGATGTAAAAACTAACGAGAAGGAAAGAATATATGATGAAATCATAAATACTCGTATATTTAGAAAAAGACATAAGTCAGTTGTTATTCTTCTGAAAGTCTCTTTAGATTTATTCTAAGACGTCAAGAAGGAAAACTAGTTTTCTATGCCTTCCTTAATGCAACTATTTACTCAATATTACAGTGTATTCATATGTACACTATTTACTATACTATTACTAATGCGAAAATATCTCCGCTAAGAACTAACTCGATAACTTCTTAACTTACCTGTCAGGTTCTAGATTCCTGGTTTCTCAATAACTGTAAGTGATCATAATGTGCATAAAGCAGATTCTTTTTCTAAGCAATTTGCCAAATTCCATAGAAATGCAAAAGAATTTTTATTGATTTTTCTCAAATTTCCAATCATTCCACTTGTATTTAAGTATTATTTATTAATGATACACATTTAAAAACAAAATATTTTTATATACAATAGTATTAACTTAAAAAAAAGAACAGCATTTTCTTCTTATACGATATGTTGCAGAAAAGTATTGAGACTGATTTTTTTGCATTAATTTGATTTGGATATTATAAATTTATGTAATCCTCTACAAAGTAGGTTGCTCGAAGGCCTTCCTGGGCGAGATTCATTTTCTACTGCCCCTCAACCCCCTAATTAAGCCTAATGCAGCTAAAAAAATTGCGCTCTCCATAAGAATATTTCCCATATACTCGTTGCAGCTTTTCAAGTTTGTGAAGTCATCAAGCCGAACACAAAATTTGATGGCACATCTTGCTTCAAATTTCGCTGCTCCATTTTCTGTAACTTACAACAAAAACACAATTTCACTGATCACGCTTTTTAGGAGGTCGCGCAGCTTAAAACTTGTACTGCACTTCTAGAAAGGACTACCATACAAGCTTGGTGGAGGGGAAGTCCATATCACCTATGTTCATAATACAGGATATTATTTGTTCACAGCTTCTTTTAGCTGATTGTATCACACTCGGAATGTAATAAAAAAAAGTAAATAATACTATGAATAAAAGAAAGATGATGAAATTATTATGTTACGAGTACGTAGAAATTCTTGTATTTAAAAAAAATATTGTTTATGTCATTGAATCTTAAAGTGACTTTTATGATTGTTGAATAATTTACATCATGAGTATTTATGTTTACCAATGTTCCAACATGGAAATCATAAAGTACTGAGCATATTTACTTATAGCCATTAATAAACCAAGAAATTTTACATACATCTTACTTGTGAAATTTCTCAAAGATGTATTTTATTGTCTGAAGAAAAATATCCTTTATTGCAGTTTATCCTAAGAGTTCAGATCAACGTTTCTGTTTAATATTTACAAAAATATTACTAATATGAAAATTCAAAATGTAATAACATTAATAGTGATTGCGTTTTGTCAAGATCATATCCTATAAATTCCTCGATATTTTCTTTCACTTTCCCTTTTATTTATTTATGTACTTTTTATGCATACCAATACGTATTCACCTTGAATAACAATTGAAATTTTTTTTCATAGAAATTTGAATTAGTAATTTATTTGTTTACTGATAGAAGAAGCCACACCTTTAAGAATTTTACATTAGGCCTTAATAAAATAATTTACATTTTAACTATTCAATCTTATAAACAACTTCGATTCTGATTAAATATGAGTATTTTGTTTATTAATCAATTTCGTTTTATGTAAATAATTATATTTTTATACACTGTCCGATGACTGTTTGGAGCCGCCTACAATTTTACAAATATTTTTGTTGTTTTAGATTTTATTAGTTGTGCATTTAATTTTTGTTACACGTACCAAGCGAAAGAGTAAGCCAAGTTTAGGCACAAGTTGAGAGAAATTCCTATTGTAATTTTTTTTCCTTCTATAATTTCTTTGTTGAAAAATAGCTAATGGCAGAACGATATCTATTTGAGTTTTTTTTAGAAAAAATATGAATATTTTATCAATACCCATTCTAAAAAAGTAAAAAAAAAATGCATATCTTAACTTAAAAAAAAAAATATCTTTTTTCAATAACGCGTATGATTTCTTATTAATTCGAATAAATGTTTTGGAATTAAATTAGACCGTTTTTCTGTAAAAAAATATTGTTAAAAGTATTATTATGTATTCCTCTTTTATAAACTTGTTCAGGTCAGGATATTGTGCCGACCAGTCCAAGTTTCTTTCGTCGAACAATTCATTTACGGTTCTCACAACAGGACAATAAGGCTTACAACATCATCGTAAGAAATAGCTCCTAAGATCATAACTTAACGGAACCTATTATTGTGACGGTACAAACTAAATATTGTACTTTGAAACCTTTTTAAAATCGTCAAAATAATAAGAAAAGTTTCAAAACCACTTTTTGTCATAAAATATGATCGCTTTCCAGTCCGTATTTTCAGATTTTGTAAAAAAATTGTTTTTATTAAGACGCTATCATTCTAATGTAAGAGAATCCCGAAGAACGTGGTGAACTACCCGTAAAGATAACTTTTGCTTCAACATGCTTAGCGCTTAAAGTAGAATTATATGATTTCCTTATAATAACTTCATGTTGGTGTTCTACCTTCATCCATTTGTTGTGTTCTATAATTTTGTAGATCTATTTAATTTTCTTTCATTTGCCATTCTTATATTTCTCTTATAAGATAGTTGCTACTCAAATCAAAAAATTATCCTAATCACTATAATAGAACTGTTTAAAAATAACTATAGAACCCAAATAGTTATCGCATTGTCAACAACTATTTTTCGAAAAATAATATAAGGAAACAAAATCCATGGTAAGAAGGCTTGGTCCTTTTGCGGGGAAAAAATTTCGCACCAATAATATCTAAAAGACAAAATATCCGTGAAAATGTGAGTGACTCCAAACAGTTGTCGGAGAGTCTACATCTTAAACTTAGATTGCACCGTGTATACACATATAATACACTATCTCAAGGTGAAATTTCCCCTTTTTTACGCGTCTGACGGTGTAACATACGCACGAGCACTTACGCATTTTGCGCGTGCATGAGATTGTGCAGATTTGCGGCAAACAAAGTTTGTGTATTTGACAATCAGTCTAATCATAGTGAAATCGCTTGAATGAAGATGTGCAAGAATAATTAATTGAGATGCACGCGCAATTTACGCGAGCAAAAAGTAATTACAGCATGTTGAATTATTTATGATCTGGAAAACAGTTCGTGCATTTTTTATTGCTGAATTGTCTAGTTTGTCGCTGCTGTTCTTATTTTATTTACTTTGTATTATGAATGAAATTTTCACATTCATTTATTTATTTTGATTATTTCAATTCGTTTATTTATTTTAATATTTATTTAATTTATTTTTCACGCGCAAATGACGAGTTCGCCACGATTAACATGAACGACGTCATATGTAATATATTTACGAGCACACACAACTAAATCATGTACAAGATCTGTTCAAAAAGTATCGCGAATATCGAATTTCCGCGGGTTACGTATATTCGATTATCGATTTTTTGTGGCGTTATCTTGGTACTCATGTCTCTCACTTATGCCGACAAGTTCGGTCATTTTGAATGTTCAGTTAATTTTTGACAGCTGCTTTGCTTGCACGTGTTTTCGCTCGTCTTCGATTTTTGCCCATTCCAAAAAATGGATCAACAAATCTGTTTCGGGAACAATGAAAAGTCACAGGGGGGCCATATCTGGGGAATACGGTAGATGCGGCATTATTAGTGTGTTGTTTTTGGCCAAAAATTTGCACACAATGCGTGAGTAGGGGCGTTATCATGGTGCAAAAGCCAATGTTTGTTCTTCCACAGATCCGGGCGTTTCTGGCAGATTGTTTCGCGCAACTTGCGCATAACTTGCAGGTAATATTCCTTATTGACCGTTCTACCCTGTGGCAAGAACTTATGAGGCACCACGCCCCTGTAATCGAAGAAAACAGTAAGCAAAACCTTCACGTTCGACCGAACTTGGCGTTTTTCGTCGTTCACATCTTCACGGCCCTCTGAGAACATTTCTTACCACCGATAAACGTTGCTTCGGTCCAAGGTAGCTTCACCATATGCCACAGTCAACATTCGGAATGCGTCGGCGCAATTAATTTGATTTTTCACACAAAATTTGATACAGATTCTTTGAGCCATTTTTTGGAATGGGCAAATATCGAAGACGATCCAAAACACATGCAAGCAAAGCAACTGTCAAAAATTAACTGAACATTCAAAATAGCCGAACTTGACATGGCATAAGTGAGAGACATAACGCCACAAAAAAAATCGAAAATCGAATATACGTAACCCGCGGAAATTCAAAATTCGCAATACTTTTTGAACAGAACTCGTATAAGTTCGCTCCATGCATGCAACAAGCAAAAATTGAGCGTCTACGCGCAAACATCGTGCAATTTCACCACGATCATTGTAGTATACTGGTGAAATGTTCGTAGAATTGAACGATTTGACAGCGAACCATTTGCAGGAGAAAATTGTGTATTAGACGCACGGCGTAATCTAAGCTTATGCATCTAAAAAGAAAAAAATCATTATTTGATTGAAGAATAGTACATGTTATTTAAATTTAGTAACTATTGTAAGGTTTTACTGATGAGTGGAATTCTAATTGCATAGCTGTTGTAAGGTTTAATTAACGAAGAATGTTCTAATATATCACGGAAAATAATTTTTATTTTTCTGCATTATCATAACTAGAAATAAATATTATTTAATTTTATTTCTATTCATAATAACTTAACTATTTCATAGCACCATCAGTTCTATATTTAAGAATATTATTGTCATGTATGTACATATTTAAAAAAACATTATTATTTGTATTGTTAAGTGATTTTAAACGATTTATTCGTGTTAACTAAATGGGAACAAAATTTGAAAAGTACTCAAAAACACCTACGTACATTCTGTTTGTAGTGAACAAAAATTATGTACAACTCCTTTACTTAAATGTAGGCGTACAAGAATCAACTTATGAATTATGAAATTTTCTAACTATAATATTATGCAAAGTACTAATGGTTTAATTAATTGTCATGCAAAATTATGGTGCAATATATTATTATTTATTAAGGGGGTAAGACTTTTCAAATCAAATTTACAAAAGTACTCGTCTGTTCGTGTGGTTTCGAAAATAAAAAAAAAATATATGTAAACAAAATCTACTACATTATATGCAAGATTATTCAACAATTTCCTTTTTGTATACGAGTACTTTATGAACAGGTTAGTTTTATGACTGAATTCTGTAAAATTAATTTGAATTTTTTACATATAATATTAATATTTGGTTAGTTTTGTGGGCGCAATTGAATGCGTACTCATAGCTTTGCAAATGTTTAGTATGAATTAACGATATAAAAGTAGAAAAATTACCACCTATCTACCTTAACGCTCTAAAAAATATGTATTTTTTTTTCAAATATGATATATTAACTGCATAAATTATAATTATTTTACTGATGTCTTAAAGAGAAAGTAACGTTTTCTTATCATTTTATAGAAACACAAGTCATTGTTCGCATAAAAATTTATTAATTTTCATATGGAATATTATACGAGTATATACATATGTGCAAGTATATCTAGAGCGGCATTAGTGATAATAAAAGCTTTTTAATTACTTTTTATTAGCTATTTTATTAATTTCTACTTAACGGGTTGATATTCTGTATATTCATATATGAAATTTGAAATTATAATGAGTTGCTCGAGAATTATGGTAATTCTATGAATTTTGAATTGTTAATAATTTGTTTTACATTTTTATGAGGAAAGAAAAAAGAGAAAGTATTTTAATTTAATTGGGAATTATTTTGTTCTTTTAAAAATAATAAAAGAAAAATTTTAAGTATTTTAAATTTTGCAATTCGATTTGGGAATATGCTGTGAAAACGTTTATTTTTTCGTACTCTTCAATAGGTTTTAGGTCTGGCATTTCCCATGCTGCATAACGAAACATGTTTTTTTTCCAAAATGGTCTTGTATGTGTAGTTGTCAAAAATTATTATACTATGAATTTGATCGAAATCTTGTCCAGAGAATCAACCCCAGATAATTAGAAGCTTACCGTTACCATGCTTCACTGTTCCTTTGGTAATGCTCGGGTTAAATCTGTGACCTCTAGTCCTCCTAACATGTTTCCTGGCAGCCGATCCATACAAATTAAATTTATACTCATCAGAAAAAAGACCGCTGTTTTTTTTTTTTTGTATATTCCGGTCCTTGTGACTGATGACGCAATCTTAACAGGCTTTCAGATTATTTTAGAAATAAAGTCTTTTTGGTTATTTAATTTATAACTTGGTAGTATGACTTTTAGAGTCCTCCGTCTTATTGAAGATGAATTAATATCTAGTTTGTTATAGACTAACCTTGAGTAATTCAGGTGCCATGTAAGAATTTTTCCAAATAAAATTTTTAACTGCTGGGGACCCTCATTTTAAATTATTTTGCGAGGTCTACATCTTTTATAAATTAAAATGCGCACGTAAAAATTTTAGATGTACATACCTAGCGGCGTTAAATTGAACTGCGTATATATTTATAAGTAAAATATTTTATGTCGATATAAATCAACCGGTTAGACCTCGCCTATTGGCAGAAATGTTTTAGTAATAACATTTTTTTGAATTCCAAAATCGTAAATAATTATTTATTTAAAATTACATATTTAAAAAATCCACCAGTTCTATAATCTAAGGTAAAAATAGTGTAGTTACTTTTTAAGTGGTAACTATAACTATTTAAAATAATAATAAATTTATGTATGAAAATTATGTCAGCATTTTTTTTTTTGGCTAATTTTTATTACTAAAAAAATTATTAAAATAATATCGAAAATGTTAATATACCTTTATTATAAGAATGCAATTTTTTTTGTTAATTATAAATCATTGCAAGTGATTTAGTCAAATTCCACTTATTGTTGTAATCTCATTTTTAATTCAGTATCTTTTACCATCAAAATTTTGTCATAATATTTTCTAAATGTGAATAAAAATAAAAATAGGTAGGCGTGCATATTTTTTTTTTGTTGACGAACAAGAGGATATAAGAAACTTCAACAAAATTACTATAAAAAAATTAAATATTACTATTTATTGTAATTATAACAAAAATATATCAAGATCTATTATCTTCGTCTATAACTATTGTATTTAATATAATAACAGCTATAGATAAAGATACATTTAAGGTGGTTATTTTTAATAATTTTTTTGAAAGTTTCGATATTGTAAAAAATACTACCATAGACGATTTATATTGAGAAATTTTGTTAATTTTTTTCTAAATATGTTGTACATAAACATATTTTGCATTATTATTGTTATTAGCAAATATGTATATAAAAGCTATTATATGAAAATAATAATAAAAGAAATTTTAAAGAGTTCTTTATAAATACAATAAATGTTATTGAAATCTTATAAAATTAGAAACTTAATAGATAACTTTTTTCACTAGTAAAATTGATTAGTTTTTTTTTTTTTGGAATTGTGAAAAGTTTTTTTTATTAAATAAAAAAATAATACGAAACTTTTAAGGAATTTTATTTATATAAATAAATAAAATCATATTATCCATAAATAGTTTAAATGGATGCTTAAAATTTCTCATGACCTGTTTTTTGACAATTAACATATGTACGAAATATAATTTTAGGTAGGGTCATAAATGAAGAAATTTGAAAGATATATAATCCAAAATTTGACAAATATTTATTAAACAAAAACAAATGATTTTTTCATGACTTTGATAATAAATATGGTATAAAAAGTTATTATTAAAGTCTTAAATAATATCCATAAAAATTATATTATAAATGGCCTAAGCTTTATTATGGCTTAATTGAATCGAAGATTTTGAAAAAATGAAACCAGCTCTATTTGAAAATACTCATCGAATAGTGTAACTACAATATTTAAAACAAATGCTCACTAGTATGTTTGGAAATTATTTAGTTTTGTTTATTATTTATTTTTACATATTTGTACACTTTTAAAAGATAATTTCAATAAATACATACACAAATGTCGATTACAAATTTGCTAATTAACTTTTATTAAACGCTATCTAATTGTACTTTATAAACTATATTAATTGGAGTGAAAGAAATTTTTTAAAAAAATTAAGAAATTAATAAAATGTTAGCAAAATTTATAAGGAAGGAAATAACAAACTTTTTTTGACTATGCAATAAATTCATGAAAATATTTAGAGCTTGAATATATAAAAAAAATCTTTGGTTACTGTTCCAATTAAAATGTTGTACATTTCAGTAAAGTTTATATGAAATCTTTTCAATTTATTTAGGTTTAAGAGAAATTTTCGTAATCTTTTTAAAATATATTATTATAATGTTGTGTCCAAAAAAAACCCCAAATAATAATAATAAAATTTTGTTTTTTAGCACATATATACATGGTCTATAATTATAAAATGAAAATTATTTCTTAAACATATTTTAACAAATCAAAAATGAACATTTGCAAATGTTTGGTTGACGAAAATGTTAATAAAACTTTATAAAAGCATTCGTATTTCATTCAAAGTATAATAAAAGAAGATGCAGATACTTTGATATGAATAAAGTTGTATTTTTTTATTTTTTTTTTCCTATATCAAGCATATTATAGATAATTGGGTTAAATTTTGTGACACAATTTATTTAGTAATGTTAACTGAAATGGAATTTCACATATACTTATAGCGATAGTGCAATAATAAAATAATATTAATAATAAATAAAATTAAATAAAATTAGGAAAAGATTTTTTTATTTGTTATTAAAGTGTAATAGTATAAAAAAATAATGGAATTTTTCTTGTAATGAAAGTGCAATGATATATAGAGTTATCCAATTAGTGCTACGGAAAGTAAAGTTAAATAAAATATATTAAAAATTTAGATTTTTATAAAATTTAAGATCATTTATATTACTTAAAGTTTGGCATTATATATAAAAAAGAAAATTATTAAAATTTTTTTTTTGCTCGACCCGATCATTTTGATGCAATTTTTGATGACTTTTTTGTACACTTTGGGCCATAATTTCAAATGCACATCAGACATCTGATTTTTCCGGATACAATGGCTTTTACATAGTCAATTGTAAATTTTAAAAGTCCTATATATGGCAAGTTTCTTAAGAATATCTAGAAAAATGATCCTCACCACAGAAAAGAATTTCTACTCCTCTAAAGAAATCACTACTCTTCTAAGGAATCACAAAAAAATTTTTAATAGTTAAACAATCTATAATTTAAAATGGTAAATTTTATACTAAAAAAATATTATCTTAAATAATACATATATTTAACAGCTATTAAATGTCAGGGGAGCACTTTCCTAATTACGAAATGAATACACCTGCACTTTTGCATTTAAATAATAAAATCGGTTGAACTCAGTTCTCTGATTAATATAATTATAAAAATATTTAGCTTTATTGTTAATATAAGTAAATAAACAATTAAATAATTTCTCAGTAAATATTATAAATAATCATTTTTTAAGCAATATTGATTATTTTTAAGAATTTTTTTGGAAATGGTAACATGTTTATCTGAATGGAAAGAACTTATCAAGTTTAAAAAAAAAATAGTTGATTAAAAAAAATTTAATAAATGTCAATTTTCTACGTCGCACTGTATTTTGTTTGTTGACATTTAAGTATAAAAGCGTTGTTTACATGTTAGTTATTTTCTATAAGAATATAAAAATATTTTGAGCACATTATAAATATTGATAACTTTAGACGAATTTTCTAATTATACTCGTTTATGAATTAGCTTATTTATGGTATAAGATCTTTTAGTATAAAAAGACAACATTTTAGTTAAGCGAGTTCAGTTTAAAAATTATCACCTTCAATTTGGTAAGATTAAAAAGTTTATTGTGAACGAGCATCTGTAATAATGGCGAAAACTTTAATAATACTTTCCGTACTGATAGTTATATTATGTTGTCTACAATTTGTATTTGAGGTATGGATTAATTAAATTAATTAATTTTTATTTAAATCGAATCATTTTTATAATTTTTTAAATCTTATTAAATTTTTTCAATATAATTTTATATAAGGCTTATGGTGAACCGTTAACTACGGCTGCCCCTTGTACACCAGTTGGTCAATATGTAAATATTATAATATTTAAAAAAAAAAACATTATTTATTTTGGAAAATATTTCAGTGTCTTGTTGCAGATACATGCTGTAGTAAAGCGTGTTTAACTTATACAGCAAAATGTGTCAGTGCATAATAAAATGTGTTTATTTGATTGCAATTAAAATAATACAAAAAAATGGATATCATTAGTTATTTTCTAAATAAAATAAATTATTTTAAAATAAAATTAATTTTTTTAATATTTAGAAATAAATTAAAATTAAATATTCATAAATACTTAAAAAGTAAATATTTAATTTTAAATATACAAGAATAAACATTTTTATTAAATTGGTTTTGTATTTATACATATTTTAAGAGCAAGAATAATAATAATTTTCAAATAAAATAATAAATATTAATATCAACAATTTAATAAGTTGTATTTAAAATAAATCAATATTTTTTTTGGGCTTGATTTAGTGACGATAAATATTAATTAAGAAGGGATTGAAAGACTTTTTCAATAAAAACTTTACTAGTTAATCTCAATTAATCTTTAATATTAAAAATGCATTTTATTGCATAGTAATTCAATTTAGAATTTGGAAAGTAAAATTAAGTAAAATATACTTTAAATTTAAATTTCTATAAAAATTCTATTTTATCATATTATGTGTATTTTGCCATTTTATTTGCCATCATTAAATTTTTTTTGGGATTATTTTTGATAACTTTTTTGTACATGTCTGCCCCTAAACGATTTTTTTCATAGTCCTATAGGGTGGACCATTTATGTGGTGCAAATTTAAAAGTTGCATTTTAAAAAGTAAATTAAAAAAAAACTAGTGTATATTTTTTAAAATCTCCGGTTTTATTAGAAAGATTAAACCTTCAAATTTAAAAATGAAACACATCATCATTTTAATGACTGCCACGGCTGGCCTTACAATACCCGATTCGTCAGTTTTACTTATTTACGTATCCAGCGAACAAAAAATGAACCCCATTGCTAGCGACCACATATATCCTTAAAGCGCGAAATGTGAAAAAAAATTACAATTATTATTTGTAACGCATTATTTGCTGATTAGGCCATCCAGTTTATTTTAAATGACAAACTTTAATATTAATAAAATACTAATTTTTCATGTAATATATTTTTAATATTTGTCAAATTAACGGGCTGTACTTTTCAAACTGCAAAATGGATAACCTGTTAGAAGAGATTCGAGACTGAATGGAATAAGCAAGTGCACTTTAAGATATGTAATTTCAAATGGAATTAAAAAACTAACCATAATTTATGATTATATGTAAAAATAAGCTTTCATTAAGTGAAAAAAAAAAATAATTACTATGTACCAAAAGTCTCTACTGATCAGAATTTCAAATCAAACTCACGCTATTCATATTTGCAAAATTTTACTTTCTAACCAAATTTGCCTGCTGTCAATTTCCTTGTTAACAAGATGATGTGATAATTTGTTACTGAAAGTTATATTTTCACAAGATATTCATTCAATTTATTAGTTATACTACTATTCTCAAATGGTTCGACATATGATGAATAATAAAATTCATTCATCATGTTTAAGAGAAAGTTGTTCCAAGTGAAAAAAATAACAGCATTATTGAAAAGGTAATTGAATAATGAACAAATCCATCAAATATTATGAAGCACTTATTCAGGGGTAATCATTATTGAATTGTTATTGGTTTTTTTTCCTCTGTACAAGTATGTATAGACTACAATGTGACTATTAGAGATTTTTGTACATTATATTGTATTATAATTAAATAGTTTGCATATTTTATATTGCTTTTATAAATTTCTAAATATAATAATTAAAGGATCAATACGAGGTGTGGCAGAACAGTATTGAAACTGATTTGTTTTGCTACAGTTTTATTTTATTTTTATACATCAATATAATACTTTTTAAGGTAACTTAATTACAACGGTAGGTGTGTATTTATAGTTGCCCAAGAGAATGACTTCAAATGGTTTCTCGGGTAGACTTCTTTGAATGTTATCGATAGTACCCAAATAATGTCCTGTGAAGTGGTTTTTGATAATAGGGAACAAAAAAAGATCAGATGAATTAAGGGGCTGAGAAACCACAGGAATTCGCTTTTTCGACAAAGACTCATTAATGGAGGCGGCCGTATAACAGACAACGTTGTCATTAATGGAGGCGGCCGTATAACAGACAAACCCTTTTTTCAGAGCCTTTTGAAAGAGCTTCAATGTTAATTGACAATATGACCTGACTACACCACTCACTTGCTCCACATTTTCATCCCTTTTAGAGGTGCAGTACAATTTACAATCGGACGAGGTTGGAAAATGTACTGCACGTTAAAATAGGAACTTTATGGAGAGAGAGTCCACGGTGTTGCCAGATCCCCCTCAGTGATATCAGTCTTGATACTTTTCTGCAATACAACGTATTAATTGAAAGTGATTATTTTTTTGTCTTTTATTTTTTTATATACAACTATTTTTTTGTAACAAGCAAACTTTTTAACAATATTTTTATAATAACTTTAAAATGGCGTGCACGATTAAGCTCCCATCCATATGAAAAACTTAACTTCGTGAGGCTAATTTTAATAGTATTAAAATTCTCGAGACCATAATTTTTAAGGTGCTGATGAGTACTTTTGAAAAACGTAAGAGATGAGAATTGGCGTTCAAGGAAGTATAGAATTTTTTATATGAGGAAACACATAATTCACGAACAGAGAGAATATTTAGATCATGGTGAATAATATTGTTTTGGAAATTAAAAGGAGAATCAACAATTTTACTTAGGATTTTGGTTTGAAGGATGGGACTTTGAACCCTAAAGTGTAAATCCGTAAGTCTAAATGGGTTTTAGTACTGGGTTATATATGGTATATTGGGGACTCATTATTTAGTGATAACTTCGATCTGTTATCGAGTATTCTAAGTAATTGATGGTATGTATAAGATTTATTGAAAATTGGATGGTTTAGTAAAGTCCCAAAATTCTAGTGCGTAACTCTAAAAAGGTATTTTCGGTTTAATTCTTCTTTTTCTATTCTTGTGTGCAGATTCCATGTCAAATGTTTGTCTAAGTACAGTTCTATATACCATACTTTACTCTTGTGATATTTTACTGCCATTAATATATACAGATATACATGATTTATGGCAGAAGGTAAAATGTGCATGGACACATTTTTATTCTCTACTTGATAAACCAATTTCTTAGGGTTTTCGGTTTTGCATATGTAGCGAAAAATGCGTCAGGACAAATAGATAAATATGTATTTCAATTAAAATGAAAATTATACTTTATTTTTTAAATATAAATAATTTTTCCATTATAAAAGTCTATTGAGAATACTATGCGCTAAAATGACATATATGTACAGGTACATACACATACTTAACTTATCTGAATCAAATACAAAGTTTTTGTTGATAACAAAAAAAATTATCTTGTATTTAGTATTTATTTAACTCAATTCACTTCATGAATTAAATTTTAATCGACATCAAAAATTATTCACAGGTAATATTTTCATTTCTGTTTTTTGTTTGTTTTTTTTTTTTAATATTTTTTCCCAATTTCTTTATTTATAAATCTTCGCATATCGTATGTATATACTTGCATGCTCGCATAATTATTTTAATTTCATGAACGGAAATATAAAATGAAATCAAACTGAATTGAATTGAACTGAACAGTAGTAAAAATGTTGAAATGAATGGAAAAAAGTGAAGATAGTTGAGATCGTGAAAGATCGCAGTGTTGATGGTAGAAGTGAAGACGTCGAATCTTAAGAATTGAATTTTAGTTGGAAAAAAAAATACACTGATTTGAAATCGGAATTGGGACCCAAGCAAAACCATTGAGGTTCACCGAACCCATCAAGTACACAGACTGGCGACCTTCTCTTCTCACATAATTCCTATATGTGCACATATAAGTAGTTTGATTTGATCTTGATTTGCCGATCAGTTTGTCTACGTACAATTTTGAAGACTGTGTTATTATTATTATTTTTTCCCTCTATTTTTTTATATGCTTGTATATTTAACAAAGATCAAAAAGCAAAGATTTCTATGACGACTCTGATTAGGATGATGATGATGGTGCGGATGATGATGCTGATGATAAACACGATTCGAAGACGATTATTGAGAGTATCTATTCAATAGTTTTCATTTCGGTATGAAGATAGTATACGAACCTTTTCCCATCTTCGACTATACTCGTATTTTTTCTTCTAAATCTTTTTCTTGGCTTATTCATATGAATTCTCACACTCTAGAGATTTTCACAAACAATTTATAAACCGAGCATGTTTATTCGACAATGAAAAAGAAAGAATCACAGTTGGATCAATGAAAATCAAATAAAATAATTACAGAATATTTGTCAGCTCTCCAAAATACCATCTATACAATAAATAAAAAAGCATCAGTCTACATATGGAAAATATACGAACATATTATAAAGTGAGTATTTTGAACTACAAGCTCAAACGAAAAAACAACTCACAGAGTAAATAGTATATAGGATAACGAGGATATTATTTTAGGAAATACATTTTTATATTGTATATTAAAACGTTTATATTAGATCATAAAATGTTGAAATGTTACCGAATCTAGTATTTTGAACTTTCTAATCTGAAAATTCTGAAAAAAAAGAACAAAACTGATTATTTCAAATTACCAATCGAGACAAAAATTGTATTGTACAGAAATATTTCATGTATTATACTTTATTTGTGAAACAAGTTTCCTATGGAAGAGTAAGTCTAACGGTTATGGTTGATTCTTAAATTCTCCACAAAATAGAAAGAAAGAAACCAGAAAAATTACTTCTCTAAGAAGTGGTAATAATTTCGAACAAAACCGAAATTTATTATCCGAAAAATACATTGTGAAAAAAAACGGTTACTTTTAATGTTTTGGGAATTTTTTGTTTAAAAAAAATCGTTTTTTTTTGCATTTTCCTATATGGAATTTTTTTTTACAAATAAAAAAATTCATTTCCTTATATTTAAGTGCTAAAAATAAACAAGACTAATCTTAATGCGAATCTATGTTGGATAGATGTTAGCTTAAAGTAGTCGAATTATGTGTGGTTATGGGTAATGTATCGTACTGATAATCGAGTATGTTTATTGAATTATGAAATGATAATCGATGTGACTTTAATTTTTTAAATGAACAAATCCTACATCTCCGAACGATGTTTTCAAGTAACTGCAAATATAGAATTTTCTTCAATATCTCCCATCCGCGATGGTGTTCCTCAAGGTAGTTTTCTAGCTCCTATAGTTTATAATACTTGTAATTGCAATGGGGATTATAAGGTAAATGACAAGTATAAATATTATGCACTATAGCTTCCAATGTTTAATAAAAACATATTAATGACCTATAAAGCTGATTATGAAAAGGAAAATATCACCTTGGAATATCGGAAAATTATATATTCACTTATTTTATTTCGATTTCAATTTCAATTAACTGTCAATAAACAGTGCTGCCACTTAACCTCACACGAAAATGTGCGTAGCAGTACTACGATAAGAACGAACATTTAGTAAGTAGAATTAAATCGACTAGTAAATCTTGTGTCTATAAAATTGTGAAGATTATAAAATTTTGACAGCTATAAAATCGGTGCACATCAGCATTGTGTTAGGGCCTCAAAAGTAAGATACATCCTCTCCAATGCTACTCTATTGAAAACAGCGCCAATTGCAATTTAGGCCGATAACTTTTTGAACCACTCTCATATAATGAATATTGAGTGAGAGAACTTTGAATTATAACAAAAATATTTTGCAATATTATTTTTCATTAATTTTTAAACTCAAATAACAACTATTGTACAATAAAATAAAATCTTTTTTCATTTAATTAAACATTTTAGAAATTATAATTTTGAAATATACTATATCATCAGCTCATATTATTATTATTATTATATGTAATTATTTTTCTTTGAATAAATAATTTATGAACTTTCTAATTACATTTTAAATAACAATTAATCAATGTGATTGCTTGAAATCCATTATAATTTCTCTATTTATAAATGAATAAAATATTTTATAAAAATTCAGTGAAATAGAAAACTTAGTTGGATAAAAAAAAATTATGCACATACAGGTAATAAAAAAAATCTTTACTTACTTATGAGAGTATATTATGATAATGCCTGGGAAATGTTTTCTGTAGAAAAGTCTAAATAAATACAAGCACTAATAAGTACTTCTATGATTAGTTGTAATTACTTGAGCGAAAATAAGTCAAAAAAACAAAAAACAAAACGCATATAACGTGATGTACTCGTAAATGCTGATGAAAAAGGAGTAAATTAAATATGGCACATTTAATGTTAACTAAATATGTGTAAATGTATTTATTTATGTGAATATGCGTTGAATGTCTGGAAAGTAGTTCATAGAAATGGAGATCATTCATATGTTTTGTCTTAACTAGTGCAATAAAAAATACCATTTATAATATGGCTATTCATTCAAGCATTCTCAAAGAAACTTAAGGTGTTTGGAAAAAAAATTGATGTAAAAAATTAAGAAAACAGTTTGGATGTTATTTTTTTCCTATAAATTTTTTCTCATCTAAAGCAAAATTGTAATTTTTTCTCATATGTACAATCGTACGTGTGTTTCTATTTGCGTGCTAACATTTATAAATTTCACACTTTCGAACATTTTTCTACTAAGTAGTTTTTGCAATTCGAAATGAGAAAGTTAAATATTATACGTTATATCGACAGTTATCGGAATATCCACTATATCCATTGATGAGATTAGATTTTAATTTAATCTTTTAGTGCAATTTCACGCAATGATGATAATCAAAATATTCAAAACAATAAATAAAAAAAAATAAAAAAAACTCTGAATAATTTAAATTTTATACCTTAGTGAATTTTATTTAATTAATACCTTATATTATATATGAATATTTAGATTGTCATTGAGGTAGTGTTGAAATTCTTGCTGAACTTTTGTAAAATGCTCCCTTATAACATGATGAGATAGAGCAAAATTTTCTCACGGTTATAACTAAATTTTTGCTTAAGTTACGAGTATCTTCTATCATCAATTAATTGTGGCAATACATTCTTCCATTCTTATTCTTTTCAACACAAGAAATAGAAACTTACAATTAGTAAGTACAAATTGACATAATTATATGGTAAAATTGAATTCTTAGATAAAAACTATAAGTGGATTTGCTGAAACAAAAATAACATACAGAAGTAGGAGTACAATAAAGGATTATTCAATTTGTTCTTCGGGAAGTAATGATAAATAAAATATGCTTTGACTACAAAATCTTGCCATTATGCATAAGATATATTTAAATATTTGAGATAAAACTTCCCAAATATTACGGATAATGGATTTTAAATGCTCCAAACTATGAGGATTGTCTGCGTAGTTACAATATTTTGGATATCCTTACAAGAGAAAATTCTAAGGCATCCAATCGCAGTATGTTGGGCTAATTGGCAAAATCAAATCTCTAAATGACGCTCCCTGCGAGCTTTTCGGACAAAAAGTCAAAATTTGTCATATTGTGTGGCTTGTGGCAACTTTTTTTTTGTTTGAAACCATGCGTGGTCCCCTTACTCAAATTTTTAAGTTCAGGCAAAAAAAATTGTTTATTATGCGGTCATAGCACATGGTCTGGATGGTAACTGTCTATCCTAAATTATACCTTCAAACCGCAATGCACATCAGATAGTCACTTTTCATGAATACAGTGGTTTCTCCCTAGTCCTTTGTGGGTATAAAATGTTGCATATTCACGTGAGATATGATCCAGATTTTGTAGAAATTTTTTACAAATTAACGCATAATTTGATGGTAAAATATCTATAATATAAAATGGAAAGCCATGAACTAAATAAAAGCTGCTTTAGATAATATATAATATATATTTGACAGCTGTCAAATGACAAGACTATACTTTGAAATAAATAATCCTCAATTAGGAAAAAAAAGAAAATTCTGAAATTTTATAATTTCAATATCAAATATTTGTGATTATACCAATTAGATTTTATTCACTATTAATCTATACAATATTTTCAATTATTTTCTTCATTTTATTGATAGCATATTAATATTAACACTCATGTAAATAGTAATAAAATCGAATTTATGTTTTAAAGCATAATTGGATAATGAAAGACAGTATATAGTATATATTATTAATGGTTGTTTAAATTTTACAAATCTCGTTTAGGATTATGATTTTAGTATTAAACTACATTTAGAATGTATCCGCTGCCACCAACAATTTAACCTAGACGACTGCTACGGCAATCCGTTTTGCTTTTTCTATAAAAATAGAAAATCTTCAACTTCAAAACTGCACCAACGTAAACATACCCCATTTCGTCAAAAACGGGTTTATGAAAATAGCCTCAACAAAAATGCAGAAAATTTTCAAATATGAATAGATTCTGAATAGTAAAATGAAACATGAAAACAGCTGAATTGTTATAAATTACATTTTCGGTAAAGCTTACACCGACTTTGCTGATTTCTTGTATTCATTTCCATGCAAGCACCTGCTAATAATCTGCACATCGATGTGCATGTTTTTTTACCAGTGAACGGGTTACCTTTGCCCAAGGAGGATTGTTGTGACTTAACGGGGGGTCAAAAATCCCAGTCATGAGGTCGCAAACACGCAATTCACTAGAACCAGTATAGTGCGCGCTGCTAAAAAGACCGGATTGGTGACATAAATTCCCGAGTGGCAGCGAAAAAGTCCATTAGAAGACATAAATAACTAATTTAACCAGGGGTGTTGAACGGTGTCCATGTATGCATGTTTTCATATATGCCTGTATGTTAATATAAAATCTTGATTGGGCGTACAATCAATATTCAACAAAACTAAACATTTCCACTAATGTCTGCGCATAAAAATTAATTCGATTGTTTATGTTTACTATTTTACTATTATTTCTACCGTAAGTATTGACAATTGTGATTAGACATATTTTTACAGTAATTATTAGTTTTTATCTCCTTCACGTTATTCGGTTTAATACTGCTGTATTTGAGCATATCTATACATGTATACGTAGAGATATAGTATAGAATTATTTTATAATTTTTAAAAATATATGCTATTCAAAGTTAAATTTACTTAGATTTTTTAATATAAATTTCTCAATTACCAAATAATACATTACAATCATAAAACTTTCTAAAAATGTGGTAATTTTTTTTTAAATTTAAGACCCTAGACGATGAGACTCATTTATAGGTCATTTTAAGACCCTAGCCGATGAGGCTAATTTATCGCTGCTCGGTGGTTACGTCAATAAGCCAAATTTTCATCTATGGGGCCCTGAAAACTTGCACGAGGCATAGTGGAGAAGCCATTGTATACGAGGTCCGTTCAAAAAGTATCGCAAATTTTGTGTTTATTTATTTATTCATGAATATCTATTTTGTCCCCTTCAAATTAATCCCCACCAGATATTTTTTCCAATCCTCGAAGCACTTCAAAAAATTATTTTTTGTGATCTTGTTCAGCTTCTCCTTCGATGCCGTCTTTATCTCTTCAATCGTAGCGTAGCGTGGTCCTTTTATGGGGCTTTTCAGTTTCGGGAACAAGAAAAAGTCACAGGGGGCCAGATCTGTGGAATACGGTGGCTGCGGCATTATTAGTGTGTTGTTTTTGGCCAAAAATTCGCGCACATGCGTGAGCAGGGGCGTTATCATGGTGCAAAAGCCAATTTTTGTTCTTCCACAAATCCGGGCGTTTCTGGCGGATTGCTTCGCGCAACTTGGCTCATGCGGCAGCTTCCATAGGGATGATTGAGCTTTTTTACGTCATAATCAAAAACCCATGATTCGTCACCAGTTGTGACTCTCTGGAGCAAATTTGGGTCGGACAGCTCCTTAGCAATGTTAATGCGATGCTGTTTTTGGTCGAAATTGAGCAAAAAGAGAAGACGAGCCAAAACACGTGCAAGCAAAGCAGCTTTCAATAAATTAACTGATAATTCAAAATGACCGAACTTGCCGGCATAAGTGAGAGACATGAGTACTAACAGAACGCCACAAAAAATCGAAGATCGAATAAACTTAACCCGCGGAAATTCAAAATTCGCGATACTTTTTGAACAGACCTCGTACAAAAAATTTTGGCCTGGACTTTAAGATTTTGAAATTTTACAGGATGTGTAGTTTCCAGATTTTGTAATGTCAATTGAACTCTTAAATAGTTCCATTTGACGTTATTTTTTCTTATAAAACTACGGCAAAGATCATATATGCGCAGATAATCCTCTATTAATAAGTATTAAAAAATCAAATCACTCAAAATCATCGAGTCCTGCAATAAGTCTTGTGCCAAAAATTTAAATAATATTATATTTAATGCATAATTGCAAAATATAAAAAATAAGTATAGTTTTATTGTACAAGTACAATAAAATAGATAATTCTGTTAAAGTAAATTTACAAAAGAAATTTATTAATAATATGTTTTTTTCCCCATAAACAAAAGAAGAAGAAAACAGAAGTTAGTGTAGATAATTTTAAAAATATGGCTTCATTTTATAATTTATAGAATAAAATACAGTATTTTTTTTAACTTATGCCGAAAATTTCACTTAGAATCTGTTCAAATAGAAAATTCTCTTCTATAATATAATTATTGAGATTTGATTATATTTTTTGTTTGTTTGACTAATCTATAGTGTAGTATAAGGCAAAATAGATTTTAAACTGTATTTCAAAAGTAATAGAAAATATTTTCTGCATTTACGAATACATAAGAAAGATACTAGCGCACCTGTTCAGATACAAAACATAAACATGGGAATTCGATTATTCCAAATGAAGTTAGGTCCTATACACTTTTGTAGGGTAATGCCCTTCGTAACTGAACGTAACAGTTTGTAAATTCATCTATCTTCTGTGCATGGCTAATTTTCAATTTGGATTTCCTTCTCAATCTTACTTTCCGAATTGACATCGAAATTACTATTACTTCGAATGCGAGTATAAACCTTGACTAACTGAATATCAGTCTGTCTAACAATTTATCTGTTTTTAGTCACGTAGCAATTAATTTAAATTGTTGAAAATTCAAAATGCATTTAACTCTTTTCCAACTGAAAATTCGAATAAAATGGATGCGTGTGCTTTTCGAACGATACCGAATACGAATGTATTCAATATGCGCGCTACTTTAACTCACGTAAATTTTAATTTCTGATTTAGCCAAGATGTGGATATTTGGAATGATTCTTTAAGAAACTTTGCAAATTTACTACCAATACTAGCAAGTGTTTATTCAAATTCTAAAAGAATATCGAATCATTTGGTTTTACTACTTCTTTTTGATGATTTTTTCCGAGGATGACTCGTTTATCAGACAGTATGACTTTTATGAGTTTTATACTGTGGAATTTTCATTTTATTATTTCATTGTTGCAATTTTTTTTGTTTATGAAATATTTATCTAAATATATATTTAATTTACTAACGATAGATTATGTCTCAGTTTGCATACCAATTCATAAAAGCTACGAAATTTTTTGTTGTTGACCTAAACACGTTCTTTTCCACATATTTTTTATATTATAATTCGAATAAATTAAATATTGGTACTATTTGTCTTATTTTTCATTTATAAATGTTTCTCCTTGAAAACTGAATAAATAATTAAATAAATAAATATTTATTTTTCTCATAATAATGTTAATAGTAATAATAAAATTCGGAACATTTCATTCTGAAAAACTAACAATTTTTTTTCATATTTTGACCGTCTGCGATCGTAAATTTACATAATTTTCTTAATTTATTTACTATTTTTTTTTTTTTTTGGATTAATTATATTAATAATTTTAATTTGAAATAATTTGCATGGGCAATTTAATATATTGCTAAAGAATTTTATTTTAATTACTAGAGAAATTATATCATTTGAGTGGGTGTTTATTCTGAAAGTTATTTATTAAAATCGTTTCGATTTACTGATTTTTTTTTTTGGAAAAAGTTTTGATCCGAAACTAATACTTTTGGAATATTTGTAATACAAAAAAAAATAAAATGGAGTTTTGATGAACTTGTCATATTATATTAAATTGTTCCATTTTACAAAATAACGCGTATTTATTTCATCATAAAAAATTGGTTTCAAACTCTGATTATATTTTTATATTAACAAAATCTCTTCGAAAAAAAATTATTTTTCGGAAATATATTTAGATAAGTGTACAAATATTAAATTAATCAAGACTAAGCGGTAAAATACTAATTAACGAACATTTATGTCATCAAACTTATTGGTAAAAATTTTCCTAGTGTACTAACAGTGCTGCATTTGGAGCGATCTGGCAACGGTGCGGACTGTTCTTCCATTAAAGCTTATATATTGTGCAGAATAAGTTTATTGCTTGAATTAAATTTGACTTAACAAATTTAAGTGCCATCAAAATTTTGTTTTAAGCTTGATAAATCCGCAAATTTGACTTACGAAAAGTAAGAGCACATGTTTCTCGGAGGAAAAGGAACCTCCCTCCGAAAGTACTTATACATCGAAGACAGATAAAAATGTAAAACGCGTGAGGGTTCTTGTAATGTCAAACCGTCAGTTAACATTGAAGATCTTTAAAAGGCTCAGAAAAAGAGGTCTTCGAGTCAAATCAGATATTGAGAATAATTAAATGATCCACCATGAGCGCCGCTGTCGCACGATCATCTACATCAACAATTTTTTGTCGGAAAAGGGGATTTGTGTGGTTTTATAGACTATTCACCGGACCACACTCAGTGTGATTTTTTTTAACCACAAGATCAAAGAACACTTGAAAGGACGCCATCTTGATACTTTCGATAACATCCGAAAGATTGTTAACGAAGCGCTGAAGACGATTCCAGTTGAAATACAAAGTATGAAAACAATACCTCCGCCGATGTATATCAGCCCCAGAAAAATACTTTAAAAGGGATAGCATTGATAACCTTAAACTAAATAAATGCTACCTTAAATGACATACATACATATATATCTGACAGCTGTCAAATGATAAAGCTGTACTTTGGAACCATGAAAAAGACAATCTTTCATTTGTAGTTGTCGATATTATATAAAAATAGAATAAATAAAAAAAATACTCCTTTCTATATTTTATATTTTTTGTAAATTTTATTAATTTTTTTTAAGGAAGATATCTGCTCAATTTTTTCTCTATTCCACGAAAGCTCCATATTTACGATATTCATAAATAATTATGTGTGCATATGGCTCTAATTATGAAAATAGATTCGTTCATAATATTTTCAATCGATGTTCGTACAAAGATTCTTTTAGAAATTCTACTATTTAAATAAAACCTAATTAAATATGGTAAAGCGAAGGAGTACCTTTTTTTGTTGTTCTATTGTCTTTTGTATTGTTTTGTGAAAATTAGCATTCAACTTTTTCACATCTTTGTTAATTAGATGAAGTAAACTTCAATTTACAATGTCGCAAGATGAGATGGGAAGTTTTGTAGATGGCTTTTTTTTCTCCCCTATACAATAAGATGAATCGTTATTTGTGATTAGTTAATTAGGCAAAAAATTTAGATACAAATGTAGTAAAATATTTGATGGATAGGTAAGCTGGTGAAGTTTTCTTCTTCTTTTGGTTTGAATTCTTCATTTGTTTACTGGAGTTGCATTCAATGTTATCAAGATGCCTAATAGAAAAATTACAAGCATCTGCAAATATCCAGGGTACTAAGGAAGTGTGTTTTAAACAGTATCAACTATGTTGAGTGGGTAGAAAAGGTTGAGTAATATTTTGAAAACATGCCCATCACCTGAATACAAACTGATCCAGTTCTGTTATCGTTCATTTTGTACAGACATTTTTATTTTCACAGTCCCAACACTTAATATAAAAGTTACCGTTTTTGAACTTTGAATTGTGTTACGTGTAAAAATAAAAAGAAACGTGTAAATTTAGTGAGGTCTAAACATAGCAGAAAGAAAGTGCCATTGATTAGCGTTAGTTGAGTTCACAGTTTCCGAATGGTTTCTTCAGGAATTGTACTAATTTTCGGTTATAGCCAATGTAGATAACGGAATAGGTAATTCTAATTGGAGAGAATCTTCACTGCCGATGTATTTGGTTTGACAGAATCTCTAGAATCTCACGTAAAACAACTAAGGTTGAGCACCAATTGTCCGTTGATTATCAAAAATCTTTTCCATTCATTTATTACTTAACAAGTATAGGCCAAATTGATTCAGACTTATTAGTTTTAATGATAATGGAGTCGAGAACAATAAGTGCTGAGGAATTTCTATCTGTAAATAATAATTTCAATTTATAAGTGCCAGGAACATTTAGAAACTGCAGAGTGTTCAATTTATTAAAAGGAAATTTTCTATTGAAATATTTTTTTATATTTATGCATTAGATTGTCTATTGATTATTAGCAAATAATTTTTTTTAAATCTCTGAATATAAAGAGAAAGTATAACTCTCTGTCAATTAACAGTTGTAAATTATATATGCAATTTGAGATAATATTTGTTAAGTTAAAAATTTTTCGTTTTATATTAAAAATCGTTTTACTATAAAAAAAAAGCGTCAAAATTAAAAACAAAAAATATATGAAAAACGTTGTGATTTTGCTGGATTTTTTTTGGAAAATGCAGAAGGGAAAATCGGTACCGTAAATTCTAAGACCCATTGCCGCATGGGAACAGAATTTTTTTTATCTGAACTTGTATATTTTAATCTGGACCATATGTAGTTTCAACAAGATATCATCGTAAAAGAGATTGTATTTATGCAGATAGCCCTAAAACTTAAGTGCATTTAAAAGCCAATATTTATCAAGTAATTCCCAAATTACAACCGGAAATGTAAGAAAAAACCATCAAAAATTACCTCGAAAGGATCAAGTTCTATATAACATCTTATGAAAGTTATTTGAGTAATATTTTATTTTATGTATAATGGCAAAGTAAAAAAAAAATATAATTAAGAAACCAAAATTAATCAAAATCTGAATTTTAAAAATATTTTATTTTACTTTACTTTCCAAAGTACAACTTTGGATAATTCTTTATATTTAGTCTGGTTGTTACTATAGTAAGATAAAAATTATTTGTTAAAAATTAAAAAAAATGTTCATATTATAAACAAAATTACCTATGTAATTATGTAATATTATTAGTATAATTCTTTATTTTTTTACAGCTTTAAACCATTTGAAAGTGATCTTTAAGCGGAGAAGTAATATAGATATTCTGAATTGGACTATTAAAACGTCCTCGAATATTTAACTTGCGTATTTAACTCAAGAACGTTCCTTTAAGACAATGACATCATGGATTTGTAACATAATCGAGCAATAATATAAGCGAATGGTGTTTTTCATTAGTAATCCGATCGTGGCAAAAATAATAGCGAATAAAAGATGAGAGAAGAAGAATTAGAAATAGCAATTAAGGTGAGTGAATGAGTGTAATTTAATCGTAATATTTTTCATAGTACAGGTATTGAAATTAATAAAAGATCATATAATATTATGTACAATGAATGAACACTTATAAAAAATAGTTTTTTCCTACTTTTTTTCCAAAGGGAAGTAAGAATATTCAATTAATTAGGATTATTTTCAGGTCGTAATTGTTGGGAATGGCGGTGTTGGTAAAAGTTCAATGATTCAACGATATTGTAAAGGAATTTACACAAAGGACTATAAAAAAACAATTGGTGTGGATTTTCTGGAGCGACAAATTGAGTAAGTATCCATGCATATCATACATTATAAAAATAAAACTATTGATAATATTACACAAAAAAATTATATATTCTTAAAATAAATGTAAAAAACTTGTAAAAGTGTTCGAAACTATACTACACATTTGATATTTATAATAATCTACTTATAATATGATAATTAAATATTTTTGCAGAGTTGATGGTGAGGATGTTCGAATAATGCTGTGGGATACAGCTGGGCAGGAAGAATTCGATGCAATAACCAAAGCATATTACAGAGGTGCACAAGCATGTGTTTTAACATTTAGCACCACAGATCGAATGTCGTTCGAAGCAATCAAAGACTGGAAAATGAAGGTATTAATAATAATTTTTTTTTGATGACATATTCCAAATATATTTTTTAATAAATGAATTTTTTTTCTTTTATAAATAATAGGTTGAAAATGAATGTGGAGAAATACCAAGTGTTATAGTCCAAAATAAAGTCGATTTAATGGATCAGTCCGTAGTCTCACCGTATGTGTTTGTTTAATTTATATTAAAAATGTCTTTATAATTGATTGAAAAAAAATAATAAAAAAATTTATAAATTTTATAACAGAGAGGAGGTGGAAACATTGGCTAGAAATCTCGGATGTCGCTTGATTCGGACATCAGTTAAAGAAGATGTTAATGTTGCATCAGTTTTTCGATATTTAGCTACAAAATGTCATCAATTAATGACACAGTCATACAATACTGTATTACCAGTTGGCCAACCAGCTATAAGTAATTATTATTTTTTTTTAAAGAAAAATCTATTGTGTTTATTTTGAAGAATTTTTTTAATAAAATGAAATTTTTTTTCAAAATTTTTTCAGGTGCCTTTAGTCCGACATATACAAAATCAAATGGTACGATTATATTACGACCAGCGAAAAAGTCATCGAAAAAGAAGGCTGTTTTAAAGAAATGTCGAATCCTTTAAGAAAGAAAAAAGAAACTAATTAAAATAATAAAATACTCAAAAGTCATTATTTTATTAAAATTAAGTAAAAAATTAAGAATAATAATATTTATAATAAAAACTATACTTGTACTCTATATAATAATATTTAAAATATTGTAATTTTTTTTTGTATAATTGTTTCAAATAAATTTTAAATATTTAGATATGTAATTTTGTTTGTATGTACTTTTTTTTATAAATCTGAACTATATTTGAAAAATAATATTTATTTTTCAAATTTGTTAGTAGTTTTGGTATCTAAATTGTAAATATCAGCTAAAAATTTTATGAAACTCTTATTATAGACAAATTCGAAATACAGCTATCAGGACTGGTTTTCTGTAAGGGGCTTAGAAATATACACAGTTTGTATATGTAAACCTAAACATAAATTAAATTTTATTCTAACCCTTCGTTTGTCCTATACATAAGCCTCTTGCAGCCTATTACATTTTCTTATGCCTTAACTTAAAATTAGTTTTTTTATATTAGACCAAAAAAATAAATTACCCAAATTTGAATTTACCTGTAGTTGATATTGTTTTAAATGCTGTTTTGTTAACTGGGTTTGCATAAAATGTATATCTATATTGCTAACATTAACTTGCGCATTTTTAACATAATGAAATGATCTTAGAGCAAATGCAACGTTTTTTTTTTATAATGGGGTTTGCACATAAATTGCTTGTGAATATATTTTTATAGTTATTTTTGTGAATATATCTGATTACGACGGTATTTTTGCATTTTTATATGAACTCAAAAATAAAATAATATTTAATTGTTTATTTAAGGAAGATAGAACGTTTTCATGAAAATAAAATCTATTTTTATAGTTATTTTTGTGAATATATCTGATTACGACGGTATTTCTGCATTTTTATATGAACTTAAAATAAAATAATATTTAATTGTTTATTTAAGAAAGATAGTACGTTTTCATGAAAATAAAATCTATTTTTATAGTTATTTTTGTGAATATATCTGATTACGACGGTATTTCTGCATTTTTATATGAACTTAAAAATAAAATAATATTTAATTGTTTATTTAAGAAAGATAGAACGTTTTCATGAAAATAAAATCTATTTTTATAGTTATTTTTGTGAATATATCTGATTACGACGGTATTTCTGCATTTTTATATGAACTTAAAAATTAAATATAGACAAGAAAATAAGTGGACAGGTTTGAGGTAGAGTAGCACTTCCTTGTTTATTGATTAGTAAACACTTACAACTGATTATATCAACTACCAGGATTCCTTATAACTTCACCTGTCCTCTAAATTTACTTAATATAAATAAAATTAATTAGAAATTTCTATTTATTTATAGTAATCAATAGTTTTAAAAAAAAAAAATAAATGCTTTGCCGAAGTGCAAAATTATAGTCAAAAAAAATGTTTGCATTTGTAGTGTTTATTTATAGTGGGGTCTGTATGCGATTATAAATTGTTTTTTTTTTTTTCGTTCGTTATGATTTAAAACTTAATTTTTTTGATAATAAAATAAATAAATTTTTAAACAGAAATATTATTGTAATTTTGAATAATTATTCAAACATTGTTTAAATATGTAGATTATCAAAACCAATTTTAACCAGAGACTATCAATTTTAAAAATTATCAAATAATTAAAAAGTATTAAAAATAAAATTATTATGTAATTAATATGTTTTTTTAATTTATTATTATGCTATAATTAACCAAAAAAATTACCATAAAAAAACTATAAAAATATTTTCGGACTACAGAAAACAATTTAGGTGTTTAAACTTAAGTAAGTCGGAGTTGGCAGGTATCAGCTGTTTATAAAATGTCATTTATCAGTGCCAGAAGTGTATTGGGTGTTCGTGTTTTTCTAATAAACTTAAGATGTAATCTATATGGGATTTTATAAAAAGTTATTCAAAACTTATTTTTACGGAATTGATCAGAAAGACAATGAGTGCTAACATTTATTCGGAAATCGAGGAATGCGTTCGAAGCAAAACTTCGTGGCTAAATTTGCCTCTACATTTAAAAAAGGTAAGTTCCTCGAAATCGTTCGCTCTCGTCACTTTATTTACACACTATCCGCGTTTCAAAATATTTTGTGATGGAATTCCATAAATTTTTTTAATGGCGTATTTAAGAATGAAAACATGCTAGATTCGAAATATGTGTAATAGATCTAAGAAGAAATGGTTCTAATATTCATGTGTATTAGTCTGTTGTAAAATTTAAGTTGAGGTAATAAAAACAATAAAAACATGTTTGTCAATAGTATGTGTTGTGTAGCTTTGTTATCAAATAAACGAGATAACAATTTTTTTTTGCTTGTTTTCCATCGTACTGTCAAAGTAAACTATTAACCCATAATTGAGCTTTTACGGATTTTATCGCAAACGAATTTTCTATATATTTTAATTGTGCACAAATTCAGAAAAAATGACGCAAACAATATTCCAGAAATTTGGTCGTTTGTTGAAAAAGGTTATTTTATATTGAAAACTGGTTTTCAACACTTTCAGATTCTAAAAAGCGCACCTGAGTCGTACGATAGATATGTGTTCAATTATAGCCTGAAAAACCAGCTAAGGTATCGTGGCAATTTAGGTAAGTCAATATAAATATTCTGTTGTGATATTATGCTTCTTATCATATAATGTATTCTATATAAGAAAAATACATTTACTATCGAAAAATAAAAAAGAAAACCTAAAAGTACATGATAATATTATGATAGTTGTTGTTATTATTTTGAAATGTTCTAATTAGAATTCAAGAAAACGTATTCAAATTTGTTGTATAAAATTTCGTATATTTTTTTTGTGGAAATATATAAAGAACATGAATGAATTACTTTTAATTTTATTATTAATCGAACTAAAATTAATTCTATTTTAGTTCGCAAAGTATTTCGGAATGAGCAAAGATACTATGAACTTCTGGTAGATAAGAGCATCAACTACTTATGTTTATTTCCATATCATTTATCAGATATTGTTACTAAAGGATTACGGGTTACACCGTTCAACTATTACCTCGATGTTATCAGTAATTTATTGAAAAATGATAAAAGTTATGATACATTACCAAATTTTACGGCAGCTGATTGTAAGTTGATCATAAATCTTTATGATAACGTCGTATTAATAGATAATTTTTTAAAAAATAAAGTCGCAAATTAATTGAATTTGGAATATTTTAAAATATCTTAGGTTTACGTGTATTGGGGATTGGTAGAAATGAATATCTCGCTCTCATAGGTGAATTAAAAACAAATTCATCGAAATTATTCCGACGACCAAATCCTTTGCACTACTTACCGAAATTCCCTGTTAAAATCAGCATTGAGCCATGGTGGAAAGTTGAAGTGGGCTACGTATTAGAAAGTGATATAAGGGTAAATTTTATATAATAAATTAATTAGTTTTTAATAAATAAACATTCCAAAATTTAAAATTAATTTTTATTAAACAAAGTATGTGAATGATGCTGAACGTAGCCTTATTGATGATCTGATTGATTTCGGTTCCCAAACAGCCGGCACATGCAATTATAATGTGATACATAGTTTATATAGGTAAATATATTATTATACGCAAATATGTGTGTGGATATGTAAACTATAATTTAAAAAAAAACAACATAAAATATCAAAATATATTGCAGAAAGGGCCTAATATATGTTGATGTTCCAATAAGTGGTGAAGATAAAATATGCATTCCACCTTTGAGAAATTTTGTAATGAATCGTGTTAGCGGTGATTACTTTGAAAATTTACTTTATAAAATCTTTGTTAGTACCGATGAGCATATGACAATATCTGAGCTCTCACAAATGTTACAAATAGATTTGGATACAGTGAAACATGCTGTATCGTTATTTTGCCGTCTTGGAATTGCCAAGAAAAAAGAGCATGCCAATGAAATACCAAAAATGCATTCCAGTTGGGACGAAGAAGAAAAAATTGAAATAGAAAAGCCGGTAATTACTCCACTCAACTATCACACATTGGTTTTTGATGAGACCAATGGTAGCAATAATTGTGGCAGTGGTGGTAATAATTCTGCACAACAGACAAGTCCACAAACTTTGCAGAAAGATAGTTCGATTGATTATATCTCGTCAGATGGCAATGGAAGTGATTTTTCATTCACAAATATATCGGTAGCGGGTAATAGTGGTGAAAAAAAGATTAAAAAAGATATATCCGAATATGAATTAAGCTCTGAAATTGAAGAATGGACTGAACCAAAGGCTGCTAAATCTCCAGAAAGCACTCCGCCAAAAACTGGAAAAAGAGTAGCATTTCTATTCGATTCCACATTGACAGCATTCTTAATGATGGGAAATCTTTCGCCAGGATTGAAAAATCATGCTGTCACAATGTTTGAAGTAGGAAAGTTGTCCGACGAGAGTATCGATACACTTCTGTCGGAGTTAGAAAAAGTATCATTGCTTGATGCTGAAGGCGAAGGAGAAGTAAGCAGATATTTTGCACATGCGGTAAGCTGACTGTTTTCAATTTGTCTTTTAACTTAAATTTTGAAGTATAAATAAAATCGATCATAGATTGTATAAAGAATAATTTTTATATTGTTTTCTGTTCACAAAAAGATAATTTTACGATCAACAATAATAGCACTAAGAAACATACTTCCCAGTGGTCTTGATTTGTTAAGACTCGAATGCCTTGAAAGTTTAGATTTTAAGACAAGAGACCGTTTGTTGGAGAAGAAATACAAGTAACTAAAAATTTACTCACATTTATATTTAATTGTTTATTTAAGAAAGATAGAACGTTTTCATGAAAATAAAATCTATTCCAGATTTATCATATCAGCATCACCATTATCAGCATCATTAACTCATAGGCTCAGTGTTCCATTCCTTGGTCAATTTTATAATAGTTCTGAAAATGCCCACATTTGGACGAAACTTTTCTATTATCACATATCCGGTTTTGGACCACCAAGTCTCTTATTGAAAAAGGGGACTGAACTAAAGACTTTACCTAAATTATTTTTGGGATATGGGAAACTTTTGGCAACAATAATTCACACGGATTCATATGTTATTTGTTGTGAAAATTTTCGTAATTTGAATGATCAGTTGAAAAATGGGTGTGTACTCGTGCAAGGTTATGGAATAAGGCATCCAGCACAAATTCACTATGAAGCATTTCCGTTTGATGAAACCGATTCTAGTAAAACAATTTGGGCAAAACATAGAGGAATTCAAAAATTAAAAGAACACTTAAATTTGGAGCAAACTTGCGGATATGTTACTTTTGCAGACATTGGTGTACCTGATATTGGATGTGAAAACTATGAAATTGATGTTCGGCTTGAACGACCGAAAACGAAACGGAAAAGAAATGTGCCGGGTGGTGTTCAGCCCCATAGTCCTACTACATTCGTCCAAAAACCTAGCGTAAATAATTAAAATTCAAACTCCAATGAAAGTTAATCTAAAAGACAATTTTTATTTATTTTGTAGCAACTTATGACTCCGTCTACAGCACCAGCTATTCTTGATCTTAATTCTCCTGGCGATCAGTCGGAAGTAACGAGTTTTAATCGAATTAAAAATAAAGCCGATCACCTCAAAACGCCTGATGAGGATTATTTCGCTATAACACCGCAAAGTACCTCACCATCGAATGTGTTCCGCAGTGACGATTGCAATGAGTTGCTTGCTAAGGAGTTGGCCCAACTCGATGAGCCGTCATCGTCAGATCGTTTAGTGTCACAAGCATCTGTAGAAATTCCCATCGAATCTGAAGCATTGAATGGCAATAGTGCCCTAATATCACCGTTTGATAAAGATTGCCAAAGCGAAACTCACACTATACTCGATGTAAATTTTGGAGTGCCTCTGTTCGATGTGGATTGCAATACACGTATTTGTGAACACATAGTTAGGAAACTTTGTAATGATGAGAAGTAATAGAAAAGAATTTTTTTCCCAATAGTCTTGTAAATAATTCTTTCTTTTAAATTGCAGTTTGAATCAGTTGCAAAACATTAACATTGAGATGAATAAAAAATTTCTAAAATTCATCACACAATGCTTGGTAAGATTTATAGTAGATGTTCATATGATATGATCATATATATTATGCAGAGTCATAATTATTTAGTATTTTAAATTTTATTTTAATAAAGTTCCATTACGAATACGCTCGCATCGAAATATTTAATTATACAATTATTTTTGAATTAGAAAAAATAAATACTACCAAATTATTTCATAAGGGTTATTTTTTTTAATCGATATACTAAAAAAGCATATTTCTTTTATTAGTACTTTCCAGATGAAGACATCGAACATAGAATTGGAAATTTAATACCTCCTCCACGAATAAATCTTGCATTTGAAAATGGTAAAGTTTGTTACTGGAACGGCAAGTGAAAATGATAATACAACATTCCCACTAAATTCCTAGGCAAAAATTCTCCCTAAAATCGAAATAAAGATTTATATAAGCTTACATATAAGCAAAATATTAAAAATATACAGATATTTGTATGTTCTTATATATATAGAGGGTGAAACTTAAAAAAAGTAAAACTTAATAAATAGAAATTTGCCAAAATAGCACTACTGTAGCATGTAGAAAAGTGTACACTAATTAATCGTACATATATATATATATTAATAAATATTATTCGTACTATTTTTTTACGATTTATTTATTGATAAGAAAAATAATAAAAAAAAAATAAGAAAAAGAAAAAAACAAACATTTTAATGAAGAAATATTCTTTATTTTCGATATATACAATACTAGTGTTGTTTTTAGATATATAATTCATTTTTTGTTTGTTTTAAGGAAAAAAGAGAAAAATAATTATTTTTCTTGATAGTTTTCCATATTTTTTTTTTATATTATAAAAAGATAGATTTTTTTTTGGTTCCTTTTATTATTATAATAGAGATGACTATTATTAAAGTTAATATATACAGAAGTGATTATTATTAATAATATATACTAAAAGAAAAGGAAAAAATATTTATGAAATAAATCTATAAATAAAATATTATCTTGCGTGAGTTTCATTTTTGTCATGTATTGTAATTTGCAATTCATTTTTCGTATTTTGAATTCGTTTTTCCTGGTTAGTAATTTTTCGAGGGCGTATTATTATTTATACTTAGTCGGTTAAAAAAAACTATTGGAGCAGAAAATCTGCCAGATTCCTAAAGCAAAATCCTCATTAATCATTATGCTATCGTCTAGGCCACAAGTTGTAAACGCCGTTAATTAATTTTAAATCGTGAAATTTTTATTCATTTTTGATATTTGAATTATCTACAATATATTAAATATTAAAAAAAATTATATACAAGGCACGTGTTATTTTTATCTTTTTTAAATTTTTCTTTTAAATAAGCATGCATTAATTTGAATTTTACAATATTATATTATTTATTTAGTTTTATATTTGACTAAAAGTGATAAAAATTTGAACGGATTTGAAAAGGCCATCGGTGGAAGATATGAAATGATTTTTAAAAATATTTTTATTCTTTTCATATAAATATAGTTTATTTTTATTTTAATATATTTTCTTGATCAATAATTGATATGTTTTTTTTTGTGTATGCGTGAGTATATGCATTGAAGTAAGTATGTATCTCTGTATGCATGTATAAAATCGTATTTTATAAATACTTGGTGTTCATATTGAAAGTTAAATGGACAATTTTTAAATAGAATTTGCTTCTAATGGAGAACTATTTATTAATAATATATTTATTTGTTCTTAAATGATTTAATTAATTAATAAATTTATTTCTAAAGCGAAATTATATCGTTTGCGCGATAAGAAGTATCCTATTTTTATATTTGAGTAATTTGATAAAAAGAATTTATATATTTTTTTTATATGATAGTAGTAAAACGGAATAAAATGGAATAAAATTAATTTTTTGTTACGTAATATAGAATTACTAACCGATTTTGAGATGATATTATTTGTCATACAACTTGTGAAAATGGTCTACTTTTAAGTAATTCTATATGAATAGATAGAATACTCTATTAAATGTATCTAAGTTTATGGCCTTTGATTTTCAGTTGTATCCGAGTATATGTATAATAGCATGTTCTATGTCCAAAAAATACGAACATATAAATATTAGCTAATTCCTCATTAATAAAGTAGTATTCTTTTACATCAAAAATAGCAATAAAATAGAAAAATATATTTTTTGCTGTCATCATATCTAATGCAAATAAATTCTTTATAGATTTATTTGTATAACCACAGATTTAGGGCTTTAATATGGAAAACAATAATGTGAGAATATTTTACGAGAGTCACGTAACCGTACCAATCCGTAACAGTCATTTGGGAAAGGATTTTCAAGAACTTTTCAGTACAACAGCATATATTTACTATATTTTGTTTGTACGCGAAAATTTGTTTTCTTCTATTCAAGCAAATTTGTCGTATATTGTCATCTCACTATGGATAAGAATTTTGGTAAACAAAAGAAAAATATTGTTGATGTGGAGAATCTATTCGACTAGAATTTGCATTTACTATTTTCATAATTATATTAAGAAAGAATTTGAAAAGAGACGTAATATACGCAACAAAGCGGTTATTCCCCGTTAGCAGGAAGAGGTATAAATTAGCTTAGAAGTTTTATATGTTAGAAAATCGTTTTAAAGTATTTATTTTCGTTTTTTTTTGGTGCAAGATTTTTATATTATAAAGAATAGATATTTTTTTTTATTATTATGAAAATGATAGTGAAATTTTATTTTTTTATTTTTGGAGTAAATAGTAAAGTGTGGTTAGGAAAACTATATAAGTAGGAGTTTACACATGCCGTGAGACCATCAATTAAGGAGTTGAAAAAACAAAACGAAAATTCTATTCTGACAATTGATAAAACATGCACGACATATTCTGCGCTCAAATTTTTATTATATTTGAAAAAAAAAATTATTTATTCTCATTTCATATTTTTTATTTGTTATAATATACTATTTTTGGAAAATCATTAAATATTGTGAATGGATAAAAAAGAAGAAGTGAATTTCTATACTAGTATAACAGTTCAGAATCGATTTATTTACTTAGTAATTTTTTCGTTAATAAAATATTTGATTTTTTTCGTTTTGTGTTTTTGTGTTTCTTCGAATTGTATTTAGTTCTTATATATTATTGGTTTTAATTTTATTATTATTATTATTTATATTCCTATTATTATTATTATAATTATTATTGTTCACTATTAGAAAAATCGTTTTATTTTTCTCCTATGTTAATTTTTTGATATACATATTTAAAATATACAAGTGTGTTTATTTTTTAGGAACAATAAAATAAGCAATTCGTTATATCATATCTTTTTTCTAGATTCACTTAAATAGAGCACCCAATATACTACAGTGAAAATGAGAAACGAAAGAGGAAATATAACAAGAGAAATTTGATCTAATTTTCCTCTTTGTGATCCAGCGTATAATAAAGCGTATTCAGCAACATTTCGAAATCTGTACAAAATAAATAAAAAAATACAACCAAAATAAATAATAGTTTTTTAATAAAATTGATTAAAAACTGTTAGAAGATTTATAATTTTTACTTGTTGGGAAAAAATATGGTTGAAAAGAAATTATTTGCACCTTTTTCGATTTATTGAGTTTGTAGATACACCTTCCACGTTAGGATCCACATTGGATTGTGTTGGCGGACTACCGGTAGACTGCGTTGATGGCGGTACTGTTCGAATAATTTCAGACCGCACAGTTTGAATTTCTTTACCTCGACCGCTCGGATTAACTTTGTTCAATGTGAACATTTTAGCTGCATGGTCAACTCCATTTTTTCGTTGCGCTTGTAATGATGTCATCTAAATAAATTAATTGAATAGAATTATTTCATTTATAACTGATTTATTGTTTTTGAATACAATAACAAAACGAAGCACCTATATTAGATACATTTTTTTGATCAAAAGTCTATATTATATTTGATCACAAAAAAAGTATCTAATGAAACCGATCTAATTTTGTTATTTGACTACAAATGTATTTATTATTGAATTCAAGAACGGCTGTATAAGAAATTTTGTCTGTTCCATTACTGTTTTACCAAATTGATTTAGTTTTAATATTCTCGAAATAAAAATTAATTGTACAAAAAAAAAAAAAAAAAACAACAACCAACAAATGTATTTAGGTGAAATCTTAAAATTCTTTAATTTATTTACGGATAATAAAAGATTTAAAATTCCATAAATTTTATTTATGATGATTGTATTATATGAAAATGATAAATGTACTGAGCTTATGTATGTGAAATTTAATTTGCATAACACATGTGCTAATAAAAGAAATTCTAAAACAGAATAAAATTGCATACAGGTGTTTCAGAGCTCATTCCACTTGCAGCCAAATTCATGGGTGCTGCGGATGATAATGTTTGGATTTTTTTGACTGTTCGCCAATGCTTATCATAGCGTATGCCAAACAGCACAATAAAATACTCCATCAGGGCTAGAAACACAAACAGTGTGCATGATATTAGCCACACCTGTAATGAAAGAGAGAAGCATGTGCAGTAATCGTATTGGCTTTTCATTGACCTTGGATAGATTCTTTGGTTGACCCATATTTTTCCCGTCTATCATAAGCAAGCTGAACTTACCTCAATGCATTTTAGTTCGAGCGCATCAGGTGAGTTGTTCCGAACCGTATCGAACATTGTGACCAGCGATAGCAGTGTCGTGACCAGCAATACCATGCGGCCCGGCACAACTTCCGGAACGACCACAAAACTTCCCCATGACATTGATACGAATAATGTCGATGGTAGATAGTTTTCTAGTAAATAACTTTTAACTTCGCGCGACAATGTTATTTCCAATCGCGCTGATGCATGATCGGCTAGAACCAAGAATAATTACGAGTCTGAGTTGTTCTATGAGTATAATTGCTCATCAAAATTAAAACATCCACCGAATTTCAATAATACAAATTTAATAACCAAAAAAAAAAAAAAAACATTTCATATTCTCACCATCACCATAGTTAACAATATGCGGTTCAGGATCTGTCGTGAATGAAACCACATATTTTGGAAGCCGGAAAAAACCATCACCAAAATCGTTTGGATAAGAAATGGCATGCCATGTTTTCCAACGGAACATCATATCTTTCATTGAATATTTATCTAAATTAATATGATTATTTATATAAAATAATGGACTAATAATTATTTATACTTACAACTACTGAAATCTACTGGACATTTTTGTACATCGAGGGGGTATAGTACAAAGTCCATATCACATTTTATTATAATTGTAGCACTTTAATAATTAATTTTAATATTATAGTTAATATTATTTATTTATTATATATAAATCATTACCCTATACTAAGAGCAATTGTACTATTATTATATAGCCGCAGACTAGATATCTCTTCGAATAATGTCATTACTTTCATTTCTCTAAGTTGCCTTATATACAAATCAGGTACCTTTTATATAGAAAATGGAAAAAACAAACCAGTTTATAACTACCTACACAAAATAATAATGAATATTTAAAAATAAGGGCGTTTAATAATGAAAAATTTACACAGGAAAAAAGAAGATAATGTTCAAGATTTCTCTCAATATTAGAGTTTGTAGAACATATTTAAGATGTGTTTTATATACAAACGAACTTAAAACGATCAGTGCATATATAGAATTTATAATAATCACTAATATTAATAGTATAGTTTTTGTTATTTGATTTCACTTACCCAAATGTTATGCCTTTCATCAATTTTTAGTTCTACATAATATTTACTGTTTGTATTATTCTCATCGTTTCGTGGTGATATTCTCTTATCTACCCAGATAACTTGAAGAAATACATCGAATGAGATTTCCTGAAATGATGATACAAACTAATCAATCCATTTTATAATAAATAATCCGAATCCGTAATGAATGATAGTTACTTCTTTATTTTCATCTACAGATGATATTCGATTTATATACAGTCCAATTGAAACATTTGTTAGGGAGCCTGAAAATACAAGAAATTATATAACATTTGTAATAATCGATCTGTGCACTATTTGCATAATGGAAACTTTCTACTTTCATATTATTAAAGAAAATTAACGATTTTCATCTAATAAATTTAGGTGGAATATATAATATTCATGATTAACAAAATTTCGAGGTTGGAAGTTATTTTTTCCACAGTCTATCAATTAACGATTTATTATTTCTATTTTTAATTTTACCAACTTTGCGAATAATAATTAATATACATTTTGTTGTTGTTAAAAGTACTTTTGGTATATGTTTCTTGTTAATAAGATAAAAAAAAACTAACATTATACTAAGTAGTATGATGTATAATAATAAATGTAAATGGAAACAAATACAAGTGTTGTGTAGGTCACTTAGGGAGCTAATTTACTTGCCGTCCCTTAATTATACACCTTAATCAAGGCTTAAAGTTTTTATGCAATTCAATATTTCTGCGGTCTCAAGGTGGGCATATTTATAATGGTGTTTGCAAATCTACTACCAACACATACTACAATAATATTGGAGGACATTCTTAAAGGATCGTATTATTTACATACATATATATGTAAGTATTTAAGAATGAAATATTACAAACTGTAACGGTATGCTCTTCTTTTATAATAAATCTGGTCCTTAAGTTTTTATTTTTATTTTTGGGTTAGTTATTGTTTGGCAAAAAATAAATGCGGTTACTTATTAGTCTGTTAGGGTGGTTTATTTTCGGTCAACAGATGTAAGTGTTCTAGTTATTGCGATATTTTAAAGCCCATGTGGGGCTATTGTTGTCAACACGGCACATAATTCAAGTACAGTCTAAATAACAAGTATGGCGCATGTTTGGAGACTTCAAAAGAGCAGAGAAGGGGTCTACATTTTTAGTGTTTCTCTAGCCAATGTGAGAATGGTTAGAGAGAAGAAATTTTGGCATATATTTTATTTAAGGGTGGTTTTTGTACATCTAGCTGATAGGTAGTGCGTTATGCCAGTTGCGTGTCAAACAATGATTTTCTAACATTGAACATTTTGCTTTCATTAACTTAATTGTAATGCTGTGCATCTAATTCGTCCTTCGTTCTTGGACTTTTCTTAAGACCAATTTAAAGGTGGCATTTTTTTTTCGTTTATACTAAAAATCTATAAAATGTATTTCATAATCTTGAAAATATCATACACAAACATAATATTTTTGTAACTTTATATAATAATAATAATAATAATAATAAAAAACACATAAGGTAAGTAACAATAACAACAACAATAAAACAAAATTTTGTCAGAACTCATTATTGGAGCTTTCTTCCTCCTTCCTTAGCACTTATTAATATGATAGAAAATTGTTGTGTTTACTTTTTATTATATTAACAAAAAATTCGAAAATATTTATAATTTTTCTTAACATGTAACTAATATTCTATATTGACAAATTATTTTATTTCATATTTACCATAAAATAAATTGATATTTTAGCAGTTTCTTTTATAAAAGTTAAATAGAAAATATTAAAGAAAATCAATCGTATTCTTTTTGTGACATTGATTATTTGAAAATAAAATAGAATAGTCAAAGTTGTTAAAATCAAATTTTTTTTTCTCCTAGTACTAAATCGATAGGCAACAAAAAGAAAGGTAGGAAATGTTAAAATTTCAAGGTGCGAGAAATTAAAAGTGAAAAGTTCAATATAATTACGGGTTACAAAATAGAAAATTCATTTTTATCCGCACCCATTTTCTTAGATTATTATTGAAAAAGAAAAACATTAAAATGAATCAATAATTGATTGAAAACAATATATTTTAAGATTAAATAAGATACCTTGGTTAGCACCCATTTTATTGAAAACCGATCTGCCACATATCTTGAATGGATATAATTGCTAGAGTGGAAATTTATTATTTTTCTATAACCTATCAAACTTAACATTATTTATCTTATAAATATAAAAGATATTTGCTATACCATTTTTATGCGTATTTTGTATATTAAAAGATTTCCGATTTTATTTAATAATTCAAAAGTTTACCTTAAATTAATTTCTTAGAAATATTGTTTGGACTCGTAAAATGTAACCAAACGGAAATATTATGGTATATAAAAGAAAAAATTGAAATTGTTTAAGATACTCTTAATAAAATTCATTGCCACTTAAAATTGATTAGTTTGTAACGAGCGAAAAGTAATTTTCTTGATAACCGTCGACAAATAAGAGTTTAACTTGAGTTATTTGCGATTATTTTGCCAGGATTATTTTGCATTCGCAATAGAAGTGAACAAGGTAAATATGAATGTAATATTCATATTACATGTAAATATTCTATATAATAATTTTAGAATGACACACAAACATTATTTTATTTAATCAATAAATCATTTGTTCATATATAGTTGAATAGATGGATAAAACTGTTGATAGCGCGGTGTCATCAATAGGAAAGTTGTCAACACAAAAATTGTTACCACGTATAAGTAAAGGAATATGATATAAAATGCGTTGTTTTTTTACCAAAATTTTACGAATAATTTTTTGTTTTTAATCTTACATAATTGTAAAAAAAATGAGTGTATCTAACTAAATATAAGAAGTTACAAAAAATTGTAGTATAAATAAATTTGAATCAGATTATCTTATGTTTAAATTTAGTTGCAAATCAAAAAAAGAAAATTGAATTTAAAATTAGTTTAAAATTTTAAAAATAAATTTATTAGATCATCGACCTACATACATACATATATGTTTAAAAAAAATATTCTAAAACAATTTGGCATTTACCAAAAATTTCATTCCATTTTCGATAAAACGTTGGATATTTTTTCAACATCGGATTATGTTGGTTAAAATACTGTTGTTGCACGCTAACCAGAAAAATGTCAAAAGTACTTAAATTTTCTTTAAAAAAAAATTCTAACTTCGCAAATATCATGACATTTACAAAAAATCACTTTATTTTTTATTAATTTATTTTTACTGTATTTTTTTATAATATTTTCAATAAATTCTCTCATGACATTGATGTATGTACTTACGAAGGTATATTTTTTAAGGAAAATTTCTTTTCTTTTTCAAATTAGAGCTTATCTCATTTTTTAATATTTAAGCTTATTCTAGATTAACTATGGTATAAAAAATAAAAACTATAAATACGGTAGTTTAGTGGGTTATCCATTATGTTAGTTGGAAACTACAAGTGTTGTATGATTAATACCTAATCCACGGCTGTAGATGGTGCTGTTGCTATTAAAACAATTCTATTTTTCAGAAATTCAAATTTCCACAAAAATCCTGTGAAGTTGTTTCAAGGACCTGTGGCATGTAGTTTGCAAGTGATAGCCATTTAAAGTGATAAAATATTTGTTTTTGAAATAGAAAACAAATAATGAGATTATGCTAAAGCGTAACCCAAATGATTTTTTGCGTCGATTCATAAATGTTGACGAATCGTGGATTCATTACAGCGCAACAGAGACCATAGAACATGCAAAAAGTGGGTTTTCCGTGGCGCGTTGGTACCAAAGAAGGCAATGGCGACTTTATTGGCTAACAGAGTCGTGGTTACAGTGTTTTTTGAATACATGCAGCATAGTCCACGTCAATTACCTTGAAAAAGGCAAACCGATTAATGTCAAGTATTATGCCAACTTAAAGGATCATTTCAACGAAGATGTGGAAGAACAATGATTAAGCAACCAGTGATTATTTCCTATTACCGAATATATAAAATTAGCTCATTGCAAAAAGAGTTAGCTCAAACAATGGGGTGAGTGCTGAAACAAACGCCTATTTTCAAGGGTTCGAGTTAAAAGAAGATTATGTTAATAATAAAATTCATTTTACACAAAAAAATGTTTTTTCTTATCAAGGCCAGGTATTAATCATACAACCTCGAGTCAAAAATATACTTTCTATGAAATTGGTAATTTTGCCGTAGCCATGTTACCAATTAAGACGAGATTTTGGTCTTCACAAAGATGCTAATTTGTTGCTTGATGGATACTTTAAAAGCAAAATTATCATATAAAGGGCTCCCACTAGTGGATGTGTAAAATCCATTGTATCCCCTACCTTTTTTGGGCTAAAATTGAAAATTGTAATCTGGACCATATATGGTTTCAACAAAACGAAATCACAAGCCAAATAATGTGGCAAAAATTAGATATATTGAGCAAAATATGACAAGAACGTGTAATTTCAAGGTTTGATAATGTCAATAGCCTTCAAGCTCTTTCAATTTGACGCCGTCGGACTTTTTTTTGTAGATAGCAACTCAACTAGTCTCATGGCAACAATTTTATATTAAATATAATGGGAAAATATAGACAATTTATTGAAAATAAAATTTTATCAAATCTTAATTTAATTTGAATAAAGAAAATTTATAATATTTAGGAAAATATAAAAGAAATATAAAAAATATATAATAAAATAAAATAAAAAGGTTATCTTGATATCCTTTGATAATGCCAACTCATTAACATAAACTAGAATGGCTGGCAATTGCCATAATGAATCAGAAATTGGCCATTAATTATATTCTGTTTGGGCTTTTTCTTACATAATTTTCTCCTAATAATGCTTGTCGTAGTCAGTGTTACTGATGAAATAAGGTTTATGTTTTCTTATAAATTTTTATTATTTATTTATTTATTTTATTTTCTCGTTTAGATAATAAGAGAATGTGAAAATATTTCAAGTATGGAATGAAAAACGATTGATTTAATCAACAATACCTTAGTACAACTGATAGGTAAATTTTTGTATTTACTTATAGAAATATGGATAATATTTTATGTATGCGTGGTCATCAAGCATCAAGGATCAATTATGGTTGCATTTAACTTAATAAACATAATAATGACAGGGATGGGCAAATTACAGTAGATACCTTCCTGAATATAGCACAGCGGCAAATCCATAATATCGCAAGCAAACAGTGTTAGTGAAGGAACCAGTTAGCTATGGCGCTGAACGGTATCGCACAGAGAAGATGAGGAGGAAGTCCATCGCACCAAAACAGGTGATACACATTTTTGAAATAGGGTGCGCCTTTCGAATATGGGGTGGGAGACCTACGATCTGATGGTCTACATGCAATATTGTCTTCAATATGGTAACCGTCGCGTTGTCTTGTCTCGGGAACATTGTAGCAAAACTATTTTTAAAATAGAATTTAATCCGATTAATTCATCAACAAGTCACGGGGTTTTTTTTTCATGCCGCTTTAAATATTTCATACAGTTTACAATTTTAAAGAGAAATACAATTGCTAATTTACTTAGTCAAAAATATGAAAAAAAGTTTTCAGAAAATTCAAAATAGAAGAAAATTTTTAAATTGAATTATATTAATAATAATTTTATTTTTGTAACACTTTTAAATAGTTGAATTATATGATCATTTATAAAATGGAGTTAGGGTTATTTATAAACGAGATTAGGATGAAAATTTTCTTTACAAATTTCTTAATTAATAAAAATATTTCTTTGTAAATATTTGAATTTTAACTTTTTTTAAAATAGAAATATTTAAATTGGTTTTTCGAAAAAAAGAACTCTTTCTGAGTTATTTTTATAAGCTATATTGAAGTGTACTTCATAGATTTTAAAATATTTTATTATAAAGGTTATAATAGATTTTATAAAAAAAAACTTAATAAGATAATATGCAGAATAAATATACTGAACTAATAATAAGAACTTTTTAGCGTCTTATTGGCAAAATACCAACAATCCAGTCTACTCAACATCGTTACCGAAATTTTGGATACGAAAACTACTCAGAATTCGAATATAACATACTGCTCTCACTCATAACTTTTCTTTTGGAAGCAACACAAGACCTATCTGCCAATCCTGTGGCATTTTGCTTGCTATTCCACATATATACATTGAGCGCATATCAGCAAAACTCCCAGATTTAAAAATTTGATTTCCGAGTCCTCTTTTAACCTGATCAAACATATTAACATTATTTACAAAATTTAACTAGTTCTAACTGATCTAGCCTACTGAAAATAGACCAGCTGCTCCCTAGCTCATGTCTAATGCTATGGAGATACATCTGGTATGGACATCATGTTATCGGTACCATTTATGGTAGAATACTACCCCCTGACACACAGTCGTTCATGGTATTCAGTTAATTTTTGACAGCTGCTTTGCTTGCACGTATTTTGGCTCGTCTTCGATTTTTGCCGATTTTCGACCAAAAACAGCATCGCATTAACATTGCTAAGGAGCTGTTGGACTCTGTCCGCGACGACCCAAATTTGCTCCAGAGGGTCATAACTGTTGACGAATCATGGGTTTATGGTTATGACGTGGAAACCAAAGCACAATCATCCCATTGGAAGCTGCTGCACGATGAGGAATATTACCTGCAAGTTATGCGCAAGTTGCGCGAAGCAATCCGCCAGAAACGCCCGGATAAGTGGGAGAACAAAAATTGGCTTTTGCACCATGATAACGCCCCTGCTAACGCAATTTTTGGCCAAAAACAACACACTAATAATGCCGCAGCCACCGTATTCCCCAGATCTGCCCCCTGTAACTTTTTCTTATTCCCGAAATAGGTTCTTTGATTCATTTTTTGGAATGGGCAAAAATCGAAGACAAGCCAAAACAAGTGCAAGCAAAACAGCTGTCAAAAATTAACTGAACATTCAAAATGGCCGAACTTGTCGGCATAAGTGAGAAACATGAGTACCAATATAACGCCACAAAAAAAAATCGAAAATCGAATATACGTAACCCGCGGAAATTCAAAATTCGCGATACTTTTTGAACAGACCTCGTATAGTTTCACGTTTTGACTTTTGTGTTTTGGCGGATAAGAAAATGAAATATTATTTATGATTGATTTTGAGTTATTTATCAGATGGAAAGTGAAAATATTATTATATTACAGCAAGAAAATATAATATTCCATATTAATAATTGTCACCTTCTAACTAATGTAAATAAATTGCATTATGAACTGAAAGCTAAACGTCATTTTTCGTTCCAAGAAACAACCATTTTTTAGCTCCTCTACTTTCCGCTGCAGTAATAGTATGGGAGTATGGCACTGGAGTCAGTAAAAATACCAAGTTTGTGTATAGATCAGTGTAGATATCAGGTTGGTGTATAGGGAGACCAAGAAAACATTTGTGGTATCGATACCAGAAATATTCTTCGAGTACCTGCTTTTTCAGCCTGGAGATTTTTCATAGAAAAAAAAACGTATACTATAAGGGATTTTAGACTCAACTTAAGGACTTTTTTTGCCAAATATTCAAAAAAATATTTTTTACCAAAATTCCTGATTGAAATTTTAACTAATAATTTGTATTATTTTTGTATAAATTGCTTTAATATATATTTTTTTGAAAAAAACCTACTTGGGCGTTGATTTTTATCATATCCTTCTTCTTTAAAATAGTCTGGGGGTGTAGTTTCCTGTTGGATAGTCACCATTTTGTTATTGTTGAGCAAAATGACAAGAAGGCTAGAAAATACAAAAAAAAATTGTTTTTTAAAAATATTTTTAAACAATAAATATATAATAAAATTAAATATATTTTATGGAAAGAAAATTTAGTATTTTATTTACCTTAAGAATATTATTTTTAATGAAAATTAATGCACATACACCTTATGGTACGCGATTGGGTAGACAGAAAATATTAGACTAGTAAAGTCAACTAGATGAAGACGAATATTAAGAGAAACTTGAAAAAAATCAACTTATATATATTCATAATTTATGATATAATATGTAATCTGATTTATTTTTTTAAATATAATACATTTTTGATAAACATTTTCAAAGTCTATGATTTATTTTTGGTATAAAAAATATTACTTTAATTTTCTCAAATAATTATTTTATATATGCACATTATTCTAGTGCTTAAACTATTTAAATGATATTCATTCATATTTATAATTTTCAAATACACTATAAGTTTTATTGAAAAAATTGGATGGCTTTTATAATTTTTTTTTAATATGCTATCAGCATGATATTTTGTCATTAGCCTGTGTTTCGAGTACACAGTGCAGTAAATATAAGCTTATACATATATGCTATATTATAATACGGCATAGAGCTATGTTTAGGATTGTTTAGAAAATAATCCAAATATATGAGCAGTTAGTATATATAAATTTCAAAACGTACTTTGATATACGAGGCGTGGCAAAAATATAGTTAGACTAGCATCACTTAGAGCGATCAGGCAACACTGCGTATTTTCCCCTGCCACATATACGTATGTGTAGCTTTTCGTCAGTCCCACGTATGGGGAACAGTTCTTATCAAGAGAACAAATTTTTATCGGCGGCATAAATTATTTTGAGAGGGCTGAGAAGCTTAGATAGGCCAACAACATCGAAAACGGATTGAAATGTTGGACTTTTTAAGAACTTTATAAAAAGTACTTTATTTAATAAAAAAAAAGTTTTGGAAAGGCACTGGAAAAGGGTTCTTTGCGTTAGATCGGACATTGCAGATACTTGTATGCTCCATAAAGTCAGACACCAATTTGGATTCCTGTGGTTCCCTAGCTTACCTATTCACCAGATCAAAGACGATATCGGAGTAGCTAAAGACGATTTCAATTAAAGCCTTTCACAAATGTTACGAAGAAAATAACTTTCAAGGGGATAACTGAATATAAGAAGTTACAAAAAATTGCAGTATAAATAAATTTATATCAGATTAACTTTTGTTTAAATTTAGTTGCAAATTAAAAAAAGAAAATTGAATTTAAAATTAGTTTAGAATAACTTTCAAGGGGATAACATTAAAGTTTGAAAGCAAATAAAATTGTTTAAAAAAAAAAATTATTTTGTTATATTATTTCATATTTACCATTGTGCAGAAAATATCACATTTATCAAATATTTTCCACAAATTTAACAGAAGGACCCGATCTTTATAAAGTAATTTTTCTTTATAAAGTAAAATAAAGCGTTAAATCGCGCGATCTTGAAGCCCAATTGATATTATGAAATCTCGAAATTGCATATTGTGGGAACTTTTCGCAAAATAAAGCTAAAATTTATCATGTTGTGTGGCTTGAAGTGCCGCGTTATTGAAAGCACACATAGTACTAATTGAAATTTTTAAGTTCAGATTGAAAAAAATTGATTTGCATATGACCATAGCACTCAAAATAGACGGTAACTCTTTCTCCTTCTTAATTTTCAAAGATATACAGTACAAGTGATTCCTTCAGACCAAAATTCACATCAGATAGTCTCTTTCCGCAAATATAATCACTTTTGATTTTTAAGCTCCCTATATATAGTAACTTTGCTTATTACCGTATCCACCGAGCAAAAATTGAGTCCACTTTGTTTAATGGGTAAATAATATATAATATAATATGCCAACTAAACAAAAATTACCTTGAAAGATAAATATATTAAACAACTGTTAAATTACAGGCGTGTACTTTCAAAACTACAAAATTTATAACCCTCAACTTATCTTTAAAGAAAAAATACATGCACTTGAATGCAACAAATGTTTAATTGTATATTAAAAATATTAATAATAGTAACAATATGATTATAGGACTGTAAAAACAAGGTACTAGAAACAATAGATGCCATAATCGTTTGCATGATAATTATTCATCATATGTGCATAAAATCCATAAAGAATAATACTATACGAATATGTGGACATTATAATCCTTTGACCAATAAATTACCGGTATATTTAGTAAGAAAATTTTCTTGTATTATATTAGCTAATATGGAAATAGTAATTAGGTGCATTTATCATAGTTTTATGCAGTTACGTGCGCATTAGAGGTCTTTCAGCAGGCGCCTTATGTCTTATCACGCTCAGCTAGTTTAAGAAAATTAGAAGGAATAAACCATAATTGTTTAATAATTTATGTAATTCAAATATAAAAAATGAAGAAAATTATAAAAATCGTGCCTAAGATTAATTTTTTATTGTTTGATATTGAAATTAACCTTAAGGAAAATCCTGAATTATATTTATTATTATTAAAAGAAATTGCGTTCTGAATAAAATTAACACTTTATATTCTTTTTGTTCGATTCTATAAAAGAATATTAAGATTTAATTTTTAGATTTTCTTTTGTATAATAAATATTATTTTATTATTTTATTTATTTATATAAAAGTGGTCAATAAGAGCACCTTTACTCATTTATTATTTAAATAAACTAACCAATCAATTCATTGATTTTTTTTATTTATCTATTATTGTATTACTAGTAATGACATTCATAATCCAAATTAACCGTGTTATCTACGTTTTGATTTATCGAACATTTTGAATATATTTAATTATTACATTTAAATGTAAACTTTACAAACAAATAAAATGCATAAATAAAATCTGTAAAAACTTATGCTAAAAATTTCATTCAATGTTAACAGAATATACAATAATTAACCAGAATATTTGATTGAACTATGACTCTAAGATTTTTTTAACATGCGTGTAAGCACATGGCGCTGTCAAAAATATTTTATTTGACGCCATTTTGGTTAACTGTCATTCTATTAGTTGATATTTGACAGACATAGAGAATAGTAGTGGCAGCGTTATGATTGAGCATTATAATCATTAAGAATGTGTCGAATCCCACCATTTATTGTGTAGTGAATTATTCTGAAGAACATGGTACAGTGTTCGATAGACCGGACGCTCAAATGAGAATATTGCAGCGCTCCGTGAAATTGGAGCTGAAAGTTCCGCAGTCTCTAAGGGAATTGAATCTTTTCATACAGTTTTAACGTACTATTTTACATAAATATTTACATGTATATCTGTAAAAAAATCAGCTGATAAAGGAAGTTTAGCCCAATAATCATAGGCGCCGTCGGGAATGGAGCAAAAAAGTTTCAGAGCTCCATAGACAAGAAATTTCAGACCCTAATTTTTAAAAGAAATTTATTATGATTGACACAAGCTAATAGCCGCTTTTGAACAGGGTGAGCCAACTTGGACTGACTGATTTAAAATACATATAACTTTTTTTTTTTGCAATTTATTAAGAATTTTATAAAATTTTACTCAGTGCAACAACGTGTCAAAATTGTTGAATTTTATTTTTCTTCCGAAAGATCTATTGTTACAACATAAAGAAAATATTGTCAGCATTTTAATATTGTCACAGCTCCAAGTGTAAATATGATAAGAGACTTAATAACACTTTTTGATATTTTATAGTATTTGATGCTACTTGTCGACGTGCTACTCAATTGGGCATTTCCAGAACATCGCTACGACGCATTTTGAAACTTGATCTGAGGATGTTTCCATACAAAATTCAATTGGCTAAGGAATTATTACCGAGGGCTACAATAGGCCAAAGTCAGTTCAAGTTGGCCCATCCTGTAGAGTAAAAATTCAAAAACTATTCACGAACGATATTTAAACCCTTATAGAATGACTGCGTGGTACGGGGTTTGGGCTGGAGATTATCATTGGTCCGTATTTATTGGAGGACGCTATTGAAAATGTCATTTCGGTGACTGGTGACTGATACAGAGAAATGCTACAGAACTTTTTTATCGGTGAAATTTTAGGATACATGTTTCCTAATCGACGTGTCGAAATGTATTGTAGTATGTCGAGTAGTTGCTCGTTTCACAGATTTCTAAGATAACCGACCGAATAAACTGAACAAAAAATATTATCAAAAGAGCAGTTAATTAAATTTGGGTCGGAGGTGGCCATTTTTTTAAACATAATTTGCAAGCTTATAATATAGATTTTGGTCATCCAAATCATGGTTTTTTATTTCCATTGAACATTATTTGAAATAGAAAGTTATTAACTTATTTTCAGAATACCCTTTAGAATTTACTTTTTAAACTATCCAAAATATGAAAAATTAAAAATTAGAAATCTATTGCAAAATTATAAAAATTAAGGATCATCAGGGAAAATGTTTTTGTAATTTGCCATTTTATAGTCAAAACTTTTTGAAAGTTTATTTAGAGCAAAATACGATAAATTGTGGCTTTATTATACGATCTTGGGGGCCAATTGACATTATCAAGATTTTGTGTAATTATCAATTGGGGTCCAAGATCGTGCAATTTGACGCGGATGGGCATTAGTCTTGTGTGGTTACGGGAAAGATCTTGTTTAAGCGGACAATTTAGAGCATTGTAAAACCGATAAGTTTTGCGAAAATTTCATCAAAAGTTACCTTAAATGATGTTATATTATATAATATACATAATGATAAGGTTTAAACAATAAAATATAATAATTTTTTTTACTAAATTTGAAGTGCGTTTTATTTTACTTTACTTTCTCAAGCACAGTTTGGATAAACCCTTATTAAACTTATAATTCACTGTAAGGATATTAAAATAATTGACAAGCATTTTGTATTTGTTTTTCAAAATGTATACTTGCTAAAATGTAAATAAAACTTTCTGACCGAAAAAATCTAATCTAGAAAAGAGTGTAAATTACTATTTTTATAATAATTTGATTATAGCCCTTGTACTATAGAAGAAACCATTTAAATTGACTTTTATGATAATAAGTTTATTGTCTAGACATGCTGTTAGTACTGTAAATATTAATTAAGATTTTGTTACTTAATAAAATCGTACTTTTTATACAATAAAAAAAATAAATAAAAAATTAAAACAAAAACACTTTATGATATTTGGCGAAATATTTATTTGCTAAATGAAAGAAAAAGTTTACCGAATCCAAAGCTTAGATTAAGAAACCAAATCCACTTACTATATTCGATGTGATTTAAGGTAATGGAATTTTTATTGAAATGCTGCTGTACACTCGCAGTTAGAAGAGAATTGCGTGAAAATTGTGCATGTAAATTGTTAGCACAATTGGTACAATTATCGCTTAATTTCTCTTTAATTGTATGCAGTTCTTATCTTTTTAAAAGGAAGTTAATCGGAAGGTTTAAGTATGTTCTCATCCTGCTATAAATCAGTTAAAGTTGAGGACAAACGATTGTTTTGGGTGTGGGCGCTGATAGGAATATAGAAAGATTTATGTCCTCCTAGCCATATGGCCAAACAAACATGCGATGACCATGCTCAATGTGTATGTACTCCTTCAATTCCTTCAAGTTTCCAATAGTAAATGTTAAAGAAAATATACTTTTTCTAAGAAAACCCATTCAAAAGTTATAATGGTGATTATAATTCACTTTGAGACTGTATTAACTAGATAGGCATAATTTAGAGGCCATAATATATAAACATATCTGCATAGACATGTAAAATAAAGAGGAAGGAAGAACTTCAGTTAGTAAATAACTAAGTCATCTGGAGCTTTGTAAAGAAAATTCGAATTAATAGCCATCCACCCGCCTCTCATTTACCATTGCAAAATTAAGCTTGGGCTTTTTGCTGCCCATATTAAAATAACAGAATGTATCGTGACCACCTGCCCTATGTTTTCATTAGCATAGATGGCCCATTTCGATAAGCATGCATGTGGTACTTTAACTCTTATTATTCATATAAGCAATTTATCCAGTCTGCGAAATTTTTCACAAATACAATATATTTTATATATAAAAAAAATATATTTACAAAAACCTTAAAAATTAAAATTCATTTTTATTCGTTTCCTTTGAAAATAAACCCCTCCATTTTCTACTTTATATTCATATTAATTCGTATGTATGTATATGATTTGTTAGTTTTTAAGAAATACAAAAAAGAAACTGCTCTTACTTCGTAGAATATTAGTGGAAAAGTTGAAATTTTCTTAATGCAAAATTGAAGATTATCAAAAATTTCCCACGACAAATTCATGTTCATGTAGGAAAGTAGTTCAAGGTTTTCCCTAATAAAGACGAAGACTGATGGGATAAAACTTTTCCCCAAAAAAAAATATGAATAAATAATTATTAAAAAAAATTGTATATATTTTGCGTCCTAAGAAATCTACAAAACTATAAATAATTGTACTTGAATTTGATAAATGACTCTTTTATAATAAATTGTGATCATATTAAGTAGTTTTCTAAGATAATAATAAAATTTATTTAGTTGCTGGTATTTAAAAGAAAAATTAAAAAAAGAAAAAAAAATCTACGTAAAATAAGAATTAATAATTAATTTCTATATATATTATTTTAGATATATGTACATAAGTATTTGGTAATATCTATTCTATAAGCTATGAGAAAGTTTATTTAAGAATTGAAAATGACACAAAAACATTATAGCTAAAAATAATGATGGTTATCGAAAATATCAGTAATTATTATTCGAATTAATAAATCAAAACTGTATTATCGATTATCTAAATAATAAGATTTTAAAGAAGCAAATTTTAAAATTTTATTTAATCTTATTTGTTAGACCAATTACAATTCATAATCCTTATAAATAAAAGATTATCAAGTATATGCTTTAAAAAATAAAATTAAATAAAATGTATTTAAAATTTAGATTTTGATTAAAATTTATTTTGTTATATTTATTATATATATTTTACTATTTTATATTAAATATAATATTATTCAATTGATTGTCATGAAACTTTTTGTATTACTCGATTCTTTTGATGTAATTTTTAATACTTTTTCATATATTTCGGACTGTAATTAGTAAAATGTTGCTTTTGAAATACTCAAAAGTTTAGTGATTATCTGTATAAACACGATTTTTTGCATAGTTTTACAAGAAAAAGTCACATGGTATTAAATCGTACGATTTTGGGTGCATATTGACATTACAAATCTCAAAATTACGCGTGTTGGGTAATTTTTACACAATAAAAGTATTATTTATGGTATCAAGCAGTGTGGCTTGTGGCATTATTTTGTTGCAAGAATATATGAACCAGATTAAAATCTTGACTAAAATAGTCTTTACATCTATATTTCCAAAGAAATACGGATCAATGACAATTTCAGACCAAAAAGTCATTTTTTGCGGATGCAATGGCTTCACAGTCACTTGTAGGTTTTTTGAGCCCCATTACCGGAAATTTCGCAAAATTCGTGCCAAAATTGCTGAATTTTGACCAAAAACAGCATCGCATTAATCTGCCAGAAACGGCCAATCTGCCAGAAACGGCCGGATTTGTGAGAGAACAAAAATTGGCTTTTGCACCATGATAACGCCCCTGCTCACGCATCGTTGCTTGTGCGCAAATTTTTGGACAAAAACAACACACTAATAATGCCGCAGCCACTGTATTCCCTAGATCTGCGAGAGCCCTATGAAAGGACGACGCTACGCTACGATTGAGGGATAAAGACGGCATCGAAGAAGGAGCTGAAGAAGATCACAAAAAATGATTTTTTGAAGTGATTCGAGGTGTGGATTACTTTGAGGGGGACAAAATAGATATTCATGAATAAATAAATAATTTTTGAAAAACACAAAATTCGCGATACTTTTTGAACAGACCTCGTTATACCTAAACTTACTAGAGGCGATAGAAAAGTAATGATTGACATCATTAAGGGTGATCTAGCAGCCACATAACTTGTACGTCAATCCCTCAACCTCATCCGGAGTGTTGAATTATTTTTTTCAATAGTACATTACAAAAGATGGAATAATAAAATTTAGCGCGACGATGTACTATCAACTTTTATGTTATTCGCAGTTTGGCTTTCGAAAGCTTTTCAAGAACATAAGTCCTCATTAAGAGCATACGTTTTTATTGGTTATAAAGATGAATTTTTCCAAGGACTGCTTTATAAAAATTATTTCTACTTACAAAGTAATCGTTAAAAGGCTCGGAAATTGCATGCTTTGCGTCATATCGAACATTGTCTGTAGGGCCCTCCAATTTTCTAGATCTAAGTTCGTGCACCTTATATTGACAGGAACACCCCCCCCCCTCCAAACCCTAGAAAGGATGTTAACATGGTATTGTCAATAGCATCCCTAGAAAGGACGTTAACATTCTGAAGGAGACAACATTAATGTCTAAAAATAAAATTAAATAAAAATTTAGCAAATAAGTAAGTTTTTACTTTGCTCGTAATCAATTCATTTTTCCTCGTAATAATAAGTTTTTATAGCGCTTATATTGTGTTGTACAGTTTTGGTAAAAATATACTTTATTTACTATTACTATCATTTAAAATTGGAATTTTTTTTTTTACTATAATAATAAGACAAAGAAATAAAATAAATGCCGGTTTAGTTTTAAATTTAAAAAAAAAAAAATTCCTATAAACATTTAAAATTTGTTTTAATAATAAAAAAATTAGTGAGCCTAAAAATTTTCTCTATTTTCACTGAACTACAATATTTATCTGAGATTTTTATTGTATTTAAAACTAAAATAATTATTGTTGATAGTGTTTTTTTTATATATAAAACTAATTATTACAAAAATTTAACAAGGTAATATTTCTAATAGTCAAGATCCATGTGCATATCTATGTACTAACATATTGTTAGATTTTTTCTAACTTATCAATATTATTTTGTTTATTTGAAAACTTATTATAATTATTTTCATATAATATCTTACCTGAATATTATAGCTGATTTCATAATATCAGTTTTGTTTTTTGTTATTTTGATTATATGATATCCGCAAACATCAATGATATCTTCTTTTTGATTAACATAACTGACTGCATGTGAAACCTATGTTATATTGGATAAATGTTTTCTTTGTAGTTTTTCAAAAACTAAGGACGAATTTTAGTTAATGTTCAAAATTCTGCCTATTTTTATTTTAATTGAGAACAATATCGTTCATTCTCAGTGTACATATTTTTAAGTACCAGGTATAAAATTATACGAGTATTAGTTAAATCATTTTATCGATTCATTAAATTTAATGTTCCAAGATTGATATGAACAATAAATGAATATCATTTTGAAAGGAACATTTTTCACGGTCAGCATAAAAGAGCATCCTTTTTATTTGTCCTGCGAAAAATAAAAAGAAATATTTTTTGATTTTAATGAAACGGAAAAGTTTTTATTTCAATAAAAACGAAATTAACGTAGGTTATTTTATTCAAAAATCTAATTAATAATAAAGAAAATGTCCAAAAATGGCAATATTTATACTCATTCGTATATAGAAAAATTCGTAGAAATAATTTTCTTACTAATTTAGCGACAAGCAATTTGAAATTAGCATAACATATCATTAGCATGAAAATGTATGAGTATATAAATTAGTTGGGAAGGAATATGAATAATTATGTAGGCTTTTAGTTTTGTTTTGTTTTTTTTTGTTGCTAAAAGAGTATTAAAAAAATAAAAATAAATAGCAAATTATATAATCATGCTAATATGACATTGATTTACAATATGTATTATTTTATTACTAACATAAATTTTGAAAGGAAAAATGGTTGTTTGGTTTTTCTATAAAATTATTTACAAATAAAATAATAAATATGATAAATTTTAAGAAAATGGAAAAAAAAATAAAAATAATTACCTCTATGAAATAGCAAATATCCAACCTACGTAGGCTACTATATATATTTCTGGCCTAGGCAACACTAAGTGTTGCCAGGTGCGATCTGACATTTCCATTGGAAAGTTTGACATTTTTTAGCATAAACGTACTCAGAACGTTTTGACGTACGACTATCATTTGTGTTGTTTACAGTGACTTGAAAAAATCAATTTGGCAAAAAAATGGAATTAACTCGTGAACATTTTCGTGCGATCATTTTTCACAACTTTCGACGTGGATTATCACGACAAGAGTGCATCGATGAACTTAAATCTTTGTATGGCTATGAAGCACCATCCTATAGCACTGTGAAAAACTGGTACAACGAATTCAATCGTGGCCGACGCTCGCTCAAAGACGAATTCCGTGAAGGTCGTCCAAAAACAGCCGTTGTTCCAGAAAACATCGATGCCGTACGTGAACTGATAATGCAAGACCGTCATGTGACATACCGTGAGATAGAGGCATGCCTAGGCATTTCTCCCACCAGCATACATTCGATATTGCATGAACACCTGGCCGTAAAAAAGGTTTGTTCTCGTTGGATCCCGCACAATTTGACAATCGCTCAAAAAAAGGCTCGTGTGGATTGGTGTAAAGAAATGCTGAAAAAATACGATCGCGGTGCTTCAAAAGACGTTTATAAGATCGTCACAGGTGACGAATCATGGATCTATGCGTATGAGCCCGAAACAAAACAGCAATCGACCGTGTGGGTCTTCCAAGACGAGTCAAATCCAACGAAAGTTGTTCGTGGAAGAAGCACTTCGAAGCAAATGGTCGCTTGTTTCTTTGGCAAAACTGGTCATGTGGCGACTGTTCCGCTTGTGCAACGTAGGACGGTCAATTCTGAGTGGTACACCACCATTTGTTTGCCTGAAGTCTTCGGAGAAATTCGAAAAACGAACAAGAGAAGTCGAATCATTGTGCACCATGACAATGCGAGCTCTCACACATCGGCTCAAACCAGCGCCTTTTTGACCGGACAAAACGTCGAATTGATGGGTCATCCTCCGTACAGCCCTGACTTGGCACCCAATGACTTCTTTTTATTCCCACACATCAAGAAAAAAATGCGTGGTCAACGATTTTCGTCGCCAGAAGATGCTGTTGAAGCATTCAAAAACCATGTTTTGGAGGTGTCTCAATCGGAGTGGAAAAAGTGCTTCGAAAATTGGTTTGAGCGCATGCAAAAGTGTATAAATCTTGATGGAGAATATTTTGAAAAACAATAAAACCTTTTTCGTTGATAAATATTCGCATTTTCATTATTAGGCCAGAAATATATATAGTAGCCCACGTATTAGTGTTAAAAATAAACGCACGAAAATAATTCATTTCGTAGATATAATTTTTGAAACTTTTTCTATAATGTCCATTAGATTTAGGATCTTTCATATTAGAATATGAAAACTTTTAATTTATATTAATAATTATAGAAATAAAATGTTATGCATACACGAATTAGCTATAAAACTTTGTAAAATTTTCCATAAAAGTTAATTATTATTATCAATTATTATTGATTAAGATCAATTTTTATTAATTACTATTGTATTTTATCATAAAATCTTAAAATAATAAATTACAATTTTTTTTTAAATTTATTTATTTGTCAATGTTAAGTTATAATATTTTACGCAATTATAATGAATAAAAGATTTCAAAACGAATTTATTTTTATTTAACTTCTCTTACAGCATATTATTTCTTCAAATCCTTACTTTTACGTGTAATACCAAACGGCATGTAAGTGATTAAGGAATCGAAAATTTTATAAGAGATATGTCATTCTCCAAGTCAACTTAAGAGTTTAGTTTAGTCCAAATAATATTCCTTTAAATACACACATATATAGTATTTATATATTTAGGCAGGTACACTTTTAATCGTTATACAAGTACACCACAATATTTCATTGTCACACACTGAGCTTTCTGCCCTTGACTTTTAACGGTCACGTAAATTGAGTTTAACACCTTTCATATAAGAAAGGTAGAAAGGTATTATTATTACAACTATTTCACTTTTTTTTTTTTTAAATATTTACAAGAAAATATTCTTTAACTTGTTACAGAACCATTTAAGTCTGATTTTCTATAAAATATTTTTCCATATTTCTTTATCTTTGTTTATAAATTTAAGCTCTAATACCATCGTTTGCATATGGAATTGTTTTTATTTTTTCTATAGATATATATGTAAATATAAGTGAATTAATTTTAAGAAAGAAAATAAAACAAAAAACAAGTAAAGGGTATTTTTTAAAATATCACAATCCAATTATTTTAATTTCAACCTTCCAAACACAGCCATTCAGAATTTCCATTTTTCAATAACTGCTTTTAGTTTCTATGAACTTGATTGTGATTAGTTTTTAATAATCAATTTTAATTAAGGATTAAATTTTTTAATAATATTCTATACCGAATTTTTAATATTGAACTATTTTTTTTCCTATTTCTTTCGTTACTTATTTGTGACTTTAACGTATTTTTTATAAATATTTTGTTATATATATGATATTTATAAACAATTATACATATTATTTATTTGAATGATATCAATTCATGATTAAAAGGCACTAAGTATATATGTATTCACAATCATCCATGGTACAAATATTATTTAAAATAAGAGCTGAGAAAAAGAAAAAAACACGGATAAAGGTGCGCCTTCTTATAACTGTCGACAGTCCGTTTACAACTAACAACCACAAGTCGTCTGATTGGGGTTGCTCGCTCGACTTTCGCGTCATTCTGACCTTCGCATATTTGAGCATTTTCGCACATGGAGCTTTATATCCATCAAAGGGGAGAAAATTCATAAAAATGAAAAGTTTACGCTTACTTTTTGATTTCTTTTCAATCTACTATGAATGAAATACATTTATAAATATGTACGCACAGATACCATGCCATACATAAATGGATATGAACTTTCCTAAGGTTTTGCATGGCAAACATTGATAAACTGTACTTCTATTGCCAATTATTGTAGTATACTGAACTCTCTACACCACTGGATTTTCTTTCGATAAGCTTTCAACGGTTTTCTTTATTACAGTTTGTCAAGTCGTAAGTTATATTTTGTTAGTTTACCTGTCCATTATACAATACAATTTAACTTATTTCAAATAAATTCAAATCTATTACAAGCATAGGGGAAGGGGGGGGGGGTGGTATGTAGAATGTATATAAGTATGACTATTAAATATGATTATTATCATATTTTTATTATTATATAATAGCCAAAAATTCATTCAGATAATCGCGTCATTTATATAAGCAATTTGATTTGAATGTATTTTTCTTATATTATTTAATATATTTTCAATTAATTATCTTTTATTTATTTGTCAGAGAAAAAATATTTAAAAAAAAAAAACTACACTCAAACAAAAGAAAATTCTATTTTTATACCAATACAATCATATTTTTGCAAGTCATAATAGTGAACCTAAAAATGTTTTATGTACTAACAGAGAACTTTGCAAATAAAAATGTTCCCTTAACAATAGGCCAAGGTGATTTCCCGCTCATTTCCGAATAAATGTAGGACATGCGCTCAGATTTGGTTTTATTTGATTTCGTTTTTTATTTGATTCATATAATAATGTAATATTCGTATGAATAGAGTGGTGTACAAGTTTCTTTTAATAGGAAATAAAAATAATTTGAATAGGGTTGTATGACCAATTTAGATCTAGCATTTCCTTTTTCCTTGATTAGGATGATTTTGCTATTCTTTTAAAAGAATTCTTTTCCATTTATAACTTACACTGTACATATTCGATTAATAGATCACCGAGATAATATTTATTAAATTTATCTAAATTAGATTTTCTGCAGATAAATTAGAATATAGTTTTTTAATAATATTAAAATAGTTTAGGTTATTATTAAAACACTTAATGGGCTGCCACCAATTTCAGTTAGAATAAAATCCTTGCAAAAATACAATTCAAATTCTTCTTAAAATTATTTATTTATTTTTCTCTAAATTTATATAGGCTTTTATAATTTGGTTTAAATTGTTGGTTTTTTATTAACAAAAAAAAAAAGATTTTTAAACGATTTTGTTTTAATATCAAACATCTTTTAAAATGTTTTTTTATAATAGCTTCTAATCATTTTACTTAAAACCCATATGTATATCTGATGTTTTTTTGTTGAAAAAATTAAATTTTTAGTATTTACTTTTATATTTGAAAAATAAATCCTTGTTATTAGTGCTTCATGAAGCTCATCCGATTGGCCAAATTTTTAACCACTTTTACGAGTAAAATTTTTCAATTTTTGGCCACTCCATATTCATTAAAACTCAATATTTGCTTCATTTTCACTTCGAGCGGTGTCAAATTGCACGATCGTTGATGGAGGCCAATTGAGTGATATGGTATAGCGCTGTTACCAAATTTTTTTCCACTAAATTAATGTTTTAGGAACATGTATGGAGAATAGTGTCATCCTGCTTGTACGACGTGTCGTTTGAATCTATTTCTTTCATATTTTTAAAGTAATAATAATTGATCATGAATCGGTTACGTTATACATCGACCGTAATGGTCTTACTCTTTACTCTTAACAAAAACCTTGACCAAACACATTTTATAAAAAAATTAAATACATTTTTTTTGATAAAATAGCAAAACTATTTTTCGATAAAAATTCTATACCGAATAGACTTAAAATGTTGTTTAAACATTACAAATTTATTCGGGATTAATAGATAAACTATATTTAGAAAAAAAAATATTAGTAAGATTTGACAGATGACAGCTGGTTTGACCTTAAAGTAGCATATAATGAATGTCTGCATATTGCACATATTAGTAATGTTTTGCCCTTAGATTATAGAACTACTGAATAGGCCTGCAGACAAAAATTCTTTTCAATTATTACTAAAATATGCTTTCAATATTACAAAGTTTATTTGTGAAAAAAGCTTTCCTTGTTTTACATAATAAAAAATTTCTTTTAAGATACTTTAAGAATTAAAATTTATGTGGAAATTTATAAATATATTCATAGTTGTTCGAAATTAATTTAATTATTAAATAAAAATGAACTTTAAATTGAACTTCGCGACATCTGTCAAAATAAAAATTTAAATATGCAGAGTGTTCGGCTTCATTTAGAATGGCGGTTTAAGCCTATCCAAAAGTCTACAAACTTGATGCGCTATTTGTATAATTTATATTTACAAAATAAATAACAAACTAAAATATTTAAACAAATATACATATATAAATACTAATTATTGTTATGTTTAAATTATATTTCGATTTGAAATAAGTGAGTAAAAATTTATATTAATTATGCTATTAGAATTTAGAAACTTTTTATAATGAAAACTAGATCTCCGTGGGGATTATATCTACACAAAAAGCATATGCACTTTTCGATTATAATAAATTTTTTTCCGAGCATATTATTTATTCTATCATAAATAAATTTAATGAATAATTTTTGTTAAAAAAAAAACACTAGACATTTTTTTAACTAATTTCATTAAAATTATTTTATAATGTATCTAATTTAAATTGAAACAATATTTTTCATTCATGATTGAGTACAGCGCCTACTATTCGAAACTTTTTTCGAACACATTTAAAGTTCGAAATTATTTCATCATCTAGTAGCGTTATGCATAATCCCTTTAAGCACATTAATGGTGTTTTATCTTCGATGATGATAGTGCCAGCATTTTTAGAGAGTCATATCACTTGTTTTAAGGAATTATATCACGTGTTTTACAGAGTCACATTATGTGTTTTTACGATTTTTATTTATTATGTAAAATTAAAGCATATCAAAATATTGAGGTCGATATTTTGATATGCTTTTATTTAACATTATAAATAAAAAGAGGTCGCAGGTTAGAACCCTTTTTTGGTTAAAGAAAGGATAATGAACAAGGAAACTAAAGTAGAATAGAATACTTTTAATTCTACTTTAGTTTTCTTGTCCCGTTTTTCTTTCGTTAATGAAAAAGTCCCGAAAAAATACCTGAAAAATTTAATAACCATCAAGAACTCGGAAATATGAATACCAGCTTTCAGAACGAAAAACCAATCATGGAGAAATACTCGATTTGGACAAAGACAACAACCTGAAACGGATATAATGTCCACCTCTCCTACTGGACGAAGCATTGTACCGCGCCAAAAACTGCACAAAAAAAGTGCAGGGAACCTAAAATCTGCTAAGCCGATAAAAATGTAATTGGAACATTTTGAAAAGGTCCCAAAGCTCCGAAAGGAATGTTTAAAGGGTAATAGACGAGGATAACATATTAGAAAAACGCACAAAAGTAAAATTTTTAATTTTTTCCTGTCTTCTAATATTGTATTTTTAACCCATAATCAAAACACCTACAACAAGATGTTACTAACACTGTACTATAATGGTTTTTGTATTATTAATTATTTTAACCAAATATATGGTCTTATCAGCTCATTTTATTGAAAGTTCTATCGTACCAAAAAATTAATATTAAAAATATAAAAACTTTTCAAAAGTGAAGCTAAAATAACAAAAATCTATTTTTATAAATTCTATTTTATTTTATTACTTTTCTAAAAGCTATCAAAATATAAAAAAAGATTTTTAAAACCCCATCGTGGTCTTTATTAATAATAAATTCTGCAAGACCATTAGTATCACAAAAATAATTTGCGAGGGTATTTTGTTAAATTTTGTAAAACCACTTGTGACATAAAAAAACGGGAAAATATTTTCTAAACCTAGGTTAATATTGTAATTTTAATAGGCAAGTATTATAATTAATTCATACCAGTTACAAACCAATTAAATATATTCATTTGCAATAATACAAAAGAACTTAAAATGTTGCTAATTTTCGACAGTGCTTTTATCCTGGACACCTAAGAAAACACATAAAATTACTTATAAACTTTTATATTACTACTATTTTTTTTGAAATTTTTTCTTTATTTGTCGCAAAAAATTGCTCTAATCGTCTATGTATAATTTTGAATAATAATTTCATTACTTTGTATATACTTTGCCCCCTAATTCATATGATATATTTTCGATAAATTTGTTGTGTGTGTATATGTATATATATGGACAAGTTTTTTTTATAAATTATATTGAGAAAAATGGTAAAAAAATCTATTAAATAATATTCATAATAATTCTTGTAATATCCTTCAACATTTTCACAAAAGGTGAATATTTTTAGTAAAACATAAATTTTATTACAAATAAAATGGTAATTGGGTTTAACCATGAATTTTTCTTTCTGGCCATTTTTAACAAAAAAAAGAAGAAGAAGAATTACATCAACATTCTTTGAAGCATACTTTAACTTATACGCAAAATACGAGTATATAAAAAAAACATACAATATAACATTTCTTCAACAGTTTTTATCCTAATTTTTTCTTATATTTTTTTTTTTACGACTATAAAAATATATATTTGGAATAATCGATGTTTGATGGTTTATATTTAAAACAAAAAAAATTCAGTAATATTATTGCCAGAAAACCCATTTTTTTTATATTCCACTGATGTCGATTTTTGCTTTGGATTCTTTGACTAGCTAGAAGCACTGTTTGGCGAACCAAATATTTTTGTTATAATATAGATATCTTCAATAAGATTAAATTGCTCAATTTATTTACTTACCTAAGTAACTGATTAGTTTTTTGTCCCCACCAGTACATGTATTCGTTTAAAGGTGGCTGGAGTGTACGTAGGCTACTATATATATTTCTGGCCTAGGCAACACTAAGTGTTGCCAGGTGCGATCTGACATTTCCATTGGAAAGTTTGACATTTTTTAGCATAAACGTACTCAGAACGTTTTGACGTACGACTATCATTTGTGTTGTTTACAGTGACTTGAAAAAATCAATTTGGCAAAAAAATGGAATTAACTCGTGAACATTTTCGTGCGATCATTTTTCACAACTTTCGGCGTGGATTATCACGACAAGAGTGCATCGATGAACTTAAATCTTTGTATGGCTATGAAGCACCATCCTATAGCACTGTGAAAAACTGGTACAACGAATTCAATCGTGGCCGACGCTCGCTCAAAGACGAATTCCGTGAAGGTCGTCCAAAAACAGCCGTACATGTATTCGTTTAAAGGTGGCTGGAGTGTATAAGAACTTTGAAGAACATCCGCAACTTTGATGAACAACTTATTTTTAACCAACCAAGATTTTAAAGCAGATTAAAGCTAATTACAAATTGTTTGAATAAATATTATTTATTTGTAAGGTAAGGTTCTTTGGGCATGTGCTCGGAGCTATTTTATAGCGAAATGACCATGAGGCCATTTTGTGTTTTTTGTACGTGTGGGAAGATATCTGAAACGAGATTGATGATTGGAAATTGTTGGCAAGAAAATAAATCCAAATTCGAAAGGGCTTTCAAGCCCAAATTTACAATATATGGTAGATGTTGAATAAATTGGTTGATAGATACACACATAATGAGTCGAAAAAAAGTCCTGCTATTTGTCCAGTCTTCGTGTGAGCGTGTTAGCTGCTATTCTGTTAGCAGGAATTACCAATTTTATTTAAGTTTGGAAGTAATTAAGAATACATTTTTTTGGGTAAAGAAAGTCCTTATCATAACGTAAAATTTAAATTATGCAAAGATTTATAATACAAATACTACTAAATATTTGCCACAATGTCTCCTCCTAATGATTAAATTGTACAGTGAATGATTTATAAAGATGTTAGCTCCTTTCACGAATAATTAACTAAATAATTTCAAACTTTTTATCTGAACTGAATAAAAAAAAACAATTTTTTTTTGTGCAATGAATTGTAAATGTCTGAATATGTATTGTATATTAGGGAAAAGTTTTCACAAATTTTTGATTAAAACAAAGTTATCCATATTTTAAACTTAGATTTTGATTAAATTTTATTTTATGATATTTTTTAAACTTTGCCATTCAACATAACGTATTACATTGATTAAATACCTATTAAAAAACTTCTTTTTAGAAGTTGATCCTTTGGAGGTAGTTTTTTAATGATTGTAATTCCGAAAACCAACTGTGTCAAATCACACGATCTTGGTGGTCAGTTGACATAACCAAATCTAGCAATTACGACTTATGCAAACAATCCGAGCCATTGTCACCTTCAGTCTAAAATGCACAACAGACACACTTTTCTCAGATACAATATTTTCAGCACAGTAACTTATAGGTTTTCCATTTTAGTTATCGCTAAAGAAAATTTTACAGGCGATCTTGACGTCAATGTAATTAGGTTAGATTTAGTAGGTCACCTATCTGTTATCTGGATTTTTATGTAATTAGCATTATTGAAGGTTAATGATCTGAGCCGAAATAGGTTAGTATTTTTGTTTCTGTTTATATGGGAAGGTTAAATAAGCTTTGCTGATCTTGGTTTTTAATTTTGATGGGCTAGTGATCTTGAATATAACGAAGTAATAGTCGCTGGGCAATCCATTTCTTTGGATTGGTTGTTTCTAGGATTTGCTGAGTAATCAAAACACCGAGGATTTAAATTACATTAATTTCTTGAGCCTACAGTCGTATAGTAAATGAATGACCTTTTTTTATACACGTTTTTTTTTCAAACAAAACAAAAAAGTAAAGTGGCAGAGTAAAATTTATTATTTTATTTTAAAGTATTATCGATGCAATTACGTTCTGAAAATAACATCATTAAAACGGCTGCTTCTTCTCCGTTTGCACAACCGAATACAATGGTTTCAATTTTCGTCCACCGTATGCAATGAATACGGCCTTACTTTACGTATTTCGGGTTCAATATTCAGTTTTAGTGCATCACTGGTTGTTGGTTTAATAACATAGACTAATATGACTTCAAATAACCCCACAAGAAGTCCGAAGGTGTTAAATCACAACTTCATAGAGGTTAATGCACATCTACATTTCTTAAAATTATCGATACGCCAAACTTTTCCCACAATAAATCGATTGTGGTATGAGTTGTGTGGCACGTAGGGCCTTCCAATATTCGCTATCAAAAAAAGTTCGTTGTCAGCCCACCAAAAATTTCGTTATCATCAATCTGTACCGCTCACTATTGACAGTAAAGTCAACTCCTTCATCATTTAAAAAAAAATAAGAACCCACATAAACCACACTAAATGGTCACTCGGAATGTAAAGGTTCCTTATCAATAATTTGTAAATTGACTTCAGCCCAGTAATGACAGTTTTGCTTATTCACCGATCAAGAGAAATGAAAATGCTCCTCATCTGAGATGATTTCTTGGAAAAATGAGTATTATTTTGAAGTTGTTCCAGAATTTGCGATGGTCCAACGGCTTCAATTCTTCTGTGGTAAGAATTTTTAAGAGGCTCAAATATTGAAAACGTAAGAGGCACAAATATTAAAAACGTCTTGAAATCGATAAATTTGGGTCTTCATAAGCACTTGGCTGAACGTCAGAAATATTTGTGTAAAAAGAAGATTGCGTTTAAAACTTTTCACAGTTTTCGGAATAGCGAGCATAGAAGGCCGATTATAACGACCATAAATTGGAAGAAGTGCACGATAAGTTGCAATAAAAGAACGATTATTTTCATACAAAAAACTATAATTTCTAAATGTTGTTGAGGAATTTATCTTCCATGAATCAATTGCAAACCTAATTGAATACAACTGAGACTAACAAAAGATTTGCACATTTTAAATATGGCCACACAGTCTATTTGAAAGCATACTATCCCTATTAAAAAAAACCCTTATAATATATATCTGTACCTAAGGTGATATGGGGTTCAAGTTTCATTATGCTGTTTGAGTTCGGTTTTTATGCAAGAGATCGATAGCCTTAGTTAAAATATACGAGTATCTGACATACAGTGATCAGTTAGCAAACGCTTTAAGGATGGTCTGAGCATAGCTAAAACTGCCGCCATTTTAATAAAATGCTATTAAAATTCAAAGAAAAGTCAAATTTAATTTTCTTAAGTGATATTTTTATTAAAAATTTTCTTCTTCTTTCATTATATTTTTGTTATAATTTTGTATATATTTTTGAATAGTATTTTATACACATTAATATATGTATGTATGTATATATGTATATATATATATATTTTTTTTTCTTCTTCTTTATTTCTTCATTTTTTTAAATAATTATATTATTATTTTCTATATAATATATATATGTATATTTATTTATTTATTTAATTTTATTATTTATTTGCAATAAATAAATTCATAATAAATAATTTTGCTTGTATTTACCTTAATTTTTTTTTGTTTTTTTTATTTCGTAAATTGAAATTTGTTCATTTTTATATTTAACGTATTGTTTTGGTTTTCTTTTAAAAATAATGCATTGAAAATGTTCGTCACCAAGCGTGATTAATTTTTTTTGTGCTTTAACGTTTTTTTTTATTTAATTTTATTTAATGAAACATATATAATTGAAATAATAAACGTTTCGATATTATAATAAAATATTTTGCATTTGTTTTTTGTTTTTATAAGTGAATTTCTGTTTGCAAATATATCTCGGGAATGCATTTATGTATGTACTGACTTAATTATAATATTTTTTTATTAATTTTACTAATATTATTATTTATTATTATTTATCATTAATATTTATTATTGTTATTATTATTATTATTATTATTATTATTTTACTAAATAATTTTTTTTGCTGAAATTAATTTTGTATAATTTATTTTCTTTTATTTCTTTTTATGTAAATTTTTTTATTATTTATGAATTTGTTTATTAATATTTTGATGTGTATGAACATAAATAAGAACCACTTTTTTTCTTTTTATTAATATATATATATGTATATAATTTTTACAATTTTTTATATAATAATTATTAAAATTTAATACAGCACTTGCGTTCATAATAATTTGTTGCCCTTTTTCATGTCATTTCTCTTTATTTGTATTTTTTATTCAATATAATTTTATTTAATTAATTTTCATAGTTTTTATTTTCTTTACATATATTTATCGAATACTATTGTAAAATAAAAAAAACCATTATATTGATTTTTATGTAGATAATCTTTAATAATAAAAAACACTTTTTTCACAATATTTATTATTAAGGAAAGAAAACTTTAAAATTAATAGTTATGAAAATAAGTTAAAAAAAAATAAATATGAGATTTTAGGTAATTTTTTTTACATTAAAAAAAATTATTTATTTTTGTCTTTGCAACGTTTGTAAAATTTTCAGTACTTTTAAGTTTTTTCTGTAATATATAAAATCATCAAAACTATTATTTATTTTAAAAGGAAAGCTTTTATTATTAATTATAAAAATAATAATAACAAATGAAGAATAATATTCTGCTCTAAAATATATAAAACATTTCTTTATATTTAATTTTTTTTTAAAAACATTTTTCAAGTTTAAGCTTAAAGTTTTTAATTTTAGTTTTTGTAAATTTTATAGCATATTTATGGTAATAGAAAATAGCAACTTGGATTTTCTTATTATTTAGTAACATTAATGAAGTTTTTAAATATAGTTTTATTGAAATATAGGCAATAAAGAAAAATTGTTTCAAATTCCCTTATTTAATATTATTTTGCTTTGTTTTTTTTTGTTTATTTTGTTTAGTAAGTATTTTTTTGTTATAAATTTTTTCATTGATTTTTTTAAAACTTTTTTATTTATTTGATCATTGCATAGAAATATTAATTAAGAATCTATAAAATTCAGTATATTTACAAGTTATTAAAAGCGATTTATTATTTATCAATAGTATAGTAAAGATTTTTATTTTCTATTTTATTAAATATTAGGTTTTTTTTAATGATTTGATGAGCTAAATTAAATATGTATGGTACTTTTTTGAATATATTTTTTATTAAATATATAATTTTTTTTTAAATTATGAAAGCTATTTTTTAAAGTTAATTTATTGAATCATTTTTTTTAATTTTATAAATGAAAATTAATTAATATTTATCATTTGTAATTTTGTAATTTTGTAAGCTCGATTTAAAAGAACTATTTCAAAATAAAAAAAAAACTATATAAGCATATGGTTATGTGTGAAATATGAGGACAATGCACTTTTATGATAACATATATTTTAAAAATTAGAAAACTATTTTTTTTATAATTTACATATTTAATTATAAAGGTTTTAATAGGAGAATTTTTTATTGTTGAAAATATGAACGCATTATCATTCTTTTTTTATTAATACATATATATTATACATGTTGATATTTATGGACGGGTTAAGCTTTTTAAAAAGTATCTTTTGTTTTAGAAATTTTTTATAATGATTTTTATGAAGTATTAAAATTTATTTAGCAAATGCAAGGTATTTTAATATTTCATTTTTATGGAGTATTAAAATGTATTTGGTGAAAAACTATATTACAGGACTTTTTGTTGCGTAAATTATTTTTTTATTTGATTTATATTCAGTTAGCTGATTTTTTTGTTGTTGTATTTATTCTTGTACCAGTATTAAAGTTAGTAAGTATTTTTAATATTTTTAAAAGTCAATTGAAAATGATCCTTTTAAATAAAATCAATTTTTACTATATAAATATGTTTGATAATATATTTTCTAAAATGCCATTGCACTATATTTTTAGTACGTACAATTTAAGGTTAGTAATTGCATACAACTTGGGTTAAATTGATAGTATCGGTTTGGAAAACTGACATTTTTATTTTGAATATATGTGAAAATTGCCAAGGTAGATAATTTGTATATGAATACAGTAGAAAAATTACCCTTTGTTTATGAAAAAATACCTTTGATTAATTTGAATAATATGGGATAATAATTTAAAAAAAAACTATGTATAATTAATAACAAATTAAGAATTTTTTTTTTAATAAATTGTATCTTATTTAAAATTTAATTATTTTCTATTAATAAGTATGATTTTAGCAAAATAACTATAATATTACTTCCTTGAAGTATTGATATATATTTTTTCTTTATTTAATAAATATTTTATAGATCATTTGATTAAAAATCTTTAATTTAAAATAGTCATATGTAAAAGTTTTTATTTTGTAAATTTAAATTCATAACAAATATTATCATAAAAATATCGCAAAAATATAATTAAACATAAGTGAAATTATGATATTATTTTTCAATATTCTGATTTCGTTAATATATTTATAACATAAATTTATTGAATCCTACAAACTTAGTAAATTTGCAATTTATAAATAAAATAACAATTATTGCTATTGTAAATATTATTGCTTAGATTAATTAATTTTATTAAAAAGATATTGTATATTTATTTCAAGTATTTCAATTATAAGAAATTTTTTTTTTGCAATTAAAATCAAAATTATTGTAACAAAAATTAATATCAATTATTTTTGGTAAGAAATTTTGGAAGCTTTCAAAAAACATATTTTTGAAATATGTGAGTTACCATAATGCCTGTTACTTTTTCTATAATAATTAATGAACATTTTCAAATTTTTGATGATATGATAAATTAAGTATTTTTAATACAGTCGGAATATTAATATTATCCATATGTAATAATTTTTACTTGAACTTGTTCTTTAAAAAAATAGTTCAATTTCATTTAATTAATATAGTTTTCAATAGAAGTATTTGATACAATATATAGTTTTTATTTATATGTTTCGTATAATTTTAAATTAAAATTAAAATTTCATTGAAGTTAATCATAAATGTTCAATTTTTTTGTTTATTAAATACTTATATATGATATACACTGCGGACCCAAATTATATCACCACCTTAATAGCCAAACCTTCCCTAAAAATCTTTTGTTAAAATTTAAATAAATCGAAAACTTTTTGAATGTATAATATAATATATGGTAAATTGGAATAAATAACAGTTTACATATATTATTATTTCCTGACATTCATGTCCCTTTTTTTTCCATAACAGGCCAAGTGCAATTAACATACCAAGTGCTGGGGCGCCACTGTTTGTAGTAGGTAAAATGAATCTTAAATTTTCTGATGCTTTTTTGAAAAGTCCAAGAATTTCCCTTTCATAATACGCTTAAACATTATTCTGTATAGTTATAGAAGGATTAATTTAATACTTTTTTTTTAAACAAAAGTCAAAAACATGGAAAAAAAAATTCGTAAAATAAGTATTGAATTTAAAAACAAGAAAAAAATTCATGAAATTACTATTAATAAAGGTAAATTGAAGCGTTTTATAATTCCCAAATTTAAAATTTAAAAGCAATTAATACTTATTACATTCAAGTAGGCCTAAATTAATATAATATACACTATAGAAAATCGTTAAAGAAATCGTATATGGTCCGAATTGACCCTTGACAAACCAGTGGATTTAATAAGAACGAAAGAGAAATTGAAAACTGCTGGTTTATTTGGGCACGTGGCTGTAAGGCACCCATTATTAAGCTTTCAAAATAAATATAAAATTGGTTTGGGCTTTATTCCATTAAAACGGGTAAAAATATTAAATTGGATTCTATCAAAACAAGACTGCTAAGGACTATAAAATTTGTAATCTACACAGAAGAGTAAAAGTTCCAAATTTTTGGGTCTAGAAGTAGAATTTACGTGCAAATACTGCCGGAAGATGTGGTGTCAACCCTAAAGCATGACACAGGTTCTTTTGATTATGGTTTCTGTTTGAGTCTTTACGAATAGAACAAGAAGGGTTTCTGTTTGAGTCTTTACACAAAAAAAAACAAACAAGAAGGGCATTTTGGAAAATATAACATGGCCATCACATTTATCCAAGGAATATTTGTAGAGAATCTTTTTACAATGATGGAATATTATTTCAAGAAATACTCTAAAAAACGAATGGATCAAATACCTGGAATCGTACAAGCTGTTGGCCATTTGATATTTTTTTTCATATTGTATTTTTAATTTGATAATAAAAAATGGTTAAATAATATATTTTTTTTTATTATAAAATTCAAAATCAATATAATTTATTTTATGTTTGTTAGTTTCTTTTTAAATTTTTCCCTTACAATCAAAGTGGTCAAATACTTTTGGCTGGCAGTGCATGTACAATAGAAAAAGAACTTTATGAAATCTAAATAAATTGTGATTTTTTACTATAAAGAAAAAAAAATTATTTAATATTTAGATTTTTATTATAATATTGGTTTTCTTTAAAGATTTCTATCCTATTTCTTAAGAAATATTTATACATAAATTTATGTAATTAATATTTGCATAACAAAAAAAATTTTTTTTGTATACTTTTAGATAAATTATTTTTAAATAATATTAATTTTTATATCAAGATAATGATTTTAAAAATGATTTAAAGTGGAAGAAAAAATATCTTATGTCTTTTATTGTTAAGGATATGATTTTATGAAAGGAAGTGAATAATGCATTTATAGCGTATATTTATCACAACAATAATTTCAATTTTAAGCATTTATATAAGTCAAAGTTTTTATTGAAAGGTTGTTAACATTTTTTTTTTTTAAATATTTTAAGTACTACTAATTAAGTTATATATGTATGTATTTCTATATATATATATATATTAATATTTTCTTTTTAAACTTATGCAACAAAAATTATTGATTTTGCATTAAATTTAGCATTTATAATAATTTGTCTATTTTAAATTGTAGGGTTTGAAATTTTTTTTCCTTTATAATGTCAATTTGATTTGTTTTTTTTTCTTTTTTAATTTTAATAAAATATTTTTAATGCATATTTTTGTATTATTTTTTATGATTCTGAATTAAATTTTCCCATTTAACGTATATTTTATATTTCTAAAAAGGCCTCATTTATATATACATAAATATGGTATATGTTTTGATGTATACATGAATATATAATATGATATTGGTAATTAATGTGAGCGTAAAAAAATTATTCATAATTATTTATAATTATTTTTATGTATATATTTGTTTCTTGTTTTTTTTTTTTGGATTTCTGAGTTTATAATTTTGCTTTATTCAATATTATGTATGCATATTAATTGATTTTAATTATATAGTAACATTTTTGGATAGCAAATAGTTGAGATTTTTAAATTTTGTATAATGAATAAATTTCAAATATTTTATAAACTTAAATAATAAATAAACTACTCTTAAATAATAAGAAAATCTAATGTTTTTTTAATATATAATAGGAAAGAAAAATATTTGTATTTAATCTTAGTAGAAATGAAAGTATTTTTTTGAGAGTTTTTTTTTTATATATATATGTATATATTTCAGTGGTATAGGTTAATAATCTTTTGAAATTTTTAATAAAATTATAATTTCATTTATTCGTTTGCCTTTTTTGATCTTAAAAATATTGTATGATTTGTTTTTAATCAATAATTGATGACTAGTTGTTTGGTTTATTATTGTATATTTATAAATAGGTTTATATTTTTGCTGTTATTTTAAAAAAATTTGTATTATTTTTTTTTTTTTTTAAATTTTATTGGTATTTTATAGTTAATATTATTTTAAATCAGTATTGGTAATTACTATTTTTATTATAATTATTAATGCAATTATTATAGGTATTATAATTATTATTATTATTATTATTATTATTATTTTATAATTATTATTTGTATATAATTATAAATATACTAATACCTATAAAAATGCACACGTACGTATGTATGTATATAATTTGAAATTAAAAACACACTTATTGCTCTTTTGTCTTTGTGATTAATCTTAATTGTTGCGGCTGCTCCTGCTGTTGCTGCTTCTGTTGCTGCTATAATAGATACTGTGGCCATAGCTACTGTTCAGGTATTGCTGCGGCAAAATATGGCGAATGATTTTTGGTTTTTATAAAAAAATTTCAATTTTGATCCTTAAAACACTTGGAAACTTAATTAATTTATATCCTTTAAATTGAAATTTCTTATATTAATATATTTGAAGTTATAATTACTTTGTTTTAATAATAATATTTATAGTACGAATTATAATAAAATAAAACCAAATTTACTGGCTATTGAATTTTGAAATTAATAATAACAATAATAATAATAATTATAATAATAATAATAATAATGGTAATAAAATTACTACAATTTTAACAATAATAATATAACCTTTTTTTCTTAAATATATTTTTTTGGTATTTTCTTTTTCTTTTTGGGTGAACATACTATAAGCAATTTGCACTTTTTTTTTTTTAAATATATATATTTTTATATTTACCTTTATATATTGTATTAAAAGTTTTAAAGTTTATAGATTTGTATTTTTCTATTATAATTTATTCTTTATTAAAGTTTAAATATAAGTTGTATTTAATTATAAATTTTATCATTTCACAGAAATATTCATGTTTTTATTACCTTCAATTTGATTTGATTTTTTTTTCATAATTGGCATATCCTATTTTTATTTGAATAAAATAATCTAAAAATTAATAATAATTGCATATGAAAATAATTAAATACAATTTTAGATAAATTAAAAGGATTTTTTTTTAATAATATTTTGTAAATAATGTTAAACGAAGAAGCCTCTTTAGATCAATGTTTTTTTTGTTGTTGTTGGTATACGAGTTTTAATTTTATATAATAAAAGTTTGTCTTTTTTTATATTAATTTTTTTAAAAAAAATATGAAAAAACTTAATTTCTAATAATAAGACTTTTGTTTGCTGACGACGATATGTTTTTTTTTTATTTGATCATTTATGTATTCAATTTATTTGTAGACTTTTTTTTTATAGAAATCTCTCACCATACAATTTTTAAGCAGTAATTTTAATTTTTGCTTTTGAATGTAAATAGTAGTCGTTTTTTTTTAAATATTGGCACTTAAATTAAATATTGTTTTATCTGAAAGTATAAATAAATAATGTTATACTTATAACTTAAAGTTAAATTGCTTAAATATTTTAGATTCAATTTTGAAGATGGCTTCTTTCCAAATATTATTAGGAAATAATACCAAATTATGTGACTCTACAAAATTTCTATTAATTCTATATATACGTGCGTATATTTTTTTAGTCGTACAACGAATCTCTACAGTTTTTAGTTTCTTTATAACATGAACTAAATAAATTTCTTACGATTGAAAATAATTGTAAATTATTTATTAATTAAAAATAAAACTAAAGAAAAGAAAATATTTAAAAAAAAAAAATTATCGTTCCTATTTCGGATGGTTGAATAGCTTTGATTTAAATATTTTCGATTATAAGATCAAATTATATTAAGGAAAGTATTTAAGTTATAGTCTTTTATTTTTATAAATTTTTTACAAAAAAATTTTTTTTTTGAAAAAAGTTTTCCAAATAAAAAAAATTAATTAATTTATGTAAGTAATAATTTTTTTATAATATATTCGGAAAATTGAGAACAGTTTTAATTTACTATTATTTGACATATCCTATTATTTACTAATTTCCTATTTTTATTTGATAGAAATTTCATAAACTGCTCTACTACTTTGAGGTTTTTTTTAAAATGTATTACACATAAGTGAACGAATTTTGTAGTCAGAAAAAGGTTAAATACAATCAATGAAACCTTATAACATTACTGAGAGTGGCTGTCAGCTGTCATGGCTATTCATTCTCTATCTTCTCGGTTTAGCTTAATCCTTACAAATGTTATTCGATGGTCAAATACATGCTTTGTTAGTACAGAACAGACAATATTTAATTATGATTTTTTAAATAATTAAAAACTATATAAATTATTGATGGTTGATATTTTCTTTTCTAAATAATATATAACATTTGCTACTCGTATTTTTTATATAAAAAAAACAACAAAAGCTTTACTGAATTTTCTAAATACAATACTAACAAGATCTAATTATTTGTAATAAATAAGATTGAATGTTTTTTTTCTAATTTTATATTAAGAATATTTTTATATATTTCTCTACTATTTTATCTAATAACAATCTATTCTTTTAAAATAAATAACATTACCCATTTTAAATATATGAAATTTAAAAAAAATTAAACTATTTATTTAAAATCACAATCGCAGCCAGCAAATTTAAACCAATTCTACTTTTACTAATGTGAAACCATTTGTGAAAATTCCCTAAATTTTATAGAATAAAAATATATTTGAATTTATTTTAATTAAAAGTAAATCGCCATTTATATATTTATTGAAATGTAGGAGTAAGTCGAAGAAAAAAAAATCAAGGGTTTATATAAATTAAAATTAAAAAACGAAATTATAATAAATAAGGTAATAAAAGGAAATAATAAAAAATTGTTAAAAATCTATGAAATAAATTTTATTGAATTTTCAATTTTATTGAATTTTTAATCATCATATTTGAATACTATTCGTTTCTACTTAATTAATGGTAAATTTATACGAATCCATTATTCAAAATATAATTAATATACATATAAATAAATTATTATTTAAATTAATTTTTCTTTTATTTTCTTCTATATATAATTTATTTATAATAGTTCTAATTGATAATAAGTCGTCATAAATGTCATTTTTTTATTGCGTTTCGTTTCGAAACATGATATAAACGGATATATGTAAATATTTATTTAATATTAAATCGATTTAAATTAATATTTACTCGTATATATCGCAGATGAACAAAATTGAAATAATTTCTATATTATAATAATTATTTAAAGATAAATAAAAAACGAATTATAATTAATATTATTATTTATACATATTTATAATGAAAGAAATTAAACTATATATTTATATTTTCTTTTTAAATTTATTTGTTCTTTTCTTATAGTAATATGATCGCTATGACGTTGCACATGTGTTTGGTATGCACTTAAATCTCGATTTATTTCAGTTTTTATTAATAACATTTGCATTTATTATATATAATAAATGAAATTTGACATTAATTTTTTTAGTTTATACAATACTTTTTTTTTTTTTAAATAATTTAACTTAAATATTAAGCGCATTTTTTCAATTTTGTTTAATTTGGTTGCATTTTTTTTGGGTTTTCTGTTTTTCTTTTCGTAGTTGTATTTAAAGGTATTTTCAATTTTTTTCATCGGTTTATTCTTCTTCTTCTTAATTTATAACTAATATATCATTACTACAATTCGAGAAAATATCCTAAATTTATAGTGTATCTTGAGTATTGGAATGTCTACTTTCCTGAAAATAGTGGGAAAGAAAAAAAAATCATAATGAATTGTGTATAAATGTAAAATTTTTTTAGTTTATTATTTAAAAAAAAGTGGCAAAAATATTTAAAGGTAAATAAAATTTCATACCTTTGGTGATTTATTTGACAAAAATTATGAATATGTTTTTCTTTTAAGGAGCAACCACACAATAAAATTATATTAAAAGAAGCTCTGTGATAAATAAAATTTAATATACTCTGTACATTTTAAAGAACTATCAATTAAATAATAATTATTGTACATAAATTTTTTTTTTTTTTTTTTTATAAATTTTATATTAATTTCTGCTTAAAAAAAGAGGAAAACAAAATTAGTATTTATTATATGCTCTACAATACCATATTCGTGAAGGTATATTTTTGTGTGTGATTAAATGTGTTAAATAAAAACTTTTTAAATGCTATTCATATTAAAATTAAGCAACTTTTTTTTTTTTATAAACATGTAACTAATGATAAAAATTATTCTATATCGTCAGCTATTGATTATGGTAATCACATTGATCATACTTGATCTATTTCGTCTAATGATTCCAGTTTAGCAATCGGTGCGAATACAGTCCAATTATCTGAATCTTCCATTGTTTGATTGAATGATGAGAATTTTGAGCACCTGCAAATAGATATGAATTGATATTTAATAAATAAATCAATTTGTCGAGATTTTACAAAAAAATTTCTAGATAGAAAAAAAAGCTTTTTTAGAGTGTCAAATTAAAAATGTTTGAAATAGAACTAAATTTCTGTTTGGATTTTTAATAAATATTTTTTTAATTCAGTTTAATCTTGCATATATGCACTAACATGTATGAATTATATTTTGACAAAAAAAAACAAATTGATATTTATATACTGTAATATAAATTTAAATGTATTTTTTTTTAAATTCAATTTACAATTACTCAAAACGAAAATTACTCAAAATATTTAAGATAATTTCAGGAATTATAATTTTTTTTTTTTTGGAGCTTCTATAATATATAAGTTCTTTTTTTAAAATTCTTATTTAAATTAATTTTAATAGAATATTACTTTCTGTTACCATAAAAAAAAATGAAACGACCACTCAGGTGTCGTGATTTAGCTACACTGCGACGTCTGCGTTTAGTTGGAATCTAGCTAGTGACAAAATACCTAAGTGGTCGATGCACTGATAATTCACATTGAAATGCAAATATTACTAGAAATGATATTAAAATGAAAGAAGAATAGACTATTTCCATCAACTGATTATATTGACAAGCTTTTTTCCTGAAACTGGTAACGCCAACCTAAAGGATATATTCTAACAATGGAGTCATTATGGGGTTATTTATTTCATGGTATGGAAAGAACAGCCCTGTCATCTAAACAAATTTTTTTAAAAAAAAGTTTTCTATTTTATGTTATAGCTTGTTGAACTGACCATAAAATGCACAAAAGATGCCTCCCATATACGAGGTCTGTTAAAAAAGTATCGCGAATTTTGAATTTCCGCGGGTGACGTATATTCGATTTTTGATTTTTTTTTGTGGCGTTATGTTGGTACTTATGTCTCTCACGTATGCCGAAAAGTTCGGCCATTTTGAAGAATGTTCAGTTTGTTTTTGACAGCTGCTTTGCTGACGTAGAAACCAAAGCTCAATCATCCCAATAGAAGCTGCCGCACGAGCCAAGACCGAAAACAGCGCCAAGTTCGGTCGAATGTGAAGGTTTTTCTTACAGGTTTCTTTGATTGCAGGGACGTGGTACATCATGAGTTATTGCCACAGGGTAGAACGGTCAATAAGGAATATTACCTGCAAGTTATGCACAAGTTGCGTGAAGCAATCCGCCAGAAACGTCCGAATTTGTGGAAAAACAAAAATTGGCGTTTGCCATTTTTGGCCAAAAACAACACACTAATATTGCCGCAGCCACCGTATTCTCCAGATCTGGCCCCATGTGACTTTTTCTTGTTTCCGAAACTGAAGAGCCCCATGAGAGGACGATGCTATGCTACGATTGAGGAGATAAAGATGGCATCGAAGGAGGAGCTGAACAAGATCAAAAAAATTATTTTTTGAAGTGCTTCGAGGATTGGAAAAAACGTGGGCATAAGTGTATAATATCTGGTGGGGATTACTTTGAAAGGGACAAAATAGATATTCATGAACAAATAAATAATTTTTGAAAAAACACAAAATTCGGGATACTTTTTGAACAGACCTCGTATAAGGCTCTGAAATGCCAAAACGGGTTTGTAGAAAACCTATTGTTTTTGCAAAAAGTTTAGTCTGTAGGTGTTATTGGCCCGTATTTCTTTTAAAAATAAAAATTGAGAAATCCATTTGTCTATGGGCGTTTAATAGTTCACCCTAAATTTAGAGACTTTAATCTGGACTATGTGTGAATTTAATAACACAGTACTACAAGACAGAAAATACGCCAAATTTTGGCTTTATTGCGCAAAAATTCCCCAGGACGTGGAATTTCGAGATTTCGTGATGTCAGCTGGCCTCCAAGATCATAGAATTTGATGTTTTTTGCCTTTTTCTTATAATACCACATAAAAAATTGTATCTGTGCTGACTTTAGAGCATTATTTAAACACCAACCTCCATCAAATAATGACTGAAGAACAGCCCAAAATGTGCGGACAAATCATTAAGTATTACTTCAAAAGAATTGAGTCCTGTATCACCATTTAAATGATGTTATATTTGATGAATAATGACAAGGCTTGAACAATATAATATAATAACAGTTTTATCAAAAATTGAATTTAAAATGTTTTTTATTTAACTTAATTGTCCAAAGCTCAAATTGAATAACCCTTTCATATTGAAAACATGGCAAACTTATGTCTAAAGAACTTTACACACATGCAAACAAATAATCAATACATACATGTTCGTGCAAATTAACAATTAACAGCTTCGATAAAATACGACTATATCTGGTAAAATAATAACCGATCGTCCTTAAATTGCCTATATAATTAGACTAACTATCGTCTATTCTATTATAAATTCTAGGATATTAAACTATAGTCAAAGATATATTTTTTTTATTTTGACAACGAAAAAATATTGTTGAATAATTAAATTATACTAACACTAAAAAAAAAGGAATTATGTCTATGAAAAATTACCAAAATTGATAACGTAAGGAAATAGTAAAAGCACTAGTAATAAATATTACTTGTCTGTGGTAAAAATTTTCTAATTTATGCATTTGTAAGGTGTTCGAAACTTTTTCAAATTTGGGCTTTGTTTTAACTTTTACTTGAAATAAACATAATAATTTTGTTTTAAAACATGTTTTTTTTTTGCTGTTTAACAGAATTCTTGTTCGTTATTTCTAAACATTTTCCATTTAAACTCACCTAAATAAGCTTTTTTCGTTAGCAGCAGCACATTCAGGCTGTGAGACAGACCTCTGTACATTGGTTCGTTGTTGCGACTGTTGTTGTTGTGGTTGCGTTTTATCAGTGATTCCACATAAGTCAAAGGAGAAATCACTTTCGGACGGTTGGTAGGATGTGGGGATTTGTTTCCCTGTAAGGAGCTGCTGCTGTTGCTGGAGTTGATGTTGTTGCTGTAATTGATGTTGCATTTGTTGCTGATGCAATTGTAATTGCATCTGCTGCTGTTGATGTAGTATATCCAATATTGTACGAATATCTGTATGCAGGCTTGTCTCCAGCGTATCGATACGTTGAGATAAGTTTTCGATTTGATTCTTGATTGAGCTAAAATTATATTTGCTTTTAATTATAACTTCCAATTGATCACGTATATTATTTTCAAATAGAATTTTAAAATATATTATTTAGAAAACATATTGTATATCGTTAATATTATTTAAGGATTTCTTTTAGGGTAAAATTCTTACCTAATTTCCGTTGGTTTTGCATAATAACTACTGGGAACGTATGTTTCGGAAGCATCAGAAACATATTTTCGTGTTGTTCCTAAATCTTTCGGTGCACAATAGCAACTGTTTGTTGTTACACTTAGTGTAACAGCGTCTGTATCTCTCAGTGGGGGATTGTCTCCACTTATCCCTGCTGCTGCCGGCATATTTATTGTAGCATAGTTGCTGAACACATTACTATTGATGCCTTCACCTCCGCCTCCAGGTCCAGGTCCAGAACTACTACCAGCTGCAGCACTTCCACCTCCATTTCCCACCCCACCACCTATACTACCCGTAGAACTAATTCGATTTTTGTGCGAGCGATGTGGACTATCCTCTGCTGGAGAACCTATAATTCAGATACATACACATATCTAGGATGTCTAAAATAGTTACAACTAAATTTTATTTAAATATACGAAAAGAATGAAATTTTCTTTTTCATAATAATATTTTATTATTTTTTAAATGAATGTGAAAATATTTATTTACCCGCCGTTCTATGAAATGTTTGTCGTTGTTCATCCTTTTCATTATCACTCTGATGCGCTCCCGGTGATGACAGCCTCTCGTTGGGATTATCACATGTATGACCCGGTTTCGAATGCAATCCACTTCTATTTTTTCCCCAACATACAATATAATATTATTACCAGTTCTTTTAAAGTATATTTTAGGTATATATTTTTTTTGAGTTTCAATTTAGTTTTATTTGATTGTATTTATAATTTAAAAAAGAATAGTCTCTCTTATATAGTATGTTATTTATTTTGCAAAGCAAAATATTCAAAATTAATGCACAACATTTAATCTATTATAATTAATACATGTAAAAGTGTTTTTTTTTTATATTAATTATACAACTCATTCGAAATAGAGTTATTGAGATTATAAAAATTATAAGTGAAAAAGAAATCAATTAAGTTAAAGGAATTTTTTCTTCTTCTTCAATTAAACAAAATATCAAAAATAGTGAATAAATTATTAAAATTAAAGTAAAAACAAAAATTATGCTGCACAAAAAAAAATTGTACAAATATTTCATAACGATTAAATATAAAAAACAAAGTTATTAATGGCAACAATACGTTTTCTTTTTGATTAATAATTAATAATTTTAACAGCAAAAAAATACTTACAGCCTAATTGATCTAGTATCACTATTACTTCTTTCTCTATCATTTGGGTTGGCTCTCATAAACCTATGTCTTAACTCTACACCAGCTTGTTCGTCCTTTTATTTTAGTTTTTATAATATACACATATATGTGTGTATGTATGTTTATAATAATTATTTTTTTTTTCAAATAATATTTTGTAAATATTTATTAATTATTTCAGTTTTTGTCCAAATTTATAATAATCATTTTGAGATTGTTTTAATTTTTGATGATTTTTAAAAAAAATATTTTATTTTTAAATTTTTAATTAATATTTTCGATTATATTTTAAGCCGAGATTTGTAGATTTTAAGCCGAGATTTTTTTTTTGTTTTTGTTTTTTTTTTTTGGTAAGATGTTATCGAATAGTTTGATAGAGTGTATTTCGGATGAACCAATCCAGAATTTATATTACATAAGGACATAAAATAGAAAATAGAAAGAAAAAAAACCGCAATGATAACAAAATATGATTAACATTTAAATATAATATTATAATTAATACATAATAATTAGTTAATTTGTTGAAAATTTTTATAAGCTGTTATATAAATTTTTATAATACAAAACTATATTTAAAAATAGTTGCTAGTCTAAATACACATACAAGGTGTGGCAGAAAAAAAAATCGGGCAGCACTGTGGAGTACAAGATTCTAGACGTGTGGGTACAAGATTCAACTCTATGAAGTATTATAAGTAAAATTGTGTTTTTTGCAATGCGTTACGAAAAATGGAACCGAAAAATTTGCTGTAACGATGTGCCATCAATTTTTGTGGTGAGCTTGCTGAATCCGTTACTTTGGCTGATGAAAAAATGCAATGAGCCTATAAGTCCTATCTTTTATTAAGGAAATATTTTTTTCGGTGGCATAAAGCATCTTTGGTGGGTCAAGAAGTAGTCGAAGACGTACCTTGCTCAAGGAGGCGTTGAATATAAAAAACTGACGGAAATGTGGAGCGAGTAAGAACGCATGTGAGGTTTGAAGCTTCGATTGACATTGAAGCTGGTGAGTAGTAAAAAAGAAGTCCTTGAAATGAAAGAAAAATAATTTAAAAAAAAACGTCTTCTTGATACTCTTGATCTTATCCAACGGAGTGTAACCGAGCAGCTCAAGGCTTCCACAAGCGGAAGCAACACCTCCGCCAATGCTACCCAAAAGAACTACTTTGATACAAATATCATCATTGATGTATAAACATAAAACAAAAATAGTATAAAAATACATATGGTATTACTATCATTGCCTTTCTGCCACATCTCGTAATATATTAAAGAAAAAAAGAAAAATAAATTTTAATAGGAAAAATATAATTTATCTAATTATACTAGAAAGTGTAATTAGTTTTAATTTTATATTTAAATTTATTGTAAATATAATATCGGATGTATTATGTATGTGACATTATGTTTTTGTTTTTGTTTTAATAAAATCACACAATAATATGTTTTGCTTTTATATGAGAATACATGGTTAATTATCTAATTCTAATTGCAAATGTTAATAGAAATGAATTTCCTAGTTGATTAATAAATTTAATTTGTTTGTATACCAGTTATTTTTATTAGAAACAAATCTATTTAATTTTTTTCCCCAAAAAAAAGTAATAACATAATTAATTAAATTCTAATTTATATAAATAAAAGAAAATTATTTTTTGTAATGAAATCTTTTTTAAATAATCGATTTTTTTAAAAATATAAACAGTAGATTTTTCTAAAAAAGTTGTAGTTACTTTAAACAGTTAAATTAATCAGGTGTATAAGCTTAAATCCGCTGTTTGGTCATAGATGGCGTTAGTGAGTGTATTAACCTACCATGGGCATGCCATACTTTTTTTTTACGAGTTTGACATCTCTCAACATTAATCAGTGCACATTGTCAGCAATTTCGTACAACAACATACATTTTTCCTTTGGTAATCATGTCTAGTTTTGTGCCAGAAAAAGAGCATAGTATGCGGGACGCCCTGCTTTTCTGCTTTAATTTGAAGAAATCGGATGCCGAATCGCATCGAATGCTTATGGAGGCCTATGGTGATTATGCTTTATCGGAAACAACGTGCCGAGATTGGTTTCGTCGGTTCAAAGACAGCAATTTTGACTTGTGGGACAAGAAGCGTGACAGTCGGCCTAGGAAGGTTGAGGAATTGAAGGATCAATTGCAGGCTCTTTTGGACGAAGACGATACCCAATCGGAAAAAATGCTCGCGGAGCAATTGGGTATTATTCAACCAGCCATTTCCATACGTCTGCGTGCCATGGGGAAGATTGAAAAGATCCGAAAATGGGTGCCGCATGAATTAAAAGATAGGCAGATGGAGCGACGCCAAAACACACGCGAAATATTGCTCGCCACACAAAAAAGAAAGTCGTTCCTGCATCGGATTGTGACAGGCGATAAAAAGTGGATATATTTCGAGAATCCTAAACGCGAAAAATCGTGTGTTGATCCCTGCCAACCATCAACATCTTCCCCAAGACCAAATCGCTTCGGACGGAAGACGATGCTGTGCGTTTGATGGGATCAGCAGGATATCGTCTACTATGAGATGTTGAAACCTAGTGAAACTATCAATGCCCACCGCTACCACCAAGAACTGAGCAAATTGCACCTTGATCTGCGTGAAAAAAGGACGGATTATCAACAAAGATATGACAAGCTGATTTTCCTCCCTAACAACGCACCATCGCACACGTCAAAAATGGTCCGAAACTACTTGGAGACACTCAACTGGGAGGTGCTACCCAGCCCGATTATTCACCAGACCTGGCCCCTTTCGACTACCACCTGTATTCGTCGATGGGCCACGCGCTCGCTGAGCAGCACTTCGATTCTTACGACGACGTCCGAAAATTGTTTGATGAGTGGTTTGCCTCGAAAGAGAAGGAATTTTTTGGCTTGGTATCTACAAATTACCCGAGAGATGGAAAAAATGTGTAGCTAGCAAGAGTACTTTAAAAAAATTTGTTTTTGCTTTCTATGAAAAAAACATTTTTTTTGACTAAAAAACAGCGGATTTAAGCTTATATACCTAGTATTAGATTTTTAATTAATTTACTAATAAGATAAATAGCAGTTTTGCTTAAAGTAAATTTGTTTTTTAATTTAAAAAATACAAAATCTTAACTGTATACAAACTATGATATGATAGTGTACGTATCAATTTTTATCTATTTAATAAAAAATTTTATGCACTTGAAATGTAATTTAATGTCTAATAAATTTTATAAGCATTTTTAAATTTCGAATAAATATAAATCAAAATTGAAATGTTTCTAAGCTAACACTAAACTTTTCGGTAAAAAAAAATATAAAATTTAATTATATATTTACTCACATCTCGCATATTGTACGTTATTACTAAATTATTTACAAAACATTCATAGAACTCTGGATAAAGGTCGAGTACATCAAGTAAATCTTCTCGATGAATTTTATGTAAATCACAATATGTGAGCGCCCTTACATTACTATTCGACTTGCCCAGAGTTGGATGTGTGCAAGGATTTTCACCAAATATATCGTCTTTTCCTGAAATTAAAAATCCAACCAGATTAATTATAATTTCTCATTCGTAAATTCCTTAACTCTAAACCTACATAAACAACAAGTTTATATGGATTTTTTTATTTTATCATACCTAGAATGACCATTACAACATCGTCTTTAAGAATTTCTATAGAACCTCGAGCTATAAAGTATAGAGATGTTAATACATCTCCCTTATGAACTAATGTATCACCCGGTGGTGCATGTGTAGTTTTAAATTTGAGTGAAAGAGCTCTGCAATTATACAATTTTATGATTTTTTTTGTTCATTTGATTTATTGTAAATGGTTTACCTTAAACAACCAGGACTAGCGCCATCAAAAGCTGAACAATTTGTGAGCAAATTTCGATTTAAATGAAGACAAATATCAGCTTGCAAACATTCGGGAAAGCCTTTTAGCACCGAATTCATATCGATTCCATTCGTATAGGTCCAAGCATGTTGAAAATATTCTTCTAATCGTTGCCTAAGAGGATTCGGAATCTGTGGAAAAACAATTCGAAAAAGTATAGTTTAAGAAATATTTTCAAAATTTTTTTAATAAATAGTTTACCTGGTGAAATCGTATAAATTCACGAACTCGAAGCATTTGTGTATGATATCTAGCTGTGCCTGAATAAAGTCTTTGAATAATCGCTGATACATTACCGAATATACTAGCATACATTAGAGCTGTAGAATGAAAGAAAATTCATTATTTTATTACAAATCTTTTAGCATGAGAATGGTTTGAAAAGTTTCCAAAATGCACCAATAGATGGCAATAATTTGGAATATTTTTATTTTGTTATGTTGGCAACCCTATTAATCGGCCATTTTATTTTATTTTGACAGTTATTGACATCGATCGCATAGCTTGTCATATTGAAAATTGGAAAAATCGTAATTGGAGCAGTCATTAGGGTTACTATTTGGAATGTAAAACTACCAAGGATATAACATTTATGTTAAATAGTGTACTCGGAGATTCATCAACAACATTTTTCACCTTCAGTTTTTGGTTTTCTGAATTTAGCCACGGCAATACAAAAATAACTGATGAATCACATACGGGGATGATACAATAGAAATCGTGGAGAAATTGTAGTACTGTCAAATCGAAGAATTATAGTGTATGAAACTGAAGAATCTGTATGCGTGTCATATGGAACGGGTGCTACATATCTTAAGTGATGAATTGGGTTTGAAAGAGCTTACCTTAAGATGTGTGTCGCATATGCTTAGTGAAGAACAGAAAAGCGTTTGAGTTCAAACATTAACGATGGTTTGGAAATTTTTAAAAAAATCCGAAAGATTTTAAAGGGAGTTACATTACCATAGAATGAATATACCCTAAATTGAAAACACCGTCAAAAACTATTTTATACGCTGATTAAGTAAAAATACTCCAGAAGAGCTAAAACAAAATTTTGTTGCTGTTATCAAGTATTTTAAAGATCTTGAAGAAATCCATTTCCGGGAAGGAATCGAAAAACTTCAGGAACAAAGTGTATTGAGCTTAAGAGGTATTATATTGAAAAATAGAAAATAATTGGTTTTAAATGCCATTCTGGAAACTTTTCAATACATCCTTTGATATTATTTATTATTGAAGAAAAATCTTTAGCTAACTGATGTTATGAAGGAACTAAACACGTTTCTCGGCTTAGTGAAAAACCATTGTACGAACTTCTTTTGCGTATTAATTCGGGATTAGTATGATGCTTGGTATAGTTTTTAGAGTTTTATCATCTGTGGTAATACAATCAAATATGGGAAAATACGTGAGAAGAAGCCAAATTACTGATTTTACTATCAGTTTAATTTTTGGCAATAGAAAAAAATATCTTCTCACTTTTATAGAAAATCATGATTGGCTACGGAGTTTCAAAATAATACGAGCAGAACATTTTCGATTTAATTTATATGTTGATCAGAAATAAAATCTTTTTGGTAATCGGTCTTATTTTATACGAACATATTGTATTAACAGATACCATAAACAATCGATTGTTTGTGTTAAATTATCTGTGAAATTTAAAAAAAAAAAACATTCATCAAAAGCTTCGAAAATAAATGAGTAAGAATAGATCATTTTCAAATATTATCTTTAATGGATAAATATATTCATGCTATTTGAATTCGATTTTAAAAGTTCTTCAAAAAATCTACTTACATCCAGCAAGCATTACGCAAATAGTAAATATTTTTTCTGCATCTGTATTTGGCGCAACATTACCAAAACCCACAGAAGTTAACGACGTAAACGTAAAATAAAGTGCTGTAATATATCTTGACTGAAATAAGAAAAAAATTTATGCAATATTTGTAAAAAATTTTTTTAAACGAAAAACTCATATGAATAATTTCAATTCACACAATTTATCTTTTTGAACAAACGCATAAAATACCTCCCCCTGAGGTAAGCCAACATTTTGGTTATTATTAAATAATTTTGTTTTTAAATTTACTAGTATATACAAATTTTTAGATAGTTTTCTCCAATTGTATTCTTTTCTCTAAAAATTTAGAAAAAACATGAGAATTTAATTTATTCAATTTTAATTTTACGATACAAAATTTTCGATATTTAATATGATATTTTTTTTTGCAAAGAAACGAGATGAGGGTTGATTATTAATATGGGTACATACACTACAGGCCAAAAGTATGATACTACCTTGATAATAATATATTCTCTGGAAATGTCTGCTTTAAATGTTAAATCGAAGACTTATATTATTTTTTTAAAGCAATAATTTAAATAAAAAATAAATCATAATTTCCATTCAATTACTTTTTTTTTATATAACAAATCAAAGACAATTACCAAGTTCCCTTGTACCAGGTAAAAGTAAATTTTAAAATTTTTTGATGCTGTTTGGAGAAATTCAACTAAATATGTATAAAAATTATTCTGTATGGATATAAAAAAAATTATGTAGTCGCTTTTTTTTGAACTATTATATAAAATTGAAACAAACCAAGGAGAAATTCTTCAAATATGTGTTAAATTTTGGTCTGTTATTGTTAATTTATTTTACGGAAATAATCGGAGCTTCTTATAGGAGCTAGATGAATAGGAACAGAAAACTTACAGCATCGCGCGAATTTGGTCCTTACTTAAATAAAGGCTATGCCAAACCAGTTTTTCTAATAATAGTGAAATGGCCATTAAGAACAGTTGTTCCTTTTTGTTTCAAAGCGGCTAAAACCCCATTACTACGCCCTTGAAATAAATACAATTATTGAAGTGGGCTCTAGTACTGCTGAGGACTTTAAAAATGTAGACTGTGAATTGCAGTGCCAGAGAAAAAGTACTGCCGAAAGTAGTGGTGCCAACGATAGTAGTTTTGGGCAGTTTCAGTGGTTGCAAATTTAAGGAATTGTATAAAAAAGGAACAGTATACGCGGTCTGTTCAAAAAGTATCGCAAATTTTGAATTTCCGTGGGTTACGTATAATCGATTTTCGATTTTTTGTAGCGTTATGTTGGTACTCATGTCTCCCTTATGCCGACAAGTTTGGCCATTTTGAATGTTCAGTTAATTTTTGACAGCTGCTTTGCTTGCACGTGTTTTGGCTCGTCCTCGATTTTTGCCTCAATTTCGATCAAAAATTGCATCGCATGAACATTGCTAAGGAGCTGTTGGACTCTAAACGCGGCAACCCAAATTTGATCCAGGGTCATAACTGGTGACGAATCATGGGTTTATAGTTATGACGTGGAAACCAAAGCTCAATCATCCCAATAGAAGCTTCTGCACGAGCCAAGACCGAAAAAAGCGCGCCAAGTTCGGTCGAATGTGAAGGTTTTGCTTACAGTTTTCTTCGATTGCAGGGGCATGGTGCATCATGAGTTCTTGCCGCAGGGTAGAACGGTCAATAAGGAATATTACCTGCAAGTAATGCGGAAGTTGCGCAAAGCAATGCGCCAGAAACACCCGGATTTGTGGAAGAACAAAAATTGGCTTTTGCACCGTGATAAGGCCCCTGCTCACGCATCGTTGCTTGTGCGCGAATTTTTGGGCAAGAACAACACACTAATAATGCCGCAGCCACCGTATTCCCCAGATCTGGGAGAGCGCCATGAAAGAACGACGCTACGCTACGATTGAGGAGATAAAGACGACATCGAAGGAGGAGCTGAACAAGATCACAAAAAATGATTTTTTGAAGTGCTTCGAGGATTGGAAAAAACGTTGTCACAAGTGTATAATATCTGGTGGGGATTACTTTGAAGGGGACAAAATAGATATTCATGAATAAATAAATAAATTTTGAAAAAACACAAAATTCGCGATACTTTTTGAACAAACCTCGTATATTTAATTAAGAGAGCAATGATCTTCCATCAGGACTTCGATTGATTAGTGAACGAATTGTTATGCAGGGAACAGTTCAAAATTATTTTTAAAAAAAGGAAGGCATTTTGAAAAAATAATATGGCAACTTCTCAATCCCGTAGAAGTTTTAGGGTTGAGCTAGATAGAAGAGTACAGGAGTACCTTCCATTTCCCAAGTAGCATTTTCGGAGCATCTTTGTATTATACTGGGACATTATTTCAAAGTATACGATGAACGAATTTTCCAGAATAGTAAACCCTGTTCATCGAGATGATATTTTTGACAAAAAAAAAACGAAGAAGTGCATAAGGATAAATATAATTAAATAAAATAAAATTAATATAAAAATTTAAAATTAATATTATTAAAAAAAAAAATTAATTACATTTTAATTTCCAAGTTTTATTTAATATTCCCTTTAAATTTAAAATGATTAGATAATTTTTGGCCTGTTGTGTATGTAAACTGGAAATTAATATTATTATGATTGGTTATTCTACTAGTAATTGCATGTAAACAATATTTTGAATTTTGATTAGCCACGCCATGCTTTTGTGTTTACCTTAATTGAAGGACCTCCAGTATTGTTGGCATGGTATTTTTCCCCAGTAGCAATGGCTAGAGCATCTAACCATCCCACATTTGCTTTTAGATTTGGTCGTTCAGCATTTCCAATTGCGTACCTACATTAAATAATCATTTCTAAATTATAATTGTTGTTTGTAATAGCCTTGAAAATTTTCAATAAAATTTAAAAATATATTTTAAATAAAAATTTTTATCAATAACGAGGTGGTTATGATTTTTATTATCTTTTTGCCTTTTGTTATATGCGCCAGGATTGTTTGTTAGTAGAAATTAATAAAAATTACCATATACACGCTAACCAATGTGCGATCAGAGCGAACGTAGCCATAAGTAGCACAAGTACGGCAGCACCATACTCTGAATATCGATCGATTTTTCTAGCAACTCGAACTAAACGAAGTAAACGGGCAGTTTTGAGTAACCCAATTAATGTGGTTGTCTGTAATATTCGTAAGTTAATAATTTAAAAAAAATTCTCAAGTAATTTAATTTATTTGAAATGAAAAAGAATACATGATAATAATAGAGTAAAAGTTTTTTTTTTTTAAGTATTTATGTTTAAGTATTAGTATTAAGGTATATATTAAAAAAATAATTCTGTGTATTAAGGTATGTTCTGAAATAAACAAATGTTGTATGATTAATTTATTTTCAATTAAAATTTGAAAATAAAAAATGAAATCAGTTATAATTATAACGTTTTTGGTACCGATTCAATTAATTATTTTTCAGAATTGTAATTTTTATAGTTTTTATAATACAATTTTAAAAAAAAAAACATATTTTACTGATTTCATTTCTTAAATTATAGTTGTAATATTTTTTTTTCTCTAGTTAATAATAATTAGAACAAAATTAAGGTGTATTAAAAAATTCGACGAAACAATTAATTACGCTTATGGTGCATATATATTGTAGTATAATTAATTAAAAAAATATTTGAAAATTTTGAAACAAAAAAACAATTAATATTTTTTATATTACTTAAAAATTCTTGATTGTATATTAAGAAAGGAAAATTAGTTAACAAACAAAAGATAAACATTCAATTGTCTTATTAACTATGAAAATATAAAGTTTAAAAAAAAAACTATCAAAAAAAATATTGCTTGATGATCGTTTTTTTTTTATTATTAATTAATATTTGAAAGCTATTCTTTTTCTTTTTTTGAAAAAAAAATAAAGCTATTAAAAATATAGACATTTTCAAGAAGTTAAAAAATACACATTAGCAACAATGCATTTTCCGCTAACATTTGTAAGGTTTAATTAAAACCAAGATTTTCCTTGACATTAGCAGTATTTCGATTGGCTAGAAAAAAATAATTGAATAAATAATGTAAAATTAATATTTTAATTTAAATGTCATATTTTTTTTAAAGACTAAAATTGAAAATTAAAAAAAAAAATTAAAATTAACTATGGAAAAATTATTTTAATATGTAAGCCTTTTGCTTAGGAGATTTCTTAATATTACCATCTATATATTATCAGAATTATAAAAAGAAGCATTAGATAAGAATTTAAAAATAGATATTTCTTAATATTAATTTTGAGCTTATTTTTGAATAAATTTTAGGTTTTTTTTTGTTGATTTTTTAACTTTTAACATATTCTATTAATTAATAATAAAATAACTGCACCATCGAACAGTAAAATTATAAATTGTTATTCTTGTATTAAAAAAATCAAAAGGGTGTGTCGGTATTTTGCTTTTGTTTGTGTCCAGAAGACTCATAGTTTTTAGTATTAGTTGTGTTAAAGCGTGTTTAATCAATTAGAAAAAATAGCATTAATAAAACAACTCAAATACTAGTGCAAACGTTTTAATTTTCTAGATTTCTTTTTTTCTTTTGTTTTTTAGAATATGTGCTCCAAACTTTTACATTATCTAAAATATTTTAAAACTTTCTAACCTATTTAAGCGAAATTATGTATATTGTATATTTAAAAAAAAAAAACAAAAATAAAATCACTCTGTGCATCTTAATAAATATTTATTAAATTTATTGATGCAATAAAATTTAATTCTCTCACAAAATAAAAAATGAACAAAAACAAGCAATATGCAAATACTATTTGGGGAAATTTATGCTAAAACTTAAAATAATATACGAAATAGACTAAATGTTGTTTTATGAGAATTACCAAAATAAACAAAACAATATAAAATAGAACAGAAGTAATTAAAATGAGCCAAAAAAAACCAAATAGATTTAAAAAAATACAATTGAAAAATTACAAAATAAATTTAGATAAAATACTTTGTTGTAATATAATAATTTAAAAAAAAAATAAACTATGTACAAATTCACTACAGACGAACTTGGACTTACAATGATGAGGTATCCTTATACAAATACATTGCTTCTTTTAGTATTTTTTTTTACTTTGTTTTTTTTTCTTCTTCTATCTACGAATATGATTTTCGATATAAAATAATTATATACGCGTGGAATATTATTGATTTATGGCTATATTAAGACATTTACAATACGCCTTCTTATGAATTGTGATATAATTTATATCCATATTTTCACCATATTATATATATAAATATTTAAAAAAATTTCTAATCTAATAAATAAATTATATAAATACATATAAAATTTTAGCAATATCGACCGAGCATTGAAAATTAAAAGAAAAATGGTAAAAAGCTTCAGAACTTTTTTTTTATAACAGATAAAATAATATGACAAAAAAAACATAACTGTGTCAAATATATAAAATAATATTGTTTTAATATCCACTTATTACAAGGAAATTATTATACAAAAGTATGACTTAGAGACAGTATAATTTTAGTATAACATACCATAATAATAATGTATGCATGTACTCGCATGACAGTTATAGCTGAAGTGGTATTAATATTTAACAAATGATAAGAGCTGGTTGAAGGGTTTAATTAAATAATTAATAATGAATATCTTCACTGGAAAATATTATTCACGTGGTACTCATTACGGGAGGTTTGTTAGTCAAAAGTTGTAATATCATATTTTTTGAAAATTTTAAATAATTTTCCATATTTATATAAAAATAAAAATTTTATTTATGTACCATAAATTACAATTTTATTTTATAAAGTTAGACTTTTTTCTTCTAAAGAATTCCCTACAATAAGAAAATATATACATTTTAACATATCAGATTAGAATAAATCTAATATTATTTACAGAAAAATAAAAGCTTTACTATATTATTTAATTAAATTTTATAAATAGTCGAACAAATAAAATAATTCTAAAAAAAGAATTAATATATATGTGTATACAGTTTATTGCAGATACTATTGTAGCCTTAGCCTTAGTTATGGAGATTTGTTCATTGCGTGAAGTTAAATTAGCAACACACTAATTTATCGGATTATTTTTTATTTTTTTTTTAAATACCATTATTAATTTAATAAGAAAATTAATAATAGTATTTTTAAAAAGAAAATTAATCAGATAAATAAGCAACACACTAGTCAACGCAAATTTGCAACAATGCAAATTGGAAAGTTCCATAATTCGACAGGTACTTCGTTGAGCGAACGGTAAAACTGATCTCGTAGCGGTTGACGTCTTGCAATAGGCGATCGGTGTTCAGTTGATGTACAGCAAGAAAGAGAAAAGCACAAAAAAATTATGGAAATTTTTTTTTTATTTATTTCTTTTTTTTAAACAACTTTATGTGTCACCAATTAAAAAAAAATGTGTATCAGCAATAATTATTTTTGTTATAGGGATATGAAGAGAAACTCTTGCTACGCATTTCGAACGCCCCTTCCATCTCTACCATAACGCTAGTACTCAAGCATGCCAACAGCTGCCGAAAAAGTGTTCTCTGAATACGATCGTAATTGGACTTGATCCGCTAAAATAAAGGCTTCCAACCCCTTTTTTAAAAAAAAAATTATTCACAACTTTCTTTTTTTTAAAAAAACACACCAACTCGCGTTCTTGAAATCAATAATCTGATTAATAATTATCCAACTTTTTTTTAGTCAGGGCCCACTTTTATTAAAGACTTTCAACTTTTTTGGGTTACAAAGTATTCGAACTTTTTTAGGTTATTAACAATATTGGTAAATTGCTCAAACTTTGACTGAAAAAATATATATTATTAAAAAAATCAATATAATATTATTAGTAAGAGGGACATCCATATTTGGTGCCATATTTTCTTGTCAGGCGTCTTTAAATAGCCACGTGTCATTTTGAAAGATGTTATAATCTCTTTCTGTCACAACGTTTTTTTTTTTTTTTAAAACAAAAATGATTTGTTAAGAGAAAATTTATTGAAATTGATTTATATAATAAATTTAATGAATCCAATCTACACCTGCAAGAAGATGATTTGAATTTGACCAAAGCAAAGGCAACCATTTTTGTAATTTTAATCCTCAACGCCCACAAAAAATTTGCCTTAGACCAAAAAAGAAACTGCACATTTTTTTCTTTCTACTTTATCCTCTTTTCTCACTACTTTACCAACACTCAAAATATGGTCATTATATTTTGAACACACAACGAAGAACATAAAAAATTAATGTTTACATATTTATTACTACCTTAACAGGAAGAATATCAATAGTTAGTGTGGATCATTTAACATTATTTAATCCAGATTTTAATGGATTAAGTATAGCAGCTGAGAAAACCGAGATTGTTTTGCTCACCAAAAAGCGAATAACTCCAGTGATGGAGTTTTTAGTGGGAGATGAGATAATTCCAACTCAGCCAGCGATCAGATAGCTTGGATTGCGAGTGTACACGAAGATGAAATACTGAACGCAAATTAAAGCTGCCACTGAGAAAGCTGCCAAGACAATTACAGCGCTTAGCAGCTTAATGGCCAATGTAGATGGACCATTTTCTAGCAAACGAAAGTTCCTTATGTCCACCACCCATAACCACACCCTTACACGGCTGTGAGATTTGGGCTGATGCTCTGAAGAAAGGAAAGGTATACGAGGTCTGTTCAAAAAGTATCGCGAATTTTGAATTTCCGCGTATTACGTATATTCGATTTTCGATTATCTTGGCACTCATATCTCTCACTTATGCCGACAAGTTCAGCCATTTTGAATGTTCAGTTAATTTTTGACAGCTGCATTGCTTGCACCTGTTTTGGCTCGTCTTCGATTTTTGCCCATTCCAAAAAATGGATAAAAGAATCTGTATCAAATTTTGTGTGAAATACAAAATTAATTGCGCGGACGCATTCCGAATGTTGACTGTGGCATATAGTGAAGCTACTTTGGACCGAAGCAACGTTTATCGGTGGTACAAAATGTTCTCAGAGTGCCGATAAAAAAGCACGCCAAGTTTGGTCGAATGTGAAGGTTTTGCTTACAGTTATCTTCGATTGCAAAGGCGTGGTGCATCATGAGTAATGGCAATCCGCCAGAAACACCAGAATTTGTGGAAGAACAAAAATTGGCTTTTGCCATTTTTGGCCAAAAATAACGCACTAATAATGCCGCAGCCACCGTATTCTCCTGTTTTGGCACCCTGTGACTTTTTTTTATTCTCGAAACTGAAGAGCCCCATAAAAGGACGACGCTACGCTACGATTGAGGAGATAAAAACGGCATCGAAGGAGGAGCTGAACAAGATCACAAATAATGATTTTTTGAAGATGATTGGAAAAAACGTTGTCATAAGTGTATAATATCTGGTGAAAATTGCTTTGAAGGAGATCAAATAGATATTCATGAATAAATAAATAATTTTTGAAAAAACACAAAATTCGCGATACTTTTTGAACAGACCTCGTATATCGGAAACATATTTTAGTGAGTGTAACAGTGATTTCTCATCAACCTGTTGGCACAAGAACAGATCAGGATATATGAGCTAAAGAAAGGCCTGCGATCTGAAGAAAATAAAACAAAAGCTAGGAAAGAAATTTTCAGTGGGGTGGGGGGGGGGGGAAATAACGATGGGATAACAGGACCGAGTATATGGAGATCTGGAATATTACCTCACACAGTTTCTGACTGGACATGGATACTTTCATAAGTACTTATTTCGGATGGGTAAAACTGGTAGCCCAGAATATTCTTATGGGTATAGCACTGAAAACGACGCGTGTCATACATTCTTCCAGTGTACAATATGGAGAGTGGAAAGACAGATGCTGGAAACTGAAGTGCACCCGATTACGCCAGAAAGCATTAATAGAGTCATACTGACCGATAGGCCCAACTGGGAAAGAGTTAAAGAATGGGAATATAAAAAGAACTAAAATCGAAAAGAGCCAATATAATGGAAAATTCCACCTTGAAGTAATGCAAAGGCGTTACCAAGATGGTTTTTAAAAAACATCAAGCCGGAAGAAGAAGGGTTTTTTTTTTAGTGAGTGTGAGCCTCAGTGCATAACGCATTCTCCCCCTTCGTAATAAAAAAAAATTTAAATTCATAGTAAATTTACACAAAATTTCTAATATTCATTTTTGTTACCATATTTGGCACGTTCTTGTTTTCTTTCAACAAATTCGACAAAGTGTTAAAAACGATATTGTTCTGTGAAATGGTCAAAATTAAATTTCGAACAATTTATTCGAAATAGATTTGTTTAAATAAAAATTATAGAATTGCTTCTAGGAGGGTGAATAATTTTACGAGTAGTAAATTTTTAAGCTTTTAGAAATAATTTTGTAAACTTTTAGAAAAGACGTATTTCTCTAGAAAATCTTTCAATATGATCAAGAGTTCTTTATAAAATTCGGTATTTTTAAGAGTATATAAGCAAAAAATTATATTAAATATAATAAAAGTTTTGTATTGAAGAACATTTTATGCATGAAAAATTCCAAAGTACATGAACATTTAATGCATAATATTTCTATCGATAAAAAGTTATACTTGCAAATAGCTGGCAGATGTTCTAGTCTACACTTTTTTTTACACTTGCAACTTATACCCTTAGGATTTTATCAAAAGCATCTGTCTGAAAACATGACTAAATTGTCTATATAAAAAAAAATATATTATAAGAATAAGTTTTCTTGTGCACACTTGCAATTTGCGAAAAGAAAGAAGAAACAAATGCATTCATACTTGAAAACATTTTCATACAACATAACCGAGTTCATTTTACCATAAACAAATGCTTGTCTATCCGATAAGATCCTTTTCATGAAAACCATTAAATATATATGTTATGTATATATTAAGAGCAATTGTTTAATTTCGATTGTTAATTTTTTATTGTATAATGTATATCCATTAAGTAAAATAGAAAATTATCCTAGGACATTATTTCGAATAAATTATTCTTCGAGTAAACTCTGTCCTTACCTGGTTGGATATATCTGACCCATAAATCTATTGTTTTATTTAAAATAAATAATAGATTTTCTTTTTAAATAAAAGTAATTCTTTTCCACTCAATAATCGAATTGTTTTGTAGAAACTTTTCTTCAATTGTTTTAAACCATTTCAAGATTTTTAATTTAAATTCAAAATAAAAAGTATATTATTGAAAAAAATAATTTCATTATAAGTATTGTAAATATTTATTTATTAATATTTTTATTGTTGCAAATTTCAAAAATATTCATATTAAATTGGGTAGAAGTTTGAGTTTTTCACTATGTTTAATGGTATTTTTAAAAAGAAAATAATCAGATAATTCTCAGGTTAGTTTTTAAATAATTAAATAGTAGATGAGAAATGTTTTAGTTTTTATAGATATCTAATAACTGTAATATGGTAAGAAGAACATTTGTATAACCTGGATGAGTATTCAGTCAGTTTGGTTTCACTGATAAAACCGTGCTACGCAAAATTCAACTAATAAACTACAAGGTCTGTTGAAAAAGTATCACGAATTTTGAATTTCCGCGGGCTACGTTTATTCGATTTTCGATTTCTTTGTGGCGTTATGTTAGTACTTATATTTCTCACTTATGCCGACAAGTTCGGCCATTTTGAATGTTCAGTTAATTTTTGACAGCTGCTTTGCTTGCACGTGTTTTGGCTCGTCTTCGATTTTTGCCCATTCCAAAAAATGGATCAAAAACTCTGTTTCGGGAACAATGAAAAGTCATAGGGGGGCCAGATCTGGGGAATACGGTAGCTGCGGCATTATTAGTGTATTGTTTTTGGTCAAAAATTTTGCACACAATGCGTGAGTAGGGGCATTATCATGGTGCAAAAGCCAATTTTTGTTCTTCCACAAATCCGGGCGTTTCTGGCAGATTGTTTCGCGCAACTTGCGCATAATTTGCAGGTAATATTCCTTATTGACCGTTCTACCCTGTGGAAAGAACCTTCACATCAGACCGAACTTGGTGCGCTTTATTCGGTCTTGGCTCGTAGGGCAGATTCCATTGGGATGATTGAGCTTTGGTTTACACGTCATAACTATAAACCTACGATTCGTCACCAGTTATGACCCTCCGGAGCAAATTTGGATCGAAGTGGACAGAATCCAACAGCTCCTTAGCAATGTTAATGCGATGCTGTTTTTGGTCGAAAATGGAGTTATGTCCCGTTAGATTCGGATATTGCACAGAATTTTGCACCGGTTGATCAGGTGATAAGAGCAAAAACTGTCAACGCTGTAGTAAGATTTTGAGTCACTGAAGGAAGGAGTGCGTTAGAGTAGTTGTTGTTGAAAGGAAATCATTTGCTTTTTTTAAAAAACAAAATAACATAAATCCGCATAAATTTCAATTATTTCCTATAATGTTACCATTAAAGCAGCTTCTCCCCCCCCTCTAATCACCCCCGATCGCATTACACTAGCGTACAAACATGCCAATCACTCCGTCATCTCCTAGATTATACAGATTTTAATCAATTTTAAATCTCTTTGACTTCACGTTTTTATAAATTTTTACCTCAAACACATGGGAAATTTTAGTCAAAAACTTTCCAATTCATTCAATTTTATAATAGAAGCTATGAAGAGTAACCAACCATCAAAACTAAGTATTTTAACAAATTATTTGTATAATTAGAAAGACGAACAAAAAATTAGAATAATTTAAAAAACGATAATGAAATTTTTATTACGAGACAGTTATGCACAGTATTTTTGAGTGAAATGATTCGACGGGATTTAGAAGGCTTCTTAGAGTCGCAGATAGTTCTAGGGTATAAGTCCAAATAGGTTTCAATACTGCGCTGTATAAAAGTATTTTGCTGTCTATTGCAAGTTTAGAACGTTTGTTGAGAAGTTTAAGTGGTTGACGATATGGCTTATTTAGTTTTAGTCTTTTTGAGTCTTTAAAAGTAAAATTAAAGTGAACAAACGCAAATGTGTCCGCGTAACTTTTACTCTACACTGTAAATTATGTTCCTCCATCTGTCAAACGTTTATTAAAGTACAGTATTAGAAAACGAGCTTTAGTATTTTGTTTAGGGGAGATTAACAGTTGTGTTTTCCACTTAATGAATTAGTTTTGGAAGATGTTGGGGATTATTTCTAGATGCATAAATGTTGCAAATATGCATATGAGAAATTAGGATATCGGATAATAAAATTATTCTACATAATAAGAATGATATACGTGTATTTATTGTAACTGATAGAAAAATAACAAGTTGATATTTACAATATTTATAAGGATGATTACTTATTTATTAAAGAAACAGAAGAGAATTATATAAAATTGACTTAATTGCTATAATTTCTGAATAACCGAAATATTAATGGAGAAGAATAATGAGTTGAAATATTTTATCAGGAAATTAACTAGAATTTTCTTTTTGTAGAAATAATTTGTTTCGTACTTAATTGGAAATAATGATAAGATTAATACTAATCACAGTTTACTTTATAATAAATCTTCTAATATACATTCTTATACAAATGTTTACTAACCTTTCATTAATTAGCTTTCATTTTCAGGAAGAGAATAATTTCCTCTAAATTTTGTTTTTATAAATTGGTAATAATTAGTGGTACAAGCATGGAATTTGTCTTTAATACTTTAAGTATTTTGATATAGTTTTTAGAATAAATTAGCTAAGCAAAATGTAAAGTTTTTTTTTTTAATTTCTAAATAATAGAATAAGAAAATATCTCTTCATATCAGTAATATGGTTATTATGAGGGAATAGATAAATCTAACCGCAAAATACTTGCAATAATATTCTTCTGATCTATTAAAGTTTCCTTTTGTAATTTCTGGTACATTTTAGAATTTAATTAAAAGTAATCTTTTTTTGTCAACTCTGACAAAAACAATACAAAAAATTATTGTAATTAAACCAATTTCCGGGAGTATTATTTTCTGTTTTATAACAAGAAGTTTCATTTAATATTAAAAGTAAACGTTGTGCGAAGTTTTTTTATAACAGAAATAAAAAAGTTTTGTGGTTGGGAAAAATTTGAAAAAATAAATTGAATTTAATGTGGATAAGATTTTTAAAAATATATTCTTTCTGAAAGTAAGTTAAGATAAATTTTTGTGGCAAGAATACAAATTATATGTTAAAATTTTTTATTAATAAACCCAAAAATCAATTCTTCCACCCATCTTAATATGTACTGCTAATCTAGCTTAATTATTGAAACGGAAGATCTGGAAAAAATTATCTTCTATCAAAATACATGTAAAAAAAGTTTCAAAGACGAAATACTTTGTCATTATTGCAGGTAATTGGAATAAAGCCTTATTTATATCAAAAGTTTATACATATTTGCCACCACATTTTTTGTTTGTTTGTATGTAAGGACCCCTAGAAATGTGGCAGGTATTCTTTGAGGAAGCTATTAGATGACCCCTGCCACATTGGCAATAACCTTCTCGCAAAACAATTCTTCTTCATGTGGCAATCACATTATATATGAGTCATAGTAAACTAACTACCACAGAATTGGCATCACTCAAATCAATCTGGCAACATTGTAGATTTCTCCGCAAATTTTGTACGTTAGGTCCTCCTAGACATGTAATACAAATTTTAAATTCGTTTAATATTTACGTAATCTATAGAGTATGATAAGTGAAGCTAAAATGAAAAAAAAATACCGAAATTTGGAGCTATCAAATTTTGTATTAAGCTTGACGAATCCCGAGACTTTGATTTACGAGAATTCAACGAGCCTATCGGAAACATTCCCACAAAGGCATAAAACATTTTAGAAGAGCCGATAAAAAGTGTAAGATGAACTTCAATTAAAAAGTCTTCCGACATCGAAAATTGAAGATGTGGAATGAGTAAAGGTTCTTGTAAGGTTAGACCATCGATTAATATTGCAGCTTATGAAAGAGTCCCTGAAAGGCTCATAGAAATGGTCTTTGCGTCAGATTGGATATTGCAGACACTTGGATTTCTTCGATTTCTCAGTCTTCACACTCATCCTGTATTCCTTTTTTTTCTTCCCCAAGAAGCAAAAACACTTGAAAGAACTTCATTTTGAAACTGATATACAAAAGAGTGTTACCGGAAAGCTGAAGATGAAGTTTGCAAACAACGCATTCGCCGAAGTAAAGCTGCTCAAGGAAACTACTTTGAAGGGGATTAAATAAAATTGTTGGAAAACAATCCGTCTCATCACTATTTTTTTTAGTAATTATTTTTATAGCTAAATTATTTAGTCACACATAATTTTTTTCCATGCCGAATAATAATTTGCTGCCAAAAAAACTTATCTGATTTTAATTTTCCGTTATATCAAATTATGTAGAAAGCACAGTTTTTTTCTTAAAAATTACTATTTATGGTATATAAATTTTAAAACTATTTATATAATATTTTATCAAAAAGTTAATTAAATAATCTTAAAGAATTTTATACTCCTATCATCATAATAATAAATAAGAAATTAAATTTATTTTCTTTGGATATGATTTTTGTATAATTTCGGATAAAGTGTTCTGTATTTGTAAAGAAAAAAAATATTACTGAGAAGATTTAAAATATTTTACAGATACCTCAATCAAGATCTACACATATACGAATCTAATACCAATAAATATTTTTAACTGAAAATGATTTTTGATAATTTTTTTTAAATTTTTATTAAAGCAAATAACTTTTAAGATATTTACACTAATTACAGGCTCATAAATATAATTTTTCATAATACAAGTTTATATGATCAATAATACATATGAATTGGTTTATATTTGTTATAAAAACGTTTATCTATGTTATTTAAATTAGCCTACAGTATTTTGAAAAATAAAGTAGTTTAGAATTAAGTATTTAGAGTAAATAAATTAAATATATCAATTAGAATGAAAGTTTTCAATTTTTGAGAAGCGATATTGTAGGTTGGTAAAGCAGAAAAGTAAATAAAATTAAAAAAGAAATTACCAAAAATATTTAAAGAAAAAAAATATCTTGAAATAAAACGAAACAAATATGAAGAGTTCTTTAAAAATAGAAAATCAATAATAAATACTTAATAATAAAACAATAAAGTTTTAACAAAAATAAAAACAAACAAAATTAATTTTGAAAATCATGATTTTTTTTCCTTTTTTTTTGTTATAATTAATGTTATATGATTTTATAAAGCTGTCTAAAAGGGAACAGATATTTTTTTTTTGAAAAAAATAAATAAATAAAAATAAATAAATTATATACAATATAATATAAAAGCTTAATTTTCAAATTAATTATTTCAATAATGAATAAAAGTGTTTCAAGCGGCTTTAAGCTTCTTCTATACTAGTGAATTGCGTAATTTTTATTTATTTATTTATATTACGAAATTTTTTTTATTAAAATATTTTCAAAAATTATCGAAAATTGTTGTCTACTTGTTATAATTGTATTTTGATATTTTTGTTTCGTTTATTATTTTTTTTTTACTTAAAAAATACATAAATGTATATGAAAAATATGTTTTATATTTGCTTGAATATTTCTGTTTTTAAAAAAGCTTTTTTTAGACAGAAAATAAAGTGTGTCAATGTTAAAAAATAAGCTTTTATACTAAAAAAAAACAAAAAAAGTAAAAGTTAAAAAATTTTCTTTTTCTAATAAGAATGTAATCTTATTAATATTTATTTAATATTTTATTTAAAAAAATTTAATTTTGAATAAAAATAATGTTGTTTTTAAAAAAAATAATTGTGCTTTGCAAATTTTATTATTGATTATATGAAAATTTTGTCTTCGTTTTATTATTGTGTTTATTAAAAACAAAATAACATAATATTTAAAATTGGACTTGATATTTGATTGGAAAAAAAAAATTAGTTGCGGAGATATTTTCTATTTGAAAAAAACGGTTTCTCTTTGGAACATATTGTGCGCTTTTAAACACATCCAAATTAGGCGTTTTTGAACTCATCTAAGTTAACATTTTGAGTTTTTTTTAAACTGATCCAGATAATCTTAATTTATCATTTAGAAAAAATTAATCAAACTTATTGTATAATTTATTGTTTTCTTTTTTATTTAATTATTTTTTGAGCAGATAAAACTGATATGAGAAAACACGATTTTTTATAGGTTTTTTTTTGGTCGATTATTTTATGTCTTAATAGTGAGTAAATATTTTTTTAAATATTTTATTTGATATCTTCAACTACGTAAACATAGCAACAATCACAGTGCTTAAGTTGTTGACTCGGGAGAGATTCCTGAACAAAGACGCTACACTGAGAGAATAATACGAGAGCAAACCCTGATTTGCGATTCTCTGACAAGTCGTTTAAACGATTCAAGAGATCTCTTGTCCAATTTCTCTTTGAGCGCCGATGAGTGCTTATTGGGAAAGGAATGGTAGGAACAAAATTCCAACTGCAAGTGAAAATGACATACACTCGCACTGCCAAAATTTCAAAACCTTAACAGTCTTATGCGAATGTACAGAACTCTAACTATTTTATTGCCGAAGTAGATCTTGTTTTAATTTTTCAGTGATAGTTCAAGTGCTGCCATACATTTCATTATTTTATTATGTGGCAGGATTGTTGTTTGACTACCTAGTGATTGAATTATTTGTAGTTATAATAATAAATTGAATAAAACAACATTTATAAATAATACATTTTTTTAAAATTGTTTTTAAATTTTTAATTCGGGAGAAATTTGTCAGTTTATAACAATATTTTGAGTTCAATTATCAGTTTTAGTTGAAATTATATTCTTACCATAACAAATCACCAGCAAAAAGAACATTTTAGTCGTTATGAACACTCTTTTGTTTATTTAACTTTTTTCTCCGTCTAATAGTCAGACCTGGAAATTTTGGATATAGGATAGGAAATTAATGGAAGTTATTTGGATGCTGTAGGTACAAAAATTACACGGAAAAAGACCAAGAATACACTCCTGAAGAATACCATCCTTAATAGGGGATATATCAGAATTGTCAGTATTAACTGCTACTTGAAAATAACGTTTATAAAAGTGTGATTTTGGTAAGTTTTCAATTAACATAGGCCAGATGTCACTACTTCAGCACCACGACCTTGTAGTTTATATGGCCATACGAGAGATCGTCAAATGTTTATATGTCATACGAGGATGAATAAGCAAAAGGTAATTACTATTTAGAACAACAAGTTTATAAGATATAACAGTTAGTTTATATTTTGTTTATAAGACCTTGGTGGCTTATGAGTTTATAAAAAGGGTTTTGGAGTAAAGCGTAAAGGTCAACTAGCACTGACATAGGAGAAATCCTACCAGAGGAAAAGTCAAAAGTAATACGGACGCCCCTGAGAATATTTATAATTGTAAGGGGAACGCCACAGTTTTGATGAATGGGTGATTGAAGGTCATTAAATAGGAAGTCGTAAAAACTGTGTGATTTTAATGTAAGCAAGTATGTGGAGGAAAGAAAGCGCTGAAGTTTCCAAAGCTATTCCAGATACTACACACAATGAAAAGGCGTTAGAGCACTCACTCTTGGACAGTACATCTTTCCTTCAACAATATAATAAACGTTTCAATACAGAATTTTTCAAGGATTTCGGTAAGGATTAATAATAAGCTGATAGGTGTATAATAGGAGTTTGGATACTTTACTGATTTGTTTGGCTTTGGATTCACTTTGATCATAGAAAATTTTACCAGAGTAGCGGAGAATAGTTTTTCTTGTTGTTGAATAGGAGCTGTTATTAAATCATAGTCAGGAGCTTTTTTTTGTTAGAAAATTGATAGTTTCATTTTTTGACTTTGGATGGTAAATATATTTAAAAAGTTATTTGTAAATTTTCTGATTTCTTTTTGTTGATAAGATAATTTTGCACACAATCAGTTTTTTTCGAAATTTGAAAGAGAAAATTTAATTTGATTTAATTAAATATCATTTTCTCCTTACAACTAATTTTTTTTATAGTAACCTTTTTTTCTTTTTTTATGATACGTTTGTATATTATTTATAAATAAAAACAAAAAACCAAAGAAAAAAAACACAAACTGTGACAAGTGTTATTAAATTATAATAAAATGTACACATATTCACATATACTTTTTTATATATACATAAATTGAATGAAAAAAAAAACAAACAAATACATTAATAATAATTTGTTTTTAAAAGTATAATTAAATTTTGGTGAAATTGCAAAATATATTAAAAATTATTACTAAATTTTTTTAAAAAAAAGAGAACACCAAAAAAACAAAAAACAAATGGAACTCGTGTTAGAGGCGTGTTTTAAAGAATTTTTTGTGTTAATATTTTATTTGAAAAATTTAAAAATAATTATAAAAAGAAAAAAAATATTTTCAATATAGAAATTTAGAAAAAGTTTTTAAATTTTATTTTATTATAAAATATCTTGGCTGAAATAGATTTGTGATTTAGGCCCTCCATTATGTAATAATTGAGTTTATTTTTTAGTAGAGCCCCACACACTTCTACAGCCGATTATATAAAATTATGTACTGTTTTTTTTTTTTGTATTCTATATTAAAACTTTTGAAAGTTGTTGTAATAGTTTATTTGTTTTTTTAATTTTTTTTATTTTGAAAAACAAAATTTAATTTGTCTGTATTGATAATATCTTCAACCAAATTCGTAAATTTATGAAAATGTAGATGTTATATTTGTTGTAAGATTTGAATATATATATATATATAAAAAAATCATATATTACTATTGGTTTTGCTTGATTTTCTTTGTTTTATTTGACAAATACCTCATCTTTGTCCAAGCCAAGCTGTAAAATATTTTCATTGAAATTTTATTTAAACGTTCTTCTTGATAAGAATTTCTTATATCATATTTTTAATAACTAAAATATTATTATTTAATCTTATTCTTTACTTAAATAGTATTTTTTTTTTAAATTTTTTTTTTGCTAAAATAAAAAAAAGTGAAAGATTTGAATACTATACGAGTATATTCAAAAATTGTTATTTTTAACTATTCTGAATTTTCTAATATTTTATATATTTTTTAATCTATAACTTTGTTATTATTATTATTATAAGTTTTTTTTTTTTTAATTTTACTTCTCTATTCTATACTTAAAAATAATTAATAAATAATGAAATATTTATTATTTGAAAAATTTTATCACTCTTATAAGATAAATTAGTCACGAGTATAATAAAAAAATAAAATTAACTAATATTTCTTTAAGAAAAAGGAATAAAATTAAATTAAATGAAAGAAAGTATAGAAAATAAACAAAAGAATAATTAAAAATTAAATTAAAAAGTATTTATGCAATTTAGTTTTTGTATTTTATAATTTAAGTGCAATTACATGAAAATTTATAAAGTACTAACTTGTTATTATATTAAGTATTCTAGAAAAGAATTCAACCCTTATGGTTCTGATTGTAATGTTCTGATTAAATAGGAACAAGTTAAACTTAATATAATGCAATGAAGGGAAGGTCATAATTAGTTCAAATTTGTAAGAGTAACTTTAATTTGAAAATTTTCATTTTATGACTGCGTCTTTTATAAATAGCCTTTGAACTAGAACTCAACAAAAGTTTTATAATATAGTTTTTTTTTAAAATATCCTGCACAATTATTAAATTTTTTTTTTCGCTGTTTTAAAACATTTCACTAGGAAAGATTTCCATTTGTATTATTTCGAAAAACATATTTAAATACATTCTTTACAATATGTATTTAATATAAAAACCTATATAATAGGTGAAAATAAATTTTAGATAAGTATAAGACAGGATATTGTATTAGATAAAATACAACGGAAAGCTTTATTGTGTATGAATTTTACTTTTATTTTTAAAATTTAAATATTTTTATGAGAAAGTTCATATACTATATGCAAGTATGTTAAGGATATTTTCGGATTGCAGGACAAAGCTGGCAACACAATTCTGTGGTCTACGATGACTGGGAATCGATTCAATTTGTACTTTATAAATTAAAGCTAAAAAAAATGCATTTGCAATTCAGGTTTTTATATGACAAAATTTTATATTGTTTGGAACTTGCTTTTATACATTTAAATAGTAACAATAAAATTTCTTGGAGGACTTGACTTTTTGGAGGTTGTTTTCAGTGACTTTTTTGCATAAAATTATAAACCGTCTATTACTTGATGGATGTTGATTTTTTAACTACTCCAAAGTTTAAAAATTATCTGTTTAAAAATAAGTTTTGCATTGCTAAACAAAAAAAACTTTAACAGCGCTAAAATTGTATAATCTTTGAGACCAAATAACAATCTCGAAATTATTTGTCCTGGGAACTTTTCATAAAATAAAGCCAAAATTTGTCATGTTGCGTGGCAAGTGGTACCTTTTTGTTAAAACCACATATGTTCTTAATAAAAATCTTTAAGTTTAGGCCAAAAAAAATTGGCTACCATGCGTACACTGTGATCAAAATGGACAGTAACGAACTCTTCCTGTTCATTTCATATATGATCTACTTCAGACCAAAATCCGTATCAGACAGTCAGTTTCCACAAATATAATGGTTTTGCTACTACCAATTATAGGTTTTTAGTGATTTATCTATAGAAAGTTTGATCCTTGTCGTATTCAGCAAGTGAGAAATAAGCGTTATCTTGAGCGAAATATAGATATGCAGAATCACCACTTTTTAGTAAAAGCTTTTGCAATTTTAACATATACACAATATGTTAAATATTAATTAAATAAATTTTGTAAAATGGTTTTAATTTAGTAATTTTTAATTGGATTGATATTTATATGATCAAACCTGTCAAATAATAGAGCTTTTATTATCTTTACCACCAAATGCATAATCCTATAGAAATCGAAAGCAAACGCGGTTTTACTCCCGATTTGTCCCTTAATTCACTTCAAATAGAAACCAAATTCAACCAACTCTGATTTAAAAAGTACGGCAAAAAATTGCAGTCAATTGTGTTTTTCTCAGGTAACGATTCTATCAATTAGAATACTCAATAGGGTTGAAATTAGCTTTTTATTATAATGTTTTGAATTCCAATCGAAAATCGTATTAAAATAAATCAAATCCATTATTAAAGTGGTCGATCCAGACAAAGCTTATTTTCACTTAAGCAGCTATGTTAACAAACAAAATTCTCACATTGAGGCATCGGCAACCATTGCATCCATAATATGTCACTGTAGGGTGCGCGTTTGTTCCGGAGGCATAATTGTTCAGAAAATGGATCGGAAATGAGGCTGGTGTTACAATTACTGTCAATGGAGTTCTTTTTTTGAAAATGAGGCTGACTCCTGTCAATGGAGTTCGCTACAGAGATATGGCAACTACTTCTTTATAGGCTATTTTTGATCACATGTACGAGGTCTGTTCAAAAAGTATCGCGAATTTTGAATTTTCGCGGGTTACGTATACACATATTCTATTTTCGATTTTTTGTGGCATTATGTTGGTACTCATATTTTTCACTTATGCCGACACGTTCGGCCATTTTGAATGTTCAGTTAATTTTTGACAGATGCTTTGCTTGCACGTGTTTTGGCTCGTCTTCGATTTTTGCTCAATTTCGACCAAAAACAGCATCGCATTAACATTGCTAAGGAGCTGTTTGACTCTGTCCGCGACGACCCAAATTTGCTCTAGAGGGTCATAACTGGTGACAAGTCATAAGTTTATGGTTATGACGTGGAAACCGAAGCTCAATCATCCCAATGAAAGCTGCCGCACGAGCCAAGACCGAAAAAGCGCACCAAGTTCGGTCGAATGTGAAGGTTTTGCTTACAGTTTTCTTCGATTGCAGGGGCATGGTGCATCATGAGTTCTTGCCACATGGTAGAACGGTCAATAAGAATATTACCTGCAGGTTATGCGCAAGTTGCGCTTAGCAATCCACCAGAAACGTCCGGATTTGGGGAAGAACAAAATTGGTCAAAAACAACACACTAATAATGCCGCAGCCTTCGTATTTCCCAAATCTAGCTCCCTGTGACTTTTTGTTGTTCCCGCAACTGAAGAGCCTTATAAAAGGACGACGCTACGATATGATTGAGGAGATAAAGACGGCATCAAAAGAGGAGCTGAACAAGATCACAAAAAATGATTTTTTGAAGTACTTCGAGGATTGGAAAAAACGTTGGCATAAGTGTATAATATCTGGTGGGGATTACTTTGAAGGCGACAAAATATACATTCATAAATAAATAAATAATTTTTGAAAAAACACAATTGATTTTTTGTATCGTCTGATTTCTCGAAGAGGCGATGTTATTTTGGTCACAAAAATCATGTCATTAAATGGTGTTGAACTTCTTGTTGTAGGATTATTTAAATAATAAATTTATGTTAACACAATTATGCAAAAATTTAATCGAATATTTTGTAAGAAAGATCCGATGTCTGTAAACGTAGTCATGGTAAACATTTTTATATTCATATATGGTAAAGTCCTTACAACATATTTCAATAAAGAATGATACCATTTCAATGTAAAATATGTGATTTATTTTAAATTTTAAAAAAAAATTTCAATTTGTAAACCCTGTATTTGTATACAAATCGAAAAGTGGTTCTATTACCAGTCTGGGTAGGTCGCAGAAGAATTTTTCCAACTTTGTCCTTGACTTAACTGATAGAAATCAGATTCATTCGAAATGGATTTAAAGATAATCGCAAAAATTTACGCTAAGTATATTTAAAAGCTGTCTGTCAATTGTTATAGGCACAAGATTTCGCAACAATTAGAAATAAACTCACGTAAACCTTACAAATGTTTGTCTTTTAATCGTCATCCGGAGGTGATTATATCAATAAAAATATATTGTTAAAAAGTCAATACTTATAAAATTATATTATAATATATATTCTGGATATAAATATAAATGAAAATATATATTTATATCCATAATATATAATTAATAATATTTCTCATTTACAGAAGTAGAAACAAAATACTTTTTACCAAAGTTGACTTTTCAGAATGAGTTTAAGTAAAAAGTAAAAAAAAAAATAATATATTATTCCAAGTAGTGTCAGACTGTATTTTTAGGTAAAAGGATAATTTTGAATTATAAAAAAAAATAATTTTAATAGCAGAACTATTAGTTATAGTAAATTCATACTTATTTCATGCATTGCACATCGATAATTGGTTATATGTATTATTATAAATTAATTATAATTTTTATGTTTAAATTGAAATTCTATTAAATCATATATATAAAATCATAGGAGTCTTTTAGAATATATAGTAAAAATATAATATTCGAAATTAAATTGCAAATTACAAATAAGAAGAAAATTATATAATTTAAATTAATGTTGAACATTTTATAAAACATATGGTTCATAGTATTTATGCAAAGATATTTAACGAAAATAAATAAGTTCATTATGATTAAATAGTTAATCTATTTTGTATAAGAAATAAATATTTTACTAAAAAGATAAAATTACGAGTTAAGTAGGAAACACCCATGAACATTTATGAATTACTAACATTGAAATAAATTTCTCAGCTTTTTATATACGATTTAGAGAAAAATTATTCTTAAAGAAAGTAATTCATTAAAAAACGACTATTAAATGAATATGAAAGAAATAGACAGAGAGAGAGAGAGAGAGAGAGAGATAGATAGATAGATAGAGAGAAAGACAAAGATTAAATAATATAACCAAAAGATATACAGCAATTTAATAATAATATTAATAGTAGAAATTATAGTTATAGAAATTTATGAAAAAAATTTAACTAAATATTTTTTAAACAACAAACATGCAGACCTCTTATTAAACAATTATAATAATTTTTTCTTCTTTTATAAATTATCTATTTTATTATTAAAAATTAATCCATAATATATCATTTTATTGTGTTAACCAAAAAAAACAAAAAAAACAAAATACATATCCATTAAATTACTTAAGTATATTTTTATTTTATAATCTAATATTCCGTTTTTATATTTAAAGATCGAAATATATTGTAAAAAAGCAGTTAAAGTACGTCTTGTCTGACATTGGTTCAATAAGTTTATTCACATATGAAAAAAAGAAAATATAAAAAATAATATAATAAGTTATAGGAAAATTATAATAATATTTTTAAAGAAATAATTTAAATCATATATAAAAACAAAAATAATAATAATAATAATATAATATTTAAATAAATAGAAAATTATTGAAATTAAATTAATTACTTTTATTATACTCGTCAAGAAATATTGTCATTGGAATTGAACTGAAAATAATAATTTTTTTTTCAATCAAATTATATACACACAAAAAAAATTTTTTTGTTGAATTTAATTTAATTTATTTATTAATTTGTCAAAATTTTTATACACTTTTAGTTATATAATTTTTTTAGATAAATTGGCTAATGTTCAAATTGTTTTTTTTAATCATAGACATAGAAACTTTGTTGGCTTTTAAGATATTTCTTTTAAAAAAGTTTCTGTTCGATATTATTATTGTGAGATTATTTTTAATTAAGTTTTTACCAATATAGTTTTTAAGAACTTTTAAAAATTAAAAAAGACCTACAACAGATCCGATTAAAGGACTTAACAGAGGAATGAACAAGAAAAAAATAACGTCCACAAGAATGGAAATATTTAATAATTTATTTAATATCATGTATTTGACATGATTTCTCTCTAAAATAAGCTATAGCCTGTTATTATAAAAAAAAACCTTTATTTTACCATTTTTTTAAAAAAAACAGATAAATATCTTATTATTTTTGCTTAAATCAATAAATTCCATTACCTAGAAAATAATAAACCGTCAAAAAAGACTATATCCCAAAATATATACTAAAATTAATTGATTTTGAAACCTTTTTAAAAAAAAAATTTCTTTCGCAACAAAAAAAACAACCAAAATTAAATTTTATATTTTAAAAGAAGAGATCTTAACAAGTAAAAAAAAACTGCTATTAAATTAACTTACAATATCAACTTACAATCTCTACTTATATTAATTATTGTAGTAACTAGAATATTTAAATATATGACAATTAAGTCTAATTAATTAGTGACTTATTAATTGAAGCAAATTTATAATAATTTTTTTTTTTTTTAAATAAAAACGGAATAATTAATTCTATTCGATTGGTATTGTCATTTTTATCAATCGATATTTTTTCTTATAATTTTTTTATTTTCTTTCCTTTTTTATTAACATGCAAAATTTATAAAATAAAATAATTTTTTTTTTCGTTTTTTTTGTAAAACATAAAACAACGCAGTAAAAATAAGTCAGCATATTTTGATTAATTAATTTTATAATTAAATTTTGCATTAATTTTAGCTTTTTATTTATAAATTTAACAAAAAAAAAAATGTTATTGAAAACGAAAAACAACAATTCTTTACAATTTATTTTTTGCCAGTCTACATAATTTCTGTGTCTATGATTAGTATTATTAAATTAAATTTGATAAAACTTAAATTTGAATTCAAAAATCAAATAAAGACAACAAAAAAAAACCAATTATAAAAGAATTAATAAAATATTTATTAGAAAAGAATAAAATTAATTTCAATAAAAAATAAAACAGGTTTTAAAAATAAAAACACCTTTATTTTTTTTAAATTTTTTTTTGGGTTTTTTTCTTTTTTAGTTTTTAGTTAAGGTAAACAGATAAACTGAAAATTTATGAAGAATTTTTTTTTGTTGTTGTTGGAATTTAATATCACTTACCTCATCGGTATCACTACCGACCAATAATAAGTCAAATGGTATCGCGGCTACCAAATCGATTAGAAACCATCCACTTAAATAGTGGACTGCTATCCGTCCAGGATGTGATACGACTTCGTCCTGGCCATTAACGAATGTTGTGCGAAAATTTATTAATATATCTATCACAAATGTTACATCCACTGCAAAGGAAAAATCAGAAAGAAATATTCGAATGAAATGCAATGCAATCCTATTTTTCTTTGGTTGTTGTTTGTTCTCGAATAGTGCATTCTCTGTACTTTATGAATTGACATATTCTCTCTTTTCTATATATGTAGTATGTACACCATTTTTTTTGCATCATAAAACCCGAATGTGTATGTGTATGTGTATGTTTGTTTATGAATGTCATTATACATAATATATTTTTAGTTAAGTATTTATTGTTGCTGTTTATCTATTGTATAAAAATTTCATAAATAATATGTCTTGTAACATAAATATTATATAAATAAATTTATAAAAAAAAAAATCTAAAAAAAAAAAAATGATTGTGCATTATAGTTTTGAGTTTTGTGATTATTGTATTTAAATAAACAATATAAATTAAAAAAAAAAAGTTTTATGTTAATTTGTATGTGCTGTTGTCTTAGAAGAAATTCTTGTCTTAGGGTTTTTTTTTTTTGTTTTTGTATACATTCTATCCTGATGAGCTTTATGAATTTCCATTTCAATTTGTTTTAGTTTTAGTTTTTTGTTGTTGTTTTTTTTTTGTTTTTTGTTTTGTTTTTTTTTTTTGTATATATCAATCATATATATTCCATATCAATTGCAAATTATTTAATTGATTTCGTTTTATAATATTTTCTTTTTCTTTAATTAATTGTTGAACACAATTTTTCATTTTGTAACAAATAGTATTAGATATATAATAACATTTAGGCATAACGTTTTGTTAAGATGGTCGATTTGGTTTTTAATTTTTCTGTACTGGTCTGGATTTTGTTAGATAATTTTTCATTATAATCAATTTCAAATAATAATTAATTAATTAATTAATTTAGTGCATAATTTATTAGTTTTGGAAAAAAAACGAAATTCATTTCAAACCAAAAAGGATTAAATATGATCAATTTGAAAAAGAAAACTATTATAATTAAAAGAAAATACAATTAAATATGAATTAATTAATTGGAGAAAAAAAAACAACACAAAAATACTTATATTGTATTAATTTTTTTAATTTTTTTTTTTATATATATAATTTTGATAATAACAATACTACATATAATTTTTAATTGCAATAATAATAATGATAATAATAACACTACTTAATATTTTATTTAATTGATTTTGAACAAAAATATATACATATATGAACATATATGCTTTTTGTATAAAAGCGAAAAAAAAAATCTGTGATATTGTCAGTCACATTTATTTGTAATTTTTGCAAAAATAATACAAACAAAAAGAACAACAATTGCGAATTACAATGTCTAGATAAAATATAGAGATATTCGTACATATAGGATTTTTTGTTGTTGTTGAATAATTATAAACGAAAAAAAATTGTTTTAAAATTATATAAATGGAATGCTATATAATATATAAACTACTTAATATAAGGTTTTTTTTTTCAAAAAAAAAAAAAAAAAATATTTTTATATAATAAAAATAATAATTTAAAATAAAATATTCTAAAATTTTGTCAAATGCATTAATTGATAATGTTACCTTTTTTAAAATACCAATTAATAGTAAAATTTAGTTTATCCAAATAAAAATAAAAACAGTATATAAAATATTAGAATAACGAGCAGTTTTCATTTTATTTTTTCGTCCAATTTTTATTTTTTTAACAATTAACCAGATACTCTTCGCATACCCTATATGATGAAATACAAACAAAAAAAAATCGGTTACGATAAATTTAAAAAATTTTATTTATAAATTTGCACAATTTTAATACATAAAATATATTATATTTTTATATCCAATAAATAGAGAAGCGAAAGCTTTTCCTTTGCTTTTGATGCAAAAGAAATTCTGGATTTTGTTTAAAAAAAAAAATTAAAAAATTTCGAAATAAAAAAAAAAAAATTTTACACTTGAAAGGAGTTTGGTTATGTCAAAATGATTAAATTTAAACTAACATTCACATTATTTGATAGATTTGATTGCTGGAAAATGGGTTTTTTTTTTAAATTTTTGATATTAATTAAAAAAAAGTTTACTATAAAAGGAACAGTTTTGAATATTTACTTTGGCAGCATTTTTAATTTATTCAAATACTGAGCAAATTTGTGTAAAAGAAAAATAACCCATTGAATGGCAAGCGATTAAATAACTACATAATCCTTCTAAGCATACCAACGCCATCTTTTATCGCATAGTTGAAATAGAAACAAAACTCGCTCAAAGCTATTAGGGCGGTTTCGATTATAATATTTTTTTAATAGAAATGAAGTATAAATTGTGAAAAGCTTTAAGATTTGTTTAAAATATTTCTTTTAAAAGTATTTCTTTGTTATTTATTATTAAATAAAATGGCAAACATTGTTATTAAAATTTGAAATAAAATATTTTTATTTTAAGTATTGATAAACCATTTGACAGAGAATATTTTTTTTGCAATTAATAATTGTAAAAAGTATTCACATAATATTTAAGGCATCAATAAATATTTATTTTATATTTTATCTTGAAATTTGCTTTTGCTCAACCGCCCCCATTAGTATAATAATCAAATTCAAATGGATTAGAAAGTTTATTTTCCCTTATAAACTCTCAATAACTTTTGGAAAATATTCTAAACACAAGTTTTTTGATTGATTCTATAGAAATGACAAAAGTGAATAATATACTTTATAACTTTTTCATGGAATCATGCAAAAAATATAATAGAGATAAGAAGTGAAAAAAAACCAAAATATATAATTTAATGTCCTTCTATTTTAATATAATAATTTGTTGAATAGCAAACAGTTGGCGAAAATTATTTTCATAATAATTTCATATTATTTTCATATGGTAGAAATTTATATTTATATACGATTTTATTTTATATACTATAGCAATAATTTAAAAAAATATATATGTATATATCGAATTTATTAAGCAAACAAACATAAATAATAGCTATTATAAAATGTTAACAATATTTTTTGTTAAAAAAATTATTTCAATTTGAAAGAAAAAAATAAAAACAATTATAATTATAATTATTTGGATTATTCACTTACCAATTAAATCAATTATCACAATTGGATCGCTATTTATATACTTATTATTACGTCGCTGATTATAATCAGGTTCGCCGAGTAAAAAAGCAGCTACATATGGTGTAAAAATTGCTGTATATATAACTAAAATTAATATTATCCAATCCCACACCGCCTTAAATGGTGAATAATGGAGTATTGTCCATTTATGTACGCTTGGACTTTGCATTTTATATTCGGGTAGGACATCAGCACCAAGTGACAGTACCTAGAAAAATTTAAATAGTAAATAAATTAATTCGTTCGTTTGCAATCATTTATTATATTCATTGTGTCTAAGGAGTGTAATGTATTCTTCATTCAAATAGTACAAGTATACATGCTTGAAAAAGAAAGACTCCATTATTCACAAAACGCTCAAACTATTCATTTATTCTTATATAAAAAAAAATTAAAAAAAATAGTATATCATGTATACATTGTTGAGTTATTATAAACTTTATAATGCCTCAATTCAACTCAACGAAATTCAACACTATGAGACTATAGTATAGAATATGACCTCACTAGTTTTATGAAGAAAATATTCACCTATTACCATTTAAGTCACCTTAGTCATGTTTGAAAGTCAAAAATACTTATTCTAATACTATACATACTAGACTATGATCAAATACGAGCGGCTCAGATTTCTCTTTAGTAAACTAAAAGCAAACACAATGTTGCAAAATTTTCAAAAATAAAACGTGCATTGTTCAATTGCATTCAAAGCGAATTTATAGAAAATTTAAACAGAATTTAATTCTTTTCTAAAAGTTAAAGGAAAAATATTCTTAAAACTTCATTTCAAATGAGACATGATATTTCGTATACATAAATTTATTTATATGCATATTTACTTGGTTTAGTATTAACAAGAGATTCTAGTACACTACTCTTTCGTATGATGATGAATAAAAGTATATAATATTGAATATAAAACTATCTGGCAATTAATTAAATAATAATGATATTCACATGCAAATTATACTTTTATGATGTATTGTATCATGCATGGGATAGTGTAAAAAAAAAATCACAAAAATATTTTCAGTTTATTAATATAATTTTTTTTTAATACTACAGTTTGGGCCAACTTGGACTGACTGATTTAAAATGCATAAAACATTTTTATTGTGACAACACAAAGATAATATCGCCAGCATTTTAATACTGTCACAGCTCCCAGTGCAAACATGATAAGAAACTTAAAAAAAGCGTGGTTCAGCCACGAACAAATTTTAATCGAGCTGTTCATCATGAACATGCTGTGTACGCAAAAGTGTCAACGATGATCCATCTTTGACGAGCCACGAACAAATTTTAATCGAGTTGTTCGTAATGAACATGCTGTGTACGCAAAAGTGTCAACGATGATCCATCTGAGTCTAGTCGTCAACGTGCTTACTCAATTGGGCGTCTCCAGAACACCGCTACGCCGCATTTTTTGAAATTTTATCTGAGGATGTTTCCATACAAAATTCAATTGGCTTAAGAATTATTGCCGAGAGATGCAACACAACGGCTACAATATGCCAAAGTACGTTCAAGTTGGCTCACCCTGCATTTAAGATTTTAAACAATTTATTAGAGAATAAGATATACACTTTCAGTTTGCTTTATTACTAATAACCACTTTTAGAGAGAATCAGTTCCAGAGCAGGATGAATATGTTATGAGCGTTGGTTGCGAGAGAGAGAGAGAGTTTAGTAATGTTACGATGTAGCATGGTCGTGGCATGTTCTAGAAGATTACAGAAACCGGTTTCAGAGTAATATGAATATGAGCGTTGGTTGCGCGGGAGAGTTTAGTTTAGTTTTGGTTCAGTTGTGTTGTAGTCGGAACAGCGGTTAGAATAGACGCTGCCTAATTTGTGTAGTATTTATTTGTAAATAAATAAAGTGATGTGTAGACGTCTCGTAATTTGCGTAGCATTTTATTTTTGTCTTTTAGCCTACCCAGCGAACCTACATTGGATCATAACAATATTCTCGTATAGGAATTAACTAGAAATTTTCAAATAAATAAACTTTTCAACAATTTCACCCTAAAAAGGACTTTTGAATTTAATATAGAAAAATTGGTGCTCATCTTTATAGAGGGTAAAAAATCCAAATCTAAATTCAAATCATTTTGAAGAGAATACAATACTTCTTCGAACAATAGGATAACTTTCCTATTCAAACAAATAACTTCTAAGAAGATTGAAAAAAGTATCCTTTTATATCGTAGAAAATTTAATATAATAAAGATAAGAATCTATTATATTCTGTTTTATGTAAAATTACTATAAAAGAATTGATAAATATTTAGTAATTTTAGAACTGATTAAGTAATATATCGTAATATGTCTTGAACATTTTTTATTATTGTTAAAATATTTAATAATAATATTTTAGAATGAGTCTTTTTAATTTCTAATAAAGCATAATTATTAAAAAATGTAATTTGTTATTTAGCAACCAAAACTATACCATCGAACCATGAAATAATATGTTTTTGGGGTTCAATTCTGGCTCGGTGGATACGTCAAATTAGCTTTTTATTGACTTTTGTCAGGTGTACAATAATATTTGTAGAATCAAACTTCTGGACATATTAGTAGACTTCAAAATACCATCGCAGCTAATCAGGCTGATCGGACTTACAATGAAGGTAAGAGGGGAGCTCACCGATTTGTTTGAAGTGACGCAGGGGCTGATACGCTTGCGTCCATGCTACTTAACTTGACCCTGGGGTATACTCTGTGGAAAATATCAGTCGACTATCTCTTATAAATCCAAGCAAATAGCTGGATATACAGACGATCTCAACTTCATGTAGGGCAGACGTAAAAAAAACTTATATAGAACTACAGAAAAAGTCCTTTGCCATTGAAGTGAACTTGTCAGCTGACAATAATGAGATTATAGAAGTGCAGACAGGAATGAATACTGCTAATAAAATATACTACGTAATACTGGGATTGATGGAGTTTAGAAATTAACATAGGAAGACTAAACTAAGGCTATACTACACCATCATTAGAACCATCGTATCATATAGATATAGGTTATACGTAAATGCTTTCTGAAAAAGAATGTAATGCTATAGATGTCTTTGAGTGAAGAATACTACGACGCATAAAGAAAACAATGAGTGGCGGATAAAATACAACAAGGACCTATACCAAGCCATAAAATTTTCAGATTTTGTTAGATTGAAGATGCTAAAATAAGCTGGCCACGTGCAGTGGATGCCACATGGTTGCGTAGCAAAAAAGGTAACTGTAAGTGAAATGAATGGCAATGTAAGAATAATATTATAGTTGCATTTAGATAAAGCTCTATTTGGACTGTGATAGTTAAAGAAAAATAAGAAAAATACGTTAAATAGCAAAAATTTCCTAATTTGGAATTAAATAAAACTCATAAATCATTATGGAAAAAAGCTTATAAATAATTATGTTAATTCTCAAACCATTGAATTTAAGAAAAGTAACTATCTATGTTAGTATGTAAATTTGTTCTGAACATACTCGCATCATTGGATCATATTTCTTTAAAAATTAAAAAGGGGGGAGAGACCAGCACTATGGTCTAATAATTACTAATTTTTATTTGGCCTGAACTTAAAGATTTCCATTTGGACTATGTGAACAATTAACAAAATGGTATCACAAGCCACACAACATGACAAGTTTAGGCTTTATTGCGCGAAAAGTTCTTAGGACGCGTATTTTCGAGATTTGGTCATATTAATTGCCGACCCAATTGGACTTTTTTTTAAACTACATAAAATAAAATATTTATTTTAAATAATTTTTAAACTTAAGAGAAAAAGTGATAACAAATTATTATTGTCGAATCTTGCAAGAAAAAGTGTGGCCATTATTTAAATAGTTTAATATTTTATGTATAATGGCAATATTAGGGCAATATGATAAAATAAACATGTAATCAAGTCTTTTATTTAAAGTATGTGTAAATTTTATTAAACTCTACTTTCAGAGCGCAAATTGGTTAACCCCATATATTATATCAATTATTACCATATTTAAACCTTACAAATGCAAACTGAAAGTAAAATGGAAGCTGATTGCACAGACGTCTGCCATTCATATAAATACTCGTATACATAAAATAATATATTTGAACACTTAATAAATATTCTACCACTTATTTATTAACAAACTGACGACTATTTAAACATTAAGCATTTATATAGCAAAGCTTTTCTTGGAAATATTCCTTAAAAAAATTCATTAATTCAATAAATTAATATATTTTTTTATAATCAATTCAAATATAGTAAAGATATATAAAATAATCTTATTTCTAATGTTTTTTTTTTATTTACAATAAAATCAATATAATTTTTTTATACACAAAATAAGTATAAGTACGAGAATATAGCAGATTTAATTGAATATACATAAATAGATATCCACTAAGAAAAAAGTTTTTACTACATAAATAAAATACATTCTCGAATAAAATTTTTTGGAATAATTTTAAAATTTATAAAATAGTAAAAAATTTAGATTTTTTTTTATGCCCAAGAATTTTTTAAAGGTAAATTGGGAAAACTAAAAATCTTGCTAGAATTTTTTAAAGCTTAATTAAGAAAACCCAAATGAGACATTTTCTATATTTACGACGAAAAAAAAATTCTATAGAATAAAACTAAATACAACAACTACAATCTTAAAAAAGGATTAAATAAATTTATTTGTGCAATAGTAAAACTTCAATTACGAAAATTGTTGACAATCCGGGCGTTGGCAGTTAAAATATTCACTGCCGAGAAATATTTTAAATCCTTTATTTATTGTTTATTTTTACTCTTAAGTTTTTTGATATTACTGATATAAGAGTGTACATAAATACTAGAGTAATACGCAAAAATCATTTCGAAAGCGTAAGGAAGAAGTTGACTACACACCTCAAACGTATGGGTTTATGGTAGCCTATAAAAAAGGAAGAGCTTAGGTTAAGTCCCTGGTTGATAGTTGCCTATGATTTGTGACAGGAATTCTCGTTAATCAACCCACTTTAGGGGCTTGTACGATTGTGACAATGAATAATTCATAGCGCTGAATTTGCTCTAGAAATTGTTGAAACTCTCATTGCCAGAATTCCATTTATTTATGTATGTATGTATTAATGATTGTACGTATAAGCATATGCAAATAATCAAAAAAAAAATCACAACTTTTCTTTTAACTTTTCACCTTTAAAATTTGTTTTTTTTTTGCTTTGTGAAAAATTTATTTTTTTCTTAAGGACATGTGTATGCTTTTTAATAAGTGTATTCAGGTATATATGCATATACTATGTATTTATGCATGGTGGTTATAAGAATAGCGTGTTGCACGGAACATTTTCATAAAACAAACTCTTGAAAATATTCATTTTGGCATTGAAGAAAAAAATCTGCATATACCAAAGGTCAGTTCGTGTATATACTATTAGGTGGTAATGTTTATATTATAATAAATACTTTTGTTAAAACTGTTTTGCGTGATTTGAATTTTACGAATGGCTTTCAATTAATTCTCACCATGAAAATGCAAATAAATGAACTCCTACGCAGGATCTTGCCTAGAAATGCGCGACTACATATACAAGGAGTCAAAATGGCTTACTAGTGTCTAGTTATCACGGAACCTTTTAGAATATGTATGGATGCCCATACATATAAACTACAAATACAGAATCTACGTAAAGTTAAAATTAACTTCTCTTTTTTATATTTATAATAAATCGAAACAGTACACATATTATCATAGAACTGTTAGCATACTAACCTAAAAAAAATTCAATTCTTTTCACCAATTATCCTTTTCAATCATTTTGCTTTTAACAATATTTCACAGAACGTAGATTTTTATAGCGTATATCCTTATAAACAGAAAACTTATTTTCTATTGTAAAAGGGAAGTATTTCTTTTTTTAATGGAATGTGCTTGTTGGTGTGCTGTTTATAGTAGTTTTTATATTTTTTATTCTACTTCGTTTATACATGTTTAGTATCGTAAAAGTGGAAGTATTGATTTTTTTTCGCGACTTATCAGATTGCCTTGAGTATTCGATAATTCTTTCCGAAATGCACACACAACCTTAAGGCGTTCCGGTGCAATTTGCGTGAAAAGAAAAATAACGAAGAAAAGTTCAGAAAAATAACTTTTCACGAACTTATTTATCCGAAATACATATCAGGTGTACTTGAATTATTTCGTATCTCTTTCAATATTTTTCCTTCCGTTTTGCTTTTTACAGATTTACTAAAGTACATAGAAATCCATAAGAAATTTAAGTTTCCATTTAGATCCGAATTATAGCTTCATTTTCTTTTGATTAACAGAATTGATACGTTAGATGGTTTAAAGTAATTGATACGTTAGATGGTTTAATAATAATATTTATTATGAAGTGAAAACAAAATGTTATTTCTCCTTCCTATAAACAACCAAACAAATTGATGTCTTTTTTTAGCTCCACTACTTTCCGCTGCTGTAATAATATGGTAGTATGACGTTAAAGTCAGTAAATGTACTAGGTTTGTGTATAGAGTATGGCAGATACCAGGTTGATGTATAGGGAAACCAGAAAAACATTCGTGGTATTGATACCAAAAAATTTTATCGAATACCAGTTTTTTCAGCTGGTATTTAGTTGGTATTAGGTTGTATCAACACCAGATGTGTACGAGGTCTGTTTAAAAAGTATCATGAATTTTGAATTTCCGCGGGTTACGTGTATTTGATTTTCGATTTTTTGTGGCGTTATGTTGGTACAAATGGCTCTCACTTATGCCAACAAGTTCGGCCATTTTGAATGTTCAGTTCATTTTTGAAAGCTGATTTGTTTGCACGTGTTTTGGCTCGTCTTCGATTTTTGCTCAATTTTGACCAGAAACAGCATCGCATTAACATTGCTAAGGAGCTGTTGGACTCTGTCCGCGACAACCCAAATTTGCTCCAGAGGGTCATAACTGGTGACGAATCATGTGTTTATGGTTAAGACGTAGAAACCAAAGACCAATCATCCCAATGGAAGCTGCCGCACGAGCTAAGACAGAAAAAAGTGCCAAGTACCAAGAAAAGACAGTTTTCTTCGATTGAAGGGGCGTGGTGCATAATGAGTTCTAGCCACAGGGTAGAACGGTCAATAAGGAATATTACCTGTGCTAAGAAATTCGCCAGAAACGCCCGGATTTGTGGAAGAACAAAAATTGGCTTTTGCCATTTTTGGCCAAAAACAACACACTAACAAAATCTAAAGAAACAAAACACAAAATTCGCGATATTTTTTGAACAGACCTCGTATACCTAGCATTAGTTACTTCTGTAATGAGAGTATGAGCGTCAGTTCTTTTTGGTGGCATAAAACATTTTTGGAAGGCCGACAACAAGTGGAAGGCGAATCACGCTCAGGCAGGCCTTCAACAAGTAAGCGATCAATTAACCATGAATATCCATGAAAAAGTTTTTTTCCACCATCACAATGCCCTTTTCATGACCGGGTTTTTGTAGAAAAAATATTTCTGTGGCTCATCAGCCCCCTTTTCACTTGATCTATACTCATCCTGATTTCTGTTTATTTTACAAGATTAAGAACGTTATCTTAAGTACTGTAGACAACATTCAAAAGAGTGTAACCAAAATGCTTAGGACGATTCATATTAAAGCTTACCAGCACTGCTACGAAGAGTGAAAGCAACACCTCCGCCAATAATACCCAAGGTAACTACTTTGATGAGGATATCATTGATGGATAAGAATATTTCCTGGATTTTCTTATCCATCAATAAGAATTTTTTTCAGGGCGCATGAGAATGCTTTTAATATTTTCTAAGGGTGATTTTATACTAATGGAGACCTTTCTGTTTTTTAAATCTATTTTTGATTTTTGAGTGATTGTCATTTTAAGAATTGAAAAGTGATTATCTTTTCACAGTTGAAAATCCAGTCAAAATGATCCAAATGTTTTTTTTTAAAATGGTTGTTCTGCAAGAAATATATTTTGCGCACTCCTTGGTTTTTTGGGTCAACGTATTTGACCATCTGAGACACCAACAAGCTGTTTGGTGTATAAATTCAAAGAATTATTGTTGGTGCAAAATGTGCGAACATCATTGGGGCTACGCATTGATTATTCGGCTGTAAGTATTTCTACTGTGGAACAAAGTGGGACGCAGGCCCCAACAACCTCAATCGTATGCAGTAATTGGGCCATTTGTAATATAAAAAACCGATTGTTCCGTACCTAAAAAATTATAAAGCCCATTTGCAGCACCGCATATTTACCAATTAGATTCTTGCACAACTAGAACTCAATGACGATTTTTCGACGAAAAAAAAGTCATCATAAGCGATGCAGCTGCATTTAGGATACTGAAGAACCTTGTGGCATTCAAGAATTTATTTTATAGCATGTGACAGAATTGCTCTATTGTGAAAACAATTTCCAGAATACATAATCTCACGAAACAACGAGTCTAAACTGACAATTTAACACCATTGAACTTATTTGTATAATAAGTTCAAAGCGAAAGGTACGCCTAACAGCAAAAAAGCGAAAGACAATTCCAGAGCTGAAGGACAAAATTACATAAAATACAGACCATTTAAATGAGATACAGAAAAACATTCATACACGCATCCTGTTTTGGTTAAGGAGCCATAGTAGATATTTGGCTGATAGTGTGTGTCGTATATAAATGCCATAGACTAAAGAGGACGACGAAATTTAAAAGGATATTTTGTGTTTTATTTGAAAAAGATTAATTTACATTCATATTGAGTTGCCCATTTTTTAAAAAGTTAATTAAAGGTTAAGAAGCTTCAAAATAAACTGCAAAATAATGGTTTAACAAATCCATTTAAAAGGATATTATTTAAAGAAGAAAATTGTTTACAAAAGAAATAATTGTTTTTCTGCTAGTGAATTTTGGTAAATTTTATTCATTTTATTTGAAAAAAAAGAAGAAACAAAATTTTGTGTATACTACAAAAATTTTACCAAAACCAGAAAACAATTTACTGTGTATAATAAGAAAAAAAGTAGTTAAAATTAAAATAAGGCGACAAACAATTTGGTTATATCTTTTTAGGTTGAATATTTCACTACTTTATGAAAAGTCACTAAATAAATAAAGTACATACACTAAAGGATTCTTGTTTTCATAGAAATATTAAACGAATTTTTTTTAGGAATTTTTCTTTCAAAGCATACCAGCACATTTTCTTTTCAGAAATTACTGAGAGCTTTAAAAAATATCTTCTATAGTCTTGCTTTAAAAAATATCTTCTATATTATTTACGCACACACATACATACACATCAAAATATAACGCCCATATATGTTGGGAAAATACATGCACAAATAACAAAAATATTGTACTTTTATATTTTGAAACACTAAGAATTAGTTTAGTCCTCAAGGATCCTTTAATCATGAGACGAGTAATTGAAATTGTCTGAAGGCAATATGCGCTTACCGAAACTCGTCAAGGAGATTATTTTTTCTTAAATAGCCGCAAATAAAGATTTCCCCAAAGCAATATACTTACTTTGATCTAAAAAAAAAACAATCATCTATACTTAATAAGATAATACAAGACACATACTTTGATTTTCTTCCTTCGAAAGACACTTAAAAAATATCTTAAAAATTCACAATTAAAAATGTTGAACAATATAAAATGTGTAAGAAAATTCACATGTGTTGAGTGATGTAAATTTTGTTTAAGATTTGGATTTTTAAGATTTATAAACGAATTATGGCCAAAAAGTAATGAGACTGTTATTGCTGATAGTGATTTGGCAAAAAATCAAGTATGTCCCTCCTAGATATGCAGTACCCCGTCAGGTATGATCAGCAAATTTTATAATAAAGCTTGTTAAATGCATAAGTTTGCCTTATGAAAAGTTCCAACGATTTTATAAGGAACCTTTCTTATCAAAAGCACAGATTTTTCGATTGCAAAAATTCATTTTTGGGGGGCCGAGAAGCGGTGGTAAAAAGGACTTTCCTTCAAAAAGGGCCTGCAACAACGAAAATTAATGAAAATGTGTTGGTTTTTCAAGCATTTTTTATAAAAAGGATTTCTATTTATGTAAAAGCTAAGGAATGGCTCAGAAAAAAGGATTCTTTCCGTAACATTTGACATTACAGACACGTGGATGCTCCACTATAATATTTACCCATGTCACACGGTCATCTATGAGTTTGTTTTTGGAAAAAGGATTCATGTGGTTCCCCAGCCCCCAGTTCATCTGATATAAGTTCATGTACCTTATATTGTTCCCCAAAATTTACAAAAAAATACTTTAAAGGATGTTATTTTAAGTACTGTCGATAACATTCAAAGGAGCACAACCGAGGAGTTGAAGCCGATTTAACTTGAAGCCTTCCAGTACTTATTCGAATAAGCGTCCAAGGAAACTACTTTGATAAAAATAATCCTTAAGTATAAAAATTTATGAAAATTATTTTCAAAAAGTCAGTTTTCCCACTTTTTTTTATATACCATAAAATACAATATGATCAAATTTATTTTGGATATCGTTATTTCTTGGCATTTCACTATATTCGATAAAGAAAGTTGCTTTATTTTCAGGTAAAAAATTTTTCACTCAATATGAAAATTTATTTACTATAAAATGGAGAAATTTTTTTTTGAAAAATATAAAATTAACAGATTAAACGGTTATAATTTTTTTTTAAACGGATCAAAAAGGGTATAATAAAATTCAAATGTATTTTCGTTATTTATTAGACCATCACTAATAAAAAATGTTTAGACAATTTTTGTTTTTACATTATTTGATATTTGTTTACGTAATTTATTTTTAACTATCAAAATAAAATAATGAGAACTAAGCATCTAGTAACGCTTGCGCACATGAAAATTTAATTTATTATTTTTTTTTTTGGAAATTTTAAGCTTTTAACAAAATATATTTTTTTTTGAGGTGTTGCTAATTAGCAAATTTTTTTTTGAACATTTTATGAAGGATTTGAAATAAGAATGATTGGATACGAAGGGAATTGGAATGCTTTATTGAATTTCGAGTCCGTAGGTCCATATATGTCTGAGTAGCTTATATTTATGGTTGATCTAATAGTCTTCGTAATTTAGTCTAGTGTGTGGGCTCCACCTTAGTCAGTTGTTGTCCAAGTAGTTGCCATTAAGGAATATATAAATATATGGATTACGACGAAGATTAAATACAAGAATAGATTTTTGTTCATTGAATTTCAATCTCCATTTGATGATCCATTCTGAAAGTATCCTTTCAATGTGATTTCAAAGAGTATTGGATACAATTTCAGAGATTTTGTGAGTAGAAAAGCATACAAAAAAGGACTTCATATAAGGTTGGGATATCATATGTATAAGTTTTATATAGGATATGGAACAATATGCGACTTTAAGGAACCCCAGTAGTAGTGGAAATAATATCTTTACTTTCGGTACCTTTTCCTATCTGCAAGAATCAATCAGCTAGATAGGATTTAAGTAAAAGCTTCTGGAATTTTTAAAGTAAGTCCAGGTCTTAAAATTATACTTTTCCCTCAAGACCCCAAGAAAAAGTACATTTTGTAAAATGTTAATTTAGAGCAATCTTATTTGTGTTTCTTTCGACGCAAAATGTAAAAGAAATTTGTATTTTATATATAAAAGACTTTCAAATCGGTTTTTTTTTGTTTTTTTTGTAGAAATATAAGTGAGATAAAATTAGGGTAATCGACATCAAATTATATATTAGATCTACTTTTATAGGCTGAATTATTTTTATATTTAGTATAATCGGTAATTAAATTGCAAATTATAAAATTTTCAATAGATTTTTTCTTGTAAATATTTCATATGACAATTTAATAAAAACATTCAGATTTTTTGTTACAATATTTATAGAATATTGAAAAGTCTAAAAACTAAAAATATTACGTATAATAATTTTTTGTTGTTATTAAATGCATCAACATTAGAACCGAGAAACTTCAAATTACTGCTTAAAAAAATATATTTTTTCCACTGTTGCACGGATATCCTTGTTAACATAAAAATGTTTCAGCAACATTAAAGCAACATTTTCAAATCAGAACAAGTCGATCACAGCATTAACAACATTTAATATAATTTTCAAACAAATAAAAAAATAAATAAAGCATTATTTGGTATGAAAAAAAAGAAGATAATTAATTAATTTATGCATTACGAACAATAGAATTTAAATTTGCATTAAAATTTTTTTTCTTAAAGCCTAATATTTAATAGATTATAAATAATTGATATTTCATAGATAATTTATATTTTTAATATTATATTCGTTAAAAATATTTAGTTGATTATTTATTGCGAATATTTTAGGCTATAGTATAAAAATGAATGATGAAAAATATGATTTTCAAATTTTTTAAAAATTTTGATATAAGATAATTTCTTAAATGATTGGATTCAATTTAAGAAAGAATTTTTATACTTAATTTAATACAAAATAAATGATGATTAAACTGAATAAATTACCTCCTTGCCAAGATTAGGTCCTTTTCCCTTGGCATTTGTATCACTGCCGAATCCATTGAGATTTAAGTTGGAATTAATCGAAATATGATTTTCGATTTTAACTTTATTTTTTGAATCAGTGCTTAAACGAACACTTGACCATTTTTCAGTTGCCTATTATAAGTTTGAAAATAAAAATATTCTTAACGGACATTTTGTATATATTCTTATCATCTCAATTTTTTTTTTCAAAAATTTTTTACTTTTTATATTTTTTTGAAGCAATTTTTTTTTTGAACACAAGAGAAAAAATTACCGATAATTGAAATTATAAATTTTTATAATAAGAATATACAAATATGTATATGATTATCCTATAATTGAAAATGAAATAAAGAAAATTATATTCGTAATTAAAAATTGTTTAAATGAAATTTTTGCACAGTAAATTGATTTCTGGTCGAAGTTGTTGACGATTTATTATTCAATACATTTTTTTAATTACTATTTAATACAATGTAATTAAGAAAACTATTTTTGGATTTTCTATAAAAATTAAATATTAATTCTAGCTAGTTTATTTGCAAGGAAGATAAAATGTTAATGCATAAACAATTTATTGGTGAATTTTTAGTGAATGTTTTTTTAGCAAAAATCTTTTATTAAACAAAAAAAAAAGATCGAGAAGAAATATTTTTTCTTTATATATTATATATTTAGTCAGATTTTTTTCTTACCAGTTGCATAACTAAGAAGAGAATAGCTTTTATGATATTATTATATCAGTTACTGCTGAAGCAGTTATACGTTCATTTGTACAGTAATTGAAATAATAAATTTAATAAATTGAACATAATGCAAACTTATATTTAGTTATAAAATAAATTATAGCAATAAAATGCTTATTATTTAACTTCCTATTCAAAGTGCATTTTAATGAAAGCAGTCACAGAAAAGTTTACTTTTATTTATAAATAAACGATAATAAAACCAATTGTTATATTTTATTTATTTATTAAAAATAGATTTTCAAATTTTACACAGTAGTTTTTTTCTTTATATTTATCCATTGAGTAGCTCCAGAGGTACTTTGCCATTTTAAACTGTAGATTTTTTTACTACCTAGCTTGGTGGATACCAATCAGTAAGCAGAATTTCCATACATCGGGTTCTGAAAACCCCCACGTGACTATGGAAAAGCCACTGTATTCACTAAAATTGACTGTCTGGTATACAATTTGGTCTGAAGGTGTTATTTATTTTTGGTTTTTTTTTTTTTAAATAAAGAAGAAAATACCTTTCCCTCAATTTTGAGCGCTTTGGCCGTATGATAACCCCATAGTTTTTGTGGTTCCAAAAAAAACAACGGTACAAGCCTTATAATATACTCTAAATTTGAGCTCCATTATGCCGAAAGTTGCCAGGATGTGTAATTTGGAAAATTGTCAATTTCAAGATCGTACGATTTGATGCCGTTGGACTTTTTCTTATAGAGCTATGTAAAAGATTATGCTATAATAGCCGAATTACATCCCGAAATGTACAAAAAAGTCATCAAAACATTTCTCTAAAAGAATCGGGTCCTACAAGAAGTCTGGTGGCAGTCATTTAAATAACGTTTTGTTTTATATTGGGTTGTTCGAAAAAATAATTTTGTTTTATTACGAAATTACTTTCCGAATAACCAAATAATTTATTTATTGACCTTTTTTCTTTAAGTGAATCATTTAATTTGTCCAACTAAAGATAGTACACTTCAGAATTGATCGTTGTGTTGCTGGGTAGAAGCTCAAAACAAGCGATTGCTTTGAAATACCACCAAACATATAGCATATCCTTTCTTTTAATGAATATTGGCTTTCGAAGTTCTTTTCTATCTTTTCTACTTTAAGATCTTTTGCGCTTAACATTGTTGTAGACAACCCATTTCTCGTCCCTAGTGATGACACGCTTCAAAAATGGATCATTTTCTTGGCGTTTGAGAAGCAAATTACAAACGTCAATGTGACGGCACAAATCTTTTTCGGTAAGAAGATGAGGAACCCATATGTCGAGCTTTGAGATTAAACCTAGCCGTTTCAAATGATTATGAACGGTCGAATTTGATAAATTTAATCTCTCAGCAATCTCACGAGTTGTTATTCGCCGGTTTGCATCAATTAATGGCCTTTATTGTACCTTCATCAGCTTCAACTGGCCTTCCAGAACGTGGTGCATCTTCGAGATCAAAATTGCCGGATCGAAATTTTGCAAACCAGTTTTGGCACTGTCGCTCACTTAACACATCTTCTCCATATACATCGGATAATTTTTTTCTTACTTGAACAGCATTTTTTATCTTTTCTATAGTAAAAGGGTATCTATCAAAAACTACTATGCAGAATCAATCGAATTTTTTCACAAGTATACAAGCAAGCCTAGTTATGTCAGCTGTCAAAATACATATGATTATGCGGCTTAAGTGTGAAGTTGGTTGTGAAAAAATACAATTAAGTCCTCTGTTGGGAAACAAGGAAATTACTTTCCGAACAACCCAATACATACTGACAAGGTCTAAGCAATATATTTAAATAAAAACTTTAATCAAAATTTGAATTTTATGTGTTTTCTTAGCATATTACTTTCCAAAGTGCAAAATGGGTAATCCTTTCCAATGCGCAAAATGGTTATTCTTACTACATTTAATCCCTACAAATGCAACTAATTGCACATATGTCTGTACTATGTGATTGAATGTCAGAACCACAATTATATTTGGTCAGAGAGTATAACAGTTAAGAGTAAAACTATTAAGCAAATATTATACGTTTAATATAAATTTTATATAACATATACAAGTTTGTAGTCTTATATCAGATTCAGGAATATGAAATTTTGTTGGCATTGACTAAAAAAAAGAAAAGGACAATCTTAAAGTAGCTAAAATTTATAGTTTTGTTTTTGGTTCTTTGTCAACATGATTATGCTGATCAAGCAGAGAAATTTATGTACTTTCACACTTTTTTTGGAAAAACCAAAACGAAATTACACAAGTATTAAAATTCATGAGAATTGACTGCTGAATTTTAGCACGTACATTTGTCTACTCTTCGAAAAGTACACAAATATACATTTGTGGCTTTTACCCGTACTTATCCTTTTCAGTAAAAACTAGAGAAAATAATTTTGTTAGTCGCGAAATATATCGAATAGTATGTGTTTGAGAGATACTCGTAGTATATGAAATATTCAGGTAAACATTTGTTACAAAGCTAATACGAACATATTTGAATAATCATTAAAGCCAATCAACAGCCTAATATATAGTGTAGTTAAGCCAACTAAACAAGGTAATTTTGTTTTTATTTTTCCATTTTATATGAACGTGCTATACTTTCCCAAAAGATGTATAAATAAATGATGATGTGTCGTCCCTTTAAATGAGAACATCAGAACGAAATCCGTATGCATTTTTTATGAATTTTCCTTAAAGCATATGTCGTATTGGAAAAGTAAAAAGACAATTATATATCACCACTTTAAATACTGAACTGACGAAAATATTGATAGAATCATAATTAATTTCATGACATGTACAATAAAAGTATATAATTTAGATATTTGTTTTATTTACTGTCATCAAATTCGATTATTTTTTGTATTTACTCAAAGTTTCAATAAGAGTTCAATTGTGTATTAGGAAAAATAAATAATCAATAAATACCTATGTAGGTAGTTGTTAAGACTGATATATAAAATAAATAGGAAATTCTAGGAAATATACCCATAAAGAAAATGTATTTGCATTTCTAATAATAATATAAAAATTTTTGTTGATGATTAATTTTCATGGAAACCTTTAATAATGTATTTGTATTGATAGCAAAAAAAAAAAGAATATCTCTTAAAATATCTTCATCTTAAAATGATATAATCAGATTTCTTAGTAATAGAATATTTTCTAAACAATTTTTTCTTATGCATTATATACAATACGTGTATAGCGTTTCTATTCATAGGATTTTCTAACTTAAGTTATAAGAACAGTATTCAATTTCAAAAGAAGCTAAGTTATATAAATATATATGGTATTTTTAGAATTATCTTTATTTTGTAAAAAAGAAATAATAACATTTTATTATTATATATATGTGCATATATGGTATAAATTCAACAGAATTCTATATTTACTACTATTTATATTAAAAAAACATGATAAGATATTAAAAAAAACAATTTTTTTTATACTACTATTTATATTAATAAATGATAAGATATTAAAAAAAAAACAAATTTTATATTAATCAATAACATGAAATAAGGCAGTTCTGCTAGTAGTAAGTCTTTATAGAAGCCATTTTGTGGAATGCAATAAATCCCACATTTTGTGGTATTCATTCTAAACTGTCACCATCGCCATTTTGTAAGCCTATCGTTAGAAAATTCAAGTCAATTCATTTTATCGTATTTTTTAAATTTACTTAAACTCAGTAAAGTTTTAAGCAGACAATAAAACATTTTTGATATTTTTTTTATTTAAAAAAATTGTACATTTTGTATATTAAAGAGAAAAAAAATATTGCTAAATTGAGGTTATTTTTCTGATTAATGTTTATTGATTTTTCTTTATAACCAAAAATATTCCTAAAAATAGCCATTTACCTAAAGAATCTAATATTTTATTTAAATATCATATAATTTATTGATGAATCAAATTTCTATTTGTAATAAATATTTACAAATAACTGTACAAAATATCTGATATGAATCAATGGAATAACAAATGAATGTGAATTAAGAAAGAATATTCTCCATTTGATTCCATTAAGATAAAACAATGACAAAAATATGGAAATTCTTCAGTAATGTGTTCATAGGATTTGGTCGTTATATTTCCGAATTATTTAAAATAAATGCTCCCCATTATACTGTATCATATCAGATTATTTTACGCAACAAGGTAAGAAATATTTTCGCAATACTATATAAGTTAAATTGAACAAAAAGAAAAATTTCTAAATAAAGTTAAACTTGAAAAATTATTAACGATAGATATTTATCGAAACAATTTTCTATAAAAATCTATTTTTAAAAAAAAATATAATCACGTAAATATGAACTAATAAAAATAGGATTACTTAATTCTTAGTTTCTGCAATCATTTTAATACTTATTTTATCGTTATTTTTATACTGTTAATTTTTTATAATTCGGTTTTTAATTATTTCATTTTTAATAATATGAAAATAATAATAATTACATTTGAAATATATTATTTTGTGTATTATTCTAAAAATAATGTCTTAGTTGATGGTATACTCGATAGACACGCTATCATAAAACTTGTCATACTTCCAAGTGAACTGAATTATTTTCATCATAAAAAGTTATGAATAAAAAATAATATTAATAGAAGGTTTAGAAATTAATTTATAAGAAATAATATGACTGTTTGTACAGAAATTAATCGATTTATATTGATCGATGCATGAACAAAACCAAGTTGGATCATTTAAAGGGAAATGAACTGCGGAATATCGCCCGAAGTCTTTCAATTCGGGTTTTGAGGTTATTGATTTGGTAATTGTCTATGGAATATTTGAACGAGTAGCAAATTTAAGTCTTTATTTACATTCATTTAGAAATAATTGAATAATTTTCACTTATTTACGAATTATTTTAGTTTTGATTATTACTGTTTAGTCGATATAATCGCGTGATAAAATTTATTACTTATGCAGTTTTTAAAAAGAGCTTTAAGAAGTTTTGTTATTTTCAAAGTAGTTTAATTATTTTCAAAATATTATATATATAAAAATAGAATTTGTAATAGTATATTTGTAAATAATAATAAAAAAAAATATTGTGTAAGTCAAAAAATCATACAAAAAAAATTATGTTCGCTTTGAAACCAAAATTAAGAAACTGCAAATTTTCAAAAACATATTAATGATTTTTTAATCGTACTTAAAAAAGATCTTTATGTTTTTTTTAAGTATAGATTCTCATTCTTATTACTTATATGATAGTATCTCCTTGGTGTGCGGTACAAGTTTCAACCACGGCCGATGATTACGTGACCCTATAAAGTATGATAAGCGACTATATGACCTAAAAAATAGAACAGTGAAATTTGGAGCAACCATGTAATATAAGAGAATCTGTAAGTTTGACTTGCAAAAAGTTGCAACGAGTCCACGAAGAGCGCAAGTTTTACGATATAAAAAATTATTTTAGGTCAAGAAGTATTGAAAGGCGGATATCGCTTAGGGTGTCTTTCAACATCAAAAACCAATGAATTTGTAGAATCTTTTAGGGCCCTATTTATAAAAAAGACTTATTTTTATTTTTAAAAAAAGTCCTTAAAAGACACTGAAAAGTGATTTTAAGTCAGATCGGATATTACAAAAACTTGGAAGCTTCACCATCACAACGCCCCCACGGCCATCTCGATCAACAAGTTTTTGATGGAAAAAGGAATTACGATAGTTTTTCAGCTCCCTTTTTTATTTAATCTAAGTACAAAAGACATTTTTTTGCTCCCCAAGATCCTAAAACAATTGAATATATGTCACCTTTGTGCTGTCGATAACACCCAAAGTAGTGTAACCAAAGAGATGAAGGCAATTTCAGTTGAAGCCTGTGTGATGTATAGCCATCCAATGATACTACTTTTCTGTTATTATTAATTTATTATTTAATAGAATTAGGAATAACATACAATGTGTGTACTTATACCTATTTGGCTATACACTTTTTGTCAAAACATTTCGTTAGTTTTTATGTAAAAATTTTACCTAAGTAATACTTAAAAATGCAACTGCAAATTAATTGGAAATGCACTTATTTATGAGTTATTAAATAAATTTCAATCTAGGCACAACACAATTTATTTTTAGATAAAAAAGTAATTTAACAATTAAAGACCCGCTACTATATAATATTCAATTCATTTATGAGTGACAGCTATCTATGCTGATGATACTGACATCCTGTCAGGTCACAAGAACCCAAACACTGCCTCCTACAATTAGCAAAAAGATATTGATACCGTTCATATATGGTTCAGATAATGGAAAATAAAAGCAAACGAACAAAAAAGTGTTCAAGCTACTTTTACTCTTTGCCAAGAACCATCCCTTTCAATACATATTAACGGTAATATTATTCGGCAGAATAGACAGGAATATTATTTAGAACTATGCATGTATACACGTTTGACATGGAACTTACACCTAAAGCTGTAAAGAACTGTTCAACCACCAAAGTTTTATTCCGTATGTCCATATGAGTGTTATTATTATACCAATTCCGGTCGAATACAATTACTTCAATTGAAAATCCCCCAAAAAGTCATCGACGCTCCTTATTATATATGTAATAGTGCAAAACCTTCATATTCCTTCTACTTGTAAAAAAATTATCCCCTGTTTCCCTTCCCGAAAATATACAAAAACGCTTGAAAAGACAATGGCCACGAAATTTTCTAAGTTTAAGAAATTAAACTTAGAGTGAATCTCACGATTCAGAAAAGTATCATAGGAGTCCTACTGTATTATGTGTCCAAATAATATCTCTCATTGTAAACAATCTATGTATTTTTTAAGAATAGTTGTAAATCACAGAAAAGAAATATAATTAAAGAATTTACTTGTCGTCTAAAAATCTCAAATATATTTAGTTAAGGCCTTTAAAACCCATTTTTTAAATAAAATAAAATCTGAAGAAAAAGTAATTGTTTACTTGAAGTTTTTGGGCTCAGTCCCAACAAATTTTGAAGTTTTTGGGCTTAGTCAGAGCCACTTATTAATATGTGCTTGTTATCAAAGACTTGATTTTCTTAGAAAATATTATTCAAATAAATTCACCGAAGAATATTTTCAAATCTTTTCCCCAATTATATTTAATTTATAGACGTTTTCAATACAAATTTCAGAAAAAAGTTGTTATCAATTTTTTACCCCGAAATACAAGCATGAAAATATGTGCTAACGATAAAAAATAAAATAAAAAAAAACACCTTTGATTTTTGATAATATGTCACATAAAATAACGAGTCTGTCACAAATAGACTGTCAAAAGGAATATTTAAGAGAAGAGCTCCTTCTTATTATGTATTGATGACACATGATTAAAATTTTTATTACTACGAGTAAAATAAATTGCACAAAAGTTTTGAGTATGATTTATTCCATTTTCTATTGGAATGCATTCATAAATATAGAGTATGCTTTAATGTCAAATTATTATAGATTAAAATTTATAAGTGGAATAGTAAAAAAAAAATACTTCCACGTAAGAGTGTTTCTATTTCTATTATAAATGGGTTGTGTCTATTTAAGAATCAGATATACTCGTATCAATAAAATTGTCTTACATTCTGTGCTAAATCTAAAATTATAATTTTGTTTATTTTTGGCGTTATCATCTGTCAAAATCTGTTAATTTAATTGCTGGCAAAATATTCTCATGTGAGCTTAGATTAAAGAATATCTGGATAGGCTCGTACGTCAGATTTTCTGGCTGAATTATTGCAAAAGCGGCGAGAAATCGTAACGCTTGCATACTTTTGTGTAGATTTTCTTATGTAGACATGATACCTACTGACATATAGTTTTCGTAATAGAAATTTATTAAATTCGAAAAAAATAATTTATATTCATTTTAATTCACTTATTCTAAACAAAAATACAATTTAAACACAACGACAAGCAATTTTTATTTTTTGTACAATTTTTTGATATGATATGGAATTGTATTTTAGTGAAAGTGTGGTTTTTATCTTTTTTTTTGAAGTATTTCCAAAAAAAAGTATGTATTTATATAAATAGTTATATTATTGATAACATTTAATAGGAAGTTTCTATTTCAGAAAATGAATTGTTTTATAAAAGGGTTGCTGGTCATTCAATGGAATAAGGAAGTCGGAAATTTCTTTCTTTCGGTAAGTTGACATCTTCATTTTTACTAGAGAAATTAACAAAAATTTACTTTATAATGTGTTTAAATGGCTTTTAATGATTTATTTGGTACAAAAAATTGGTTAAAAAGTAAAAAGCTTGTCATTCAATAAACGTAAACAAATGTGATGTTGACAGTTCAATGTTTACCAGAAAATAGTTCAGTGCCGGTGTATGTAAAGTGTATGTGAGAAAATTTAAGGAAACGTATTTTAATAGCGCAAGAAATATTTTAATTTCTGTTAATTCTTTTCTAAGTTGTGGAGTGTGGTTTTAATTTCAATATAATATCACATTCTGTCATTTAATTCATTTTGCATTTTTAGAATGGATTTTTATTTGTGCACATAATTGTTTTGATATATGTTAATCAAATAACTTTCGATTTATATTTTTCTATGCTCTTCCACTTTATAATTCTATTTTAATAAATAATATATAGTGAAATAGATAAATTATATTTTAAAATAGAATATTGTGTTTTATTGCAAATTTCCAAAACTAATTCCATCTAACAACAAAATCCACAATATTAAAATATCTAATTTGTTTACGCATAAATGACATTACATATGAAAATGGTTTTAAGCAAACCGCTTCAATCGCATACTGACTGAAGTTTAAAATTGGTCCCCACTGATTTACGCCGTTTCTGTTATTTTGCATATGTGTGCATTCTACGAACTTTTTGTGTAGAAAAAAAAATTATTTGGACTGAATTTTTGTGGAGAGGCCTATTTAGTTCTTCTATAATCTGAGCATGTGAGTATGTTAGCTTATATAGGGTTTCTTACTCTCCAATAAGAATGATATGATTTCTAAGTGACGTACGGCTAATTTTATCATGAAAAGACGGCTAATTTTATCATGAAGAAATATACGCAAGAACAACGTTTACAAATAATCCAATTTTATTACGAAAATAATCGAAAACGATAACGATTTTTTAAAGAAAATCATCTTCTTGGATGAGGCTCACTTTCATCTGAGTGGTGCGGTAAATAAACAAAACTGTCGATTCTGGTACGAAGAAAATCTACAAATTATTCATGAACACCCATTACATTCACCTAAATTGACAGTTTGGTGTGGTTTTTGGTCTGGTGGAATCATCGGTCCGTACTTCTTTCGAAATGAAGCTGATAGCACCGTTACTGTCAATGGAGAGTGGTATATATCGATGATAACCAACTTTTTATGGCCGAAATTGGAAGAAGTTGATCTTGACAACATCTGGTTCCAACAAGACCGGGCTACGTGCCACACAGCACGTACAACAACCGAATTATTGCGAGAAAAGTTTGGAGATTCGATTATTTCAAGAAATTATGACATTGAATGGCCTCCAAGAAGTTGCGATTTAACATCATTAGACTATTTCTTGTGGGGTTATTTGAAGTCATTGGTTTTTAGCAATAAACCAGACCCTCTTCAAGCTTTAGAAGTCAATATTGAACGTGCTATTCATGACATACGACTTGATTTAGTGGGAAAGGTGCTCGAAAATTGGGTTCATCGAATTCGTTCCTGCAAAAGTAGTCGTGGAGGCCATTTGAATGACGTTTTATTCAGAACTTAATTGTATCGAATGTACTTCACATTAAATAAAAAACATTTGAATTTCCTTAACAATTAGTGGATTTTTTTTGTTGAAAATAAATCATATAACTCTTATTCGAAAACCCTATATTATAGAGACAATCACAAATTTCAGTTGAGCCAAAAAATCCCATCGAATTGCGATAAACTAAATATTAGGCGTTTTCCTTTGGACCAATTTTGCTACTACGCGGTAGATGACCAAAGGAAAGCCAAATTCTAAACTCTAGTAGAAACATAACCTCAAAACAGTCAGAAACAATACTGAGTTTACTCACACAAAAACAATAAAAACTGAGTTTATTCACACATAAGCAATACTGACAAAAATATGACTTTTCAACATAACCAACGAACCCGCAAAAGTATCTATTTGCACTTTAGCAACTAGAATCCACCTAACGTAAATTGTATGCGTAACTCCCCGTTCGATGTGGTCGTTTGATCGAGGTAGAATAGATGATGACAGCTACAACTACCGCGTAGTAGCAAAATTGGTCCAAAGAAAACCGCCTATTATCTTTTCCGATCCTTACCCATCTATTAACTTCAAATTAAGCTGCAAATTATGTTGTGCAAAATGTATATTAAACGCTTTTAAAAATGGAAAAAAGGCATCATTTTACTTTAAAAAATTATTAAAATTTTTTAATAAAAATTTTTGGGTTAACTAAAAACAAAGAATAATTAACAAAAAAAAAATTCAAATGTTGATCAAAGTCTTTCATCTTTTAGCTGATATGCCCGACACCTATTCGTCACTTTAGAACTAAATAGATCTTCTTGGTGGACGGAGTTTATTTTACCTCTCAATTTTTAGAGTTTTGACATATTGAATGTAAACAATCGTTTCGTAAGTGGTATTATTTGAATATTGTGTTTTATGTCGTTTTAAAAGTGAAATTATTTTAAAAAAATGATAATATTAATATGAATAATAAATTCAATAATTTAATATGTTAATATATTTATAGAAAATGAAGTATTCAGTTAAAAATTGGGTTTTAGTTATGTGGAAACTAAAGCTTCCCACATTTCGTTTTTCAGGTGAATTATCGGTAAAAACTAATTATATATTTCAGTAAAGGTCATTCAACTAATTTTTATTGCATTACGAGTTCTCTAAATGGTTAAAAACTAAAAAAATTCTAGTCGTTTATAAACAGACCATTAATTGTGATCGGATTGACGTTTCAATGATTGTCGCCTGATTGCTTTCCGATGGGTTTTTTTTTTATTGATTTTATATTTTTACATAGTCAAAAATTGTACGTATTAATGTACAATTTTCATATATGTAAAAGTATATATCTATATATGGTGCCTGGGACAAATCCAAGGTAAATGTACTAAAAAATCATATATATTAATCATTTATAAGAATCCTGTTTTGAATTTATGATATTATATATTATTCCATTTTAAATCTAAAGCTGCTTCCATTTGAAAGCAATTTGAATAAATTTATTTGATAAATATTCAGAATTTAATCAGAAAAGTACCTATTGTAGAAATTTTGCTCCATGTTTTAAAATGTAAATTTTTATATGCAAATTTAAAATTTAAGTTTTTTTTTAGCTTTTAATTCTAAATTTATTAAATTAATGTAAATATTTTGGACTAAATATTATTTTGAAAATGTGCATCAAACCAATATGTACAAATATAAAAGTGCCCCTATCTAAAAGTGATGCCTTTGGAGTATTATGCATGTGTGAGTATCTTTAAGGTTGGGTTCTGTTTTTTTTTGGCCTTCAACTTGGCAGTTCCATAAGCTATCCTTATACCACATAATCTAAGGAGTGCACACAATTTTTCATACTTGTCGTAATTCTGCTAGCGTTTGCTTATGTGGCAGCATTATTTGTTGACAGTTGAAATTGATATCGAAATCAGGAAAGTGAACATAAAATTTTTGAATTATATTAAAATTGGATAATGTACAATTTATTAATTATAAATTGTTAATTTAAAAAAAAAATAAAGATGCAATATTTTTAATTGAAAAACTTGTTGAAGCTGTGAGAGAATACGAAAGGTTTGATTTTCTCAAAAACTCTGATTCAGCTCATCGGGTAATCATGTGCCGTTTCTTTACTCCTTGTGTGGTGGACTATACTCAGTATATCCAGTTTGATATTTTATCATAGATAAACAAGTTTCGAAATTATTCAAATTTACATCCGAAATCAGTTATCAATTAAAATTCATCGAAAGCTGGTTTTAATGTTTTATTGTAGAATTATGTTTTGTGATGAGACTCATTTTTGGCTCCATAGTTTTGATAATTAGCAAAATTGTCATAGAGACGTTATTACATCGACAAATATATACTGTTGGATAAGGTTTGCATGTCCTCGAGACAATGGTCAGTGATTATTGATATATATAATCTCTTACGACCTGTAATTTTAGCAAAATTGTTTCAATCTCCTTAAATGTCGTGAAACCATCGATTTATTGAAAACAGGATTTATGCACAACTTGATTTCAGACATTAGACCCTACCAATTAGCTTCCAAGATCGTGCAATTTGACATCGTTCAGTTATTTCTTATCGGAATGTGTGAAGTCGTTTGGTGGCCATAAAAGTAAAATCATTTTGAATAAAAATGATTTTTTTATTCCTTTCATTAAAAATGATTTTATTAAATAATAATAATTTAATTTTTTTACTGTATATTTTTCAACAGTATGCTAATATTTTTTATAAAAATACTCCATAGACTGAGATAAGTTTTTCTATGGTATTATTATTTAGAGTGTATCATAAGAAAATATTTTATGTACAAATAAACGTTCTAAATAACAATTTTCCAAAGTGCATTTGTGAGAATTGGCACATTCTCCATTTACTAATTAAAAATATGACAACAAACTAAATAATGTTAGGCTAACATTTAATACTCGTACTATAATTCCATTCTAATTACCTTTTATAATAAACATTATTATCTAACGCATCTATACCATATATGTTCAAATTCAGTATCCAATATTATCGATACATTGGATTATATGAACTATTAATATTTACTAAAATGTTATGCTATGCTTTTATATAAATTTATATTGCCTAGTTTTATGTTATATTCTATAGCTTATTAGATCAATATTTTTGTTACTGATAGAAAAAGCAACAACAAAAAAACAAAAACAAAATAAGAATAATAGTAAAATGTAATCAAAATATATGATTTAAGGTAACGATAAATATTACATAAAAGATTCTAAATAGATATAAGTAAGAAAATAAACTATGATATAAATAGAATATCGTTTGTAGATATAAAAATTTAATAAATATAATAAATAATTAAAACCCAGTTATACTCGTAATTGTGTATACATATTTATGTACTCGTAAGTATTTGAAATTTTATTAAATTTGAGTTTATAAACTTTAAGGTGAAAGTAATACAAAAATGCAATCGATAAAAATGCCTGTCCTTATTCCCATAGTGTTTGTTGAGTTCTGTTTATTGATTTACTAATAAAAACCTATGACAAGTCTCATAATGTATAAATAATTACAAATACGACTCGTTATTATTTTTATGACCAATAACAATAATTTTGATTTGGATTTGATCAAAAAGGACACATTTATTCAATTTATAACATACGTGTATGCTTGTGGTTACGTGATAAATAAAATATGAACAATTAAATTCATTATGACAACTGATAACAAATATTTTAAGAAACAAATTTTTTTTTCAGTTATGTTTTGAACAAAATTCTTTAAGTCCTTTTTATTTATAATAATAACCGACGGCTGTTCAGTTATTTTCTAGTCAACATTTTTCAAATAACTCCAATTCAAATGAAGGATACTATACTGTATAATATTATAAATAAATTAGTTTTTGTACGATAATTTTTTAACTAAATCCAGAAGGCCTTTAAGAAGTTCTCTTTCTCTCTATTATCTGCTATAGAATAAACTTACAGTGGCGGTCATTAAAGCAGAGCCTTTTTATATAGCAGAGTAGAATATTAAATTTGAGTGAATATAACTTGTACAATTGGAAACGACTATTATAAAAATAAGCATAAAAGTATATTTAAAATTTAAAAAGCAAAATAATATAATACAAATTAAAAAATAATGGCCCTTATAATAAGAGCGTATTAGCAAAATTGCTTCTGTATTAAAATAGAGCCACAAAGTTCTATTTTCTAAATAGTTTAAATTATTTTAATTAATAAAATAACTTTTGCTTATTAATATTTTGCTATCTAACCCTTATTTTTAGATTTGATTGACAACGCCTCGTATTGAATTAATAAGTTGTTAGAATTTTTGGATGGGAATAAAGCTTCAAAAAATAAATAGAAATTGTGTTGCAATCAGAGATGCGTGCTTCGAATCATAATGCTGTTGCAACGTCCACCTCAGAGACATATTTTTCTCACCATATGGCCAACATTATGTTTTTCTAAAATATTAACATATTCGTGTTCGTCCGTATTTTCTTAAACAGTCGTAATAAGTATTAACGCCCAAAAAACTTTATATTAATGCGCGCACATTTTCGGTTTTTCTTTCATTTATTTGGGGGTAAAACTCTTTATTTGGTGGCCTCCTGATATAATTTTCGCCACTCAATAATAAAAAATAAAATTTTTTTTGTTTTGTATGTCCAAAATATATTTTTCTATTTTATTGGTATGTTGGCAGGTTCATCCCAACTGACATGGTCAGAACAGAAATTTAGTGGACTTATAATATTTTTCTTGCTTAAAGTGGAACTTTATTCGATACTTAAATACTATGCAAATTATATACTCTTAAAGTCTTCTACGAATAGTTTGAGCGCTAATATTTCTATTCAACTCAGTTTAAATATTATTTTTTTTGAGGATTCAAAATTAAAAAGTTTTTTTTTCTTTCTGTAATACAATATAACGGATTATTCATTTTTAGGCTTTAAAATGTAGCCCTGTCATTTGAAAGCTGTTATGCAAATTTGTCAGTTAACATAATAGCTGTATTCAATTGGACCAATTTTGCTACTGAGCAGTAGTTCTAGCTGTCATCATCTACTCTACCTCGAACAAATCAGTACACTGCCATAGTAGTTGCGCATACAATTTACGGTGGGGTATTTTAGTTCCCAAAATCAAAATAAATTTTTCCATTGAGAAAATTTTGCTATTCACAAGTGCTTCTAACTACTCGCAGCTACTCTTGCTCGTACAAATGAGTAGTTCGCATGAGTAGTTATGCATACAATTTTCGGTAAGGGGATTTTAGTTCCAAAAATGAAAATAGATGGCTTAGCGGTTTCGTTGGTCATGTTGGAGTGTCATATTTTTGTTTTTATTATTTATGTGTTAGTAAACTCAGTTTTTATTATTTATGTGCGAATAAACGCAGTATTGTTGTTGATTATTTTGAGGTTATATTTTACTTCTGTCAGTAAATTTTGCGTTCCATTAAGCATCTACTCGCAAGTACTTGTGAGTAGCAAAATTGTCCCAATTGAAGACAGCTATTATGTCTACTTTGAATTTTTCTATGTTGACATTTAATTTCTACAAGGTGGCATTACTTGTCAAATGTGCTCTTTAAAATTTTTCGACAATTAATTAAGAACATTTTTGTTATTATCCATTTTTCTTTAATTCATGCAATTGTGGAAAAATTATGGTCTCATCCTAAAATAAATAATCAAGAAAACAATTTGAATTGACTTCTAGATTAACCCCAAGCCCCTCTTCTGTTGAAATTTAAACAGAAGATATTTTTTTTCAGCAGCTGAAAATTTGATAAAGAACCATTCATAAGAAAATTCTATTAACTGATAACATCTTTTTTACTATTTTATAACGAATTTCACATTTTCCAGTACGGTTTTTTTGTTAATTTTTTTAATGGTAATTTTAATTTTAGAAAAAGCTTAATTTTTGCCAAAGTTGTAATTGACTTAAATTGCTGTTGATCTTTCTGATTAGGAGGTTATCTAAAAATCGTTAAAAAAAATTGTCAAAATAACTGCTATCTCTCAGAAAAAGAAGTTTTGATATGTGTACAATTAGAATGAAAATCATTTGGACCCAACAGACGATCAAGAGTGAAAGTGCGTAGGATTTTTTAAAAGTATTTTTGAAGACAAAAAGAAATTCAAAAAAATTGTTCGGTGATATTAGTTCAATAATTTATTTAAAAAAGAATTGAGCATAGGTGATATTTTTTGATCATTTTCGAAATTAACTGAACTTTAGAAACGAAAAAATGGCAAATTGGTTGTATCCGTTTTTGGCCGTTGTGGTCATATTTTTGTTCACCGTGAACTCTGTATCCTCGGATACTAATTTGTAATTATTTTTGGTGAATTTCCATACTCTGTATTCATGTCTATCGTTATTAGGTGTATGCCAGGATCGGAACTGGATAAACAATTAAGTTCTGAATGTCGAATGAATAATGAGACGGATTTGGAGTGCTCTGGACAAGGGACCTGTGCCTGTGGAGTTTGTTTATGCGAGTCACAAATAAATCCGAACGAAATAATCTACGGAAAATATTGCGAATGTGACAATTTTTCTTGCGATACATATAGGGAAGAATTGTGTGGCGGTCCAGAAAGAGGTGAGTGTGAATGTGGAACCTGTAAATGCCGAAGTGGGTGGACCGGATTAGCATGCGAGTGTGCAACTTCTAATGATACGTGCATAGCTCCCAACAGTGACGTCATATGCTCTGGGAAAGGAAAATGTGAATGCGGAGGGTGCAGGTAATTTGAATGGTTTTAAGTGAGATTTATTTGGCAGATAATCTACGTATTCAATTTTTCAATACTTATTATAGCTGCTTAATGCTAAACCATTTCGAACGTGCTTTTGGTGGAAAATACTGTGAACGATGTCTGTCGTGTTTTAATTGTAACGATTTTAGGCAATGCGTAGAATGCCATCTTTTCAATGCTAGAAACCAGCAAGAAATTGATTACTGCAAAAATAATTGTAGTTTTCCAATAACCACGGTTGATAAACTATATCTGTCGAGAGATAGCGAATCTATATGCATGTTATATAACGCTTTTTATATAAGAAATTGTATGTTACACTTTTTGTACTATGTGACAGAGGAGAACAAAATTGAATTACAGACGATACCGCAAAGGGATTGCAGAGATAGTAGTCCAATAATTCGATTCTATTAAATTGTAGTATTCAAATTAACTATTAAAAATTCGTAGTGAAAAATAATTTGCTAAAAGTTTTTATTTAACATTTTAACTAAAATTTCACCTGAAAATTTTTAATGAAAATTTCGCCTAAAAGTTTTTACTGAAAATTTCGTCTGAAAATTTCGCCTGCACATTTTTACTGAGAATTTTATCTGAAAATTTCGCCTGAAAATTTTTACTAAAAATTTCACCTGAAAATTTTTACTGAAAATTTCGCCTGAAAATTTTTTCTGAAAATTTTGCCTGAACATTTTTACTGAGAATTTCGCTTGAAAATTTTTACTGTCCCAATGGAAGACAGCTAATAAACCGTTTAACTACAAGAAGGGTCGAGTCTATGGCAGATATTCTAAGTTAACACAATATAATTAAATAAAATTTTTATCAAAATCGAAATTTTGAGTGTATTTAATTTAATATAACTTTTTAAAGAACAAATTGGATAATCTTTTATTCACCTACGTATTTTTTAATATTTTCCAATTTCATATACTATTATCTGAAATAGCTTGTTGAAAGGTTTAACTTTGAATTTTTTAAAAAAAAGTAATAAATATCCTGTAAACACGCATTAGTTAGTCTCATATTTATGACGAAATTGATAGTTGTGAATTGAGTGGGGAATCCCCGGAATAGAAATTTTTTTTCTTGCAGTAACCGTCATTATATTTTATCATAGGCATTTTGCCTAAAAGATGCCATAATATTTGTGTATAAGTTAAGGTGAAAATTTCAAATGAATTGGATTCAAAGAATTTGATTCTATTTTAATGACCACCACTGTACATACTCACGTATATTCTAAGATTAAGTAAATTTTGATGACATTATGAGATTTTGGTTTAACTTTTGACCCAACAGACCACATAAGCAATAGTATAAATAGTCCATTCATCTTTTTCCATTTAATCATGAAAAAAGTTAAATATTTTCGCAATTAAACAAATTCCATTTGAATGTAGTTGATTTTAATTAATTAGAAAGACAAAAGAATTCTTTTTTTACAAAAGTTAAACTTTTTTTATAAATACACAAAGAATTTCCATTATTTCATTATTTTTCGTTTGTATTTGAATTTTCATTTATTAAATTAATGTTTTTTTAAAAAAAAAAATACTTTCCATCATTTTTTTATCATTTACATAGGAAAAATATTACGTAAAATATACCAATTAATTTTTATCACAAATGATATAGTATAAGACGAATAACAATTATTATGTAAAATGTTCTTGTCGAAAAAAATGATATAAATCATTTCTTATTGACAAATTTAATTACAACTTAGCATTCATAATAATAAATATGATTTAATAAATGTTTCAATTAAATTAAATTATAATAAAAAACATTAATTAATTTTTATTCAATTGAACAATCATGCATGAATGGGATGGTAAAATATAATTAACATTAAGCATACATTTATTGAATTAAAAGTGGAAAAATAATTTTATTTACTATTAAATCTCGGTAATAATTACTATTGGTAATTTTAATTAATGATATTTAAAATATCTTAAGAGACAACTACTTTAAGGAAAATGGAATTCACTGTTGAACGACTAAATATGATAAACTATTTATGACTTGTTAATTAAGTATTAGTTATTGAGAAACATTCCCTTTTTTTCAAAAATTTCTTTCAATTATTATTTTATTTTAAAGTAGAATCGAAGCAATTATTTTCTGAAAAAAACATCATTCAAATGGTCGTTTCTGCTACGTTTATAGAACCGAATACGATGGTTCTACTTTGCGACTACCTTTTGCAATAAATTCGGCCTTATTTCACTTATTTGGCGTTCAATATTCAGTTTTAGTGCATCAGTGGTTGTTGGTTTATTGACATACACGTAGACCAATATGACTTCAAATAACCCCAGAAGAAGAATTCCAAAGATATGTAAATCACAACTTCTTGGAGTTTATTGAACATATGCCTTTTTTGAAATTATCGAAGAAAATCAATATCTTCCCATTCACGCCACAAAAAGTCATCGATTTTTACCACTCACCATTAACAGTAACGGCAATTCCTTCCTCATTTTGAAAAAAATAAGGACTAATAACTAACACCAAATTATCACTTTTTCAGAATGTAAATAATTTGTGGATTATTTTCAGCCCAATTACAACAATTTTGTTTATTTACCGATCCAGAGAGGTGAAAATGCGTCTCATCAGCATCATTTTCCTTGTTTTCTTAGAAAATTAGCATATTTCAAAGCAAAATCAGCAAATTTACGGCATTTGCAATGGTCCAACCGCCTTAATTCTTGTGGAATAAGATTTTTGTAAGAATGTAAACCCAGGTGAAGCCGCAAAATAAGCCATTTTCGACACTTCGACCGGATCTTTATCTTTAACTGCCATGCGAGTATTCTGTAAAGAAAGTTTCCATCCAAAACATTCCACAGTTCGGCGAACACCGATCACAGTAGGCCATTTATAACGGCCATAAATTAGAAGAAATGCACGATAACTTGCAATAAAAGAAAAAATGGAAATTTTCAAGCATTGTTGAAGCGTGTATCTTTCCATGAATAAATTGCAAACTTTACTTAATATAACTAATAGTAATAAAATGTTTTGGCATTTCAATATTTATGTATCAATAATGACTGCTGGTGCATTTTAATGCATCAATGATAAATAACCTCACAAGAAGTCCGACGAAGGTGTTAAATCACAACTTCTTAGAGGTCAATGCATATATAGATTTCTTAAAATTGTCGATACACAAAACTTCTCCCGCAATAAATCGATTGTGGTATGGGCTGTGTGGCATGTAGGGCCTTCCTTCAACTCCTTTCTCATTTTGAAAAAAAAAGAAACCACATAAACCACATTAAATGGTCACTTTTTTTAGAATACTATATAAAGGTTCCTCATCAATTATTTGTAGATTGGCTTTAGCCCAGGAACAATAGTTTTGTTTATTCACCGATCCAGAGAGATGCAAATGCTTCTCATCTGAGATGTTTTGTTTGGAAAAATCAGTATCATTTTGAAGTTGTTCCAGAGTAAAATCAGTAAATTCACGGCGTTTGCAATAGTCCAACGGCTTCAATTCTTATGTGATAAGAATTTTTATAAGCATCTGAGAGGCAAACAGTCTTAAATATTAAGAACGTCTTGAAATCGATAAATTTCGGTCTTCATAAGTACTTGCCTGAACGCCAGTAATATTTGTGTAAGAAAAAGATTGCGTTCAAAGCTTTTCACAGTTTTCGGAATAGCGAGCACACTAGGCCGATTATAACGACGATTATTTTGCTAAAAAAAACTATATAATTTCTAAACATGATCTTTCCATTAATTAATTGTAAACCTAATTGAACATAACTGAGAGTAACAAACGATTTTCACATTTTACCAGGGGCATAAGCTTAAATCCGCTGTTTGGTTATAGATGGCGTGAGTGAGCGTATGAAGCTACCATGGACACGCCATACTTTTTTTTTGTGAGTTTGACATCTGTCAACATTCATCAGTGCACATTGTCAGCAATTTCGTACAAAAACATACATTTTTTCCTTTGGTAATCATGTCTAGTTTTGTGCCAGAAAAAGAGCATATGCGGGAAGCTCTGCTTTTCTGCTTCAATTTGAAGAAATCGGATGCCAAATCGCATCGAATGCTTATAGAGGCCTATGGTGATTATGCTTTATCGGAAACAACGTTCCGAGATTGGTTTCATCGGTTCAAAGACAGCAATTTTGACTTGTGGGACAAGGAGCGTGAAAATCGGCCTAGGAAGGTTGAGGAATCAATTGCAGGCTCTTTTGGACGAAAACGATACCCAATCGCAAAAAATGCTCGCGGAGCAATTGGGTGTTACTCAACCAGCCATTTTCATGCGTTTGTGTGCCATGGGGAAGATTGAAAAGATCGGAAAATGGGTGCCGCATGAATTGAACGACAGGCAGATCGAGTGACCCCAAAACACATACGAAATCTTGCTCGCCAGACAAAAAGGAAAGTCGTTCTTGCATCGGATTGTGACAGGCGATGAAGAGTGGATATATTTCGAGAATCCCAAACTCAAGAAATCGTTGGTTGATCCCGGTTAATCATCAACATTTTCCCCAAGACCAAATCGCTTCGGACGGAAGACGATGCTGTGCGTTTGGTGGGATCAGCAGGGTATCGTCTACTACGAGATGTTGAAACCTGGTGAAACTGTCAATGCCCACCGGTAACACCAACAACTGATCAAATTGCACCGTGCTCTGCGTGAAGAAAGGACGGATTTTCAACAAAGACATGACAAGCTGATTTTCCTTCACGACAACGCACCATCGCACACGTCAAAAATGGTCCGAAACTACTTGGAGACACTCAATTGGGAGGTGGTACACCCCCCCCCCCCGCTTATTCACCAGACCTAGCCCCTTCCGACTACCATCTGTTTTCGACGATGGGCCATGCGCTCGCTGACCAGCACTTCGATTCTTACGAAGACGTCCAAAAATGGTTTGATGAATGGTTTGCCTCGTAAGAGAAGGAATTTTTTTGGCGTGGTATTCACAAATTTCCCGAGAGATGGAAAAAATGTCTAACTAGCGAGGGAAAGTACTTTGAATAAATTTGTTTTTACTTTCTATGAAAAAAAAAACATGTGTTTTTTTGACTTAAAAACAGCGGATTTAAGCTTATACACCTGGTAAATATGACCGCACAGTCCCATTAAAAACAAAACGCATCACCGCCATTAAAATAATTTTATATAATAGTTATTTATCATATTATTATGGTTTAGTATTTATTTAAATTTTTTTCATAATAAATAAAGTTACACTATGGGACAGATAATCCGTCTTGTTTTTAATAGTTTAACGATTGTTGTTCTCATAGAAATATAAAAACTTGAGGCTATATTTAATATTGCTATTAAAAGAGTTATTTTTATTATTGTCCCTTTTTTCAAGCGATCTATGTTTAATTTATTCACAACTAATAAAATCAAATGTATATACGTATAAAAATTCACATGTAGGTTCTTGGAAAACTCCCAATACTGGATACTATTAAGCAATCAAAAGGATAATTGCATTGATAGTTTTCATATACAAACTTTTTATAAAAATTATTACCCTCTTTAGTGTCATATAGATATGAATATAGATCACAAGGACTCAACAAAAAAAAACCCAATAAGAACACGATATAAGAAAAAATTTACATCCTCTTATGTAAATAGATTTATGCAAATAACAACTGTTGATAAACATTGAGTTTATTGTTTTTGAAAATGTTCAACCTTAAAAATTTCCTATTAAGAAAGGATATTCAATGTTTATTATCTTTGCTGTAAAGTCTGCTAACACAAATTTATTATCTTGTTGATTTTAGATCGTATGCGAAATCCTATTATTTTTCTAGGAATAAGAAAACCTATTGTTCTTTATAGAAAATCTATTCAATTACATACAATATAATAATCTATTATTAAAATTTTTAAAAAGAAATACATTTAACTTTATTTGTAAAGGTTGAAGGCAATAATAAACTAAATACCAGCTCTTTAGAATTTATAGTGACATTTTTAAATAGTTTTTATTGTTGAAAGAATTTCAACTAAAATCTATTTAAGTAAAAATTATATGCAATTTCAACAGATTTTACTAAATATAATATGAAATTGCAAACATTTTTCTGAAGAGAAAACTATTTATAAGAGTTTTTATTGCTTCTAGAGAATCAATTTAGGAGAAGTTAAAAGTATTCATAAAATGTGTCACAAGTGTGTTGACCAATGCAGAAAATGTATTTTTTTCATTAAAAAAAGTCAAGCAAGGATATTAGTTTAGGTTCGTTGAATACCAAACAGTATGTATAAAAGTCCTTTTATTTCGATTGTAAAACTTTAAGAAAACTAACTATAAAAATTCATGTATTTTAAGATTAAATATTTTTTGTTTGTTTTTTTTTTGTTGAATAATAATAAATTTTGTTTTTAATTAGAAAAATTCGTAACAAAAAATATATTTAAAATAATTACTTTTTTATTATAAATATTTTTTAATTAATTAATTTTAATATTTTGTTTGTTAATGTTATAGACGAAAAGTCTCACTAAAGGAAAAGAGCATTATTTTAATTGGATAGAAAAATTAATCTACCAAAATAATACAAGATGTAAAAATATTAATTATTTTAAATACTACCATCGTCAACTGTTTACATAATCAAAGAAATTTTTAATGGTGTCTTTTGATAATGCACATGGGCCACAGTAAGATATTCAGCACCAAAAACCTAATTATTATGAACCGCACACAATAACGACGAGCGACTGAAAAGCTCAGTCAACATTTTTTGAACTCGTCACAATCTTATGGGTGTGCACACAATTGAATGATGTTCACTCGCCGATTTAAGTCTAATTTCCACTAATAAGTTCATGTGTTCGTAGTACTGCCAACATATTTTCACGTTATTTAACGTCGTTCCATGTGGTAGCATTTTTGAAAATGAAATCTAAAGCGAATTTAATTTTAATTATAATGTTTAGTGCATTATATTAAAAATCAAATTAAGCATTAAATAATCATAAAAAAATTATGATAAAATGGAATTTTTTACTCGTTGCAATTGTATTAGACATTTTGTTTGGGAAAGATGTCTCTAGTTTGAGAAGTACAACGCGGTAATTAAATATATGTTCTTAAATAAATATTTATTTATTTAGAAACCATCCCCTTTTATATTATGCATCAATAAAATATTTCCCAACAGAGGACTTAATTATATTTTTTTCACAACCAACTTCACACTTATGTATTTTGACAGCTGACATGGCAAGGCTTGCTGGTGAAAAAAGTCGATTGATTCTGCATAGTAGTTTTTGGTTGATACCCTTTTAAATATGGAAAGTGAAAAACAGCTTTTTTGGCATATTTTACTTTTTTTCTATAGAAAGGATAAAAATGTTGTTCAAGAAAAAAAAAATATCCGATGTATATGGAGAAGATGTGTTAAAAAAACGCCAGTGCCAAAACTGTTTTGCAAAATATCGATCCGGTAATTTTGATATCGAAGATGCACCACGTTCTGGAAGGCGAGTTAAAGCTGATGAAGACACAATAAAAGCAATAATTGATGCAAACCGACGAATAACAACTCGTGAGATCGTTGAAAGTTTAAATTTATCAAATTCGACCGTTAATGATCATTTGAAACGGCTAGGTATAACCTCAATGCTCGATATATGGGTTCCACATCTTCTTACGGAAAAAAATTGTGCCGTCGCATTGACGTTTGTGATTTGCTTCTCAAACGCCAAGAAAATGATCCAGTTTTGAAGTGTATAATCACTAAGGAGAAGAAATGGATTGTCTACAACAATGTTAAGCGCAAAAGATCTTGGAGTAGAAAAGATGAACTGCGTTAAAGCATTTCGAAAGCCAATATTCATCAAAAAGAGGTTATGCTCTCTGTATGGTGGGATTTCAAAGGAATTGTTTATTTTGAGTTTCTACCGAGCAACACAACGATTAATTCTGAAGTGTACTGGTCAAAAAGGCCAGAATTGGTCAATAGGAAAGGTATAGTGTTCCAACAGGATAATGCGAAACCACATACAAGTTTGACCACTCGGCAAAAGCTTTTAGAGCTTGGATGGCATATACTGCCACACTCACCATACTCTCCAGACTTGGCACCTTCCGATTATCATTTGTTCCAATCTCTACAAAATTTTTTGGACCATAAAACGATAAATTCAAATGAGGAGGTCAAAAATCACTTGGATTAGTTTTTTGCCAGCAAAGAACAAACATTTTATGAGCGTGGAATCATGCTACTGCCAGAAAGTTGGTAAACGGTATTGGATAAGACTGGACAATATTTAATTGAATAAAATATTAATGCACTATAAGAACATTTTCTTTCAATTTTATAAAAATGAAAGACGATTTTCTTATAGTGAATTAATATTTTTATGACCGTACAATTTAATAATATTATAAAAACTGTAATTCTGCCCAGGAATATTTTTTTCATATCAGTAAGGTTCCGATTTCTTATTAGAAATTTAATTATTTTTAGCTCACTTGATACGTATATTAGAAAATTTGCCATTTATGAGGCTTTGAAAATTTATAGTTGACTATGAAGACCTCATTATATCCGTGAAAAGTTATTGTCTACACATAGTATATATTTTGGTATTACTTTGAAAATGCAGAAGAAAATATTGATACTATCCTTTCTGAACGGTATTGCTATAATAAACAACTTATTTGATCTGAACTTAAAGATTTTCATTTGGATTATATGTAATTTTAACAAGAGACTGTAATAAGCCACATAATACAACAACAAATTTTGAATTTATTGTACATAAAAGTTGCCAGGATGCGTATTTTGGTACTTTTAATTGGTCTCTAAAACAATGCAATTTGAAACATTTGAATTTTTTTTATAAAATTATATAAAAAATTCTTTTTTAGAGCATTGAAAAATCAACATCCCTCAAGTAACGACCAAATTACAGCTCTAAATGTGCTCAAACGATGTCAAATATCACTACAAAAGAGTCGAGTCCTGCCAAACCTCTCGTGAAAAAAATTACTTTACTATAATATAATATTTTATATATATAATGGGAAAACTTAAAAAATATAATTAAATATCAATTTTTAAATGTCTTATTTAAAAATATTTTAAATTGAATTTTATTTTCCAAAGCACATTAATGGATATACTTATGGTATTTTTTAGGACAGTATTAAGGGAAATAAATACGTTCTGCTCTTTATTTATACCAACAAAAAAAAAACAATTCATCGATTAAGATTGTGATTGATACATTTTCCACTAATTAAGTACTTTTCATAATTCAATTTTCACTAATGAAGTAATTTTCATAATTATTGAAAATTGAGTTTAGCACAATTTGGCAAAATTAAGACTAATTTTTAGCAAGAATTCGATACCGATCACTAATCGCTTGTGAATGTATTTTTTTTAACAAAAAAAAAAGAAAAAGAAAAACGATATAATTATTCTAAACAAAAAAAATATTATACAATATTGTTGTTTATATTCAAAATTTTTAATTTTAAACTTAAGTGAAAATGAATATACATATCTGTATTTAAGACAATATGAATTTTAATTAAATAGGAATAAATTAAAAATGAATTGTATGAAATAGAACACTTGAAAAAATTTTCACATTTAATATATTCATAGTTTTGTAGGTAACTTTTTCCTTTATTTTATTTTAGAAACAATTCTGTATATTTCTATCTGTTAGTCTAAATTTATAATTAAGAACTAGGTGAGAGTACAAAACTATTATTACTTATATAATATGGGTTATAGTATTTTTATTAATATTAAATACGTCGTTTTTTGGTGTTGAGTGTAATTTATTTTGATTTACCGAAATTAGTAAAAAAAGGAAACGGCTAATAATTTTTTACTCGCATATATGCACAATGTTTATATCCTTTTTTACAGCTCATATCTGTACACACATAATTCTTTGCTATAGCAAAACACATACTAAACAATTTTAAATTTAAAAGAAGAAAAAAAAAACCATTTATTAAAGGGACTCACATCTTAAATATACAATATATATATATGCAAACACACACACACACACACACACACACACACACACTTACACCCTCATATTACACGACCTATATTTGCTTTAAGAAAAGCTTTACCCTTTCTATCATTTGAAGTGTTTTTAAACTGAATATTCTAAAAACATACTTATTTATATTTGTTCATTAGTTTTGCACTTTCTCTTTTTTCTTTTTATCCTTTCTACACCGTTTTGTAAATTTATTAATTGTATTTATTTTTAATTATTCATTTTAAAATTTTTATATTTCTTCTAGTTTAACATCCTTAAATGACCCACTTAAAAAAATTTCTCTTATCTTATCTTATGCTACATACTATTTGATACAAAAATTAAGAGAAAAAAGGACTATTACCATTTTTTTTAGGAATTTAAGAATTTAAAAGATAAACTTTTACTATAGTCACATATTAAACTTGATCCTTTTGGTATATTTTTGGTATCTTTTATTATTTGTAAATAAAGTTTAGTAACGAAAAAAAATTGTTAATTACTTTTACTCATAACAGACTATACTTATACAATAATAATAAAAGTTTTTTGGTTGTTGTAATATTCCAAGTCACACAACATTTAAAAACAACAAATCTACAAATGTGGAAAAAAATTTACTTATGTTATATTCAAAGCTAACATATTCATTTAACAAATTATTAAAATTAAATATATAGAAACACACTTAAAAACTATACGAATAATTATTTTTATACTCTAACAATTAATATAAAACTAAGTTACACATGCATCTTTTAAAATAATTATCAAAATTAATTAATAACTTGATCCTTTTGTGTTTATTTATATATGTTTTAATCTATTTTATCAATAATATTTTACCATTGCTATTTACTACTATTATAATTGATTATTAATTATGATAAAAGAATTATTGCAAAAATAATAATATTCACTATTTGAATATTTGCATAATTTAAGCATAAACTTATTCCGATTAAAACTATCACAAACTAGTAATTTAAAAGAACAGAAAAAAAACCAATTATTTTAAAAAAATATGAAAACTTTATAAATCTAACGCGAAATGTCTTAGCACTTTTGCTATTTGATGCGTCGAATAAATCGCAGCAATCCGATCATGGCATTTTATCCTTTTCGACTTTTGAGTTGGACTAGTTTAGATAAAACTGAATTCGGATTTGGAACTTTTCATTGCAAAATTGTTGCACTATAAAAGAATGACTCTTAAATTGGGTGGGGGTGTATCTTAGTGGACGACAAATACCAACACAGATAAACAATTCATTTCATCCCTTATTCTTATTCATTTATAGACATGCATACATAAATGGATATCTTTCAACAGTTTTGATTTGGCGCTTTTTCCATTTACACATTTCAAACACAAAGGATTCATAACATCTGAGATGATGTTCTAGTATAATATTTGAATGTGCTTGTATTAGAATGTACAATTTGTATAGAATGCATCGTATTGGGGGTGGTTTTTATGTTGTACAGTGTTGAATAGTTGCACAGATGCAGTAATTCGAAAATGAACTTCAGGCGCATGTGCTTCATCACAACATAAACCAATACAAACATTTTACTTAAATTGAAAAATACAAATCCAAGCAAATGTGGAATAACTATTCCTATTTTAATGAAATTCCCATTAAATTTGAACATGATCCTAGACATCCTTTATGAAATTTTTCCTCCCCAACTTTGAGCATTTCAGAACACATACACTATATGTTCAGTACTTGCACTCCGACTAGAGAGATTCATTTTTTTTCTTTGTTGACGTATTAATATTTTTCATTAAATTGTGTTATGCATATGTACCTAAGAGTATATAAGCCTATAAATAATAGCATATAGGAGAGTGTGTAATGCGCGATTTATATTCGCGACTGGTTCTTCTGGTACGTTGGATGCTACGCATTAAGTTTGCATGGATCATTATAATTGTTAATAATATAATCAGAATGATTCTAAACAATAACTATAAGGAGTATAAGGTAGTCATTATACTAAAAATGAAACTTTCATATTTCCATGATTAATTATTTTCATATTTCAACCTGGAATTATTCCGAAAATTTAATATCGAATTGATGTCACAGCAGAGCAATTTTTGAAGTCGATCTGATCCCCCATAAAAATTAAAAACTCATTATTTTATATAATAATATTCTCAATTCTGAAGAAAACTACCTGTTTTATAATGATTTTTAGGGTGCAACAAATTTAAAAAAAAATATAGTTAGTAAATGATAAATTTTCGCCCAATACGAGCGTATAAAAGGGTCATGAATTATTATTATTATTTTTTTTAATCTCCAACGAAATAATTGAACTAATAGCCGTAAATAATTGCAATACTGTTAATGTGACATTTATTGCATTTTTGTAGGCTTTGAAATTGTAGATGAAATAAAGATAAAGCCCACAACTACCTAGATCAGCAGTACTGATGTATTTTCTTACTGATGTACGTGCAAGAAAGTTTCTACAATCGTGCGGGCATTCCTTTAACACTACTACAAGCACTTTTGTGTTCATACGAACTTGGTTTTGAGCTTTTCAGAAGGTGTACTGTCAGTTTCGTGTTCAAAAAAAAAATGTGTACCTGTTTTTTGAGCTTACACAATGTGACTTCCATTTCCATAAATCGGATTAGAAAAATTAAACTCAATGAATTGTGTTGGCTTTAAAAATATTTTCTTTTTTCAATTTAAATTTTATTCTCAGCAATAGAACTATTTCATATGAAATATTTGATATGAAATTCTTTAATATTAAAGAATGTCTAAAGATGTTGGTATGAAATATTTTTACCCGCGTTAATGATTCACATTCAGGATGATCTAAATATCTTTTATAAATGGTCTAATTCTAATAGCATACAATTCAATATTGAAAATATTGTGAGTTTATATAATATTTTCTAGAAGTTTTTTCTTTCAATTATTTTTGATTATGATTTTAGTGAAACTACAATAGAATAAGAAGAGGTAGCCGCCAACTTAGCTGTTAAACTTAATATTAAACTTCGTTTTACAAATCATATAAACGACATGCATTTTCTCAAAAAATTTGCTTTATTCTTGGATATGTGCAACGTTGCTCGACCGATGTTTCTGCTTTTAATTCTTTTTTATTTTTCCTTTGTAAGGCCAACTAGTAGAATACGAGGTCTGTTCAAAAAGTATCGCGAATTTTGAATTTCCGCGGATTACGTATATTCGATTTTCTATTTTTGTTGTGACGGTATGTTAGTACTCATATCTCTCAGTTATTCCGGCAAGTTCGGCGATTTTGAATGTTCAGTTAATTTTTGACTGCTTTGCTTGCACGTGTTTTGGCTCGTCTTCGATTTTTGCCCCAAAAAAACATCATCGCATTAACTTTGCTAAGTAGCTGTTGGACTCTGTCCGCGATGACCCAAATTTTCTCCAGAGGGTTATACGTGGGCTACTATATATATTTCTGGCCTAATAATGAAAATGCGAATATTTATCAACGAAAAAGGTTTTATTGTTTTTCAAAATATTCTCCATCAAGATTTATACACTTTTGCATGCGCTCAAACCAATTTTCGAAGCACTTTTTCCACTCCGATTGAGACACCTCCAAAACATGGTTTTTGAATGCTTCAACAGCATCTTCTGGCGACGAAAATCGTTGACCACGCATTTTTTTCTTGATGTGTGGGAATAAAAAGAAGTCATTGGGTGCCAAGTCAGGGCTGTACGGAGGATGACCCATCAATTCGACGTTTTGTCCGGTCAAAAAGGCGCTGGTTTGAGCCGATGTGTGAGAGCTCGCATTGTCATGGTGCACAATGATTCGACTTCTCTTGTTCGTTTTTCGAATTTCTCCGAAGACTTCAGGCAAACAAATGGTGGTGTACCACTCAGAATTGACCGTCCTACGTTGCACAAGCGGAACAGTCGCCACATGACCAGTTTTGCCAAAGAAACAAGCGACCATTTGCTTCGAAGTGCTTCTTCCACGAACAACTTTCGTTGGATTTGACTCGTCTTGGAAGACCCACACGGTCGATTGCTGTTTTGTTTCGGGCTCATACGCATAGATCCATGATTCGTCACCTGTGACGATCTTATAAACGTCTTTTGAAGCACCGCGATCGTATTTTTTCAGCATTTCTTTACACCAATCCACACGAGCCTTTTTTTGAGCGATTGTCAAATTGTGCGGGATCCAACGAGAACAAACCTTTTTTACGGCCAGGTGTTCATGCAATATCGAATGTATGCTGGTGGGAGAAATGCCTAGGCATGCCTCTATCTCACGGTTTGTCACATGACGGTCTTGCATTATCAGTTCACGTACGGCATCGATGTTTTCTGGAACAACGGCGGTTTTTGGACGACCTTCACGGAATTCGTCTTTGAGCGAGCGTCGGCCACGATTGAATTCGTTGTACCAGTTTTTCACAGTGCTATAGGATGGTGCTTCATAGCCATACAAAGATTTAAGTTCATCGATGCACTCTTGTCGTGATAATCCACGTCGAAAGTTGTGAAAAATGATCGCACGAAAATGTTCACGAGTTAATTCCATTTTTTTGCCAAATTGATTTTTTCAAGTCACTGTAAACAACACAAATGATAGTCGTACGTCAAAACGTTCTGAGTACGTTTATGCTAAAAAATGTCAAACTTTCCAATGGAAATGTCAGATCGCACCTGGCAACACTTAGTGTTGCCTAGGCCAGAAATATATATAGTAGCCTACGTAACTGGTGACGAATCATGGGTTTATGGTTATGACGTGGAAACCAAAGCTCAATCACTCAATGGAAGCTGTCGCACAAGCCAAAACCGAAATAAGCGCGCCAAGTTTGGTCGAATGTGTAGGTTTTGCTTACAGTTTTCTTCGATTGCAGGGGCGTGATGAGTTCTTGCCACAGGATAGAACGGTCAATACGAAATATTACCTGCAAGTTATGCGCAAGTTGCGCTTAGCAATCCACCAGAAACGGCCGGATTGATGGAAGAACAAAAATTGGCTTTTGCACCATGATAATGCCCCTGCTCACGCATCGTTGCTTGTGCGCGAATTTGTGTCCAAAAACAATACACTAATAATGCCGCAGCTACCGTATTCCCCAGATCTGGCTCGCTGTGACTTTTTCTTATTCCCGAAACCGATTCTTTGATCCATTTTTTGGAATGGGCAAAAATCGAAGACGAGCCAAAACACGTGCAAGCAAAGCGGCTGCCAAAAATTAACTGAACATTCCAAATGTCGACATAAGTTAGAGGCTTGAGTACGCCACAAAAAAAATCGAAAATCAAATGTATGTAACCCGCGGAAATTTAAAATTTGCGATACTTTTTGAACAGACCTCGTATGCATCCGTGATTTGATCGTCTTATTATAATGTGCGATTGTGACCAATTAGTAGATAACTGCTACTGGCTTTGCTGAAGATTTCACCAGTCCATTGCCCAGACGTGCAGGTCAAGTTTTAGCCTCGTGTTAAAAGATGAAGCATTTTTGGAGGACCGAGAAGCAGTAGAATATGATCCCTGATAAGGAATGCTTTCAATATCGAAAACTTATGAAAAAATGGAACGAGTGATCGCTCTTATGAGGTCAGACAATCAATTGATATCAATTGACATTTCATGAAATTTTGACTCAGGTCCCAAATAATCTTACCACTCAACAGGAAGTCAATCAAAAAAATTTGTGTGTTCAGTCAAAGACTCCTTATCTTGATTGGGCACAATACGGGAACCTTCTTGACGGAAGCAAAAATTATGAATTTTTGAGTATGATCCAGAAACAACGTCAAAGTGAAGCGTGGCGCAATGAAAAATCCCTTTAATCAAAGGAAGCTCGAGTTTTCTTTATAAAAAAGTCAACTAAGTTTTTTATAAAGAAGTCCTGGTAAGATCGGCTTTTGCAGATACTTGTATCCTCTACTAAGGCAACGTTCCCTATCACACTGTCATTTCCATCATAATAATTCTTTTATTTTATGTAGCATACCCGTCGTTACTACCATGAGTCATCGGAATTGAGATACGCCCATTCCTGTCCTATTATGAATTTCGCCAGCTCAGCTGACTAGATCCAAATGGTTGCACCAATCTCGCCCAATTACATCTTTTCCCCAATTCCTCTATGACTTCCTGCTTAGACTACTTCATGGAAGGGATACTAAATCAAGTTCGCACTTTTTCAAATCCTTATATATGAACCACTTTCGGTTCCAATGGCAAGTGGCCTTATACACCATCTCTACCAATCCATCATTATACCATCTTTCGTATTACATGTATGAAACAGTTAAACATTCCTTATTATTCCAATGGTGGTGGTACACACACTTTTACTACCATATGTTCCCGCGATGAACAAGGTGCCTCCATAACAGGTAGGACCAATGCTTGCAGTCAGTAACTAGTTACAAGCTAGTTACCGTAACTGTTGTTAGCAAAGCCTACCTAAACATCTACTATCACTTGTATTGATAGCACCCGGGATCTTGGTATCCATCAACAGAACTCTTAAGACTGTACCCGGAATGTAGGTAGTAAACCACAATCACCACTTTTCAGCAAGACTCCTCACGTTGGTTGGGCACGGCGGAGGAACCTTCGTGAGGCTCCTAACCCTAATGGTACTAGTTTTGTTTACGTACTCACAACCAAGGAGCTACAATAAGTACCCTTGTAAATTTCTTGATGCGTACTCCCAACCAAGGAGCTACAGTAAGAATCCTTTTAAATTTCTTGACGAGTACTCCCAAACAAGAAGCTACAGTAAGGATCCTTGTAAATTTCTTGGCATTGCTAGGCTACCTCAGGTACCGTGGATTCCCCAAGACTTGTAGGCCATTTTTGGTATTGATCGTTGCCCCAAACGAGACCCCCCTGCGTGATATCATTCCCACCAAGGAGGTTTTGGCGGAAAAGGAACTCCTTTGGTTCTCCAGACCCTATACTTTCCTGATAATAGTTTGATGACTTCTTTTTGTTTCACCAGATCAAAAAGAAAACACCTTAAACGACGTTGTCTTGGAGGCGATTCTAGTTGAAGTCTTCTAGCACTGCTACAAGGAGTGGAACCAATGTCTTCGCCCATATACCATTGTTATATAAAAATCAAATAAAATTATTGCAAATAATAAACAATCAGTCTCAATACTTTTGAACCAGTCCAACGTAATTTTGGATAGTAGCCCCTAACAGATCTAGTAAGGACATCTGCGGTAATTTAATATCGCTTAAATTACCACAGATATCCTAGAAAAATAACATTTAAATGCTGATTTGATTTTTATGAATCAACTTTTGAATTTGAAAATATAAAAATTAATTTCAGCAATTTATATAAATCTTCAATAATCAAATAAATTCATTTTTGACAGCTTTTGAAGAATCTATTAATTTTTTCCCCTTCATTCGTAATGAAAAATGACAATTTTGGCTCCTTCAAATAGTTTTGATATATAAAAAAAAAATTCATGTCAAAAACATACGGACAAATTTTTACCGTTTTTATTTTATTTTTATTTTTTATTTGTTATTTTGTTAAAAATAAGTAATTATTTAACACGCAAAAGTGCACGTAAATTGGTTAAGTTTGAAAAAAAACCCACAAAATTGAGCTATCATCAATCAAATTGACGTGACTCTGACTATTTGGCATTTTGGTATTTTAACAATTGTATTCTTATGCTATTATTAATGGAAAATTATTGATTATTGATAAAAAGAAATTATTGGAAAAAACTATAATTATACATAAATAAATGGAAAATTATATAAAAACTATTCAAGAATAATTTATAGTGAATGATATATGTTATTAATGATATTGGAGAATTTTTGATTTATTATAGTGTAATTGAAATATCTTTAGGAAATATATAATATTTTACAAAAAATATTTTTAAATAGAAAAAATACATATTTTTGTTCAAAAGTAAAATTATTAAAATAGTTCTTAAAATATTAGTAATTTGCTATTTGAACAGAATTATTTTAATGAAACTTGTTCTCTTTGAAAATGCATTTAATAAATAAAGTTTTACAAAGATCTATTGAATTATTATTCAAGTAACTATTATATAATTATTATGAAATTTAATGAAACTTTGCTATTTGTAATAGAAACTTTGTTCATAAGTTAATGAACAATTGTCTAAAACGCAATAATGCACATAATTTGTCAAAACTTAAAAATCAACTTTTATGAAAATTATGAGTAAATAGTTAAGAAACAATTTGCCAAACTTTTTCAAAAGACTCTCAAATATAAATTATCTATTATTAAAGGATTTTTAAAGAAATATTAAAGTAAAACTTTGCCTGAGGAGTTCTACTCAAAACAATTGACTTATGAAAATAACATAAATTCTTTTTTTCTAAGTAAATCAATTTTTTTCTTACCTAATATGATTTTTTTCAAGCCAAAGGACTAAGAAAAAAAAGCAACTAAAATAAACACGAACCAATCAAAAAGAAAAAAAAAATAGTCTAACTTTATTGTGTCTCTATAATCATTGTTGTTTAGCCTTACCTAATGTACAAGGTTTGATTATAACAAAGAACAGAGTATCCTAATTCACTTATTCAAGGATTATTACAATAACATTTTATCGACCTTCTGAATCAAGGATCTTTCTGAATCGCTTCTATTATTAATTAATTATATCGAATAACACTTTATAAATTGCTATGTAATGTCTACTGTTGTGTAGGTTCTTCACGTCAACTCTTCACGTATACGAATCGTAATTTGTTCAGGATATTTAAAATACTAATTATATAAAAATATACCCACACGTATGGTGAAGATATTAGGGAAAAATATAGAATTTTTGAACAAATTCAAGTCTGAATATTTTTTATTCCATTTTCGGCTATATAACAATTTAGATATTCAAAAAGTCCTTTATAAATATAAAATTTATGTCTTATTTAAAAAAAATTATAGGATACGACTATATACAAGTTACTAGCACATGATCAGAGCCAACAACAAATTGACTTTTCTATATCTAACATAATCCTTTTTGTAAAATTTTTATACTTTCATCCTTTTCTTTCATCTGTAAAATATTATTAAATTTTTTTAATATAAAACTTGTAACTTCCTAGACTATATAGTATAATTTTTTTCATGTCAAAAAAATCTACAAAGAAAGATCATGCGCAAAATGACTCGTATATAATTTTAAAAAACTAGTACGAACAAATTTTCTAGCAATCCAATTGTACAGATAACAACTATAGCTACAATAAAAAATCTACATATGTGTACATGGATATGAAATGTGAAATAAGAATTTATTTTAAAACTCCTACACTATTTTTTATGAAATGTAAAAATGCACATTTTCAAAATTATTTTAACCATAAAGAATTATAACTAATAAAATGTACATTTTCCCTGTCAGTTAATTGAAGAAAAACAAATCGCACTATAGTAATATTAATTTTAACCAGAAAACCATTTAATGTGCAATAATTTTAAGTATAAATAATATAAATATAATCAAAATTTCTAAGATGGATTTTGTTTGTTTGTTGAAAAGAATAAAAAAATGAACATTTTTGAAAACTAGTAAATAAACCAAGTAAGTGTGACCTGTAAATTTTGTGGCACCGATTTATTACGATGTTCAATACTCAATTTTGGTTGTCGTATGAAACTGCGACAGGACTTTGCCTTATAACTGAGCTCAAAACCGTGTTCACTATTATTCGCACTGACCGGACTTAAAGTCGAACAGGTCATTTGCCGTTTAACATTTGATGATTTATATTTATTATTTCGTATTGTATCGCTTTCAATATAATCTATATTATTATCATCATCGTCATAGTCAGCATCGATAATACTCGCACGAACAATACCGGAACCATCACCATCATCGTCACCATCCCCATCACCGTCACCATCTCCATTTCCGCCGATGCCAAATATTGGCTCGTTTAGAGTCACTATTAGCGGCACATTCGAGCTATCCGCATCGACACTTTTGCTCATTATCATTTGCATTGATTTGAACTGTTTTCGAACATTTTAAATCGACAAGCAACTAAACAGCTGCTTATGAGGATTCAGTTAGACAACAAGAATCCCTACAGCAACAAACAAAGAATCCTTAAACCGAACACATTCAAGTAACAGAGTTGCTACCAATAGAAATTTTTCACACATAGAAATTTTTTTAAATATATTTTCTCTTAGAATTTTTTTTCTTCTTTTTTAAATATTAAATTTATGATATAAGAAAATATCCAATATAAACAATGTTATATATATTTATTAGTTTTTATTGATTGTTTTATGTTGTATGCACTAATGTATATGTATTGATATGTTATCCTTTAGTTTATAACAAAAACTGACTATTACACGACTATAAATATTACCTATTAAGTATATAAATTGTTAAAAGTATTTTTTTCTCTTTGTTATCTTTACTCATGCGATATTAAAACTTATTATTTGTTTTTTTTTATTTATGGAAAATGGATATTTATTAACAACAGCAGTTAATTTAGAAATTTCTAGAAATTATAATAAAAATGTGATTTATAATCTGTTTTAAACATTAAAACAAATACCTTACGTACTAACGGTGGGAAATATTTTCTGTTATAAAAACAATAACAACGATTTGAACACTGCACGAGGATATAAACGAATAGAATGGTGTTTTTTCCCTTGAATCGAAATTTTCCCGGATGGTGTTACTATCACTAATACAGATTCAGTTCTGCCAGTTAACCCAATATAACTGGAATAACGATAATTCTGCATGGAACGATACTCGTCTCCTTTCTATGGCGGATAAATTCACGATTTGCATGATTCCCAGATATCCTCCTGTTGTTTTCTCACTCCTTATAAAATGTGTACACAAACATTAATCGATGTGTGTATTCATTTTACTCCAGGAAATAAGGAATATTCTCTCTGAGAATCTGCAAGAATCCTTATTTTCCTTTATTTACAAAAGCCAACGTGAATTTAGCACATACTCTAAGGAGTATAAAATGTGATATATAGAGAGAGGGAGAGAGTTTACAATTTCTGAAAATCGTTTAGCAAAACATGGTGATATATATTGTGAATATTTTGATATCAGGAGAGAAAGACTGAGAGACACTGAGAGGTAAATTGAAAAACAGCAACAGAACTGAGAGTAATGAACTAAAGAGTAGTTAGCAGTGGGAGACGATTCGAAATTGAATTTGGGAAAATGTTAACCATTCGCAAAAAACAGAAAAGCTTTTATCATGTTTGAAGTTCTTTTCATCTTGTATGATTTAATTTTTTGCTTGTCTATTTGAAATTTTTTATAAATTATTAATAAATGAAAATATTTCCCATATAATCTAAGGTAAAAAGAGAAAATTATTGATCTAGTTTGAAGAATATTCTATTTTTATTATAGAATTTTTTAATATTTTAGGTTTTTCTTTTTGTAAAGCATTTTTCCATTCTCATAAAATGAGAAAGAATAAATAGCTTTTTTAATTATATGAAACATGAAAATAAAATGAAATATTTTTTTTTAATAATTAAAACATTTAATATCTTTCTTCAAAAAAAAAAAACAACAAAAACAAGTATCTTTAAGATTAATATAAATAGTTTTATAGAATTATAGCAACAACATCTAATATGACAGACTAAAATTGTATATTCCTTTGTTATTTTTTGACTATCGTGTATTTACATTTATTTTCGTATATTATGTGTAAATTAGAATAAAAATGAAAAAAAAGAAAATCTCCTTTTATTATGTAGCTATAAATCTCTTAAAAGATATTAAAATTGCAAAAAAAAAAAACATCTATCGCATAAGTAAATAAAGTTATTTTGTTTTTTGCCAAATATAAAATCAACTATTTCTATATTAGTAAAATATTACAATATATTTTTAATAATTGGATAAGATTACTTAGGAAAGTCTCCTTTTATATAAAAGATGATAGTAATTTTTAATAAAGATCATTATTTGATTTAGTTTTTCTGACAATGAACAAAACACATTCAATAATTTCATCACAACAACACTTTCATATTTGCTGCAAAATCGTACGCACACTTTACTACGTAGTATAGTGATCATTTTTATAATAATATTGTAGTATTTATATTAAATATATTTGTTAATATTGAAAATATTCCCCATTTCTCTTTTTTCTATTGTGTTATTCACACAGAACAGAATAATAACAAAATCACAAAAAGCGAATTGTCTATTTTCATATTTATGGTAATAGATTTATAGAAGATATTATTGTAGATTTTTATGCATTAAATTTCACATAATAAAAACATTTTAATCAAATCACATTTTATGAAAAAATTTAAATTTGACTATAATTTTTTTATAATCTAATTCTTTGTTATAATTAGTTTTATATGTCTTTTTAATGTGTTATTAGTTTAAGTTAGGTTATTTTATATTTGATAGAAATTTTGAGGATATAAAAGAGAAAATTGCATGGACAAATGTTTTGTTTACCCCGAACCGTCTCAAGCCTATGACTGTTAGCGTTCAACTGAAAGCATTTGGAAGCTTTCCCCGTTGTTATGAATATTGGAATAATGGGCTTTCCCAAATCGGTACTACCATTTCTCACTGTCCACCATCCGTTTCCCCCTTAAATATAATGTACACGTTACTGTTTTAATAGAATTCATATTTGTACACGTTCTCATCAATTTTATTTTACAACTAATGTTTCTTTTCTGTACTTTTCTACAAACTATTTTTTCATCATATTTTATTGAGCAAATTCACAAAAGCTTTTCATTTCAGTTAGACTGTTTGACTTGAGAGTACGCCCTCGCCAATACTAATACCATTAACCAATCTCTAGGGAGAGCTTCCAAACCTTACCTAACACAATCCCTTCGAAAGTTTTCCTTCTCATCTTCAACATTTCCAAGAACCGAGTACAACTATACATCCATCATAGATGAACCTACACTTTAATAGCTATTCTTCTATATCATACGAGACCCACTTTTTTACTTCCCTTTTATAAATGTTCATATCCAGCTCTCACATTAGACCCTCTCTACTCCTATCTATAAAGGATACTTTCTCAACCTGCGTTCTACACTGACAACTCTGAAGCTTTTCAGATTCTGTTGTGTTTTTATTTTTATTTTTTTTTTTCTTCAAATTAATTCAGGTGCACTATTTTTTCTTCTTCTTCGAAATCCTTTAACTATAGTATAAACACGAAAACTATATATAAAACTAACAATAAATAATATCCACTTTCATGTATCTACACATACTCACTCATTATATTTTCCTTTTTCACCACAGTATATGTATGTAAAAATGAAAACAAAAAATGACTCTCACCAGTTCAACTATTTAAGTGAATAAAAAAGACAAAAAAAAAAGAAAAATTATCTACCAAATAATTGTAATAATAATAACAAAAATGTCCTGTAGTATTTTATGAAACAAACATTCATATCTTGGCATGCAATCGAACAATTTTGAGCCTGTAACTTTTGTGTGTCATTATATATTTGGTTTTTTATTTTTGACTAAAGTAAACATTTTTAATGTAAAAAAAAATTTCGATTTTTTTAAATGTTCTCTAGTTTGTCTCTTATTGTACAGTTAAATAAAAAAACAATTCTTTTCCCCTAAAATGTGTTTGAACTCATCAAAAAGAAACATTTTTTCATAATCAATTAAGGCTAAAATCCTTGTACATACTTAGTTTCATCATAAAAACAAAATATTTTATCTGAAGACCTTTTTCAAATAGATAAAAAAAAACATATTTTTGTTTATACAAAAATATATTTTATTTGAAATATAATCATTAAAATTGTGTAGCAGTTAAGTAGGCCATAAATTCAGTTCTAATCGAAGGATTAAAATTTTTTTTAGACGAATTGATGGAATAATTTTTCTCAATTAAATTAAAGAAAAAAATATTTTCAAAAGATTGTTTAAAAAATTGTTGTTAATTTTTTTGTTTAAAAATATTTGTACATTTTTTGATCAATTTCAATTAAAAAAAAGTTCAACTATAATTAATACTAATTAAATGTGGAATTTCCCATTGACATATTTTTGTGGTTTTAACAAAATAGCTTCAAAGGCCACATAAAACAAAATGAACCTTTTCCTTCTTTCATGATGTCAATTGGCATCCAAGATTTTAGATTTGATTTGAGGATGTTGGATTTTTTTCCTTGTAAAAGTACGTTAACGAGCGTATCTATGCAGACAATCCTCAAATTTTAGAGCTTTTAAAATCAACATCCGTCAATTAATGATAGAATTACAGCTTAAAATGTTCAAAAGCACAAATTAAATATATAGAATATACTATATGAAGTCTTGAATAATATAATAAAATTGCATAACTAATGACAAAATTTAAATAATATAATAAAATATAAATTTTATAAAAATCTAAATATTACTTTCCCAAGCACAAATTGAATATATAAAAATCAATAATATGCAATATAAAATTGAAAATTTGGTCGGACTTTAGAATTTAACTCAAAATATTCTATAATAAAATAAATAATTTTCAATTTTATCATCAAACTGATGCACTTGGATGTGTGATATTAGAAAATTTAATTTTATTATGCTATTAAAAAATAAATTCTTTTATAGCATATTATTAAAAATGCATTTGAAAATAAAATTTCCAATAAATTATTACTTAATAATAAAGTATAATTAGTAAGTAAAGAAAAAAGAAACCAATTTAGATTCTATTCTACAATTTTAATAAATTTAATAAAAATTTTCCACATGAATTTACTAACAGTATGAACGTACAGAAACGTATTAAAGAAATGGGATAATTCTATGTATATGGCTTCTATGAGAAAAAATTTATTTATTATAAATAATATTTATATAATGGCAATAAATTTTTTTTTTCATAATAGAGAAGAAAAAAACCATGTTACCTTTTTTTCTTACAGTGGAAGCAATAGAAACATTTACATAAAGTGAATACGTTTAATAATAAAAACGCAAATAATTGAATCTGTATACGTTAGTATACGAGGATTCCAATCATAAATAATATGCAATTGTTGCACCTAGAAACCATAATACGATAACATCAGAATAGTGAAAGAATTTGTATACAAGCGTTTTACTTTTTTTTTTGCCTTCAAAACAAATAAATTCAATTATTTCAACCATTAAATGGTTTCTGATCGTCTTCCAGTATATGAAAAGTGAATCGTTTATAATAATTTAAAGAAAATATAATATTATAATTGTTTTTAAATCTAGAGCTTTGAACGCATAAAGTTTAAATTCGATCTGAAATTTCCAATATTTTATATTATTATTACTAATTCAGTTCTTATTAAATTGAATAAAATGTTGTTTTTCATTTTTCTGCATATTATATTTATGTATTGTAGTTATAAGAAACTAAAGTGCAATAGAAATATTATAGAGCTGCAAGTAAAGCTTTTCTCATTTTTAATAATTTCTTTCGTATTTTTTTAAAAAAATGTGCTTTTCCGCCTAAATATATGTGCATATTCATCCATATGAGCATGCAATAAAAATTATCCGGCAAAAAAACTTGTTGGACTTTGAGCAATTTCTTCTGATTGAGAGAATAAAACTAGAGGCAAAAATAATATTAAAAAAAAAAAAAAAACTTAAATTTGATATTGTTTTTTTAAAAAAGGCTTTACGAAAATTCTATTTTATTGTTGTAATAATCATTATTCATTTGGAAAACCTTCAAATTATTCCTGGCATTGGGTTGAGTAAAAAATTTTATGGCACTACCATAAAGCTTAGAAGATACCACAGAGAAAGTCGGCTAGTAGAACTTATTTTGTTAAAAAGGGAAAAGCTTCTTGGCAAATAACTGAAAGCTCCCGCTGGAATAATATTATAGCATTTGTCAGTTGCCAAAGTTTAATGTTATTAAAATACAAGCAATAAAAGCTTAAGTTTAATAATATTTTTTTTTTTAAAGTAAAAATTAACTAATTTCTGTTTTTTTTTTGCAATTTTTCCCTTTTTACTTTACTTTAAAAAAATACTGATTAATATTATGGCAAGCCAAAAATTAAATAACCATGAAAAAGTTTATAATATCAAATGGTAAATTTTAATTTTTTTTTATGGTATATTTTCGTATTAGTAAAATTTACAAAAGCTTTTAGATTGGCACTTAATATAATTATAATGGTTAGATTAGCGTGTTTAGATTTGGCAATTATGCTGGACATTATATTCATAGAGGCACTTTAATTAAGCTCATACCCATTACAGATAATAAGCCTCATATTAGCAAAAATGCTAGAATATTTGGCATTGTGAGACAACAATGCTGCCAAAAAAAGGACTATATCATATTTGCCTTATGTCACTGTAGTTTAATTTTTTTTTACTATTTGCTTTTTTTTTGGATGGCAAGAAGATAGATAGTGTATGCCAAAATGTTAAATTGAACCACGTACCACAAGGAAAGAAGGCGTTCCAAATTTTTGTTAAAAAACTTTCAAAGAAAAAACAAAAAAAACTTTTGAGTAAAATAGTAAAAATATTTTTTTTTTATTAAATATAAAGTAAAATTGTAATATTAATTAATTCTTAAATCAGATAATTTTTAGATAAATATGTATAATAGCAAATATTGGAAATAGGAAAGAAAAAATAACTCGAAATTCTCTTGTTTTTCTTTCTTTCGTTTACTGAAGATGTTTATTTATAGCAATATTTTATTTTGCGAGTGGGCAAAAAAAAGGTAATCAATAAAATATTGTTTTCGTAACTGCATGACGCCACCAATCCTAGAATTGATATTCTCGATTGCTCTAAAAATGCAAAATATCTAAGAAAACTACTAGAATATGATAAAAATACATTTTTTAAGCTTAGTATAACTGTAGACGACGAAGTATTGTACATGAAAAATTATGAAGAACTATTGAAAATCAATTGAAATAAGATATTTTTAAGATTTTTTATATTTGTCAAAGATTTCAATTTGATATTAATAGGATACGGGTGGCCTACTATCTATTGTAATAGTTGACATTCTGTTTTCAATAAAAACATCTATTATTTCAGAAATAATTTTTTGATTTCATAAATTAGCTTGAATTATTGATAATTGTTTTGTTTGTTTTAATAAGTTAAAAAAATTATTTTACATGAAGAAATTTATACTATAGTAAAATTTTAAAAATCTATTAATTATAGAAGGAAATTTTCATGTTTTATATGAAATAGTTGCAAAAAGATACTATCTGGTTGCGGAGTCTGAAGATGTCCTTTGACTGTACTTATTTGAAAATGAAAAAATAGGGATTGTTATGGTCAATTCTCAGAGCTCTGTAAATGCATGATAGACGATTTTTTTTTGCCCAATTTTAAAATTTTTTATTTCGTCTATATGAGATTTTAATAAAATAACGCCTTAGACTACATAATACGACAAATTTTGACTTTACGACAAATTTCCAGATTTGGTGACTTTTTCTTAACACCTTTAGACTTTTCCTTGTAATATTTCGTAAAAATATTATATTGAATCAGATAATTTTTAAACTTTAGAGCATTTAAAAATAACAAAATCTGTTAGTTAATAGCCAAATTATAGTCTAAAATGTCCAAAAGAGTTGTGAAAAATTAGTTCAAAAGAATCAAGTTCTATAAGAAGTCTCGTGGGAACAATTAAAATTTTGTTTTAATAATGTCTTTAATGGCAAAATTTTACAAATATAATTAAAGCAATTTTAATTAAAGTATGAATAATAAATATATTCGTAAAAATATAAACAATCTTTAAAAAAAAAATATTTTTTAAAGATTGTTTATATTTTTACGAAATGTTACAAGCCTTTTTCTTGTAATATTTCGTAAAAATATTATATGAAATCAGATAATTTTTAAACTTTAAAGCATTTAAAAATAACGACATCTGTTAGTTAATAGCCGAATTATAGTCGAAAATATTAAAAAGAGTCGTGAAAAATTAGCTCAAAAAAATCAAGTCCTGTAGGAAGTCTCTTGATAACTATTAAAATAATATTTGAATAAAATCTTTAATGACAAAATTTAAAAAATATAATTAAAAAAAAACTTTAATTAAACTATAAATATTAAATGTATGTTATTTAACTTTACTTTCCAAAACTAAAATTGGATAGCTCTTTGTACTTGTAAAATTGATCATATTTGAAATTTAAAAAAAAACCTAATTTTTTTTTAATCAAAATATTATCAACAAAAGTATCTATACCAAGTAATGCTCATATGTATTTATGTATTTTATTAGGTTTATCTACAATGTTATATAAAATTTTAAATAAATTCTGCTTGAAAATTATTTAAAATTTCATATTTCTTATACGAGTACTAAAGTGGCTGTGCTTGGCTGTAAGATAATTCATATATTATACATTTAGTAGTTTTGTTTTGTAAATTACTTCCTTATATGAGTGTACAGACTATCATAAAGCGAAAAAAAACTACCCTAAACCAGACCAGCTTGTATATACATTAATAATATTTTTACTACGTACGTTTATTGGATAATTTTGGTTAAATTTCACATTTATATGATGTTCGGAACTTTTCTGATCTGCTTTTTATTGTCATTTTGGGTTAGAACTTTTTACTGTAGTCCTCAACGAACTATATATACTACAATATTATGTATGTATACTTTCGGCCAATATTGTTTGTTGATATTTTGCAACTCATACCATCCTCCGCTAATTTTATTGGCGTGTTGCTCTCAATCGATATGAATATGTACGAAAATAGTCGAAATATTTTATAAATAATTTTTACTATAAAAAGGAGACTGTCTGGTTTGTAAGGATGTTTGTCTTTGAACAATAAATAATGATAGTATTTTGGTTTTATACCATGCTGATATCTTGAATATTTTTATAGTTTATGTAAAGGAATTTTTTTTGCGAATATTTAATATTTGTAAGATAATTAAAATAATAGGAAAAATATTCTCATTTATAAGAAAATAAAAGTCTTCTTCCTGATAAAAAAAAAACGTTAATTACATCCTTTGAATTTATTCATTGGTTCAGATTCTTTTAATATGGAATTGAAACCGAATACTAGAAAAATGAGTTTAACAATCAATGATAAAAAGAAAAAGAATATCTGAAAAAAATATCATCTATTCTGTTAGATAATTATAAATGGCGAAAGGAAATAAAGATATTCAATAAAACGAATTTTCGAGAAGTAACTTTTGTCGAAAAAAGGAAAAACTGCAATACAAGTGGATAGAAGACGGTATCTAAGGAGTTATTTTTCTATAGCATGTCCTCCCATGATAAATGATCGGAAATAGCACATGACAAATAAAGTCAATATGAACAAAATACTTCCGCAAATCATTCGGATTGCATGTATGTATATATATAACCATATGTGTTAGTGATTGTCAATTTATTTGAACGTGATTGAATAGCAACTAATATGAGATATTCTGTTACTAATTTCTTTAGATATATTTTATATCAACAGCTTATTACATACTTTTACTAAAAGAAATTTTTAACAAATTCATAGTCAAATTAATTTTTTCTTAATATTTTGGTTATGTGGTTAAGAAAAACAAATATCGAAAAAATAAATAAGTTTTTTCTTAAAAATTTTTAATAGACGTTTTTTTGTAATATTTTTGTAGATTTTTTAAAAAATAACTTTTATTAATTTTTATATGTTTAGATATTATTGAAAAGAAGATTTTTATATGTATAGTATTATACAATACAAATAAATTCAATTTGAGAATTTCTAGTAATACAGTGTGAACCATTTAAAAGTTGCATTTTAAAAAGTAAATAACAAAAAGTGTATATTTTATTAAATTTCCGGTTTTATTAAAAATATTGAACCTTGAAATTTAAGAATGAAACACGACATCATTTAAATGACTGCCACGGCTCCGCGGTGGCCAATTGACATCAGAATTTGGGCTGATTATTCGGTTTTCGAAAGCAGTGCTCAAAAGTTGGATTGTTACGTTGGTTATGTGGCAAGGGGCCCCGTCCTGTTGAAACCAAATGTCGTCCATGCCATTCTCTTCAACTTTTGAAAATAAAAATTTGTTGAGCATGCCACGATAGCGCTCACTATTCACGGTAACGGCGGGTCCTTCATCGTTTTCGAAGAAAAAACGGGCCAATGATGCCTCCATTTCAAAATCCGCACCAAACCGTGACTCGTTGTGGATGCATCGGCTTTTCCATGGTGACGTATGGATTTTTTGAGCCCCAGATGCGACAATTTGGTTTGTCGACATACCCACCGAGGTGGAAATGGGCCTCATCCGAAAAGATGATTTTTCAGTAAAAATGCTCATCTTCGGCCAATTGATTTTGAGCCCATTGGGCAAACCGAAAACGCATCGGATGGTCATGCGGCTTTAGTTGTTGGACTAATTGAACTTTGTAAGCTTTCATACCGAAGTCTTTGTGCAAAATTCTCAACAGAGAAGTGCGAGAAATGTTCAATTACTGAGAACGGTGACGAGTTGATGTTGATGGATGATCACGGACATTTTCAGCAACGGCGGCAATATTCTCGGTCGTACACACTGCCTTAGAGGGGGAACGAGTTGCTTTGGAAACCAACAAACCAGTTTCGCGAACTCGCTTCACAAATTTGCCCACAAGTTGACGTGATGGCATTCGATTTTTGCTCATTTTTTTTAAATTTCTCACAGTTTGAGTTGAAGACTCACCACTTTGGAAGTAAGTTCTCAATATTTCCCAGTTTTCTTGAAGCGTATGGATTACCATTTCGTAAAATTCAGACTTTCAACTAACAATCTGTCAATTCGTGATGACATTTAACACTTAAGTACTTCAACTAAATAGTGGTTCAAAATGCAACCGCTAGATGGACCACCCTGTACGAGGTCTGTTCAAAAAGAATCGCGAATTTTGTGTTTTTTAAAAAAAAATTATTTATTCATGAATATCTATTTTGTCCCCTTCAAAGTAATCACCACCAGATATTATACACTTGTGTCAACGTTTTTTCCAATCCTCAAAGCAGTTCAAAAAATCAATTTTTTGTGATCTTGTTCAGCACATCCTTCGATGCCGTCTTTATCTCCTCAATCGTAGCGTAGCGTCGGTCTTTCATGAGGCTCTTCAGTTTCGGAAACAAGAAAAAGTCACAGGGGGACAGATCTGGGGAATACGGTGGCTGCGGCATTATTAGTGTGCTGTTTTTGGCCAAAAATTCGCGCACAAGCAACGATGCGTGAGCAGGGGCGTTATCATGGTGCAAAAGCCAATTTTTGTTCTTCCACAAATCCGTGCATTTCTGGCGGATTGCTTCGTGCAGGTAATATTTCTTATTGACCGTTCTACCCTGTGGCAAGAACTCATGATGTACCACGCCCCTGCAATCGAAGAAAACTGTCGTTCATACGCCCCGGCACGCTTTTCGTCGTTCACATCTTCTCGGCCCTCTGAGAACATTTTGTACCACCAATAAACGTTGCTTCGCTCCAAGGTACCTTCGCCATATGCCACAGTCAACATTCAGAATGCGTCCTCGCAATTAATTTTGTTTTTTTCACACAAAATTTGATACAGATTCTTTGATCCAATTTTTGGAATGTAAGACGAGCCAAAACACGTGTAAGCAAAGCACCTGTCAAAAATTAACTGAACATTCAAAATGGCAGAACTTGTCGACATAAGTGAGAGACATAATTACCAACATAACACAATAAAAAATGAATATACGTAACCCGGGGAAATTCAAAATTCGCGATACATTTTGAGCAGACATCGTATGTTCATAAGTTAAAACTAAATATTTTAACAAATAATGGGATAGGTATTCTTATATGGAAAGAAGGGGATTAGTATAATTGAAAATAGTAGAATTAGTTATTAATAAGGAGATGCAGTGATAACAAAAACATAAGGGACTTTAATATTGCAATGAATAACACTATTTCGAAAGTAAAAAAGAGTCCGTACAAATTTTATAAAATGGAATGGATTTGATGAGAATAAGAAGGTTAGAAAGAGCTTCAGAGTTCTATTCTGTAAGTCCAAATAGGTTTCCATAATGCGTTGCATAAAACTACTTTACTGTCTATTATAAGTTCAGAACACGTTTCTATATTCTCTCCATTTCCCCCCTAGGTGTTCGGGATGACTTTTTTTTTGTAACCGTAAGTGTGAGAGCACCACTTTGCACAAAGTTCGAACCCCCCTTCAATCTCTGCATAAAGCTCGAACCCCCTGCAATCTCTGCATAAAGTTAGCAACAAGCATGCCTAGCAATATAAGGTGTTCGTAACTTAACGTTAATTTGACATTCCAAATTTTTATACCATCCTCTAGTCACGCAGGGAAATTTTGAATTTATTCCCAATTATACGACGACAAAATTTTCAGAAGCTAAACGAACAATTTTAATAAATATTTCTATACCAAATAAACTGAGATAAATAATTTTACATTGAATAAAATTTTAATAGAATTTAAAATATTATAAATTTTGAAAAAAAAATTTTAAAAGAAATATATTTTCACAATTTTTTTACTATACAATATATAAAAAAAATTCTTTTTTAAAGTATAAATACTATGAGAGAAAATTCAATAAAATTTTTCAAAATATAAATTATAATTTCCATAATCCACAATAAGAGACGTTTATGAATTAATTTATTTATGTACACCCACAATAAACGTACTAATTCAAGTATATTCAATTTGTATAAAATATGTAAATTTATACGGTTTTATTAAAATATTATTCACATCAAATGATAGTGGAAATATTTTTTTTTTCATATTGAAAATTCAATCAAATTAAATGAAAAATTATTTTTGATTGTAAATGAAAATTTGCAAGGTTACAAATAATGGCTACGATTATGATCACTTGTTAAAAGTCAATACTTTAATGGTATTTACGTAGAGACAAATTATAATCGATAGAATTCTATGAGTTTGGTTGTTGTTAAAAGTTAGTAAAAAGTGTGTTTATTTGGAATTGCATTTGGAAATAAGAAAATTCTGTGTCACTTCAGCTTTGGTGGACGTGAACGACGACTGTATTTGTGAAAGGACATTTAATTCACTTAAGTGGGTTATGAAGTAGACGTTCTAATTGCATTTTTGTTGCTTTCTTAATGCAATTTAAATGCCATTTGTACGTGTGCACCAAAGAGTTCAATAGTATGAAATGTTCATGTATGGATTTTATTGCTACAACCAACCAGACGGTGGTCTACTTCTTTACCAACTTGTACTATATGCCATCCACAACATGATGGTGGGGTTGATGTGCATTCAGCCGGGGGTATTTGTTATACAAAAACATCCCATTGCATTTAGTCATACCCTACTCCTATGGATTATTATTCCGAGACTGCAGACTGCATCTTTATACAACGGCGCCTCACGTACTTGCTGAATATTTATTATTATTCTTAAAAGTTTCCATTTCTTTTCGAAAGCTTTTTATTCAAATGGATTTGCACCTCCACCTTCGAATATGGTAATTTTTTCTACTCAAGTTTTCATCAGTTAGTACCGAAAATAATAACTAAAGTGGAACATCATTGAAAATATTATAACTTAATGGTTCTATTGTAATTAAAAATAATAAGTTTTGCTAAATAAAGCTTGTTTCGAAGAATTTGCATTTTTTCTACAAATTTTCACTAAAATACATAGATAAAATAAATTAATATTACTAATTTACTTTATTTTTAATAATTCTTAAAGTATATTTTAGCAAAAGAGATTTATCAAAAAAAAATTATTAATTTATTAAGAAATTTTTTGATTTTTTTTTATATAAAAATTTCGATACTAATTTTCAGTAAGTCTTCCGGAACAATTCACCGGTGCGAAATGTAAGAATAAATTGCTCACTGAACATGGGTACGCGGCGTTTTTTGGGGCACGCGGCGCCGTCTTGTTGGAACCAAATGTCGACCGGATGCATTTCTTGCATTTTGGGTAAATAGCGGACGTCATTGACGGTAACGTTGCGGCCATCGTCATCTTTACCGTCGGCTACCAAACCGTGCATTTTTCTGAGTGCAATGGCAGTTCCGGTTTTACCCGTGATTGTTCTTAAGAACAAATATGATAATTTTGTTTATTCACTCATTCAACCAGAAATGAAACGGATTTCCGTTTCGGCAGGTCGTTCGGCTTCAGTTTTTGCATGACCTGTATTATATACGCTGTCGTCTCGTCCACATAGTCGAGTAACACAATCCCAATTTCTGTGAACGGCGACTTACTGACAAGTAAGAAAAGTGGTTTAATGTCCAATAGCATAAAATTACTGCAAAATTTTGTCACTCTCGCTTAAACTGCTTGCTCAGTAGATCGATTATAACGACCATAAAATGATCGAAATGCGCGAAACACATTTTTCACATAGCACGAATTTTGATAATACAATAAAATTCAATAAGCTGTAAGAGTTTTCCGAGTTCAAATCTTTCTATAATAAAATGGAAATGCTTAAAAGCACTTTTAACTTTGACGCATGTCACGTTTCATACGTGATCTATCAAAAATAAAAACATGAAAAACCAAACAGCAAAAAAATCATCCGATATAGTATTTATACAGTGCTGGCCATAATATTTTGCCCACTCTGTTTTTATTACTTAATTGGTAAATTGTTCATTTTCAAGTGGGTGTTTTTACCATATGTTAGGTTTTCTGTCTACCTAGGCTATATTTTTGCTGTAAAGAACTGAAAAAATAATGTCTTACCTGTTCAGTTACTATTTAACAGTGGTGAATAGAAAATCACCATGGGAAAAGTTACCATTTGCCACTCTAATTTAGTACAAAAAAAAAATGTCTTCTTTAGTAAGAGTTGGAGGAATTGTGAATCGGTACAAGAAAACTAGGAGCTTACAGCGGAAAAAATGATCAGCGACACCACGGAAAGCTTCGATTGTCGAAGATTATTTCTTAAGACTACAGTCCTTAAGAAATCGTGTTAAAACCTCTGTGGAATGAACAGCAGATCTTTATCGAGCCCGACCAATCGAAAGTTCAACTAGAATCGTAAAAATCAAATTCGTACAACGCAACGAGTCGTTAAGCCCGGCCTTAACCAAATCCCCACGAAAGAATCGATTGACTTGGCCAAAGGCGAACAACTGTAAGAATAGTGCCTGCAAATGATACTAGCAAAGACAGATGATCTAATAGTTTGTGGGTGATTCTCTAGAGTCCAAACAGGACATTTATCATTGATTGACAAAAAATAATCCTATTGAAAAATACAAGATGATCTTGTATTTTTCAACAGGATAAAAATTGTCACTACAAATAATAAAATTGAAATTTACGCAACAAAAACTTGGTTAACCATTGAAATTTTTTTTCTGTTTCGTATTGCAGTGTCTGTAAAATAACACAGGGAGGACGCATTATTGCTAGTCGCTGTATTATCCTGATCTGTGTACCCAATTGAAAACATGTAGTCATCTATTAAATTGAGAGTAGCGAGGATACGTTCAGACACTATTCAACTATTAAAAGTGGAAATAAAGGAAATACGATCAATTATAAAATCGCTGTCAAAATGTCATGGATGCTAATGGACATAATAAATTTGTTTAAAAAAAATTTGAAAATAAATTGAAAAAATTTTGTAATATCGAGTTTTTTAAATACAATAGCAACTTGACACTTTTGGGTATTTTCAATAAGAAAATACTCAAAAGTGTAAAGTTGTTATTGAAAAACCCGATATTTGAAAAATTATTATGAAAAAAGCTAAATTTACTTTTTGAAACTTTTCACTTTTAATAAAAAAAGAAAGATTTTAAAAAAAATTTCCTTTTTAATAGGATTAAAATATAAATAGGTAAAAAAAATAATAGTCCTTTTACGAACAGAAACATTTTTATATAAAAAAAATACTATAATAAGATAGAAATTTCTAAATTATTGACAATAACTTCGACATTATTGTGCTAAGAAAAAGATACATTGGAATTTTAGATAATAAATCTTAACTTTTCTATGACTCGGAAGACAAGATTTTGTTAGCATTTAAGAACATATATTGAGTGTAGTCGTGTGTATATGGTATATGAAGTTGCTTGGATTGAAAAAGTTTCCATAGTAAAAAAAAAATTAGATAAATTATTTTTATTGGCACATTAAACTTCATTTCAAGTATGTATCTTATAAATGAGCAAAGTGATATATGTGCTCTCGTAAATAGAAGAATATGATATCCTCGTTGTAGTGTTCAACTTATTATTTGTCATATTCTAAAGGAATGGCACCTTACCGAAAGGAATGCCATCTTACCTAAAGGAATGCCACCTTACCTAAAGGAATGCTATCTTACGTAAAGATATGTCAACTTACCTAAAGCAATGCCACCTTACATAAAGGAATGCCAATTTACCTAAAGGAATGCCACCTTACCTAAAGGAATGCCACCTTACGTAAAGAAATGCCACCTTACCTAAAGCAATACCACCTTAACTAAAGGAATGCCTCCTTACCTAAAGAAATGCCACATTACCTAAAGGAATGCTACCTTACCTAAAGCAATGCCACCTTTCCTAAAGGAATGCCACCTTACCTAAATAAATGGCACCTTACCTAAAGGAATGCCACCTTACCTAAAGGAATGCCACCTTACCTAAAGCAATGCCACCCTACCTAAAGGAATGCCACCTTAACAAGAAATTTTTCAATTTTCTTATACAATCTAATTGGCTTCATCAAATTTAACAACTTCTTATTGCTACCTCCAACTTACGTTTGACCAGTTTCATAAGGCAAAATTGCAAAGTCAAATGACCTTTGGTTTTTATCTCAGCGATATTACATACAAACAACCAAATCGTATGATCATAGAATAAATTCAATTAAATATTTTTAATTTGATTTGTAATGTTTTGGAAGAATTAGAAAATTTAGAAGATTTACCAAATCTAATAAATCGTTTGGCAAATGGTTCAGTTCATATTATCCGGCACTGTCTATCTATCATTAGTGGGTCTGGAAATTGCTGATCCAAAAACATAGGCAATACTAGTGACCAGTAGGAAACTAAAGGAGACTATAACTTTCACCATCGCTACGACACCGGGTAGTTCAGATAGATGCCAGGTAGAGCTTTGGCGAACATATGAGAACTGCTGTTGGAAAAGCAAGCCGCTTTGGCGAACATATGATGCCAAGTAGAGCTTTGGCGAACATATGAGAACTGCTTTGGCGAACTCCGCCCCCGCGGAGGGATGGTATATAAAGGTTTATTTATCATCCTGAAGACAGCAATGCTGGAAGGGGGCTATAATAAATATGTGACTGAAAGTGATATTTTATAGTATTAATATACTATATATATCACATAATGGTGGTGCATGAACAAAATGAAGGGGTGCATATATTTATATATGCACAAAATGATGGAAAGATGGTGGATGAGTACTGAAGAAATAGAGAGTGTAAAAAGGTCAGCAGGTTATATTGCTGCCCACTGCTCACTGAGCGGGGTACAGACCTGAAGTACTCTAATAAAAAAAGTAGGTACCACGGGAACCGAGTTGCCCGACAGAACGAAGTTCAAACATGAAACAGATCTTTCAGGTCTTGGCGTTGAAGCTGCATTTTGAAAGCATAATATTTGTCTATATGCTAATGCAAGTGGAGTCGAACCTGTTGTTCTGTGGAGTGAATGAATTAGTTCTGTGCTCGGTTATTGGAGAGGTTGCTTAGGCATTCACGTGGTGGCTGGGGTTGACACCCATATCGCGGGTACGATCTACGGATCGCGGAAGGAAGATAACTGGCAAAAGTAGCAATACTTTGTACTTATCTCGGGCGATGTCACTGCTTATGACATCAGAGGTTTAAGGTAGGCCTCGCCACAAGCAGTTGGGGTAATCAGCTTATAAATGATTACTTACTGCTAAACAATTCAGTTAATTGGTTAGTACTTCAGTTATGGTTGCGCTGATTGAGCGTATCGTATCTCAATCCCAATGGTCGTGGGCGACCGGTGTTATTTTGTCTTACGACGCGATATAGCACCACTAAATACATAGAGACTTCTGCTTTGGCGAACATATGAGAACTGCTTTGGCGAACATATGGGAACCCCTATATGAAACTATGATGACGGAAACGTACAAGGGTCAGGAGATGGCGGTGTATCGTCGAAGCGCACTTCGATTCTTGAAAGCATTCGGTACTATCTCTTATGACGCTGGCTTTGTTATCGCAAACATGCCGTTAATCCAGCTTTTGACGGATCAAAGTGTCAGATTATATCATCGATGACATGAGGGAAATATAATTCATCGAGTCATCGTCAGTAGGAAGGGAAAAAAATAAGACGATGGCGATATGGGAGCGACACTGGAATTTAACGATTAAAGGAAGATCATCATCTGATTCCTGGAATATCTACGTAAAACGGAAGGGGCCATGAAGAAATTTCTGACAAGATAAGGCTGGTTTAGGGGATATTTATATTGATTAAAGATCCTAATTATCGGCCCATAATCGAGAATGCGGAACATGTCTTTTTTCACTGCTCACGTTTTAGCAAAAAAAAGGAAGGAAGTGTACAAAACCATTGGTGAGCCGCTGTCCCAGAAGCACTTCATGGCAGAAATGTTAACATCGCAGGCATGCTGAGATGCGGTATCTGAATACGCATCCCCAGCAATATAGAAGCTCCGTCAGGAAGGAAAAATAATAAAAATGTAGTCTGCTGCCTAAATAAGAAAATAGACTTGATGTCAGTCTACTCCCCATAAAGTGATACCTGATAGTGGTTCCATGGGGAGTCATATTTAAAAAAAAGTAAGGCAAGTTTTAGTGGATAAAAACTGTATGAATTGGTATCTCTACAGAAAAAAACATAAATCGTTTGATCAAATTAGAAAAATTTAAGTATGTATCTTTTTACTAAATATAACCTCAAATTCTTCATATTTTTAAAGCAACAAAAAAAACAATTAAATTATTTATGAAAACGATTTTATTTTGTGATATAAATAAAATACGTATCAATTTATAAGTATCTTAATTATAAAATTTGCATTTACATCCTGGATAGATAAAATCTATTTAAAAAAAAATAATTTTTCTAAAATTTTTATCATAATAAAAAAATTATAAAAACATTTATGAAAAATTATTAAAACTTTACGTTAAAGTAGAGCTTTTTATTTGATCTGAGTTTGAATAAAATTTTTTTGGAAAAAAATAATATTGACAATAAAAAATATCTTTTCTGGATGGATATAAATAATATCAATTATTTAAAGTCCTTTAGTAATTATTTGTGGATTCCATATGAATCTCTTATTATAATGAATTACTGAGCAACGCACTATAGCTCATTGTGGAATTATGTTGCCATTAAGGTATGACGGGTTAGGTTTCCCTGATCAAATAGTAAAAGTAGTGTGAATATCTCGTAATCTAGAATTGGAGAGTATAAATATGGAATATGATATTATTGGAAGTTATGGCAGGATTTTTACAGGTAGTAAGTAAGGACGTATTGGCCGTCGTAGAATTAAAATGGGACCAATGATACTGCCTTGTGGTAATACAGATGATAGTTTGCAAAAAGAAGGCAGCAAAAGAAGGAACCTCACAGAAAGATTGAAAATATCTAAAAATACTCACTCAAGAGAGATTATGGAGTATTCAGATTGGATGCCAAATTGGTGATTAGGAATAATTTTTTCATTATCTAGGAATGGAAATACGAGGGTCGTTCAATAAGTCCTTAGAAAATCCAAGAAATTGCGCTCGTAGTATCGGTAAAGATTTTTTTGTAAGTCACATTATCGACAGGAAAGCTGTCAAAATTTCAGCTTGATCCATAGCGTAGGTCAATTTCTATCGTCGATTAAAGTTAACGACATTTATTTGTGTATAACAATGGAAAAAAGCGAGTTTAGGGCTGTCATCAAACATCTCCATTTGAAAGGCTTAAGCCCGAAAGAAATCAAAGCCGAGTTGGATGCAGTTCATGGCACATCTGCACCTGTGTTTGCGACGGTTTACAATTGGATGAATGAATTTAAACGTGGCCGTTCATCCACAAAAGATGCCCAGTTGAGGTGTCTACTCATGAAATCATCGACAAAATCCACTATCTGATCGGCGAATTAAAGTGCGCGAATTAGTTGAGGCCACGGGCATATCTAAAGGTACAGTCGCTGCAATTTTGCATAAAAAATTGTCTGTGAAAAAAATTTCGGCAAGATGGGTGCCGCGTTTGCTCTCAGAGGAGAATAAGCGCAATCGTGTAGTGGACTCTGAGGCTATGTTGGCACTCTTTTATCGCAATCCTGCCAAATTCCTTCGTCGATATGTCACTGTGGACGAAAACTGGATACACTACTACACTCCAAAAACGAAGAGACAGTCATCACAGTGGATTTTCAAGGGTGAACGGGCTCCGAAGAAGGCAAAATCTGTGCCATCGGCCGGCAAGGTGATGGCCACAGTCTTTTGGGATTCGCAGGGCATCATTTTTATCGACTACTTGGAAAAAGGAAAAACAATAACAGGAGCGTATTATGCGTCGTTATTGCAACGGTTGAGCGAAGAAATCAAAGAGAAACGCCCCCATCTGAAGAAGAAAAAAATCCTCTTGCATCAGGACAATGCGCGTGTGCACACCTGCGCTGTAACCATGGCCAAAATTATGGAATTGAGAATGGAATTGTTGCAGCATCCCGCTTATTCACCAGATTTGGCTCCGAGTGACTATTTTATTTTCCCCAATCTGAAGAAATGGCTTGGCGGACGACGGTTCACTTCCAACGAGGACGTCATTGCTCAAACGGATGAGTATTTTGCAGAACATTCGAAATCCTATTTTTTGGACGGGATAAAAATTTTGGAAAAACGGTTGGAAAAGTGTGTAGAGCTAAAAGGAGATTATGTTTTAAATTTTTTTTTAAAACCAGTTTTTTTCCATCTTTTTCTAAGGACTTATTGAACGACCCTCGTAGTTGTTTCAATAGAAGTTTTTTTCTAAAAATATTACCAAGAATTGCTAGGACGCTAATAAGCTTATAGAAAAGTGGTACATTAATGTGTTAATTTAGTTGGGGATTATTTTTAAAACTAAATTAGGGAAAATTTTAAAATGTAATGAATTTTTTTTTTTAAATATACTTCAGGATAAAAGCTGTTGTTAAATCATAACCAAAAGTTTTTTTATTAAAAAGGCAAAGTATAGAAGCTTTTAATTTTAGAGAAAATTTTTTGTTAAAAAATAATTTTTGCTAGATTTTAGTATAATTTTTCTTATATGTAATTTAATTTAAGAAAAATTATATGAAAGTTTTGCATTAAATTTCATCTAATTTATTCGAATTTTTAAACAATCTCATATTTTCTTTATCGGAAATTCAAATATTAAATTGCTTCAACTAAAGTTTTCATATTTTCTTTATCGAGAATTCTCGTTGGCCTATTACAACCTTTTATTTCCTTACATTACTCATCACATATCACCTTTTTGGCCTTTTCTAATAAATTTTAATTAGGAGCACAATACTCGTAAAAGTTCACCTACAATTACGTATATGTAAAAAAATATTCAGGCATGTGTGAGTGTATCCTATGACTTTTAACATTTAGGTATCATATATAATTTTACGTTTATTCCTTCATTAATCACCATAGACATTATAAGAGTACACAAACTCGTTTAGCCGAACACAAACGAGGAGTCTATCTATTGACATAGTCGTCGATTTATCCATTGACCGTGCAGCAGTGAATCCTTTATTATCGTTTTCGTCATATTTTAATAGATTAATAAAGATTTCACTTGACCTTAATTGTTCATGTGCAAAAGTAATTGTAAAATTATGATAATATTTTTCACTCAATAAAAATATACTTCCACGTGTAAAAGGATATATTTTTTTTAAAAGAAAAGAAATTTTCCTATCGATTAATGAGCGGATTTTTATAATAAAATTTAAGGATTAAATTCAACACAATTAGAAAATATTCAATTTAATATAAAAATATTTGGAATAAACAACTGTATTTTTTTTTTAAAATAGAAGGAAAAAAAGTTTAGTATATTTCATGGATTAAAAAAGTGCAGCCTCTACATTTAACTTTGGTCAAAAAATACGTATCTATTACGATAATATTTGGTTAAAATAAGCTATGCCATTTTATATTATGAATTATTTAGTTAACTATAAAATGCACAGAAGATAAACCTATTGGGTGGCTGGAACAACAGGCTTTGGGAATTGATTTTCCGAACGAAATTTTCTTCAGCGATGAGGCTCATTATTTCCTCAATGACAAAAGTGTCATATATGACTTTTAAAAATACTCAAGTGACTTCAAAAGTATCCTCAAAAAGTAACTCTCTGGTGTGTATTTTGGTCAGAATTTTCTTACAGGGAGATACAGTTACCATCGATTCTGAGTATGCTAACCATTTTTTTTGGCCTAAACTTTAAGATTTTCATCACAGTTAGTTGTTATTTTAATAATATGATATCATAAAGCAGCCAACAGAATTTTTTATGGCGTTATGCTGGTACTAATATCTTTCACTTCTGCCGACAAGTTCGGCCATTTTGAATATTCAGTTAATTTTTGACAGCTGCTTTGCGTGCACGTTTTTTGGCTCGTCTTAGATTTTTGCCCATGCCAAAAAATGGATCAAATAATCTGTATCAAATTTTGTGTGAAAAACAAAATTAATTGCGCGGACGCATTCCGAATGTTGACTGTGGCATATGGTGAAGCTACCTTGGACCGAAGCAACTTTTATCGGTGGTACAAAAAGTTCTCAGAGGGTCGAGAAGATGTGAACGACGAAAAGCGTGCCGGACGCCGAGCACGTCAACAACAGACGTTTACAGGGGTGTGGTGGCTCATGAGTTCTTACCACAGGGTAGAACAGTCAATAAGGAATATTACCTGCAAGTTATGTGTAAGTTGCCCGAAGCAATCCACCAGAAACGCCCGGATTTGTGGAAAAACAAAAATTGGCTTTTGCACCATGATAACGCCCCTGCTCACGCATCGTTGCTTGTGCGCAATAATGTCGCAGCCACCGTATTCTCCAGATCTGCCCCCCTGTGACTTTTTCTTGTTCCCGATACTGAAGAGCCTCGTGAAAGAACGATCGAAGGAGGAGCTGAACAAGATCATAAAAAATAATTTTTTGAAGTGGTTCGAGGATTGGAGAAAACGTTGACACAAGTGTATAATATCTGATTGGGATTACTTTGAAGGGGACAAAATAGATATTCATGAATAAATATGGTAAATAATTTTTGAAAATACATAAAATTCGCGATCCTATCTGAACCGACCTCGTATAATTCTCTAACTTTAGAGCATGTCAACTGGCATATTAAATCCTGCAATTTGTTGTCGTTGGCGTTTTTTGTTGTTGTTGGAAAGCGTTATAAATTAATATATTTACACAGATAATTCTTTAACTGTAGAGCATTTGAAAACCAACATCCGTCAGGTAATGACCAAATAAATATTACCTCAAAAGAATCGACTCCTGAAATTACCTCAAAAGAATCGAGTCCTACAAGAAGTTTTGTGTCATCCATTAAAATGATTATGTATATTTTTTTCATAAATGGCAAGATTTAAACAATATAATTAAATAAGAGTTTAATAAAAAAATATAATATAATATATATTTACAAAAACCTTATTTTTTAAAGCGCTAATTGGATAACCGCTTTACATAATAATCCTGACCCACAAACCCACGAAAATATTTACTATAAAAACAATAATTTTTTAAGAATACTTTTAGAATAGAATTTAACTATTGAGGAAAAATAAAACTAAATTTATAAATAAAGTTTGTAAAATCGATTGAAACCAAATCAGTATTTTCTTTTTGAAAAAAAACTCCACTATTCGTAAATAGAGGACAAAATAATTAATTAAAAGTTTTTTTTTTGTAGTTTACCTTTATAGTAATAAAAATTCATTAATATTTTGATTTAGTCCAGTTATTAATTATTTGAGTATGGATTAATCCATAAGGTACCAGGAAAGCTAAAATTATTAAGTAGAATTAAGTAAGTAGTACTACCCGAAATGGACTGCATTTAATTTACTAGAAAACCAATCAGTGAGCAACAAAAATCGGGAAATCCATGAAACACCGAGTCTAATATTCATACAAGGATATGCCCACTTCTGCTATTATTTGAATTAGCAGTTAAGCAACGGTTTCATGAGCTCTGGTCATTTCGAATAATTTATTATTTGGCGATATTGAGAGCTTGTAATTTATTGAAATTACTACGAGTATTTATTTATTCGTTTATTCGTTTATTTACCTCTTTAAGCTATGCTATTCTACGTTTTGACTTTATTATTGGCCATGGACTTACCATCGTCAATGGGAAAAATTCTATACAAATTTACAGCGATTCGGAAAATCTATAAATTCCCGTGCTTTTCAAAGAATTTTATTATATTTTACCTTTGTACTCAATTAGGTGTTATAGTGTCCTTATTTCTGTAAAATACATGAAGAAAAAGAACAGAAAAAAAACGATCAACTATGTTTTCAGATTTCATGTATTTTCTTTTTAACTTCAAGAATACTAGCCAAAATTGTGTTCTTCTAATAAAACTAAACTAAACTTAAATAAAACAAAAAAATATAGAACAAAATACATTTGTATCGACTTTTGTAATTATATGACATTTGAAAAGAGTTTTTATTCAATGTTGGGACTTTTAATTGTATAAGTAAAATGTCAGAATTTATTATTTTCTGATAGTTTCCTTGTAAACTTTCGAAAACTACAATTGTAGTTGGTTTTAATCTCAAGTAGTTATATTTTGTTTAAAAGTATGGTTGGACGAGAATTTAATGGTTTTTTTTAATACCTTTTAATGAAGATTTTATTATTAAAAATAATTATCGAATATTATCCAATACTAAGTATCACGAATTTTGTGTTTTTTTTCAAAAATTATTTATTTATTTATGAATATCTAATTTGTGCCCTTCAAAGTAATCCCCATTAGATTTTATACACTTATGTCAACATTTTTTCCAATCCTCGAAGCACTTTAAAAAATCCGTCTTTATCTTCTCAGTCGGAGCGTAGCGTCGTCCTTTCATGGGGCTCTTCAGTTTCGCGAACAAGAAAAAGTCACAGGGGGGCAGATCTGGGGAATACGGTTGCTGCGGCATTATTAATGTGTTGTTTTTGGCCAAAAATGGCAAAAGCCAATTTTTTGTTCTTCCACAAATCCGGGCGTTTCTGGCGGATTGCTTCGCATAACTTGTGCATAACTTGCAGGTAATATTCCTCATCGACCGTTCTACCTTGTGGCAAGAACTCATGATGCACCACGCCCCTACAATCGAAGAAAATTGTAAGCAAAACCTTCACATTCGACCGAACTTGGCGCGCTTTTTTCGGTCTTGGCTCCTGCAGCAGCTTCTATTGGGATGATTGAGCTTTGGTTTCTCAAAGGTCGAAATTGAGCAAAAATCGAAGACGAGCCAAAACACGTGCAAGCAAAGTAGCTGTCAAAATTTAACTGAACATTTAAAATGGCCGAACTTTTCGTCATAAGTGAGAGACATGAGTACCAACATAACGCTACAAAATATTGAAAATCGAATTTACATAACCCGCGGAAATTCAAAATTCACGATAATTCAAAATTTCATTAGCCCCAGCATACCGGACCTAAAGGATTATTCAATTTAAATTTTGAAAAGTACAGTAAATCAAAACTTATTTAAAAATTTTTTTATTTATTTATATTGCTTAAAATTTGCCATCAAATATATAAAGTATAATTTAATTTAAATTATTTGTATGAAATTTTTTCCAGGACTCGTTCCTTTGAGGAAATTTTTTGTGACAATTTCGTACCTTTCGAGCTGTAGTTCAGCCATTTCTCGATGAATGTTAGAGATTAAATGCTTCTTATTTTAAAATGTTTTTTTCTTCTTTTTTATATTATCTTATACATATGTGTATGTGTAGTTTTACAAACAAACGATTTTGAATGCCAATTGATATTACCAAATTTTGGAATTTCCCGTCCTGGGAAATTTTTGCATTTGAAAGTCAATATTTGTCATTTTATGTACGTTGTAGCACTGTCTTGTTGAGACCACATATATATTGTATATACGATAAGAAAAACTGTTTATCATATGGTCATAACATTTGGCCTTGATAGTAATAGACTCTTCAGCTTTATATTCAAAGAAATATGAGCCAATAACACCTACAGAACCCCACTTTTCGTGAACCCACCGAGTGAGAAGTGAGCTTCTAGAATCTCCTTTAAGAGTGCGATAATATTTTAGGAAATTTTACTATAAATTTTTAGGCAATCAATGTCCGGTTCCTAATTTGTTATTACCTTTTTTGGTAAATGTTTGTTCACATAAAATTATATTATGTTTTTCCGTTGTCCGGTGGTTTTTAGTCCAATCAAATGAAGTGTAATATTTAAAAAAAAATTATTTATTTTTCGTTCACACCATTTTTTTATTATTCTAAGATTAAACAAATATTTAAATTGTCAATTTTTATACTCGGTCAAGAAAAAATTTTAGCTCTCTTATTTAAAAAATGTTTTTTTTTTAAATAATTTTCAATAATAACGAGCTATCCATTTCATGGTTGGGAAACTACAGCCCTATCAATTTGATAATTTTTAAACATATATGTGCTGAAAAATTATTAAGTACCAAGAGTTAACGTAAATTTTTATAAATATTAGTTTGGGGAAAAGAAATTCATTATTTTGATCATGCAAGGTCGTTCAAAAAATAATAATTCCATACTAAAAAAAAAGACTTGAGCTCGTTCAAAAAATAATAATTCCATACTAAAAAAAAATCTTTTACAGTTTTTTGATTATCGATTCAGTTGTGAGTTATAGAGTATAAAAGATGTTTTTATAATTTTGCTTTGTTAAAGCTGAAAACGCAAGCCTGGCGGCTAAAATTATGAATGGTATTTAAGGTCCCAATACTGTTACAGCCAATTACGCGCAATTTTGGTTTCGCCGATTTCAAATGGTAGGCCCGTCATCGAAAATATCAATAAAATCATACAAATGATCGAAGTAAACTGGCATTTTATCATTCAGGAGCAAAAGATCGACCACAAAACAGTTTTAAAGCATGTGCATAAAGCTGGATTCAAAAAGAAGCGTAATGTTTGGATGCTACACGAATTGACGCAAAAAATAAGATGGATCGAATTTCCATCTGCGAAAAGCCCCAACGAAACTTTTCTAGTTTAATAAACTTTCAAATAATTTTATGAGAAGCTCTACTATTATTTAGATTTCAAACAATAGTTTCAATTTTATCGTATTTCTTAAAGAAAAAACACCAAATATTCCATTAAGACGATAACCATTTTAAATCTAATTATTACTGAATCTAATGGTCACTGAATATAATGTGCAAGAAACACTCAACCAAATTAATGAGACTACTTCCAGGGTGAATGCCTGGGGAGCAGCAAAATTGGAGCAGTCATCAACCCTTATGTAGAAAAAGGGACTGGGATCCAGCCTACTTCATCCGACAGATTCCACAGAACTCCGGGATATTTCCATTACCTGAGGAGGGAGATGGAATCTGCACATTAACAATACTATCAGCCAAATCACCTCCATCTTCAATATGGTGAAGATTCTAGTTGGTAGTAAATGTAAGATTAGGCAAAGTAAACCAATCATAGTTTCTCTATTCCCTCACTTTATCCGTCAGAATTCCAGTAGCAAACAAAGACAAGTTGAAGTAGTGGTCAATCGCTGTGGATACTATCCTAATTGAAACTAATCGAAAACCCATATACATTACGTCCCGTATAATCTACATTTATAAGAACATATGCTTCTCAAATTATCCTCTTCATATTCCTTTAATATTTTAAAGGATCCATTCACCTTTCCGCTTATTTTCCCATTATTGAAATCCATGGTTGGGAGCAGAGATGAGGGTGTCTACGACATTAAGTAGTAATAAAAAGGCAAACACTAACCCATCCACAGATAGGAAGCTTTTCCTTGAATTGTTAGATGGACTGGGTAATTCCACACTTCTGATCACAGTTGCCGCTGTCGATGAGCACACAATATCCTATGCTGTTATCCAGTTTGTTGGTGGTGAGCATCGCGATATTACGTATGTAATCTTACCTAATAGAAGTTTCCCTTTCCATGGCGATCTGTGGGCAATTAGGACGGCAGACAAGATTGTAATTAATCTCCCCAAATATCGCAGCGTGTATATTTTTACCGATAGTCTCGCAGCATTGGCGGCCTATTGTGAACCATCCTTTTGATCCTGTACTCAACGAGATTCTTCGTGGTCTATTAAATAGTAGAAGCGTCGAATTGCGTTATGTTCCCGATCACCTTGGTATCCTCGGCACTGAGCGGGCTGACCAGCAAGCAGGGGAGTCACCTTTTTGTTCCCACTGCAATACCAAACTTGCCGTATCTGTGTTATTGTAACCTTATCGATGGCATTGATGATTTGATTGTTGCCAAAGAGGTGGAGTGCAAATCCGCGTCATGTCGCTATGATGAAATAAGTATTGGGATTTGTTATTGGGCTGCTGCCGGGGATAGTACATGGCGCACTATTAGATTTCCATCTAAAGCTCTACCAACAAAGTCAACGGTCGGCTTAATCCATTATTTTTTCTCTTCTTTCTTTTTATTAGTTTCTTCTTCTTTATTTTTCTTTAAAAAAAAATTTTTTGTGTTTTTCTGATTTTTTTTTCGCCTATTCATTTTTATCCTCGCAACTTTTTACCTTCCCTCTCAATCCGTATTCCTCTCCTTCAACTTTTTTTTGTTTCTCCCTTTTAATTTTTTTTTTTAATTATTTATATTCTATTTTTTCCTTCTTCTCCCATGGAGAACTTAATACCATCGGGTGTCTCCATTATTCCATTTATTTTTTGGCATGACTGTTTCTGCTTACGGTGGGTATGAGAGCATTTCTCTCCATTATTGTCTTTATTTTTTGGCATGACTTAACACCATCGGGTGTCTCCATTATTCCCTTTCTGTTTTGGCATGCCTTTTCTGCTTACGGTGGGCGTGAGAGCATATTTCTACACCAATATCTCTACACCAAACTAGAAAGCTAGCTTCAAGCATGCCTAGCTGAAACATGTGCTCTCTGAATATGGCCGTCATTGACCTGTAGAACTTAACGTTCATTAAAAATTTCGTCAAATTTTAATACTTTCCTCATCCCATTCAACACCCAAGGAATTGTTCCCCAAAATTTTTTTTTCTCCAAACCATAAAATCTACAAAAGACAACCACCAGAGGCCAATTTTTTGTGGCGCTACAAAAAAATAAACACCAAATATATGAATGACAGAAAATGTTGCTGGCTTAGATAAAAATTTTACACAATTCCGACGACAACTACAAACTGCATATGGTTTTCACTGTGAACATTTTAAAACCTTCACAATCTTACGGTAATACATAAAATTTCTAATACCGGTCAACAACTGAATTTTTGAGTTGTAGTTGAAGTGCTGCCGCACATTTTTGTGTTTCGTTATGTGGCAGAATTGACGTTTGACAATTAGAATTTAAAGAGAAATAAGGTAAGTGAATATATTATTTTGAGTTATTTTAAAAAATGAAATCAGAAAATAAACTTTTTAATACGAAAATGACAGAAATAGGCGTAGTCTTAAGTCACACGTTCCTGGTCCGTAAAACTTGCCAACTACTTTATTTCGCCGCGGCGAATTCATTCCAGTCGCACATAATACACTGAATTGTCATTTCAAATGGTTTGTGTCTACGATAAATTCATTTTTCATGTGGCAAATTATATTGAAATATTTTATTTATGGATTATCTATTTAGTGGTTCGGAAAAAATATATCTTTGATTTGACACTTACCAATCACATATTTAATACAAGATAATAATTATATAACTTAAGGGTTAAGTTTTCTATGATGAATAATTTAATTGAAAATACTAAATTTTAGTTTCAATTTCAATCAAAATATCTACATTCAAAAAAAAATATAAAGAATTTTTAATTTTATATAATTTAAAAAATAAATATATCATTTAAGGCTATACGAGTATATATTAAGTAAGCTATTTTTTAAATAACAATAATTTATTTATAAGCAAATTACAATAAAATTGCCAGGTTTTGCAATGAATTTTCATATGCAATGAAAAAAATTGTGGTTTATGGGCTTCTGAAAACAAACAAGTGACTATAAAAAGCCATTGTATCTAGAAAAAATGATAATCTGGTATGTAGATCTTTGAAAATGACGAAGGAAAAACCGTTGCCATCAATTCTGATCGGTAGGAGCCACTTTTTTTTGACTTAAACTTAAATATTTGAATTTTTGCCATATGTAATTTACACTACAACCCATATCACACGTCAAATTATGACTTTATTTTGCCATAAGTTTTCGGGGCATGTAATGTTGGGATTTGGTTTTATCAGCTGACCTCTAAGATCATGCGATTTGACGCCAATGGTGCTTTTCTTGTAAGGCTACAGAAAGATTGTGACTTTAAATTTTAGAATTTTTAAGAAATAATATCCATCAACTAGTAACCGAAGTACACCCCGAAATATGCGAAAATGCCTCAAACCGAATGAGTCCTGCAACAAATAATTAGAAACGATTAACGATAAACTAGTTTTTATTTTTTTAACTGTTTTGTTTTAAAAATTTTTCAATTTTTATGAGAAATTTTTTTTTGCTTTCGATAATTTTAATTACAAAAACATATGTAAAAACTATTAATATGAACGTATAAAATCTAAAAAATATATTGTATATTATTGAATATTGTTTTATTCAAAAAAAAATATATATATATTTACACACAATAAGTTTTTACATGTATTTCGGTATATAAAAGAATTTTTATTAGCAAAAAGACTTTGAAGAAAACTATCCTTCTTATTTGCAATCGTTTTTTTTTGAGTATATAAAAGAAAAATATATTCTCAGTTTTTTTTTTAAGCTGACATTATCTTTTCACAATTATCGCTAACTTTCCGTAAAAGCGCTTTACGAGCATTCAACAATTTTCAAGCTTTCACCATGACTAACATGAATTCTTTCGAAAATATTAAATAAAAAGGGCATATTATTTACTACTGAATATATATAAGTATAAATATATGCACATATACTCTCCTCTGCTCGTACAAATATCAATACTGAATAAGAAATAGAAATAATAATATTAACCAGCTTGGTTTGTTCGTGTCAACTTTCATTTGCATGACAGCAATCTGAACTCTTAAAAAAGAAATTACATTTTTCATAGTAGAACAATTTTCTGATAGCTCGAAGGGTTGAAATGGGGAATTAAGTGGGGTGTGTTGGAATATTAGAAATTTGTATGGTAATTATCTGAAAATTATTAACTTATTCAAAATGAGCAAAATTAGTACTACGAATAAAGGAATAATTTATATAATAAATTTCATAATATTCAAATTATATGAAAAGCGATATATTTTTAAGAAGAAAAAAAAATATTTTTATATTCATCTACAATTTTGTGTACAAAATACATATATGTGTATGTACTTGGATGTATGGGAAATCCGTAATTGATGTGCTTCAAGGAAAATTTCCAACTGACATTACTCCATTTCAAAAAGCTCATAGTAGTATATGGCCTAGATTTACCATATGCAATTTAACAAATACATAATATTTGCGTATGTTAGATTTTTTCCTCAACAGGTTATTAAATTTTTATATTCTACATGGCTTGTCAAAGAAATCAACATTCTTTGTTTAGCTTCTAGTCTAGTAGACTACAATTAACAGAGTAATTCTAGTTAAACCAACTAGATCAAGAGGTTAAGGGAGTGAAGGACTTATGAGCGAATGGATCCTTATAGAACAACCACTCAAGAGGATTTAAAACAACAACGCATCATCATCTACAATACCGAATGTAGATTGGGGCCTCAAGTACTTCGAATTGTTATCGTTTGAAGAGTTTGTTTTGCATTATATCTCCTTGTTGCCGAGTTCTATACTTTATTGACTTATTTAGGTTTAAACTCCAACCAAAAGACTAGAATGCATCTTCGACTTCTACAACTGACTGTGGATATAAATTTTTTTATATTTTAGTTACATAAAAAAAGGGAGAGGCCGGGTCTCGAGGATATATTTACTTAAAATCAGGTGAAAAAGACTTAGTTCTTCAATTGACACAACATGTTTGCATGTTGTTCTTTTCCATATTGTAATTTCGTTTCAATAAACGTTTCTTTCAAAGTAAACACTTTCGCACCAGACATACCACTATAAGAAGAAGCCTATTCAAATTTTATGATTCTCCTGAGGAGCTGTTAGGGAACCCATAACAAGTGCACTTGATTTCTTATAGTTCTAATTATTACCTACTTCCTGATTGGCATCTCTGTCAATCTATTTTTAATCTATTCAACAAAACCGTAATTAAATATTCTGTAGTCTTCCAGCTGAGATTTCGAATTCGATTAATTAACCAATAAAGTTAATCGAAAATATTTTCTACCATATTGCAGGTATGTACACGTATTCGAAAAGTTGGCAAATTACTTTTGCCTAGTATTACCCCAATGCTTCCGAAACTTCTATCGAAATTAGATTCAATATCAGATCGATTGTGAATAGAAGAATTTGATATCTGTAAGCTAAAAATTATTAAATAAAACTTTATCTTTACCACAATATAAAATTGAATTTTCTTTAATTTTATATAATTCTATTTTTACTACTTTTTAAATAGTAAAAAAAAAATATTTGTTTCAATTAAAATTGCTAGTTTTTTTTTGCAAAAAATCTACATTATCAAATTGGTAAAGAGATATCCATTTTGTGGTTTGATAACCTATAAGCTTTTTTTTTAATAGTTAGGAAATTAATATATTATTTATAATTATATTTATTTAGTCTAAAGTGTGCCATTTTTAGTATAAGTAAAAATATGATGAAAAATTTACTTAAATTGTAAAATTTTTTCTACAAACATGGTAATTCTGCCGCATCTATGCTTTGAGATGAATTTTATTCAGTGATGAGGTGTTCATTTCTCGCTAGGTGAATATGTCAATTATCAAAATTACAAAATATTTAGCTTTTAAACCTCTTGAGTGATTTTTGAAAAGTCTATATAACAAGGAAAAGTGACTGTTTGTGTGTATTGGGTTTTAAAGGTGTCATTGGTCCATATTTCTTTGAAAATGACGAAGGACAGACAGTTACTATCAACTTTTGTTCCCAACACTTTTTTTTTTATCCAAATTTAAAGATTTTAATCTGTATCATATATAATTCCAATAAGATGGTGCTACAAGCCAAACGCAAAACTACAAATTTTGACTTGAAAAGTTCCAAGTACGCGAAATTTTAAGATTTGGTTATGTCAATTGGCCCACCGGATCCCGCAATTTGACGCTGTTAGCCATTAGTTTTTTTTTTATTAAAATACGCAAACTCTAGAACAATGGCTAGAACTATCAGACATAAATTTTTAAGATCCCAGTCTAAATTCTCTGTAGACTAGTGTTAATTGTAAATTTCTAATTAATGCACAAATTTTAATTTTTAATTTTTTTTTCATAACATAATATTGATTTATTATATTATAACAAAAGTGTTCATTAATTTGAAAATATGAAAAAGTGAAATATTAATATGTTATTTAAGAGATTCAATTTGTTATTTAACTTTTTTTAACAAATTCAACATGAAAATATGTACAGTATGTATAAGTTTGTATTGTAAATATGAATAAAGTTTCTGAAATCTATGCACATACATCAAACAGTTAGATTTCCCTTCAAAATTCATATATAATTAATCAAATAAAATTAATTCATTAGTATAGAATCTTAATTATAATATTAATTTATATTTACATTATGATTAATACTCTCATATTGCGAATATAATTACGTTTTTCATTAAATAAAAATTATATTATTAAAAATTCTGATGGGTGTATATACACACAGACACATGTGTGTATAGAGATAGAAAATTTATTATATTACAAAATATCTACTATTTATAATAAGGAAACCCTTTCCATAAACAACGAAAAATAAGAAGTGCTCCAATTTCATATAAAATCAAAGGAGTAAATTTTGTGCGTCACTTATTTTATTTATAATATTGTATATATGTTTGTTGAAAAATGGTCATCCCTATGATAATATACGAAACTATGTCTATAAAATTATTGATTTTATAGAAAATATAAATTTTGTTCTGTATTTGTACATAAAAACAAATACAATATTATGAAACCTACATAAATAAAGGTAAAATTATGTGCGATGAATTTAATTATGTCTTCTAAAATATAACTATGGATGGGATGAGTGAGAATTCCTTAAATAATTTATATTGATGTCATAAAAGATTGATTTATGAATAGATTTTGATTCATTTTGATCCATTCGAAATATAATTTATAGTTTTTAAATATTTATTTATTTACTATGAAATTTTTTCTTCGTATTGTAAATTTTTTATTGTTGTTAGAAACGAATTTTTCATCTTTTACCCAACTATATTTATGTGTGCTTGGAAGAAAAGAAAATTTATGGGTTTTTTAAATTTATCTAAAGAAATTGTTCTTTCTGAAAGAAAAATTAATATTTTATTATGTATAAGAAATGATGAAAATAAAATGATTTGAATAAAATTGAATTGCCTCAGAATGCATTTATGCTAACAAAATAAATTCGTTTATAATAAAATAAAAATTATTATAGTTTTATTATTTGAAACAAAAATTATTAAAGTTAATAAAATTTGGAGCAAACATTTTATTTCTATTTGCAAATACGAACCAAAAGTGAGCGTTATTTGTAACTAAACCGTACAAATGTTAAATATGATCTGATGCAGTTTGTTGAGCAAAGACATATCTTTAATAATGTCAATTGTCAACATAATTAGGAATGGATGTGCATTTATACTAACCAAATAAATTCGTTTATAATAAAATAAGAATTATTATAGTTTTATTAAATTATTTATGATTTTTATAAAGTTAAAAAAATTTGGAACAAAAATTTCATTTCTATTGCAAAAACGAATCAAAAGTGAGCCGTATTTGTAGCTAAACCCTACAAATGCTAAATATGGTCTGATGAATGCTAGTTTAGGAAAAACAGATATTTAATCATGTTAATTGTTAACATAATCAAATCGTTTTTATATTTTAGCTTTAATATTTTGATTTTATATAATAATAATTTCGTCATTATTTCATTAAAGACTTAGGTAAATTACATTATCAAATACTTTTAAAGTATAGAAAATATAATTTTAAATTTGAAATAATCTAAAATACGGATTAAAGCAATTATCATACACCTCTTCTTACGTATTGTGAAAAATATGAAAAGAAATTTAAGAATACCAGAGAAAATATCGATAAATATAAATATTACACGATGATTTTTTAAGGGTGCTTTGACATACAAACATTTTCCATTATAAAACAAACAGTGTGAGAACCTTCGGTCATTATGTAAAATATTTCAATTATTTAATTTTAATATTATCTAATCGATAATTAAGTATTTAACATAAGAATTGAGTAAAAGTTTAAAAGTTGATTTAATAAATATACAATTTATGGTACCATTTACTGGCGGTTTTGTACTTGTATGAAAATTAGTTTGGGAATTTTTCTTGTATTTTCAAAAATTAATTAACCTTAAAAAGATTTCAGAAAATAAATTATTTGATGTAATAATGACCTCTGGCTAATATTAAATTTATTTAAAAAAAATTAAACCACACAAAAGAATTATTATATTATAATTCTCCTAAGAAGTTTTCACATAATATATGTTTTAGTATTAGATCCTTATCAATAATATATTTTTGACTTTATAATAAATGTTAAAAGAAATGATTTGTCATTTATAGTTACAATCTTGAATTATAAATAGTATTTATAAAATTTGTGCAATATTATTATTTAATTGAATACTATTAATTTTCTAGACAATATAACCGATTACATGCGTATCATATTAATTTGCAAATTGACTGAATAACATTATGCAAAAAAATTGAAATTCATCAATTAATTAATTTAATGAATTTATGCCACTTTTAGAATAACCTGGGGTTATTTATGCCATTTTTAAAAATACCTATGTATTTTGCTTCAATGTTGAAAGCCATTTGACAATTGAACCGAGTCACCCCATCAAAATTACAAAATTTTTCATACCAAGTTACTTGTATACGTAGATGGATTTTGTTTTTTGTTCTTGAAAAACATCCACATCGATGTAAAATGTAATTGCTCATGTGAATCATGTCCCTTGATATTATTTAGAGGAGCGAATTTTGGGTGTGAACATTCCAGTTTGCATTTAATGATGTGTCCATCATTAGGAAATGATGTCCCCAGAATCGTCTATATCAAAACAATTTCAAAAAGGCAACCTAAATACATATATGCCTACAGATATTCTCATATATATACCCGAATCTTTGTTATATTCAACATTGTCCTTATATGTACTATCTCATCTATCAAATTTTTAGCTTTATTCTACCAAAGGCAATAAGATATTATGCTATGCTTCGTCTATTATTAAAGCTTGGAAATTGTTAAAGACCTAACAAAAATCTTTAATTCGGGCAAAATCGAATCAAAGTAAATTATATTAGATAATTTTGAAGAAAAAAATTTACTTTTAGATATATAATCTATTTGAGGTTAGATTAAGTTTACAAATAGATAGTGAATAGTTTTACTTTTTAGTATTGAAACTTTTATTCATTTTGCATAAAAAATTCATATTTATCTCATTTTTACCATATTTATCATAATATATACATATGTGGATATGTAAATAAATATTTTTAAATATATCGAATTAGAATATATTTATGGAACTTGAAAGGTTCTGATTGTTAAATTTATTTATTCAATATTATAATGAAAAGAACTCCGACAATAGATTTATTTATTGAATAAAAATATAAAAAGTTGATGAAAACTTTTGACTTTTCAATAAGTTTTCTCTATGGAAATATGAATATATAAAATAGTAGATATTCATATCTAAATGTATGTTTGTGTCTATTTAATATATTCGACGAGCTAGATATAGTAGTACGGAAATGATTTCAATTTTTGTGCACAAAAAAATTATATTTCTTTCAATAAATTCTGGTTAACAATAATAACACCATTTTGAACATGTCCTAACCGATTTAAATATTTCTTGCGTAATCATCAGATATTCCTTTACAAGCATACACCTTGATTTTTAAAATGCGTGCCAATTCATCTATTACTACTACACGCTTATAGTAGAATAGATTGAAATCTATTAAATGTATTTGTACTACAAATATTATTTATATAGTATATATGCAGGCAAAGTGATAGATAGATAGATGTATTCGTAATCCTAGTATATTTTTAGTTAAAAGGATATCGTGTATATGGCCCGCAATCAAATAATTAATTATATTTGATTTTTGAAGCCTGAATTTATTATAATCAAATAATATTGGCATTAATATCATCATACACGTACATACATCTATCTATAAATATTTCTGTATGTATTTTGTAATTCCATAAATATAGATTAGCGATATTTACATTGACGATAATATTTTTATGTAATATTCGGTAATAAACTGTTTGTAGACTAAATTTGAATGATGAAAATATCAAATTTCCTTACCAATAAATAATGAAATTTCTTTTTTATTTTCAATCTAAATCATAATTAATACTAGATGTATACACAAGAAAAAAATTTATTAAAACCTTAATTTCATTTGTTCTCTTTCTATTAAAGTAGCCTTACATATACAAATATAACAAGCCAGCCAGCCCCAACAACCACTTTCTCAAAAAAATCTCAACTCGATTGCACACAGTCGCAAAGAATTTTATTTTTAATAAAACTAATACGCAACCACTAATGTATGTATATATAAACGTATATATAGGTGTGAGGATGTGTAAACCTTTTTTTAGTTTAGTTTTCATGGAATACATATACAAATATTGACTACTAAATCGTGTGATTAAATGTAAAATGTTCTTTAATGCAAAAATTAATATTCGACAACAAACAACAACAAATAAAAAACCATGCAAAAAATCCAAAAAAAAAAACAAGTACAACACATTAATTAGTAAAACGGTGACCTTTTTCGTTAGGGTTTAATTTCGATTTTATTGTTTTTTTCCTGCGTTATTTTAATTTCCTTTTCTCTCTACTTTGTTCAATCAGAATAAAAAAAGACGTTTCGCTTCTTATACTAAAAATAATATAATATAACAGTTTTGTTTTTGGTTAAGTTTTTTTTTTTTAATTTTATTTACCATCAATTGTTTTTATTTTGTTGTTGTTGTTGTTTTCTTTTCTTTTAAATACATTTAACAGTAAACATAAAATGGATTCTTCGATAGAAATGGCATTTTTTTGGAATCTTTATTGCTGTCAACGCCATCTTTTGGCTACTGAAATATTAATTAAGTGAACGTATTATGACGTTAATTAGAATAAAATGAGAATATTTACACTTTTTTCAAATGTTATATAAATACGTCTGTATTTTAAAAAAATAAATAAAAAGTAACATTAATAGAATACAACAAAAGTAGTTTTAATCGAAAAATTCAGAAATAAAAATTGTTTTATTATAACAAAATTAGTTCTAACTGTTAGAAAGTTACAGTCATTTTAAGATTAAGAAAATTTTTATAAAAGCCAAAATTGAAAAAAAATATTTTTATACAATAATATTATTTGCAACAATTCCTATAAAACTCATTCATAATTAGTTGTCACTGTAAGAAATTATTTCAATTACTTTAGAAAATAATAATATTCGCTTTCAATTGTAACTGTCCTAATAATCGGAATTGAAAATATTCTGAATTTTTTCGACTTTTTAAACAATCTAGTAGAAAGTTAATTTGTTCCTATAATAAATATGTATTAATATTATTCTCGATTGAGTTCTTGAGTCATTATATATATATATATATTTATTTATTTAAATATAAAATAACAATTTAATTTTTTTATAATTTTGTAAGATAAAATTTCTTATCATTCTAATTGAATATTTATTTTATAGCAAACAGAATGATAATAATATGGGAATATATTTTCAATAAAATGTTATCCTGAGAAAAGTCGTATTCAAATTGTAATATTTATTAGAATAATAAATAATATTATTTATTATATATAAATTGCTTCGTTGCATTTGTACTTTTTAATTTTTTTTATATATGTATATATATTTTTTTTTGTCTTATTTTTAGTATCGAAATGCAAGTGAAATATAAACTATTCCATAAACGTGTACATAAATACTATCAAATCTATTATATATATATATATATGGTATTTTGAATACGTGAATTTATTCAATACATAAAAATAATAAAAAGCAATTCTCACAAATTCTATTCAATCAAAATTATTGATTTTATTTCTAGTATTGGAGAAAAACTGTTCACTATTCAAGTAAATAAGAACTTTGAATATATCCATATATTCGTAAAGGTTATTTGTTATATCCTTCAGCTTTTTGGTAATTATTTTGTTAGGCAGGAAGATCAATTTAGATGTAATGGAATAATACGAGATACTCATATTTATTTCAAATTAATGAAAGTGTAATTTTCAATAATAGTAGAATATTTATATTTTACTGGTAATATTTACGATAAAATTTTATAATTTTCTTTGAATATTTAGTTATATTTAGTTTATAGTGTTTTTGTTAAGCTTATAATTTAGAAAAATTTTAAGATGAATATAAAAAAAAAATTTTGTTAAAAAAAAAATCCTTAAATAACCAACTGACACATGATTTACTCCCCTTAATTTCAAAGTTAAAATCTTACTTAATTCTGCAATAAAAAAAAATCTTCAAAAATATTAATTTTGTTTTACAAAATTTTACAGGTTTATTTTTCCCGTAATTGCATACTATTCGTGAACCTTCAGTGTAAATGTACATACAGGTATGGAGTAAGTTTTTGAAGGAACTCTCAATTTAGAAACAAAGACATTCAGTAGTGCAACACTCTTAGAACTTAATATTTACAAATTGCAATTGCAAGAACTGAAAAGTTTTTTTTTTACTACTACATAAGTTTTTGTTAAAGATGGTTAGAAATTTGAATTTTCAATTAGAGTTGTTTGAAGTAGTATCGAAAAAACAAACTTTGTGATAGTTTTAACGGAAATTGGAAAAGTTTCTTCCTCTGTTGAAACAAAGAATTAAATCTAAAAATTTACTCAACTTATTAAAATAATATTTTATCATTTATTTCGTGCAACGAAAAAAAAACAAAATGTTAAATAAATTTCAATTAATTTTCAAATTGACTTGAAAACTTCTTAACCATAAATAAATTTGTTATTAATATAATATTTTCGTGAAACACCATAAACCACCTGAAATAAAAATCCTTTTTGATTCATTCATATACTACTCACAATACTACAATTTTTTTTTTTAATTTTAATAATACTTTATAGGGAAATGGATTAAAATAGTTTTTTTTTTTTAGAAGTCATCATCAAGGAAAATTAACACGTGCACTACTATAAGAATTTCAAATTTTTTATAGTTTAATTTTTCTTTGTGATATTTTCCTTTTGTTTTCCATTTATATACCTTTCTATGTATATATATATAAAGGTATATGTATACTTGTAAAATTTGTAGATTAAAAATACGATATTGTAAAAAAAAAAACTAGAGCACATGCAAAGGTGGATAAGAAAAATATAGCATAATAGACGGTAGAATACAATCATCCAAACATATATAATTAATGTTTGTAGAGATATTTAGTTAAACCTACTGTTTCTACTGGTTCCGGAAGCTTCTTTTCGTGATGGAAACTATCGATTTTGTGTCCGAGGAGTGCCTCTTTATCGGCTTCCTTATCAATGTCGTGATCATGATTGCGACTGGAGATTTTTCTAGCCAGAACTTGTGGTGAAAACTTTGATCGTAGACTATCACGCGTAGAATCCTTATCGGAAATGTCATGACTGCTACTTTTACCGCTTTTTAGATTATCCTTAAGGCTGTTCTGACTCGATTTGGATGATTTCAATTCTAAGCACTTTCGTAAGCATATACCACCACCACCGCCGCCGCCACCACCGCTTCCACCACCAACACCTAAATTGGATGATGGAGATCGCATTGTTATCACATTGCTACCCGGTCGAGTATCGTAGCTCTGATTTCGTTCGCAATTATCACAGATGCATATTGATGTCCTTTTAACAGAAAATTTTCGCAATTTCATATTCAAGCCATCATTGGCTTGATCATCAGCACCGCCACCACGATGTACCGCGCATTGATTGGTTGGTGATCTGTCGAAGGAGCAGTGCTTTTTCGACTGTGACAAATAATTTTCAGATCCACCAACCAAATTATTTTTATTTGACAACAATATCAAGTCTTTCTTCTGTGTGTCCTTATCCAAACGATCTTTATCCAAGCTAAAATAACGTTTCGATTCGAATGTTTTCTTCTTGGACATGTCGGTACCACTATCACCACTATAACACTTATGGGGAACCTTTGATGTTCCCGGCATCAATGTATCATTGGCATTACCGACAGTCTTGTTACGAATTGAAAAATTTGTTTCGGTGGTATCCGGAGCATTGGTGAGTTTAGTTGTCGCCGATAACAGGTGGGGTTGGTGTGGCTGCTGTTGCTGCTGTGGCCGCATATTATTAAAGCGATTGACGTCGTTACGCGAATTCCCTAAACTTTCACAACACTCCATGCAGATGTTTTCACAACTGCTCGTTTCACACTGCGTTAGCAAATTATCCAATTTTCTAATTTCCGTCAATTCAATACATGAATTTGTGTTCACATCTAAATCGGACATTTTCTTTTCTCGACTTAATTCACAAAATTTATTCCAACTAGTCATTAATAGACTAAAAACTCTTATATACATACACTAAAACAATCTAATCATATAATATTGCTTATTCATTCAAACTAATTTTTATTTCCTTTTTGTTTCACTTTAAATTTACTTGAACTATTAATTATAGATTTATTTTTGTTAAATTGATAATATATTGCTTTTCATAATTTTCTATTTTATTTTTTTTTGTTTTAAAATTACATTTATATACTATTTACAAAAAAAAAAATCAGATATTTCAGTGGTAATAATAAATAGTATATTTGAATAGATTTTTAAATGCATAATAACAACTGATTAATATACAATTAATATTTTTTTAATTACATTTTATATTATTTGAAAAAATTTAGTTTGCGCAAATTTCAACATAAAGTTCGAACATAAAAATATATCGCATCAAATTGATTTGTTATAATTTTCATTTTTAACAAACACTTCATAGTCATTTGTTTTTAATCGCTTTTATATTATCTAAAATAATCAATATGTTTTATTATCCTTTATACAAATATCTACGATGGAATTTACTTCCAGTTACTAATATCAAATAATTGTACAATAATATTTTAAGTTAGCTTTTAAATTAATTCTATTGGAAATTTTGTACTATAACAAATCGAAATGGGTTAAATTATTTCCGATAACTATTTTGGAAGTCATTTTTCTTCCTTTTTCTTTGTGTTAAAAAATTCTTGAGAATTATTATTAATAATATTATATTTAAATAACTATTATAGATTTTTTTTTATTCCTAATTGATATAAATTTAACACAATCACAAAACACAAACACGAAAATTTATTTTACGTTTCCTATTAATTTTGCTTTTGTTTGTAACTTATATAAAGAACTCCTTTAAAAATGAAATTTAATTTTAAAAAAAAAAACACTGATAACTAAGAATAATAGTTCCGATAAATTTTTTTTTTAGTTTTCTATTTTATTTTATTGTTTGTTTTTTTTTGTATTTTTCTTTTTAAAGAAAAGTAGAAGGAAAAAATATTGGAAATATTAAAAAAAAACTACATTCCAATAACGTTCAAGTTAGGAAAAACAACAAATATCAAAGAACAATAATTTCCATCCACTGTGATTCACTGATATTATAAACTGTTGAGGAAAATCATGCTGTTCCCACCCACACGAGGTCCGGTATCATACTAACTGTGCTCGTGAAACACAATGATATTACTGTGCAAAATGTTAATACATAAACAGGTGAAGTTCTTGTAGCGGCGATAGCGAACAAAAAGCTTTCACCCTCTACGGACCAACCGATACTGGCAGATACGCTTGTCGCCAACATTATTTCACCCTTAAGCTTTGGTAAAAGGCTGTCTCTTGTCTTGTCTCGGTGTTTGTCTGGTTTTGCTTGATTATTTTGTTGATTGTGATTCAGGCAAATTTTCACAGTGTTCTATCCTTTTAACTTCAGTCGAACAATTTCAACCGACAAGAATAAAGGAGTAAAGCTTTTTACATAACATACTATATCTGAATCGCTGACAATAACGTATTGGTTTTCCCAATAACGAAATGTACTGTGTTGGTTGATCGGCGCCGGGGAGCGGCAAGCATAACCAAAATTGAGGTAGACGCTCTCTTGCAACGCACATACGAATAAATAGTATTCGTAAAAAAGCAATAGTAACAAGAACGCACACAGACGCAAACTAATTCATGTCAAAGCCAATTCTATATATTTTATATTTGTACATAAACATACACCTACAAACACACTCACACATATGTAATATTTTACATTCACAAATATAATACATGCACCTACGAAATAGCTGAAAAGTTTACATTTTTTTTTGGCGGTAAGTATTACCTACCCAGACCTCTCAAACTTATCATATTTTCTCTGATTTACTATAGAAACTAGATTTTTTTTTTGATTTTAAGAAAGAGAATACAAACTTTCTTTATAATTAATTCGATTTATTTTGTTTATATGATTTTAAATATTTTTAATTTCTGTACAAGCTTTTGTGAAAAATTTCTTTTTGACAGTTCCTAACATTGGCTTGTGCAGTACAAGTTGCAGGACTACCGTATGTCCGTACTGTAAGATATGCTTATGCTTCTTACTCACACACACCTTAAGGTGAACGAAAGCTTTCCTAAAAATGTACGATTGCTTACGGTTCACAGAACCAAATCCATGGCAGAAGTGAGATTCGGCCATTTCTGAACACAACTGCAACTCGTCCTTTTTTCTCTCTCTCTCTCTCTCTCTCTCTCTCTCTCTCTCTCTCTCTCTCTCTCTCTCTGAACCTTAGCGCATTTCGATAATACAATAATTTTGTTTACAAACTTCAGAAATTTTTTTGAAAGCTAAAGCTTTTACTGACATACTCCCACCACCATCACCTACCACGTTGAAATGAGCTCTTCCACTTTCTGCACATAATATGCAGCAATTATGTTCGTATTGGTTGGAAAAATGCACTTTCTTTCGGACAAAAAAAAAATACAACATAAACCACATACATACTTCCATTTGGATAACTGATGCTATACATTTTCCATCTATATACATAAATACAAACGCTCGTAGAATTCGTTATTATAATACCAACTAAGAATATCGTTCGAAAAAAGGTAGTTGTACTGTCAGAGTTTTATGTTTACAACCGGGCGCGAATAAGTAAAATGTCCCTTTTTGTATGCACACATACATACATGGTTTTTGTTTCTAATAATAATTTATAAAATTCTTATGCGTGACTTTGATCAATGAATGTTTTTTTTTGCTTTTTAGATTTTTTGACAATTTTCCAAAATCCTTAAAACATGGCCCTGCATATATACATACTCGCATAAATAATATATATGTACGTAGCCACCTTTAGTCAAGGTCATATACTATAATATTAAATACCAAATCCTGGGCACACTTCTATATATTAATGTCGAAAAAATATTTATACATCTTTCATTATAGTGGGAAATCTAGAATGTGAATATATCGTTTTTGGCATAAGGTCACGCAACTTAACGCTGACTTTGCCAAAAATTATCAACTCCCCTGTACGTGATCTTAACGAATACTCTTAAAAAAATTGTTCCAGTTCCTATTCATTTTTATTCATTTTGGAAAAATTCAAGTAATTCTATTATAACGAAACTTTTTATTTATTTTTAAACATTCTTCTTAACACTTTGACATTTAACAGTTCGGCTGAAAAGTTGAGAACCATGACGTCTAGATGGCGCCTCTTGCAAAAATCTACTTAATTATTACAAAGCCCCATGCTTCAAATAATTCTTGTCAAAATTTGACAGCAATCGGTCGATTGGTTCGTGAGATATAGCATTTTGAGTGGAGCAACTTTTGTTATTGAAAAAGAAATGTATAAAGACGAATTTCGTGTATTGATAAAGCATTGCTTTTTGATGAAAAAAAATACAGTGGAAACCAAAGCATGGTTTGACAAACGTTATCCGCACTCTGCTCCAGCTATTTCAACTGTGGAATATTGGTTTCGTCAATTTCGAACTGGTCGTACGAGCACAGTTGATGCAGAACGCAGTGGACGCCCAAAAGAGGTGGTGACGGCAGAAAACATCAAAAAAATCCACAAAATAATTTTAAATGACCGTAAAGTGAAGTTGAGCGAGATAGCTGAGACTCTGAAGATATCGAAAGAGCGTGTTGGACATATCGTGCATGAATATTTGGGCATGCGAAAGCTGTGTGCAAAGTGGGTGCCGCGTGAGCTCACTGTGGACCAAAAACAACAACGTGTTGATGATTCTGAGCAGTGCTTGGAGCTGTTAAAGCGCAATAAACCCGAATTTTTGTGTCGATATGTGACAATTGATGAAACATGGCTCCGTCACTACACTCCAGAGTCCAATCGGCAGTCGGCAGAGTGGAGAGCGAGCGACGAACCGAATCGAAAGCGTGGAAAGACGCAACAGTCGGCTGGCAAGGTGATGGCGTCTGTATTTTGGGATGCGCATGGTATAATATTCATTGACTATCTCCAGAAGGGACAGACGATCAACAGCCACTATTATATAGCGTTATTGGATCGTTTGAAGAAAGAAATCGCTAAGAAACGGCCTCATTTGAAGAAGAAAAAAGTGTTGTTTCACCAAGACAATGCACCGTGTCACAAGTCGATGAAAACGATGGTCAAACTCAATGAATTGGGCTACGAATTGCTTCCCCATACACCGTATTCTCCAGATCTGGCCCCCCAGCGACTTTTTCCTGTTTGCAGACCTTAAGAGAATGCTCGCTGGCAAGCAATTTAAGACCGATTGCCGAAACTGAGGCCTATTTTGAGGCCAAACCGAAAGAGTACTATAAAAATGGTATCGAAAAGTTGGAAGATCGCTATAATCGCTGTATCGCCCTCGAAGGCAACTATGTTCAATAATAAAAATGAATTTTGCAAAAAAAAATATTTCTACTGTGTTTCGTTCTAAACTTTTCAGCCGAACTGTTAGTTTGCCATATTTGCATATATTTTTTTTTTATTAAAATTTTTTTCTTAATTATCGTCAATAATTTCATTTTGAAATAAATTATAAATTTCATTTCTATTTTGGAATTTAGTGGTTCGATAAAAAATACATTTATAAAATCAAAATACTTTAATTGATGGTTTGGTTGATCTAGTTTTTATAATTTTAATTTATTTTCGATTTCCATTGGGCAGTTATAAATCGACAGAGACATTGTTTCCACTCTTCTTTGCAGTATTGGAAGGATTCAAGTAGACTTGTTTTCATATCCGAATGAGTATAAAAACGATACTCGTTTATACTCATTCGGATATTAGCAACAATACCAATATACCACCTTGATCAAAAAGTTACTTCAGAAAATTAAAAATACAAGTTTATTCATCTAAATCTATATTGTCCCCTTCAAAGTAATCCTTTAACACACTTATGCCAGCGCTTGATCCAATCCTCGAAACATTTTCTATATTCAGTTTTCGTTATGTCCATCAGTGCTTCCTTCAGTTTTTCCATTACTTCCTCTCGGCTGTTGAAACGCTTTCCCCGTAATGGTTTTTTTTAACTCGATTGAACAGAAAAAAGTCACAGGGAGCCAAATCAGGTGAATTCGGTGGTTGTTGGATCGTAAAACTAATACACGAGTTTTCTGCCCACAATTCTGGTCCCTTTCGGCGAATTGCTTCACGCCCAAATAATACTCTTTGTTTACTGTCCGGCCTTCTGGCAAAAATTCATGATGCACTACACCGTTGTAATCCATGAAAACCGTGAGCATTGCCTTCTTTTTTGACTGAAAACGACGTGGTTTTTTTGGTCTCGGCTCAGTTGGTGAACGCCATTCATGCGTGATGTCTGGATTGTGTGTCATACTCATAAACCCACGTCTCGTCTCCAGTAATGATCCTTTTGATGAATGTGGGATCAGATTCAGTTTCGCAAATCATGTCTTTTGCGACGTCAACAAGGTCTCTTTTTTGCATGAAATTTGAGGTCTTTTGGCACCAACTTTGCTACTACACGACGGAAACCCAATTCATTAACCAAAATGTCTTGGACGGATCCATAGGCAATTATCAAGTCCTCCGCTATCTCTCTGATGGTTAATTTGCTGTTATTGACCAACATTTCTTTTACTTTATCAATGTTTTCATCGGTTTTCGATGTCGATGGTCTGCCACTGCGTTCATCATCTTCGATTGACTCACGAGCACTTCTGAACCGCTCGTGCCACTGGTAAACGGCCGTTTTCTTTAGAGAATCGTTGCCGAAACACTTTTCCAACATTTCCAACGTTCGCGCACTATTAAATCCGTGCGTAAATTTTACGCAAAATTTAATACAAGTTCGTTGTTGCAAATTTAAATCCATTTCTAAAATTGTAAAAAATCGCCAACACACAAAGAGATAGATGTACTCCTGGCTACGTAACTTTTGCAAATGTCAAGCTATGACGCTAAGATTTAGAGAGAATATCAACAACAGATGTACCAACTTAACAAAAAAACAGAACTCAAATCGGAAAGATGGGAGCGCTACACTCCCATCGTTCCGGGAACTTTTTGATCAAGGTGGTATGACGTGCTGTCACGTGTTTTTATTTATTTATTTTGGGATATTAAAAAAAACCAGCATATAAGGTGCATAGAAGGGGAAAGGGATGTTGTGTCTGAGAATATCACAGAAATTAATTTGCTCCATCAAAAACTCATTGATGAGGATGGCCATGTGGTAGAAGGCGTTTGCATAGTGGAGCATCCAAGTATCTCCAATGTTCAATCTGACGCTAAAAAGCCTTTTTTCTGAGACTTTCAAGGACTTTTTATCAGCTGTAATGTTAATCAATGTTTATCTGAAAAGACCGTTTACTTGTTCCCCATTTTCATTAAGTTACGATGTTAAAAACCTCCTTGAGAGAGGTCAGTGCTTCTAGGCCCTTAAAAAATTTTCAAAAATTTGTGCCCTTAATATGGAATATTCCCCATAGGCTCATTTTAACTATTTGTTAGTGAAATTTATAGATTAAGATCTATAGTCTAGAAGGTACTAACGTATACGCTATAAGGGTAAAAAATTGTCGATATTTATGATAACTTTTGCATATTTGACTTAAACATAGAAGATAATTAATAAGGGGACTTTTGTCCAAAATCAATTTGGAATTAAGATCTTTTTTGATTCTTAATTATCTCACCAGCAATTGCAATATAATATCAAATATAGACAAATTTTATACATAACAATTTTAAATGCAATTCAAATAAATTTAATAAATTAGAAATTTTCTACATATGCATACGTATATAATCTTTTAACTTTTTTATGGTTTTTTCTTGGAAGAAATTTTTTTAGAGATAAATGTTAACGGTAAACATTAAGAATAAATCCTTTCAATTGGATATTCTTCACTGCAACCCGAATGCTTTGGAATGAAACCAAAAATTCAAATGCTCAACATTGCCAAAAGTAATTATCAATTATGTCGATTGGCTAAATTTCTCTCTCATCTTCCGATGAGTTGGTCCATTATCTTTACAGTATGATCCACTTTATCCTAAATACTAATGCATTCTATATGAATGTCCATAAAGTCCTGGAGCTCAAGGAGTATTTGGTAAAAGTAATTTGAAGTCATAAATTTTTTGCACAAAGTGTCGTACAAGAAGGTGAACATTTCATTGGAGGTGTTCAGGTATGCATGCATCCTTCATAATACTCAAGTTAACAAAATATTTAACTATACTCAGTTTTTACTTGAATTACACACCAGAGAATAATGTTGGTGAATTTGGCATGTCCTTTGTAAACTTATTTGAAACGTACACAAATATTTACTTAGAAATGAGGTTTTTTTTATTTTTCTGTTTTTTTTCTTCTTTTTTCTAAGGTAATAAGCAGTTTTTATATTCAAATTTAATATATTCTTCAAAGGATATCTTAAAATACTATATTAAATTTTTCTAGAAATATTACATTTTCTAACAATAAACATATAGTTTATTTTAAAAGATAAATATTTTGGTATTCAACATTGTATACGTATATAATCGATATTTAAAATTTTCAGAAAAACATTTCCTTGAGATTTTTTTAATTCTTTAAAACAATTATTTCAAAATAATGATTCAAATCTAAATGAATATTTATAATTTTTAACAAATCAAACAAAATATATTTCGATTAAAATAGAATCCAAAAATTTAACAAAAATAATCATCGATTAGTAATTTTCTAACCAATAATTAACTGACAATTGTGGTTTTTAATGAAATGACACTCCAATTTTGTCTGAAACATTCAAATTTTATTATATACACACTTAGTAGACTTTGTTCAGCCATTCAACCAACCATATTTATGGTAAACTAATGGTCGCAATTAAGTCAAAAATCATCTTTTAATATGATCAAACCCATTAGATTCACATATGATACTTGTATTTGGTAAATGGATGATATTCATAATTGGGGACAAAGGTTATTCTCTTTTTGAATAAGTTATAAGGTATTCATAAATATCCGATTTGAAGCTTGAAGATAATGATACTGTCCTTAAATTTGAATTGATGTATAATTGCATATAGCAATCATAGAAGTTATTTTAAAATTGACATTTTCATTAAACATTTCTAGTTTTACCAGTTTGTAATTTTGAATTAACCAAATTGGAGAAAATTAGAAAATTCATACAAAAAAAAATGATATTGAATTATAATTTTATCAGCAATATTTGAAAAAATTGAGAAAATGTTTTGCTACGATTACACAAGGTAAATTTTTCTATATGAAATAAATTCACATGCCTGTCAAGTGCAAATATAAAGAATAACTATCTTGTTGAAACTGTTCGAAAACATCTTCACCTGTGACCTAATTTTACAGCACAGACGTCTACATAGTCATACACGTATGAGCAAGACCCTTAAGGATCTGTGAATTTTTCTGTTGTACATGTGAACAAATTGCATGTGTACAGGCTACCTACATAACCTTTTGCATTGTGGAAAATTGAGTTGCAAAGTTACACTTGATTCGTATCTGAAGAAATGGTTGTTCAAGTGCAGTTAATTAACAGGAAATTTTTCATGAAAATTCAAACAACGATCAAAATTGAGTCATTTTCTCAGTACGAAAACAATGTTATCTTAGGACATAAATAGTTTCGAAAAAAAATTTAGTGAATATATTTTCTAAGACCTAAGCAATATGATGTAATCAATATTTTTTATATTTTACCAAAAGTATATTATTATAATAAATAATTGCTAATATTTTTGATAATAGATATTAAATATTGAGTTACTCGGAAAGTACTTTCGTTTTTTCCCAACAGAGTACTTTTTTCGCAACCAACTTCACACTTAAGCCGCATTAATCATATGTATTTTGACAGCTGACATAGCAAGCCTTATTCGATTGATTCTCCACAGTAGTTTTTTGTTGATACCCTTTTAAATATGGAAAGTGAAAAACAGCATTGTCGGCATAGTTTAGTTTTTACTATAGAAAAGATAAAAATGATCTTCAAGGAAGAAAAAAATTATCCGATGTATATGGAGAAGATGTGTTAAGTGAGCGCCAGTGCCAAAATTGGTTTGCAAAATTTCAATCCGGCAATCGTGATCTCAAAGATGCACCACGTTCTATAAGGCCAGTTGAAGCTGATGAAGACACAATAAAGACATTAATTGATGCAAACCGACAAATAACAACTGGTGAGATCGCTGAGAGATTAAATTTATCGAATTAGACCGTTCATGATCATTAGAAATGGCTAGGTTTTATCTCAAAGCTGGACATATGGAATCCTCATCTTCTTACGGAAAAAAATTTGTGCATTGACATTTGTGATTTGCTTCTCAAACGCCAAGAAAATGATCTAAAATTGAAGCGTATCATTACTGGAAACAATAAATGGGTTATCTAACATATAATAATATTAAGCACAAACGATTCTGGGGTAGAAAAGATGAACCGGCTCAAAGCACTTCGAAAGCCAATATTCATCAAAAAAAGGTTATGCTATCTGTTTGGTGGGATTTCAAAGAAATCGTTTATTTTGAGCTTTTACCGAGCAAAATAATGATCAATTCTGAAATGTACTGTCATCAGTTGGGCAGATTGAATGATTCACTTAAAGGAAAAAGGCCAGAATAAAATATTAATTCACTATAAGAAAATTGTCTTTTATTTTTATTTAAAATAAAACGAAATTACTTTGCGAACAACCCAATATTAACAATTATTTTTCTAGAAGAAGTTCCGCTCCACCGCTCGGTTGTCACAGTATTCGCGGTATTAATTAATCTGTGCATCTTATGGCAACTAATGGCATCAACGTCTATCAGGTACAATTCTAAGTTCAAAAGTCCCAAGCACAAATACATAATGTGTCACCAGTGGCTTCTTTGCAACTTAAAACTGACAGAGCTCCTTTAGTACACCTTTTTCTCAAAGTCAGGTACCGGTTCAGCTATAAAAACCTCTGATATACTGAATATACCTTGCAATGCCTGATTAAAAACATATTAAACACTACCAACATCCCACTTTACAGTATCTCAAATACCTGTCCAGACCCGAAATTTTGGTTAACATATCCCAATTGAAAAAGAGGGCAACCAAAATTTAACATCTCTTACAGTTATTCAACAAGCGGATAGTTGCTTTGAGGAGGTACCCTATGGTATTTTTCCATACAAGATAGCACCTTATTTTGCAGAACTCTAGGCAGTACGATCAGAAGTAGAACATACTGTAAATAATAAACATGAAAATAGCTACGAAGCAATCATTTTTTAAACGTTTTTAGTGGCTCCAGGACACACCCGGTACTAAATGATATCATAAATAGCCTAATAAACAATCGCTTTAATCGGTTGCGGTGAGTGCCGGGATATGTAGCCATTCCTGCCAACGAATATGCTGATCGGCTTGCACAAGAGATTCTCCTCAACCCAGTTCCCATAGAATTCACAGCCTTCATTAATCTACTCATCTCCTGGCAACTAACAGATGCACGGAATAGGAAAATAGTGGGACTTCCCTCGTTACACATTGGCAAATCATCGCCAAACCGGTTTACTCGACAACCAATCCGAAATTCTAGGCAAGAAAACTGCTCAGAATTTGAATTGGTCATAACGCCGTCACCCATGACTTCCTACTCGCCAATCGTGAATATCTTATCTGGCAACCCTGTGGCATTCGTCTGACCATGTCACACAACAAGGAGCTTCTTTTCGAGTAAGATTTTTTCAATAAGTGAACTACTAGAACCAGCTACACCCTCCCCTAATGCTTTCTTCAGCCAAATATAGTTAATAATTTTCCTTTATCCAAATTAATAATCATCTATTTGACCATTTAAACCGTCATACCTGAGACGCCAAATTGGCTTACGCTTGTAGTGCGTAGATATGGCTCCTGGTACATGTCTTTGGGATTTTCCACACAAACAAATAAACAAACATAAAATAGAAAAATAACCGATCAGCCTCAATATATTGTCGTTGCAGTAAAATATCGATTGGGCCGTCTCTTGGTTTTTTTTTAAACTTTCAAAATATCTGTCAAAATACACGGCATGTTTTTTTTACAGCTGTCAAATATAAAGTAGTACAATTTTAGTAATGGAGTTGTTAAGAACAGAATAACTTACTATGAAAACGGGTGCTCTGTAAAAATGGCATTTTGCAAAAATTGTCTTTAGCGACGAAGTATATTTTCAAACTGTCAAATCTGGGGCGTAGGAAGCTCTCAAGTGAATTATAAAAAATCGATTTATTCTGAAAAAGTACAGTTTATGGGCTGGTGAACTCATAGGGAAAATAATCGTAAAGGGCACATTATACTGAATTCTAAACAATATCGTGATATGTTAATGATTTTTTTGTAACCAAAATTAGAAGAATTGAATTTAAATGAGCGTTGGTTTCAACAAGATAGCGCACTAAATTTGATGATCGAAAAATCTCACGAAACGTTTATGTAAATTGGTCGCCAAGATCTTGTGATTTGACACCGTTGCAAATTTTTCTTTGAAATTTTTTGACCTAAAAAAACAATATTCGACAAGAACTCGATCCACTTTTATTGGGTAAAGTCATCGAAATTGTTCACGGCCAAATACAAGCCTGCAAACTGAGCCGTTGAAGTTATATAAATATTTAATATAATAATTTTTATATATTCATTTTTAAAAATATATTCATAATTTTAATAAATTTAACTTTCATTTTCAATAATAATATCCAATATTTGATGAAAATTTGTGTATTCTCTTTTAGTGTAAAAAAACCATCAACAAATGGCACAGTTTTTATAAGAAAATAAATATTCTCTTATACTCTTTAACATTTGTAAGGTTTGAGATACATATTATTGTAAGGTTAGGCACAAAAATTTCGATAGTAAACTGTTATAAAAAATAATACGAGTACTATGCAATACGTATATGTTTGATAAGAATTTATTTTTTATATTATTATTTTTTTCTTAACTAAATAGTCAATAATTTTAAATTAACTAAATAGTCAATAAAAAATAAAATAACATAAAATAAATCTAATTTTCGATAAATCCAACTTTAAAACCGAGAAACTTGAGAAACTAATTAAAATAAATATCAATTAAGTATTTTATGAAAACAAACTAAATTAGAAACAAACAATTTTTAGAATATAAATTTAGTAAGTAAGAATTTAGTAAATATGTATTATACTCGTATACATGAATAGAAATTTATTAGAAGAAAAAGAAGTAATTAAGAAATTTTGATGATATAATCTTTTTTTTATCAGGTTTCATCTTAAATATTTTTGTTTTTATAACTGATAAAAAAAGAATAAATCATCAAAAACTACTTTATTATATTGTAAGGAAAAATGTAACTAAGTAAAAAAAAGGATCCTTTATTATGACTTTGAATTAATCACTCAATATATTTGAGAAAGTTCCTTCTCACCCAAGTTCCCGGCTATATAATATTGGATTTTTATTTTATTTTTACTAGGATAATGCAACGAAAAGAGAGGGTATTTGTAGTAAAGATACTCCAAATAATTTGTCTAGAAATGCTATGGGAACGCGACGCATGAGTTCACTCCACCATTTTTGTTCTTTGTTTTGCGTTCCTTGATTTTTTTCTGAAATTATTTTTCATTTCCAAACTGTGTTCTACTTCCAAATTTTTACCCGAACATAAATTTTCCTCTTCGTATTATTACCTTCTTTACGGAAATTAACACCTTCAGGTGTCTTATTAGGAATGATTTTTTTGGGTATGTGAGTATAAGGACATTCTCAGTGCGAGTTTCGAAACCCCTCCCTCCATCACTACTGCAATGCTTCTATACAAGTATGCCGTCAGCTGAGAATGCTCCTTTAGAACTTCACGTTCATAAGTCTCCTTTTTCCTAGTCAGCTTTCCTTGTTCGTCTTTTCTCCCTATACTACCTACGTTCGAAGAATTTATAATTCTTCACCAACATAATATTCTCTTAGAATTTAAAACCTTTTTAGAACATATAATTCATATTATATAGAGAAAATATATTAAATTTCGAAACTTATATAAGTAGTAAACAAAAAAGAATATATGCAAATACGAGGTCTGCTGAAAAAGTATCGCGAATTTTGAATTTCTGCGGGTTACGTAAATTCGATTTTCGATTTTTTGTGGCGTTATATTGATACTCATATCTCTTTCGGTCATTTTGAATATGACCGAAAGAGACATGAGTATCAATATAAAGAGACATGAGCGACGACCCAAATTTGCTCCAGAGGATCATAACTGGTGACCGAAAGAGACATGAGCGACGACCTAAATTTGCTCCAGAGGATCATAACTGGTGACGAATCATGGGTTTATGGTTATGACGTGGAAACCAAAGCTCAATCATCCCAATGGAAGCTGCCGCACGAGCCAAGACCGAAAAAAGCGCGCCAAGTTCGGTCGAATGTGAAGGTTTTGCTTACAGTTTTCAAGTTCGGTCGAATTGCAGGGGCGTGGTGCATCATGAGTTCTTTCCACAGGGTAGAACGGTCAATAAGGAATACTATCTGCAAGCAATCCGCCAGAAACGCACCATTATAACGCCCCTGCTCACGCATCGTTGCTAATGCGCGAATTTTTTCCCAAAAACAATACACTTATAATGCCGCAGCTACCGTATTCCCCAAATCTGGCCACCTGTGACTTTTTCTTGTTCCCGAAACAGATTCTTTGATCCATTTTTTGGAATGTGCAAAAATCGAAGTCGAGCCAAAACACGTGCAAGCAAAGCAGCTGTCAAAAATTAACTGAACATTCAAAATGGCCGAACTTATGCCAACAAGTTAGAGACATGAGTATCAACAAAACGCCACAAAAAAATCGAAAATCGAATATACGCAACCCGCGGAAATTCAAAATTCGCGATACTTTTTGAACCGATCTCGTATATCATAAAAATAATGTAAGAAAAACTTTAAAAATAAACAATAATTTTAAAAAAGAAACTACATTCAATATTGTATATAATATTATTGTTAACTTTTCGAATAATTTTATGATTAAATTAAATTTTAATAATTTAAAAATTTTTTGTCTTCATTTTAAACACTCATTTTTTTAAATATTTTTATTGATCATTTTATAGCACAGATTACATGTTATACAAACTTATACGAAATGAATTATTCAAAACGCCTATCAATATGCAATTTGATTAATTTAATTATTATACAAATATGATTGGAGTGGAGAATTGGAAAATGTCTGAAAATGAATTTGCATCTCTTGACTGAATATTATACCTTATATTGAATAGCAAACACTTTCTTGTGTACATGTAAACATAATAATATACGAAAAGATGCTAATATTCAAGGACTATTATCGTAAAAGAAGAGAAACAACACGCACTTCTTAACGATTTATTTTTGGATTAGAATTATTCTTTGGCTTTTCTGAAAAATTCATTTTATTTCGCGCCTAACTCGATTTGTTCACCAAATTACCATCATCGATCGATCGCACTTTATATTGCTAATTTGCCAAATAAAAACAATAACAAAGAATCAATAGTCTTTTTCAATGAATATTTATATTCACGGAAATCCGATTTATGAATTTAAATTTTCGAATATTTATGAATATTTTCAACTAAAATAAGGAATAAGTACTTTAATCACTTATCAAGAAGAGAAGGGTGTTAGAGCTTAACTGTACGAAATTTTGTTTGTACCAAAACGATTTTCTAAAAATGGGATTTATTAGTTTTTTGGGAAAGAATTTTCAACAATTGAGAAAATTCTCGCACAGTTCATTCAAAAGTGAGCGAAAAGAAATTTCATAAAATAAAGCAAAAAAAAAAAACACAACGGCTAAATTATAATAAACTAAGCGACATCGTTTTCATTAAATGGTTAAGCATTTGTCTTCAACAAGCAACTTCCAAGTTGACTGAAAGAATGTGTAGCCGTCGTAATAGGTTCTCGTAAATTGCGTATACAGAAAGTCAAACGTCTCCAAGGCGACCACCACTAACTTACGTGTACTAGCCCCATTATTCAAGTGGATTTTCTAGTAACCCACACGAAATCAAGACTTTAATGCGAACAATTTTTTTTTCTACGGAAAAAAAAGAATTTTTTCATTTTTTTTTTGCGCCCTCAACCCACCCTCAAACCAACGTAATCGTGAAAATAGCAAAATAATTTTGTACGTGCCCAACTTTGTTTAATATTTATGTATATTCTCTTTAGTGTATGCATGTATGTGTATATTAAATGATAAACACTCTCTCTCGTATAAGGTAATAGAGCCCAAAAGGATTAAACCAGCACTTTTCACACTTTTGGGAAGGTCTTCAAATTCTTATTAATATTTATTTGATGTTCTGTACGCACTTACATATAAAACGTACTCAATGGAGCATATTTGAATGGGAATCATAATGTTTATGGCCGTTTATAATTGTAGATTTTCTTTCAGAAATAATAATTCATTAAATTTTTCCACTACATAAATAATGTGTACTTATTGCAAAAAGAAAATATTGGCTAGATTATTTGTAATTTACTCTACTTTTTCTGTATATAATTAAACGGAATATTTACCATTTTATTGTACAAAAATTTTAATATTTACAATATTTTTCTCCTTTTTCCTTTTATTTTTTTTTAATTTTTTATTTTTATCTGCAAATGCAATTGTATTGTAACTAGCAGATTTACATAACATTTTAATTTACTATCGTCTGCATCATGAAGTGGCAGTAAACACCCATCGTCGTTTCTCCAACTAACGGAAGTTAGATTCCTCTAGTAAATCTCTAGGCCATTGTCTCTTAAGTCTCCGATGAGTGTTTCCGGGGTGATAGGATAAACAGAAGTAAAATTTTTGATAACGGCAATTGCACAGGTCCTGAACAAAGGGAACATTTAGATCACGATGTATTACGTTGTTACGAACATAAAAGGGGGTATCAACAATTTTAAGGAGGATCTTGGATTGTAAGGCCTAAACGTGACAGGAATCGGAACGTTTCGTTGAACCCCAAAGTTCAATTCCAAATAGGTTTTATAATTGTATTGTAGATTAGAAGTTTACCTTTTATTGTTAGTTTGGAGCATTTGTCCAGTAGTCTTAGAAGTTGTGGGTAACGTTCAGTGGCTTCAAGTTTTTTTTTTTAGTTTAGTATGAGGGTTCCATGATAGTCTTTTCTCAAGGTAAAGTCCCAAATAATGTAATTTATTATATTTTGGAATCATGTTGCTATTAACGTATAAAAGGGTAGGTTTTCCTTGACAAAGTGTGAAAGTAATAGGAGCACTTTTCTGTTAAATAACCCTCACTCTCCATCTCTTAAACCAGGATTTAAAAATTGTAAATTGTTGGAAGCTATGTCAGGATTTGTATTAGGATCAGATGGAATGTCATGGGTATGAAAATTATATAAAATGGGACCAAGAATACTGCCTTGTGATACTCCAGCTAGAATAGGATATATTTTCGAGGATTCTGAGTTAATTGCAACTTGGAAATGACGTTGGGAGAGATATGAATTTATGATAAGGTAGTTTGTTGAAAGAAAAAAGCTATTAAGTTTTCAGACTAGTCCAGAATGCCAAACACGATCAAAAGCTTGGGAGATATCTAAAAATACTCCTGGGCAATACTCTTTCCCCTCAAGAAATGTATGTAATTAAAACTTAAGCTTTTCGGAATATTTGCTTACAGAATAGGAGCTGTTTGTAGATCATAACCAGGAGCTTTTTTATTGGGAAGGCGCAAAATTGCAAATTTAATTTCCTAAGGGCTTAAAATTTTTGGCAGGAAGACTCATAGAGATTGGGCACATTACTTGTTGGATAATTTTATTAGTATATGATTTGTCTTCTATATCATCATTTGGAGCAAAAGTATTTACGAAATGTTAAGCAAATACTTCAGCCTATTTACCGTTATTTTGTTTCAGTGGGTGTGATGTTCTTTTATATGAGAGTATTCGTCTAGTGGCTTCCCGTCGAGGAATATTGTCACTAAGCGATCTTGTAAAAATTTCACACCCATTAAGGGTGCTCAGCATTGTAATCACCACCCGTGTAGAAAGGAAAAAAAGTCGCAACCAGTTATAGTTTTGTTAGGAGGAGTATCCTTTTTTAATTCTAATTTTAAGGTTAGTTTTTATTTTATAAATTCAAGGCAAAGGTATCCTTTAATAATTGTTCATTTTTACGCATTGTATTTTGTATTTTCTAGAATTTGATTTAATCGTAAATTGAATTAAATAAAAATTCTATACTTTTACAAAATCTCACGCAATTTGTACGTACACGTAAATGTATCTGTTTACAATTACATATAAAATAATTTGTAGAATTTTTCGCCAAAATTACTTTTGTTTCCTTACAACATTTTTAACAATCTAATGAACTAATTGCAAAAGTGAATAATTATAAAGATTAATTTTCAGATAAGACTTTGATAGTTTTTCTACAATGGAACTCGATAATAATATAAATAAAATAAAAAAATATTTACATCTAATATAAAGTGGATATTTTCTAATTTATATTTCGTCAGTTAGAAAATATTTTCGCATTATTTTTCGAGAATGTTCTTTTCGTGGAGTTACTCAATTGAAAAATTATACGAATTTCTATTAAAAATAAATTTTTATCATAGAAAAAAATATACTTGCAATTTCAAATTTTTTATATTTATTTAAATAATTTACTGTTCTCACAGTTAATTTTTTACAAAAAAAATGTAAAAAAATTAACCATCGGTTACTCATTTTGTAGTTAAAGCTTTTTAAAAACTTTAAATGTTAAATTAAAATATAAAAGATTATAAATAACTAGTTAATATTAAGATGATACTGTTGATTTTTAAAATTTTTATCATCTATTCATTAGAAAATTATATGGTATATGTTACAATAGAAATATTAACGAGTATCCATTTTATAATTTGGAAAGTATAGTATTGTAATTTTATAGTTTTTAAAAATTATTTATTATTTATGATAATATTTGTTTAGTACTAAATTTGCCATTTTATATTATGAATTTTTATATTTATTAGGCAAAACATTAAATTTTGTAAACAATAATTCTATAAAGATGGTGGTTTTGCCGTAGCTATATTTCGGGCTTTAAGAGGAAAAAATTTACCTAAGCCAAATTACCATATACGAAATTCTAAAAACATACAAGTTATTATTATCAAAAAGATACTATTTGGTCTAAAATTCTCATTGGACCGTATTTCTTTGAAAATGAGGAAAGAGGGACCGTTACCGTAAATGATAATCAACTTTTTTTGGCCTCAACTTAAAGATTTTAATCTAGACATACAATATGACAAATTTTGGCTTTATTACACGGAAAGTTCCAAGGACACGTAATTTCGCGGTTAGATGATATTAATTGGATCAAAATATCATCATATTTGTTTTCGTTGGACTTTTTTTAGTGCAAATATGCAAATTATAGCATTAGGATGGATAGTTTTTATACTTTCGGGCATTTAAAAAATAAATTAATTACCGAAATATGCAAAAAAAATCATCAGAAATTACCTTTAAAAGATCAAGTTCTTAAAAACAAATATCCACCATAATGGCAATATTCAATCAATATCATAAAATATAAATTTAATAATACAATATTATTAAATAGAAAATAGAAAAATGAAAACTTTCCAAAATACAATTTGGATAATCCTCTACAGTTGTTCAGAAAATAATAAAGAAATAATTAAAATTTTTAGGAACATTTTAATCTAAATAGTATTGATTCAAGGAAAAAAAAGGGCAAAAGATAATTAGAAAAAAAAACAGGAACTATTAATCTATATATATAAATCCTTGTATATAGCAGATTAAGATTTATATTACTAACCAATATTATACAATCAACATTAAGGGTTGTAAGATTTATTAGAGACTATAAATTTGCATATATGTGTTTGTTCATTTGCTATATCCAACCGTGTATAATGTCATATATGTGTAGTATCGAAAAATTATCATATAAAATGTGCAATAATAATAAATCCATTTTGAATTTCGATGGAATAGAACGCATTCCATTGCAGGGAAGTGGACAAGCATAAGGATACGAGCACAAATGTGTATTACTCACTTCCGGCAGTAACTGACTTAAATAAGAAAATAAGGTCAACTTAGACTGATAGACAGTCCAAGGATAATTTTCTACTTACGAGTACATTATAGGCAAGTGTTCGTATATTGTCACACATAGTAATTATTGTTGTTTGTTTGTTTTTTTATTTTATTTTATTTTAACATAAACGACGACAAATCACTATTACACCACCCCAACATACATATGTACAGATTTCACATGCTCGTGTACGAGTATATTATATTTGCACTTGATAGTACAGTAATCTTTTTATAAAAATCATTGTAAAATGTACATACCTGTGCCACTTTCTCTCCCATATTCGGTGTATGTCTGGAACCCTGAAAATACTTGGCTGAGCCATTGTCCTGTAAGTTGAATAACATCAAAAAAATGAGAAGATACTTTTCATAAAAATCATTCTTATTAATTTGTTTAAAGAAAAAAACGAACACATTTTACTTTTAAAGATCCATTCAGTTTATAAGATAATTTTCATTAATATAATCTAATAAATAAAATGTTAAGAGAATAAAATTTCATATTAAAGAGAAATGTGTAATAAAAGTCTCTGATCCCAGTTTTAATAATAATAATAATAATAATAATAATAATATAATAAGGTATTATGTGGTGAATAACGATAACTCAGATAATATTGGGTTTTTCGGAAAGTAATTTCGTTTTTTCCAAACCGAGAACTTAATGGTATTTTTTCACAGCCAACTTCACACTTAAGCCACATAATCATATATATTTTGACAGCTTACTTGTGATTGATTCTGCAGAGAAGTTTTTGGTTGATACCCTTTTAAATATGGAAAGTGAAAAACAGTATTGGTTTGTAAAATTTCGATCCGGTAATTTTTATCTCGAAGATGCACCACGTTCTGGAAGGCCAGTTGAAGCTGATGAAGATACAATAAAGGCATCGAGATCGACCGTTCATCATCATTTGAGACGGCTAGGTTTAATCTCAAAGCTCGACATATGGGTTCCTCATCTTCTTACGGAAAAAACTTTGTGCCGTCTCATTGACGTTTGTGATTTGCTTCTCAAACGTCAAGAAAATTATGTATTTTTTAAGCATATCATCACTGGGGACGAGAAATGGGTTGTCTATTCTTTCACTTCGTAATGGAACGAAATTACTTTCCGCAGAACCCAATAGTAATATTGAGGCTTTTAGCGAACCTCAATATCATGTTGGTTAGTAGCCGGGAAATCTCGAAAAGATCACGAAATCTCAAACCAAGATGCCGAAGTTACTGGCGGGCAATGGCGTTGCATTTGCAGAGTAGATGCTCCGACGTTTTATCATTTTCGGATGAAAAATGACAGATTTTTAATGACCAGTAAGTAGGCCTTAGGTCTGGTTTCTTGAGTTTAAAAAATTGTGACACCCTTTTTTTAGAAAAGGCGAAGAATTTTTTTGATTTATACATGCCCGGAGAAATACTTCAAAATGAGCTTTTAACTCCGTGTTCCCAGAACTCTATGTTGGATCCCCTCCGTGTTCCCAGAACTCTATGTTGGATCCAAAATATTTTGATGCGCTTACTGGTGTTCTACAGGGTAGCCATCTTGGCCTATTACTTTTCATTCTTGCCATTGATGACATTTTTAAACTAATTAAGAACTCATTCAGGAGGATTTAAACTTATTTAATAATTGGTGCGCTTCAAATGGGCTTGTGCTGAATTTGGATAAACGTGAAGCTATGACATTTTCCAAATGTCTCAACACTAGCACTTTCTCTTACGACTTTCCGGAATCTACAATTAAACGTGCACAAACGGCTACTAACTTTGGAATTTTACTGGATGAGAAAATGCGATTCTTTTGGATAGCTACAGAAGGATTCTGGTCCAATAAAGGGATTATTTCGAAAGTTTGTTCGGTTTTGAGATTATTACTCCATGAGGCCATTTGCAGATTTCAATTTTCTTGCGTATGTGTATTATCAGATACCGAAACGATTCTGATATGTTATTAGTAGGCTGGATCAGACAGAGTTTGTTAATTTTTTTTATCCTGTTAATAGCATTAATCAAGTTGTGAAAGGGACTATTTTAGGAGCTCCATAATGGGAAGAATCCTTCTTCGCCAAAAATATGTGGGACAGTTTGCCGATTGTCACAGAATTGGCAGATAAGGACATGGATAGTTTCCAAATAAAAAGTTATGGGTGAAAAGCGGATTTTGAGTAGTTTTTTATCCAAAATTTTGTCAAGGATGTTAAGTAGACTGGGTCAGTGAGACTCTAAAACGATAGCTATCCTATCTGACTTTCAAAGTATAGCTGAAAATGTTGTTTGCCATTTTGTTGGTAAGTGTGGCATATTAAGTATAGCTGTCCTATAATTTTTCAGATACCTCAGCATTCAACGTTATTTTCCCATAATTCCCAGACACCCCAGAACCCAACGCAATGCGACACTCCTATTGTTGAGTAGGTTATTCAATCGAAAGTTTGACCCAATCGAAAGTTTGAGTGCTACTTGACTGTTAGTAAATATCATGCCGCTGCGACGACTGGAATATCTGATAGAAACTGTAGAAGTCTAACCCTCTCTATAATATATGAAGCCATCCTGTGCGGAAAGACTCTTACAATGACGATCAGTTATTTTAGTGCCATTTAAGTAGATAGCTGCAAATAAAGCAGCATTAAGGATGGTCGCGGCAGCCGTGAATAGGAATAAATATTCTTCAAGCCCATCCGACAGTCCGCAAGAAGTCAACACCGATTCAAGCCATGACTTTCAATCTGGATGCGGAAGCAAAATTCGGAAGTGGAGAGAAAAACTGAACAAATCTTCCACTAATTCTGAAATTATCAAGGTCAAAGAGTATGAAATTTTTTTCGAGTTGGAGGGTCATTTTAAAAGGGTTTTTACTAAACTATGATGTAGATAATTGAGGTTGTTAAGGTAAAAACTGTGGATTTTATTTAATTTAATATTTAAAATCCTGACAAAATAATCATTTTGTTTTTGTACTCTGAAAAAAAAACTTAATCTGAAGAACTTAATGTAAATAAAAAGATAATATTTAAAGAAAAATCTTCAAAATTTATTTTTGATATATGTAAGCGATTTTTATTTTTTTTTGAAAGGGGAATTTTCAGAGACCAAAAAATATTTTACTACCTTTATACGATCTGATTTTAAGTCTGAAGGCACATTTGACAGTGAAGAACTAGTTGTCCTTTGATGTTGCTCATTATTGCAGGAGTTTTGACGGAATGAGATCGCTTTGTAACGTTGGAGATCGCTTTCGGAAGATACATATGGAAAAAATTGTCTGGACGTTCGGCCAGTGGAACCTGTAAATTATAATATTATCTTTTCCAATTTATAATTATTTAATAGAATTTAATCTGTTAAATAGAAAAATAACTAAACATTTGTACGAATAAAGTCTTATTATTTTATACTATCATCATTTTGTGTTATAGTCATTTGATTTAAACAATAATAATCATTCCATAAATGAACTACTTATAATATTAAAAATATAAATATCTAAAGCAGTAATATACACATATATATATATATATATATACATAAATATTAAAAAAGCATAATTCACTAAGAATAAATGGTAAGCAAATCAATTTTCACAAATGAGAGCAATGATTTTGTATATAAAAATACATTTATATGTAAATGAAATGTGCGCAAATATCTAGAATTTATTTCCACATATTAGATGGAAAACCATAAAGCCTATGTACTACGTATAATGGGAAAAAAAAATATATAATACATTGTTGGATAGTGATATGCGGAAATATCCTTGAAACATAAATCAAATCGGTCTACTTGGTAGTTTTCCTCGTACCATCACACATAAACTACAGGTATGTCTACACGTATATTATCTGCATATTCCAAGTTTCATATATTATTTTTTTAATCCAATTTAAATCAGTTTTTGTTCTCTTTAACAATGTTCGACGGAAGGCTTATTAAATTAATAATATTTGCAAAAAAGACAAACACATTCTATTATTTTTTATTGGTTTTTTTTTCAATGTTATCTTTTATATGTGTAGAAAAAATTAAAAAGGTTTAATTATTTACAAATATTATTTGTGCGATTGTAGTTTATAATGAATTTTTTTTTTTTAAATTATAAAAAAAATATTATTACGATTTACTTGTGTTTAAATATTATTTATATTTGAATTAATACATATTTAGTATACAAAATCTTTTAAAAAAAATTCGGCAATTCGTAATATTGGGTTCGTAATTTCGTTGTTTCCCAACAGAGGACTTAAATGTATTTTTTCACAACCAACTTCACACTTAAGCCACATAATCATATGTATTTTGACAGTTGACATAGCAAGGCCTGCTTGATTGCTTGTGAAATTATACGATTGATTCTGCATAGTAGTTTTTTGGTTGATACCCTTTTAAATATGGAAAGTGAAAAACAGCATTTTCGGCATATTTTACTTATTTTTTACTATAGAAAAGATAAAAATGCTGTTCAAGCAAGAAAAAATTATCCGATGTGTATGGAGAAGATGTGTTAAGAGAGCGTCAGTTCCTAAACTGCTTTGCAAAATTTCGATCCGCCAATTTTGATACCGAAGATGCACCACGTTCTGAAAGGCCAGTTGAAGCTGATGAACACACAATAAAGACATTAATGGATGAAAACTGGTGAAAATCAACTCGTTAAGAGATTAAATTTATCGAATACGACCGTTCATGATCATTTGAAATGGCTAGGAAAAAATTTGTGCCGTCGCATTGACATTTGTGATTTGCTTCTCAAACGCCAAGAAAATGATCCATTTTTGAAGCATATCATCACTTGGGATGCGAAATTGGTTGTCTACAATAATGTTAAGCGCAAAAGATCCTGGAGTAGAAAAGATGAACCGGCTCAAAACAGTTCGAGAGCCAATATTCATCAAAAAAAGGTTATGCTATCTGTTTGGTGGGACTTCAAAGGAATCGTTTATTTTGAGCTTCTACCGAGAAACATAACGATCAATTTCTGAAGTGTACTGTCATTAATTGGACAAATTGAATGATTCACTTTAAGAAAAAAGGCCAGAATTGGTCAATAGGAAAGGTATAGTGTTCCAACAGAATAATGCGAAATCACATACAAGTTTGACCACTCGGCAAAAGCTTTTAGAGCTTGGATGTGATATACTTCCATACCAACAATACTCTCCAGACCTAGCACCTTCCGATTATCATTTATTCCGGTCTCTACAAAATTTTGTAGACGGTAAAACGTTTAATTTAAATGAGGAGTTCAAAAATCACTTGGATCATATTTTTGCCAGCAAAGAACAAAAATTTTATGAGCGTAGAATCATGCTACTGCCAGATAGACGGCAAAGCGTATTGGATAAGACGGGACAACATTTAATTGAATAAAATATTATTTAACTATAAGAAAATCGTCTTTCATTTTGATATAAAAAAAAACGAAATTTCTTCCCTCAATTTGAAATTATGTCCTTTAAACTATCCATGTTTGAATTGATATAAAAAGCAAAAGTTATTTTTTTCTACTATTAGACTAGTTTTTTTTTTTTAAATAATTAATAGCCATAAGAGAGTTTACTAATAATATTCGCCTAAAAATTTCAAATAAAATACAATGAAAAGGATTTTCATTTCTAAATAATGTCAACAAAACCCCTCTAATGGTTCGTCTAATTAAAAGGATTCTGAAAATATTTTTCCTATAAATTATTCTCAACTTTTTCCAATTTATTTAACTGTCGATGTACCCCGTGGTTTAGTTCTGAGTCCAAATTCTATTTTTAATATTTTCTATTTTTCTACTGGAACAGATATTTAATCCCTTTAAATATTATTGTGGTTATGAGTTTGGATTTAGATTTACTTAGAAAATGATTTGATAAGCATAAGTTAATTTTAAGCAGTAAAAATTGAAACAATATTTTCTAATGTTTCAGTCAATCTAAATATTGAATATAATTTTATTTTTCACTTGTCAACATGTCAAAGGTTTTCTAAAATTTTTACTAAATGTTGCACTTTAACAAAAATTATGACTGCACTATTAACTGTTCTAAAATTGAAACTGTCGTTTCCGTTCAAATAATTTAGTCATTACAATTAACAATAAGCTGAATTGGGCTGAGTAAGTTCTTTTTTACTGTTCAAAGTAAATTTTTCTACCAATAGGTGGTGCCTATTTTAATAAAATTCAACCAATACTCATTGGCCAAAAGCGTATGGTTAGAATAATGTGTAGAAGGAATTGAATTGTTCAACAGATTAGGGGTTCTCCCAAAAAGATACCGTTACTTTTATAAGAAATTAAAAATATTTTCCATTGAAGGTGGCACTTTTCAAGTCTAATTACAACTTTCGAAATACTAAGATAACTGTTCTTAAGAATCTTTCTTCCTATTCCAATTTCATCACATGTTTTAATGAGCTTAAAACCCTGACGATTAACTTAATAATCTTTGAAACAACTTGTACAAGGATCCTCGATCTTTCTTAAAATTTTGTTAACATAAAAAGGAAAATTGATGGTTATCCGTCGACCATGCTTTATGATGGCTTTTCCAGCACAAACACTATTACCATAGATGAATTTTTCGCATCTTATTTTGAGGAGACATTTTTCTCTGATCGTTTTCAAATTAATATAAATGATGTTTATTCACCTTTCTGATGTTTATTAATCTTTCTGATTCTTTAGAATTAATGCCCCTATAGTCCTGATGGTGTTCCTCCTATTTGTATTAAATCATACTCCATCGCTTTATTTAGCTTCTCTGGAAGTTATTTTTAAAAAAATCAATCCAGAGGTGTAAATTTCCTAAAGTATTCATAATACCCATTTTTTTTTTAAAAAGTCCTAAAAATGAGGTTATCAACTACAGACCTACAGTAAAATTATCGAGTATCCCAAAATTTTTTTAGTCGTTGATATTTTCGCCACTCATCAAACAGTGGAGTTGCTTAATTTCACCTAATCAGTATGGTTGTATGCCTTCCAGATCTACGACTACCAACCTCCTTACATTTACTTCTAATATATCTTATAATTTTTCTAAATGTTTGCAAACTGACTCCATCTATACTAACTTTAGTAAGACATTTGACAAATTTCCTTACTCGATTATTTTGTTTAAACTAAGAAAAATGGGATTTCCTCCAATTCTTCTTGATTGGTTTAGTTCGCACTTATCTGATAGGACCTATAACGTATCTTTTCGCACGTGTTTATCAAGAGATTTTAATGCGCTTACTGGTGTTCCGCAGGGTAGCCATCTTGGTCCATTACTTTTCATTCTTGGCATTGATGACATTGTTAAAGTAATTAAGAACTTATTTAGAGGATTTAAACTTATTTAATAATTGGTCATGACATTTTCCAGATGTCTCAATCCTAGCACTTTCTCTTACAACTTTTCGGGATCTCTAATTAAACGTGCACAAACTGCTACTGATCGTGGGATTTTACTGGATAAGAAACTTGAATTTATTCCCCATATTAAAAACATTGTTGCTAAAGATAGTGCAGTTTTAGGCTTTATAAAGTGTCGATACCTTCGGTTTCTTAGTTAGACCTATTCTTGAGTAAGACGCAAAGTTGCTAATTCAGTTTTCATATTCAACTTTTAAACTCGAAAATTGACTGTCGGGCACTTACAAATAGGGTTTCGGTAAGGAATTCGATCATACTACTACTAAAAGCTCTTTGAAAACAAAAATTTCTCTCTTCTTAACCTGCAGCTTGTTTTTTCTTACATGTTTAGAGGTACTTTGTTTAACGTTCTATGAATTTTACTAGTTTCTTAAGTCATCTTTTTCTCTTTTCTTTTTATTATTCTGGCACGTCTTGCATATTTGAGCCGCATCCAATCATATAAATCAGTGAATATTTTCCTACACTTGCTAGGATTGCTTCCTAGCATTTGTTGGGATATTTCTTAACATTTGTTGTTGAAAGTTGTGTGCATCGAATTGAAGCTTAAAGTCAAATTAACAAAAAATAATGTGGCACCTTTTCGCTGATTGTTTGTTTGTTTGTAGTAGGTACTCCATGAAAATAGGTCAGAGGTTAGTGGTTCAGCACCACGACCTTGAAGGTCATATGGCGATACAAAAGCTAGTCAGATTTTTATATGTCATACGTAGATGGTTTAGCAAAACTTAATTACTGTTCAGCACAATAAATTTATAAGAGGTAACAATTAGATACAAATAAGAGTTTAGTTTCCATTTTGTTAATAAAATCTAGATGGCTTAGGAGATTATAAAGAGGGCTTGGGACTAAAGCGGAAGGGTCAAGTAGCACTGACATAGGAGGAATCCTACCAGAGAAAAACTCAAAGGTAAGATGGCAGTCTCCGGGGATATGTAAAATTGTAAGGGGAACTCCGCAGTTGTTAAATAGAAAGTCGTGTCTAAGTGCAGTCTGACCAACTCTAATCCTGCGTAATTTTATTGCTTAGAATTTCGGATTGGTTTCTGAATATATGAGCTAAAATAAAAAGTTTGATTCTAGTGATTTGATGGAAAGGTCCAACTAGCAACGATTTTATGGTTGTCGTAATACTGCCAATATATTTTGTGTTTATATGTAGCAGCATTGTTGAAAATGATACCAAAGGTAAGCTTGATATTTAAATAATATTTAGTGAACTTAAAAATTTAATTAGGCATAATAATTATTCATAAATAACATTTCTACACTTTCCGGAAAAGTGTTTAACTTTTTTGAACCGACAAATTTCTAAAAATTCACGATTTGAAGTTAACTGCTCACAAATCGTTATTGTTTTCGAAGCTTTAACATGAATGATGTCTGGGCTTATACACAATTTTAAGTAAAGTGATAATAATTTTAAAAAAATTCATTTTTGATTACTTTTATTTATACAATTCATTTAAAAAGATTTTAAGTACTTTTTTCATGAATTTTTAATAATTATCGGTTTTTTAATTTATATAGTAAAAGTTCCAATCGAGACAACTGTCAAATCAGCTACTGGCTGTCAAATCAGCCGTAGGCTGTCAGAGTGCTATGGTACTCTCGGCTATACGAGGTATGTTCAAAAACTATTGCCAATTTTGAATTTCCGCGGGTTACGTATATTTGATTTTTGATTTTTTGTGGCGTTGTATTTTTACTCATCTCTCTCACTTATGCCGACATGCTCGGCCATTTTGAATGTTCAGTTCATTTTGACAGCTGCTTTGCTTGCATTTGTTTTGGCTCGTCTTCGATTTTTGCCCATTTTTCGACCAAAAACAGCATCGCATTAACATTGCTAAGGAGCTATTGGACTCTGTCCGCGATGACCCAAATTTGCTCCAGAGGGTCATAACTGGTGACGAATCATGGGCTTATGGTTATGACGTGGGAACCAAAGCTCAATCATCCCAATGGAAGCTGCCCTACGAGCCAAGACCGAAAAAACCGCACCAAGTTCGGTCAAATGTGAAGCTTTTGCTTACAGTTTTCTTCCATAGCAGGGGCGTGATGCATCATGAGCCACAGGGTAGAACGGTCAATAAGGAATATTACCTTCAAGTTATGTGCAAGTCGCTCGAAGGAATCCGCCAGAAACGCCCGGATTTGTGGAAGAACAAAAATTGGCTTTTGCATCATGATAACGCCCCTGCTCACGCATCGTTGCTTATGCCCGAATTTACGGCCAAAAACAACATACTAATAATGCCGCAGCCACCGTATTCTTCAGATCTAGCCCCCCGTGACTTTTTCTTGTTCTCGAAACAGATTCTTTGATCCATTTTTTGGAATGGGCAAAAATCGAAGACGAGCCAAATACGTGCAATCAAAGCAGCTGTCAAAAATAAACTGAATATTCAAAATGGTCGAACTTATCGGGATAAGTGAGAGACATAAGTACCAACATAACGCCACAAAAAATTGAAAATCAAATATACGTAACCCGCGGAAATTCAACAAATTCGCAGTTTCTCTGATTTATTCGTTGCCGAAGTTTCGAGTAGCACCACCATTAATCGTCGGACCACAAATACGATCGTGCGCGGGTCCATGTGTAAAATTTAATCTTGTTTGGTTGAGTCGGTGTAAGGCTGTGGAACAGATACCATAAGAGTGTTATGGCAATCCATAAAGGTGATCTTGCATGGAGTTGTTAGTTTGGTTTGTCTCACCTGTCCAATAGATTATAAACTACAATATTTTACAAAAAATTAAGACAAAAAACATGAAACAACAAGCATGAATAATTTTATTAAAGAAGTTTTCTTGTAAACTTTACAAAAAAGAGTTTAATGATAATTAATAATAGAGGATTGTGGTTATTTGTTTGATGAAGAGATCTAATAAAATTTCAAATTAAAATAAATAAGTTTTAAATAGTTTGAAGACTAAAATTACTATAATAATAATTACTTCAACAAGCAGGCACAACTTGGTTATAAAAAGGGAAAAAAAAGAGAAAAATGTAACCAATAACTTCCGAGCGATTTAGCTGTCAAATCGGTTGTTATCTGTCAAAGTTTATCAACGATTTTTACTGAGTATATAGTTTGCCATTTTATTGTGAATAGGCTCTTGTTTGAACAATGTCTTCAAATTATCCAATTTAAGTTCGACAATAAATTATTGACTTGTAAAACGCAAAATTGTGCTTAGCAATACAGGTCATTTTTAGCATAATTATTTTGAGTGAGACAAATCCACAAAAGATATTGAAGATGTCATTGCATCCAAAAAAATATACTATTTGGTGTGGCTTGAGCACAGCCACCATTGTTGATCGCATTAATGTTGATAAAATAGAAATGAGAGATCAATCTGATTATTGATCCCTTTTTCCGAAAAAATGCACAGTTTGGTGTAGTTAGCTTGTCCTCGACTTCAGTGGTATATATTGCTTCCGAAATGTGCTAGTTCAAAGATATAGATCCGTACGACACGTGGTTTCAACTGGATAGCGCTACTACCCAATCATCTCGTGAAACCATAGATTTATTGAAGATATGATTTAGCGATGTACTGGAACGATACCTACATTATGTACTGGGGATAGTATACACTATACTCAGAGAAACAAAATAAATATAATTACTTTGTTATTTTTTTGTGAGGTTGTAAATTGGTTAATTAATAAAAATAAATTATTTAAGTTAGTTGTTCTGAAATTATATCAAATGAAGTGATTATGAAATGATGTCAAAAAGAGATTGTTTTATAAGCATATTATAAAAAAAAGTAAAAATAACAATTAAATAAATAGAAAGATTATAAAGTAAACAACATAATATGGTATGTGTTTTTAATATAAACTCAATAGGCGACAACATTATTTCAATTCGTCTTCAAGATCGTACAATTTGACACAGCTTGATTATTTTTCTTATCTATAAAAAATAATATGCATATTTAGAATAATCGACGACTTGGAAGAAAAAGGCCTGATTTACTCTAAAGTGCAGTCAAAAATAAGGTCAACCGGATGAGCTGCGTCACGACCAGCCGAGGTTACCGGAAACCATTTTTAGACACTAACGATAAGAATTAATTTTTTGCCAAAATTTAATTTAAAAAAAAGTTTTAATTCTGTTAAAAAAACACTTAAAAAATAATCACAATTAATTTGTTACTCGTATATCACTTAAATTTCAGTATTATGAAAAAAAAAACAAAAAATTTTAGAAGTAAAAGTGATATTATCTTAGGTATTTCCTAAAATACTTTTAAATATTTTTGAGATTTCATACATAATTCATAAAATATAAGTACAAGTTGCTATATACAAATTTTATTATTGAAATGATGCAGACAATATTAAGGAAGTAATAACTACTCGTATTATTTTCATCCTAAATTCAACTATAGCTTATGCAGGCTTCAAGGGCTTTAAGAAAATTTACTGATGACTACAATTTCTGTAAATCAACAGGGAATGTTTTTGTATTAATATTATATTTTCATAACAACAGTAGGCATCAATTATGGATCAGTTCACTAAATAAACATGTAATATGGCATTAGTATATAAATGCCTAGAACTTGTGGATACAAACTGTTGAGATTTTTGATACTTTTATTTTTATTTGAAAATATTTTGTTATATAGTCTACTGTTATTAGAAAAATATTATTTATACAATCATTTTTAGGATATCAAAAATTATTTTAGTTCTTTGGAAAATAGAAAAATAAAATCAAAATAAATCGAAAAGCAGAAAGAGTAACATTTTTTACATTAAAACTCGTGCTGTTATACCATAAAAAAATTCAAATTTTTAGCAATGTTAATAAAAATTAAAATGTACACACAATAAGTAATATTGTTTATAAATTTAAATTTTATAATAAGAAATATTTTTAAATAAATATATAAAAAGCATTCAATAGCTTGAAGCTTTACAATAAAAACAAATAATTATTTAAATATGAAATATGTTAATAGTTCGGTAATATTGTTTACTTTCTATTTGTTGTATCAATTGTATTCAAATCTAATATTTTATATTTAATTAAAAAAATTTATTTGCAGGCATTCTATTATAGAAATAATTTTTTTTTTTTTTGTTATAAAATAAATCCAAATTGGAAAATAAAGAAAATCTCTTTTCCTGTTCTTGTCCTAACAAACAGAAAAACTTTGAATCTTGGTAATTTGGATTAGTTGAAAAGTTTCTATGTTAAATTAAAATAATTATGATGACTGTAGGTAATTTTTTTAAAGTGATAAAATATATGTTAAATAATAATTAACACTAATATAAATAGTATTTTTCTGTTAATGAAGTATTTTCTTAAAATAACTAAACTTTAGCTAATCACTATTCATTCAAGGTAAAAAAAAAGGAGGAAAATTCCAAAAAAAATTTATTATTTACATTAAAATTAAAAATTGATTTTTAATAAAAAACATGGTTTTTTTTTATCCAAATTTCATAACTTATAAAAATTTAAAAATGACAATATTTAAATTTTTCATATAAATTCTTTATTTATTTTTCTTTTTGTTAAAATTAACCAAATTTATTTTATAGTTCAATTAATTGAAATTAAAAAAAAAACAACAACAAAAAACAAAAAATATATTAATACAAATATGTACGGATATGTTAAATGTACATAAATAAACTCGTATAAAAATATATTAACTACAATTAAATTTGAATAAAAAAAAATTTTTTCGTTCAATATTTTATTATTTTTATTAATTAAAAATTTGAATTGAAATTTGTTTGCATGTTTTTTTGTTTTTATTTTTATTTTTTTATATAAAAATTTACCTTTCATAAAATCATCGACAGTGTGCGCTCGTTTTTGCATTAGGCCACGAGAATTATTTGCTATTGAGTTTTCGTTAACATGGATTAGTCTTTGCTCCTCATCTAAATATTGTATAATATTTTTTGTTTTTTTTTCTTTTGTTTTTTTTTTTTAATTTATTTACTCGAAATTTGTTGGCATTTTTACTTTGTTTTTTTTTTCCAACACAAATAATATATAATATACTTTGGGGTGAAAATTATTTCGTCAATTGTTTTTAGTTAAATAAAGTTAAATATCGTCAAATTAAAAAGTGAAATTGGATTTTAAATTGAAAAATTTTGTTCATATTTTTTTAAATAACGATTCACAGATCATAGGGGTGATAGTTTTTCAGGTAGTCCTTTAACAAAGTTTAGAATTTGGCGAATTGAAATTATTTTTTTGGGGCATTTCAAGTAAATTATTCAAGCCTACTATAGTTCATTGATATACCATATATAGTTTAGTCAATATTTTAAGCTTACTCGTACATTTGGCAGATAACGATTTTAGTAAACAATACTATCAGGTAAATATTGTATTATTGCAAAAGTTCGTGCTCGATTCAGAAGCCATTGCTAAAGAAAACGTTAGATGGCGCTAAGGGCTGTAAAATGATATGTCTGAATTAGTTGATTTATCTGTCAAGTGATCGATTATTGCCGTACTTAGATTAAAAAATACCTAACGTCAGATTTTCGTATATGGATTAAAGAATACCTGAATAGGAGCGTACGTCAGATTTTCATATACGAGATCTGTTCAAAAAGTATCGCGAATTTTGTGTTTTTTCAAAAATTATTTATTTATTTATGAATATCTAATTTGTCCCCTTCAAATTAATTCCCACCAGATATTATACACTTCTGCCAACGTTTTTGCCAATCCTCGAAGCACTTCAAAAAATCATTTTTTGTGATCTTGTTCAGCTCCTCCTTCGATGCCGTCTTTATCTCCTCAATCGTAGCGTAGCGTCGTCCATTCATAGGGCTCTTCAATTTCGGGAACAAGAAAAAGTCACATGAGGGCAGATCTGGGGAATACGGTGGCTGTGGCATTATTAGTGATGCTGCTTTTGGTCGAAATTGAGCAAAAATCGAAGACGAGCCAAAACACATGGCAAAAGCCAATTTTGGTTCTTCCACAAATCCGGGCGTTTCTGGTGGATTACTTTACTCAACTTGCGCATAACTTGCAGGTAATATTCCTTATTGACCGTTTTACCCTATGGCAAAACCTTCACATTCGACCGACCTTCGCTCGTGCGGCAGCTTCCATTGTGATGATTGAGCTTTGGTTTCCAAGTCATAACCATAAACCCATAATTCGTCACTAGTTTTGACCCTCTGGAGCAAATTTAGGTCATCTAACAGCTCCTTAGCAATTTTAATGCGATGCTGTTTTTGGTCGAAATTGAGCAAAAATCGAAGACGAGCGATTACTTTTTTGACACGTGCAAGCAAAGCAGTCAAAAATTAACTGAACATTCAAAATAACCTAACTTATCAGCATAACTGAGAGACATGAGTACCAACATAACGCCACAAAAAATCGAAAATCGAATATACGTAACCCTCGGAAATTCAAAATTCGCGATACTTTTTGAACAGACTCGTATATACGCAATTTTCTGTCTGTATTATTACAAAAGCGGCGAGAGATCGTACTGCTTGCATACAGTTGTGTAGATTTTTTATGTAGCCATAATACCTAGTGACATCTAGTATTCGTAAGAGAAATTTGTTGAATTGTAAAAGCAAATAATTAATATCCATTTTAACTCACTTATTCTTAACAAAAATGCAATTTCAACACAACGACAGGTAATACCATATTTATTTTTTTTGTACAATCTTCTAATATTAAATGTATTTGTATTTTAGGTTTATTATTTATTTTGTAAATATCAATTAAATATCATGATGTTAAATCACAACTTTTTGGAGGCCATTCGATGTCACAATTTCTTGAAATAATCGAATCTCCAAACTTTTCTCGCAATAATTCGGTTGTTGCACGTGCTGTGTGGCACGTAGCCCCGTCTTGTTGGAACCAGATGTTGTCAAGATCAACTTCTTCCAATTTCGGCCATAAAAAGTTGGTTATCATCGATCTATACCGCTCTCCATTGACAGTAACGGTGCACCTTAATTCTGTAGACTTTCGGAGAGTTTTAAAATACGCCATTCTCCATGAAAGTGGTAGCATACCGAAATGCTTGTATACTTTTGTTGACAATTTAGATTCTTATCGCGGAGTGAAAGTTTAAGTACGATTTTATTAAATTTTAAATAGTTTACGAATAAGTAATTATATATTAATACATTAATATATACTTACTTATTATAGAATACGAAGTATTTCGTAAAAGGTTATTTTGTGTACATTGTTATGAATGTATTTTCGAGAAATTTGAATAGAATTTTTGTGTAGAGGCCTATCTAGCTCTTCTATAAACTATGTTATTGCCTTTTTTATTAAAGTTTTTGATGTAAACGAATTTTTTAAAAGAAGGATCACGATAACGTGCATTTGTGTATTATTGTGTTGTATAAGTTTGGGAAAGAAGTTACAGTTGGCTTTGCATGAAACAGCTCGTGGAACTGTACAAAATGTTTTGCCAATTTTTCGTCAAGGAATATCTCATTAAGATTAATAATGAAATTGTGCATATTTTAACTAACAATAATTTCCGCATTTCAATGGATGATAGAGACTTTTTGAAGAAAAGTGGTGTTTTAAAAAAAAAGTGGCAGATAAAAATTTATTATTTAATTTTGAAGTATAATTGATGCGAATATGTTCTAAAAATAATATCATTATTTTTAGAACATATTCGCATCAATTATACCTTTTTCTCCGATAATCGAATACGATGGTTCCAATTTTCGATCACCTTCAATTTTAATTCATGAATGGTGACATACACCAATATCATAAAATATCACCAAAAGAGGAAGTCCAAAGGTGTTAAATCACAATATCTCGGAGGCTATTGCAGTTTTGCATTTCTTGAAATTATCGACTCACCAAACTTTTCACACAATAAGTCAATTGTGGCATGGGCCGTGCGGCACGCAGCACCGTCTTGTTGAGGACACATATTTGTCAAATCAATATATTCCCATTCAGACCACTAAAATTCATTATCTTGCAAAGAATACTAAGGTCCGATAAAGATATAAATCACACCAAATGGTCATTTTTCGGAATCTAGAGGTTCCTCGTGAATAATTTGTGGATTGGCTTCAGCTCAGTTACAACAATTTTGTTAATTCACCGATCCAGAGAAATGAAAATACACCTCTTTTGAAAAGACGTTTTTTTTGAAAATTTTGTTCTTGAAAAAAAAAACGATTATTTTGATAAAAAAAATTGGATAATTTCCAAACGTTGTTGGGACGTGTATCTTTTCATGAATAAATTGCAAACCGTACTAAATAAAAGTGATAGTGACAAAAGATATTGACATTTTCAAACATAGCCACACGGTTTATTTGACAACAAATCACTCCTATTAAAAGACCAACAGGATTTCAATATATGACAAATTTGGCCTTACTCTAAACTGATCAAGGTGGGTTACGAAATGAATTACTTTATAGCAGCTATTTCTTTACTATTTCTTTCATTTAAAAATGTCATAAAGTAAAAAATCCCATATGGCGACTATGAACTTTTTTTTAACACAAAATAGGTTCCACCATAGACTTTATATTCTATTTTAAACTAGGTCAGAGAGGCGAGACGAGATTTTTATCGATTACTGGGTCACTTATATAATAAGAAAACAATGAGTTCAGAATTTTAAAAGTAAGTCACACCACTGGGCGGCAATGAAAATTTATTTAAGGATAAGACAAGCTCCGTAAGAGTTTTAACTTTTATTTGAAACTAGGTCAGAAAGGCGAGACGAGATTTTTTTTTGGATTAGTAGGTCACTTATATGATAAGAAAACAATGAGTTCAGAATTTTAAAAGAAAACCACCCCACTTGGCGGCCAGAAAAATTTATTTAAGGATAAAATAGGCTCTGTAAGAGTTTTAACTTTTATTTGAAACTAGGTCAGAGAGGCGAGACGAGATTTATTTCGATTACTAGGTCACTTATATAATAAAAAAACAATGAGTTCAGAATTTTAAAAGTAAACCACCCCACTTGGCGGCCATGGAAATTTATTTAAGGATAAAACAAGCTCCGTAATAGTTTTAACTTTTATTTGAAACTAGGTCAGAGAGGCGAGACGAGATTTATTTCGATTACTAGGTCATTTATATAATAAGAAAACAATGAGTTCAGAATTTAAAAAGTAAACCACCCCACTTGGCGGCCATGAAAATTTATTTAAGGATAAAACAAGTTCCGTAAGAGTTTTAACTTTTATTTGAAACTAGGTCAGACAGGCGAGACGATATTTATTCCGATTACTAGGTCACTTATATAATAAAAAAACAATGAGTTCAGAATTTTAAAAGTAAACTACCCCACTTGGCGGCCATGAAAATTTATTTAAGGAGAAAATAGGCTCCGTAATAGTTTTAACTTTTATTTGAAACTAGGTCAGAGAGGCGAGACGAGATTTTTTTCGATTACTAGGTCACTTGTATGATAAGAAAACAATGAGTTCAGAATTTTAAAAGTAAACCACCCCACTTGGCGGCCAGAAAAATTTATTTAAGGATAAAATAGGCTCTGTAAGAGTTTTAACTTTTATTTGAAACTAGATCAGAGAGGCGAGACGAGATTTTTTTCGATTACTAGGTCACTTCTATGATAAGAAAACAATGAGTTCAGAATTTTAAAAGTAAACCACCCCACTTGGCGGCCAGAAAAATTTATTTAAGGATAAAACAGGCTCTGTAAGAGTTTTAACTTTTATTTGAAACTAGATCAGAGAGGCGAGACGAGATTTTTTTCGATTACTAGGTCACTTGTATGATAAGAAAACAATGAGTTCAGAATTTTAAAAATAAACTACCCCACTTGGCGGCCATGAAAATTTATTTAAGGATAAAACAGGTTCCGTAAGAGTTTTAACTTTTATTTGAAACTAGGTCAGAGAGGCGAGACGATATTTATTTCGATTACTAGGTTACTTGTACGATAAGAAAAACAGCAAAAGTAAACCAGCTCATTTGGTGACTACGAACGTTTTTTAAGAGCACCTTGCTTGGTTTTTTTTTGCAAAAATCCAATTTTTTTCGTACAAAAATGGCATTTTTAATTTGTTCGAATATTGAAAGGTAAAAATTACAAAATATAGCGATCAATAGACAACTTTTTAATAAAATATTTTCCACAAAAAAAAAACCGAAACGTCTTCCGTTTTGTTCATAAAGTGGACGCGAACTTTTGCAATGATCCAATAGTTAATAGGAAAATGTTATTTTCTTTTGTTTTTTTTGTTAATTATAAATATTTTATAACAATTTCAAAATATCTAAAGAATTATAATAAAAATTATAGCATTAAATTTTTTCAAAATTAAGATCATTTCTATTAGAGCTATTAAGAATATTTTATAAAAAATTGCTTACGACATATTTATTAATGATAAGAATTAGTGTAATATCGAATTTCGAATGGAAAACTCCTGTGCAATAATTAATAAAGATTGTATTTTAGCTAATAATAAAAGATATTCAGGTTGTTTATTTTATGTATTGTGAAAAACATAAAATTTCTATTAAAAATCTTAGTATCTAAAGTGACATGTTGATTTTTTAATGACATCTTATAGAGCGCCTACTATTAAATAAAATTTTCCAGTAAATTATATAATATTAAATCGATTGAATGAACAAATTGATAAATTTCTTGTCTATAGAGAAGTTTTTGGTTTAGAAATATTCTTTTATACACACTTGACTATCTATTTCATTCAGCAATTCTTACTACTTCTAGTCAAACCGATATTGGATAATTCTACCTTGGAATATTTTTAGCTTAGAATTTAGTTGCTAAACTATACCGACCAGATATACGATAGGAACGACAGAAATCTTTACTATTTTTTATCAATTTAACGATACCTGTGCAAATGTATGGTATGCTACTAAAAATAAATAAATTACAAGAGTTCATGTGATTTGGCCACCATTATTTATGGTATTATCTATAGTGTTATTCCATGCAATTTGCTCAATTACTTGTGAAGTTATTTTTATATTTCAAAATAATAAAAAAAAACGCTATAAATTTATATGTAAATTGAATAACTACTAATGATCTGTGAATCATTATAGGAATATGAACACTTAAATCAAATAAAATATGTTTAATATTTGTAAAGTTTTCATTTATGATAATAAATAAAAATTAATTCCGTTTAAATATTTGTCTTTTTAATGAAGACGTGTTTGTGTTTGTAACTAAAATTATATTGTGAATCTATGTATGAGTATGTAAGCCTATGTAAATATATATGTTCATATTCATAAATCCTATAATAAAATGATAATAATGATATATGAATAAGGGAAATGTTTTTAATTAAAAATAATAACGAAAAGTTATCCAATTTGTGCTTTGGAAAGTATAGTTATAAAAAATACATGAAATATTCAGATTTTGACAAAAAAATTTTAAGTAATAATATTTCTAAAGTTTTGTCAAAATATCTTTATTCAAAAGATTGCCATGAGACTTTTTACAGCACATGATCCTTCTGATATAATTGGTGATGACTTTTTTGCACATTTCGGTCTGTAAATCTGCCATTTCATAAGGGATGATGATTTTAAATATACTAATATTTAACGATTGTCTACGTAAATACGATTTTTTTTTGTAAAATTCTATAAAATAAATTACAAAAGCGTCAAATCTAGAATTTTTTGACATCAAAATATCTAGAAATTACTTTTCATACAATGAAAAATAATATTATCATGTTTTGTACCCTTGAATGCTATTTTAGTAAAACTTTATTAGTTAAAATTAATTTTATTTAAGTTTAGATAACAAAAAATAATTGTGGGTAACCACCTCTCCTTCTTCATTTGAAAGAAATGAGGTAAACTGACTCCTTAATACTAAAATGCATAACATACAGTATTTTTTTTATAGATACAATGGCTTCAAATAACTCCACAAGAAATAGTCTAATGATGTTAAATCACAACTTCTTGGAGGCCATTCAATGTCACAATTTCTTGAAATAATCGAATCTCCAAACTTTTCTCGCAATAATTCGGTTGTTGCACGTGCTGTGTGGAACGTAGCCCCGTCTTGTTGGAACCAGATATTGTCAAGATCAACTTCTTCCAATTTCGGCCATAAAAAGTTGGTTATAATCGATCTATACCGCTCTTCATTGACAGTAACGGTGTTACCAGCTTCATTTCGAAAGAAGTACGGACCGATGATTCCACCAGACCAAAAACTAAACCAAACTGTCAATTTAGGTGAATGTAATGGGTGATCATGAATAATTTGTGGATTTTCTTCGCACCAGAATCGACAGTTTTGTTTATTTACCGCACCACTCAGATGAAAGCGAGCTTCATTGGTGAAGAAGATTTTCTTTAAAAAATCGTTATCGTTTTCAAGTTGTTCCAAGACAAAATCAGCAAATTCACGACGTTCTTGAGTGATAACAATTTTATACGGATGCAAGCCCAAATCCTTTCTCAAAATCCGCTAGGTTGTGGTTTGAGACAGTTCCAATTCTTGAGAACATCTTAGAATCGACAAATTGCGGTCTTCAACAACACTTGCCTGAACGGCAGCAATATTTTCATTACAACAATATTTTCAGTGGTTCTTTGTCTTATTGGCACTTGAACATTATGTAAAGAAAATGTACGCTCGTAATTTTTAACAATTCGACGAATAGCGAGCACATTTGGACGATTATTACGACCATAAAATGGCAAAAGCGTACGAAAAGTTGCAATTGGAGAACGATTATTTTGATAATGAAATTGAATAATTTTTAAACGTTGTTCTTATGTATATCTCTTTATGATAAAATTGTAAACAATACTGAATACAATGAAAAAAACTGACAGATCATGACATATTACAAATGGCCGAAACGTCACTTAGACATCATATCACTCTTATTGAAAAACCCTATACAAAGCGAAAAATGAATCTCATCCCGCTTAAGAAAATTTGTAGGAAAAATCAGTTTTTCCAACATTAAATATGATTAAAATACTTAAATAATATCTTATGGCAAACTATTATCTAAATAAATTTTATACTAATAATTAAATTTATTTTCTATTTGTTAAACAACGGACCTTTAAAATTTCAAATCACAAAATGGATAACCTTCTAGAATAATAATCATAATTAAAAATAATATTAAAATATTATGCGCTGCAAATGAAGTTTTTCTCTGACAAATTTTTTCATTAATTTCGTTTTTTTTGCTTACGTCAATTTGTGCTTACATCACCTTATTTGCAATAAATAATTAAGACAAGACCACAAAAATAAGGCAATATTCAATTTATAGTTTTCTTTTATATATTGTAGTATGATTTTATTGGAAATTTTTTATTATTATTTTCTTAAAAGGCAGAGAAGAAAAAAAATTGCACGTGAATTGTTTTTTCAATAAAAACAAAGTATTTCAATTTATAGTTTATTTGCCAACAAATTCTCTTTAAATCAGTAATTTTTTCTTCATCTTTTTTTTGTATGTGCATTTAAAACATTTGCATAAGTACATACATGTGTACAAATATTTTTTATAGTTAAAATAATGATACATTTGGGTTACATTAACTATTAAATTATTTATTGTATAGTAAAATTGCATAAATTTTTTAGAACATAAATAAAAATCTTTATTATTTCTTCTTAATTAAAGTTTTTATTGAGAACGTAAAGGAAATTATTCGAAAAGAAACTGAAACATATTAATTCTTAGTTTACGATGGATCTGTAACGGAGCTAATCAAATCAATCCTTTTCTTTCTATAGTTGGGAAATGAAAATCCTTTTTACGCGTACACTTATTTTGAGTAGTTTAAAAATCTACAAAAGTATTTGTATTGATTATAAAATTGAGCTTTTTTTTAAGAACTATCACTAAGCATATAGACACAAACTAGATTGAATTCAAAAATACAACCAGTGGGCAAAAAAATAATATTTATACTAATACGAGTATATTATATTAAAAATGAAATTATAACTTTGAAATAACAATTCACGTTCATTTAAATATAATCACATAAGGTAGTTGTAAAGTATATTAAAATTCCAAAATTCTTATTTAAAAAATTCCCACAATTCCAAAATATTATATTTAAAATAACTTATTTCATATTAAAAAATATCATTGAAATAATTCTAATGAAAATAGAACACCAATTTTAAAATTCGACATTTATATGGATATGTAACGTAATTCTTAGTATGAAAATAATAAAAAGAAAAAAAAACAAACATATATTATAGTACATAATAATTATTTTCACATCGATTCCATTATCAAATGCAGCAAACATATACAAATAAATCATAATCAAAAAAAGAAAAAAAAATACAACACATAAAAGCCAATATAAAAAATATTGACAAAAATAATTTGCCTTAAAAATTTTTAATTATATAAATTTTCTGTTAATTTTCATCGATTTGATTTCTCGTTTCTTATTTAAATATATTAATTTAAATTAAATTCCATTGTTTTAAACCGTATTCGACCAGTTTTCGAACAGCTCGAAATATCCCTTCAAGAATAATTGCTTACAAGCGAATCGATGAAAAACAGCTTTAGTACATGGTTTGTGGATAGAATGACTTGTGAATGCATGAGGTGGCATGAGTCTATGATTGGGAAATTTTTAGCCGAGACACCAATTATACTCTAGCCAATTCACAAATTTTGCATAGAAATTTTGGATTGCAGTGAAAAATTTCTATTTTCTTTTTTAAAAAAATCTTCTATAAATATTTTTAAAAAAATCATAAATAATAATTATTTTAATAGAAATTTTTCACTTTTTTTTATAATTTTGTCCGGTTTTAGTTTTTTTTATTTTTATAAAAATAATTAAAAAGTGTATTAAATCTATTGGATATATTTAATTTAATATTTATTATAATGAAAACTATATATTTTTATTAATTATTATTGATTAAAAAAAAAAAAAAAATTAATAATTATTTACCTTTTATTTGATTATCAAAATCTAAGCTTTTCGTATGTACAAATTCGGCTTTTGGTTTTTTAGGTTTAACAGGTCTCTGAAAATATTTACAGAAAAGGAAAAAATAAATAATTCATCAAATCGAGAATAAATTATTTTTTACCAATTTTCAATTAAATTATATTTCCATTATTTCAATTAGATTTTTATTACATATATAGCATAAATAAAATACATACTTCTGGTACAACAATTTTCAAATCCTCTAAACGTAAGGAATCACGTAATTTTTCAGTCTCTTTGCTTCTAAGCGTTGGAGTAGACATTGGTGTCCACACTTTTCCAGATTCTATTTTTGGAAGAGTAATTTGGCTGAAATTTCATTTAATTATTGTATTAGCAATTTTTTTTTTTGATTTTTACTTTTTTTTTGATAAAGTAAAACTTAATTATGCAGATAACTATTAAAGATTTATTCCAATTTTATAAAAAAATTATTCATTTATTCAAAAATAACATTCGTAATAGAATAAAAGTAGAAAAATACATAATAAAATTATAAGAGGATTTTTTTTGGTATTATCATAATTAAAGCTTACAAAAAAAAATCCACCACAATAATTAATTTAATTAAGTTAATTTAAGCTTCTATTCATTAGAATGATTTGCTTACATTTTGCCATCATCATTTGAAAAATGACTTTTATGTTACAAAGTCAAAACATAATTCCATTCAAAAAGGATTTTATGATAAATAATAACAATAATAAGACATGTTTAATCGTTGTTATTTTCCATGTATTAATTACTTAACAATAACATTCATATATATTGTATGTAGAACAAAAACTTATTACATTCATAATATTGTATTACACCCAAATTTTATTTCAATTTTAATTAATCATATAAAATTTAATGGCGACAAAAGATTAATAATAATAATATTAGTTATAAACTTACTTTTCGTGTGCTTCCTCTTCCTCTTGTGTAACATCGGATGGAGGAGTAAGGTATCCTGCTAATCTAAGGCCGCGTTCTCTTAAACTACCGAATTTAAATGACTGTCTAAAACTAGCACGAGCTCTATCAACTAAGGGTGTGTGAATCCAGTAAAAAATTAAAAAAAAAAAAAAAAAAAAAAAAAAATAACAAAATGAAAAGTAAACAAAAAAATTTATTAAAATTTATTTAAATCGCATTCATAGGAATGGTTTTTTTTTGTATGTATGTACATTTACTAAGTCTGTCGACAATAGGTGCTTCCGGTGCCTGTGGATTCGATAAATCTTCAAAATTAATTATGTACAAAGAAATATCATCCGCTTCGGAGCGTATTGGCGCAATAACTTCTGAACACAGAAATTTTGTACCTTAAATCAAAAAAAAGAAAAGAAAAAGAAAGAAATCATCAAATATTCGTTATTTAATTTGATTGTATTTATTTTGATGGTTTATCAATGATAACAAGTCAAATGCTTAACAACATAGAATACTATACGATGATTCTTACCATTTTTTCGATAATAGAGTATTTCGAAATGTTTTTCATAGCCTTTATTAAGGGCGTCTCTAATTAAGTTCACAGCCATTTGTGATGTCATTGGTCCGTGAAGAAATTCTGTCGAACTAGGACGCTGCATCACTTCAGCGCGAGTATAACCAGTCATTTTACAGAAACCATCCGAACACCAAATGATATGATGTGTCTCTGATTGAGCATTGGCTACCAGGAAGCTTCGATCTGTAAAATGGATTATAAAAAAAAATTATTGTAATAATAAAAAATTTTAAGAAAAATAATGTGAATTTTCAGTGACTCAAAATATTTTTATTTTAAGGACATTTTCAGGTGTTCTAAAATCAACTATGCTATCGGGTGAATTTTTCAAGATGTGCCCTTTCTTTTTATTCAAAATTTGTATGAATAAAAATAGAGTCATTTATACAAATGTTTTCTTATAATAAATTCGATATCATAAAAAAATATTTGCTATCTTGAATATTTGTTATGTGCAGAAAATTTCCTTTTAACTAAAAGAAAAACCAACTAAGAAATTAAATTTAAAAAATAAATTTACTTTTTATGATTTTAATTATTCAAATTATTGTGAATTAAAATAAATACAATTTTTGACAGAAAAGTAACCAGATTGATATTTTTCCCAGAATTTTATTCTATTTTTATACATTATTGTTATTACAACAATAATAACGTAGTTCATTTAAACAGCAATAAATCATTCGTGGTAACAGGGTTCAACTATCACACTCCTTCGGATGTTTTTTCTTTCTTTTATAAGTCACTTGCTCTAAAGGAGTTATTAATATCCTCATAACTGAGATATACGACGTCTGTTCAAAAAGTATCGCCAATTTTGAATTTCCGCGGGTTACCTATATTCGATTTTCGATTTTTTGTGGCGTTATATTGATCCTCATGTCTCTCACTTATACCGACAAATTCGGCCATTTTGAATGTTCAGTTAATTTTTGACAGGTGCTTTGCTTGTATGTGTTTTGGCTCGTCTTCGATTTTTTTCTTAATTCCGACCAAAAACAGCATCGCATTAACATTGCTAAGGAGCTGTTAGACTTTGTCTGCGACAACCCAAATTTGTTCCAGAGGGTCATAACTGGTGGCGAATCATGAGTTCATGGTTATGACGTGGAAACCAAAGTTCAATCATCCCAATGGAAGCTGCCGCACGAGCCAAGACCGAAAAGCGCGCCAAGTTCGGTCGAATGTGAAGGTTTTGCTTACAGTTTTCTTCAATTGCAGGGGCATGGTGCATCAAGAGTTCTTACCACAGGGTAGAACGGTCAATAAGGAATATTACCCGCAAGTTGCGCGAAGCAATCCGCCAAAAACGCCCGGATTTGTGGAAGAACAAAAAAATGGCTTTTGCTTTTTTTGGCCAAAAGAAACACACTAATAATGCCGCAGCAACCGTATTCCCCAGATCTGGCCACCTGTGACTTTTTCTTTTTCACGTAACTGAAGAGCCCCATGAAAGGACGACGCTACGCTACGATTGAGGAGATAAAGACGGCATCGAAGGAGGAGCTGAACAAGATCACAAAAAATGATTTTTTGAAGTGCTTCGAGCATTGGAAAAAACGTTGGCACAAGTGTATAATATCTGGTGGGGATTACTTTGAAGGGGACAAAATAGATATTCATGAATAAATAAATAATTTTTGAAAAAACACAAAATTCGCAATACTTTTTGAATAGACCTCGTACACATCTCGTATCGATATCACGTATTATTGATAATACGTTGACTACCATGTTATTCGATGAATATTGCTGGTATCGATACCACAAATGTTTTCCTGGTTTCCATATACACCAACCTGGTATCTGCGCCACTCTATACACAAACCTGGTGCTTTTACTGACTTAAGCGCTACTATTACTGCAACGGCAAAAAAATGACGTCGGCTTGTTTGGTTGCCGGTAGGAAGGAAAAATGACGTTTCGTTTTATGGTATCGATATCAGATGTGTGTCCCTAGGATTGTAATGGTTTGAACATTGCGCGTTCGAAAAAAGTTATCGCCTATATTAAGATGACTCCTATAAGGACGTTAAGTCTGGGAGAACCATAAATCAATGATCAATATTAAAAGTACCTTCAAGTTTTCACAAAACTGCGGACTCGATTTGGCATATCAGTTGTTGGAATTTAAAGGGTTCCTAACTGTAGCCCTTTGAGTAGGAGTACCGACCAAGTACTCTTAAAATAAAAAGTTATACCACGGATTTAGGGTGCCTTACTGTGTTAAAACACACTGTACCCGATATTTTGTGAGGTACCAATTGATTGTAACTGGTTACTAACTGTTAGCATAATGTCTAGTAAAGATGGATGAAGTTGGTCTAGTGAGTGCATCAGATGGAAGTCGGGTTTTTTTTCTATGAGTTTGAAATCTGGCAACATTAATCAGTACACAATGTCAGAAATTCGTACAACAACATACATTTTTCCTTTAGTAATCATGCCTAAGCTCTGCTTTTCTGCTTCAATTGAAGAAATCGGCTGCCGAATCGCATTGAATGCTTATGGAGGTATATGGTGACTGTGCTTAATTGAAAACAACGTGGCAAGATTGGTTTCGTCCGTTCAAAGACGGCAATTTTGACTTGTTGAACAAGAAGCGTGAAAATCGACCTACGAAGGTTGAGGACCATCAATTGCGGGTTTTTTTTGGACGAAGACGATACCCAATCGCAAAAAATGCTCGCAGAGCAATTGGGTGTTACTCAACCAGCCATTTCTATGCGTCTGCATGCCATGGGGAAGATTAAAATGATCGGAAAATGGGTGCCGCATGAATTGAAAGATAGGCAGATGGAGCGACGTCAAAACACATGCGAAATCTTGCTCGCCAGACAAAAAAGAAAGTCGTTCCTGCATCGGATTGTGACAGGCGATGAAAAGTGGATATATTTCGAGAATCCTAAACGCAAGAAATCGTGGGTTGATTCTGGCCAACCATCAACATCTTCCCCAAGACTAAATCGCTTCGGACGGAACACGATGCTGTGCGTTTGGTGGGATTAGCAGGGTATCGTCTACTATGAGATGTTGAAACCTGGTGAAACTATCAATGCCCACCGCTACCACCAACAACTGGTCAAATTGCACCGTGGATTATCAACAAAGAGAAAACAAGCTGATTTTCCTCCACGACAACGCACCATCGCACACGTCAAAAATAGTCCGAAACTACTTGGAGACACTCAACTGGGAGGTGCTACCCTACCCAGCTTATTCATCAGACCTGGCCTTTTCCGACTACCACCTGTTTTCGACGATGGGCCACGCGCTCGCTGAACAGCACTTCGATTCTTACGAAGACGTCCGAAAATGGCTTGATGAGTGTTTTGCCTCGAAAGAGAAGGAATTTTTTTGGCGTGGTATCCACAAATTGCCCGAAATCTGGTAAAAAATTTAGGAAGTACTTTATAAATTTGTGTTTGCTTTCTAAGAAAAAAACATGTGTTTTTTTGAATAAAAAACAGCGGATTTAAGCTTATATACCTGGTATAAAACAAGTCTAACTATGGCGTTGATTGGGCGTATCCAAATTTCTATAATCATAAGTGACCCATTTTTTAAGGACTCGATGACAGCCACTTCCTCCGATCCTTTAAAGGATTTGCTTATCAGCTTCAATATCGGTCCACATTTTCATCAGTTTTCGATGTTGGAGGTCCATCTTGCACCGCTTTTTTGCCCTCCAAAAAAACTTTATACCTTTTTGGGAATTTTATCCCAAAAAATATGGGAAATATGCCAACATTTTACACAAAATTTGATGCCACTACAAAAGCACAACTTCATTTATCCACGCTCTATAGAGTCACGCAGTGGAACTCAGTCTCACTACTTTTCCGCTACACCTTATAAATATGTATATTATAAATTTGATTAATTTATAAAGAAAATGTACCATTTATTATAAAAAAATTTGGCATTCAACCAATAACCAAACTCGTATGAACAATAACTTTTAGGTAAAAAAATTCAAATTAAATTTCATTTTATTAAAAATTTGAAAAAAAACTGATCTAAAGAATTTCTGCTATTCAAACCAAATCGTATTTTTGCGACAGCAAACAAACAAAACAAATAAATAAATTTAATTATATTAAATAAAATATCAGAATGGTTGCAAATGAAAATTTATTCGAATATTTTCTCTGCAATTAGTTTTAGCTTTTTTCCTCCATCAATTTGTATCCAAATTTAGATCATAGACATTAATTTCAATAAATAAGTGCAAAAGTTAGCACTGATGTGATTTCAATCGAATTTCAGAACAAAATTTTGAAAATATGTTTTACGGCGAGCCAATCTACTTTCACCGAAGCCAATAATGGCTATTCGAATTGTTCTCGACATTTAGGTGATTAACAATAAATCACACTGATTTATTGTGGCCAACAGCTAATTTTCTTAATATTGTGGTGGGGTTTATTTTTGTGGCTATAAATTCGAAGAATAATTGTAATATTTTTTCTTCATTTGTTTACTAAAGAAAAATACTGATTTTATTAATAAAATTAACTCATTTTATGGAATAATCATTTAGATTTTTTTTTTTTACTATCAAACGGAAATTCAATTATTATTTACGGAAAATTGTACCAATTGTTTATTAAATTAATAAACAATTGTTTTTTTATAAATATTATTATATTGTATGATATTTTTTCTATATTATTTATTGCTAAATTAAGAATGAGAATATATTATAAATTTAAAAATCTATGAGGGAAGCCACCAGACGAACATCAGACCCACTGAAACAAAATGACGGTAAATGGGCAAAATCATACAAAGAAAAAACTGAAGTATTTGCTAAACTATGAGTTTTCCTCCCAAAAATTTTAAGCCCTCGGAAATTAAATCTACTTTTGGGTTGTTCGGAAAGTAATTTCGTTTTTTTCCAACAGAGGACTTTCACAACCAACTTCACACTTAAATCGTGAAGTTGATTGGTTTCACAACCAACTTCATACTTAAATCGCATAATCATATGTATTTTGACAGCTAACATAGCAAGGCTTGCTTGTGAAAAAATTCGATTGATTCTGCACAGCAATTTTTGGTTGATACCCTTTTAAATATGGAAAGTGAAAAACAGCATTTTCAACAAATTTTACTTTTGTGCTATAGAAAAGATAAAAATGCTGTTCAATTATCCAATGTGTTAAGAGAGCGCCAGTGTCAAAACTGGTTTGCAAAATTTCGATCCGACAATATTGATCTCAAAGATGCACCACGTTCTAGAGGGCCAGTTGAAGCTGATGAAGACACAATAAAGGCATTAATAGATGCAAAACGGCAAATAACAACTCGTGAGCTCGCTGAGAGATTAAATTTATCGATTCGACCATTCATGATAATTTGAAACGGCTAGGTTTAATCTCAAAGCTCGACATATGGGTTCCTCAACTTCTTACGGAAAAAAATTTGTGCCGTCGCATTGACATTTGTAATTTGCTTCTCAAACGCCATGAAAATTATCCATTTTTAAAGCCTATCATCACTGAACCCGAGAAATGGGTTGTCTACAACAATGCTAAACGCAAAAGATCCTGGAGTAGAAAAGATGAACCAGCTCAAAGCACTTCGAAAGCCAATATTCATAAAAAACAGGTTATGCTATCTGTTTGGTGGTATTTCAAAGGAATCGTTTATTTTGAACTTCTACCGAGCAACACAACAATCAATTCTGAAGTGTACTGTCATCAGTAGGATTAACTCAGGATTAATTCTGAAGTTGTATGATTAACTTCAAGAAGAAAGTCCAGAATAAAATATTAATTCACTATAAGAAAATTGTCTTTCATTTTATAAAAAAAACCAAATTACTTTCCTAACAAACCAATATTTTTGCGCCTTCACAATAAAAAAGTATTGATCTACAAACAGTTCCTATTCTGATAGGAACTGTTTGTAGATCTACAAACAGTTCCTATTCTAAAGTAAATTTTCCGAAAAGCTTTAGTTTTGATTATATACTTTTTTAATGGCATCATGCGCACATCCTGTTTTCCTTTACTCTGGAAATTTACTGTCATTAAAATGATTCCTAAACCAAATAAACCCATTAATTCTGCTTCCTCCTATAGACCTATTAGCCTGTTACCAATCCTTAGTAAGATTTTTGGAAAAACTCTTATTAAAATGACTCTATCCAGTCCTAGTTAATGAAAAAATTATTACTGATCTGATCTGAATACTCCACTATCCAGTAATGTCATCGCACTATTGGATGTAAAAAAGTAAACAATACAATTTTAAAAACCTATTTGTATGAGGTCTGTTAAAAAAGTATCGCGAATTTTGTGTTTTTTTCGAAAATTATTTATTTATTCATGAATATTTATTTTGTCTCCTTCAAAGTAATCCCCACCAGATATTATACTCTTGTGCCAACGTTTTTTTCCAATCCTCGAAGCACTTCAAAAAATCATTTTTTGTGATCTTGTTCAGCTCCTCCTTCGATGCCGTCTTTATCTCCTCAATCGTAACGTAGCGTCGTTCTTTCATGAGGCTCTTCAGTTTCGGAAACAAGAAATAGTCACGGGGGGCCATTATTAGTGTAACTTGCAGGTAATAATTCTTATTGACCGTTCTACCCTGTGGCACTCATGATGCCCCACGCCCCTGGAATCGAAGAAAACTGTAAGCAAAACCTTCACATTCGACCGAAATTGGCGCTTTTTTCGGTCTTGGCTCGTGCGGCAACTTCCATTGGGATAATTGAGCTTTGGTTTCCATGTCATAACTATAAACCTCTAGAGCAAACTTGAGTCGTCTCGGACAGAGTCCAACAGCTCCTTAGCAATGCTAATTCGATGCTGTTTTTGCTCGAAATTGAGCAAAAATCTAAGACAGCTCAAAACACGTGCAAGCAAAGCAGCTGTCAAAAATTAACTGAACATTCAAAATTACCGAGCTTGTCGACATAAGTGAGAGACATGAGTACCAACATAACGCCACAAAAAAATAGATAATCGAATTATGTAACCCGTGGAAATTTAAAATTCGCTATTCTCTTTGAATACACCTCGTACATATAGAATTGAACTTTGGGGTTCAACGAAACGTTCCAATTCCTATCGCATCCAGGCCTTATAATTCAAGATCCTCCATAAAATTGTTGATGGCTCTTTTTATGTTCGTAACAACGTAATACATCGTGATCTTAATGTTCCCTTTGTTCACTACCTGTGCATTTCTCACACTCCCGTTTATCCTATCACCCCGGAAACACTTATCGGACCTTTAAGAGACAATGGCATAGAGATTTTCTAGAGGAATCTAACTACCATTATTTGGAGAAATGCCGATGGGTGTTTACTTACACTTCCTTCATAATGCACAAGATTGTAAATAAAAATGTTATGTAAATCTGCTTGTTACAATACAATTGTAGTTGCAGAAAAAAATATGTAAAAAAATCTACAAAATTTTTATTTCACTTTGTATGAATGTTTATTAAAAATTTACCTATTTTATGTAAAATTTACTATATTGATTATATATTTTATAGTATATAAATATATTGATTTAATATGCTTTTAAATTAAATCGGAAAATGAATTGGAAAAAATCATTTTTACTATTAAATTCGATTGTATAAAAGTTGGAAATTCGATTGTATTATTTAATGATGGATTTTATATTGATATTAATTTTTTTTCTCTAGTATATAATATTTATAGATACTTGTATATGTGTTCATCAAGTTGGTGAAAAATATTATAATATAGAATGACATGAAATACGTGTGCTCATATGTACCTAGTTGTGAACGCAATTTGAACATGTCTTCAATTTCGAATGGAATCAAAATAAAAAGTAAGTTTTTTAATTTATTAAATGAAATCATAAAAATAAGTAACCAAGAAACGCGATCTGCAATTTTTTTTTTATTACTAATAAGATGCGTGCCAACCGAAATGGTTCTACGATAGTAGTTGGTACTGTCATGCTTGCCTGCATGATATGACACAACCACGTACAGTCACTGTACGGTTAATTAGAATTTCAATAGCATTTCAAAGGTACCAAGGTGTACAGAACCAATCAACTGGAATTGCTAACACACAATTATCTAAAATTAAAAACAAACTATAGCCAACCAACAGTCACAACTAAGATAGCATTGACAACAGTACACATTTACACTAACTTCGCGAATAGCTTTTGTATTTGAAAATTAGAAAACTTCAGTTTTTGACTTGGAATATCCCACAGGTATTTGGTACAATTCCCTCTGCGTCCATATGAATTTCATATTATCTACACACCTTAAAATGGTGTTGAATGGGCGTGAAATGACACCGATAATCGTTAATAACTAACAAAAATTATCCCATTTATATATTCTTGACTCTACAAATAACACAGAAACTTATACAATTTAATTTCATCTAATTTGTATTTCATACTTACCGTAAAATAGAATAAATAAAATAGAATTTTTCAAATTTTTCCCTACACTATACATAGTATATAGCAAAAAACGTTTAATTACGATTTTATGAATATTTTACTATCAATTATATTAGCTAATTTGGTCGTTAATTTTTATTTAAAAAATTAATACTTTCATTAAAATTTAGGAGTTTGATTTTTTTTTAATTAAAAATTAAGCAGGTTAATTGAAGAACTATTCTGAATAGGCCCTTTTGTCATATTTTCCTTTATGTAGACGTACTTTTATGTCACCATACTTACTTCTAGCGGCAATAAATTGAACAACGTGCATATTTATGTGTAGAAATTTATGTGTTAAGATATACGACTCCCACTGACATTTTTTTTTATAATGTACATTTTCTTATTATCCAAAAGTGTAATTAATAATTTATTTCAACTTATTGTATATTTTTCAAAGACGGTTTTTAACTTATATTTTTCTTTTGGTTTATTTCATAGTCTTGAATATTTTACTATCAATTATATTAGCTAATTTGGTCGTTAATTTTTATTTTAAAAATTAATACTTTTATTAAAATTTAGGAGTTTGATTTCTTTTAATTAAAAATTAAGCAGGTTAAATTGAAGAACAACTCTGAATAGGCCTTTTTGTCATATTTTCCTTTATGTAGACGTACTTTTATGTCACCATATTTACTCCTAACGGCAATAAATCGAACAACGTGCATATTTATGTGTAGAAATTTCCGTGTTAAGAGATACGACTTCCACTGACATTTTTTTTTCATGATGTACATTTTCTTATTATCCAAAAGTGTAATTAATAATTTGTTGCAACTTATTGTACATTTTTCAAAGACACTTTTTAACTTATATTTTTCTTTTGGTTTATTTCATAGTCTTGAATATTTTACTATAAATTATATTAGCTAATTTGTCGTTAATTTTTATTTTAAAAATTAATACTTTCATTAAAATTTAAGTTTGATTTTTTTTAATTAAAAATTAAGCAGGTTAAATTGAAGAACTACTCTTAATAGGCCCTTTTGTTATATTTTTCTTTATATAGACGTACTTTTATGTCACCATATTTACTCCTAACGGCAATAAATCGAACAACGTGCATATTTATGTGTAGAAATTTATGTGTTAAGAGATACGACTCCCACTGACATTTTTTTTTCATGATGTACATTTTCTTATTATCCAAAAGTGTAATTAATAATTTATTGCAAGTTATTGTACATTTTTCAAAGACACTTTTTAACTTATATTTTTCTTTTGGTTTATTTCATAGTCTTGAATATTTTACTATAAATTATATTAGCTAATTTGTCGTTAATTTTTATTTTAAAAATTAATACTTTCATTAAAATTTAAGAGTTTGATTTTTTTTAATTAAAAATTAAGCAGGTTAAATTGAAGAACTACTCTTAATAGGCCCTTTTGTTATATTTTTCTTTATATAGACGTACTTTTATGTCACCATATTTACTCCTAACGGCAATAAATCGAACAACGTGCATATTTATGTGTAAAAATTTCCGTGTTAAGAGATACGACTTCCACTGACATTTTTTTTTCATGATGTAAATTTTCTTATTATCCAAAAGTGTAATTAATAATTTGTTGCAACTTATTGTACATTTTTCAAAGACACTTTTTAACTTATATGTTTCTTTTGGTTTATTTCATAGTCTTGAATATTTTACTATCAATTATATTAGCTAATTTGGTCGTTAATTTTTATTTTAAAAATTAATACTTTTATTAAAATTTAGGAGTTTGATTTCTTTTCATTAAAAATTAAGCAGGTTAAATTGAAGAAAAACTCTGAATAGGCCTTTTTGTCATATTTTCCTTTATGTAGACGTACTTTTATGTCACCATACTTATTCCTAGCGGCAATAAATCGAACAACGTGCATATTTATGTGTAGAAATTTATGTGTTAAGAGATACGACTCCCACTGACATTTTTTTTCATAATGTCCATTTTCTAATTATCCAAAAGTGTAATTAATAATTTATTTCAACTTATTGTACATTTTTCAAAGATGGTTTTTAACTTATATTTTTCTTTTGCTTTATTTCGTAGACTTGCGGATAATTCTGAAACCCCGATACTTTCCATGAAGTTAGCATAGTGAATGCCATTAAAATATTAATATTTTTAATTTTAACAAGTATCGGGAAGTTGAATTTAAAGTTGGTTTTTATTTAATATTGACCAGTCAGTTATCCATTTTCTAATTCGAAAAGTAAACTCCTTTAATATGATAGCTTTCTAACATGTATATTAATCTAGACATAATTTATATAGACTACAGCTTGGCATTTTATATATTATTATAAAGACGATCTTATTCTGCCTTAGCAATGTTTTGGGTGAAGAGGTTCATCATTTACTTCAGCAATGGGGCTAATTTATCACTCAGCAGATATGTAAATAACCAAAATGACTACATATGAGGTTCTGAAAAATGGTGAACAAGTCATTGTATTTATGAAAAGTGCTTGTCTAGCGTTTATTTTGGTCTGAAGATGTCATGGACCCGTATTCTGCCGTAGCAGATGTTACTCACTTTCAGCTGTCAGCGATGAGGCTTATTTTACACTCTCGGTGGATACGCAAATAAGTAAATTGAGCAAATGTCGGGCTCTAAAAGCTCATAAGTAACTATTAAGAAGTCATTGTATCTGGGAAAAGTAATTTTTTGATGTGCACTTTTGTCTGAAGGTATTTTCTTGTAAATGCCAAAGTAGAGATTGTTAATGTCAATTCTAATGATATAATAACCCTCTTCTTATGACTTAAACTTGAAGATTTTAATTTGAAGTACTTACGGTTTCAACAAAACAGCGCCACACGCCACACTATGCTATGTATTTTACCTTTATTGTGTAAGATGTTTTCTGGACATAAAAAAAAGTTACCTCAAAAAATCGAATCTTCTTATTATTTCTTTCAGAAATTACTGATAAAAATTTAAAAATTATTTTAAACTAAATAACATTCAAACTAATTTGAGAGTAACGAAATAGCAGACAAACTTTTAAAAAGGGGAGCAGACACTGTATTTATTGGACTCGAACCTTTGTGTGGCATCCAAAAATCCACCTGTGGTTAATTGTCGAGTTCTGGGAACGCGAGGTAAAAAGCTCATACTGCAATAATTCCCCGGGCATTAATCATTCTAAAAAATGCACTTCCTAAAATTGTTGATAGAAGTCCCTAAAGGCACTGTCTCACTGTCTCCGCTCCTTTTTTCCTGACTTAATGTGAACATATATGCATAAAAAACCTTTGACACAATATAATTTATTCTCAATAGAATATTCTATAGCGTTCGATTGTGAACATTTAAGAAAGAGAAGTAAAAAATAATTAAACACGGTTGCTTTTGGGTATAAACCGGCTGGCAATATTTTTTGTGAACACACGCTTCACATTTATATTGCATTTTTAATGATCTAAATGTAAATGGGGAGAGTTTGATTAAAATCGATTGTGTAAATGTGAAGCGTTAAATATATTCACAAAAAATATTGTGAGCCGGTGAATCTCTTTGAAGCGTTTTGACGCGTGCCAATACTTTGTCAAGTATGATGCACAAAATATTTATTCTGTAGCTTTCTATCAGTCTTTGGGCAATTGCAAAAATATTTAATGATATTTTCGAAGTGGCAACATTTTCAAAAACATTCTAAGCATTTTCATTGCAAGTATTTGATTATTCATCATCGAAGAATTTTTAGTAAAATTGAAAGTGAACAAAATGATTTTAATTGTTAGCGGTGGTTTTTGGCGCGCGTATTTTCATTGATATTATTAAGTTATAATAATTTTATGTACCAATTCATGTTGAGAGATTTATGTACAAATTATGTTGGATAAGAATCATCATTTTGTATGGTGATTTTCGACAAATTTTACCAGTTGTCCCACATGGATCGCATGCAACATTAATTAAAAATTTTGTAATTAGTTGGAACGAATTTAATTTATTTCATCATATTACTCTGACTCAAAAAAAAACGAGAGCTCTACGAAATGATTTATAAATTGACTCCGCCACACTAGAACCTTCACTGTTCGGGGAAACGGATGAGGGCGTTGTGCAAGGATACCCTCTTTCTACTGTACTTTTTAACATTTATATCAATTCTCTATCCCAATCACTTTCTACATATGAACATTTCCTAAATGCAGATAGTGTTTTTGTACTCCAAGATATCGTAACACAGATCGGAGGCACATTGCCAAAGCAAAGGCCTGGAGTGAGGAAAATGGCGCAGTCACAAAGGCACCATGTCTCCACGTCTGCAGAAAACGTAAATGCAACAAGAACGCCACATCTCTTAACCCCATCTTCCTCCACCCTGTAGATTCCATGAAAGTCCTGCGTATTTCCATTACCCGTGGAGGAAGATAAGTTTACAGATCAACAACACTATTGACAAAACCTAATGGTTAAGATTTTGGTCGTTAATAAGTGTTAGGTCAAACAAGGTGAAACTATTAGAGTAACTAATGCCCTTTTGAATGGAACGTTGCTCTATTCCCTCACTTTATGTATCAGAATGCTAATAGCACAGTTGGATCAGACAAGCCAGTCGAGCTGATCGGACTTACCCGGTGGACTTAATCTTACTCGAAACTGGTTGAGAACTCATTTCTCTGTATTTTCATCATTCAGCCTGAATCAGAATTATTTATAATAATATTTGCTTGGATAATGATCCCCTCCATAATTAAGTCAAAACTTCATACGTATTATCGCTTATAATTTCAACATTAGAGAAAAATCCTTACACTATTTCGTTCCACTTCCAAACTTTCTTTGCACATCCAGATTGGAAGCCATGGTTGGGAACAGTGTCGATAATACGAGGTCTGTGTTTTTTCAAAATTTATTTATTTATTCATGAATATCTATTTTGTCCCCTTTAAAATAATCCCCACCAGATATTATACTCTTGTGCCAACGTTTTTTCCTATTCTCGAAGCACTTCAAAAAATCATTTTTTGTGATCTTGTTCAGCTCCTCCTTCGATGCCGTCTTTATCTCCTCAATCGTAGCGTAGCGTCATCTTTTCATGGGGCTCTTCAGTTTTGGGAACAAGACAAAGTCACAGGTGGCCAGATCTGGGAAATACGGTGGCTGCGGTATTATTAGTATATTGTTTTTGGCCAAAAATTCGCGCACAAGCAACGATGCGTGAGCAGAGGCGTTATCATGGTGTAAAAGCCAATTTTTGTTCTTCCACAAATCCGGACGTTTCTGTCGCATAACTTGCAGGTAATATTTCTTATTGACCGTTCTACCCTGTGACAAGAACTCATGATGCACCACGCCCCTGCAATCGCAGAAAACTGTAAGCAAAACCTTCACATTCGACCGAACTTGACACTTTTTTCGGTCTTGGCTCGTGCGGCAGCTTCCATTGGTTCGTCATTAACTCTTAATTCGTCACAAGTCATGACCACCTGGAGCAAATTTGGGTCGTCGCGGACAGAGTCCAACAGCTCCTTAGCAATGTTAATGCAATGCTGTTTTTAATCGAAATTGAGCAAAAATCGAAGACGAACCAAAACACGTGCAAGCAAAGCAGCTGTCAAAAATTAACGAAACATTCAAAATGGCCAAACTTGTCGGCATAAGTAAGAGACAAGAGTACCAACATAACGCCACAAAAAATCGAAAATCGAATGCACGTAACCCGCAGAAATTCAAAATTCGCGATACTTTTTAAACAGACCTCCCATTTATGTCCCTAAATAGGTTTTAGAAAGCTTTAACCGACCTTAATGTTAATTAATAACTGCAAACTTTTTTTGTTCAGTGGAACCCAAATCAGTGGAACGCAAATCCGTGATGTGCATTATTATGGAGTCTTTCCGTATAGATCAGCTCTGTATTATTGGTAGCTGTGGACTATAAAAGGGGACTGTTGATATTGCTGTCGGTTATATTAATCAACGCAGTACGATCATCTTAGCTGACACCCAAGCCCCCTTCAAAGCTATTCGCGGCCTATGGAATGATCCTGTTCTCAACGAGATTCGACATAGCCTTTTCAATAATAGTTGCTTTGGGTCATGTGTGAATAATGGAAAATGAACGTGCTGATCAGTTGGTGGGAGAAACTCACAGCTATCCCTAATATGTCTGACCTATAAGCAGAATATGTAGAAACACAGACTGAGCTAGCTGTGAAATCTTTTTAACATCTCATTGGCAAACTACCAGCAAACCAATCTACTCAACATCCTTACTGAAATTCTGGGGCTCAGAATTCGGAAAGTGCATACTCTTCTTACCCATAACCTTCTTTTTGGTAAAAAGACTCATCCTATCTGCCAACCCTGTGGCGTTCTACTAACTTATCCACATAATATTAAGCAAATGGCATCAAAGTAAGAATTTCTTTCCTTTGTTTGATGACATTCGTTCTACTAACTTTGTCCCATTATGGAGCTCCTAGATTTGACAATTTCAGTTCCAAGTCCACTTTTTAAACTGATCAAACATACTAACATGCTCCACAAAATTTAACCAGCTCAAATTGTTCCAACCTACTAAAAACACGATATTTATATTCTAAAGGAACTTACCTGCAAACAGGTAAACAAAATCAATTAGAATTTGTTGAATTTTGAACTTAACTTACTAATTAATTAAATTATTTATTTTAAAAAAATTGTTTTAATTGAAATATGTATTCAGAACTAGATGTGGTCGAATTTCGTCTACTGAGCGATACTAGAATAAATAATTAAATATGAATAAAGAACATTTTTTACAAATATTCAAAAAACCCACAAAAATAAAAATAATTTAAAGCAGCTTTGAATATTTATAAAAATAAAATTAAATTAAAATACACATATTACCATCAATAATTTTATATTTCATTATTATTAATTGTTTATAATCCTAAAAGATCAGCACCTAACCACACCTAATAAGAATTTTTCAATTATGAAAAGATATAGAAAAATTACATTTTTCCTCAAGAAAATACTATTTTCTAAGACTATTAAAATAGCAAAAGTCAATGAAAGCATAAAAGCTTAACTGTTTATATTAAAATAATGTATGTTTACTAGATAATACACGTCGTAGTTAAATGAAAAGTTAAATTGTGTATACTTTAAAAAGTTAAACTTCAATCGAAATTTTACTACATCTGTTTGTATGGATGTAGAGGAATGTTTTAGCATAGAGCTGTAGAGATTTATTTATAAATAGCAGAGAGTGTGTGTTTAACACATGATTGGGGCAATCAAACAGTCAGTCGCATTTGGCACCCGCCAACACAAACTGAACAAGCACTAATGATCAAAATTGCTGCCAATGAAAACAACCACTTCATTAAATCAAATGAAAACAAACAGAAAATCGGTCGGATCGATTCGTTGTGATTCAAATTATCGATAAATATGATTTTGATTTTCGACTGTGTACATTTTTTTACTCGCTTTCATTTTTCAATCCTTCAAAAAACCAGACAGTATGCAACTGGTTCAAAGAATAACCACCATAGCACCTGGTATAATCGTAACAAGTTCCTGTGAGACATCAAAATATAATTTGATTATTTTCTAAACTGTATGAGTATATCCTCTTCTTAGAGAAATGGCTAAAAATATCAAACTCCCCCTCCATCCCACCCCATTTGGTGTTTAATCATAATATGCGTGAATGTGAATGTGAATGCTCCTAAAGCCACATATAATCGTACAGTCCAAATTGAGAAACACCTTTAACAGTCGCTCTGAAAAGTTTCGCCTTTAAATAGCGTCTGTCGGTTACAGTCTGTCAACGCTTACAGTTAATAACATTTTATTTGTTATGATAATTAAATTTTTTCAACATTTATTTCATAATTAATATAGTTTATTATCTAATTAAAGAAAAATTACAATATTATTACAATTCTCATATAATACAATGGAAGTAATTATAAAAATGTGATTAAAATGTTGAGAAAAAATCCATCTCAAACTGTCGAGACTTTTGCTATTATTTTTATTGTGAATTAGTTTATTTTTTCTTTAAAGAATTTTTTGTTTTTTTTTTTTTGCATTTTTCGAACATCGGACAAGGTCATTCCAATTTTAGAAAAAAATTCTTTTCCGATGATTATGCATCAGAGAATTGTCTCAAAACAAATTAATAGATTAACCAATTTGAGCTACGGAAAGTCAAGTTTATTACAATATAATTTACGTTCAAATTTTGATAAAAATTTTATTCAATTATATTGTTTAAACTTTGCCATTATTTTGAAAAAAAAACAACTAAACTTTTTGCGGGACTCGATTTTTTCTAAATAATTTTTGATGATTTTTTTTTGTTGCACATTTCGGGGTGTTATTTGGCCATTATTTTATGGAGGTTTGTTTTCAAATGCTCTAATATTTAATAAAATTTCTATATAAATATAATATTTAATATAGATCTATAAAAAAAATCCAACAGCGTCAAATCGCATGATCTTGGAGGCTAATTCACATCACCAAATCTTGAAATTACGCATCCTGGAAAGTTTTTACGCAACAAAGCTAAAATTTGTTGTCGTTTGTAGTCTATAGAGTTAAAAATCATTAAGTGCTGACCAATAAAAAAGTTGGTTATTGTACGGCCAAGGCCCTCACTCAGCCTTGTAGGTGATCCTTTATTTTCAAAGAAATGCGGAAAGTAAATTTTCGAAAATACAAAAACTTCTCTACAATCACTTGTGAATTTTTATAGTTGCATATATGGTAATTTTGCTTATTCATAGCTGACGACCATAATCTCCTCATAAACTATAGAATCACCAATTTTTTTGTTGCAATTTTAATATAATCTCCGCGAAACCTGGCTACTATAGAATCACCAATTTTTTTGTTGCAATTTTAATATATTATTTGATAAGTAAATAATTTCGAATTGGCAAATTTTAAAATAAATAAAAATGATATAACATATTTATTTAACAAATTTAAAATAACAGATTTATAATTTCCAAATGGAAATGGGCAAAAATCGAACACGAGCCAAAACACTTGCAAGCAAAGCAGATGTCAAAAATTAACTGAAAATTCAAAATGGCCGAACTTGTCGGTATAAGTGAGAGATATCAGTACGAACATAACGCCATAAAAAAATCGAAAATCGAATATACATAACCCTCGGAAATTCAAAATTCGCCATACTTTTTGAGCAGACCTCGTAGTATATAGCAAAAGACGTTTAATTACGATTTTATGAATATTTTACTATTAATTATATTAGCTAATTTGGTCGTTAATTTCAATTTTAAAAATTAATACTTCATTAAAATTTAGGAGTTTGGTTTTTTTTTAAATTAAAAATTAAGCAGTTTAGATTGAAGAACCACTCTGAATAGGTTCTTTCGTTATATTTTTCTTTATATGAGGTACTTTTATATCACCATATTTACTCCTAGTGGCGATAAATCGAACAACGTGCATATTTATATGTAGTAATTTCTGTGTTAAGAGATACGACTCCCACTGACATTTTTTTTCATAATGTACATTTTCTAAATATCCAAAAGTATAATTAATAATTTAATTTCATGAATTGTACATTTATCAAAGATAATTTTTAACTTATATTTTTCTTTTGGTTTATTTCGTAGACTTGCGGATAATTTTGAGACCGATACTTTCCATGAAGTTAGCATAGCGAATGCCAATAAAATTTTAATATATTTTATTAAGTTTTTAATTTTAACAGATATTGGAAAGTTGAATTTTAAGTTTGTTTTTATTTAATATTGACCAGTCAGTTATCCATTTTCTAAATCAAAAAGTAAACTCCTTTAATATGACAGTTTTCAAACATGTATATTAATCCAGACATAACTTATATAGACTACAGCTTGGCATTTTATATTTTATTATAAAAACGATCTTATTCTGCCTTAGCCATGTTTTGGGCAAAGAGGTTCATTATTTTATTCAGCAATGGGGCTCATTTCTTACTCAGCAGATATATGAATAACCAAAATGACTACACATGATGTTTTAGAAAATGGTGAAGAAGCCATTGTATTTGTGAAAAGTGATTGTCTACCGTTTATTTTGGTCTGAAGATGTTATTGACCCGTATTCCGCCGTAGCCATGTTTCGCGCTTTAAGATGTCAGCGATGAGGCTTATTTTACACTCTTGGTGGATACGCAAATAAGTAAATTTAGCAAATGACGGGCTCTAAAAGCTCACAAGTAACTATTAAGAAGTCATTGTATCCTGGAAAAGTGATTTTTTTATGTGAATTTTTGTCTGAGGGTGGTTTCTTGAAAATTACAAGGTACTGTCAATTCTAATGATATAATAACGAAATTTATATGACTTAAACTTAAAGTTTTTAATTTGAAGTACTTGTGGTCTCAACAAAACAGCGCCACACGCCACACTTTGCTATATATTTTGGCTTTATTGTGCAAGATGTTTTCTAGATAGAAAAAAAAGTTACCTCAAAAAATTGAATCTTATTATTATTTCTTTCAGAAATTATTGATAAAAATTTAAAATCATTTTAAACTAAATAACATTCTAACTAAATTGAGAGTAACGAACTAGAAGACAAACTTGTAAAAAGGGAAGCAGACCCTGCATGTGTTTGACTCGAACCTTTGTGGTTAATTATTGAGTCCTGGGAACGCGAGGTAAAAACTGCATACTGCGATAATAGCCCGGGCATGAACCACTTTAAAAAATGCACTAAAAACAGGGCGATAGAAGTCCTAAAATTGTTGATAGAAGTCCTGATAGTGTCTCACTGTCTCCGTTCCTTTTTCCCTGACTTAATGTCAACATATAAAATATATATTTTCCGAAAGGTATATGCGTCACCATTGGCAAAATATAATTTATTCTTGAATATTCTATAGCGTTCAATTGTGAACATTTAAGAAATAAAAGTGAAAAATAATTGAACACTGTTGCTTTTGGGTATAAAAATTTGTCAAAAGAAACTCACCGGTTCACAATATTTTTCATATAAAAATATTTAGTTCTTCCAATACAACTAAATCCTTATTCTACTTTTGATTGCATTTCCAATACATGGAATTAGATAATCCAATTGCAATATATAAATTATATTATAAATATTATAATATTGATCGATTATATAAGAAAAATTTTGTAAAATTATTGTAGATATTTTTCAAAGGTGCCATATTGAAAATCAACAAGCGTTGATAATAGGAATAGGCATATTTTATAGTTTTCATTTGATTTGTTCGAAAATTGTTTTTGCTATTATAAATCCTTGACCGTGTGATTTATTATACAATGAAACATAAGAATCAGGTGCAAAGAAAAAACATGTCAGCATTTGCAGCCTTTTCGGTTTTCAACAAATCAATTTCCTTAGCACCATAAACACAGTGTGCTTTTGTTCAGAAAATCATAAGTGAAATATGGTAAAAAGGTATGAAATACTGAACTATAAACTGAATGAAGGACGAACCAAGATCTTTGCTCAGATTGTATGTATTTGGATTGTACATTTTGTAGTCCAGTAATTTATTCATAGCCCCTTCACGACTATACCATATAAAAGGTTTTCTTTTGATAACAAAACTAATTACATCCAATCACTCACCTTCAATAGCAGATATTTAGTCTAAACTGTTGTTCATATTACATTTCCGTATTAATATATATCCTTTTTTCCGCTATATTATGAGAGCACTCTTTATACTATCTCAAATATATTTGTTGGTCAATTTTTTTTAAATTCTTTTTTTCATAATGAAGTAGGAAAGTGTCCATAACATCATATATTTATCGTACATCAGAGACGTCCATAAGAACTTATTTAAGTATCAATACTTACTCAAATACATAGCATATATATGTGTAGGTGTAGGTTTGAATACGTTCTTTAATAATAGGAATATGTGTACTCGTATATCACATCGATTTCAAATTTGCCCAAATATGAGCATTTTTTTTTAGGGAAAAAAACATACAATTTAAGAAAGGCTCTTATTATAAGAAGCCGGTAACCAGCACTTTTTAGCTTTGATTGTGGTTTTTATGTTCATTCTTTGGTTATGTAATATATTATTTTTATTTGTAACAATAAGGCTAACAAGTTTTTTTTTTTTATATTGGAAAAGATTTAAACGAATTTTTGGCATGTAAGTTCTTTCCGACAAATCTTCAATAAACGAAAACAAAGCATTCCGCCGTGTAAGTAGCATCTGTGATGAAAACATATAAATTTCTGATAGACTTTTAGGTAAAATATTCTCAAATATTCGTATTATCACTGGATGGTATTATTTATCATCATTCATTTTTTTTCCTCTATAAAATCTTTGATTCTTCTATATGAGGATAATTTTGGATTAAATATAATAACAAAATATTACTTTTTATATAATATAAATCAATATAAGGTTAATGTTATTTTATTTTATTCTATTGTATTGTATAAAGAATGTCTTTCTTAAGGGAGAAGAGAATTTATTTTGATTTTAAGATGTTTGGAAGAACTCCAAAGTAAATTATCATTTAAATATGCACGTGGGTCTATAAATTTCCATATTGATTTGATTCAATTCAATTTAATCATTGCCTGTCAACACAATATTGTTCACTACTTATTTGCAATTGATAATGTGAAAATTTATTTGTGAATGATAAATATTATTCTCTTAAATTGATAGAAGAAATAAAAAAAATTTGAAATTGTTTATTTACAGATGATTGGTTTTTAGACTCTAGGCGCCGGAGTTCACTCTAAGAATTGTTAAATTTTTGCATACTCTCAAAATAATAGTACATTCTTATTTGAATATGTAATCGGAAAGTAATTTCATTTTTTTTGTTTATAAAAATGAAAGACGATTTTCTTATAGTGAATTAATATTTTATTCAATTAAATATTATCTAGTCTGATCCAATACTCTTTGCCATCTTTCTGGCAGTAGCATGATTCTACGTTCATAAAATTTTTGTTCTTTGCTGGCAAAAAACTGATCCAAGTGATTTTTGACCTCCTCATTTGAATTAAACGTTTTACCGTCTAAAAAATTTTGTAGAGACCGGAACAAATGATAATCGGAAGGCACTAAGTCTGTGGCCTTTTTTCTTTAAGTGAATCATTTAATTTGTCCAACTGATGACAGTACACTTCAGAAATGATCGTTGTGTTGCTCGGTAGAAGCTCAAAATAAAAGATTCCTTTGAAATCCCACGAAACAGATAGCATAACCTTTTTTTAATGAATCTTTTGCGCTTAACATTGTTGTAGACAATCCATTTCTCGTCCCCAGTGATGGTAGGCTTTAAAAATGGATAATTTTCATGGCGTTTGAGAAGCAAATCACATATGTCAATGTGACGGCACAAATTTTTTCCCCTAAGAAGATGAGGAATCCATATGTCGAGCTTGGAGATTAAACCTAGCCTCTTCAAATGATCATGAACGGTCGAATTCGATAAATTTAATCTCTCAGCAATCTCACCAGGTGTTATTCGCTAGTTTGCATCAATTAATGCCTTTATGGTGTCTTCATCAGCTTCAACTAGCCTTACAGAACGTGGTGAATCTTTGAGATCAAAATTGCCGGATCGAAATTTTGCAAATCAGTTTTGGCACTGGCGCTCACTTAACACATCTTCTCCATACACATCGGATAATTTTTTTCTTACTTGAAAAGCATTTTTATCTTTTCTACAGTAAAAAAAAAGTAAAATATGGCGAAAATGCTGTTTTTCACTTTCCATATTTAAAACGGTATCAACCAAAAACTAATCTGAAGAATCAATCGACTTAAGTGTGAAGTTGGTTGTGAAAAAAAAACAATTAAGTCCTCTATTGGGAAAAAAGAAAATTACTTTCCAAACAACCCAATAGCCGATGCTAAATAATAATAAAAAATCACGTACTCTTAGAACTCATACCGTGTGTAAATAATTACATTTAATAATTAATCAATTATTTTAAATTGAATTTTATAATAAGCAACCTACTCGTCTACCCTTCTATTTTTTTTTATTTTAATATTTACAATATGTATAAGATATTAATTATAAAACAAAAGAACACTTTATTTAAAGAATGGCCCTCGACATGATTAGAATTAACAACAACTATTCTTGTAACTCTATTAATTATAAAATCCAATTTGGAAAATTTACAATGACAACATTATATGCGTATGTGTACATGTATAATATAGTTTATATATTATAAAAATGCTTATATGTATGTGTAAAAATATTTTATTATAAAACTTTTTTTAAACAGCAACATACGATATGTTCTAAATTGTAGTATAAAGTTTTTCGAGAATATCGTACACGTAACATTATTGAATAAAAACTTTTGTGAATCGCTTGAGTGTCATTCAATTTGTATTGAAGCAAAACTGACCTTTCATTAAAAAGCTTTCTTGCACTTTGAACTATTTTTATTATCGGAATTTTCTATTAATAAATCTCAATCAAAGAAGGTCGATAGTTGAAAAATACAAAAGTTTTTTTTATATATAATTAAAAAAAAATTTAAAAAAAATGATATGACAATACTGAGATTTTCACCTCCACATAGCTGGTAGGATATTATCTCTTCGACGTGCACTATAAAATTTAACGCTGTCCGGTGAATACGCGACCTTACAAAGCGTGATAAATGAAGTCTTTTTGCACAGCCGAAAACTGATTAAAATGCGGAACATTTCAAGGACCATCATACAAAAAGAATTTCTTTTCTTCAGATCGGACATTACAGCTATTTTGATGTTCCACCACGGCAACACTTCCTGTCAGTTGATGTCTTAACTACCCTTCAGATCCTTTTTTAGATACTATCGACAGTATCTTGAGGGTGAAAAAAGAAGTCACATGGAATAGAGAGCTAGGGGAAGTATCCAAAAACAACACCTCTATCTGTGTACGAATTCCCAAGCACACTACTTTGAAAAGGATAATATTGGTGTATAAAAAGTAAATAAAATTGATGAATAAAAAATCAATTTCAATTGCTTTTTAGTCTCATTACTGCCATACCTCGTAAATATGTACGTTTTTTTCTTAAAGCCATATTAAATGGACTCATCAGGCAATACTATAATTTTGACAGATGTTGTATGCCAACTGTCATACAGCACATTTTTGAAACTTTCGCCCAAGTGAATTTTTGCCATGGAACTGTACATTCAAAATAACTTTTTAATTGTGAAAAGTCAACGTGCGTGGAGAAAAAAAAATTCACGTTAAACGGAACCGTTAATAAAAACAAAATTGTCGGTTGTACGGGTTGGAAAACCCTCAAATTATTGAAGCGGTACCTCTTGCCGACAAAAAAGTTACTGTCCGGTGCGGTATTTAGGCTGATATGATCATCGGGCCTTCCTTTTTTGCAGCTGCACGTGGTCAATCAGGATCTTTTTCGGGTTATGATAACCGATTTTTTGTGGTTGCGATGCACATCAAAAGATAATCAGCTTCAAAAAATCTGCTAGAAAGGTCATGGCGTCAGTTTTTTTTTTGAATGCGCGTGGGATTATTTTCATGGATTATCTTCAAGAAGGAAGAACAATCAACAACGAGTATTATCCGAACTTATTGCATCGTTTGAGTGATGAAATCAATAAAAAACTACTGCATTGGTGAAAAAACAAAATCAATGAGTTAAAGCTCAAATTGCTTCTTCACGCACCCTATTCGCCAGATTTAGCCTCCTCGGATTATTTTCTATTTCCAACATCGCTGAGAAAAGTGTATCGTGCTAAAAGGAGACTATGTTAAGAAAAAAATATTTGTTTTCCCAAATATTTTGTGTTTTCTTTGTTAGGCCGGGTACTTTTGGGACTACCCTCGTACCAGCGATGTGAAAGCTGAATAAAACTGCAATTAACTAGTTTGGTTTAAACTATAATAGTACGATTTGGATGACAGAGGAGTGATCTTGGTTTTTTGTTTATAAATATAGTCCCGTAATGGATAATGATAGTTGTCTTTATATACTTATGGCAGCATGAGGGATAACTGAACTTTATAAGTTTATATGAGGATGCAACTACCTCGACTTGCATATGCCAAGCTTGACTGAAGGGGTCAGCCACATCACCTTAAAATCTACACATATCAATGGTTACATCTAGATACAATATTATAGATTTGAAGATGAACTTAAGAATATTAATTTAATTATTTCTAAATTTCCGAGACGGTTTAGTGACGCTTAGTTGTCTGAGGAGTCAATGTACTTGGAGTATTAGGAATTAAAATTAATCTACTTAGAGTTAAGGCTGTGTATGATAATCGTTTTATAATATTTTAAATTTTCTATATTTTTATTATATCGAGTCTTGTAACTAGACTGAAATAGCAAATAAATGTATGAATCTACTTTGACTAATAGTCAATCCCAAGATGATAATTTTCTTTAAAAAATATTATTATTATGCTTAGAAAAAGCTATACTTGTGAGTAAATTAATTAATTTAATGATCAAAGAATCAAGCTTTCTTTACAATTATTTTTAAAATATATTTTCAAATGAAGCAAAGTTAAATAAAAAAAAATTAACAAATTTTCCTAAATAGAAAACTAAATTAAAAACACACAAATTAGTAAATAAATTTTGAACAATTTATTAATATAATTTGTTGTAAATAATTAATATTGTATTATTACTTAAATAAGAATTTAACTGACAATCACTTTGTTAAAGCCGAACTGATTCCATTTCTATGAGAATTTATATTTTCACTAATAATAACCAAAAATAAGAAGAAAGAAATAAAAATTTCTGTCAAAAAGAATAATGTTCATGAATAAGAAATCTTTTTGTTTGTAAGAAAATGTCTGAATGGTATTTTGAGCAAAAATTCAGAAGTGGGGTGCGCATCTAGAATGGAATTTTCAATAGGAAGAAGCTAATGAATGACAAGGTCGGTCGTTGGGTTAAGTTTAGATACGATTTAGTTAAGTCTACAATCAGCAAATGAGAATGGAAAAATTGTTTTTAATGCAAAAATTTCAAAAAAAAATTATTTTATTTGCAATTTCAAAATGTTTAAATTATATTTGGAAAAAAAAATTGGAATTTATAATTTTCTTCAGAGTTAAAAATACGTAGAAAAAATATGATGAAAAAGATAAGTTTAAAAGCTTTGAACAAATACCATACTAAGCAGAAAATTCTAAAAGCAATAATTTCGATTGTTTTTTTTTTTAAATTTAGATAATTTAAAAAATATTCGATTATATCAAATTTTCCAACAAAAAAAATATTTTAAATTTAATTGTTTTTATTATTAATATAAGAAAACAAAATATACTAGGTGTGGTAGAAAAGTAATGAGATTGATTTTTTGTTTGCAACAATTTTATATTATTTTTATGCATAGTTAACATCTTTTTTAAAGTTGTCAAAAGCGGTTTTTTTCACCCTTCGTAGAAGTTTAGGGATTATTATATAAAAATAAAATCAAATAAATTTTTTGATCCCCTTCAAAGTAGTGGAAGCTTTATTTTCACTCTTCGAAGCAATGCCGGAATGCCTTCACCTGCTCGGTTATACACTTTTAGATGTTATCCTCTAGTCATGGTAGAGGATCCAAATATTTACAATGTCCGTTCTGATGTGAAGAACTTTTTTTCTGGTCTTTTTAAGATCTTCTTTCTAAGAAGAAGACTTTTTTTTACATGAATCCTTTTTTTTGAGCCTTTGCAGAACTTTTTTTATAAAATATTTTCAAGAATCTCTTTATAAAAAGAAGTCGTTTTATAAAAGTGTTCTTGAAATGTTCAACATTTTCATTAGCTTTCAATCTTGAAGATCTATTTCATCAGTAAAAACTAAGTCTAATCCAAAATTTGATAGTACAATATATCCTTGCTCCAAATTGCATTGTTTCATTTTTCTTATCACATCGGACAAGCTTGAAACTTATACTGGACCTCTAAAAGATACTAACGTATGGGTACAAGCTTGCAATGTTGCCAGATCACTCTCAGTGCTCGACGATATCAGTCTCATTACTTTACTGTCAGTATTGGTATTCTATAATATTTATTTTTTGTCCTAATCTCCTATAAAAACTTCGTTTTAATTTTTTTGCGATTTTCTTTTTTTTCTTCAGTAAAAGCAATTTCAGATTGCTCTTTTTTGATGTCTCTATTTCGATGACAAATTATCGACAAATATAAACCAAAATAGAATATTTAAAAAAGGTTGATCTTCTTAATTTATCATCTGAAAATTTACAATATATTCAAAGTGGTAACCGTAAAATCATTTCCTTAAATAAATTTCAAGTATAAAGAATTATTTGAAATATCACAAGAATGAAATATTATTTTTGGCTAAGTTAAGTTTTGGTTAAACAAAAAATAATGGCATGAGCCAAAAAAATTATTCATAGTGTATCGTATTCTGCTAAAATATAAACACAAAATAAGTAATACTTTTCTATCTATAATTAAGTAAGATTTTCTCTCATAGTTGAGGTAAAGTTTTTTTTTTATTTCCAATCCACAATTTCTGTATGCGATCAATCAATAATTTCTTCACTATCGACATTCTACGAAATCAAGTGCCAAATCTTCAATACGTAATATTAAACATAATTTGGAATAAATTTTTTTTCTCAATAGTCCATTTTTGATTTATCTTTATCAAAAGTTTTTTTCTCCAAATTTATGACGTAATACAGATAAAATCCCAAGTCGTCGAAAATGCACTGAATGATGAGCAAATGTTAGAAATGATGGTATCGCTAAAGTCTTAATAATTTTTATCACATAAATAGTAGCATCTGTGCTCTTAGATATACAAACAAAATCGAGATGAAAATTGTACGAAAATTCATTTTTGTTGTGGGAGTAGACGTTAAAAAGTTATTTTTATTTAGATATTTTCTGTGCATATAACCTCATTCGAAACGAAAAAAAAATTTCCTTTAAATCTTTGAATAGATTCATCAAACTTGCTTCAATATATATATTATCTTACCTGAGCATTGAATGGCAAATTGCCGAATATATTATTTACGTTCATTTATTATATACAATTTATGAAATTTTATAAATATTTAAATGATATTAAATTATTTATAGAAGAGTCCATAAAGATTTGATTAGATTTTATAGAATATTATAAATAATCACACCAATCGTATTTGTTATCATATTTTATTTAGTGATATAATTTATGCAGAATTTTTTATATTGCTTAAAATATAAAATTTCCATCAAACAAATTGACTGATTTAATTCAAGGATTATTTTGAATAAAATTATTATCAAAAATTTATCATTTTTAAATATGTTTTTGATATTATAATTTTTAAGAAAATTACGTCACTTTTTCATACTAATTACAGAAATTTGCATTTGATTTATTTACTAATTAATCATAATTATTTTGTGTAATTATTTTTTTCATTTTACAGATATACAGAACTATTCATTTTAAGGTATGAAAATAATGTATTTAAAATAATATACTTGAATGACCATAAAATGCGCAGATGATACGATGATTGTATGCTACAATGCTGCCATATGAGGCTCTAGAAACCCACAAATGACTGTGTTGTGCATTTTCGTATACAGATATTATTAGCCCACATTTTTTTGAAAATGAAGAAGCACAGGTAATTTGTACCAACTTTTTTGATCTGAACTTGAGTATTTTAATTGGGACCATATGCGGTTTCAATAAGCGATGCCACAAGCCGCATAATACGATTAATTTTAAATAACTTTCTTAATTCTTAACTTGAATATTTTTAATGCGGTCATGACAAATCGTGTCTTTATTTGGCAGACAATTCACAGGACGCATACTTTCCAGATTTGATGATGTCAATTTTTTGTTTTGCACTCATCAGAGGAAGCCATCCAAATAATATAGCATTCGTTTTGTATTAGGCTTTGCCATTTTACATTATAGATCGTTTAATCAACCATGGAATGCGTAGAAAATACACCGATGGAATGCTGCAGCAATAGCCGCTTTAGGTGCAGATTTTTCAAAAAATAAATTGAAAGTTTTTATAACGAGAAACAAGTAGAATTACCATGTATGGGGCTCTGAAAAATCACAAGTGATGTATTTCTCGCTCGATAGATACACCAAAAGGCGGAATTGGCATATATGGGATTCCGAAAACCCACAAGTAACTGTGGAGAGTGAAAGTGCAAAAAAATCTACAAAAAAGGACTATCTCGGGTGCACTGTATATTCAAAAAAGGACTGTCTAGGATGCATTTTGGTCTGCAGACATCACTGATCTTTGAAAATGAAAAAAAAGAGACCGTTACTAATTTTTTTTTTGACCTGAACTTGAAGATTTTAATCTGGATTTTTTAATATTTAAAAATCAACATTCTTGCAGGAAAATTAATCAAAAATTACTTTAAAAGTGTAGAGACCTCGAAGAATTTTTGTAACAATTATTTTACCATACTAATATTATATTGTATATATAATCGCATAATTTAAATAATATAACAAAATCAATTTGTAATCGAAATCGAAATTTTAATTATATTTTATTTAACTTTACTTTCTAAAGTATTAATTGGATAACCATTTACAACATAGTAACAAGCAGATTTATATAAAAAGTATTGATTAACAAAAAGGTTTATAAAAGTTTTTCCAGTTTTTATATATATTTGTATATATAATTTTAATAAATCATGAGACCAGTTATGTTTAAGTCATCGATAGGTGTTTTTAAAGAGTCTAAAGTAGAGGAATTAGTCTGATTCGAAAGGTGAGAGTGAAAGTTTTTATAACGAGCAACAGTCGCATTACGAACTTAAGGGAACTAAATATAACTTTTTTGAAGGAATTGGATTTGACAGAATTTTGGTAGGCCTAGTAAGCCTACAGTTCTATTCTATAAGTCCATATAGGTTTCAGCAGGACATTGTATAAAAGTCCTTTGCTATCTATTATAAGCTTAAAACATTTGTCAAAAAGTCAAAGTAGTTGCCTATATCATCTATTTGGCTCTAGTCTTCTAAGTTTTGTGTATGGATTTTATTATTAATATTTCGGTATTTCACTGCCTTGGAAGGACATACTTCACGATAGAAAGTAGAAGGTAAACCAGTTCTGGATGATTTCTGATTAGAGAATTTCGGAAGCATGTTGGAAAATTTTTTTCAGATATTATCTGCATATAAACACAGAAGGAGTTTGGATAGACTGGAATATCGGATGTTTGTAGAGAATAGAGCCAAGTATGCGGCCTTGTGGAACACCAGCAAATATCAGAGAGATATTTAAGAGCTCGTTAACCACATTATCTAATTTTTTATAAAGCACTTTTCTTAAATGAATTATGAATATTCCTATAATATTCTGCCATATCAATGATGTGTAAGGTATCAGGAGGGATAAACGGAGAAATGTCGATGTACTTTGCTCTTGAATAGCTGCTGATTATAATAACTCGATACATTAACATTCAGATTTTATGGTTGAAAAAAGAATCTTTATATTTTACAGTACGTCCAAAAAAGGGAATCGGGGTGAACTGATATATATTGTATATTCTTTGCGTAACGATTATAACGATGAAATAATTGTAGGGATGGAATTCAATTAACGAATGCTGGCTTATAATACCGTTTAATATAAATATCTATATTGGAATTTCATTCAATACTGGATTACTGGGTCATTATTGATGGATTATCGCGGCATTATTAGTAGATTATTGTGGAAGAAGTTCTACTTCATTTATATTTTCTATCTTTATTACCAATTATATGAAAAATAGCTTTAGCCATTCATAAATATGTACATAATCTTTTCTGTTTTTTATCATGTTTTATTGAAAGGTTTTGCCAGCTATATATTTAGTATCTATTCTACAAAATAACTTAATTAAAATTATAAATAGAAAAAGAAAATGTTCAAAATCTTGAAGAATTTTTTAACTTACATTAAAACAAATTTAATTAATCAGATTTTAATTTAATTTTAAAAAAGACTTGTAAGATATTCGCAAATCTTATATAACCAAATTATTAAATACAAAAAATTGATTTTTGTGTATTAACAAAAAAAAATTTCCATTTAGCACAAATAGAGCAAAATGCACATGCATTCTAAAAATATCTTTTTCATTTTAAAAATTGTATAAAATATAAATACACGTACGTGTATCTTAGGCCACGCGTTCACATTTTATTTATAAAACCGCATGTACTTAACTATTCGAGTAGTCAAAAACAAAATCAACTAACAAAATTATATTAATTTAATGATTGAAAATTTCATAAATTATATGATTAGTTGCTAATAGTACTTGTTTTTTTTTCTTTCAAATATGTTTATAAATAAATGTTGACCCACTCGAAATTATAAAATGAATTTTATTGTTGCTTTGGAATGTAAAATAACTTTTCATAGTTGAAAAATTGATGAAATTCCATTCCAATAATAAATATTAACAATAATTAATGAAATAATTTATTCCAGCAGCTGACATTGATTCTATTTTTATTTATTTTACGGAATTTATTTATGTAAAATTCCATTCAGAATTAGAAGAAAAAATTTTAACAATTCCGGCATGAGTTTTAAATAAAATCTTCCAATACAATTTTATAAGAGATTTATTTTTATTATACAAAATAATATGAACTCAATTATTATGAAAAGTCTCAATTAAAAAGCATTTATGAATTTTTGTTTTTAAATCCAAATCTTATTAGCTATGCCAGTTTAAATAAATCTTATTTGATAACTGATATTTTTTGACTTTCATTTGAAGATTTTAATCTGTACCATATGTAATTTTAACAAAATAGTTCCATAAGCTATACAACATGGCAGATTTTGCCTTTATTCAGAAAAAAGTTCCCAAGATTTGATGAAGTCAATCGGACCCAAATAATCATGCTATTTAATGATTTTGAAATTTTTCTTATAAAACTACGTAAAAAAAATATTTATATAAATAATTTTTTTTAATTTCTGAGCATTTCAAAATCAACATCCGTCAAGTAACAACCAAAGTACAGCCCGAAATATGAAAAAATCCACCTCAAAAAAATCGTGTACTTACAAAGAAACATTTTTATATTACGAGGTCGGATCAAAAAGTATCGCGAATTTTGAATTTCCGCGGGTTACGTATATTGGATTTTCGATTTTTTAGTGGCGTTATGTTGGTACTCATGTCCCTCACTTATGCCGAGAAGTTCGGACATTTTAAATGTTTAGTTAATTTTTGACAGCTGTTTTGCTTGCAAGTGTTTTGGCTCGTCTTCGATTTCTACCCATTTTCGACCAAAAACAGCATCGCATAAACATTGCTAAGAAGCTGTTAGACTTTGTCCGCGATGACTCAAATTTGCTCCAGAGGGTCATAACTGGTGACGAATCATGGGTTTATAGTTATGACGTGGAAACCAAAGCTCAATCATCCCAATGGAAGCTGCAACAAGAGCCAAGACCAAAAAAAGCCCCAAGTTCGGTCGAATGTGAAGATTTTGCTTACAGATTTCTTTGATTGCAGGAGCATGGTGCATCATGAGTTCTTGCCACAGGGTAGAATGGTCAATAAAAAATATTACCTGCAAGTTATGCGCAAGTTGCGCGAAGCAATCCGCCAGAAACGCTCGGATTTGGGGCAGAACAAAAATTGACTTTTGCACCATGATAACGCTCCTGCTCACGCATCGTTGCTTGTGCACATTAATAATGTCTTTTTGGCAAAAAACAACACATTAATAATGTGTAGATCTGGCCCCCTGTGACTTTTTCTTGTTCCTGAAACAGATTCTTTGATCCATTTTTTGGAATGGGCAAAAATCTAAGACGAGCCAAAACACGTGCAAGCAAAGCAGCTGTCAAAAATTAACTGAACATTCAAAATGGCCGAACTTAACGGCATAAGTGAGAGGTATGAGTACCAACATAACGCCACAAAAAATCGAAAATCAAATATACGTAACCCGAAGAAATTCAAAATTCGCAATACTTTTTGAACAGACCTCGTAAGTTAAAAATTTTTAAAAAAATTTATTAATACAATTAAATAAAAATTTGTTGAAAATCAAAATCCTAAATATATTTTTTTTAGCTTTACTTTCCAAATTGGATAATATTTTACAATTTTTTTGTTTGTTAAAAATTTCAATGGAATATAATTTATGTTTACTCATAAATTTTTCAGTAATTAAGAAGAAGAAAACTTCGAAGCGTAAAATCTTATATTGGATTTATAAATATTTTTTCGTTAGACGCAGTTTGGTTAACCCTTTATAAGCATAGATTCTAGTTTAATTTCGTTTCGATATCGATACACTCTAAAAGTCGAATATTAAAAATAAATTATTAGCAATACGAAATGGAATGAATTTTGTTTTTTATACTTTTATAAATTTGCCTAATATTGGATTAATATTCGCATACTGGAATGAATTATTACTGAAAGAGTTGGCATTGTAATATTATTGAAAGTGCTATCTATAATGTTATTCTCTCACGCTATATAACATAAAAGTATAATTACTAACGTGTATATTCAACCGTTTAATCTCCAATTTTCGAAAAGATATTATTTCAATATGATTTTCTGTCGTTCACTAATATTTATATAAAAATGTACGATCATTCTTCATACTCCATGAACTATTTATTAGAGCCAACTTATAGTTACGGGAATGTATAGTATAGACAAACCTTCTACTTAGAAGAATTTCTAATAAACAAAAGGTAATAATGCATACTAATCTCAAATAATCAGTTTATTATTGTTCACCATTCACTTACCTTTATATGTTAAATATATTTTTTGAGTATACCATATTGCGTCTTCTTATATATTTCGAATATTCCATTTAAATATGAAAATGTTTGATGGCAAACAGGAAACGGCAATAGTATATGACAAGTAATTTTATTGCAGATAAATGTAAATGACATTCAATATCCTTCACAACTAGGACTATAATAGTCATTCTATCGGCATGGAAAATCGTATAGGTTCGTGTTTGTAGATTGATTCAACAAGGTAATAGTTCCTATTGTATTTATATGTTCGTATAAACCTTCCTACTCAACAATATTCTTGAAAATGTTGAGAGACTATCTCACACCAACAATAATGTTAGTTGGTATTCTTAAAAAAAATTTCCCATGAATATCTAATATTCGACTGCAGAAAAGTTTTATTTACCATAATTCTATAGTGTTAAAATAATGCTAAGACACAAACAATATCGTTCGTTTTATTTAATTCTGATTTAACAATACACACTCTAAATACAACTACAATATCCTCGTAAATAGTATTGCAATTAACAATTTTTTTATAAGTATTTCTATGCTCAGTTGATTGTTACAATTTATGTTGACTGTAGTTGTAATGCGACACAAAAAGAGTAATTCAGTTGTAAGATGAAAAAGGACAAATAGTATAGCAACAGTGCTACCTACCCTTTTGGAAATAGTGCCGCAGTATAATATCCTTACCGGCATTTCATGTTAACCCAGTCTCTAAGTCATTTCGATTGTACGTATTTGCACAATTATAATATAGTAAAATATACAGAATGAACTATAGTTATTAACACATATGTATATTATGGTAAATGAAAAAAAAAAGTCAAATTATACAAAATATCTGCAATCAATGTGAGAGTTGCATTTGGTGGAACTAGTTAAAAAAAAAAAAACAATGTCCCCCGTAATTGGAAGACTGTGAACTGACTTGGTCACCTATTGATCGACTCAATGTCCTTGTTCCATGTTTGTTTATTTGCCTGTTGGAATTCCGTGCATTCGAATAGTTTACCTCCATTGTCAACATGCATGCAAATACTTCGTATCTATTGAGCGATTAAAGAATGAAAACTTCACCATAAACATAATTTAAGGCCTCTACAAAATGACCGAAACCAAACTATTTGAAGATTTATTCTAATACTCGTAATTGAACTTTAATCAAGTTGGTTACCAAAATCAAATGGCCCCAATTGAAAATAGTTATAAAAAAAAATTTATACATAAATAGAAAAAATATCTTTTTTTATAAATTTTTCAAATAGTTTCCTTCCAGTATCATGAAGGATTTGACTTCAAACCAATTAAATAAATTTTATTATTTTTATTGTACTATACAATTTCGTGCACGAATAATAAGGGAGTTTTTATCAACAATATAGTATTTATAATTTTATGCATTTACCTGGCCTACATACACATATATACGATTACACTTTATAATGTATGAATGAATACACATACGGTAAGTGCACATGCAATAATATTGTAGGTTGTATAATTGGACAGAGATTGATATCAACAACAATTTAAAGTAAATAAAAAAAATATATATAAAATAAAATGCTTGACGGATAAATAATTTTATTTTGTTTTTATACATCAATGGAATCCCTTTCAAAGTAGTTAGCTTGGGCCGCTATATCGCGAATTTTGTGTTTTTTCAGAAATTATTTATTTATTCATGAATATATATTTTGTCCCCTTTAAAGTAATCCCCACCAGATATTATTCACTTGCGCTAACGTTTTTTCCAATTCTCGAAGCACTTCAAAAAATCATTTTTTGTGATCTTGTTCAGCTCCTTCTTCGATGCCGTCTTTATCTCCTCAATCGTAGCGTACCGTCGTTCTTTCATGAGGCTTTTCAGTTTCGGGAACAGGAAAAACCCACAGGGATCCAGATCTGTGGAATACGGTGGCTGCGGCATGATTAGTGTGTTGTTTTTGGCCAAAAATGGCAAACGCCAATTTTTGTTCTTCCACAAATCCGGGCGTTTCTGGGGGATTGCTCCACGCAACTTGCGCATAACTCGCTGGTAATATTCCTTATTGATCGTTCTACCCTGTGGCAAGAACTCAAGTTCGACCGAACTTGGCGCTTTTTTCGGTCTTGGCTCGTGAGGCAGCTTCCATTGGGATGATTGAGTATTGGTTTCCACGTCATATTATGACCTCTCTGGAGGTTGGCTATGACCCTCTGGAGCAAATTTGGGTCATCGCGGACAAAGTCCAACAGCTCCCTTGCAATGTTAATGCGATGATGTTTTTGGTCCAAATTGAGCAAAAATCGAAGACGAGCCAAAACACGTGCAAGCAAAGCAGCTGTCAAAAATTAACTGAACATTCAAAATGGCCGAACTTATCGGCATAAATGAGAAAAAAATCGAAAATCGAATATACGTAACCCCCGTACGGGTGCTCTTTGAACAGATCTCGTATAGAGCGAGATTGAAGAGCTCTAAGCGTGAGTATTTTGATTATATATAAATGTTGTTTAGTTCGATTTTTTAATGTATCTACAAAAAAAATTTATTCACTTATTTTATTTCTATTTCAATTTCAACGGTCAAACAACAATTCTGCCACATAACAAAACGCTGTAATGTATGGCAGTACTTGAACTACAACTGCAAAATTAAAACCAGACCTATTTCAGCGATTAAACAGTCAGAATAGAGAGATGGGACTGCATGCAGTTTTTAGTACCGTTAATCTTTGAGAGTAATCAGTGTAGACGATCGGTAGAGTGTTTGGTAGAGATCTACCAGAAATGTCTCTACAAGTATTCTGCGTAAATGAATTTTATTATATACACGCAAGCAGTGTAAATGGATTTGGTAGAGAAGATTTTTTTTCGATAGAGCTCTACCACTTTTTGTCTATAGTATACATAGGGCCTGAGTAAAGTTGTATTTTTGCAGTTTAAGTATTTTTGGAGGGCTCAGGCACCTGTTAGCAAAACCTTCACATTTGACCGAATTTGGCGAGCTTTTTTCGGTGTTGGCTCGTAGAGCAGCTTCCATTGGGATAATTGAGCTTTGGTTTCCACGTCATAACCATAAACCTATGATTCGTCACTAGTTATGATCCTCTGGAGCAAATTTGGGTCATCGCGGACAGAGTCCAACAGCTCCTTAGCAATGTTAATGCGATGCTGTTTTTGGTCGAAACCACGTGCAAGCAAAGCAGCTGTCAAAAATTAACTAAATATTCAAAATGGCCGAAATTGTCGGCATAGGTGAGAGATATGAGTACCAACATAACGTCACAAAAAATCGAAAATCAAATATACGTAACCCACAGAAATTCAAAATTCGCGATTTTTTTTTAACAGACCCCGTACATCATTTTAAGCAGTGCTGAAAGGCTTCAACTATAAAGAACGTTCAGCTCCGCGGTTACACTTTTTCAGATTAAGATAATATCCTTTTAAGGCATGCGGCAATAAAAAAATATCACATGGACATTCAGCACAGGGGTAGGGGACGAGGAGCTGCAGAACAATAAGGATATATTTCAATATCGGACACGAGAAACCCTGTTTTTGAGCCTTTTAAAGACTTTGCTTCGCTTTGAGCGAAAAAGAAAATGGCGACCTGTCAACTAAGTTTTATACGGCCCTCCACAAATCCTTTGTGCTACCGAATAGAATAATGATTTCTGCAGAAAGCATATTTCTTATTGATGAACAGGGCCGTGTTATAGTAGACATTGTCATGGTGGAGTATCGAATTGTCCAGAATGCCTGATCAAACGCGATATATTTTTTTATATAAAAGATCCCGACAGATTCCCCATTTTCATCAGCTTTTTATATTAAAAGCCTTTCTCAGCAAGCTTCTTCTTCCATTTGTTAATCAGCTCTCCAAAAGGCACCGAAAATTCGATGGTCTGGATTTCTTATAGGGAAGGTTGCTACAACTTTTTGCTGTTCCGCTTATCACGGCTTATAGGATCGCCTAGAACTTGTCCTGAAGGTCTAGGAGGGACTTACTTACAAGCTACCTGACGGTAAATCTGCAGTATTGCCAAATCGCTCCCAAAAATGAAGTCTTATTACTTCTCTGTCAACCCTCGTATTTATGGAATATAATTTTTTTTTTAAACTACCATATAGAAAAGAATTTAACAAACTATTTATGATATTTTATTTTTTTGTAGATCACTTTCAGTAATATTTGTACTAAAATGACCAAAAGGTGCTAATTTTATTGTTATTATTTTGAAAGATAAAAGAAACAATTTGAATATATCCTCTAAAAATATTAAATATCTTTGAAAATCTTAATAAATTTAATTACATATTGTAAAAATTTAAGTTTAATAAATTTAATAAAAATTAATTATATTTTAATTACAAAAATATAAGGCTCTAGTTAATAGAATTTTTAAATAATATCATTCAAATCTACATATTTAAGTTTATTACGACTTGAACTTAACATACATATGTGCATATATCTATACCCTTTAGGATTTCATATTTTTGATTCGGTATCAAAACTCGAAGGATAATTGTCCTATCGTAATTATTACAAATTTGGACTAATTTCATAACCTTTACCCTAAATTGATTTCCAAAGAGATAATTGCAAGGAACACTATTTAATTGGACAGGACAATATTTAATTTATTGTGTTCAGTTACAAAATTGTCCAGAAGATCTATTAAGTAATTACTTTCGTATCAGTGAGCAGGTTTACTCGTAATATTTTTTAATTGCATTAAAGAAAATCGATTTTTATTTCCAATCATAATGATTCATGTGCATTGTTATATGAGAAATTATTGAACCAATTGTAAAATAATTTATTAAATCTTCTGAAAAATTGGATATTATTTTTAAAAAGTTGGAAAAAAATATTGAATTTTTCTAAAATCGAAAAAAAATTTGCAAATAGGTACTAAAAAGATAATAAGTTGGAATTCTTCAAATACAAAAGAGAAGGTATCTTCAGTAGACAATTGAGGCCGGGGATCTTTACTTTATTATAGAGCAATAGCAATGAGGTTATACACTATATCGATCATCGGCCTGACAGATTTTTAATATACTACAGAACTTGGAGGAAGCCCGAGAATTTCATGTTAACATATTTGTATATAGCTTATGATAATGTTCAAAAGTAATTAGTAAATGTTGGCAGGATCAAGTCGGCAGGATCTCTTTCCAACTCTTCAAACAATCAATGGCATTCAACAAGATGATGCGTTGTCTTCTAATCTGTTCAGTCTACCTCTCGATTGAGATAGATAGTATCTAATTCTATAAGTCTAAGCATAAATAAGGACAAAACTAAAGATATGATTTACGCAAACAATAAGACACATCTATAAAAATGTCACAATATTTATTTAGCGGATTTAATTGACCATCAAAGTAAAGTCAGTGTAAAGATGAAATAAAAAAGTATGATTGCTAATAGATCCTTTTTAACTTAGTTAATAGAGACTTCTGACTTTAACACATGGTTTCGAAACATGAATGATAGCAAGCATTGATAAAGTTGCTTGTGGGCATTCTTCGCAAGATTTATGGTTTTGCCTGTTAAGATGGCAACTGAAAAATAAGATAGAATAAAAAGATATGTGTCCCCTATCAGGACAATGATGTTGTCAGAAAGATAAAAATAGCATGGTTGAGATACTAGTACAGACACATCATATTAACGGAAGAAGAGAATTTTCTCCCACAACCCAGTTGGATGACGTGAAAAGGGTACACATTCTCTTAGGTGAACAGGTCGCCCCGAAACAATTTTTTGCGAACTTTGCTTTGCAAGGACCATGCCCACAAATGGTTACAGTGCTAACAAATAATAATAATATCATTAACAAAACACCAAATAGTATAAATTTTGTAGAAAAAAAAAGACCAAAGAATTTCAAGTTCTAGTTTACATTATATTTTTTTTTGTTTTCTTAAAAATATATCACGTTTTGAAATATAAAAAGAAATTAAAAAATATTTCTTGTATAATATCGTATATATTATACAATCAATGTTTAAGTTTAATAACCTATTACATTTAACCTTTAGGAAGTTTTTATGCAGCTCTATTTAATTCATATATCTAAGATTGAATTTTGCAATTGTTTTTGAATTAAATAGCAAAACTTTCCAATGAACTTAAGTCGTCTGTCCAGACAGGTAATCAAAATTGATCAAGATTTGCGTGTCGCACGTAATACCGTCGAGAATAGTAAAATTCAAGAAAATGTGTTTTATTGATTAATCAAAAAGTTTACTTTCTCTCAATATCAATAATATGATGATATATTGAATATCGAACATAATTTTTATACGTTGGTTTATTTATTAATTTTTTTTTTGTCAACTAAAAGTTAAATCAAAACAATAGAGAATTTGAAGGAAAAGAAAATTCGGCCATCATTACTACGACTACTCAATACAAATTTGAATATGATTACGAGTAATAAGAAAAAATTATATTAATAAATTACTATAATTTTTTAAGATAATATCAAATTAATAAAATTATCATAATCTGCAATTATAAAAAAAAAATAAACACATATACCACGTATATAGTGGGTACTTTTATGTATTATTTCGTTTTGTTTTAGTTTTATTGTATTTCAAATCAATATTTGATTAATAGAGAAAATAATATACTTTGAATATAAAATCAATATTTTTTTTTAAAAATTAGTTTGAAACATTTTAAAAATAAAGGAGATTATGTCTTTGGTGGTTCTGACATTTTTATTATTCGCAGTAATTCCATTTTCTAATCAATTATTTGAATAGTTTTAAAAAAATATTTAAATATCTTACAATCCTTCACTAAAAAGCTTTAATACACACCTAGAAGTTTTAATACAATAAATATATTCAAGGTTATAAAAGTTACAAAATAGTCTCTGACTCATGTCTATGGAAATATGAGTTAAATAAATATTTTGATATTGCCATTTAACATACTTTTATCTATTCCATACTATAGGCCATCTAATATTAAATATATTAATAAAAATAATATTTTTTTTTTTAAAATGCTTAAATCAGTTCTTTCCCCAAAAAATGTTTGGTTTTTTTTACACGGAACTATTTTTCTGTTTATAAAAAAAAATTTTATAGAAATTTTTAAAACAAATACTGGATAATATTAAATTTTAACTAAAACTCTAAAATTTTACCTATTTTAAAACTATCTTAAGTTGATGAAATTTTCTATTTTTGGCTGTAACATTTCCTTTAGAATAACTTTTGCCAAATAAAGAAATCTCCAATAATAATGTATTATTATTTTTCTTTCACCCGTGCAATTGACGTACTAAAAATACTTGTACTAAAATTCATAATTGTACATATTAAATTATGTTAGTAGAAGTTTAACTATTTTATGATATGGAACATTTTTCTTAAGAGAAAGGATATACTTTCACATATTTTTATCGCGTCTACATAAAACAATAGAAGTTTAAGACAACATCAACACATTCATTATGTTCGCCGTTTTCTCTGCTCCCTTTTTTTTATAACTAACTAAGGATGGAGCTGCCTTGACAGAATATGGAATTTTTAATGGAAAACTAACTACTTGCCGTAGATTCATATATCAAATTTGAACAGTGGAAGCAAAAAATAATGTTGAAGACTACCATCACCAGTTAAATGATGGAACAGAAACAGGCATGATTGCCAAAGCTACGAAAAACAAAAGAAAAAGAATTATGACCAAAAAGAACAATTCACCCAACAATACAATGAAACAATGGAGAAATATCCTTAAAAAATAATAATAATAATAATAAAACTAACATAAAAATCATTGTAAAAAAGGCTTGAAAATGCAATGCCAAAAAATTAACAAATGACAAGCCCTGCGGTAAAGTTTTCGTGTTCTGTTTCTGTTCCAGAATATCCGGAGACAAATTTCTTCCTTCCAGATCACTGAAGGCTATAATGCCAGCAAACTCATATGTTTCTTACCGACCGACCTAGTATTGGATTTGTTTTAGAAACTCGACCAGACGTCGTCATCAACCATGGTTGAATTTTGCAATAGCCACCCCAGACGTCATCGTTTTTTTTTTTATAAACCTTTCAAATTTTACATTTTCTCCTGACACAAATCTTATGTTTACTGAACAAAATTTGCATTTTTCTCAGTTGATTATAAATTATTATTTTTCTAAAAAGTTATTATTTTTTTATTTTTTTTGTTATAATGACGAGTTTAAAATCAAAAATAAATAATTTTTTAGTCTCGCCGCATTTTGGGAGAATTATTCATTTTGTAGTTTGGAAAGTGTAACCTTTATTTTTATTAGTAAATATTAAATAAATATTAATTATAAAAATATTTATTTAACTTAAAATCTGTTATTTTATAATAACTTTAAAAGGACACATATAGACTCTTACTAATTTGATGTTACAATAGATTTTGGAAGCTTATTTTTCAAACAAAATTTTCTTCAGCAATAAAGCTCATTTTTTGCTTTGTGCAAACGTCAGTAAGCAAAATTGTTATTTATGTGGCTCTAAAAAATCACAAATGACTCTGGAGTAGCCATTGTATTCACAAGCAGTCATTCCAATCTGAAGGTATATCCTTGATAATTAAGAGGGTGATATAGTTGCCGTCAATTCTGATCTCTATGATAACCGACTTTTTTTGGCCTAAACTTGAAAACTTTAATCTAGACGATATGTGGTTTCAACACACACAACGTGACAAATGTTAATTTTACTGTTCGAAAAGTTTTCGTTTTCCAAAAGCGTAATTTGGAGATTTGTTGATGCTAATCGGCCACCAAGATCGTGTCATTTGACGCCGTTATAGTTTTTCTTATAAAACTATGCAAACGATTGTGTCTATGCCGACAATCATTTAACTTTAGTGCATTTTAGTGTAAAAATCTACGTCCATGAAGTAATAGCCAAATTGAAGCCCAAAATATGCGAGAAAACTATCAAAATCTACCACAAAAAGATCGAGTCCTGTAATAAGTCTCGTTGTGACTGTTTTTAAATGATATTATATTAAGAAGGTTTATAAAATAGCCGATGATTTTTTTGCTGTTTGGTTTTTCATATTTTTATTTTTTTTTGCCAGATTGCATATGACACATTATGTGCGTTAAAGTCAAAAGTGCTTAATTAGCATTGCAATTTTTATTATGGGAAGATTTATAAATTATTGAATTTTATTATCAAAATTCGTGCTCTGTAAAAAAATGTGTTCCGCGCACTTCGATCATTCTATGTTGTTGTTGTTTATAAGGTTCCTCAGACATGTGCCAGGGGCCACTTCATCGATCATTTTATGGTAGTCATAATCGACCTACTGAGCAAACAATTCAAGCCATAGTGACAAAATTTTGCAGCAATTTTACGCTATTGGACATTAAACCACCAACCCGTGTATGTAGAGTGTGTGCCGAAGAAAATATTGCTGCCGTAGCGTCCAGTGCTGGTAAGAGACCGCGATTTGTCCATGTGTCGCTGTGCACAGCAATTGGGATTGCGTTACTCTACAATGGGGAATATTTTACGCAACAATCTTGATCTGATAGCGTACAAAATATAAGTTGTGCAAGAACTGAAGCCGAACGACCTGCCAAAGCATCGAATTTTCGGTAAGTGGGCCTTAGCACAACTTGTGAAAATCTGCTTTTTTACCAAAATAATGCGTTCAGCGACGAAGCTCATTTCTGGTTGAATAGGTATGACAATTTTGGTATGCGAATAATCAAAATTGTCGCATTTGGTCTGATGAACAACCATAGGCAAAACAAGAACTACCATTGCACCCAGAAAAATGCACTGTTGGGTGCCGGTTGAATTATTAAAGCTGACGCTGGCAGCAATGTTATCGTCAATGGCACCCACTATCATTCGATGATTTTGAACTTTTATTTACCCAAAATAGAAGAACTGCTTGTGGTTTCAACAAAACGACGCTGCAAAACATACAGCTCGTGAAACAATGGACATATTGAGAGATGAGTTCGGTGAGCAATTTATCTCTTGTTTCGGATCGGTAAGTTGGCCGCCTAGATCGTGTGATTTGACGCCTCTAGATTATTTTTGATGAGACTACGTCTATGCCGATAAACCAGCGTCACTTGCAGCTTTGGAAGACAACTTTACACGGGTTATTAGCGAGATACCGGCCGAGATGATCGAAAAATTGGTTCAAAATTGGACCACTTAAAACGTAGTCGTTGCCAATATTTACATGAGAAATAGTCTTTTAAAAAGTAAATGGCAAAGCATTGATTTCATACACTTTGGCAATTTTCCTGTGTTTTTTTTTTGTTGGGAAATTTGAAAACTAAATACTTAAAAAATTACCCGTTATAATAAAATAAAAATTTAGTCAAAATCCTCATTTTAAATATGTTTTATTTAACTTTACTTTCTGCAGTACAAATTGGCAAACTTTTTATAATTTTTTTATGGTCAAAATTTCAATGAAGTTTTCACTTGGGAATAGAATTTATGTATATTCAAAAAAAATTTTATTAATCAAACAGAGCATAACCAAAAGTAATTCCAAATGTTAAATAAAAAAAACATTATGATCTCTTTCCATAATTATTTATATTTATAATTTTTTTTTATTAAAGCACAACATATTTTTAATACTTAAATTTCGGATTTAATTTGAAGCAAATAAAATAAAAGAAAATCCAGTTCTATGATGGAAATGAATTTTGTTTTCCTCAATAATTTATTAAGGAAGTTCGTATATTCAAATGAAAAAAAGTACCTTCATTCGTTTTACAGAATTTGTATCTACGTACGAAAGATACTTTATTATGCATGTGATAATTTAATCATTTCCTCCTGGGTATTCATGTAATTTGGAGCGCTTCGTGTATATGAAGCTTATATAATCGCTAAGTAATTATTCATTGAGAGGTACTTGTGGATGTTATTGAAAGTTAAATAGAACTTATGGAAGTAATAGTATTTCTGACTTATCAGTTTGAGACGTTAATTTTCAAGAATCAAGTATACTTAACAAGGCCCTTGTTGAGACATTTATAACAGTTATCGACATTTATAACAGTTATCTTAAATTTAAGAGTTACAACATATTTTATTTCTATATTCCATTCGATTTTTAATCAATATTATTTTTAATAGAAACGAATATTTAAGACACCATCCTTATCATCATTAACATCATAACAATCGGTAGTCCGAGAGGCTAGGCCTCCTATATAAAAAAAACTCCAGATGTCCTAATTTCACGTTGCGATCTTTCAGTTTGACAATCCTAGCATGGTTATAGCGTCCTGACTTTGTCAAAGGTAGGCCTTGTTTTTGTGCATTTAGAGGTGACTGACGGTAATATGGCTTATTGAGCCCGCACTTTTAGCACCTATGATATTGGACCACATCATTTACCGGATAAGGCTCTTCGATCTTTATTTGTGTACAATACAAAGAAGGCCGTCTATATTAAAAATATTTTTGTTATTGTCAGCTGATTTCAACGAAATAAAAAAGAGAAGAAAGGACCCATTTCTTTGTTTTATATTGATTTTGTGACCCCAAAGTTCCAATTCCTCCTTAATATATTGGGCAGATGTGGTTGTGGTAAATGTCTAGGGGGCATGTGGCCGGTTTGGTTAGCATGCTGATGCGAGGATTTCGCAAATAATGAGGACTTCGATCCAGAACAGTAAAAGTCCTGTACAAGGGTGTGTTTGTTCCGTATGCAATGTATGCGTCGTGTGTATGGGCTGACATTATGCGCTACCGATATGCAAGGGTCTGGCTTTGTATGCGTGTTTGAATATATGCGGGGGGCATCCCGCTTGCTGGTCATCCGGTTACGAATGAAGAGGTTCAGGATCTTAGTCCAGGCCAGCAGCGTGCACTGGTCCTGAATAGAATTTATAAAATTTGGCATACATGTTCATTTCGGATGTGTGCTTTGCGTTTGCGTATGGATTTGAATTTAGTCTGTATCTTGTGTATTTACTCATGGGACATGGCAGTATGAATGGGTTCCTATACGGGCGTGATCTGCTTGCGGAACCTAGATGCCCTTATGGGGCGGCGGAGGAGACCGCCAAGCACTTTCTCATTGAGTGTGGCCTGTACGGGGATTTGCGTGACCTAGATACATGTGGAATCATGGTGAATGATGAGAGTTTGGATGTGAGTGGAGTGTTAGGTAGGAGAGAATGGTATGAATGCCTGAATAGATTTGCCGTGGCACTTTTTGAGAGGAGAGCGAAAATGGTGTGTGAATGGTGTGTGAAAGACCAAGATCGATTCCGGTTGTACTTTCGGATCTTCGCAAACCCGCGTACCTGAGCTGGCCTAGCGGTGCTTAGTGATTTACAAGATTCCTTACCGTATATCAATGAGCGGAGTATAAACCGAAGTACTCTTAAAACAAAAATTGGTACTACGGGAGTGGGGGTGCCCCATGGTGTTGGAACACACTGTGCCCGACAATGGTGAGGCGTTTTAGGCAGCAACGTAGTGCCTGTGGTTGATACCCATATCGCGGGTACGGTCTACGGATCGCTGGTGGAAGATACTAGTTTATCTTATGTTCGCCGCCGAAAAAGCCACCAATTACCTTAATTTAATGTTCAGCCCGAGACCTCTTGAGGACATACACATAGATCGACCTATAATATCGATGTCATCGCTGTTACCGCAAATTTGGTCTTCCTCGCAGACTTGGCAGGGTCAGCATGGTCGATGCAATTGATTTCTCTAGGATGTTGAACTCTCTTATTGAGGTCTTTATCCTGTCTATATTATTTTACCGTAGGCGGCTTTTAATTCGCTGAATAAGTATTGTTGTCCGTATTTGACCAGTTTTTCCATCGACTGCCATAAAAGGGGCCTGTAGTTTTTTTTTTGGTGAATGTGGGAGCTAACTTGCCATAAAGAAGAGCAGGGAATATCTTATATCTTGCGACACCCTTTTTCTAGTATGTGACAGTTGATACCTAATTGACAGTCCATTAATTTGGCCATAAGCTAATTTCAATATAGTTAAAACTACCTTAAAAATATGTTTCATATTTTTAAATGAAAGCTTACAAAAATATTTTTATAGCAAAATTTTAATTTATTTCAAAACTTTTTATATAAAAAAAAATAACTAAATATTTTTGAAATAAATCTTAAATTATATAAAAGTATTAATAGTTTTAATGTTATATAATAAAAAAAAAAACAAATTTATTTTTATCAACTTTGAAAGTTTCGCTTGCTTAATAATGTGTTCATGCGAAAGTTCTTGTAAAGATAATAAAAGTTCAGTACTTGTCGACTATCAGTCAAGAAAATGCATGTCAAAGTCAATTGAATCAATTGAAAAATATCAAACGAACCATAATAATTTCTACTTGAATCTATTTCTTTGAAAAATATTTCATCTCAAGAAAAGAAAAGAAAAATGCTTGTTTTTATTTCGTTCTAAAAGATACAAAGTACTAAATAGGAAAGGGGATGGAGGGGGGAGGGCTTGTAAATGCCATAATAAGTTTTTTTTCTGATCTAAATGATATGCTAAATATACTAATGGCTAAAGATGCCGATGACTAGGCATTTGTAGGCGTAAATAGCGATAGATATTTTTAATTCAGAATATTTTAGAATAGATTTTCATTATACTATAAATGAGTAATTAGATTATGTTTATCATTCATGCTCCAGTTTTATCCAAAAATTGTGCGTATTTTTTATGAGAACTATATTTAATTGTGAATTATAATTCAGAAAACTTTATTGTAAATGTTAGTTTCCTATAAAATATAAATTGTTTGCAGGAATAATGATTGTATAAAAAGAAAAAAAATATCTAATTTAAAATATTTAAATCTCAAAAATAATTACTCTAACCTAAACTCTTATAAATTGTATTCTTAAATAATTTTAGATATTATTAAATGCAGAACCTTTTCCTTGGCCCAATTCTTTATAATATTTATATGTTCGATATCCCAGCTACCAATAGTATTCTTAAACATCATAAAACTGCAAGAATTGTTATACAACATGGAGAATAAAGGTTAGTGATGGAAAAAGTACGCAAGTTACTTTTACTCTTTACCATAAGCTATTTATTCGAAGAAAACTAAACCCCTACTACCTAGGGTCTTCTATCAATAATCGATTAATCTAAAGATGCTCGTATATAACTAAAGAGATTAGAGCTTAATCGACTATACAAACAATTATTAACATTATAAGAGAGATGATCTGAACTACAAGACTATCCAATTTGTGTGCTTTAAAAAAATAAAGTTAAATAAACTATATTTAGAATATTATTTTTAATAAAAATTTCATAATATATATTTTTTAAATTTAACCATTTTTTTATTAAATATAAAATTATTTAAATATATAATAAAACACTTTCTGCGATACACGATGCTTTTGATGTAATTTTTAACACATTTTGAACTGTAATACGGCCATTACTTAGTAAATTTTGATTTTGATATTTTTTTTAAATTGAAAAATTATCTAAAAATCTTTAAAAAAATATATAACAGATATATATTTATCTGTTAATGTGGCTTGTGGTATAATCTTCTTAAAACCATATATGGTTTTTATTGAAATCTTTAAATTTCAGGCAATAATCATATAGCCATAGAGCTCAGAATTAATGGGCCAATTATACCCAAAGAAATACGGGCCAATTACACCTTCAAACGAAAATGCATCTTTATAAAATTGCTTTTTTGCTGATACAATGGCTTTTCCTTAGTTTTTGTAGGTTTTATGAGCCCCTTATATAAGTTAATTATGTTAATGTAAAAAAAAGCTTATTTTTCCAGTACCCAATCGACATTGGTCGTTGTGTTGCTCTAAACAAATAATACTCCAATTATATATTACGTTGAACCGCTAGCATATGACAAAGCTATACTATCCAACTGTAAAATGGATAATTCTTTATCAATATATGAAGCTCTTCTAATATATGACACAGTATTTAAACCCATTTTGACTTACAAACTTGAACTCTGAAATTCTGTCTCATTGAATACAATACCAAAAGTTAAGAATATTTTGTAAAATTGTCAATGCTCTTTTCGATGTTAATAATAATGTTCTCCACCGCGATTTTAAAGTTACTTTTCTCCACGATTTATTTTTACACCTTAATCCTTTTTGTAAAATAATACTTTTATCCGAATATCTAAATTCATTTAAAGAATAACTATTCTAAGTAATAAATATTTTTAATATGGTATAATCACTGAAAGTCGATGGAAACGAATTTACACACGATATATTTTAAATGGTTAAATATTACTTAACTCGTCATTATTTCTGTGAAATTGCTTGTAACATATATCAAATTTATTTATTACTTATATTATAGTTGTAAATATTAACGTAAATATTAGAAAAAATATAATAATACAATAAAAAATATTTTTAAAAAATGTGTTCTCAAATTAAGGAATTGAAATTTTACAATATCCTCATTTATAATATAATCAAAAATGGTAGATTATATACAAATATTTAATTTTATAGAATTTGACCCAAATTAAATAAGAAATAATAAAAAATAAATCTATAATTTTTGGTTAAATAAAATTAATTATTTTTCGTATTATATTTAAATAAAAACTCTATAATTGAGTAAAAATGGTTCGATTATAGTTAGAAAAGACAATAATGCATACCTTTTATGTTAGTATATTTATATAGATAAATAATATTTCTTTTATAATTTATTATTTAAAATTCTTTAATTATTTATGAAAAAAAAATTTTATTTCTTAGAAGATCATAAATGATTTATCATAATTAGATAGTCATAATATTCCACAAGTGTACATCTATAAACTTAACCATGACAATATTTAGAAATACGATAACCAATTTAATATCAACATGTAACATAATAAGGAGATAATATTACTACCAATATCGGAGAACATTTTAGATTATATAGAAACTCTTAAATGCTATTCATTGATAACCATTTATTATACTATTATCTATTTTAGAGCAGGAAACTTGAATCAATATCGAGTCTTCTTAGCAATGTGCCATTTTGTGTAAAAAGGATCATGTGACACCATATAATCGTACATATGACTAAACATTGATTTTTAAGTATAAAAGTTTAACATATTAATGGTCTTATAATTACCAATCAGTAATTTCATTAATTTAATGTTTGTCATTTAGGAATTTATTTCAATAAAAAGAAGGCAAACTTTTCTAAAACTCAGCTTGTTTTCACCAAAAATACAATATTTAGTGGTCCTCTACATCCATTTTATACCATATATGATTAAGAATACAAATTAATGCTATTGAACTACATAACTTTAGTGAAAACAAAATTTATTCCATATATGTAAGCCCTTAAGTAATAAAAAGAGCACATTTAATTCTTCATTAAATTCCATTGACTTGTTTATTTAGGTACATCACCTTATCCCTCCTTATACTTAATTAGAAATTAATCGAAAAACTGTTAAATTGATGATGTATTAAAAATGTATCCGCCACAAAGAAGGGTTCATAAATTTTAATATGATATATAACTAGAAACCAATATAAGTAATACCAAATTAACTATTTTATGATATGTAAATTTATATACATATTTAATAAATAAATAAAGCACATTTTATGTTAAATCAATATTCCTTCATTTTCTTGAGAATAAACAAAATGCCTGACTTGACAAATTTTAATAAACAAAATATTATTTTCGAAATTCATCCAATTTGTTTTATTAATTAACCCCAGATTAAGGAGTTTTCATTTTACATTACAAAAATATTTAATTTCCATTTGAAAATAACTAAACAAATATTATTAAGTATTATCAATAAACTTATGAAATTTTATAAACTATCAATTGTATACAAAAATACCATCCAAAAAATAAGGATAAATTCCTTACCAAAAATTATTCATAGCATCCTTTTCCAATATTTGAAACAACAAACTCAAACTACCTATACGAGAATTTCTTTTTCATAATTTTCTCAAATCAATAATATTGAATTTACCTTTTTATGGGAAATAATCTGTAATTATGGTGTGTATGTGTGTGTGTATGTGTGAACTCTAATTATAATTACAATACAAATTTTCATTAAAATTCCCGACTATATTTCAATAAAAGCATTTTCTCCTTCTGTACCCAATTAAATTATGTGCTCCCCACTCTAATGAAACTAATTAAAATATTATTACAACAAAAGTTGAAAGTGCACTTTAGAAAACTCTGTTCAGCTACGCAAGTCGTGGATTTTTTATGGTACGTGTACCATTGGGAAAATCTAAGTGGAATTATTGTTTTTAATGTCCCTATTACTGTGAAAATATTTCCATCCCAATGAGTATAATTTAAAAAAGTTTTATATTTTATATTAAACACATGCTTTTATTTATATATTTGTGATATGAGTTTTCCAACAAATTCAAATGTAACCTTTCGGCGAGACTAGTAAGAAATATAGCAGACAATATATAGCAAAAAAGTAATGATACTGGCATCACTGAGACCGATCTGATAAAACTGCGGACTTTTGGTTAGTCTCTCCTAGACGTGCAGTACAAGTTTCAACCACATCAGTTAGCTTCACGATCCTATAGATCGTTATAAGTCAAGTTGTATTTTCGTATTTTGCTTTAGAAGAAATGAAACAACCAAATTTGGAGTTACATCAAATTTTTTATTATGTTTGGTTTATGCGCAAGTTTGATTTACGAAAAGCATAAGTTTTTTTCCGAAGAACTATAATCAGGGAAGCTTTCAACATAGACACCTGATAAAAATGTAGAAAGTGTAAAACTTCTTTTAATTGTGTCTTCAAAAATAACTGTTAACCAAACTGTTTATTAAAAAAATTCCGTTCAAGTCGCAAAAAAGTGTTCTTTGCATTGCTGTACGATCATCTCAATCAACGAGTTCTTCTCGGAAAAATAAAATTGTGTCGTTCTCTAGACCAAAGCCTCCCCTTCCCCCACCCCTACTGCTCATAAAGAATTCACATAATTTCAATTTAAGGAAATGGACAAAATCTTGGTACAGTCGATTACATCGAAAGACGTGTAACCGAGGAACTAAAGGCGATTCCAGTTGAAGTCTTCCCGCACAGCTATTAGCAGTGGAAACAACTGCCCAAGGCAATTAATTTAAAGGAAACAACATTGATGTATAAAAATAAAAACAGAAACCATGATGCTTAACGGAATACATTTCTTTAAAAAAATATTTCTTAAGGTGGCCATTTTTTTTTAGGTTACTTAAAATTAAGTGAGGATAACTTGGGCAAATTTTTTGGAAACTAAAGGGCACCTCACCTATGTTATGTCATCCGCTGAAGCACAATGTGTACTAAAGTGTATTAGTACTGTCATATCAGTGCCTTGGAATAGCTAGGCGTGGCACATTTTTGCCGCTTTTGACGTTATTTTATTGCAACGCCACCTCTAGCACATAATCTTTTCGAAAATAATGACGTTTAAATTTTTCTTTGTTTTCGAATTTAAATGAAATTTAAAACTACATACAAAGTATCGCACATTTTTTGTGTTTTCTCAAAAATTATTTATTTATTCATGAATATATATTTTATCCCTTTTTAAGTAATCCCCACCAGATATTATACACTTGTGTCAACGTTTTTTCCAATCCTCGAAGCACTTAGAAAAATCATTTTTTGTGATCTTGTTCAGCTCCTCCTTCGATGCCGTCTTTATCTCATCAATCGTAGCGTAGCGTCGTCCTTTCATGGAGCTCTTCAGTTTCGGGAATAAGAAAAAGTCACAGGGGGCCAGATCTGGGAAAAACGGTGGCTGCAGCATGATTAGTGTGTTGCTTTTGGCCAAAAATTCGCGCACAAGCAACCATGCGTGAGCAGAGGCGTTATCATGGTGCAAATCCAGGCGTTTCCATGCGTGAGCAGAGGCGTTATCTTTCACAAATCCGGCCGTTTCTGGCGGATTACTTCACGCAACTGACGCATAACTTGCAGGTAATATTCCTTATTGACCGTTCTATCCTGTGGCAAGAACTTATTATGCACCACACCCCTGCAAACGTCTGTTGTTGACACGTTCCGGCGTCCGGCACGTTTTTCGTCGTTCACATCTTCTCGGCCCTCTGAAAACATTTTGTACCACCGATAAACGTTGATTCGGTCCAATGTAGCTTCATCATATGCTGCAATCAACATTAGGAATTCGTCGGCGGAATTAATTTTGTTTTTCACACAAAATTTGATACAGATTCTTTGATCCATTTTTTGGAATGGGCAAAAATCTAAGACGAGCGAAAACAAGTGCAGGCAAAGCAGCTGTCAAAAATTAAGGGAACATTCAAAATGGCCGAACTTATCGGCATAAGTGAGAGACATGAGTACCAATATAACGCCATAAAAAGGTCGAAAATCGAATATACGTAACCCGCGGAAATTCAAAATTCGCGATACTTTTTGTACAGACCTCGTATAATGTAAGAGTGGAAGTAAATAGTTCTTTTATGAAAGGACTAGGGTATGATTGGATTAGGATGCTAATGAAATTTTTTTATAACGGGAGGTATATAGTTCACAAACAAATGGAATGGTTAGGTCAGGATGGATGACAGTGTTTCGTATATAAAAATTAGAATTGACAATTTTTCGAAGCATTCTGGATTGTAGAGTTGGGATTGGAATGCTTTGTCTAACCCCAAAGTTCGAGTTCATGTGTCTATAACGGTTCTCGGCAGAGTGTGAGAGTAACATGAATAGATTTTTTCTCATTTAGCCCCACTATTCACTTTTTGAACAAGGTTTCTAAGGAGTGGATGTAGTTCTGTAGGATATTGATGGCTATGGAAGGATCTTCGTAATGTGTCAGAACAGCTGTATCATTAGCATATGTTGCAATAAGGATAACACTGTAATAAGAAATATCATAGGTGTAAATATTATAAAGAACTAGATCTAGAATAATTTCCTAAGGTACACCGGCGGAGATAGGAATACATACGAATAAAATCAATTTAAATATTTTTCTTTAAAAAATTTCTTTATCTATTATCTAACCTATTTTAACAAGAAGTATTTTTTAATGTATCTAATTATAATTAAAAATAATAAATATGCATTCATAATTGAATACAGCAATTAATTTCGAACATATTTTAAAGTTCAAACGTATTTCGGCATCATGAAACTTCAGAAGCACACCCCATCAAAATGATATTTGTCATCGCTGGCACTGTCATGATCCAAGATGAAAAATATAATGTTAAAATTATTTAAAAAAATCATTTATTAAGTTAAAAATATTTTAAATATTTCTTGTCATCTAAAATTGCAAATGAGTAATAACCAAAAAAACCCACAACAAGATGTTACTGACATTGTTCTTGGTTTAATACTGAAATATGACTTCAACATTTTGACAGCTTATCTTACTCAGTTCTTCTGTAACCTTTGTCATTATACAAGCAATATGACATTATATAAATTCCTGAATCTTTTGAGGTACTCGTAATTTTTTGAACCTTTTTCACATTTCGGGCTATAAGTGAGCTATTACTTGATGGGTGTTGGTTCAAAATTTGCCTTAAAATGTTAGTTATCATAAAATTGATGGTAATTGTCTTTCCTTCATCATTTTTAATAAAATACGGGACAGGTTCAAACCAAATTCACACCAACCAATCAGTTGTTGTGGATACAATGGCTTCTCCACAATTACTTGTAGGTCTTCAGAGCTTTATGTATGGAAATTTTGTTTGATTTTTTAAATTAGCCTCATCGCTGAAGAAAGGTTTGCTTCCAAAAGTCATCATCCAAAGGAATGACACGCGTTTGCAAAAAGTTTTAAACAAATTTTTTACAAGTTACAATTTATTTTTAAAACGGCAAGCCTTTTTCTAAAAACAAATGACAGATTTGTTCTCTCCATAATACGAGTATAAAACAGATAACCCTGTATGAGAAGGTTATTTTATTGTAACAAAGGATTGGCAATAGCATTTGGCTTACTTTGATTCAGTAGACAAAATTCATAAAAAAACTATTAAACAGTGAAACTTTTAAAAAACAAAAACATATTAATAAAATTTTTAACAATATTTTTATCACACATTTTTTATAATATTTTTACAAAAACCATTGTTTTTTTTTGTTTCACCATTTTCACTATCTACTGATGGAAATACTATATTGAAAAGTTGAAAAAGTTTTTTAACATGAAATTTCCTACAAAATTAGTTATTAAATATAATAAATCATGAATAGAGTGCACAGGTATTAATGCACAGGCACACACTTACACAGAAGCAACATACCAGCCATCTTAGATGTTTCGATATAGAAAAAATGAACTAAACTAAAAGGGTTGTTTGAGTGATTTCTTAAATTTACTCATATCGATTCTATTCAACTCAGGTAAATAAAGTTCGAATTCAATAATGTATGACAAAGTTTCTCATTTTGAATAACAAAGAAGCCAGAAAACTGTTTTCAGTTGGCATTGCCATAAAAATTCATTTCACAAATTAACACAACACTATCGATCAAGAGAAGGGCGGAATTTTCTTTTCTTCCACTAAACAGTTAGTACATGTATATATATATATATATATATATATAAATTTCTAATCGATTTAATTTGATTTGTAAACTATAGTAAATTTTATAGTAAAATAATCTTTAACCCCAAATATAAACAAACAAATAAATAAATATGCTAGTGAACATTTTTAAATGAACGACATCCCCTCGCTCAGATTGGAAAATTATTGAATATCTAAATAGGCATATCTGAATGATTTTATGATATAAATGAGTATAAATCTAGCAACAACAACAAAAAAAAGTTGAATTAACGACTACGTAACATCGCATTGAATTTATCGAAAATCGATAACAGTTTTCATCTGAGAAGTTTTCGATTTTAGTACGAATACATTACACAATGAATACGAAAAATATGACCAAAAAAATTTTTAGTTATAAAATTTCACCACCAAAATATTGGAAAAATTTTCATTTACCCCATTTTCATAGGTTTTTTTAAAAAAAAAATAGAAAAGTACTTTGAGAATTTACAAATTAAAAAAATTCACCTCTTAAACTGATGAGAGCTCATTGTTTCTACCTCAATGAAAATTGGCTTTATAAAAAGAATAAAATTCTCAACAGGAATAATTTTTATAAATGAAATTTTGGGGGGCAGAAAATTCCTCACATTTTTGGTTTTTTAATAAATTAATATTATACCACGGATACGTTATTTTTACTCTTCGTGGCTTCAATTGGAATCGCCTTTACATACCCGGTTAAGCTCCATTGAATGTAATCAAGATTGTCAATATGGCAATTTTTTAACTTATTGTTTATTTTGAGGACCAAAAAAAAAATCACACGAAACATAATCAGGTGAATGAGGTGCTGGAAAACCACATGAATTCATATTTCCAAGAAATTTCTGTAATTATATGTGTGTGTGTGCGTGTGTGTACTCTATTTGGAATTAACAAATTTTCATTAAAAACTCATTAAAAGGAGCATACGAGGTCTGTTTAAAAAGTATCGCGAATTTTGAATTTCCGCGGGTTACGTATATTTGATTTTCGACCTTTTTTGTGGCATTATGTTGGTACTTATGTCTGTCACTTATGCCAATAAGTTCGGCCATTTTGAATGTTCAGTTAATTTTTGACAGCTGATTTGCTTGCACGTGTTTTGGCTCGTGTTCGATTTTTGCTCAATTTCGACCAAAAACAGCATCGCATTAACATTGCTAAGGAGCTGTTGGACTCTGTCCGCGATTACCCAAATTTGCTCCAGAGGATCATAACTGGTGACGAATCATGGGTTTATGGTTATGACGTGGAAACCAAAGCTCAATCATTCCAATGGAAGCTGCCGTAAGAGCCAAGAGAGAAAAAAGCGCGCCAAGTTCGGTCGAATGTTAAGGTTTTGCTTACAGTTTTCTTCGATTGCGGGGGCGTGGTGCATCATCACGCACTTGCCACAGGGTCGAACGGTCAATAAGGAATATTACCTGCAAATTATGCGCAAGTTGCGCGTAGCCATCTACCAGGATTTTTTGAAGTGCTTCGAGGATTGGAAAAAACGTTGGCACAAGTGTATAATATCTGGTGGGGACTTTTTTGAAGGGGACAAAATAGATATTCATGAATAAATAAATAATTTTTGAAAAAACACAAAAGTCGCCATAATTTTTGAACAGTTCTCGTATAGTGAACCACATGAATTTCTATTTTCAAGAAAAGCTCATTGATGGAGCTGGTCGTGTGACAGGGAGCATTATCATGCTGGAGCATTCCATGTCCAATCTAACACGAAGAACTTTTTTCTGAGCCTTTTAGGGATATTTTTTTCAGCTTTAATTTCAATCGGGGAAGAGCCCGCACTCATTCGATATTTTCATCAGTTTCTATGTTGAAAGTCTTCTTAAGCGATGTTTGTCTTCCACAGCTTCTCGGACCTACCAAAAAAGAAATTCATACCACCGAAAAGCCTGCGCTTTTGATAAGAAATATTTTCTATAGGATCATTGTATATTTTCATAAGTTAAACTCGTGAATTTACCAAGCTCAATACAAAAATTTGATGGCACATCATTACTACAAATTTCGCTGTTCTATTTCTCGTGACGCACGTCTCGAGAGATTTAACATATAAATCAGATCGTTTTCTCATTACTTTTATGTCACACCTCATAATATAGAATTTTGTTGAGAATCTATACAATTCAATTGTAACAATATTTGGATAGGTATTTAATATCCATAAAAAAATATACGCGTATAAATATCTTGTACTAATTTCCATATTCTATTTTCTATTTTTATATAAAAAATGCATATTATTTGGCAATGGTTAATAATTTTTTTTGATTTCATATATTTTATATATAAAAGTACTTAAATTTGTGATAATTTACTTATGAATAAAATTCCAAAAGCTAAGGTATTGCAAGGTGAAAGAATTGTTTAATTATAAGAAAGTGTTATGTGTACTTCGATGAAAATTTATCGACTCAATGTGTACTCATTAATTGACTCTACGAATATACATTTTTATATTCTTATATGTACGTATTTTATGTTCATTACGATTTGATAGCAAATAAATAGCAAACGAGTATTTATTTGAATAATAGAAATTTGGTTCAATGATATGAATAATCAGATGGTAATAAAAACAAATAATCAAGACTAGAAAATCGATTTGCAATTTTTATATAAATTTTTATGAACGAATATCATTGGTCATAAGAAATAAATATATTACAATAATCAGTTCTTTTATAAAGTGGAAAAAAGTAAATAAATTATAATATATGATGTCATATTATTAAAAAAAAAAAATATTTATTAACAGTGGAACATTTTTAAAATAAAATGAAATGAATTTTAGTTAAGATATTAAGTATTAATGTAGATGCCACGTTAAGGTCAACTTATGAATAGAAATTTTTTGAGTGAAAAGATACTAACCTCTGACCTTTTGACTATCTACTAACAGTTTGAGTATCTGTGTTCTCAATTATATTAAAAGAAAATAATGAGCTAAGCAAAAGAAAAAAATAATCTACATCTTCTTATAGAGAAACTCAGCTATAATAAATATTATTTAAAGTTGAAACATTGATCTAATAAAATGTCCAGTCTAGGCAAAAGTAAAATAATAAAATTGTTAGTACGATAATGTATGAGGCGCCAGTCTCGATTTTAAGTTTACTCAAACTGGGCAAGGGTGTATTCAACCCTCTGTAGTAGGTAAATAACTTGGCTGTATTCGCAGAAAAATTTTGATCGATTGTTAAATAGCAAACATGAATTGGGGATACACCACGACTATATAAGAAACATTATATCCTTTTTAATGATGCTGTAAAAATGTTTATTGTATCATAGTTAATTTCTCTTCGATAGAAATTGATTTGTTGATTTTTAAATTATGTATAATTTTACTATGTTAAACATAAATTTAAAAAAAAACGGATTAAATTTTTTTTTAAAAAGGTATAATAAAAAATTTATTGTAAAAAGTATTACATATTAGGTGAAATTATTATTGTAGTTGTAGAATATTGAATGTTGTAAATTATGAGTATGTGTCTATATTGAATAATGGAGAAATTTAACTGCAGGAGCATCATATCCTGTTGAGTTACTGTCTGCATATAACATGACTGCAGTAGATTATTTTACATTAAATTGCTGGATATTCCGACATACATTTTGGTTTGGGGAATTGTAAATGGAGTCAGTAAGAACCAAATGGAACAATGTCCGAATTCCCAATGGAGTCACTATTATTGACCGGAAATGAAAGCATCCACAACTAACTCTTTTCCCGTTTGTGTTTGTTCTTTTTTTTAATGGGAAAAAAAATTTAAAACTCAAACAGTATGGTGTTGAATGTTTTTAGTTCGTATCCAGTTTTAATCAAATAAAATATAGCATACGGATAATTAATTTCATGATGTTTTAGTTTAATTCAATAAAAACAATATTGAAAAATTCTTTAGAAAAATTGCTACATAAGCAAATATATGAAATTTTTTTTTGAGTATTTTGCCTTTCTATAGGAGCGGTGGCAGGAAATAAATGCAACTGGCATTACCGAAAGATTTTCCTCTTCTGCATCGAGCACAAATTTCAATTCCATCAGTTAAATACGCGATCCTATATTGTATTGCATTAGAAAAAATGAAGCAGCAAAATTTTTGAGAATTATGTGCGGTTAAATTCTGTTTTTTGCTTGGTGAATCCGCAATTACAAAAAATGTTTGGAGGGCCAAAAAGCACTGGAAGATGAACCTTACTCAGAGATTCTTCAACATGAAAAACTGGTGAATATGGGGAAAATTTCAAGGACGTCTGTATAAAAAGTGTCAGACAAATAATTCCTTGCATCAGATCGAACATAGCAGAACTTTGGATGCTCCACCATGACAATAGCTCCGGTCACAAGACCAAATCCATCAATCAGCTTATGTCGAAAATAAGGATTCCTGTTTTTCAACTGTCCTTCTCCTCTTTTTTTGTTACCAAAGATCAAAAGACACTTAAAAGAATATCATTTTGATACTGTCGATAGCTTCTTAAGCAGTGTAACCCAGGGGCTGAAGTCTGACACATCTCGTAATTTTAAATAAAAAATTTAAAACTAAACATAAAATGTGTTTTATATATTATGTTAGAATTATTTTCAATATTTCGATGGGTGGGTAAATAGAACAGAAGCAGAAGAGAGAAGCTTGGAAAGAGGAAAGAAAAGGAAATTAACCAACATGAAGTTTTAAGGAGCATGGCCAATAACGATCGTATTCAGAGGACACTTTTTCACTGCTGTCAGTATACTTTCTTATAAAGGGAAAGGGATTCGAAATGCGAATAACAACAACAAAATATTATAACATATAATACAAAGTTTTATTTGGAAAGACCTAAAGGTGCTAAATTATCCAACAGCAAAAATAATATAACAAAAGGAAAATAAATAAAAATAAAAAAAATAAAAAGTTACGACAGGCTGGAAAAAGATCTGTGAACAGAATGAAATTTGGTTGATAAATAAGAAAAAATCTATTTAATATGAGTAAGAAAAATAACCCAAGAACCCAAAATAAAGGACTAAAGAAAAAGAAAAAAATGTATTCGAATATAAACATATTTAAATAAAAAACCACTGATATTTACCCTCTTTAAAAGTCTGCAAATATATACTTTAAGAATATTTCCCAAAATTTATTGAGGAGAAAATATATTTTCGCCAGAAATCATGATTCTATTTTAGAAAATATCCTTTTGCATTAAAAAAAATAATAATAGTTGAATAAGCAATATGGCCCTCAAGTTATTATCGATGATACTTTAACAGAAATCCACTGACCCGATATGAGATACGCTGAAAAGTCAAAATCGACTTATATCCTTCCGGAAAATTGTCAGTACATTTTCATGTGGTCGAAATTTTCAGTATTTTCTGACTTTATCTTCTTGAACTTTTATATTAAAATATTATTCTTCAGATTGAAATTACTTTTATCGATTTTCAATTGTTGCGAAATATTTTTCATAAAAATCCAAATCGAATATTTTTTTTTTTTTTAAATATTTCACTTTTAGTGTACAATAAATAAAAACATGGTGACAATATGAGTATATGTTGTGTTTTTTTTTACCAATTACAAATTCGATACTTATTCATTCTTTTATTAACTTATGTATTCAGGAGGAGATGAAATAAATTGTAAAAATATTTTCTTACGTTAAATTTTTACTTTTTTTTTACAAATGAAAATGTTTAAATTCAAGTTGGTGAAATTTTCATCAAATATATTGTAATAAAACTAAAATGATTCAGAAAAATAAATATATTCTGTGAGCGTATTTTGCACATTTTTCCTTTTCAAGAATATTTCAGTTTGAAGTCAAGAGAAAGCAAAGTTCAAAAATCGAAAGAAAGAAAAGTTCAAATCCACTTTTACCACTTTGTACATTTTCATGAGTTTTTCCCTTTTTATTACAAGAATGGGGATAAATTATCATAAAGTACAGAGCCACATGGTAGTAGTGTACTCATATTTTATGTATTGTGTTCATCTATAGAATGAATTATGAGAATATATGTGCATATAAAGAAACTACTATGATAACTTACTATGAGTATCGAACTTCCTGATAATGGTCTCAATAAGTGTGGTCTTGGGTGCCACATGTCCCCGTCGAACTGGCATTTTGAATCGTCTTCCCTTCCCTTTCTATTCCAATAAAGACGATTTTGAAGATATAGACGAGATGACGACACCAACGGCGACGAAGGCTACAACGTTGATGTTGTTGTTAGTATTGGCGACAATAGAGAACACCAAGATTCTTAGTGAACTTTCTTTATGCTCATCTATAGCTGAATTTACGCATAATCAGCAATAGAAAATGTAGACTCATATTAACAACATTTGGTTTGGTAATCATAGTATACACGTACGTGTATATCTTTAACTATAATATCTGACCTTACATGAATTAATTCCAATGAACTTTCATGTTTTTTCTTTTTTTCCATTATTGCTACCATTTATTATGTCTTTTGTGAACTTCTTCAAAATACACACTTAACTCTATCTCTCTCTCTCTCTCTCTCTCTCTCTCTTTCTATTATTTGTCTCACTAAAATTTTTACATATATTTATTTATCGCACTTTTTATAATCACATTTCATAAATTATCATATAACATTTTTAAAGCACTAATAAATGATAGATTCATTCATTTTAATTATAACTAATTTTGATAATTTTACTAATTTTCACAATTATTTTTATCATTTTATTTGAAATTTTTTTTAATTATGATAAGTACACTTAAATTAATGCCTCATTTCATTATCTGTTTTAGTACAGAAAATCAAATAATAAATAATTAATAATAATGGTTAATAATTTTAATTAATTCTTTGATATATAAGCAATTTAATAAATTTTTTCATATTTTTATATTAAACATAATTTATGTATATAATATGTATGTATATACAATACATATATATAGAGTAGAATAATTTTTAGATTTATTTTATACTGAAAATATTTTCAGTCCAATGATTTTCGTTGTATTTGATTTGATTTATTCCAATCCATATTCAAAAGAAACTGCAATCACAATTTGGAATTTTTGATTTTATCTGAAAGTAAAAAAAGAAGAAAATTAAATAAATTTATTTGCTATTTAGATTGTATTACAGTTAGTTTTTTTTTAAGGGTTGAGGCGGAAAAGGGTAGATTAGATATCGATTCACATATTTGTTTTTTTTTTTATTAAAAATTCTAAAAAATTTTACCAAAGAAAAAACATTATTTTCATTTCATTTTTTTTTTTACAGATAAACATGAACTGTCCTTAATATAATTTTCGTACAATTTCACCTATCATTCGAACAAAACATTCTAGGAATCATATGAATTCCAATTAAGACACGCAAATAATTTTCATGCACAATTTTCCGTTTCTAAGAAAAATTCTGTTACGAAACATATTATCATTTAGTTAAATGGAAAGGAAGTTACTCCTTACAATAATAAGCTTTCAACAAATTTATTACCGTATTAGCCATTGGCAATTTCTTATTCAACCTGAAACTTAATTTAATTTGACTACACTAAATCATACTATTCGTAAGTAATAATGGAATATTTCCAAATAATATATATATAATATTTGATATATTGTTTTGTAACTTCCATGGGATTTTATTTAGGTTAATAAATTAACTTTTTCGAAAATACAATATAATCCAAAAACAAATATAATACAATAAAATATATTAAATATTAATATCTGATTTATTTGATTATGTTACTTTCAATTAACTTTTATTTTGATTAATTTAATAGCTTTTCATAATACTTTCCTTATAATTATTGTAAAAAAAATTTACCTTCTAAATGAAATAACTACTTTTCTGATTATTAAGAAATTATTAAAGATATTTTAGTAATTAAAAACAAAAGTAGAAAAAAAATTTATTCATAACTATTTATTAATAATAATAATTTGTAATAAAAATATTTTTTTATGTTGAAAAAAAAAATAATAAAAAATATTCTCGTAATTTTTCTATCAACTATTGGCCTAAGGAAAAGACAACAAATATTGTTGAATGGAAACGAAGCAACAAATTAATTGCTCACAAAATGAGTCAACAACTCGCCACCACCAAAGAGAGTGCGGTTGAGCAGAAAATTTGCTGAATGAATAAATGATGGGTGACAGTCTTGAGTGCAGATTGCTTAAGTGGCCATAAAAGAGAGCAACGATTAACTGTTAAAGGGCTTACAGAGTGGCATCCTATGGTCATTTTTTTATTTTTGTAGTTTTTCTTAATATTAAAAAAAAAGTAATAATCTATCGTGCGACAAATATTACAAAAAAAAATTAATTTTAGATAATATTGTCTGAATTCGAAAATGTTTTATAAAATTTCGATTTACATGGCGAACTATGGGACGATAATTGCGATTCCAATCAAGACAACCGCAAACTTAGAAGTATATTAATTTTTAGGAATAGTCTCGCAGTCTTGAATGCTAATTATGGATTTTTTTTGTACTTTAACCTTAACATCGTAAAGCCAGTTCACTCAACAACCATTTCGAAATTCTGGGACAAGGAACTGCACTTTTTTTTGTTTATCAACCTCGTCCACTTCTGTAGCGAACAACTTACTATCTGTTGTATAACGGGGTTGTATTATCAATACTTGGCCTTAACAAGAAATTTTTTTTTATATTCGAAAATAGGAAGTAAACGCTAAAGGTTAAATCAGGTGAATATGGTGGGTGTGGAAGCAATTCGAAACCATAACGTTTCCTTCCTGTAGAACCGTTTTTGCCTTCTTTGGTACACATTCGCTAACAGAAGTCCATTATTTAGCTGAACTTTAGTTTCTGATGTATAGTGGTAAACCTATGTTTGATGAACAGTTATAAATCGATACAAAAATTCAATTGAATTACAATTAAAAATGTCCAAATACTCCATTGAAGCTGGTACATGAACACGTTTTTTGACAGGTATTACCAAACACGGTAGCAATCTTGCTGATAACTTTCTATTGCTCAAAATTTTACTCAGGATGTTGCCTAAACATTCTTTTAGGATAAACCCCATATCATCTATCTCATACACTTTCATTCGACTATCTTTTAAAATAATATCATAGATTTTATTAATAAATTCTTTGATGGGGTAACATAAATTAGACGTCCTGGACATTCTTCATCAAAAATTTTTGTATGGCCACGTTTAAACGCAGCTGTCTAATATTTTATAGTCAATAACGAAATTGTAGAATCCCCATAAACTTCTCTGAGTTTCGCTTTTATCTCATCATTTGTTTTCTTCTTCAAAAACAAAAATATTTTATCAGTGCTAATTATACCATTTTTTCCATTATTGTAAAATTACAAAAGTGTCCATTTTAAATGTTTGTCACTTGCAAACTAAATAATGCAGCTACTTAAAATCTTGACAAAATTCTTGTAAAACGCTATATTTAAGAAAAATTGAGTTGTTTTAATGATAGAAGCGCTATCTTTTGCCGAGTCCAGTTATTAATCATACAATCCTTGTATCATAAACGAATGCCAATTAATCTAGAATTTCTTTTTGAACCGGACTTTTACAATTGTGGAGTTCTTATACTCAACCATTTCTAATTTTCTAAAACAATCTAATATGTTTCAACAAATTTAATAACATCTAATTGCTCCCTTCAGCTTACATTTGAGCAGTTTTATTAGGAAAGCTGACAATGACATTCCATATGAAAAATATGGTCCCCAAATGACCTCATAATGGTGGCGCTACCAAATAGCTTCTGACTCTTATATCAGAGACCTAACTAACATGCCAACTAACAAATTTTTATTAGCTTATTCTTACGGAAAATATATATGTAAACTGTTATAATACTACAGCAAATATACAAACTGTTATAATACTGAAATTTCATCAGTACGAATACATGAATAAATATTTTACATACAATTTAGCACGTCATTATATTATTTATTGAAATATGTGAATATGCGTCATATATTCTGATAATTAGTAGATATGTAAAACAACCATAAATCGTGGTATGTAATGCGATTAGTATCTACATTTTTTTATGTCTTATCATAAATATCTATTGCTTATCTTACATATTACAAACTACACCACTTAAAATGCCGAACGGGGCTTAGCTTCTTTTTCAATCGATTAATATCACTTTGAATTAATAATTTATAAATGCTTTGTGTCTACTTAAATAATTTAATTTTTAAATAGTGCCTATTAAGTTTTAATCAAAAAAAAAACAAAGTCTAAATGTATGCTTACCGGAGTTTCAAAGTCAATTTTCCATTAAAAAATGAGTTTTCTTTTTATTAAATTAGTCCCTTTTCTTAATACTTTGAATACAAATTTGGCTATATGAAAAATGTATGTAAATATTTGAAAATATCACGAAACCAATTAGTAAAACATAATCCGATCAGAGGTTTATTTTCTTTTTATACAAGGTTGTCAATCACACACGTTTTCTTAAGACGATTAAGGTTTAATATGCAAGTACAATATGCTAACCCGTCCCCATTGATCAGTGTTTTTTTTTTTTTTAAATAGTACACTATCGCCTGTTCAATTAATTTGATTATTATAATCTGAAATATATTAAAAAATATGTAATTTTTTCTATTTTATTTAATTAAACAAAGATAAATATTAGCCCTTTAGTGAATTTTCTCATAAATGTTCTTGGATTAAAATTTTTCAAATTATAAAATTATTCAAAAACTTTTTTATAAAATAATATTTTGTTAAAAAAAATGTCTTTCAAAAAAATTGGTAATAACATATACTAAGACTAATAATAGGAAGAAATCTTTTAATAAAAAGTACCGCTGTTTAAGCTTAAATTCGCTGTTTTTTAATTAAAAAAAACATTTGTTTTTTTTTCATAGAAAACAAAAACAAATTTATTCAAAGTACTTGTCCTCGCTAGTTTTCCCATCACTCGGGCAATTTGTGGATACCACACCAAAAAAGTCCTTCTCTTTTGAGGCAAACCACTCATCAAGCCATTTTCGGACGTCTTCGTAATAATAGAAGTGCTGCTCAGCGAGCGCGTGGCCCATCGCCGAAAACAGGTGGTGGTCGGAAGGGGCCAGGTCTGGTGAATAAGCGGGGTAGGGTAGGACCTCCCAGTTGAGTGTCTCCAAGTAGTTTCGGACCATTTTTGACGTGTGCGATGGTGAGTTGTCGTGGAGGAAAATCAGCTTGTCATGTCTTTGTTGATAATCCGTCCTTTTTTCACGCAGAGCATGGTGCAATTTGATCAGTTGTTGGTGGTAGTGGTGGGCATTGACAGTTTCACCAGGTTTCAACATCTCATAGTAGACGATATCCTGCTGATCCCACCAAACGCACAGCATCGTCTTCCGTCCGAAGTGATTTGGTCTTGGGAAATATGTTGATGGTTGCCCGGGATTAACCCACGATTTCTTGCGTTTAGGATTCTCGAAATATATCCACTTTTCATCACCTCTCACAATCCGATGCAGGAACGACATTCTTTTTTGTCTGGCGAGCAAGATTTCGCATGTGTTTAAGCGACGCTCCATCTGTCTATCTTTCAATTTAGGCACCCATTTTCCAATCTTTTCAATCTTCCCCATGGCACGCAGACGCATGGAAATAGCTGGTTGAGTAACACACAATTGCTCCGCGAGCATTTTTTTGCGATTGGGTATCGTCTTCATCCAAAAGAGCCTCCAATTGATGGTCCTCAACCTTCCTAGACCGATTTTCACGCTCCTTGTCCCACAAGTCAAAATTGCCATCTTTGAACCGACAAAACCAATCTCGGCACGTTGTTTCCGATAAAGCACTGTCACCATAGGCTTCCATAAGCATTCGATGCGATTCGGCAGCGGATTTCTTCAAATTGAAGCAGAAAATCAGAGCTTCCCGCATATCATGACAGATGTCAAACTCATAAAAAAAAAAGTATGGCGTGCCCATGGTAGCTTAATACGCTCACTCACGCCATCCACATATGACCGAACAGCGGATTTAAGCTTATACTCCTGGTACAGTTCAAGAAAATTATTTAAAACAGGTAGACTACCCGTTTTATAGTTTAAAAAGTAAAATAATGTCATTTTACAGTTTTTTTTTAAAAAAATACCTTTATTTATATTATATTTAGTTAGCTTAAAATTTTCCATTATATATTTTTGATCGTTTAACTATTTTCTAAAATGTTGGAATTATGCAGTAGCAAATTTTCTAAAAATGTCGGAATTATGCAGTAGCCACGTGTCGCACAATATTTATCTTGAGCGATATCAGGCTCATTTTTCGCTATGTGGATACGTCAATAGAGCAAAATTTTCAGATATGTCAATAAGCAAAATGTAACTGTCTGGTGTTCATTTTGGTCTGAAGGTGTTGTTGGGCCTGATTTCCTTGAAATAAAGATCAAGATTTGACGCGGTTGAAATTTTTCTAATTTTACTATGCACAAATCATATTTGTTTAGATAATATTTAAACTTTAGAGCATTTAAAAACTGAATTACAGGTTGAATTATGCGAAAAATAACTTTCAAAAGGATCGAGTCCTGAAAGAAGTTTTGTGGTAGTTCCTAGAAAAATATAATATTTTACGTATAATGACATTAATACTTAATTAAATAAAATATAGTTATTATACCAAAATCTAAACTTTGAGTGTATATGATTTAACTTTACTTACTAAAGCACAAGTTGGATAATAATAATCTCTGCAAATTGGACTTTGTAAAAGTGATCATATAAAATATTCATAAAAAATAAGATAAACCTTTTTTTTTTCTTTGGAAAGTAAATAAATAAACAAATTGACCATCTCGATAAGTATTTTATCTGGAATCTAAACTATCGGACTATAATTAAACAAAACTGTTCAAGATAAGCTGATTATTATTATTTCATACAACAAAATTACAAATTCACATCGACACTGTACAAAGTTATAACAAGTACTCATAAAAAAAGTATGTAAATATAGAAGGAATATTTTCATAAATAAAAGTATGTAATGTGTACATTTTGCAAATTAGTAAAATTAACAAATTACTCATAAAAATAACAAAAAAAAATTTTTTTTATAACAAATTAAGCCTAATAATGTTAGTTAATATATTTCTTCTACTTTTACTAGTCGGTAGGTAGTTCGTCAGTCATATGTGAAATATTTACCTTTTGACTGCGTGTTTAATTTTTTCATGTGCGAATCAAAATTCGTGACTAGTTTGTAACATCAAATAATTATTTTTACAAGAATATGCTATAAAAAAAAAATTACTCTTATTAGGACATTATAGTTTTTTTTGTTCTCTAAAACAAAAGGAAAAGTAAACAAATTTATTAAGACTAAAGATCATCTAGATAAATTTTGAAACCATAGTCAGCCCTAAAAAAATTTCATTATTAAAATTCTAAATTTGCATATTAATTAAGAAAGGTAAATATTTGAAAATTATTTACCGTTTCAAAATAAAAATATTATATTCTAACAACATTACGTGACCTGACCAGGGTTATTTGTAATAATTTATTATTATGAATTTTATATCAATCAATTTTTCCATATATGTACACGTACTATTGGATTATAATTATGAACTGACCTTTTTTAAGGATTCCCCATCCCCCAAAAAAATTCCCTTATAAATATTATAAAACGAATTTATATTAAATTTATTTTCTTAAAAATATTAAACAAAAATCTTCCACAAAATCTCTACAAATTTGAATGAAAATCTATTTTTATTTATAATTCTATGTCATAAGAAAAGAAATTTTCCTAAATCAAAAATCCATCATTCTCTAGGACAGTTTTAAGTGTATCTTTTCTATAAGTTGATTTATGTGTATGGAAATACTTGTCACAAATTGTCTTAAATTTCTGAAAAAGAAAACTTGCAATTTAAAAAAGAAATTTGTATGTAAGTGGATTTTAAATAGTTTATATTGAAGTAAATGAATAATGGGGTTATGCAGAATCCAATCGATATTTTTATGATTTCTCTCCGAATTAGTATGCAATACGATTCGTTTAACCAAAATGGAGCTGGACGAAACGTGCCCAACACAATTTCCAGTTTCATATTACAAATGAAATTGTGAAAAATATATAAATCGTTAACTTCTGCTCTACAATTACAAATGATTCAATATAAAACTTATTTTACCTTCCACAATTCTAAAATTCTTGATGAAACATATTTTTGAACAACCTCCGCAAATTTTATAAATCGAAAATATAATACTTTGATCTATCGGCTATCGACCATTGCAGATATTTATTATTTGACCAATTTCGTAGTGATTTCATCAAATTATAATCGATATAAACGTGTCTGTGGTCATTTTGGTAAAGGGATTATTTTGTTTTTGTTTTTTTTTACTATGAATATAATAAAATTATATTATCTGTAATCGATTTTTTTTCCATTAAAAATCATAATGAGTAATGAAAAAAATTCTTAAATTAATTTTTAAGTAGTAGAAAAATTATAATATGTATTTTTTTTTAGTTTACAACTTATAACGAAATATATTTTTTTAAAAATTGAAAATTTATGGTATTCAAAGTCATAACTAATTACAGGAGGTTAGGGCGGAAAAGCCCTAATAAAACTGACGTCACTGCGTAATTCGTTAGACCCTCCCAAACGTGCAGTTTGGTAATTAGGCGAGTTAGAGTTAGAGAAAAATCTCGCTAGAAAAGTGTTAACTCACATACGAGGTCTGATCAAAAAGTATCGCGAATTTTGTGTTTTTTCAAAAATTATTTATTTATTCATGAATATCTATTTTGTCCCCTTCAAAGTAATCCCCACCAGATAGTATACTCTTGTGCCAACGTTTTTTTCCAATCCTCGAAGCACTTCAAAAAATCATTTTTTGTGATCTTGTTTAGCTCCTCTTTTGATCCCGTCTTTTTCTCCTCAATCGGAGCGTACCGTCGTCCTTTTATGGTGCTCTTCCGTTTCTGGAACAAGAAAAATTCACAGGGGGCTAGATCTGGGGGGAAGACGGTGGCTGCGGCATTATTAGTGTGTTGTTTTTGGGCAAAAATGTCAAAAGCCAATTTTTGTAATTCCACAAATCCGGGCGTTTCTGGCGGATTGCTTCGTGCAACTTACACATAACTTGCAGGTAATATTTCTTATTGATCGTTCTACCCTGTGGCAAGAACTCATAATTCACCACGCCCCTGCAATCGTAGAAAACTGTAAGCAAAACCTTCAAATTCGACCGAACTTGGCGCTTTTTTCGGTCTTGGCTCTTGCGGCAGCTTCCATTGGGATGATTGAGGTCTGGTTTCCACGTCATATTATGACCTCTCTGGAGGTCAGTTATGATCCTCTGGATAAAATTTGGGTCATCGGGGACAGAGTCCAACAGCTCCTTAGAAATGTTAATGCGATGCTGTTTTTGGTCATAAAATGGGCAAAAATCGAATACGAGCCAAAACACGTGCAAGCAAAGCAGCTGTCAAAAATTAACTGAATATTCAAAATGGTCGAACTTATCGGCATAAATGAGAGAAAAATCGAAAATCGAATATACGTAACCAGAGTACGGGTGCTCTTTGAACAGATCTTGAAGCGAGATTGAAGAGCTCTAAGCGTGAGTATTTTGATTATATATAAATGTTGTTTAGTTCGATTTTTTATGGTAATATAACTACAAAAAAAATTTATTCACTTATTTTATTTCTATTTCAATTTCAACGGTCAAACAACAATTCTGCCACATAACAAAACGCTGTAATGTATGGCAGTACTTGAACTACAATTGCAAAATTAAAACCAGACCTATTTCAGCGATTAAACAGTCAGAATAGAGAGATGGGACTGCATGCAGTTTTTAGTTTTATTCGGAATTGTGGTGTGGTAGAGTTTTAATTTGATTCAATTTAGTTTATTTACTGGAAATATGGACGTACCGAAATGTAATGTAATTGCGTGCTCTACCGTATAGTGTTGAGCGCTGTACCGTTAATCTTTGAGAGTAGTTAGTGTAGACGGTCGGTAGAGCATTTGGTAGAGATCTACCAGAAATTTCTCTACAATCATTCTGCGTAAATAAATTTTATTATTTACACGCAAGCAGTGTAAATGGATTTGGCAGAGAAGAATTCTTTTCGGTAGAGCTCTACCACTTTTTGTCTATAGTATACATAGAACCTAAGTAAAGTTGTATTTTTGCAGTGCAAGTATTTTTGGAGGGCTCAGGCAGACCTTCAACATCGAAAAAATAAAAAAAAAAGTGAAATGAGTAAGACATCTTATGAGGTCAACCAAGTTTTTCATAGAGAAGTGCTGGAATGGCAAGAAGTCTGTCAAGAATATACCTTATCACCCAGATTTTATAAAGCGGTAGATAAACTTTGCTCGGAGAAGTTTTCAACAACGAAAACTGATGAATTTTTGGAACCTTCAATAGCCCTATTAAACCTTCAATAGCCCTATTTCTGTGGTTCAATAGCCCTAATGACCACCCCCACCCCCCTCCCACTTAATTACCTCAGCAAAGTGTACATTTTTTTTTGTTCTCCAATATTTTTATGTTGGTTTTTGAACCACTTGTAAAGATGTAAGAGGAGTTGAAGGCAATTTCAGTTGGAGCCTTCTAGTATTGCTATGAAGAGTGGAAATGTAGCTGCCTTAGCAGACTCTTTTAAGAAGAATACCATCAATGTATAAAATATAAAATAAAATTGTTCGGGGAAAAAAATCTGTCTCACTCCTTTTCCGCCGCATCTTGTATTACTTAATGATTATAGTTGGCAAAAGAGATATTGTAATATGAAGGAAAATAGTAAATAAACTAATATAACATACTTTATTGATAACAAATACGAGAATGTGTATTTGTTTTCTAGTTTTGTTTCCAAGAAGCGCAACAAACTTAATTTGAGAAAGTAGTAGATAAATTTATGAGAATATACATATCCTAATATTGAAATATCAAAAATATTCAAAAGGAGTAGAATATCAAAACGGAGAAAATTTTTATCAATTATTCAAATTTCATTTGTTTATAGAATAAAGTCACGAAGTGTATTCGTTTATGATTTTGTTCCTTCTATTCTTATAAATAAATAAATAAATAAATAAATAAATTAGAAGCGTTTTACTAAAAATAGCCATATACTTTGCTAATTTTTATAAATATGGTAGAATATTTATAGTAGAAATACGAAAAAGTAGGACATTCTTATATATCGACTAGCAAAATTCTTAATTCGATTGTTTACAGCTTCCTTCTATTATTCAATTAATTAATCATAAATTACTTCAATTTAACACTGATGGTAATATTTTTCAATAAAACGACATAAAATACAATATCTCAACTAACTAAATAATTATTAATAAACATTTTCTTATATTTTGTTTCATTTTTTTTTTGTAGAGTATTTTTGAAGAGAAGAAATATTGCGCATCATCTAGAATTTCGATACGAACAAATCAATAACATCATCAATCGACAGGATCAAAATAATATTTATGAATTTCAAAACAAATCAATCGATATAAGCTGCTAAGGCGCCGTATAATTCATTACTTTTATTCATATCCAATAATAAGTTGGATAGTTCTTCAAATAAATTACAAAATATTAGTTATTATTATAATTGTTCTAATATTTCTTAGCTTATAAAACAAATCAATCACTCGTAAATGGCTGAGATCAAAATATTACCTTCGAAAAGATTTTAATTACTATTATTTTCTTATTGACAAAATAATAAATTAAAATTTTTTTTTTAAATCTTTTTTTTTTCTTGGATGGGTTGTTATTGGAACTAAATCTTATGATTTCAACTGTTTAATTAGGGAAATTTTTATATCAAGCACATTTTTTTGAAATTTATCTTCCTACAAAATTATCCATTTAATAATTTGGAAAGTAGAACTCTATTATTTAATAATAACTCAATATATTTATTATTAAAAATAATTTTCCATTTTGTAAATTAAGTGCCATTTTATAATATAAATGCAAAAATATGAAATTTTAGATGCTAATTTTTTGAAAAAATGACCCTTTAGTCGGAAGGGGCCAGGTCTAGTAAAATAAGCGGAGTGCGGTAGCACCTCCCAGTTGAGTGTCTCCAAGTAGTTTCGGACCATTTTTGACGGGTGTGATGGTGCGTTGTCGTGGAGGGAAATCAGCTTGTCATGTCTTTGTTAATAATTCGTCCTTTTTTCATGCAGAGTACGGTGCAATTTGATCTGTTGTTGGTGGTAGTGGTGGGCATTGACAGTTTCACCAGGTTTCAACATCTCATAGTAGACGATACCCTGCTGATCCCACCAAACGCACAGCATCGTGTTCCGTCCGAAACGATTTGGTCTTAGGGAAGATGTTGATGGTTGGCCGGGATCAACCCACGAATTCTTGCGTTTAGGATTCTCAAAATATATCCACTTATCATGGCCTGTCATAATCCGATGCAGGAACTACTTTCTTTTTTGTCTGGCGAGAAAGATTTCACATGTGTTTTGGGGTCGCTCCATCTGCCTACCGTTCAATTCATGCGGCACCCATTTTCCGATCTTTTCAATTTTCCCCATGGTACGTAGACGCATGGAAATAGCTGCTAGAGTAACACCCAATTGCTCCGTGAGCATTTTTTGCGATTGGGTAAATTCATTATACACCTGGTAAACGTTATGGCCATATAATAACCACCTCCTTTTTTTAACGTAATCATAAAGATTTTATTCTGGATTATATGTAACTTTAAAAAAATATTACCACAAGTCACAAAATATGACAAATATTTGACTTAAATATGTCAATTGGCGTCCAAGACCGTTCGATTTGACGTCTTTTAACTTTATTTTTTTTAAACTAAGCAAAATATTTAAAAACCAGCATCAGTCAAGTAATGTACAACCCGACAATGTCCGAAAAAGCTATTAAAAATTACCTGAAAAGGATCAAGTCCTGTAAAAAAATTTTAAAAGTTTATTGATTACTTTTTTTTTTTAAATACGTTGATTGTAAAAATATATTTTATTTAACTTAAATTTTCAAAGTGCAAATTGGATAACTTTTTATTGTTGCGTATTCCAAGCAACCCCTTATTCCATCCATAAGAAAATATATTTCCTTATTCTAGAAAAAAAAAACTATTTATTTGTGAACGGAGAAATTTTTTTGGAGCACGTTTTTTTTTTAAAATCATGTGTTTTAGAATCAGTTTTACTTCTTTTATACAAAATATATATTCCTGCATGTACACAGACATAAAACAAGAACATTATTTTCTTATATAAAATAAAACATGAAAAAATCCAATACTGTCTCTATTTAGAAGTTGAGTTGGGTTAGTAATAGATAATTATAATACAAAAATAATAATAGAGCTTTCCTACACAACTAATCAATTTAGATTAAATCTTATGTAAACAAAACGTTCCACATAAAAATAACTTACATATTTTCACTTACCAATGAAAATTTTTCACATATTAATAACCTTCATCGGGTTCTTTTTTTTTACTCGTTTCTATAACAAATTTATCTTTAGATATATATATTTTTTTTTTTTTTTGAGAATTTCAAACAATATACCACCCATACAATTACTGTATACGTATGTGTGTGCATTTAGTTTTAAAAGCCATAGAAAAACAATAGAAAACTGTTATATTGACTCTATTAATGTATCTCTCTACCCACATACACATATACTCTCGAATACTTTTAAAAATCAATAATTTAAATTCAATTGTAAATAAAATAATTTTTCAATAACCATGATGGGAAGGATTAAAAAATATTGGTTTTTAATATTTTTAACCAAAAAGAAAAATGCACTGTAGCACTTTTGTTTTGTTTTTAATTTTAGAAAATTTTCATATATCCTTTTTGCGATAGTGTAAATTAAACATTGCAATTTCATTTTTTTTTCTTTCTCTTTTTTGGTTTATTTTCTATTGACTATATGGTATCATCAGTAAATATTTACGATCAATTTTATTTCTCATTGCACAATATGAATTTATTTAACTTTATCGAAGATTCCATTCCAAGGATATAAACTTATAAGTTTTCTTAGAATAACGTTAAAAAAAAAATCCTTCTCTTTTTCAAGAATTTATTAATTTAAAATTTTTCTATGTGTGAGAGGGGACGGGGGTGGAAGTACATTTTTGCTTTTTAGAACTTATATTCAAACTCAATTATTTACACGTATAAGCAGAAATCTAATGGAAGAAATTTTATTATAATACAAGTATTTATGCTATGAATCATAATACTACCATACAATATAGTATGATTCAATTTACCAATCTCCATGGTACTGAGGATTTTGTTGTTAATATTAAAAGAACAAATATTTTCAATCAGTTTTTATAATAAAAATACCTTAATTTACATAAATACAAAACAAAGATTTATAAAACAAAACATATATATTTTAATTATTTTATTTAATATATACTGTGTGATTGTATGTAGAGTATATGTACACAAACTTTTAGTAGTCTTTAATTTTATTGTATTGCCATCTTAACACTTTTATGATTGAGAAATTCCCGAATTTTTTATTATATTGCGTCATTGAACTGAATAAACAAAAATAACATGAAGAAGAGTTTAGACCAATATATCCTTTATCTTCTTTACTGTTTTCAACAATATACATACATATTTATATCGATGAAAAAAATAAGGGCAACACAATATATTCATACTATAAGCAAATACGAGTATGCGATCTTGGATGCATCAATTTCTAACTTGAATGGTTTGCGTTTGTCTGTCTTTATGCCAGAAATGTGCGCTGCCAGGAATCGAGGCGCCAACTGTCTTACGAAAGGATATTCGGAATTGATTCTTTCTTCTATGGCAAATAACAGAATGAATAAAGAAAAAAAATAGAAGATCTCATACCTAATGTCCGTATAGCACTAACTGTTAATAGTCTTCAGGAATTGTTTCATTTCTAGAACTTTGGATTTTTGCGTTGAATTTGATATTTTTTCAATTTGTCAATAAGAAATTTATAGAAAAAATTGAAAAATGTATAATTGACGTTACAATTCAAAACTGTCAGTAAAATAGAAGTAGTTTTTTTTTAAATTTTTTTTTGACTATAAAATAATAAGTACTATAAGTATTGTTTAGTTGATTATAGACGATGTTATGTCCTTGGTTCGTTCTGAGCAAAAAAATCGTATCAATCCTCTTTATTCGAAATTAGTAAGATGCATCTACTCGTAGCGTGTACCATTTATTTGTCTTTATCATCAAAACTTTTAGTTGCAGACAAATAAAATTACAAATAAAAATGTCTCTATTACCAAAACTATTAGTTGCAGACAAATAAAATTATTATCATTTTTATAATATCAATTTTAAAGGGAAAAATAATATCAATTGTTTTAGTATTACCAGCATTAAATTATTTATATTTGAAATTGAATTATCCACAATATTTTTGCATAAAACCAGTGTTTTTTTTTACTTATTAATTGCAATAAATTTTTAGTATAATAATCGGTGAATTAACTTAAAACAAGGAAAAACACATTAAATAAAGTTTTCTCACTTAAAGTTAGGAATTCTCCATTATTTTATATCTGCTGTAAAATTGTTAGTGAATTGTATAAATTTTTTGAAATTTTTTCTACAATAAAGTTTTAATTACGGTAGCAGATAATTTACAGAATTATTCAATTTGCTGTTCGAAAAGTATAACTCTGTCAACGTTCAAAAAAAATATAAATATATTATTAAATATACAATTTATTTAGAACAAAATTTTATAAAAATTATACAAATTACGAGAGTCGTCCAATAAATCTTTAGAAAAAGATGGAAAAAAACTGGTTTTTAAAAAAAAATAATTTTATTTTATAACATAATCTCCTTTTAGCTCTATACACTTTTCCAACCATTTTTCCAAAATTTTTATCCCGTCCAAAAAATAGGATTTCGGAAGTTCTGCAAAATACTCATCCGTTTGAGCAATGACGTCCTCGTTGGAAGTGAACCGTCGTCCGCCAAGCCATTTCTTCAGATTGGCGAAAAGAAAATAGTCACTCGGGGCCAAATCTGGTGAATAAGCGGGATGCTGTAACAATTCCATTCTCAATTCCACAATTTTGGCCATGGAAACAGCGCAGGTGTGCACACGCGCATTGTCCTGATGCAAGAGGATTTTTTTCTTCTTCAGATGGGGGCGTTTCTCTTTGATTTCCTCACTCAACCGTTGCAATAACGACGCATAATACGCACCTGTTATTGTTTTTCCCTTTTCCAAGTAGTCGATAAAAATGATGCCCTGCGAATCCCAAAAGACCGTGGCCATCACCTTGCTGGCCGATGGCACAGTTTTTGCCTTCTTCGGATCCCGTTCACCCTTGAAAATCCACTGTGATGACTGTCTCTTCATTTCTGGAGTGTAGTAGTGTATCCAGGTTTCGTCCACATTGACATATCGACGACATAGCCTCAGAGTCCACTACACGATTGCGCTTATTCTCCTCTGAGAGCAAACGCGGCACCCATCTTGCCGAATTTTTTTTCATCAACTAATTCGCGCACTTTAATTCGCCGATCGTTCAAAATCAGATCGTGGATTGTTCATCTTTAGTGGATGAACGGCCACGTTTAAATTCATTCACCCAATTGTAAACCGTCGTAAACACAGGTGCAGATGTGCCATGAACTGCATCCAACTCGGCTTTGATTTCTTTCGGGCTTAAGCCTTTCAAATGGAGATGTTTGATGACAGCCCAAAACTCGCTTTTTTCCATTGTTATGCACAAATAAATGTCGTTGACTTTAATCGACGATAGAAATTGACCTACGCTATGGATCGAGCTGAAATTTTGACAACTTTCCTGTCGATAATGCTACTTAAAAAAAAATCTTTACCGACACTACGAGCGCAATTTCTCGGATTTTCTAAGGACTTATTGAACGACCCTTGTATTTAAAATATTGATATAACAATACGTTAAAATCGTAAAATATCTCTAGAAAAGTGTTAATTCTTTTAATTCTAACTTCTCGACAGAAATTTCCTTAAGCGATTAGTCTTATTTTTTTTCGCTTCGTAAATACGTAAAAAGGTAAAATTATCATATATGAGATTCTAAAAATCTATAAATAATTATAAAGAAGTCATTATATATGAAAATATCATTTTTTAGTATGCATTAAGGTTTGAAAGTATTATTGGCCCATATTATGGGCATTAAAAACTAATATCTGTCATGTAATGGCCAAATTACACCTTAAAATATAAAAAGAAGTCAACAAAAATTACCTTTTAAAGATCTAGTCCACCATAAAATTTTATGGAAACCATTTCAATGATATTATATTTTATAGATAAAAGCAAAGTTGAAGCAATATATTTAAATAAAAATTTATAGAAATTTTGAATTTAAATTTGTATTTTATTTAACTTTATTTTTTCATATACAAATTGGATAAGTCCTTATGATTTTATAAATTTCCTTAAACCAATGAAAAATGATTGTTTTCTATATACAATATTTTCATATCAACTATTAAGGATAAATTATTTTCAATACTTTTTTTTTGTATAATTTTTATATTATCACCAAACTTATACTTTCATATGTAACGACAGTATCCTTTATTTAACTACTGCTCGTGTATTCTTATAGTTTATAAAATTCAGTGAGAAAAATATCTCTTCAATAAATTTAACGATCTAATCAAAATGTAAAATAAAAAACAAAACTATAATTCGAAATAGTAAAAGAATAAATAAATGTAAAAAAATAAAATGTACAATATTTGTGTAAAATACGGTTGAATAAATAGAATTACGAACCTTTGACACAAATTTATCGGACGGCAATGTTCAATAAAATTTATAGTACACGGTCTTGTTATGTTCTGGTTTTTTTTCCGAAGCAATCCCTTCCATACCGATTTGCATTCAAAATATACTACAATTCAATTCACAACATAATTTATTGCATTTGTTTTTTAAGGGCAAAAGCAGTCAGAGTACACATATTTGCTGTTGTTGAGAATTGTAGTTTGTAGAATACTCTAGGCAGTTATTATGCTGTGAGACGTTTACAATACGAAATAAAATTGAGCAGGTAAAATTTAACCATACTCGCTTTTGTATTTCTTCCCAGAAATAGGAAGAAATACCGTTTCTTCTACATTTTCTTTAATAATATTATAATTCACATTGCACACATTGTAGAAAAAAAAACAATGCAGAAATGCGTAGAAATATCCGAGTAATCTATGCGACAATCAATAAATTACTAAACTGTACTTTGCAGGTCTCATTGTTCAATCATTAAAAAATCATATTTAATTACTACTATGCAAATACAAAACTATAAGATAGAGACTCTAGGAAATCATTAATATCGATTGAAAAGTATTATAACACTTTCGAATGAAAGTAAATATTTTTACAAATTATTAAATTTGTAACAATAACAAAATATCTTTTTCAATCCATGTGAAAATCTTTTAAATAAAAATATCCTTTTTTGACTATTTATGAAATGAGACATAAAAAAACTAATATACAAGGTGTGACAGAAAGCTTATGAGATTGGTATTACTTAAACTGATCTGGCAACGCCGCAGACTTTCCTTTTGCGTATTCTAACAATACAAGAATTGTTAACCTCGTCCGGTTGTTCTGCTATCCTATAAAGCATAATAAGTGCAGTTGTGTGTTTGTAGTGCGTTACGCAAAATTGAACAGCTAAATTTGAAGCAATATTTAGAGAGCCAAGGAGCTGTGAAGTAGAACCTTGCTCAAAGAGGCCTTCAACGTTGAAAACTGAAAAAAATATGTGGAACAAGTGAGGGATCTTTTGAGGTCAGACCCTCGATTGGACCACCAGGACAAACCAAGTTTGTATTTTTAAAAAAGTCCTCAAAAGGACCAGAAAATGGGTACTGCACTTTAGATCGCAACATTCCGAGTGATTTTTTGTATTCCTTAAGACCAAAAAAAACTTGAAAGGATGTCATTTTAAAACTGTCGATAATATCCAGAGGAGTTTAATGGAGGAGGGGATGAAAGCGATTCCAGTTGAAGCCTTCCAATACCGCTACAGAGAGTAGAACAAATTTTGTCAGTAAGAATTTTCAGTTAAGACTTTTTTTTCGTTAGTAAAAATTTTGTTATTAAAAATTTCTTCAGAAAAAATTTGTTCAGTAGAAATTTTGCCTGAAAGAATCTTCAGTAAAAATTCAGTTATTGAAAAATTTTTTAGGAAATTTTTTTTTAGTAAAAATTTTGTCATTTATAATTTTGTCCTTAAATATTTTGTGAGTAAAATATTTGTGAGTAAGAATTTTCAGTAAAAATTTTGTCAGCAAAAATGTTCGAAAAAAATTCACGTTATACTTTACAGTAAAATTGTTTGGTAAAAATTTTAGTATTAAGAATTTTGTTTTAAAAAATTGGTCTAGTAAAAATTTTGTCAGTAAAAATTTTGTCAATAGAAAATTTTGTCAGTAAAAATTTTGTCCTTAAATATTTTGTGAGTAAAATATTTGTGAGTAAGAATTTACAATAAAAATTTTGTCAGTACAAGCATTACGTTCCTGCCATAACTCATAAGAAAGCCTCAACACTCAGTAGAGAAGCTTTTTCAACAAACTACGAGTATCATCGTAGACTATCTGTAAGTTAAGTACCAATAATTTTTTTATTGCATTTTTAAAATAAAAAAGGATAATATTCTAAAAATGTTGAAGAAAATCGGTACTAGACTCAGTACATGTAGTTCGTCTACGAAAAGTTCTTTACGCAGATAAGCCCATGAAACCGTCGAACTAAGAGCAATTCTCTTATGGTTATGTGTACTTATAAGTTGCTTGTATAAGGATTTACCCTTTATGAATAGCCAGCCAGCTTCGTGTATAATATTTTTAAACATTTTCAGACGTCAAAAACATTGCCAATACTTGTGTCGTAACAAAATTATCAATATTTTTTTCTACCCTACCGTAAACTGAAACTCAGCTTGTTTTTGGTGAAAGGACTAGAAAATCCAACTTTTCAACATTGATAAATGGTATATGAACATACGAGTAGTATCTCAAAGAAGAAATAATTTTCATTCGTTTTTTTTTGTTTGTTTTTTTTTCGATACTCGAAAATGTTTTTTTTTCTTCTAATAATTGGCATTATGCCATGGGGTCAAATGTAAAATTTTATCCTAACTCTATGTATTTTTCCATAAGAAAGAGATTTTAATAAGGATTTACAGAAAAATATATAAGAAAAATGGAATTAATTTTAATTCAAAATTAAAATGCTTAATAATATCTTTAAACGATTATTCTAATCAAATTTTATAAAAGAGAAAAACAATAATTTTATTATTATTGGATTTGTACAAATCAGTAAAATGTTAACTAGTTTTGAAGATGAAATGAAATGAATTATTTCATGTAAACGATACTATTTCAAGGATTATTTTATAGAAAAATTATACTATTATAATCCTTATCCAAATGGAAATTTATTTTTCTACTTAAATTTTTTTAAAATCATGTTTATATTAATGTAAATATATTATCCAATTTGTGTTTTGTAAAGTTAAATTAAATAAAATAAATTTTAAATTTAGATTTTGATAAAAATTTTAATTTTATAATATTATTTAAATTTTGCCATTATAATATTTATCAATAATTTTCAGTAAATTTTTATCATAAAACATGATTTTTTTAGATTTTAACTTTTGAAAACTTTTTCGTATAATTAAGGATTAAATTCAGCCACTAATTGGCCGATGTTGTTTATTAAATAGTCTAAAGTTTAATAGTTATCTGCATAAATACAATTTTTATATATTATATTATAAAATAAGGTACAATATTGTCAAATCGTATGATCTTGGTGGTTAGATCACATTACCAAATCCCGAAATTACGCGTTCGTAATGGAAACATTTCACGCAAAAAAGCAAAAATGCATTGTTTTTTTACAAACATACGAGGTCTGTTCAAAAAGTACCGCGAATTTTGAATTTCCGAGGCTAACGTAAATTTTATTTTCGATTTTTTATGGCGTTATGTTGATACTCATGTCTATCACTTATGCTGATAAGTTCGGACAATTTGAATGTTCAGTTAATTTTTTACTTGCACGTGTTTTGGCTCGCCTTCGATTTTTGCCCATTCCGAAAAATGAATCAAAGAATCTTCAACAAATTTTGTGTGAAAAACAAAATTAATTGCGCCGACGCATTCCGAATGTTGAATGTGGCATATGGTGAAGCTACCTTGGACCGAAGCAACGTTTATCGGGGGTACAAAATTTTCTCAGAGGGCCGAGAAGATGTGAATGACGAAAAGCGTGCTATTGATGAAGTGAAGAAAATAGTATTGGCCAACTGTAGAATCACCGTTAGAGAAGTTGCTGAGGACTTAAACATATCAATTGGCTCTTGCCATTCGATTTTTACCAATGATTTGGCGTGAGACGGGTCGCCGCGAAATTCGTACCCAAAATTGCTCAATTTCGACCAAAAACAGCATCGAATTAACATTGCTAAGGAGCTGTTGGAGTCTGTCCGCGACGACCCAAATTTGCTCCAGAGGATCATAACTGATGACGAATTGTGGGTTTATAGTTATGACGTGGAAACCAAAGCTCAATCATCCCAATAAAAGCTGCTGCACGAGCCAAGATCGAAAAAAGCGCCCCAAGTTCGGTTTAATGTGAAGGTTTTGCTTACAGTTTTCTTCGATTGTAGGGGCGTGGTGCATCATGAGTTCTTGCCACAGGGTAGAACGGTCAGTAAGGAATATTACCTGCAAGTTATGCACAAGTTCCGCGAAGCAATCCGCCAGAACCGCCCAGATTTGTGGAAGAACAAAAATTGCCTTTTGCACCTTGATAACCCCCCTGCTCACGCATCGTTGCTGCGAATTTTTGGCCAAAAACAACACACTAATAATGCCTCAACCACCGTATTCCTCAGATCTGGCTCCCTGTGACTTTTTCTCCATGAAAGGACGACGCTACGCTACGATTGAAGAGATAAAGACGGCATCGACGGAGAAGCTGAACAAGACCACAAAAAATGATTTTTTGAAATGCTTCGAGGATTGGGAAAAACGTTAGCACAAGTGTATAATATCTGGTGGGGATTACTTTGAAGGATAATTTTTGAAAAAACACAAAATTCGCGATACTTTTTGAACAGACCTCGTATATAGTCCAGATTAAAATTCTTACGTTCAGCTCAAAATAAAAAATAGGTTATAATATAGTTGTTTCACTCGGAATTGGCGGACTATTTATGCCATTATCCCTAAATGCACACGAAAGTCTTACAATTGATTTTCCTCCATTACTTTTATATAGAAATTTTGTAGTTTTATAACGCATCCACCAGGGAAAAATAAGCCTCATCGTTGAAGAAAATTGTTTTTGAAAAAACAGCAGTAAAACGGTGCCGCACCGTTTGTTGGTTACACAATTCAGACTATTAATTGATAAATATATAGGCTAAACAAATATTATCTTAAATTTTAAAGTTGAAAGTTATCAAGGCTCTACTTTTTAAATCACAAAATAGACATTATCTTATGTACGCATGTACAAATAGTAATCTTACTAATAATAAATAAACGCTAATTTTTTTAAATAATTTTTTTATGTAAGATTAAAATTATTTGGTTAAAGAATATTTTCTATAATAATATAAAAAAAAACCAAATCTTAAACTTTCCACAAAAAAAAACCAACAAAAAAAAAAATGTATAACGTAACTTTGTACTTATTATTTCTGAAAAGAAATTTCTTTCATTTAAATTTCACCCTAATTTACAAATTTATTTTAGAGCTCAAAAGTTAATTTAAAAATATCAACAACAACAACAATAACAAAACAAAAAAAAAACAACATAAAACAGTTGTATTTAAATATGTATATGCAAAAAGATTCATTTGCGCTTAAAAAAATTATTGCAAAATCTTATGAATTTCAAAAAAGGCTCGAATAGAAGAAAAAGTTTTCTCAATGATTTTATCTGAATAGAAAGGATACTTTGGTGCATTCTCTCTAATATTGTCATATAAAATTGCTGAAATTGAAGAAAACTAAATTAAAAACTGAATAAATCATGATTTCAAAAAGGATTTTTCTCTTACAATGATTCACTTTATTTCTATATTCTATCCTTTAGTGATGTACGCTGGTGTTGGATGGACTATTGTTTTTGCCATTTCAGCAAAACGCAAAAAACTATTTTTAAAATGAAATGAACTTAACTTTTTCAAGTCGACAATAATATACCATACCTAAAGGCCAATATTCTTGTATTCTTGTATTTTAGTGAGAAAATCATTTTCATTTTTTGTTTTTATTTTTCAATTCGAAAAGGTAATTTCTATGAAAAATTCATTGAATTTAGGCGATCAAATATAGTCGATCAAATTGAGATTACTTTTTTGCATTATCAAAATCAATTCAAATAAAAGTAAGAAAATAATACAAAATTATAGTAGTTATCTTAAGAATAGTAATCAAATTTTTGACTGTAGTCAATTCGTTCACGAATATAATAACTACGTGTATAGTGATAGTAGGCGTATATGCCCTCATATGGACTTTTTTGCCCCAATATCGGTTAAACGGAATTTCAGTTCTTATATTATTTAGCATATGTGAATGTTAAATTTGATGAGATTTCTGTTTGAATATTATACAAATATAAATACATGACTACATTGAATAGTGTGAATGCTTTTAAATTAATTATTTATTTTGTTTTTGTATCTGAATGAATTTTAATATTTGACAAAGAAAACAATGAAAAAATTTGATATTCTGCCAAAATACGAGTACAAATTTTCTATCATTGTATTATTATTGTATTTCGAAGTTATATATACAGTGGTGGTCATTAGAAATAGAGCGAAATTCTTTAAAAACAATTAATCTTAAATTTTGGCATTAATTTATATACGATCTGTTATTTCGATTAGGTAACATGCCTATGAAAAAAATACAATGGCGTTGACGCTAGAAAATATAGGGTTTATAATAGCGGATTTATAATTTTTTTTTTTAAATTTTAAATGAAACACGCATTTGGTATGAAAATTTCGTTATTCTTTATTAAAATATGTTGCAAAGATTTTATCATCTATGAATAATCACTATTGGACAATAGTCTACCACGACTACGTTTACAAGCATTGAACCTTTCGAGCACATTTTTGTATAATTGTGCCGTCTAGTGCACGGATGATGCAGTTGTTATTGGTTTTGAGCTCTTTAATTATGTGTGGACTCTTCTAATAATTATTGTCTTTAACATAGCCTCACAAGAAGCAGTCCGACAGCGTTAAACCACATAACCTTATTGGCCAATTGACATCATCTCTTTGCGAACTCAGACGTCCATTGAATTTGGTTTTCAGTAAATCGATTGTTTTTTGAAAGTGCGGCACATAGTGCCGTCCAATAGAAACCACGTTTTTCCAACCAATCTTCGAAGCACTTCAATAAATCATTTTTTGTGATCTTGTTCAGCTTCTTCTTCGATACCGTCTTTACCTCCTCAATCGTAGGGTAGCGCCATCCTTTCAGAAGAAAAAGTCACAGGGGGCCATATCTGGGAAATACGATGGCTGCGGCATTATAAGTATGTTGTTTTTGGCCAAAAATTCGCCCACAAGCACCGATGCGTGAGCATCATGGTGCAAAAGCTAATTTTTGTTCTTCCACAAAACTGGACGTTTTCTGGCGAAATGCTTCGCGCAACTTGCGGTTATCATGGTGCAAAAGCCAATTTTTGTTCTTCCACAAAACTGGACGTTTCTGGCGAAATGCTTCGCGCAACTTGCGCATAACTTCCACGTAATATTCCTTATTGACTATTCTACCCTGTGGCAAGAACTCATGACCCCTGCAATCGAAGAAAACTGTAAGCAAAACCTTCACATTCGACCGAACTTGGTGCGCTTTTTTCGGTCTTGGCTCGTGCGGCAGCTTTTATTGATATGACTGAGCTTTGGTTTCCATGTCATAACCATAAACCCATGATTCGTCACCAGTTATGACCCTCTGGAGCAAATTTGGGTCGTCGCGAACAGAGTCCAACAGCTCCCTAATGGTAATGCGATGCTGTTTTTGGTCATAAAATGGGCAAAAATCGAAGACGAGCCAATACACGTGCAAGTTAAGCAGCTGTTTTAAGCACATTCAAAATGGCCGAACTTGTCGGCATAAGTGAGAGACATGAGAAAATCGAATATACGTTCAAAATTAGTAATTTTGAGAATTTTAACATATCCACCGAGCAAAAAATGAGCCTCATCGCTGAAGTTAATTGTGATTGAAAAACGGCAGTATCACAATTTTCTTCAGCTATGAGGATAATCGAAAATCGAATGTACGTAATCCGCGGAAATTCAAAATTCGCGATACTTTTTGAACAGACCTCGTATTAAAAAACTGAATCACAAAATTATCAATATAGCCCAATTTTAATGATATTGAAAAAAAAGTTCTACACCCGCTATATTTTCTATCCCAGGAAATTCCCATTATTGCAAAGCTGTCAATTTGATCTGATTATAAAAATAGAGGCAACTGTTTATATTACGTTAAATATTTTGTTAAAAGGTCAACTTAGTCTTGTTGTAAATATTTTTTTATCAGGTTATAACACAGAAATATACTGTAACTGATATATTTTGTGTACAATTTTATTCTAATTTTGTATACACATATAAATTTTATCTCTTTTAAAAAATTGCGCTTATGTAGAGGCTATTCCAACTCTTCGTTATAATATTAGAAGGTTTTGTGATCAGGAAAATAGTAGGAAGGGTTTCAAAAGCCAGAGTTTCCGAAAAAAAACCTCATTAATGGAGATTATAGTGTGACAGGAAACATTGTCACGGTGGAGATGCCAGGAGCCTTTTGGCAATATTCTTTTACTAAGAGCACAAGATTTTCTGGATCATAAAGCATTACACTATAAGGATATTCATAATTTCTTTTGTGCAAGTGATTTAAAGAAGAAGGAAAAAATTATTTTAGAAGGGCTGAGAAGTAGTTGGAAGACGAATCTCGATTAGGGATGCTTTCAACATCAAAAAGTAATGAAAATGTGGAACAAGTAAGGGCTCGTATAAGGCTCCAGACCTTCGATTAATATTGGAACTGATTCTTTAAATGCTCAGAAGAGAGTTTTTTTCATCAGATCGGGCATTGCAGGAACAATCGATATCGGGTATAGATGGTTCCTCAACATAAAAAAACATTTGAAACGACGTCATCTTGGTACTTCCGATAGCATCTAAGGCAATGTAACCGAGGAGCTGAAGGCCATTCCAATTAAAGTATTCCAGCTATGAAGATGTATTGCTACCCTTATCTTTGAAGGGATGAAATTGATATTCAAAAATAAACTGAAACCATATTTTACCGCCATACCTCTTATAAATACTTTAGAAATTTGGGATTTTTTGAACGTATTGACTTAATTTTTAAAATAATAACAATTAGACTATCATTCATATAATAATTAGAAATAGTGTCTAAAATACTAAATTAAAGAGTCAAAAATCATATTGCAAAAGTAAAATATGGTAATAAGAAATTAATTTTACAACTATATGACTAAAGGTGAAAATTGGAGCCCAAATTATTTTATTTAAAAAGTAGCAGCTCAGCAAAAATCTGGTAGTACAAAGCATTTATGTTAAAGCAAAATCAAGTTCATTGAGAATTCTTTGACAAAAAATAAAATTAAATTTACTAAAAATATATCGTATTTATCAGAAAAATTCCCATTTTATTTTTATTACTATGTCAATAGTCCCCAGGATTTTTTGATACAATCTCTAGCAAAAAAAAAATACTACTTGTAAAAGTATAACAAGATAATGTCGACTTAAATTTGATCATTTGCCAACTTCGTTCAGAAACACCTTTTTGAATGAATCAGAAAATTGAATTTAGCAGTATTTGTCCAATTGCCCTTCAGCATATTTGAATTCCAATTATTTCCCATAAAAAAAATCTCGTATTATGGTAAATGTATTTCGAATACAATACCAATGAGTTGAGATGTATTAATTTTTCTAGCAATTATTGTTAAATTTTTAATCTTCTTAATACTTAAACCCACCCACATATGGTTTTTTTTACATTCAATATATTAAAAGCTTTTATTTGATATTTTGTTGTAAATAATTTGTTTAAGTAACCGAAAGAATTTTGATTTTATTAACTTCAATTTAATGTGAATGAAAGAAGAGATTACTTTGAAAATTTGTTGGTTTTTGTTCTAATTTACAAACTTAGAATCGAGTTGTAGAGAAATTGTATTTTCTATTATTATAATTTGTAAACAAATCGAGATTTTCCTAGAATTATTTTCCAACAATAATATTTGTAGAATTTGAGGGTTATTTAATATCAAATAAATAAAGCTTAATTTGTTGTGATTTGTTTTCAAAGAACTTGAATTTACTGTAATTTATAACGAATATTTTTTATGAAAAAGGATAATATTTTCAATTTCATTTTTTATATACAAAAATAAATTTCATATTATGAAAATACCGACGGCACATTTTAATTTGTTCAAAGTACAGAGTTATTCATTTTGTAGTTTGTAAAGTATAGATGTAAAAAAGTATAGTTTTTATATAAATATATAAATAAAATTAATATTTCCATTAGATAAAAATTTGCCATTAAATATTTTGAATTTTTTAATTATCAAATAGTATTTTAAAATTATAAAAAATATTTGTACAAAAAAGGTTATTCTACCGTAGCTACGTTGCGCGTAGTTACGGTAGAATTCCTTTTTTTGGTTATCATATATAAGGATCAAAATTAACATATATAAGGAAAAACTCATTGCCTGTCTGGTGTGCATTTTATCTCAAGATGTCAATTGCCTGTATTTCTTTGAAACTGAAGAAGGGGAGATCGTTAGCATAAATTCTGAGCACTATGGCCGTCAGATAATCAATTTTTTTAATGAACCAGAAATAAAATATTCTTATCTAGACCATATGTGATTTTATAAAATGATACCACAAGTCAAACTAAACGTAAGGAAAACGTTTTTTTTTAGATAATTTTTAAACTTATTAAAAAAAAGTATATTTAAAGGATCGGTTTCTGAATGAAGTTTTATGATATCCATTTTAATGAATCAAGTCTGTTCAACTATACGAACCCGCGGAAATTTTGAATTTCCGCGGGCTACGTATATTCGATATTCGATTTTTTGTGGCGTTATGTTGGTACTCATGGCCATTTTGAATGTTCAGTTAATTTTTGACATCTGCTTTACTTGCACGTGTTTTGGCTCGTCTTCGATTTTTGCACATTCCAAAAAATGGATCAAAGAATCTGCTTCGGGAACAAGAAAAAGTCACAAGGGGCCAGATCTGGAAAATACGGTAACTGTGGCATTATTAGTGTGTTGTTTTGGCCAAAAATTCGCGCTCAAGCAATGATGCTAGTGCAGGGGCGTTATCATGGTGCAAAAGCCAATTTTTGTTCATCCACAAAACCGGGCGTTTCTGGCGGATTTCTTCGCGCAACTTGCGCAAAAATTTCTTATTGACCGTTCTACCCTATGGCAAGAACTCATGATGCACAACGCCCCTGCAATCGAAGAAAACTGTAAGCAAAACTTTCACATTCGACCGAACTTGGTGCTTTTTTCGGTCTTGAATCGTGCGGCAGCTTCTTTTGGGATATTTGAGCTTTGGTTTTTTGGTTTCCACGTCATAACCATAAACCCATGATTCATCACCAGTCTCTCTGGAGCAAATTTGGGTCATCGCGGACAGAGTCCAACAGCTCTTTAGCGATGTTAAGGCGGATTCCTTCGCGCAACTTGCGCATAACTTGCTGGTAATATTCCTTATTGATCGTTCTACCCTGTGGCAAGACTCATGATGCACCACGCCCCTGCAGTCGAAGAAAACTGTAAGCAAAACCTTCAGTTATGACCCACTGGAGCAAATTTGGGTCGTCGCGGACAGAGTCCAACAGCTCTTTAGCAATGTTAATGCGATGCTGTTTTTGGTCGAAGTTGAGCAAAAATCGAAGACCAGCCAAAACACGTGCGAGCAAAGCAGCTATCAAAAATTAACTGAACATTCAAAAAGTCCGAACTTGTCGGCATAAGTGAGAAACATGAGTACCAACATAACGCCACAAAAAATCGAAAATCGAATATACGTTACCCGCGGAAATTCAAAATCCGAAATTTAACCCGCGGAAATTCAAAATTTGCGATACTTTTTCAACAGATCTTCTATAATGGCAATGTTTATGCCAATATAATTAAGTAAAAATGTTATTAAAATCTTAATTTTAAATATATTTTCTGGTTTATAATTTTACTTTCCATATTTGAAATTGGATAATCCATTATGATCGCAAATGATATTTTTAGTATGTTAATTCACCTTTTACTTTGTTTTGACTTCAAAAGCTTTCACAAAAATTAGTTTTTGACGAATAACTAAAACTCTCTGTTTCCATTTCTACCCCATATTGTTCTGCTTCGTCCCCTCATATTGCTTTCAATGAACCCTTTCGATAGAATAGAGTTTCTGTAACGATCATAGGTAATCCAACGACAGGAAATAAATTATTTCACTCCGTACATAAATATTATTCAGTTAAGCAGTAAATCTCTAAGCATCCTATTTTACTACCCTTTTACCCCAGAATATCACCATGCACCCTCTTCCATGGATCGATGGAACCCCTCTTCCATGATCGTGAAATTCAACTCACAATTTTTAAATTCTTCCACATCTGAGTAACCTATATATTGTTATTATTAACAAAGCTACTTTACGCATCTTAGAGCAATTATTTTACTTTTGAACAATTACTAAAAGCAAACTTTATCAAATCCAACACTAATTACGAATATCTCTTAGAGACCAAGATATTTTCAATATAAAATTTGTTTTCTTATTGCTATAGTTGTGGTGAACATTTTAATCATTATAATCATTTTAAATAATTTTAACCAGCTATAAATTACTCGAAAAGTAATATTAAATTTTGAATAATTTAAGTAAAATTTTCATCATACAGCGAACAGTACATATACGAAAATTGATATTGTGAAAAGAATATTTTTATTGATTTTCCTTTTCTTTGGTTCAATAACAATCTTGGCAATTGGTTTTCCTTTTGAAAATGTATTAATTGTCAATATTCCATCTTTTATTGGAAATATAAAATTTTATGTCAAATTAAACATAAAATTTCAATATTTTAGAAATACAAAGCAATGAAATTTTCTCATATAACTTGACTATATGCAAATTGTTTCAATGGCACATAAAAATAGTAATTTTCCAAAGATGTTATTATGATATTGTTTAAAAACGAAGTAAGAAAAATATTTTAATGTGGTCGGTCTCTAAAAATAATGATCAGGAAAATGTCAACTTATAATCAGAATATGACTTAAAATTCAATAAATTCCAGACGCTACAATATTAATAAGTAATAAACTTTTCAAATTTATTATCAATTTATAATAAAATCGATTGCATTTGGAAATTTATTGACTATTTCAGTTTGTATCTTGTAAATTGCGTAATTTGATTATATTGTAATAAGGTATTATCCAATTTGTTCATTAAAAAATAAACTTATATAAAATATATTTCTATATTAGATTTTGATATAATTTTTATCTAATTACATTTCATATACTTTGCCATTATATATCAAATATAAATATTATTCAAATAACTATCAGAATAGTCCTTGTAGGACTCAATCCTTATGAGGTAATTTTTGACGACTTTTTTGACGGATGTTGGTTTCCAAATATTCTAAAATTTTAGTTTTGACTGTGTAAATGCGATTTTTGTATAGTTTTATACAAAAAGGTCCAAAAGATTCGAATTGCATACTCTTCATGCTCAAATCTCGAAATTACACATCCTGGCAGGCAATTTTCTGTTTTATTATAAAAAAAAAATATTTATAATAAAAATAATCTCAGGTAATAAGGAAACATCAAATGTAATATAGTAAATTATTTTTGAACATTATTTTTAGATTTTTAAATAAAATTCCTTTTGTGAGTGAAAAATAAAAAAATTTCAGAAACTCCAAATGGCATAATTAAACAAGTTTTTTCTACAATTTCTTTAAAGTGAAATTCAAAGAAGTCATATTTAAAGGAAGTATTCAATTTGGTTGCAAGTATAGAATAAGTATCGGCATTATGTGATCGCGAAAAGAAAATATTATTGCAATGGCTCTAAGTCAATTCAAGGACTATTTCTAGTATTTTAACCCCACTATACCCCAATCTACTGTTATTCTATTAATATTATCGTTGGCACCATGCTATGTGTCATCTCATAACATATTTCTCTGGCAGAACTACACAAGAAATATTTTTTTTCAAAAGACGACATCCTTCTTTATATATATATATATATATATTAATGTGTGTGTATGTGTGTGTATGTATGTGTAACCATACAATAAACTAAAAAATAGAATTCTTAGAGTAAAGGGTCTTTTAGGCGGGGCGCTAGGAAAAAGGGCAATCGAATTGGGTGGAGGCTCCAAAGTTCTGATGACACAAGCTTTCAAGTCGTTTGGGGTTAATTTCAACTCGGCAGTTTATCAATTCGCCAAAGACTGGGTTCGATGTATTGCCGTGCGACCAGAAACTACTGCATAGCGTAGAATACAAGTGTTCTAGTGTACTTGTTGTCGTCTGACTATAGTGTTTACAATCCTAGCGTGTTTTAGTATTGTATATGAATTCACATCCCCATATACAAGGAAGATTCTTGCATTTGTAATTTGTTCATGAACATTTCTGTGCACGCAAACTACAAAACTTTGCGGTTTTTCTGGATGGGATTTTTTGTACCAATGCCAGTATACGCAATCATATCATTCTGGTGATGGTGCCAAGACCAACTCCTACCATATTTTACTCTTAGATCCATAAGAACTGCAAGTATCCCTTTACTTAATATTCCTCTATGTCCTGATTCAATTTTATAGCTTACCCGCCTCCCTCATGAAATAAGCCAGTTGTACGGATTGGTAAATAGTAAGGCAGACAGTGAATTTAATGCGACAATGTGAACTTTTAATAGTTCCTAAGAGAAAAAGTTCAATTCTAAAAGACCGATATAGCCAGGCTCTAGGCTTCTTCTACCAATGTCAGTTCATGCAATATCACAACGAACACGACGTATGACTTTTAAATAGTTTGCATGCTATACGCGAAGATAACTGACTACTTTTCACATAATCGCTTCGGTTACGAGTCTTGTTAACTATTTAATCCATTAAAATATAAAAAGTATGCGCCTCTATCTACTACATACTCGTAAGAGAATATACTTGGTTAAAGTTTTTTAAATGTTTACCACAAATGAGTGTATACAAATACATTTTTACATTCTTTGAATAAGATATGAACATTTTATATTTAGTCGTTATTTAATGGAGAAATTTTTATCGCGACCATTTGGGTCACTTAATTGTCTCACTGCAATACAGTAGATACATATATTAAATAAACATTCATAAATATTTATATAATATTTAAGTATTTGAATTTTCAATCAAATTAATTAATAAATCTTTTTTTCGTAAGTATGGAGAGTCTTATATTCCTAAAATTACTTAATCATAATATTATCTTTTTTGTAATAGTCTATTTACATAGAAAAAAAAACATTCTCGATAACTTCTCAAACTACACCCCATTTGATTATGGCATACACTTATGAAATAATTTTAAAATCTATCAGAATTTTTAATATTGAAGTAAACGTTCTAATTCCTATCATATCCTAAAAACTTCAACTCCCGATCGATTATAATTAAATAAAGGATAAAATATTCAATAATAATCTGCATTTATTGTATTGCCTTTTAAATTAGGCTCAATTTTAAGTAATACAAAGCAACTCCTTCTGCCTTATTCTCCTTTATGGCTTCAATGGACTAAACACGTCTTCCACTTTATGGTAACTTCAAATTAGGAGACAGAAAAATGTCACTTGAAAATGGTGCCTAATCTATTGATATTCTTTAAGTTTTCCACCAAAAGTCCTTGTACAATAGTTGTTATGTCAGAAAAATGTGGCCTTTTTCGGCAAACACATTCTCTCTCCCGCATCATAACAATCAGATAATATTATTTGTTGACGGTTCGCCTCTTTAGAAAAAACTCCAGGTGAACAACACCAGCGCCATTTTAAATCCTATTCATGTCAAATTCAAAACCCGTCATTATTTTTTTCATGACAGAAGAGTCAGAAATTGATTCATTCAAACATATCATCAGAGACCTGCTGGCGATACTCCTTTTAACGATAATTCAACTGTTTCGGAACAACCCGTCTACGAAGCGTTCCATGCCCAAAACATCCAATAAAATAGTGCAAACTGATCCATCAGACATGTGTAGATTCTGAGCAATATATCTTTAACTAGAATGTTAATTTTCCAACATCATTATCGTCACTTTTTCGATGGCTTTGACGACGCAAGTCTTTTATCACTTCATAAACCATTTCTCACCGTAAGAATTTTTCAATATTAGCAATTATTAACAATAAAAAATTATGTATGGTAACATTTTTTTCCATAATAAAAATTACAAACCACACTTAAGATCGACTAACAAAACCAATATCTGTGCACAAACTATTTGCTAACGTTACATTAGTACCAACTTAACAGCAAAACATTTTTTTCATATCTTTTAAGCGAGCTTTTTAAATGAACAATTCCGAATACTTTTTTAACAAATTTATTTCATAATTTGTTGTGAATTCTTATTATGAAAATAAGGTCATAATAGATAAATATAATTTTAAAATTGTTAAGGAGTTTGTTATATTTAAATAAATAAGGCCTTATTTAGCTTGAGCAACATGAGAGGTCTGTTCAAAAAGTATCGCGAATTTTAAATTTCCGCGGGTAAAGTATATTCGATTTTCTCATGTCTCTCACTTATTCCAACAAGGTCGGCCATTTTGAATATTCAGTTAATTTTTGACAGTCGCTTTGCTTGCACGTGTTTTGGCTCTTCTTCAATTTTTGCTCAATTTTGACCAGAAACAGCATCGCATTAACATTGCTAAAGAGCTGTTGGACTCTGTCCGCGACGACCCAGATTTTCTTCAGAAGGTCATAACTGGGGACGAATCATGGGTTTATGGTTATGACGTAGAAACCAAAGCTCAATCATTCCAATGGAAGCTGCCGCACGAGCCAAGACCGAGAAATGCGCACCAAGTTCGGTCGAATGTGAAGGTTTTGCTTACAGTTTTCTTCGATTGCAGGGGCGTGGTGCATGATGAGTTCTTGCCACAGGGTAGAACGATCAATAAGGAATATTGCCTGCAAGTTATGCGCAAGTTGCGCGAAACAATCCGCCAGAAAAGCACGGATTTGTGGAAGAACAAAAATTGGCTTTTGCACCATGATAACGCCCCTGCTCACGCAGTGTTGCTTGTGCGCGAATTTTTGGCTAAAAACAATACACTTATAACGCCACAGCTACCGTATTCCCCAGATCTATCCCTCTGTGACTTTTTCTTGTTCCCGAAACAGATTCTTTGATCCATTTTTTGGAATGGGCAAAAATCGAAGACGAGCCAAAACACGTGCAAGTAAAGAAGCTGTGAAAAATTAACTGAACATTCAAAATGGTCGAAATTATCGGCATAAGTGAGAGACATGAGTACCAACATAAGGTCATAAAAAAACGAAAATCGAATATATACGTAACCCGCGGAAATTCAAAATTCGCGATACTTTTTGAACAGACCTCGTATTGAAATAAATAAAGCTAATAGAGCCTTATTTAGCTTGAGCAATATATTTTCGTGGAATTAATTTTACAGATGGTAGAGGTACAGATTTATGTTAAGACTTTTATACTGACGATGTTAACATGTGGTTTCGAAAAATGGACAATGGTTGTCTGAGATGGAGTTATTTTAATGGTAAATCAGATATAATGAAGTGCTAGTGGGATGGCTAGAGTACATCATATGAATGAACGGAGATGAAAAGGTTGCTTCGAGCATAAATTGAAGTGACGGACCCTTGACAAAGGTAACAATAAATAGTAATAATAATATTGTAATAAGCTCTACATAATTCAAACACATTAGATGATTATTTTCAATTATTAAAAATTTCAACCAAAAATGTCAGACTAATTGAAAAAAATCTGTTTTAGGAATTTTCTGTTTTTATAATTTCATGTAAAACGTTTGTGAGGAGACAAATTAAAATCCATTCTCAACATTTCAGACACTTTTAACTGACAATCACATTTAATTTTGCTTGTCTTGTGACAATTGCCAAATCAATTTAAAATGGCCAATTCACACCTCTTTTCATTTCCTAGCTTACTTATTCAATTATAGTCAAATCTATAGTATGGACCATCTATTATAAATATTCCAGTCATTTGGAGTGCGAGTCTGTTCCTTACATTATAAAATAACATACTTCAGAGGCACAAGTAAGCCTGGTTATCTAACTGCAAATCAATTTGCCTTGATGATAGAATATTTCCACTTATGTAATTATTTTAAAAGTACAAATATTTTAGCTGACGTTATTGTAAAATCTTAAAGATTCATAGGAGAAAAATCGAAACTACGAGTATATAGAAAATACTGTTTTTGCTACTCGTAGTTATTCCCAGTAAGTTAAGGACTATCCAGTTTGCATTTTGGAAAGTAATTTTTTATATTATTTAAATGACTATGACAAAACTTCGTGCAGGACTCGATTCTTAAAAGGTAATTTTAGATCAATTTTTCACACAATAATGCCAAAATTTGTCATGTTGCATGGTATATGACACCATTTTTTTAAAACCTTATATATTTTATATTAAAACTTTTAATATTGAGGCCTAAAAAACTGGCTTACTTGTGATCATAGCACTCAGAATTGATAGTAACGGTCTATTCATTTTTATTTTAAAATAATTACAGGTTAACATAATCTTCAGACCAAAATATACATAAAAAATAATACATTTAAGTATATAAAATAGCTTATTTATAGTTATTTGTATATTTTTAAAGTTTTATTTATGATAATTTTGCTTATTGACTTATTCAACTGTGCCCCATCGCCGAAAAACATGATCTCTACTTAAAATATGAATCCAGAAGAATCATAATTTTTTTTAAAATACATAATTTTATTAAATAATATGAATATTAAATGGCAAATAATAGACTATTTAAATATTTTATAAAATTTTATATAGTATTGAATTTATTGTAAAATACTAAAGATGTACTTTAAAAACTCAAAAATGGATTTCTCTGTATTTATTTATTATTAATAAAATAATGGCTATTTTTTTTTTTATTTATAAATTTTAAATAAATCTAAACACATAGATATAATATAGAAGTATAAATAAAAATTTGCTTTGAATATGAATTTTTTTTTTTTTTTAATTTTAAACTTATCTACTCAATATGGTTTAGAAAAACAGTATACCATATACAAAAAATAATATAAAATTTTAGATTGCTCCATTTTACTTCCGTTTTATTTATAGGTAAAATAAGTATGAATGAAAATAAAAAATCATTTTACTCACGTACGATTATAAAAATTCACTTTTAATACTCTCTGAAATTACATTGGAAAATATTTGTACTTTACGTGATAATGACAAAATTTAAATATTTATTTCAGTAAAGATCAAATATCATCTCTTGTTCGGTTAAGGAATTTCGTGGATAAAATGGAGCCCAAAGAAGATTTGGAATATTATTAAATATGAAATTAGCTACTGTAAAATAAGGGTAAGTACAATATTTTTGATTCAATATTAAATATCAAACTGAATCGCTAATAATTATTATTTCATAGAATATTCTAAACAACTTGGAAAGCTATTTATGTTATGTTATTTTCTTTTGCTAGTTTGGCAATTCTGTGTGGTTGACGTATTTTTAGTATTTTTAGTTAGTCTGATATGATAATAAACACTGCTGATACGATTATATCTATTTAGTGATAATAAGCACAATATTAATATCTTGATAATATATAACTAATATGCTAACTGGAAACTTTAGTATCATAACATTATTTGTTATTCATTATTTATCATCGAATTTAAATTTTTATAGAGAAAAAAAATCAATACTTTTCCTTTGAATCTTAATACTATATGAAGTAAAGTTAGTTTGTTTTTTTTTCATAATACAAATTGTATTTGTTGAAACAAATATTCATGCAATTTTTGTTTTAACGAACTGGGTTATATTTATAAAATTAATTAAATTATCATGAATACTATAAATAAAAAATAACTGCATAATTATTTCTCCTTTCAATTATTTACACAGAAAATTATATTTAAATTAATTGTAAATAAATACTATTTGTTTATACTAAATAAATATTTATCAATTTATTGAACGAAAAATAAAATCCATATTTTTGAATACTCGTAAGTTAATTATTTTGTAAAAATTCTATTTTGATTATTAATTAATTAATTAATAATAATTAATTTTTATATTAAATATTAATATATCATTTTTAGGTAAAATCTATTTAATTTCAAAATATGTCATTTTAAACCAAATAATTTAATTACTTAATAATGTATTTAAATTATAAAAATTTAAATTTCATAGCTGAAGAAAAAAATTAGCCTCATAAATTAGGTATGAGGCTAATTTTTTTTTTTAGCTATGAGGCTCATTTTTCGCTCGGTGAATATGTTAATCATTTTTTGTGATCTTGTTCAGCTCCTCCTTCGATGCCGTCTTTATCTCCTCAATCGTAGCGTAGCGTCGTCCTGTCATGGGGCTCTTCAATAACGGGAACAAAAAAGAGCCAGATCTAGGGAATACGATGGCTGCGGCATTATTAGTGTGTTATTTTTGGCCAAAAATTCGAGCACAAGCAACAATGAGTGAGCAGGCGCGTTATCATGGTGCAAAAACCAATTTTTTTCTTCCACAAATCCGGGCGTTTCTGGCGGATTACTTCGCGCAACTTGCGCATAACTTGCAGGTAATATTCCTTATTGACCGTTCTACCCTGTGGCAAGAACTCATGATGCACCACGCCCCTACAATCGGAGAAAACTGTAAGCAAAGCCTTCACATTCGACCGAACTTGGTGCGCTTTTTTCGGTCTTGGCTCGTGCGGCAGCTTCCATTGGGATGATTTAGCTTTGTTTTCTACTGTCATAACCATAAACCCATGATTCGTGACCAGTTATGACCCTCTGGAGCAAATTTGGGTCGTCGTGGACAGAGACATTGGGTCAATGTTAATGCGATGGTGTTTTTGGTTGAAATTGAGTAATTTTGGTACGAATTTCGCGGCGACCCGTCTCACAACCAAATCATTGGTAAAAATCGAATGGCACGAGCCAATCGATATGTTTAAGTCCTCAGCAACTTCTCTAACGGTGATTCGATGATTGGCCAATACTATTTTCTTCACTTCATCATTGTTTTCGTCTGTTGTTGACGTGCTCGGGCATCCGGAACGCTTTTCGTCGCTCACATCTTCTCGGCCCTCTGAGAACATTTTGTACCACCGATATCCGTTCCTTCGGTCCAAAGTAGCTTCACCATATGCCACAGTCAATATTCGGGAAGCGTCGGCGCATTTAATTTTGTTTTTCACACAAAATTTGATACAGATTCTTTAATCCATTTTTCGGAATGGGCAAAAATCGAAGACGAGCCCAAACAAGTGCAAGCAAAGCAGCTGTCAAAAATTAACTGAACATTTAAATGGCCGAACTTATCGGCATAAGTGAGAGACGTGAATACCAACATAACGCCACAAAAAATCGAAAATCGAATATACGTAACCTGTGAAAATTCAAAATTCGCGATACTTTTTATATAGAACTCTTAAAACTACCCACAAATAACCACAGGAGAAGCCATTAATTGGCAATTTTCTTTGAAAATTAAGAAGGAGAATCGGCTACAGCAACTTCTAAACGCTATGACCATATGATAATCGATTTTTTTTTTTGTGGTATAAACTTAAAGTCTCCAATTCGTATTATATGTGGTTTTAGCAAAACAGCACCAAAGACTATACAACATGGCAGATTTTGTTTTTATTACGCAAAAGTTACCATAACACATAATTTCAAGATTTGGCGATGTCAATTGGCCGCCAAGATCGTTCGATTTGTGGCTCTTGGGCATTTTTTTTGTTTGGACAAATATTTGCATAAGATAAATAATTTTATTTTTTGAAAGACATTTGCCTTTACGTAGATATATTTTTTTAAGTTTTGATTATTTTAAAATCAAAATCCGTTAATTAAGGTCCAAAAATGTTCGAAAGAGTCATGAAAAATTACCTCGAAAGAGATCGACTGCTGCAAGAAGTCTCACAGCAATTATTTCAATTAGATTATATTATATTTAATTTATTTTTCAATATAATAAAGTAAAATTTTTTTGTTAAAATAAAAAAAATTAAATATATTTTATAGAATGTTCCTTTTCAAAGTTCAAATTGGATATCCCTTTATGGATGTATTTAATTAAGATAAAAGTTCTTTTATTTTATGTAAAAATAATTGATTTAAAACTTGTAGTTCTTTTTTCTTCTTATAATTTATTGTTAAAAAATATTTCGTTATAATTTAGCAAAAATTCAAAATTCCTGAAATTATGGATAGTTTTTTTTTTTGTTTTTTTAAATTAAAATATAATTTATTTCATATTAGGGGATTCTGAAATTTTTTTTATTTCCACACATACAAACACATATACAAAAAAGGCAATTTCCAAAAAAAAAGAAAAAAAACATGTTTAAATTTCAGATAATATGGTTTATATAAAAATTTTCATAAGTTATAATAAATTATGGTTTTAGTTTGAAAAGATAATAAAGGATTTAACGTTGGATCGATAGATGTATCAACAAAAATTCTTCCTTATTTATGGTAAATATCGATTATATACTTACGTGAACTTACAACTTATTTTCTTTATACAAAAAATGCTGGTTTAGTTTTTCTTATTTATTTTCGTAATTTATTAATTTTTTTTTTTGATGAAAAATGAAATAAACCACTACCAAATACCAATAAATAATTTGCAGAAGAACGTATTTTTCATAAAAATCATCCTTCCTGTAGTATAAAGTATGTGTATTTTTATACTATCATTAAAAGTGGAGAATTTTTCATTTATTTTATTACCATTAGTAAAACACAAAGGGTTTATTAATAAAGAAAATCAAATTATCCTATAAATTAGATATAATTGCTTCTATTAACCTTTCGAATAAATTAAACTTTAAGTGAATTTAAATTTAATTATTATTATTGAAAGAAATGAACTTGAAAAAAAACCGAGATTTATTAACTTTATTTATTTTAGACAATAATTAATTCTTCATGGATCTCTAATAAATTTAATTACCCAAAATTATAAATACGTGTATTAATAAGTTTACTTATACGTTTTTTGTAAAAAGAAAAAATTTAATAATTAATAATAATTTTTATAAAATTTATTTTTACAAGTTATCTAAACTGAATACACGAAATTAGGTCAATATAGAAACATCTGCTCCTGTAATCAACTTTTTATTCTTTTTTTTTTTATAAAAAAAATTTTTTATTCTTCATTAATATAATATTACTAATTAAACAGAAATTTATTGATTTTCTGTGAAGTGATATTTATTTTTTTCGTACTTTCAGTTTTATGAAAACAAAAGATGGAAAAGTATTCGCAATTTTTCTATAAACTCTACTGTGCAATATTACTATTACTATGTATATTTATTTAGGACTTAATTAATTATATTCAATCTAATTTGTGTTTTTTTTTTTAAATTTTTATTGTAGATAAATTTAAGGATGAAAAATATGCCACAATAAATAGTGTTTAATTTTAATTTGATATTTAAGATAATATTTTTCCAGCCTAAACTTTTTGACTGTTATTCCTCTGTAATTACACCCTTTTTATCTAGATTATATGATTTATTAGAAATCTACTCCTTTATGTTTAGAATAAAATTGTATTATTTTATCATTGTGAAACGCTTACAAATATGAGTGGCATAAAAGTAATGAGACTGATTTTATTTTTCGCAGCAATTTTTATACAAAGGGATGGTAGTATTGATGTACAATATGTATTTAAAAAAATACATCGGCGGAGATATGGTCTCCCGTGCTGGAAGGTATCAAATCTTATTTAGTTTGCATCCTCCTAAGGCCTGGAAAATAGGGATAATTTTTAATATTCCGAGAAAAACTCAAAATAGTGCATCCATCCAATAACAAATACTTAAAAAATTTATCTAAGAAAAAGTAAAAGAATTTTATGATGACAATAAAGTTATTTCCGACTTCCAATTAGGATTTTGAGTGCCCTTTCTTCCAACTACATATTGAGATCACAACTGAGTTAAATTGTAAAGACTCAGTTCGAATTAACTAGAGGTGCTCCCCAGGGTACGGTATTAGGCCCCTTGTTCTATACAAATAACACTGCATATATACCAATCTCTGGTATATACGAGGTCTGTTCAATTTTGAATTTCCGCGGGTTACGTATATTCGTTTTTTGATTTTTTTTTGTGGCGTTATCTTGGTACTCATATCTTTCACTTATGCCAACAATATCAGCCATTTTGAATGTTCAGTTAATTTTTGACAGCTGCTTTGCTTGCACGTGTTTTGGCTCGTCTTCGATTTTTTGCTCAATTTCGACCAAAAACAACATCGCATTAACATTGCTAAGGAGTTGTTGGACTCTGTCTGTGATGGCGTGGAAACTAAAGCTCAACTAAAAGCCATGGTTATGGCGTGGAAACTAAAGCTCAATCATCCCAATGGAAGCTGCCGCACGAGCCAAGACCGAAAAAAGCGTGCCAAGTTCGGTTAAATATGAAGGTTTTTCTTACATTTTTCTTCGATTGCAGGGGCGTGGTGCATAATGAGTTCTTGCCACAGGGTAGAACAGCTAATAAGGAATATTATCTGCAAGTTATGCGCAAGTTGCGCGAAGTAATCCGCCAGAAACAAAAAAACAACACACTAATAATGGCCCCCTGTAACTTTTTCTTGTTCCCGAAACTAAAGAGCCCCATGAAAGGACGACGCTACGCTACGATTGAGGAGATAACGAAGGCATCAAAGGAGGAGCTGAACAAGATAACAAGAAATGATTTTTTGAAGTGCTTCGAGGATTGGAAAAAAAGTTGGCACAAGTGTATAATATGTGGTGGGGATTACTTTGAAGGGAACAAAATAGATATTCATAAATAAATAAATAATTTTTGAAGTAACACAAAATTCGTGATACTTTTTGAACACATCTCGTACACTGAAATATCTATGCGTCAATTTTAGTTCAATGTTCAAGTTTAATTCACATGTTGAGTTAACTATGCAAAAAAGTTAGTTTTTTATTTCTACTTCGACGTTGTGAGAGTCTTAGTATAAATACAAATTTACTTTTTTACAAACAACTCATTCGGTCAATCTGGAAAACGTGAATTCAAAAAGTAAATCTTTAGTAAATACCTTTCAAAATATCGTAAAATAGCCGGTAAGCATTACTCTAACTGCTATCTTTGTTAGAAAAGTAATATTGCATATTTTATTTCATATATGGTTCATGTAACTAAAAACTTTCTTCATCATTTAATAGATCATACCAATCCACTCATTCAAGAGTCACTAGAAAGGATTAATACCCAAGACATCCAACACAGATACTCATACAATGATTAACTCTATATCCCACCAGTTATTCATATCTGACTTCGCTCAAGATGATGATATTATAAACGGCGAAATTTACAATTCCCCAATTCTAACCCCCCCCCCCCCCCCCCCCTCATTTACATCGTGGTTAGCGGAAGCAACACAAAAATCCTTTTCCTAATTTTATAAGTCTGGAATTAAGTTTAGTTTTACGCATAGATATAAGCAATTGAATGCTTAGATAATTTGTGTTTGAGCAAGCCATAGTTGTAAGCAATTCATGTACTTGGTCAGTAAAGACTTATTGAATATATAAGCAAAAAATGTACACAGTAAATTCTTAGCTCTACGTTTAAAATAATATGTAAATATTATGTAAGTAACATGAAATTAATAAATGCTCTATTTAAATGGGGAAAAGCATTGCAACGCTTTTAGCTCCTCGGTTACACTTCTTTGGATGTTATCGACAGTACCAAGATGACTTCCTTTCAGGTCAAAAAAAGGCACATTGACTTGGATAAAATAGTTCAAGGATTATTTTATGAAAAGAAGTCTTTTTTTTTAAAGAAATTTTTGAAAGGTTCTAAAATGAATTCGTCTTCCACTACTTTTCGGAACTCTAAAAATGCTTTATTCCACAAAAAACTTTTCGCTATTAATGAGGAAATTGCCCATAGGCTTGCTGGAAATTTTTCTAAATCAAATACGTACATTTACAACGTTTAACACAAAATTTGATGGCATATAATCATCATCCAAATTTCCCTCCTTCATTTTTCGTAACGCACTATAAAAACACAACTTCTCTTATAGTTTAGGAGAACATTGAAATTATTTTCAGGGTTTAGGATTAGGGATGGGGAAGATATAAAAATTGGGAATTTTCTGAACGTGAAGCTCTACAGGAGTATGACCAGTTACCACCATACTCAGAGAACACGTTTTAGCTTTTGCTAGTTTTATGGGGAAATCGTGGGCGGAGGAAAATTCGAAGTATCTGAAAAAAAGTGCCCTGACATCCATCGTTACAAAAAAGAATCATTCCTAGACATATAGGGAGAAATGCAGATACCCGAAGATGTTAACTTCTCCATAGGAGAGGAAAAAAGACACAAGAGGTAACACCAGAAAAGTAATGAGAAAAAGAAATTTTAAAGAGAAAAAAATTTAATGCATAATGGAAATGGACCAGTAAATAAGGGAGGAAGGTATAAAAATTGGAAAGGAAAAAAAATTTTAAATATAATATAATAATTTAAAAAAAAGGGTCTCAAAGTTATTGGCTTGGGTTGAAACTTGTTTTGCACTGTCTAGTCTAGGAAAAACTATCTTTCAAATGGACACTATAGCTTCTCATTTTGAAGTGCAACTATTTTAGTTCAATATTGTGTTATTTTACATAACATATAAAGCAACCGTAACCAATTATAAATTCATATAATTAAGATCAATTTCATTTTCATATAAAGAACAATTTTAGTGCTTACTAAGTAATAATTTCAGTAACAACTTAGTTCGTTTCATTAAAAATACATTTTCATTTTATATATTCAAATAAATTTTTAGTAACTGTGTTACTCCCTTTTATATTCTATTATTATGTAAATTAAAAATGCTGTTCATTATCTCTGATTAGCTCTGTGTTTAATGTTCAATTTCAATAAAATTGAACATTATAAGCTGCACTCTGGCTTACTCTGGAAAATTTAGAAAGTTCTTATAAGAACACACCACCCCCTCACCCCTATTATCTTCTCATCAAAAAAAATTTTAATAATATTTTCAAATAGCTGAAAATTTCAAATCCTCCGAAATATTCCCTATCCATACTCTAGTGTCACTTCAGTGGAATATTTTTGGCCCTCTCCTGTATAATATTTATTCCTACGATATTCCCACAAACAACAACACTTTTCTAGCTATGTACGAGGTCTATTCATTTTAAATTTCCACGGGTTACGTATATTCAATTGTCGATTTTTTGTGGCGTTATGTTGGTACTCATGTCTCTAACTTATGCCGACAAGTTCGGCCATTTTGAATTTTCAGTGAATTTTTGACAGCTGCTTTGCTTGCAAGTGTTTTGGCTCATCTTCAATTTTTGCACATTCCAAAAAATGGATCAAAGAATCTGTTTCGGGAACAAGAAAAAGTCACAGGAGGCCAGATTTGGGGAATATGGTGGCTGCGGCATTATAAGTATGTTGTTTTTGGCCAAAAATTCGCGCACAAGCAACGATGCGTGAGCAAGGGTGTTATCATGGCGCAAAAGCCAATTTTTGTTCTTCCACAAATCCGGGCGTTTCTGGCGGATTGCTTTGCGCAACTTACGCATAACTTGCAGGTAATATTTCTTAATGACCGTTCTACCCTATGGCAAAAACTCATGATGCACCGCGCCCCTACAATCGAAGAAAACTGTAAGCAAAACCTTCACATTCGACTAACTTGGTGCGCTTTTTTCGGTCTTGGCTCGTGCGGCATCTTCTATTGGGATGATGGAGCTTTGGTTTCCACGTCATGATCATAAACCCATGATTCGTCACCAGTTTTGATCCTCTGTAGCAAATTTGGGTTGTCGGGGACAGAGTCCAACCGCTCCTAAGCAATGTTAATGCGATGCTGTTTTTTGTCAAAATTGGGCAAAAATCGAAGACGAGCCAAAAAAACGTGCAAGCAAAGCAGCTGTCAAAAATTAACTGAACATTCAAAATGGCCGAACTTGTCGGTATAGGTAAGAGACATGAGTATTATCATAACGCCACAAAAAATCGAAAATCGAATATACGTAACCCGCGGAAATTCCAAATTCGTGATACTTTTTGAACAGACCTCGTATGCTGGATGGAACTGCCATTATTTTTTAATATAAAAATTACTTTATACTAGGCCAGGTATAAAAGTAATGATACACACATCAAAGTTCCTTTTTTTAAAGTAGTTTCCTTGGGCAGATATACACCGGCAGTTTTCATTGTTCTTAGTACAGGATGGACCAACTTAGAGTGACTGATTTAAAATGCAAAATGCAACTTTAATATTTTCTAATGTTTTTATTATAATTATTAGTAATTTTTTTTATCTAAGTCTGAAAAATAATATGCCTAAAATTACTTTGATTTTTGCTTAAATTTTCAGTAATTTCTACTGAGAATTTCTACTAAAAATTCTTACTGAAAATTCCTACTAAAAAATCCTACTGATAATTTCCGCTAAAACTTCCTACTGAACATTCCTACTGATAATCTCTACTAAATCTTCTTACTGGTAATTTCTACTAAAAATTTTTACTGAAAATTCCTATTGAAAAATCCTACTGAGAATTTACGGTGCGCAACGTTTTTGACTCCAAATTTGCAATTTCTGTTCGAATATTCTACTTTAGTTCACGAATGTTTTGTGGTTTGTTCACGTAAACCCGTTCTTTAAAGATCAGCGGCCGTTAAATCTGAAGAACGAGGTGACCAAACGAAATTTGTATTTTTTTAAATTATTCGGTCATGGAAAAGTTCTTGAAGAATCGCCATTGTCACTGTTGCAGTATGAACTGTAGCTCCATCTTGCTGGCACCATATGCCAGCGTTATTCAGAACTACCGGATGTAAAAAAAATTCTAACATGATCCGGTATGCCGCCCCAGAGATGATTTGTGGATACTCACTCTCATCTTCGAAAAAAAAATATATCGCTCATAATAAGATTGCTCAAAAAGTCGGCATTATCTGTCGCTAGCTGAATGAATTTTTTGGCATATTGCATCTCTCGGCAATTATTCTTGAGCCAATTGAATTTTGTATAGAAATATCCTCAGATCAAGTAGCGATGTTTTGGAGTTGACAAATTGAGTTGCATATCGACGAGTAGACACAGATGGATCATCCTTGACACTTTCGCGTACAGTATTCACAGCTTGTGCATTGCAAACAGCTTGATGAACATTTGTTCGTGGCTCGTCAAATACTGCACTGAGTATGAAGACATTATAAAATTTTATAAAATTCTTTATAATCTACTAACAACAACAACAAAAATATATTTCAAAAATAAAAATTTTTTTTATGCATTTTAATTCAGTTAGTCCAAGTTGGCCCACTCTGTAGTGTTAAAAAACCGCTTCCCTTTGGATGATTTTGACAATACCATCATTAACTCTTTTCAAGTGTGTTCTGCTCGTGGGGGGACAAGAACTCGTTGATCGAGATGGCTACACGTATGTAATAAGAGTTATTGTCATGATAATGAATTCAAGTATCTGCAGTGTTCGGTCTGAGGGGAAGAGTCCCAAAGGAATGTCAATTTTAATTGAGGGTCAAACCTCACATGAGCCCACACTTGTTCCACATTCTTGTTCTATTGTATCTCGGCCCTTTAGAAATATTTTACGGACTTCGATAAGGTGAATATGAGGTTTGCAAACCACACTAATCCATTTTTACGACAAAAGCTCATTGAGTGGACATTGTCATGATGATGCATCCAAGTGTCTACAATGTTCGATCTGACGTGAAAAACCTTTTTTTCTGATCATTTAGAAGAGCTTCAATTTTTATTGACATTTTGACTTCACGAAAATCTTCACTCGTTCCATATTTTTATTAATGAGTAAGGTTTTTTGATGTTAAAGGTGAGGTACCTTTTTCACGGGCTCTCGGACATCCAAAAGTACTTAATGCCTCAAAAACCTTGTATGCTTAATATAAGAAAGATTCTCCATAAGCTCGTTGTAACTTTACGTTAGTCAAACTCGAGGATTACCTAAGCTTAATACAAAATTCGATGACATACCGTTGCTGCCCCAATTTCGATGATCCATTTTTCATAACGCACTATAAAAACATAACTCCACTTTTCACCCCAAACAGGGTGAAAACTTGTACTACGCTTCTAAGGGGGACTAATGCCAATATTAATAGTCATATCGTATTGATAAAGAAAATTACAAGAGATAATTTTTTATCAACCACTTTTTTTAACATTTAGAAATGTTTGCAAAGAAAAATTTTACTAACTTAGACATTTATGAATATTTATTCATAAATCCTTATTACGATAGTATTTTTATCGAATTTTTCTACACATTTCAAATTGTTAATAACTAATTATATTTTAATGATATTAATTTTTTTTTAATGAAATTTATTTTGTTATTAGATAGTTTAATTGGAACTTCATTGAAAAGTCAAAAATCGAAATAGAATTATTTTTATCAATAAAAAATTCTCTTTAATTGCCAAAAATTTTAAACTTTTTAATTTTAAAAAGTTTAAAATTTTTGGCAATTAAATTTTAATTCCCATTTTAAAGGGAATTTTGATTAATTTTTAAAAAAATATATAGCTGAAAATTGAATATATTTGTCATAAAAAGGAAAAATTATTGTAAAAACACTAAAATATTGGTTTTTAATTTTTCTAATTTGATATGTTAAATAGTCAGATTCAAACAATTATACGAGTAGTTTTATATACTTGAAAGTACTACTATCAAGATAATATTGTTACAAAAAAATTTGTATTATATAAAAATGGTAAAAAAAATGTATATTTTATCTATTAAAATATTAACAAAATCTTTTCTTTAAATTCAACATATTTTTAATATTTTTTGCAAGTGATTTTTCTATAATAATTTTCTAATGCTTAGTTCAATTTTTATCAAAGTACTTAAATTTTTTTTATAAATTAAAAACTATTTAATTTTTTGTTATTTTCTAATCATTAACAATTCAAATTTTTTCATTTTAAAAAGGACACTTCTTTATATAATTATGACCAATTATACAAGTTGTTATAACTATCAAATTTTAAATTGTTTTGACAACTCGTAAAGTAAATATTGTTATTCGATCTAAATATATTCATTCAATGCTAAAGTTTAATTTTAGAAAACATATCATTTTCTCTATAGTTAATTGTTATTTATTAATCCCAATTGTAACCTAATGGCAAACTTTTAGGTGTTCATTATATGAATTTCTATCAGAATATTGCGTGCTAAATATTTCGTATACCATTCATACATTCTTATATAAGCATAAGAGCCGTAGTAACATTTTTTAAAGAATTTTCAAATTTAATTTATTAGTAAAAATTTTTTTTTTTAAAATACCATCTATTGTCAACGGATTTTCTTATTATAATAAACTACCAAAAAATTAATAGTTTTTTGTTTAGAAATTATAATACTAATTAATTTGGAAATGTGTCAAATATGTTCAAATGCTATTATTCCTTTGTGACTAAAACTAAAAATAATAATTTAATGGATAAATTCAATAAGTTGACTTCATCATTCACAATTCATACATATTATTCGCATTGGTGTGAATTCGATTTAATTCTCTTTTTTTCCTTTTCCCTTATCAATTTTTATGAAATTATGATTAAACATGAAAAAAAATCGTATTTATAGAGAATATAATCCATGATGTAGTATTTAATTAATTAAAAAGTAATTTATATTTTTTTTATATGATCGAGAAATTTATAATTTTTTATACTTATATGACAATATTAATAAAATAATATTTCAATTGTACTACATTTTAAATATTACCTAGATCATAACATTGTTGTAATAATATAAGCACATCCTCTGATGATTTATCTCAAATGTAGATCGAGTTTATAGCATTAGTAAAAAATCCTTAGTAATTTCAATTCAATGTAAGCGTATTTTTGTATCTATATTTTTATATATAAATAGTTTTTTTTTCGCGACGGATTCTAATTCGACGTCAACTTTGAAATTATTCTAAGCTTCACCATTAATATGTTTTGGAGAAAAAAAAACCTATTTAATTATAATTAGAATTAGTTGGTCATGTTTAATGTTGTTTACTTGGTTTCTATTTAATTATTTTCTTTTGACATTTTTTAATATTTTTAATGTACACTGTTTTTGTGTAAATTGCTTGTTTTTTAATTTCTTTTATATTTTGTAGATATTCAAAGCTTTTTTTTTTTTACAAATAAAATTATACTGCTAATTTTTTCTAAAGCAATTTTCTTTTTAATAATATTTGTATAAATGTTTTATTATTTTAGGCAATTTATAAATTCACTATAATTAATTATTATTATATTTTTTTTTTATTTTTTTTTATTTATTTTAAAAAGCATGGCACAGCAGGCAATCACTATTATTGAAATTTTTTTTTTGTTAAATTATTATTTAGATAAATATTTAAATTGTATTATTATTATTATTTTAAGAATTTAAAATATATTTCTATTTTACACTATAATTACACTTTTCTAAAGCTTATTTTTCTTTTCTCTATTGATTGTGTATAATACTTATTCTATATTATAATTATTATTTAAATTTTATAACAATTTTAATTAATAAGTAAATGTAAAAATTCAATAATATTTCGAAACCTTTATAAGCGTTAAGGAATTTTATTATTATTATTATAATTAAGGAAACTAAGAAAACTAGATGTATCTACAATATGTATTTGTATTTACATATATTTTTATGCACTTATTTTTAATTATTAAATAAAATATATAACAATATAATTTTTTGGGTTTTTTATTTTTTTGTAATTTATTCACACACTATCGAAATATGGAATCTCGCGAACAAAGACGGTACATGAAAAGTGTCAACTCAATAATAATATTAACGTGAAATGTTCTTTGTTAAAACATTTTATTTTTTTTTATACATACACTATCGAATCTTTTTCTAATTATTTTAGAGCATAAATTAAACTACATAATTATTTTTAATTATTCTTTTTGTAAATAAATGCAATTTTTAAACAAACTTTTTCTTATTACTTTTTAACCGCACCTTCAAATTGACTAGACCCTTTATATATGTAGGTACGTACACACGTGCTATATTTTATTTACACTTATTATTTACATAGAAATGCATACTATGCGTAATAGAGAGAAAGAAGCATTACTTTTTCGTTTTTGGTTTGTTTTTTTTTATGTTCTGCTAATATACACTTTTTATATAACTATTTACTTAGAAAAATAGTGCATGCTTTAATATTAAAGAATTTTCTTTAAATAATTTCTTGTATTTTTAAGGGGAAAAAACAAAACTATTTTATTCCAAAATATCATTTATAACTGGTACGCTAATAGTATTTATTAATTTATTGTTTTATTTTTTTTTTCCTTTTACAAATAAATTTTTTCACTTTTCAATTTTCCTTAAATTACTTATTATTGTTTTTTGTTTTTTTTTTTTAAATTTATAATTAAAATTTGTTTTTATTTTGTTTTTTTTTTTTTTTTTTAAATAATTATATTAATAATTATTTGTAAAAGTTTACGTAAATTCTGATGCGTCCATTTTCACCGAACAGTTTCCATCAACTAAACTTTTGTTTTGCAGAAAATTTTCCGGTCTGATATTTCTTCTATAGTGTGTATTGCAGACGAAAATCGAACGAATAAAAAATAAAAGCAAAACCCTATGAAAACAGAATAAATATGAGAGAATATGAGAAAAATCGAAGGAAAGAGGTGGACCCCAACAATATTTACTCTGCAGAGCAAATTTTCATACTGCGAATATTGGGAAAATTCACTCGCACACAATCCAATTTAAGCTTTTCATTTGTGTATAACATACAGACACGTATTGGGTAGTTTTTCCCGAATGTTTTTTTCTTTTCACTTATTCATTGGAATCGTCTTCTTACACGATCAACTAGTTTTCCAACGGTGACTTATAAAATTCTTCACAAGAATATTATAGAATTTTTACAGTTTTTTTACGAATATTTTAATTTTTTACGAATAGAATTCGTAATTCTTTTTTATATCATTTTTAAATATTCTTGTTCAAAATCAATATATTATTTTCAATATTTTATATTTGGTCATGTGCGATTTTATTTTCAATTTTCAAATTCATCAAAAAAAAAAAACCTATATTAAATTGGATTTTATTGTAAAATTATATTAAAAAGTATTAGTAATAATTTATGTAAACCCCCCCCCCCCCCCCGTCAGAAGGGGGGCACATACAAAACTAATTATTTTCATATTGTATTATTATTAATAAAAAATAATATATATTTTTTTAATATAAATGAACTTTAATGAAAAATCAAAAAAATATTTGCATACACGCCACTGTAATTCAGAACAAAAAGCCACTTGGCCTGTGTATTTGTTATCTGATAATGACGTCATCTATTGAAGGGGTTGTTGACGAAAGTAGGTCTGACGTCATGCTCTTTAGTAATTTACATCAAAAAATAAAATAAAAAACATTTCTTTCGAAAATATCCTCTCAATAATACTGGATAGTATTTCTCTTTCGTGCTAGCTTTATTCTATGTCAAAGGTGCCTAACCCCATTGCTGCTCGTACTCTCTCATCTATAGCCATTAGTATTTACACTTTCCTCAAAATTCTATACGTCAATCTATCCCACTCTATCGCTCTATTTTCAAACATTCAGCCGGCAATTCACCGAGAGCAATGGTTTTTTGACATTTTCTTTCATCCGATGGACAGCGCGCATGCGAGAAATTAATATCAAAACAAATGCGGCAATTCTCTCAGAAAACTCCCTATTTTTGCAAGTTAATCAACAAATCCTCCCCCAAAAAGCCGCACATTTTTCTTCTCTTTCCTTTGAGATGCATCTCTATTGAATTCAATTTGTTTGCTTCCGTATTTATCTTAATTTTTTCAAATTTTTCTTTCGGTAATATTTTTAAAATAATTGGAAGTTATTAAAAAAAAACGAATTTTACAAAAGCCCCCATCGATTATTCGATTTTTTTTTTTTTTATGAATCCAAAAATATTTTAAAGTACAATAGCACAAATTGAGAATCGCTGGTGTAAAAAAACTTGGCATTGCAACATTTTCTAATTAAATAAATCGCCAGAAAAAGGTTTTTTTTTTTTTTAATTTTATATTACGTAATTTTGCCCAGTAAAATTATTTTACATAATTATACCGATGCAAAATTAAATTACTCAAAAGGAAAAATACTATAAATAAAACAGATTAATTGTATTTAAATAATTTCTATATTTTCTATTTCTTAAATTACTAACAATCAATTAAAATATTTTGTATTTTGAGATATATATATATAAAAAAAATTATCTCTTCTTATAAAATACACATTCATATTATTTTATATATTGTATTATTTTATCTGATCAAAACTTTAATACGATATTTTCAACAGCAAAAGAAAAAAATCTTATTCTTATTCTTAGTTGTTTTTTTTTAATTTGATGTATTAAATGTATATACATAAACATATATGTTTGTAAGAGAGAAAAAAATTGTATTAGTATAAAATTAATTTACAATTATATCTGCCAAAAAAATGACATATATACAGCCAATATTGGAAGATTGCAAATCTTATAAGTATACGTACGTTTAAAAAAAAAAATTATCATGTGTTTTATTTATTAAGTAAATTATTCGATGAAATATAAAACTAATCACAAAATTATCATATATAATTGTACAATATCTAGCATCATAGTAAAACGGTATAGTTTTTCTATTATTCTTATTTTCTAATATGGGAATTTATTCATTATTATGAACTTGTCTTCATGTTTTGTTGTCTTCTTTTCTCGATAAATAAAAATCTTACTAATAAGAACAAAAAAAATAAAAAAAAATAAAATAAAAATAAAAATCTTACTAATAGTAAGCAATTAAATAGAAAGTCTTTTTTTTCTTAGCACATAAACAAATATTATTATTACAAATTATTCTAGTCTTAAAGTATTATTGATGAATAAATAATTTCTTATAATTTATCGTTTCAAAATTGAGTTAACATTTTTTTTGTTATATTTTTATAAGAAATTATTGCCGAAAAATCTGTTTGATTTTTTTTTATTTTTTTTCTCCTTTTTTTTTTATATGAATCACAATAATTTGAATTTGATGAAACTATCACGTGCCATTGCAATAGCAAAATTTCGTACTCTTGTACGACTTTGTCTTTTATTAACGGTTTTATCAATTGATATTTTTTCCTTTTTTTCCAAGGATTTTTCGATTGTCTTCACTTTGGCTCGATTGCAATCTTTCCAAAAAACAATCTAGAAAATCATACAAAAAAAAACCAATTAATATCGAATAGTATTAGAAAAAAAAAAATAATCATTATTTTACCTTAGCTGCTATGAATGCGATAAGGAATAAATTTGTTATCATAAACAGAAGACCAGGCGGAAGTTGTGCTGTATTTAAAAGTAATCCAAGACACAAAAGTTGTACATAAACGAATATGGCACATCCGTAAACAAAACAACTAAGCAAAGGTGAACGATTTGCTTTTCTTCTTATTTGGGTAGAGTGTGAAAGTAATTTTTCAGTAGAACATCTAGAACTGACGACTGTAGTTGTGTCGGTTATTCTCCGATCTGCTTCTGTTTTTAAGATGGTAGTTTCGATTTCTGGATTTGCCTGTGCCGCACTGACCTCTAATTCATCCTGTAGTAGTAGTGAGGATTTATTATTTCCGTCATCTTGAATTTTGTTTAATTGATGTTGTTTTTTCAAGGATTTCATATAAATCAACCGTCTTTCAAACGAGCTCAACGATTTTTTAGTATCCTGCAAAAATATAAGAATATCGTTAGATAAAATTCTAAGGGAATTAATAAGTTATTTTTCTTAAAATGGTTGTCGTATTAAAATAATGTATTTTTTTCCATAATTTTGTTTTTGGAACACAGAAAAATTACTTCGATTTAAACGTAATTCCAATTTTTTCATAAATTTTTTATAAATTTTACACATAAAGAACTGTTATACTTACATTATATGGATCACAGCTTTGCAAGCGGCTAGTCGATGCATTTCCAGCAGAGACATTCACCCATAGCGACAGCACAGACCCAATTTGTAATATAGCAACTACCTGTGCCATGAAAACTCTCTGAGAGAATATTCTAGCTTTTACGATAAGAGTTTCGAGCAGTCGTTTTAGTGAATCACGATTCAATTTCAAACCTTAAAATATAAGAAAAAAATGCAAATAATTTTTAGTAAATATTCATAGAATTTTAAGTTACAAAAATCTTTTCTTATACGAAAATTTATAAGTATTATTAACACTGGTGTAAGTGGTAAGGTTACAACCATTCACGAGCTTTCGTTTTCAATAAAAGCTCCTCTTTAAATATGTTTGTGCACACACCCTACGATAACTTTTATTAGATATTTTTTATTTACTTTAATATTATTTACAAAAATATTTACCGGCACTGGTTGTGCCAAGTAAAAAATATTCAAAATTGTTTATCATTTCACGAAAATTTCTTTTCGTTAAGCAAACAAACAAAAAATAATGTAGCACACAACAATATACCAGGTTTATGATAGATAATCGTACATCATTTAATATTTAACAAAAAATATTCTTTTTGCACAAATAAAAGAAAAAACAGTCATTTTAAATTCTTCTTATAAAATTTTAAATGCAAATATTCTCAATTATATCTCAAATCTGTTTTGGTAGCTATATTTTGACATCAATAAATATAATTTTAACAATTTTTTTTTGCTACATAAAAGTGTATCCAATTAATGATTTGAAAAATAAAGTTAAAAAATAAACACTATTTAAATTATTCAGATTTTAATGAAATTTTAATTTTATGTATAAAATGGCTGCCCCAACATCTTTTTTACTAGATCTTTTTTAGGTAATGTTTGATGATTTTTTTCGTTTATTTCAAGTGTACTTTTGACCATTAATTGACAGATTTAATTTGCTATTTAAATGCTCTTGTTTGAGAAAATCGCTAATTGACATTACCAAATCTTGAAATTACAATACAAGGGCTTCCTCACAGTCACTTGTGGTTTTATAAAGCCGCATATACGCCCATTTTGCTTATTGACATATTCGCCAATTGAGAAATAAGCTTAGCGGTAGAAGAAAATCTTGTTCGAAAAAAGCGCGAAACGTGGCTATAGCAGAATCACCAAATTTGACACACAATCATCACGTAATTTTTTAACAAATTTGACACATTCTTTGGTAGTTAAACGATCCTGAATATAAAATGGCAGATTTTAATCTAACCAACTTTTGATGACATAAATAATTGGAAAAATGTCAAATGAAGGGTCTAAAATTTTCCAAACCACAAAAATAGTTAACCGGGTAAAGTGCTATTGCTGAAATAATTTATAAATGCAATCTTTTACAAAATTTTCCATAGGTTCAAAAAATAAATAGATTCAATAAAAATAAAAACACTTTTTTTTTCAAGCAAAAAAACATTCAAATTTTTTTTTTTTGGCGAAAACATTATTATCATAAAATATTAGGTAAAAAAAAAATATGTTAAAAACATGATATACAAAAAAAAAGTACCCGAAATAGTTTTGTTATCAAAAAATAACTGGAAAAATACCATCATAAAAAAATTAAAGCATTTATAAAATAAACAAAAAAAAACTTTTGCAAAATAAGTAATAGGTTACGCATTTGTAGATAATACAAATTTCGGACGTAATCTGAATTCGACCTAGGAGAAATCCCGCATAGCTAAAGGACCCTCCCCTGTTAACTTATATGATATATTTTGGTGTCATATCAAATGCAAATGAAAGGCTATCAATATTACCAATAATTGTATGACTTGTTTGTAGCCTTGTAAAAAGTCAAGCACATTAACTCTGTTACCATCGGCAGGAAAAAAAATATTATTACCAAAAATTCACTGATAAGCCAAAAATAATCTTCTTCAACAAAACTTTTTTCTTACTTGACTACAACAAAGTGACGCAAAATTTTGGAAGCAAAGCATAATTTATTTCTACCAACCATGTGCCCCGTTAATGATTTTTATTTATTTCTGATGATAGCATTGAACAGTAGCAATTTTCCTTCTATATAATTAAATTAATATTATTATTATTATTATTGATGTTGTTTTATTCAATTGAAAAATTATACGACCTAAAAATTCATAATAATCTAAATTAATTTTATGTTGTCAAGAATCGATCATCAAAATAAATGTTTACTAAAAGTTTTATTTGTTTTCAAAAATGTATATTTTTGTTTTTTGTTTTTTTTTTTTAAAAAATACTATTTTTAGAAATATTAATTATTTATTAATTCTGCATAAATTCAAGGTTAATTTTAATCAAAGTAATTCTTATAAAAATACTTTTATTAAAATGGAGAACTTTTATTTATTCAATTCTTTTTTTTTGGGAAAAACGAAAATATTCTTTTGATCGAACAAAAAAAGAACACAATTTAAGAAGCAATCAAAAATATTGCAAAATCAATATTACCGTCAACCATCAATCAAATCTTATCACTAATATATGACAAAAAGGTTAATCAGAATAAGATGCAGACGTTTTCTATTATCAAGAATAGGAGTTTATACCTTATTTTTTATTATGGTAGCATTTTTATTTTCATTTTCAAATAGACCCAAAATCAAAACAATTCATTTTCTTATAAGTAAATTTTCTTCTTCTTTTTTTTTGTAAAAGAAAACTGACTCTTGGCAAAATGAAAAAAATCAGAATATATTAAGAAAATCGATCTAGTATCTAAAAATAGATCATTTGAGTATTTGTAAATACTAGTTTATATTCTTAGGCGTATGTTAAGGTCTTAAAAGAATGGCTGTCTAAGGTCTTTAAAGAATGGTAATATGGAATCAATTGGCATACTTTGCCAATGTTTTCTAGTAAAACTGAATGCATTTAAAAAGTTGTTGTTTAAAAATAATTCCTCGTATATGAGCGCACCAGTTCTTAAATCAAAAACCCTTTTATGGACAAGGCGATCTGGATTACTTCGACAGACAATAAAATTCCTTCTTGCACTTGGTTTGACATTGTATCCATCTATCCAAGAGCAAACGTGTGGAATCTTAGTAAAGGATGGATAGCAATCTCTCTGATACACTTTGTATGTTATAGGTCTACGGTAATCGAAGGTTATCATTTATTGGGAATTATTTTCGTAAAATTGCTGTCGATTGATCTCAAATTCACCCCCCTCCCCCCCTCTGTCTTATCCACTACACTTATTTTTTTTTTAAATTATTCTATAAGAAAATTGTTTTTTTTAAAAAATGCACTTGGAAACGATCTTCAAGGTTAAAAAAAAGTATCTAATTTTATTAATATAATAAATATAATCGAAAAAATATATTTTATAGGTGATTATCATGTTAATGTTAAAGTTTGAAAGTAAAAAAAAGAAGAAATGCAGTAATTTTTGTTTAATCTTTTTGAAATGCAGCATTTAATTTTTATTGATAATCTCTTTTTTTTTGGGGGTCAAGTAATTTTTTATTGTATATATATTATATAGAAATGATTGAAGAAAATCATCGATAAATGCGATAATGTAAAGGAAATGCCATTTATACAATGTGATTTTTTTTTTGCTTAAGAATATAAGATTTTTAGCGATTTTTAAAAAGACCTTAGAAAAATTGGGAAAAAAATTATGTAAAGTTTGAATTATTCTAATTTTTCCATTTGTCTATTTCTATAATTACTCCTAATTATGATTTACTATTGACAAATGGTATTATTTTTAAAGCAAATTATAATAAAATTTTACAAAATCGTATATAAACAAATTAAGTTTCGCAATCTTATATACGAGGTCTGTTCAAAAAGTATCGCAAATTTTGAATTTCTGGGGGTTACGTATATTCGATTTTCGATTTTTTGTGGCGTTATGTTGGTACTCATGTCTCTCACTTATGCCGACAAGTTCGGCCATTTTGAATAATCAGTTAATTTTTGACAGCTTCTTTACTTGCACGTGTTTTGGCTCGCCTTCGATTTTTGCCCATTCCGAAAAATGAATCAAGAATCTGTATCAAATTTTGTGTGAAAAACAAAATTAATTGCGCGGACGCATTCCGAATGTTGACTGTGGCATATGGTGAAGCTACCTTGGACCGAAGCAACGTTGATCGGTGGTACAAAATGTTCTCAGAGGACCGAGAAGATGTGAACGGCGAAAAGCGTACCGGACGCCCGAGCTTACAGTTTTCTTCGATTGCAGGGGCGTGGTGCATCATGAGTTTTTGCCAAAGGGTAGAACGGTCAATAAGGAATATTACCTGCAAGTTATGCGCAAATTCCGCAAAGCAATCCGCCAGAAACGCCCGGATTTGTGGAAGAACAAAAATTGGCTTTTGTACCATGATAACGCTCCTGCTCAACCATCGTTGCTTGTGCGCGAATTTTCGCGTGCCGGACGCCCGAGCTTACAACCATCGTTGCTTGTGCGCGAAAAGCGTGCCGGACGCCCGAGCTTACAGTTTTCTTCGATTGCAGGGTCGTGGTGCATCATGAGTTCTTCCCACAGGGTAAAACGGTCAATAAGGAATAATTTCGCCAGAAACGCCCGGATTTATGGAAGAATCGAAATTGACTTTTACACCATGATAACGCCCCTGCTCACGCATCGTTGCTAGTGCGCGAATTCTTGGCCAAAACCAACACACTAATAATGCCGCAGCCACTGTATTCCTCAGATCTGGCCCCCTGTGGCGGCCCCATTAAAGGACGACGCTACGCTACGATTGAGGAGATAAAGACGGCATCGAAGGAGGAGCTGAACAAGATCACAAAAAATAATTTTTTGAAGTGCTTCGAGGATTGGCAAAAACGTTGAAACAAGTGTATAATATCTGGTGGGGATTACTTTGAAGGGGACAAAATAGATATTCATGAATAAATAAATAATTTTTGAAAAAAAAACACAAAATTCGCGATACTTTTTGAACAAACCTCGTATAAAGAACAAAATTGAAGAAAAGCAAAATGCACCAACAATCGCTTAATGCATACAACGATGTTCAAAATAACCAAAAAATTTTATATTGGATATTGAAGCCCCATTTATGTATGTACATACAGTATCTAAATACAGAATTATGTTATATAATTGTTGATGGATTTTACTTTCACTTTGAGAAAATTGCTGTGGACTATAGAACAAGAACAAGCTCAGATTATTAGTTTAGTATAGTACCTGTATACGGGATATATGATTACAGGTATATATAGTTTTTTATATTCATGGGATTCTGTCCTTGGAGCAACCTTAAAAGCATTGTCCCTTAAATCCATCGTTTTCTCGTCAAACGTACCTTATAATCGATGATTCTTTTGCTTGCAACGTATTCTTAATATAAATGCAACGTAAAATTTATGCTCTTTTATGTTCAATTATAGACTTATGTGTATATACACATACGTGTACTCGTGTATATACAAGGCATAAAGAATATTTAAACGATTGAAGATCGCATACTATAACCAGCCTGTTCAAGAATATGTTTAAGACTTGTCTTTTTATTTTCACATAAGAATTCCTTCTGCTGCCCTTATTATTCTATGCGAATTAAAATGCATAGTTTTTACCATCAGCATATAAACTATTTTCAAACAAAATAAAAATATAAAAATAACAATTTATGTCTGTAGTAAATTGGATAATTTAAGTTGTGTATGTTGGGTAGACATTTTATTTATCAACATTGTTTTGGGGCAGATTTTACACATATTTTCTTAATGATATGAAATCTATCATCTTCAAAAAAAAGATTGCAGAAGATTCTGATGAAGGGGGGGTGTATGTTCTCCAGTTAATAAATTTTATATAGTCAGAATTTTTAACATTAACTCCATAGCTTGATGGTTTTCTTTTCTTTAAATCCATAGCTAAGTATATTTATAATAAGGTATGGGTAGATTCATGTATCTGTACTTTTATATTTATGGAAAACGTAATTTTTCCTCTTGTAGGTTTAAACCCTATCAGTAAAAAGATAATCTATGCAAATTGTACCTTTTAGAAAAATTCTTTAACATCTAAATATGGGAGGTAATTTTTATACAATTTAATATGCGTTTTTTTAAAGTAATGCAATTACGTGTAATATTTTCCATATAAATTAAGTTTTTATTCATGAATTTTTACCATTATAATTAAAACAGAACTAGTTTTATTGTTAGTAATTTATAATAATGGACAAAGGAAAAATGTTCTTCTTTTTTTTAATGAATACCAAATGAGCTTTTTTGTATCAATCTAAAAAAATGTCTTTTATATTTTTTTAAAAGACAATTTCTTCTAATAATTATTTCCAATAAAATTGAACAAAATATGTAATTATTTCCCATAAGATTTTATCAAATATTTAAAGTACAAGTTTATTTTCTCTCTCATTTAACTCACTTTAAAAATTAAGACATTTAATAACAAATTCTAATATAAGCAATTTTTTTTTTTAAAACAGAAAATGTTGAAATAAAAATTTTTTTATTATTAGTTTCTAGTCAAAAGATTTCAACATTTCTTCAAAAAATTCTATTTTTATTTTTTATGTCATTTATAATAATTTAATATGCAGACTTTTAAGAAAAAAAGCATATTTACACGTAGATTATGATTTAAAGATTTTTGGATACAGTTTCTCTACTGAATTGGTGCCCACCAACAGTTTCTCTAAATTTTCCACAATCTTTTTTCTATCTTTACTATGTTGTTGATACTAAATAAGAGATATAATTTTACAAAATATAGGACACATATCTATGTAATATGCTGATGTGCATCTATAAATAGTTGTAATATATAAACGAAATATTTCAAAATTATCCAACAAGCTTAGTTTTTGTAAAACAAAAAAAAACTATTTTATTTAACTAAATCTTATGAAAATATATTTATTACTATCAATTTTTTTTATAAATTACAATATATAAACTTTCTTTTTTAAGATGATATCTTTATTTGAAAATACGTCCATTTTTAAAAAAAACAAAATTTATTATGATCAAAATTTTTGTAAATCTAGATTTTTTTTTATCTAAAACGCAATATTATCTTAGGTAAACCTAGACTTTTTAGCAAATATGAGAAAATATTAACAATTCAACATATGGTTTTTATTTATTTTCGAATTTAACTTAAAAACATTATTTTAGTTCAGGTTGTTGCCGATTTTGTATCGATTTTAGAGTTTCAGCGACCTGGAATGTTTCAACAAATTTAAAAATATACCAAACAAACACAATTTTTGTTAAAATTAAGTAAGTTTTTATGAAATAGATCTTAAAGAAATTGTAAAGAAATGTTTTTATAAAAATCTGTTTTTTTGAACACATTTCCTATTTGTTATAACATTAGTTTCTATAAGAAATCTTGAGTCCTAGACTGATTGTGTTATTATGAACAAGAAAATCCTAATTTCTATGTGTAAATACACTTGTTGCTTAGTAAAAAAGATCAGAATATGTTTATAAGTAAATTTCAGCTGAAATTAGTACAAATGGAATTGTATTATGAACATTTTGCTGACATATTAATAATCTTACAGACTTAGGTACATAGTTTTTTTTATTTTTTAAAAACATTGTAGAATAGTATGAAATATTTTGCAATTATTAATTATTAATGAGTATATTTTATTTTTTTTTTTTCGTATAATAAAAATAAATATAAATATTTTAACTATTAAATAAGGAAATTATTAAGAAGAAATAATTTTTTAATTCATTAATATTCAATTTTGATAATAACACCAATAGTAGTTTTTAAAAAAAAACCACCCATAATATTTAAACAAGATTAACAAAAAATATACGTGTACGAGAAAAATTTATGTCTAATATTTATTAAATAATTTAAAAAGAAAAAAGTAACATAATTTTTTGGAATTTTTTTATTTTTGTAGTTAATTTATTTTAATTACCTGGTAATTGAAATGGGTACCGAGCTGAACATTTTAATTTTTGAAAGGAATCACTTTTCAAAAATAGAATACGTTTCTCTGATATAACTGGAATTTTTTGCGATAATGATGACATTGTTCCAAGTTGTTGGTTTATTTATTTTTTTTAAAAGTATTTTATATTTTATAGTCAATATTTAAGTAAATTTTCCAATTTTATATAATTAAAAAAATTTGTCTTTCAACAAATAATAACAAAATAAAATTCGTATATATTTTCACTAGTTTTAATTGGAAAATTTGCCTTCTTGCCGTTCCACTATTCTACAAAATGGTGTCCTCTCATGAGTTTATCGTCGTTTTTGTTAATATTTCTTCTGGTTTTAAGAATACAACACAATCGATGATGTTTTTAAAAAAATTGTTCTTTACTAAACACTTTGACACTTGCTTCATAAATATTTTTATTCAAATTGAATTTATCCATTAGCAGCGCAGTATATTTACAACAATGAAGAGCTTAAATTTTCCATGCAATTCGCAAGAAAAAATTTTACTCTATTATGATAAGTGAGAAAAAAACTTTTTCTCTATTAAAATGTATTCAACTTTGTTTGGAGATAGTTTTTTTTTTTTAATAATTATGAAAACTTTCCAGAGTTTACTTGGTGACAATTGTTATAATTGAATAACTTCCGTTAAATTTATTAAACAATTCCAGACCTTTCTTTTCACCATCTAACCACTCAACTAAATCCAAATATTTTCACTACCCAGCTGATATAATAAACAGAATCTCCAATAAAACCAATCAATTCAATGTGTTGGTAGTATTGTATCCCATCAGCGAACAACTTGGCAAAGAAACGTAAATTCTTTAGCATGAAACTCATAAAAGTTCATTTATTGTCATTACTCTGAACCTATACGAATACACTTTCAAATAAATTTATATTAAGTATATTTTCGATCATTTTAAAAGAGTAAATAAACAATTTTTCACTATACAACAAAATTAAAAGTCTTGATTACTCCAAAATTACCGAATACCATGCACTCACTTTTGTATCTGATGCAGAAAGTTGCAAATCAATAAAGTTTCTTCTCTTTGGCATGATAGCTTATCCCCCTCTTACTGTATATGCTTGCTCTGGTTAAAACATGATAAGAGAGTTGACAGTAGGAAATCAAACTAAAAAAAGCCGGCAACACAGAGAGAAAACTGTGTACGCACACTCAAATAAAGCGAAAATCAGAGAAGCAATAGAAACCATAAAAACTGCAATTATGTGAGCGAACGAGCATGTAGCAGAAACAATAATATGGGCGAATGCATGTGCATCATTGGATTTGTAATAATTCATTCGGATTGGTGTCCGTCAATCGAGTGCAGCAGCTATTGCAGAAAGCTAATTCACAATTTTCAGCCATGAGAGGGCGAATATATTACGTTGTTTGGAAAATATATCTCTCAATATTTTCTTTAGAGCCAGCATCCATCATCTATCCATCACCTGTCAATTACTGATATGATAAAAAAATTCTAATAATATATATCCTTGAAGGCAAATATTATATTTCCATCAAATGTAATAAATAGAAAATAGTTGCTGGATTTTCAGCAACCATTTTGATCAAATATTTTCGGTAAATAATTTTTTTCACTATCCTAGAGGGCTTCGCTCCCTGCTCGATTTGCTCAACAACCCCCACCCCTCCTACTCCGGGAGGCCTCTGTGACAAATATTCTACTTTTTTCCCGCTTTATACAATCCTAACATCAATTTTTGCTTTTTGGCGTTTTTTTCATCTTTAGTCGCATGGTAATATTCGCGAGCAGCTTTTCTCTTTTCAGGTTTGTTTTCGTTATAATTTTTCATTACATTTTTAATCTCCCTTTCTCGATTTTTTGCATAAACACGCTTCCTCCCAGTATTATTTTGAATACGCTTACGCTCTTTCATCCCCTCTTCACTCAAATTTAACTTTTTTCTACCCATGTCTATAATATCCTTACATATATAAATACTACAAAAAAAATGACTTAAAAAAAACACATATATTGAAACAACAAAAATTAATAAATACATCATAATAAAAGCTTACAAAAAAAAACTTTTTTATATAATAGAGGGAAATTTTCAATAAAAATTTTCAATAAAAATTTTCAATAAAAATTTTTAATAAAAATGTTCAATAAAAATTTTCAATAAAAATTTTCAATAAAAATTTTCAATAAAAATTTTCAATAAAAATTTTCAATAAAAATTTTTAATAAAAATTTTCAATAAAAATTTTCAATAAAAATTTTCAATAAAAATTTTCAGTAAAAAGCTTTTCAGTAAAAATTTTCAGTTAAAATTTTCAGTAAAAATTTTCAGTAAAAATTTTCAGTAAAAATTTTCAGTAAACATTTTCAATAAGAAATTTTCAGTAAGAAAATTTCAGTAAAAATTTTCAATAAGAAATTTTCAGTAAGAAATTTTCAGTAAGGAGTTTTCAGTCCAAATTTTTAGTAAAAGTTATCAGTAAAAAGTTTCAGTAAAAATTTTTCAGTAAGAAATTTTCAGTAAGAAATTTTGAGTAAGAAATTTTCAGTAAGAAGTTTTCAGTCCAAATTTTTAGTAAAAGTTATCAGTAAAGATTATCAGTAAAAATTTTCAGTAAAAATTTTCAGTAAAAATTTTCAGTAAAAATTTTCAGTAAAAATTTTCAGTAAAAATTTTCAGTAAAAATTTTCAGTAAAAATTTTCAGTAAAAATTTTCAGTTAAAATTTTCAGTTAAAATTTTCAGTAAAAATTTTCAGTTAAAATTTTCAGTAAAAATTTTCAGTTAAAATTTTCAGTTAAAATTTTCAGTAAAAATTTTCAGTAAAAATTTTCAATAAGAAATTTTTAGTAAGAAATTTTCAGTAAGAAATTTGCAGTGGGAAACTGATCATTGAAAAAATGTTTTCAATAAAATTTTTTAGTTTAAACTTTCTTTACGTATTTATACAAACTATTTACATAAACTTTCCATTATTTAATTTTAATCTAATCAATTTTTCATAAAATAAAAAAAATGTATTCATACTTAAATAGAAAATTTTCGAATACAATTTTCAAAATTTTTATTCTTCTGAGGGTGAAATTATTCGGCATACAATATTCTAGTAAATTTTAATAATAATGGTTTGTTGTATCGTTACTTTATGCAACTACGAGTATATTAATCCATATTTTCTGTGATTACTGTTGATGAGTACTTTATGTTGTGGACAACTATATGCCCATACGTACTAGCCCTTCGGATGTTTAGTTTGCAAAACGTGTTACCATTTCCACCTGCCGAACTAAATAATTTTATATTCACCATCTACGAGTATGCAATTAATTTTTAGATTACCGCAATTTTCTCCGGACAGGATGTTGAGCAAATAATTTTGTGCGGTGTCTTGTAGGTTAGTTTGCTGATAAGTGAATGCATAAACGCCGATTCCTTCTGCTGATTGATGAATAAGTACTTACATAGTTTTTATATTTAAATCCAGGCAATATAAACGTACTTAGTTTTTGTGTGAGTATCTTCTTCAGTTAATATAGTTTAAGTTAGAAAATCCACCTAACTCGAAGATAATTGATTTAGTTTCTACTCGTACGGACTCGATGTACTCGCGGGTAATCATTACCCATAAATAAATTCCATACTATTATATTGTAATAGGCAAGCTAAAGAATGATCTTAATAATTCTTGATTGCACCTAATACTTGCGTTTAGAATTTGTGTCATTGCTACAATTTTTAGGCTAGTAAATTAAGAATGAAAATAGTTAAGATGTCAAATATTTGAGTACTTTACTAATATTTAGGATCGTATCGAAAACTACCAACCAAGTAAAAGCGACCAATTATCCCAACAACAACATCAAAAAAAAATAATGCATATTGGTGGATTAGATTTCGAAAAAAATTACTTATCTATAATGACAGCAACGGAGAGGTGAAAACGTAAATTTTGAAGGTAATTACTTATTACGTTTAACCATACATAAGACCGTTGTTGAAATTTGTACGGTGCGTCCTATAATGATTTATTTTTATTTGCATTTTAAAAAAAAAACCCATTTATTAAAATTTGTCTATAAAATTAACGGCCAACACTACTAATGCGGTGTTAGTGGTATTGGATTTGGAAGAACTGGTAGGTTAATTGCCCAAAGATAAAGTGAAAGAGCTGATTTGTATAGGAATAGTCACCAGCAGCAGCAGCTGGTCATAACAACTAAATGCAAATGCATTTCTGTGGAAGATAATCAAAAAACTTGCTTTTATCTTGGACTGCAGCAGTGTAGGTGCAAGTCGACAGTGGTATCGTCGTAAAACAGAAAGAAATGATAATAAACTCTATTAATCGTGACCGACCACCACTACCAGATTGCTGGTGTCACAAATCGTCGTTGGCCGACAAATTTTCTGTCTTTATCAACTTTCTTTTATTTTTCCAAGAGGAATGATCGAACTTGTTCATCGTTTTGATAGATATTGTATTTGTAGATTGTTTTGACTGCTTCATACACATGCCAAAAATACGAAAATTATTTATTACTTACAAGTACAATCGCCTCAAAGGTCCTAGGTCTGAAGGAGGTTCCAACCAATTACAGTTTTGTCTATTAATGACAATGGTCTCTGGCCTGTGCACATGTGCGTAGAGTAGTAGTGAACATCATCACCAAAAATGTTCACGTGATTGAAGAATGATCATCGTGACCAGTAACACAACCGACCAACATTGTTCTGAAAATGGAAAATTTCTAGAACGAATCCCTTTATGGGATGTGCCCGCTTAGGTATGGCATCTGTTGACGACAGGCTACACACCATCGCCATGCATACATGCACATGCATACTCATTTAAAATACATAATTTATCTTTTAACCAACTATTGTACTCATAATATGTATAAATTTGAAAACGTTTTGCTATTATTTACTTTGATATGATCAAAAATATTATAGCGTTTAGTTGAAACGTTTTATTATACATATGTACACTGCAGGCCAAAAGTATATGACCGCTGAATTAATTTGCTGTTAAATCGCATTAATTCTGAACTTAAATTAAATATAGAATATTATTTGTACGTAGATTATTTTATTATCAAATTTATTAAATAGAATATATCGTTAAAGAGACTTTTATCTGACAAAAAAAATAGTTTTTTTATCGAAAAAGTCTTATTTTTTAGGATTATAGGTATTCGGTTGATAAGATTTTTTGTTGTTGAATTGTATCCTTTTAAATACTGATCAAGCATTACAAAATGATCCTACACTAATCTTGTAGAAAATCTCTACATTATTTTAAACTTTTTTTTAGGATAATTATTCTAGTGCATAACGAATCCTTCACTAATTAACTAAAGTTCTGATGAAAGAGCATTGTTCTCTAGAACAGGAGTCGACAAACCTTTTTTGGCCGCTGGTCAAAATCAACCAAAATGTGAGAATTAAAGAGACGTTTGGGTCAAAGACATTTTTGTCTTTTAGTAAATAATAAGATATATTTTATTAAGAAATGAACTTTATTTATAAACGTTCTCTTTGATATCAATAGCTCCCTTGATATTGAACTTATACATTAATTTCGATAATGTAGTCCAGCCCATACACTTCTGTTTATAATTTATTTTTATATATTATACTTTATTTTCAGAAATAAAGTGGGTCAATTGAAATTATCAAATGGGTTACTCGGTGACCGGCGGGTCATAGGTTGACGACCCCTGCTCTAGAATATTAATAAAAATAATATAAAGTTTTATATTTGGAAATTTCTTTAAACAGCACCAAGTCTATAACTTCATCCGTATCGAAACAAACCATTATCGAGCTGCCGTTTTGCTTCTGAGAGGATTTTTATCAATCATGGCGATGCACGTGGATACTCTTTTTTTTATAACCAAAGCTCTCGAACTTCGACTCATCTGTACAGAGTGCACTTAGGACGCCTTCAGCAGTCCAGTTTTGATGAAATAAAACCCAAATCCAATTTTTATTTTTATTTTGAGGGCCTAGTAATTGTCACGTGCGCTCAAATAAACCAGCAGCACTAAATCGGTTGTTTGTTTCCATCTAAGGTCCCTAAGACATGTGCTAGTGGCCGCTGTTAGGGGCCATTTGGATACATCATGTAACGTGTGAGTTAGTGTTGCTAGTTTACCTAATAAAACTGGTTTTAGCGTAAGTTGGAGGGAGCAATTAGAAGTGACTCAATTTTATGGAGCATACTTATAAGTGGTCTGTTCAAAAAGTATCGCGAATTTTGAATTTCCGCGGGTTACGTATATTCGATTTTCGATTTTTTGTGTTGCTATGTTGGTCCTCATGTCTCTTTTGAATGTTCAGTTAATTTTTGACAGTTGCTTTGCTTGCACGTGTTTTCGCTCGTCTTTAATTTTTGCCCATTCCAAAAAATGGATTTAAGAATCTGTATCAAATTTTGTAGGAAAAACAGAATTAATTGCGCGGACGCATTCCGAATGTTGACTATGGCATATGGTGAAGCCACCTTGGACCGAAGCAACGTTTATTGGTGGTACAAAATGTTCACAGAGGGCCGAGAAGATGTGAACGACGAAAAGCGTGCCGGACGCCGGGAGCTTACAGTTTTCTTCGATTGCAGGGTCGTGGTGCATCATGAGTTCTTCCCACAGGGTAAAACGGTTAATAAGGAATAATACCTGCAAGTTATGCGCAAGTTGCGTGAAGCAATTCGCCAGAAACGCCCGGATTTATGGAAGCACAAAAATTGACTTTTACACCATGATAACGCCCCTTCTCACGCATCGTTGCTAGTGCGCGAATTCTTGGCCAAAACCAACACACTAATAATGCCGCAGCCACTGTATTCCTTATATCTGGCCCCCTGTGGGGGCCCCATGAAAGGACGACGTTACGCTACGATTGAGGAGATAAAGACGGCATCAAAGGAGGATCTGAACAAGATCACAAAAAATGATTTTTTGAAGTGCTTCGAGGATTGGAAAAAACATTGGCACAAGTGTATAATATCTGGTGGGGTTTACTTTGAAGGGGACAAAATAAATATTCATGAATAAATATATAATTTTTGGAAAAACACAAAATTCGCGATACCTTTTGAACAGACCTCGTATGTTTGAGAAAATTAAAAAGCGGATGCGAATAAGGAATTGTTGGGTCTTGGGGCATCTACAATAGACGGAGTCCTATTTAAAAAAGAAATTCTGGATTAAGAGGAACTTTTTTAGGATATGAGAGGTAGTAAGTTGAACACCACAGGAGTGGCACGAAGGCAGAGGTTGATTTCCGAAGAGGTCTGAGAAGTCTTGTTGGGCTTGTAGAGAATTTTGGAGTGGTCAAAGATGTTATTAAAAGTTTACTTGTCCACTCATGGTCGAAGATGTTGTTAAACACCATTTGCTCAGTAGATGCGGCACGTTCGGCATAACAGTGAGCACAGAACGGCTTAGAGCATTCCGCGTCAGCTGATCAGCTCGCCCATTGATTGCCGAGAACCCATCGTAATTCAACATTGTAGTTTTTTAGCAGCCAATAGAACTTAATCGATTTTTCACTGATGTGAGAGCACTGTTTTGGCATGGTTTTTTTGAATTTTTCGCTAAGTATTGTCAAAATTTATTCTATGGTCGCCATCTTGTTAAATTCATATTTGGTCCATATTACAGTCGTCCAGTTTAGGCTAAAAACCGTGTGTTATCAGACGGCGATAATGTTCAGAATTGACCATTGCAGTTTCACTTTCTTCTAATGATAATTCAAAGAAATCCAGACCATTGACATCTTCAGACTAAAATGCATAATAAACAGTTACTTTTAGTGTATACAATAGCTTTTCCACAATCACTTGTGGGTATTCAGAGACCCCATATAACATAATTTTGCTTTTTGACGTATCCAATGTGCAAAAAATTAACCTCATCGCTGAAGGAAATTTTTCACAATTAACCTGTACGGCAGAATCGGATTATAAAATGAGACGATTTGAGCTAAAAATAGTATAATATGTTTGACAACTGTCAAATGACAGGACTGTATTTTTCAAACTACAAAGTGGATAATCCGGTATGTTGGATTTTAAATACTCTAAAGTTAGACGGTTGTCTGCGTAAAGACGATCTTTTGCGTAGCCTTAAAAGAAAAAGTCCAACGGTATCAAATCGCAGGTTTGTGGAGAAAAATTTAATGCTAAAAGATGTCATGTTGTGTAGCCCACTAGTACCATCTTGTTGAAATCACATACACCTATGGTCCAGATTGAAATTTTCTAATTTTTTTTGCGACCAAATAAAATTGGTTAGAGCACTTAGAATTGACAGTTTTCGCGAATACAATGGCTTCTCCATATGTTATAATTACTTGTGAGTTTTCAGACCCCCATTTATGAGTAAAAATTCAATTTCTAAGTTATAATTATATTTTGGAAATATTACTAAAAATAGAAAAAAAAACGTCTACCATAGTACAAAGTTTGAATACGAAATAAATTAATGCTCCTGTACAATTTTCTACTTTGATAAGCAGCGAGGTTGTCTGGGCCACTGTTGCGTCTTAGCCTTTCTGTCGGTCGTAATCTAACATACAGTGTCTAATTACTAATTTTTATTTATTTCGATTTTTGTTTAAGTTCAAATGATGTACTTCTCTTTTTTTTCTAATATTTTAATTTGAAATTATTTCAGCAGCTGTCTGGCACGTGTCTAGCACGCTATATATAAATGTTAAAGTGTTAACACAGTAACGTGTATCATCTGGATGCTATGCAAACAGTACTCTAAGATTAAACGTATTTTTTTTAGTAGAGCAATTAGGTAAAAATAAGCAAAAAAATAAAATAAAAAATAAAAAAAAACCTTATCAGAATTTGCTTATGCTGCTTTATTTCTTGGAAAAAAAAATGACTTATGCAATAATAATAATTGATAACAATTTCATATAAAATACTTAGTATGATGACATATTATTTGAAATTAAGAAATATTATTTAAAATATGCTTTTGCAATACATAAAAAAATATTATTGCATTTAAGAACAATATGAATATAGAGTGACAAAAAAAAATGCAATAATAATAATAATAATAAAAAGATAAGCAAAAATTTAATTAATAAATCAAATTAAAATGCTGAGATATGCAACAAAGTTGAGCATATTTGAATCAACGCATTTTTTTCAAAGCTTTTACATTGTTTCATTTCATGTTGAAATTTGACACAAATTTAAAAAAAATAAAAAAAATGATTAATGTTGCAGGTTTTTTGACCCTTAAGATTTGGACATTTTCTAAAAACAGAATTTATTAATTTGGTTTATATTTATTTGAACATTTTCGTCGAATATGTCTTCAATTATGTTGGATTATCTATTTTTGATTTCCAGACGATCAAAGTGCGTCAAACATACTTACATAAATTTAATCAGAAAAAGAGTTGTTCCGTCTAGCCATCCGTCCTAGATATGGTCGATATTGTTTTTATTTATTTTTTTACCAATTTTTGTATGAATTTGTTTGATTCTTTTTTATCGTTGGCTGCCAATTAAATGAAATTCATTTAAAAGATGATGGAAGCTGTATTAATTTCGAAGTTTAAGAATTTTACTATAGTTTTCTTTACAATTTCTTAGAAGTTTTATAAAGTTTATAAGTTTTTTTTCAAGTTTAACATATATCAGTTTTGCTGAAATTTTCTATTTCATTATTAATAATGAATTATTCATTTTGTAATTCGAAAAGTACAGTACTGTCATTTTACAACTATTTAATAAATATATTAATATAGATAATATGTTAATTAGGTTTAAATTTGCCATTTTATATTTAATTACTAAACAATACGTTTAAGTTGTAAAAATTTGTACAAATGTAGATGAATTTTCTGTAGCTTTTAGATAATAGAAGAACTGAATGATAGGCTTCTACACAAAAATTCTGTCCAAATTTTGTTGACAATATATTCGTAAGAATGCACGCACATGGAAAATAACAGAAACGGCGTAAATCAGTGGGGGCCAGTATGCGATTGAAGCGGTTCATTTAAAACCATTTTCATAATATGCTGATGTCATTTTTTTAATATTGCTGATTTTGTTGTTTGATGGAATTAGTTTTGGAAATTTGCAATAAAGCACAATATTCTATTTGAAAATATAATTTATTTATTTATTTATTATATATTTTCATTTTATTTATTTCACTATATATTATTTATTAAAATAGAATTACAAAGTGGAAGAGCATATAAAAATATAAATTGCAAGTTATTAAATCAAAATAATTATGTGCACACAAAAAATCCATTCGAAAAATGCATAATGAATTTAATGAGAGAATTATGTTGAAATTAAAACCACACACCGCAACTTAGTAAATATAAATTTAAATATATTTAAAAACAATCATTTGTAGATATTGAAAGCTGAAGCTTATAAATATATGTTTATTTTTATATAAATAAAAATATAAATATATGTTTGTAAATTGAAATAGTAATTAAAATGCATCACCTGCTGTCGGATTTGTTTTTCAGCACTTTGGAAAATTTTCACAACACTTTCAGAAGAGTAGTTTAAGAAGCCAAGACAGTAAAGCTACTAAAGCTGAAAGACAGTCCTTGCAATGTAGACTTCCTTTTTGACTATATTCATTAAGTTCAGATGAGTTAAATAAATAATCATTCATGGTCATTTAAAATATTTATTTCACCCATCTGCACTTAATTTCCCTTAAATTTTCTTACACACACTTTACGTACGCCGGCACTGAACTATTTTCTGATAAACATTGAACTGTCAACATTTGTTAACATTTATTCAATGACGAACCTTTTACTTTTTAACCACTTTTTGGACCAAATAAATCATTAGAAGCCATTTAGGCACATCATAAAATAAATGTTTGTTAATTTCTCTAGTAAAAATGAAGATGTCAACTTTCCGAAAGAAAAAAATTCCCGACTTTCTCATTCCATTGAATGACTAGCAACCCTTTATAAAACACTTCATTTTCTCAAATAAAAACTTCCTATTAAATTTTATCAACAACATATTTATATAAATAATTATTTTTTCGTAAATACTTTAAAAAAGATAAAAAACACACTTTGTGCCAAAATAACAACTTTAAAAACAAAAAAGGCGCTTGATATTTAATTGAATTATTTCATTATATTGCGTGAACCTTACCAATTAAACGTAATGGAAATAGCCAACACGAGACTTCTTGTAGGAATTTTGTATGTGTAAGTAGCTAGATTCCTTTTTAATAGAGTTCGCAGTCTTACAAATAAAATTCTAAACATATATATGAACGTTGTTCGATTTATCACCGCTAGGAGTGAGGTTTCCAATAGGTCAGAATGGTATGTACAATCATAATTCTTAGTAATTTTCTTGTACAGAATTTAAGAATGGTAGCTGAATAGATTAGCTTGGCGATAGACTGCCATCGAATGGAGGTGTCTTCAACTTGAATCGCCATTAGTTCCTCGGTTTCACTACTTTGGATGTTATCGACAGTATAAAAATGGCGTCCTTTCAATTGTTTTCTGATCTAAGGAATAAAAAAAAGTTCTATGGACTTAGGTCAGGTGAATAGGAGGCTGGGGAGCCGCTGAAATCCCTTTTCCCGATAAAAACTCGTTGATGGCGATGGTCTAATTATGATAGAACATCCAACTATCCGGTCTAACGTGAAAAACCACTTTTCCGACTTTCAAGGACATCTTTACAAAAAACTTGGCTAACAGTCAGTTCTGGAGGTACAATCGACGGTCTGAACTCACAAGAGCCCTCACTTGTTCCACATTTCCATCAGTTGTCGAAGTTGAAGGCCTTCCTGAGTGAGTTTCTTCTTCTATTGCTTCCTGACCCTCCAAAAATGCTTTATGCTACCAATGAAAATTTGTACTATTGACAAGAAATGTTTTCCGTAGACTCGTTGCAACTTTTCGTAACACAAATTCTGAGATCCACGAACCGTCACACAAAATTTAATGGCAAATCATTACTCTAAACATCACTTCACTTAATACGTTCCATAGAGTCGTGCTAACGTACCAACTTAGAAGAGTGTTGCCAGATAGCTTTCAAGTAGTTGAATTGTGCAGTAAAATAGTAGTTGAATTTTATACATCGCTGCCAGCGGGGTTGATTTTTTTTTTGTTGATCGAAATATACAATAAAAGTTTTCCTTACATAAAAAAATGTTATTTTATTTATAACTAAAAATAACATTTTTTTATGTAAGGAAAACTGAATGTGTACAGTGGCCCCGACTGTACACGTTCCAACTGAATGGTTGAACCTTTTCAGATAAAGCTTCAGAGGTCCGCAGTTCATCAGAGCTTTTGCCAAGTCCTCACAGACGTCGAAAATGATACATTAAAATCAACCTCTGGCAACAACAAGCAGTATCAAACAGTAATAAAAGCAGTAACAAGCTACAAACAAGCCGCAGCAAGCAGCAATAGCAACAACCAACAAGCAAAAAGTAAGAAGGAACAAGCCGCATCCCACAAGCAACAAGAAACGGGCAACACGTAATATGCAACAGGCAGTGAACAACAAGAAACAAGCAACAAGCAACAAGCAACGAACAACGAATACTAAGCAACAAGCAGTAAGCATAAGGCAACAAGCAACAAACAACAAGCAACAAGCAACGTGCAACAAGCAACAAGCCGCAATAAGCAGCAAACAAGCAATAACCAGCAACAAGCAACAAGCAAAAAGTAAGAAGCAACAAGTAACAAGCAACAAGCAACAAGCAATAAGCAACAAGCAACAAGCTGCAATAAGCAGCAAACAAGTAACAAGCAGCAAACAAGCAACAAGCAACAAGCAATAAGCAACAAGCAACAAGCAGAAAGCAATAAGCAACAAGCAACAAGCAACAAATAACAAGCAACAAGTAACAAGCAACAAGCAATAAGCAACGAAAAATGGATAACAAGCAACGAACTTCGAACAGCAAGCAACAATCAACAAGCAACAAGAAACAAGCAACAAGCAACAAGCAACGAACAACGAATACTAAGCAACAAGCAGTAAGCATAAGGCAACAAGCAACAAACAACAAGCAACAAGCAACGTGCAACAAGCAACAAGCCGAAATAAGCAGCAAACAAGCAATAACCAGCAACAAGCAACAAGCAAAAAGTAAGAAGCAACAAGTAACAAGCAACAAGCAACAAGCAACAAGCTGCAATAAGCAGCAAACAAGTAACAAGCAGTAAACAAGCAACAAGCAACAAGCAATAAGCAACAAGCAACAAGCAGAAAGCAATAAGCAACAAGCAACAAGCAACAAATAACAAGCAACAAGTAACAAGCAACAAGCAATAAGCAACGAAAAATGGATAACAAGCAACGAACTTCGAACAGCAAGCAACAATCAACAAGCAACAATCAACAAGCAACAAGCAACAAGCAACAAGCAACAAGCAAAAACCAGCATGCAACCACCAACTAACAACAAGGTGTAATAAGCAGCAACAAGTAACAAGCAACAAACAACGAACAACGAGCAACAAGCAAGAAATAAGAAACAACAAGCAACAAGCAATAAATTCAGCATTAAAATAAGTTAATATAAAAAGTTAACCTATCGCCATAACTCCATATTAATATTCTACCAGATCTCTTATGGGAATCTTATTAATAATGGAAAATTGGCTTGAGTCCATCGGAGAAATACGGTGTGCTTCACTGGCCAATCTGACCAGCCGCGTTTACTTGTTATAATCGAACTTCCGCCAATGTGACACACGAAGTGAGAGGCAATAGATTACTCCACCACCTTCACTTAGAGCGTCAGGAACTCCGATAAATCTCATTTTTTCTAACTTTACAACTTATTTAAAAACATTCTTTATTACGAGTATAATAATCGCTAATAATATTAGCGAAAGTTTTTTTATCCAAAAAAAGGAAAGCTTTTAATGAAAGCTCTTTTATTCAACAATATTGAATGTTGCTATAATAAAAAGTTCTACATACAAAATGAAGTATGAAAAATTACAAACTTTTGAAAATAATTAACTACAAGTAGGTAGGTATAAAGGCAGAAATAATTTTGTAATTAAATGTTTAAGTAAAATTTTAATCAAAAAATATAACGCATTTAAGAATAATAAAATAAATACTCGTAATATACAATAAGATTGAAAATACTAAACATAAATATTGATCTATGATCTACTCAGTAAACAATATTTTATTTATTTACACTCAACTGTCCATTATAATAATATATCTTCTTAGCGAACAAACAGAATTTGAAATTTTATTTTTAGCAAATACTTATCAAGGAACTTTTATATCTTATTCGTTTCTAGAAAAATAATATTTATATTTTTTTTTTCTTACAATCTTTATGATATTGTTTGAATAAGTCTAAAGTGAACAAATATTGTATAATAAAGCGCATAAAAGAAAAGTGCTTAAGAATATCTTTTAATATAATAATTACTATTATGAAATAAAAAGAGAAAATAATAACAGATAATATTGATTTTGGAATAAGTCAATGTACTAGTATTATTTCAAGATCAAGCATTTTTTTCGATTTTTTTTATAATAAATATATTTACTTATTTATAGACCAAATAAAAATAATATTTTCTTTTTAAAAATAGGTAAACAATTTATTATAAAATTGATAAAAATAAATCGTTGCCAGTCGAAAATGCTATTCCATTCATTAAAAAGAATAATTTTTTGTAAATTCTTAAAATATTTAATAACATTTTTAAACCACCTTAAAGGCAAATATTTAAATATGCACATGTAAATGGTTATCCAATTTGAGCTTTGGATAGTAAAGTTAAATAAAATACGTTTTAGTAATAAATTTTGGTAAAAAAAATTATTTTTATATTTTGGTTATAGTTTGCCATTATGCATTAAATATAACAAGTGCTATAATTGATGACATTTTTGCATATTTCGGGGTGTAATTTGGTTATTACTTGATGGATGTTGGTTTAAAGTTTGAAGATTATCTGCTTAAACACAAAATTTTACATACGAGGTCTGTTAAAAAAGTATCGCGAATTTTGTGTTTTTTTTCAAAAATTATTTATTTATTCATAAATATCTATTTTGTCCCTTTTAAAGTAATCCCCAACAGATATTATACACTTGTGCCAACGTTTTTTCCAATTCTAGAAGCACTTCAAAAAATCATTTTTTGTGATCTTGTTCAGCTCCTCTTTCGATGCCGTCTTTATCTCCTCAATCGTAGCGTAGCGTCATTCTTTCATGAGGCTCTTCAGTTTCGGGAACAAGAAAAAGTCACAGGAGGCCAGATCTGTGGAATACAGTGGCACCGGCATTATAAGTGTGTTGTTTTTCGCCAAAAATTCGCGCACAAGCAACGATGCTTGAGCAGGCGCGTTATCATGGTGCAAAAGCCAATTTTTGTTCTTCCACAAATCCGGACGTTTCTGTCGCATAACTTGCAGGTAATATTTCTTATTGACCGTTCTACCCTGTGGCAAGAACTCATGATGCACCACGCCCCTGTAATCGGTGAAAACTTTAAGCAAAACCTTCACATTCGACCGAACTTGGCGCTTTTTTCGGTATTGGATCGTGTGGCATCTTCTATTGGGATGATTGAGTTTTGGTTTCCATGTCATAACCATAAACCCTTTGGAACAAATTGGGGTCGTTGCGGACAGAGTTCAACATTACATGTTAATGCAATGCTGTTTTTGGTCGAAATTGAGCAAAAATCGAAGACGTGCCAAAACACGTGCAAGCAAAGCAGCTGTCAAAAATTAACTGAACATTCAAAATGGCCGAACTTATCAGCATAAGTAAGAGACATGAGTACCAACATAACGCTACAAAAAAAGTCGAATATACGTAACCCGCGGAAATTCAAAATTTGCGATACTTTTTGAACAGATCTCGTACAGTGATTTTACTTACTGACAAATCCATCGAGCAAGAATCGAGCCTCTTCATTACTAAAGAAAATTTTCAGCCTCATCACGCGGAACCTGAAACCTGACAACTTCAGAATCTTCACTTTTATAGAAAGTTTTTAGAAAATTAGATGTCTTTGGTTAAAAACTAATCAATAATATTATATGGAAAATTTTATTCCAAAAAAATTTTATCTTAAATAACAAAATCGATAGCAATTTTTTTATTTGCAAAATATTAAAAATAAAAGTTTGGCTTAAAAAAAACTTTAAATTTTTATTAGAACATGAATTTTTTAGGTAACATGAATTTTTAAGCGACATGAATTTTTATGCAAAATTTCAATAAATAAATCATATTTACGTAAACAAAATTTATTTTTAAATTCACAAATTTACATAACGAAAAAAAATAAATATTTTTGTATAAAATAAAGTTCACTTCCTTTCCTTGAAAAAGGAAAATTATTGTTGAAAATTATTCAACGAAAATTCTACCAAACAAACCTAGTGTGTGATAGATACTCGTAATCAATTGCAAGTCACTTAAGGCTATATTATTATTAGTTTAGTTTTTTTTTTAAATATTATTATTAGTCAATGAGAATTAAATAACATAATATTGTATGTTGGTGTACTTTGATCGTCTGGAAATTAAAAATTTAGGTTATTATTAATAGTTGTTATATGATTGGAAATTGTTCGAGGGGAATATGTTTTCTAAATAATAATTCTTATTGTATTTTTAAACTCACTTCTAATAGCAAGGGATAAAGTAAATTCACAAGCAATTATTTTAATGTTATTATGACTAATAACTTATAACCTGCGGCGAGAGTTATCAAACAGGTCACGAAAGTGAAATAATTTTTTTTCCCAAATACTTTCTGCCTTTTAATGAGGAATTATTTCAATCAAAATAATTATATGATTTTAGTTAATTAAAAAAAAATCAATTCTATTTTTATTTTATAATATAAATAATTGACAAGAAAACAAAAATAATAATTACTTATTATTTTTATACTGTACGTTCGTTGTAGATAACGACATATTCAAATAAGTATAAATTCTATTTAATGTTTTTAATGTGCATTTTCACTTCAGAATATCAATTTACATCAATTTATAGGTATAGAAGTGTACTAGATTTACCTTAGTTTTTTTTTTTTTTTTTTTGCTTCACTTAAAGGCTACATAATGCTATTGGATGCGGTTAAATATGATCATTATTAGTGAAGCATTGATTGCACTATTGTACTTGCAATCAGTAAGTAACTCGGTATATTGGAAAAGATTTCTCTTAAACACACTGTGCAATGAAATATTATATATTTTATAGGAGAAAAAAAAACAGAAATTCGATTATAAGGTAATAATTATCACAAGGTAAAAAAAAAAACAACAGAGAAATCATATATTATAATGGATTATTCATTTTGTAATTCGGAAATTATAGTTCTGTCATTGAAGATTTATTAATTAACTATATTAATTGTGATCAAATTTACTGAGCTAAATGTTTGCCATTTTTTATAATAGATAAATTAATTTTTCCAATAAATACAGTTAAATATTGTAAAAACTTTCTATAAATTGGTAATTCTACTGTAGCCATGTTTCGTGATTAAAAAGGAAATTATTGATTGTCATAATAATACTCATTTCATGCTCGGTAGATACATGAATAAGCAAAATTGTCGTATAAGGGAAGGGGCTCTGAAAACCCACAAGTGACTATGGCGAAGGAATGGTTCTGCGGCAAGTGACTGGTCTAGGGTGGATTTTCAGTCAGACGGTGTCATTGGCACACACGAGGTCTCTTCAAAAAGTATCGGGAATTTTGAATTTCCGTGGGTTACGTATATTTGATTTTACATACTCATGTCTCTCACTTATGCCGACAAGTTCGGCCATTTTGAATGTTCAGTTAATTTTTGACAGCTGCTTGCACGTGTTTTAGCTCGTCTTCGATTTTTGCCCATTCCAAAAAATGGATTAAAGAATCTATATCAAATTTTGTGTGAAAAACAAAATTAATTGCGCGGACGCATTCCGAATGTTGACTCTGGCATATGGTGAAGCTACCATGGACCCAAAAAACGTTTATCGGTGGTACAAAATGTTCTCAGAGGACCGAAAAGATGTGAACGACGAAAAGCGTGCCGTATGCCAGAGCTTACAGTTTTCTTCGATTACAGGGTAGAACGGTCAATAAGGAATATTACTTGCAAGTTATACGTAAGTTGTGCGAATCAATCCGCCAGAAATGCCCGAATTTATTGAAGAACAAAAATTTGCATCGTTGCTTGTGCGCGTATTTTTGGCAAAAAAAAACACACTAATAATGCCACAGCCACCGTATTCCCCAGATCTGCCTCCCTCCCTGTGACTTGTTTTTGTTTCCGAAACTGAAGAGCCCCATGAAAGGACGATACTACGCTACGATTGAGGAGATAAAGACGGTATCGAAGGAGTAGCTGAACAAGATCACAAAAAATGATTTTTTGAAGTGCTTCGAGGATTGGAAAAAACGTTGGCACATATTTGGTGGGGAGTACTTTGAAGGGGACAAAATTGATATTTATGAAAAAATAAATAATTTTTGAAAAAGCACAAAATTCGCGATACTTTTTTAACAGACCTCGTATTTCTCTGTAAATGAAGAATGAGAGTCAGGTATAATATTGGGTTGTCCGGAAAATACTTTTCTGTTGTTTCCCAACAGAGGACTTAATTGTAATTTTTCACAACCAACTTCACACTTAAGCCACATAATCATTTTTATTTTGACAGCTGACATAGCAAGACTTATTTGTGAAAAAATTTGATTGATTCTGCATAGTAGTTTTTGGTTAATACCCTTTTAATTATGGAAAGTGTAAAACAGCATTTTCGTCATATTTTACTTTTTTACTATAGAAAAGATAAAAATGTTGTTCAAGCAAGAAAAAAATTATCCAATGTGTTAAGTGAGCGCCAGTGCCAAAACTGGTTTGCTAAATTTCGATCCGGCAATTTTGATCTCGAAGATGCACCACGTTCTGTAAGGCCAGTTGAAGCTGATGAAGACACAATAGAGGCATTAATTGATGCAAACTGGCGAATAATAACTCGTGAGAGATTAAATTTATCGAATACGACCATTCATTATCATTTCGAACGGCTAGGCTTAAAAAAATGTGTGCCGTCACATTGACGTTTGTGATTTGCTTCTCAAACGCCAAGAAAATGATCGATTTTTGAAGCGTATCATCACTGGGGACAAGAAAAGATGAACCGGCTCAAAGCGCTTTGAAAGCCAATATTCATCAAAGAAGAGGTTATGTTATACTAACTGTTTGGTGGAATTTCAAAGGAATCGGTTATTTTGAGCTTCCACCGAGCAACACAATGATTAATTCTGAAGTGTACTGTCATCAGTTGGACAAATTGAATGATTCACTTAAAGAAAAAATGCCAATAAACAAACTATTGGATTGTTACGTAATGAAACGAAATTACTTTCCGGACAACCCAATAACTGACCTTATTTTAATCTGGACTATATGTACCAAAAAGTTCCCGATTTGGTAATGTCAGTTGTCCTATAAGATCGTGCAATTGGAATTTGTCTTATAGGATGGGGCGCAATAATCTCCAAACATGAAATTTAGAACATTTGAGAACCAACATCCATCCATCAAGTAATGATCGATTTACAGACGGAAATGTGCGAAAAAATTACCATTATACATTAATAATGGTAATATTATATCAAAACCCATATAAATTTGAATTTTCAGTTTTATTTTATTAAACTTTACTTTCCGATGATAATCTTCTATTTATAGATATTTGTATGAATGTTTCATTCCAATATTATGGACAATTTTCTAGTCTGTTTTTGTTTAATTTGGGGTTTTCCTAGATAATTTTCTAGTCTGTTTTTGTTTAATTTGGGGTTTTCCTAGATAATTTTTCAAATGAAAATACATTAATTTCAATATTTCCCATTGTTCTGTTCTTTTATGGTATATACAATACATCTACACGTATGTGAATGTATTTTTCTGTATTCTAATATTTTAATTAACAGAAAAAAGTTGACTAAATCAAATATGTTTTTGGGCATTTATTATATATAAGAAAGAAATGGTAATTGGGATGATGGCACGTATATTAGAAAAACCTAGCAAATTCCCATTAAAGAAACCGTTTTCGACCAGTTTTCCATCAGTTTGACCAACTAATCAAAATTTCGTTTAAAAAATATTTTTCTCAAAGTTGACAGAGAGAGACACCAAGTGAAATTCATTTTTTTTAGTTGGTTTTTATGTATACCGAATAGGATGTTGCCTTTACTCTAAATCTTCAACAAATGGTTGTTGTCTAAATATTTTGCATAAGGAATCATTTCAACAAAACGATAGTAGAACCATCTATTGACTAACACAAAAGTAAATAAATTATTTATAACAATTGTTATAATACCAATTCCCTAATTGGAATTTCTCTAATTGGAATTTGAAAGAAAATTTTTCGATATTCTTATTATTATACATCCCCCAAGAAATTATAAATAGAAAATCAGCAGAAAATATATTTTTCAATTATGTTACGAGAAAATGAATATGTTCAAATTTCCGCCTAATTGCATGATTAATTTAATATGCGTATGTGTTTATTTTGTTATATAAACACTTTATATTTCAAAGCACACATAATTTTCAATCATATAAATAGAAATTGAAAAGAGTTCTTATTCTATTTATGTTATATTTGTTGATGTTTATATAACTGAGAAATTAATAATTTCCTGCTGTCGTCAATACTAGGGACTAACTAACTAACTATTAACTGAATCACAAACATGAAAACAGAATTGAATTAATACAGAAGTTATTGTAAGAACTAGTCTGCAAAAGTACAGAAGAATTTTAAAATTAAGGTAAAGAATTTTTCAATAAAAATTCAAATAATTTCAGTATTAAAACGAGTGTGTGCTGCCTTCAATACACGACAAAACATTTAAAACTTATCCGAGAATAAGAAATGTCCGTTTATAAGCTCCAAATCATGGTGGAGAAGATTCTCTGTTTTCACAAAATTTTTTAATACGACTATAAATTATAAATACGGTTTACTATAAACAAAAACAAAAACTACATCGTGTTATTCTTTTTCTTATTAAATGGTAACTAAAGTAAATAACATATTATATTTAGAACGTCAAAGAAATATACGCTGTCAAGGATGAAGTTCCTCAAAAGTGCCAATACGCTAACTGCGCTACCTATGCAGTTATATGCACTTTTCCCTAATTGTTCAGCCTAGCAATAATTTTTTGTACATAATTTTTGCGAAATTTTTTACAAAAATTGTTCGTTATTGCAAATTGATATGATTTGGAGAAAAATGGTTTTTTTATGAATTTGTAAGTCCATGTAAAAACAGTCTTTCGACCGCAACTGGCCGAGTTTTTGACATGTAAATCAACTTGACGTCACAGTAGAAATTAAAATGGCCGCGTTCGTTAAGGTAGTGTGCACGTCGATCGGTCGTTTGCCCTGCAATATCATCAATTAATTATTGAATTAGAAATAAATTTAATTATATTTTTAAATTAATTATTATCGGGTAAACGTTTAAGATAAAAGAAACTTGGCCATTTGATGGCTATCGACAGATAAAAAGCCCTTCCTTCGTTCGTAGTGTTGAATTGTTCCGTCGTCGACACGCAAGTTCGTCGCAATTTTTTATGCATGTGAAGAGAAATAATAATTAAATTGGAGTAAGGGGGTATCGACTTATAAAATTGTTTTTGCTAATATTTTTTTTTTGTTGTTGTTAATTTGATTTAAATAAATTTCATGAGTTTTAAAAAAAAAAAAAACAAAAAAAAAACTAGTGTTCGGGGCTATTTGACATTTAAAATTATATTAAGTATATTGTTATCTACGTCTGCCGTGTTATAAATGCAAATGTTTAATTTTCTTTTGATATAGGCAAGTAGTGAGTAAAAGAAAAAAAAAGTTTACCTGTTGGTTGGTACCTGTGTGTCTTCTTTTCTTTTTTCTTTTTTGCACTCATCCATGAAGAACAACAGTTCTTCTGCGATTGTGTTTAAGTGTGTTGGCCTGTTTGTTTTCTAAGCCGTGGCACACAGTGTTTCTCCGCGCGCGTACGAATGTGTGTCTGTTTCTTTAACTGTGTGTGCTGGCTGTAACAGAGAGACAAACGAAATAAATTCATTAAATTTTTATTAAAAAATATATATATTTCGAAAAAGAAGAAAAAAAAATAATTTACAAAAATTGGTAAAATTAATAATAGTAAGCTGAAAAAAAAACGCATAAACATTTTCAAGTGGCGTAAATATTACCACAAAATATCTGGACATTTTTTGACAGGTGAGCATGGTGGTATTTTTTTAAATTGTTTGAATTTAATTTAAAAACACGTATTATCAAAGAAATGAAAGACGAGAAAAAATCGACAAACTGTTAGCCAGAAATTCAATGGGAAATTTACATCTGGAATGTGTTATTTATATACGATATTTGAAATCAAATTAAATGTGATAATAAGTCCTATTAAGTTTTTTTTGTTGTTAGCTCCTCGACTATTTCTGTCACATTTTTTCAATTATTGTTGATGGTTGGTTAGCTTCCCTTTACCGGAGCTTTTTTTAGATAGTCTGTCTGTTAGTTAATGTGACGATATTTTTTTTTTTTCTAATGTAACAATGCTCTCGGTACATATGCAAAATTTTTAGGCTCATTTTGTTCTTTGATATCATTTATGAAATATACATACAAACGGACACACACAAATCTGTTGCATCTTTAAAAAGTTTCTAGAGTTGTGTGTGAAAATTTCTAAAATTTCGTCTTCAAGTTAGACAAAAAAAAAAAAAATAGGAGGGAAACACCTTTAATCGATTGAATTGAACTCATGTCCGCGCGCACACACATTTACAAATTTGGGATGCGAACGCGCAACACCATCACATCACATCAAATCGCATCACTATTGCTACTACTACTACAATTGAGATCATCTCTTCTGCCACGCAATGTGATTGAGAATAAAATGTCTAAGGATACAGAAGAGAAATTATACTTGAATCCAGAGCAGATACAGATTCGGTGATTCAGAGATCCGGGGATCCGGAACCGAAGTGAGTTTTATTTGAATGGCTCCTCTATGCCATCCATGGTCATGTCGAACAATGAGGACCTACTACTCTAATGTCTGCTACGATTTCTGATGGCGGCTTTTAACTCGTGTCCTCGGAAAATTTAAACAAAACAAAAAAATAAACTTTTATATCGGCTTTCTCTTTTCAGCTCTTTAAAACCCGTGTCTCTTTTAGGATTTTCAAAGGCTATTATTGATTTTATTTACAAATAAAAAAATGATATTATTTTTTTTTTATTTCATGTTTTTTTTCCTTTCTTCCTTTTTTTAATAAATTATTATTTTAAAAAAATATATGCATAAGTATACTTTTCATAATGTACTCTTTTTATCTTTTATTAACGAATCAATCAAATTAGTTTTTGTCATATCAAAATACATTATTTTCAATATTATTGTCATACTAAAATGGGTTTTGTTTTTAAATTTTAATACTCGTATCTGGGAAATGTGTGCAGATTAGATTTGAAAATATTTTACGTATCTTTTATATGACAGGTGGCAGATGTACGTGTATATATGTGCACTTAATTGTAGTAGAAAGGATATTTAATAGAAATTACATCAAAGAAAATTTTCAGAATAAAAATCATTTATTTTATGTAAGAAAGAATTTTTTTTTTTAATATTATTTCATTTCAAATTCTATATTAGTTTTTTTTTTTTTAATTCAAAATAAAGCATTATTTATTTATTAGAAAAATTGAACAAAAATAGTGTAGTTGTTAAGAAATTTTACATAATTTTATTAATTTAGTTTTGTTTTTTTTTCAAATAAAAACAATTTCTAACTGGCCTATCTAGTAGTTGTTAAAAATTATTCTTAATTACTATTGGCGAAAATACGTGTAGACTACAATCTTCAGAAGGATATTATTTGTTATAGTTTCTGTTTTAATACATTGTCGTTTGTTGTTGTTGTTGTCGGAATTGTGTTCTTAGTAGCTTTAGATAAAAGTTCAATTTCGATTTTAATAGGACATATTTGATTGAATTTATGTTAATTTCTAAAATAAAAAAATTGCATAATATCTAAAAAAATATTCAATTTGTTAATATACGTAAAAATTATCAATTGTTTATGTCAAAATGCATAGAATTATTATAAACAGTAAACATTCAATGAAGGGAAAATTTATGCATGGTTAATTAATTTTATGTTTATTATTATGAGTTGCACAATTTAAATGAATTTGCAACTGAGCATATTCATTTATGATACTGCCTGCAACATGGAATTAATATGGGAACGAAATATATAGAATCTATTAGATAGAAACTAATTGCACAATATTATTTATAATATTTAATTAATAGTATGTGTGAATATTGTGCATTGAAATTATATTTAGGATAAATTATTTTTGATTATATATCTTGGTAATAATGGTTTCATTATAAATTAAACTATTAAAATCAACTAGAAAAAGTATACATTATTTATAGTTAAGAATATTAAATATAAATACAAAGTTATTTTTTTTTATACATACCAGGGGTATAAGCTTAAATCCACTGTTTAGTCATAGATGGCGTGAATGAGCATATTAAGCTACCATGGGCACTTTTTTTATGAATTTGACATCTGTCAACATTAAACAGTGCACATTGTCAGCAATTTCGTACAACAACATACATTTTTTCCTTTGGTAATCATGTCTAGTTTTGTGCCAGAAAAAGAGCATATGCGGGAAACTCTGCTTTTCTGCTTCAGTTTGTAGAAATCGGCTGCCGAATCGCATCGAATGCCTATAGAGGCGTAATTTTGGCTTGTGGGACAAGAAGCGTGAAAATCGGTCTAGGAGGGTTTAGGACCATCAATTGCAAGCTCTTTTGGACGAAGACGATACCCAATCGCAAAGAATGCTCGCGGAGCAATTGGGTGTTACTCAACAAGCCATTTCCATGATGAAGATTGAAAAGATCGGATGGAGCGACGCCAAAACACATGCGAAATCTTGCTCACCAGACAAAAAAGAAAGTCGGTCCTGCATCGGATTGTGACAGGCGATGAAAAGTGGATATATTTCGAGAATCCTAAATGCAAGAAATCGTGGATTGATCCCGGCCAACCATTAATATCTTCGCCAAGACCAAATATCTTCGGACGGAAGACGATGCTGTGTGTTTGGTAGGATCAGCAGTGTATCGTCTGCTATGAGATGTTGAAACCTGGTGAAACTGTCAATGCCCACCGCTATCACCAACAACTGATCAAATTGCACCGTACTCTCCCTGAAAAAAGGACGGATTATCAACGAAGACATGACAAACTGATTTTCCTCCACGACAGCACAGCATCGCACACGTCAAAAATGGTCCGAAACTACTTGGAGACACTCAACTAGGAGGTGCTACCCCACCCCGCTTATTCACCAGACCTGACCCCTTCCGACTACCACCTGTTTTCGTCGATGAGCCACGCGCTCGCTGAGCAGCACTTCGATTCTTACAAAGACGTCTGAAAATGGGTTCATGCATTTTTTTTACTAAAAACAGCGAATTTAAGCTTATACACCTGATATACCAGTATATTTATTCCTATCTAATAAATTGTATACAAGAAATATCAAAACAATCTTTTAATAATTTTAGGCTATACAAACTCATCGAACCTTATTGTAAAAGAAAAACTTTCTTAATGATTTAATAAGATTAATGATACTTTAGAGAAGTAACACAGGTGCTTACAATTTGTTTGCGTTCTTTTAAATTTTTGCAATTAATTCATTTATACAATATTTCGTAATATACCATATAATGTGTATATGATTTTAGAATTTTTTTGGTTTTATATTTCCTTCATATAATTTTTCTGTATTTATTGTATAAAAGGAGAATGTATTATATTCACCTGAATTTAACAGAACAGGTAATAATAGAAGATTTCGCTTAAAGAAAAAATATATTGTATAATTAAAGGGCGAAAAACATCAAATCTAAGATAAAATAATGGACAGTCAAAAAGTTAAAGTTAAATTTCTATTTATTTTTAAAAGGATTTAACAAAATTTATGGTTAATGTCGAAAGAAGGTATTTTCAGTGCGTGTTTTTGGCGAATAGTTTTTAGGAACATGCACAACACATAATATTGTATTCATATGCGTGGATTTGGACGATTTGATTTTCTTTTGATGATAATTCGAAATAAACGAAAATATTAATCTTACTACATTATTTTAATTAAATTATATATTTAAATTTATTAAAGTACATGTGTTTTTTATTGTTTGTTTTTTTGCTTTAGGAGGAGACGAAAAGGTAATAGAATTAAGTTAAAAGGTCGATACGATAGAATTAGTGTAAATTATAATCAAATAAATTTTTGTTTGTTTGTGAAATATGTGGAATATTTTTAGTATGTAACTAAGTGGTAAAGAAAATTTGGTGAATAAATTAATAATATGTCGATATTACTGGAAAAGAATATTTGAAAAAGTTAAGAATAATTTTTTTGTGAAATAAAAAAAAAAATAGAAAAATAAAGCTCTTTTTCTGTATCATTAAAAAAGGAAAATGATAATATTTTAATGGAAGCTTTTTTAATTTTATAGTATAACAGTTAGAGTTTGATAATTAGATGACTTTCTTATGTATAACAAAATAATTGAATTGAAAAAGCTGTACTATATCCTTATTTTCATGATCCTGTCGTTAATATTCATTTTAATCGAAGTTAAGTTTTATTTTATCTCAGCAAGATGAGTATGTACTTTATATTAATTTATATTATCCAAGATAATAAAAATATTTATACAATTTGCCTTTATTCAATTTTTAAAAAATTACAGAAAATGCTATACCAAAGAGTCCCTTGATATTTTTAGGTTGTAATGGATATATTTTCCTAATGCCAAATGGATAATAGATAATAAGTTTTCTTTTCGTGTTTTCAATTATATAAATCTAATTTAGTTATGATAAAAAAATGTTCCTTTTTTTTTAATAAACTACGTTTTAGAATAAAATTGCCGAAACAAAAAAATGTTATTAATTTTATTTGTCACTGTTAATACGGTTCGCTGACAAGTAACAAACCACCACCAACAATAAATATATACCACTTGACATAAATTCCACCTGAATAGAAAAAGAGTCTGAGGTAGTAGAAGAAGGTGCAAAAATTACGCAAGAGTTTTTAAATAAAAATTACACGTTTATCGTAGTTGAATTTTTTAATTTTTTATTTATTTTCTGTTCCTGACTATGTAAACATATGTACATGCTCGTTGATGAGTGAGCAAAAGCAGAAGATAATCATTAACTGTTCAAAGCAAATAGCATATTTTCTCGAATTATGGTTAATAATGATCAAATCGATCAAAATATAAATTGATAAATATCCTTAGATAAGATAACATAAATACATTTTTATCTAAAAATTAAAAAAAAAGAAAAGAAAAATATAATGTGAATTACACTGATAATGCACATGGATCGAGTTAGCTAGCCAGACAGGACTGTAAAAATTTTTTTGTAAAAGTTTGAGCAGATGTTTTTTGACTTATTTTTCGAGGACTTTATTTATATTTATAAGTCTATAATTTTCGTTTTTTTTTTGTTGTTGTTGTATCGGTAACATTAAAACACTTAAAAATACTAGAGATGTGATGATATAAAGCGAAAGTAATCTGTCCTTGAAAGTACTTAAGTATGTACAAAATTTTTACTCGTTAATATAAATTATCCTTGTCATTATATATATTTTTATAATTTACTTTCGAATATTTTTCTTTTAACTCGAAAATACGTCTATACATTCGTCCATATTTGGTTATTGAAAAAATAAGAGCTTTTTCTGTTTATAATCGTATCATTTTTAACGATAATTTCTCTCCAAATGTACTCTGAGCACGTTTGTGTATATATATTGGTAACTACCTCATATTTATTTTTAATTTTCAATTACTTTTGGAATTTTCTACTTCAATTGAATAACATATTCAATTTGTAAGTTATCAATGAGAATTTTTCTAAAAATATCATCGTACAATAATGAGCATTCATACAAAAAAAAACCCAAAAAATAAAAAGAATTTTTTCATTTCACTTTTATTGAAATTATATTTTTTTTAAACATTTTGCGTATGCATAATTTTGGTAATTAAATACACACATGCACAAAGTATGGCTTACATTAATTATATTGTACAATTGTGCAAAAATCGTATTTGTTTTTATAATATCTTCTTTTTTTTATAATTATAAATAATTTGTATTTTATTATTATAATTTTTTTTTTGGTATTTAATTTTATTAATAAATATATAATGTTTTTTTTTCTTTTGGTTTAATTTAATCGATTATTATTTATCGATTTCGGATACATTTTTAATAAGGACAGCACTTTAACACTCTGAAAGGAACGATTTATATGTAGTACAAATGTCGTCTTGTGGTTAGTATATATGATTGTGTTTAAATTTATTTTTCCCTTCAAATATATGTTTTTATGATACATTTATCTATATTTCTACATTCTTTTAATATAATCTATATATAATTTGGATATTAAATGATTCTCTATCATTAATTTCTATTATTTTCTAATTCTATTTATTTTGTTACAATAAATTGTCATACTACAATATTTAATCCATTCTGTTGTTCTCTGCATACATAAATAAGATAGCGCAAATTACTCTCATATCTTGATAAAATCCAGTTAATATCATTGGAAGGATCTAATAATCTTAAATATATATATTTATTTTTAATATAAATAATAATAAAAGTTATGTTGATTAAATGATAAGGACTTTTTTTTTTTTGCTGACAGATAATTTTTCTTACGATTATCGTGTATAGAAATGTTATGGCACTAAGAAACAAAATCTAGAGTATAGGTAAGAACGCAATACCTGAACTACAAATCACTGTTAAAATTTTAAAACCTTCACAATCTTATGGCAATGAACAAAGTTCATCATCGAATTAGATTTTGTTTTTAATTGTTTCATTGCAGTGGTAATACTGCTACACATTGTCAATGTTTTGTAATGTGGCAGCATCGTTAAAATTGACATAAGACGCAAGATAAACCATATATCTGGGGTTCAATGAACTTAAAGATTGAATTAAACGTAAAATATAAATAATAAACTGATTAAAATACAGTTTCTTTATTCGTTGCAATTGTATTTTGATAGCGATTGTAGTTTTTGTTGAAATTGTATTCTTATCTTCTATTATATATGAAATATACTGTAGATTTTGTCGGTAAGATAATCTTCAAGGGCTATTATCATGAAGAAAATCCGCATACGAGGTATGTTAAAGAAGTATCGCGAATTTTGAATTTCCGCGGGTTACGTATATTCGATTTTCGATTTTTTGTGGCGTAATGTTGGTACTAATGTCTCTCACTTATGCCAAACAAGTTCGGCCATTTTGAATGTTCAGTTAATTTTTGACAGTTGCTTTGCTTGCACGTATTTTGGCTCGTCTTCGATTTTTGCCCATTCCAAAAAATGGATCATCTGTTTCGGGAACAAGAAAAAGTCACAGGTTGGTGTCTGTGACTTTTTCTTGTTTCCGAAACAGCCACCGTATTCCCCTGTGAACAGAAAATGGATCATCTGTTCACAGGGGAATACGGTGGCTGCGGCATTATTAGTGCGTTGTTTTTGGCCAAAAATTCGTGCATAAGCAACGATGCTTGAGCAGGGGCGTTATCATGGTGCAAAAGCCAATTTTTGTTCTTCCACAAATCAGGGCGTTTCTGGCGGATTGCTTCACGCAACTTGGGCATAACTTGCTGGTAATATTCCTTATTGACCGTTCTACCATGTAGCAAGAACTCATGATGCACCGCGCCCCTGCAATCGAAGAAAACTGTAAGCAAAACCTTCACATTCGACCGCACTTGACGCGCTTTTTTCGATCTTGGCTCGTGCGGCAGCTCACATTGGGATGATTGAGCTTTGGTTTGCACGTCATAACCGTAAACCCATGATTCGTCACCAGTTATGACCCTTTGGTGCAAATTTGGGTCGTCACGGGCAGAGTCCAACAGCTCCTTAGCAATGTTAATGCGATGCTGTTTTTGGTCGAAAATGGGCAAAAATTGAAGACAAGCCAAAATACGTACAATTAAAGCAGTTGTCAAAAATTAACTGAACATTCAAAATGGCCGAATTTGTCGGCATAAGTGAGAGACATGAGTACCAACATAACGCCACAAAAATCGAAAATTGAATTTATGTAACCCGCGGAAATCCATAATTCGCGATACTTTTTGAACAGACCTCATACTCGTATATCTTTGGAGTTGCCGGATTTATCATCTGAAGATAAGCGACATCTGAACTTAAAAATACACAACTATGTCTTAACATTAATATCACAGTCAATATATTTTTAGTTATTTCATATTGTTAAGTTAATTAATTGAAGAGAAGAAATTTAATGGTTGAGAGTATTTTGCGTAATTCTATTATTTTTTTTTTTAAATTTTTGTGCTCAAATTTGTAGTAATTATTTATCTATTGAAATTGTTTTATTTTTATAAAATAATATCTGGATCTACTTTTTAAGAAAAAAACTATTTAATTTTGTTTTCATCACTATTCTATTGACCAAAAATAAAAATTATCAATTCGCATTTTTCTGATATTCTTGTTGTTTCTTTCTTTGGTTATTTATAAAATCTAAGGCAACTATAATTTTCCTCCTATACTTCTGACTAAATTCCAATTTAAAATAATTGGATTTATTAAAAATTTAATAAATCAAATTAACCTGATAACTTTTAAAATAAAACAATAAAATTTCTATCTTAATATTATAGTTTTGTAAAATAAAAAAGAAAAATGAATAAAATTATATACTATTCTAAAAATTTTGTTTTCTTACAGACGATGACAGTGATCCAGATTTAGTAACAGATTTTTTAACATGCAATGTCAACGCCAAAGATGTTCTTCCAATTGATGATCATAGTCTGAATATAAAATATTCAAAATCAATGTCAAACCATCGGCAGGATATACAAAACCAGCAGAGTTCAAATACTACTGCGAACACAGTAAATAACAACATGGTTCCGATAATAAGTGTAACCCCGCACAGTCCTGGGGCTAAATACAATTGTATTTTAGGTAAGTTCAGTAATTTAAAAAAAAAAACATTTCTAAAAAAAAATTCAAAAATTTAAATCAACAAAACCTAACTAATAATTCGGTTTGTTTATTAATGTTTAAATGAATAATTACAGAGGACACATTGAGTCAATTGCAAAACATTCGTGAGACTGTTGTGCAAATGACCAAAACGACAGTGCAATCTTATCCGAATGCAAGTCTCATAAATGGCGGGGTAAGTCTTTTTAGTAGTTTTTAAATTATTATTATTTTTTTTTGGTTTGTGCACGAAATTAAATCAATTCGGATAAAAAATATATTCATAATTGTAGCTGAATTCTTCGCGAATATTTGCATCATGCCCTTCACTGCCAGACTTAACATCAGGAAGTGGAAATTGTATATGGCCGCCACAGCAATACCTCATAAATGCCGATCGTCGTAAATCCTGGACGGCCATTGAAGATTTGACCGAAGCAACCACAAAAAGCTCACATAAAAGGTAAGCAAAACATTTAAAAAAAAAAAAAACTAAAAATATCTAATAAAATTTAATTAAAAAAAAAAATTAATTGAATATTTGAAATTAGTGTGAGCTTGTCTAGTTTGGATAGTGAAGAGCAGGAATCCATTCGTGCTGAACGTTTACATAATCGTTCTAGTCGGAACAGTACCGGTGGAATATCAACACATTCCTTAAATGAAGCTGAACTTGCTGTAAATTTAATGAAATATTTTATAAAATGTTTTAAATTTTTCTTCAAATATATTTTCTTAACCCTTTTTTGGTTTTTACTTATGATAATTTTTAAATTACAAAAATATAGCGAGATTTTGAGCGTATAGCCGCCAAACGAAACCTTACACCGATGGTAATAAGCCGAATACCATTGCAAAAGAGTATTTCGACCCCGTCAATAGCTCCATTAAGAATACCAGGCGCTAAGGAAGAGAACAACATACCAACGTAAGTTGCTATCGTCTTTTGCTTCTTTCACATGCAGTTTTTCTTTTTGTATCTTTGCTTTCTATTTATAATATATAAATGTTTTTGATTTCATTCTGCGTCTGTAACCATTTCTATAATATATTTTCTTAATTCAAAAAAAAAAAAACAATTATACTCGTAATATTAATTCTAATAAAAATAAATGTGTTCAACAATATTTTAAAATGACAAAAAAAAACAAAAAATATCGGATTAATTTAATCGTATTTTTAGCTTGCTGCTCTGCTGCGTTTTCAAAATATTTAAATTCTTTTTTATTTAAATTCAGCTACATTTCATAAAATAATGTTTTTTTTTTTTTTTTTAAATAATTTCTGTATTATAATATAAAAATAATAATATTGCTAAATTCTTTATTAATAAATCGTTATTATAATAAAAATTTTATTCAATATACTAAATTTAGTATGAAAATAATTAATAGCCCAGCTTTTGTTTCTAAATATGCAAAAATTTGAAATAATTGTTGTTCTCGTGTGGAAATTCGAAATTATACTGAGACAATTTTTTCGATATTTATTTTTTATATATGAATAAGATTCAAGTGCTTTTGGCTATTCTATTTTTTTTTTTTCGAAAATTCTACTTATGAATGTAAAGTTAATCTGACCAAATGGAAGTGGGAGAAGGATAGAGGAATAGAGTGAAAGGATGATTGAATTGGAAAAGTTTAGCGGAATAATAATTAAAATCATATTTTCCTCTATACGTATACAAGGTCTGTTCAAAAAATATCGCGAATTTTGAATTTCGATTTTCGATGTCGGTACTCATATCTCTCACTTATGCCGACAAGTTCGGCCATTTTGTATGTTCAGTTAATTTTTGACAGTTGTTTTGCTTGCACGTATTTTGGCTCGTTTTCGATTTTTGCCCATTCCAAAAAATGAATCAAAGAATCTGTATCAAATTTTGTGTGAAAAACAAAAATAATTGTGCGGACGCATTCCGATTGTTGACTGTGGTATATGGTGAAGCTACCTTGGACCGAAGCAACGTTTATCGGTGGTACAAAATGTTCTCAGAGGACCGAGAAGATGTGAACGACGAAAAGCGTACCGGACGCCAAGTTCGGTCGAATGTGAAGGTTTTGTTTACAGTTTTCTTCAATTGCAGGGGCGTGGTGCATCATGATTTCTTGCCACAGGGTAGAACGGTCAATAAGAAATATTACCTGCAAGTTATGCGCAAGTTTCGTGAAGCAATCCGCCAGAAACGTCCTGATTTGTGGAAGAACAAAAATTTGCTTTTGCACCATGATAACGCCCCTGCTCACGCATTGTTGCTTGTGCGCGAATTTTTGTTCACAAACAACACAGTAATAATGTCGCAGCCACCGTATTCCCCAGATCTGACTTGTTTTTGTTCCCGAAACTGAAGAGCCCCATGAAAGGACGACACTACGCTACGATTGGGGAGATAAAGACGGTATCGAAGGAGTAGCTGAACAAGATCAATTAAAATGATTTTTTGAAATGCTTCGAGGATTGGAAAAAATGTTGGCACATATCTGGTGGGGATTACTTTGAAGGGGACAAAATAGATATTCATGAATAAATAAATAATTTTTGAAAAAAAAAAAAATTCGCGATACTTTTTGAACAGACCTCGTATATATACGTGTATACATATATATATTTTAAGAATTCTATTTGATTTTTTTTTTTTGTTAAATATTTTTATTATTGATTAATTGCTTTTATTAAAGTAGTTTTATTAATTTTGTATATATACTTGTAAATAAACATTTCTTTGAGAATTTATATTTATTTTCCATAGACTGACGCAATAATTATCCTTATATCATTTATGATATTTTCTCAATACAGATAAAACTATATTTGAAGGAATTTTTTCCAAAAAACACAATTTTTTTCCAATTTAAATAAAGAAAATAATGCTTGGAACAAAAATTTATTAAAAAATTATTCTTCGCTAGCGTAAAGACAACCAACCCAAGTTTTATTAAAGATACAAACCATTATCAGTGATACTGGTTCACATCATATAGTATATTTTTATATGCTCTCAATATTATATCATAGATCCAAACATCAGGATTAGTTAAAAATTAACGACAAATTTTCTTTAGCAAATATTAGAACCAGTTGTAATTGATTTGTTCAAAGCACCAAATTCACACTAAAGTAAACAAACTTCAGCACATAAGTTTCTATTATTTATGTTTTCTTTAAAAATATAATTCTTTTCTTTAAAATATTTTATTTTTCCTTTGCAAATTATTATTAGTTAATTAGAACAACTATTTATTTGTAGAATTTTTTTTTTGTGTATAATAAATTAATTGGTAATAAATTAGATCAATAGTTCTGCTAAGCTAGTTTTTTCTAGTCCATTTTGATTGTTCACTGAAATTTTGTGTGTGTTTTACGCATCTCTCCATGACTAGATCAAGGCATTTATCCGACAGTGAAGATGACAACCAAGATGACAGATCATTATTATGTGTAAGAGATAAAATGTAAGTACATATGCATATGTGACTGCCACAAAAGTAGAATATAAAAAAAAAATTGTATTCTAGAATGAAAAACAAACAAAAAATTTAATAACCAAAATGTTTAATTTGTGTTACAAATTAAAAATATCTAAATATTTTCCCATAAATTCAATCAAAATACATAATATATACAATATAATTGGTTATTTAAAAAAAAAAAAGTTCTGATCGGATATGCTCTCAATGTCGGTTTTAATTATTATTTTATTGTCAAAATTGCCATAGGTTCTATTTTGAAAATATTGAAATGTATATTATTTAAATTGGTAATGGTAGTTAGATCTTTGTATAGTATAATAGTTTTATTTATGGTAATATGAAATTATTTATATATAAGTTTGGACATGCAGAATTTCTAAACACTGTAAGTATATTTCTTGGTAGTATTTAATTTTCTGACCAGTACCAAGAAATTAACTTTTCACATTTCTTATTTTTATTGGAAAAATTAGGATCATTAAAAATTACAAAACTAATAAAAATATTAATATTAATCGTTTAGTAAAAAGAATTTTTAATAATCTTGAAAAATTAAATTCAAAATAATATCAAACCTATATTGATAATATTTACAATATCGTAATTGAAAAAGTTAGTTATTTATTAAATACAATAAATTGGAATAGGTTAGTTTTCAGAATCCTAATGATTGCTATAATAGTAGGTAAGTGAATTTAAGAATTAATTTTTGTCATTGTAAGAACAAAAATTATGATGTTAAAATGCATGTTTTTTTTTTTATAGAATTAAATTATTTTTTATATATAAAATTTATTTTGTAAAAAAAAAATGAAAATAAACTTTTTAATTGTAATTTTATATTCTAAGATGTAACAACCGAATTTTATTTTTCTGTTGTTAATGTAATAAAAATTGCTGTTTAAGTTGGACGTATATTTTTTTCTGTAGATTAAAATAATATATTTTTGAATCTTTTCATGCATTATGGAGAATAACCGTTTTTGGAATTTTTTTTAATTATTTTTTTAGAGAGGTTTATACTGATCATTCGGAAAAGCGGCGTAAACGTGGATCGTTATTTTTTCGCAAGAAAAAAGATAAAACAAAATCAAAAGGACAATCGACAAATTGTGAAGGTGTGTTAACAATAACACTTTTTAAAAATGCGCTAAAATCAAATTTTTATTTATTGTATATAAAAAAAATTCTCTGGTTAAACAATAATCAAGAGGTTAATTTATTTGTTGTATAATTATTTTTTGATTCATATAATTAATTTTTTCCTCCTCGATAAAAAAATGAAAGGTTTATTGAAAAAAAATTGAAAAGGCTTAATTGTTTAGTATAATTTTTTAAGTTATTTGTGGAAAATTTTGTAAATTTTTTTGTAAATTAATTTGTAAATTTTTTTTTTTAATACGATTAAAAATGTTATTGCAGATTTAACAGAATTGCTTCAAAAATTTAAAATAAATTTGATTGAAGATTAATTAAAATAAAATTAAAAAAAAAAATTATTTTTACATTATTTAAATAGCTTGTGGCACCGTTATTAATCTATCAACATGTAAGGAGCATGCTATAGAATGTAAAGCGAAATTATCGAAGCAACAATCTTCTAAAAGTGGATCGAATAAAAAGAATTCAGCTAACAGGTAAATAGTATATAATTTTATTAAATATATATATATATATATATATATAAATAAATTACAGAAAAGAACGATGATAAGTAAAACATCAGATTTAAATGGTATTTGCCATTATATTTGTATTATATTATTCCTTTATATTTCTTCGGGGTGATATTATGCATTTTGAATTTTTAAATTAGGAATTTTATTAAAGAAATTTATTTATTTATCTTATATTATAAAAAAAAAATATAAAATAAAAACAACTAAATTTATATTATATAATTAATATTAATGATATGCATTAAAAATGAAGTCATTAAAAAATTTATAAACAAAATGAATCTTGATGATTCCCCAAAAGGTAATATCGAACTTGATTCAAAGTCTCGTAATACTCTTATTTATATTTTTAATTAACTATGCTTATTCAAGTAATTATTTATTTTAAATTATTATTATTATTCTTATTATTATTATTATCATTATTGATTATTATATCTATTATTATTATTACAACTACTTGTTTTTATATATTTTATCATCCTTAAAGTATTTATTTCTATAAATATTAATTCTTTTTATTTGTAATTTGTTTTTTAAATTTTTTCTGCGCATTGGCTCAATATTCTTATACCAAAAAAAAAATTCAATTTACTTCTATTATATATACATATTTTTTTTTTTTTGGTTAAAGTTTGTAAATTATTGTAATTTTATATGGTTTTTATGTCCGTCTTTAATTGATGGCTAATAAAGTTTAAATATAAAAGAGCAATAGACATGAATAGTTTATAGATTTAAAACAGTATTCTTCGTGTAAAAATATACTAACTATGCTTTATGAGGCATCGAATTAATCTAATATATATATACAAAATTTATTGCTGATAAAATTATTATGAGGCATAATGCTTTGATGCAGTAATCTCTGATTGCATTGTGAATGGTATTTTTTTTTTTTAAAAAAACTTCTTCTAAATGTTCATATTGTGATCTGCTTCCTTTTTAATTTAAACAATCATCAGCAGCTATTATAGATATATTAATTATTGTAAGAAAAAAAAACATTAAAAATAAAAAAAAATTATACATATACGAATATCTAAATGTACATAAACATTGTATGGAATGATATGAGCCATTGCTTGTTTTATAAACCTTTTTTTTTACTATTTTTGTACTATATTATTAATTATTATTATTATTATTATTACTATTTTTTCCCCCCTATTATTCCTATTATTTTGTTGGATTTTATTTTTCACTCACTTATAAAAATACCACAGATAAATTTATTATTAATTTATCAGTTTATCTTTTATTTAATTTGATTTATTATCAAATTTAGGATTTTTTATTATAAGAGGACTCAAACAGATAACTAAAAAAAAAACTGTTATATAACAAGCAAAATCAAATGAAAAAAAAAACAAATCAAAATTTTTCAACAAAAAAATCAACTAGATCCAAAGAATATCAATTATCAACTATAAATTATAATAATAATACATACCATTTTAATTGCATTCTGAATGATTGCTTCTTATAAATATAATCATAATTATGTTAATGTCCGTGGGAATAAAATTTTTAAATTTTGTTATGCTTTAAAAGTTTTTTGCTTTTGCTGCACCATCCGTTAGAAATTTTAAATTACATATAATTATAAAAATATACAAATAAAAATGTATTATTTTTGGTATTAGATTATTATTATACTATACATATGAATATATATTAACTCTATATATATATGTATATATATACTTACATATATGTATTATTTTTCTTAGATATTATATTCATGCATACATATATTAATATAAATATTATAGGATAAGAATTTTATATAAAGAAAAACCAAACCAAATTAAATATTTATAGATTTTGTGTTTTGATATTGAACAATCTATAGCAAAAGAAAATTATTCTTTGCAATGTTTGTTTTTTCTCATGTGGAATACGTAAAACTATATTATTAATATATATAGATATTAAACATAGAGAAAAAAATATACTGCATTTAGTTAATTTTATTTAAAATATAAAAAAAAGATCTACACATATACATCCGCTTTCAAATTAAGATTCATATTCAATTTAATGTACGTACTAATATTTTATCAATAGTAAAATTGATATTGCTTTTATTCTTGTACCCGCACCTATTTTCGCAACTTATTTCGAACGAATTCGAAATACTAAACAACCAATGTCGATATTATATGAGGACTATTTAGAAAACTGAAAATTATTACCAAACTTAAAGTATAATTAATAAATATGGTTTTTGAATAAACTTCTAAAATTCACCATATGGTTTGAATATTTACTTAATAGAAATTTTTAATTAAATAAGTCCTTGCTAATTGATTAATCACAATAAAATATCTTCCATATTGATAGTTTTCATAAATTGATCAAACAAGGTGATGATGGTTAACTAACAAACAATAAATGTTTTAATGAATCTAAAATTAATGCATTAATATATAATAAGTAAAATATTAGAAAACGACGAATACACTCATATATCATAATTGTTTATTTTAACTAATTTTACATCTTAATAATAGTTTTATTTTGTCATATATATCATCATTATTATCAAATAAGGAATTTTTTTTTTAACTATATAAAAAAATAATTTAGATAAATTTCGTATAACATAAATAGATTTAATAATGATAAAAGGAAAATAATTAATGCATTTCCTTTTAACATATATTATCAATATAGAGCACATTTTTGTAGAAAATATTAATTAATCTACTAACTCGAGTCAACATTAAATCTGTTGAATTAGTTAGAAAAATTAAATTAATTTTTTTTTTGTCAACTTTTGTAATACATCATCTGAACATTTTTTAAATAAGTAGATATATTATAATAGTTAATTAAAAATCAGATAAATTTGATAATTTAGTTTATAAAATCCCCCCCCCCCCTATGCATAAATTATATTATTGCCTAGTACTTAATATCCGTTCAATGGAATGAAATAAAAACAATTAGTTTTTAGATATTGCACCTGCATAAATAGTAACGTATGCTATAATAGTCCAATAATAATAAAAAATAATATTTCGAATGCTAATTAAATATACATATTATTATGAACAATTATTATAGCTTATAATTAAGTAAAATTTTAATGACACTTTGTAGATAAAGTACCAAGTACCTTAATATATTTGCAGCTATAAAACAATATTATTTAGATAAAACGACAATATAATTTAGAAAAAGAAGTATTATTATAGGTATCCATACCAGAAAAATACATACTTATTTATATTTGTATCAAAGAAATGGAAATATTATCTTTTTTTTACAATACTATAAATAGAAGAAAAAATCATAATTCTTTCTGAAAAAGGAATTTCACGTTTTAATACTTTATTATTCCACTGTACAACAATTGAAATTTTCATTTTCTTAGTTCAATCTTTCTACGATTTCCATCTGAACAGGTATATTTATAAGTTTCGCTTTCAAATGTAAAGATATTAAAAATACCTTACATTAATCTATACACGTATATTCAAATTAAAAATGAATTCCACTATCATAAGTTGAAATATATTTTTTTTTTCAAATAAACTGTTCTGACAATTTTATTTTTTCGCTGAATATTACAAAAAATTAAATTGTTTTATAGGTACACACTTTCATTCATATATATTATTCATAATTTGGATTAGGTAGGAACATTTTCTCGCCAATTCGTTAAATAAAGATTTTTTCTCATAAATGAATAATTATAATTTTGTTATACATATGTATATATATTATTTGTATATTATTTTGATGACAATATAATCAAATTAATATTTAAATTGATATAATTTAAAAGGAAAATTAATTGTTTCAAAAAATTTACAAAAGAAAAATTGATAAGAAATTTTTTATAATTGTAAAGTGAAATTTTTTAAACAAACCGAATATATTTTTATCAAATACTGACAACATTAAAAATGAACCAATATTAAAATTGTGCAAAAAGAAAAAGAAATGGAAGAAAAAAATTATTCAAATTAATTAAATAGAATTATTGAAAATGACAAAAACAAAAAAAAAAAGATGAAAGTAAGTCTATTCAAAATTAAATATTTTTCGTATTTCTTTTTTTTAATTAAAAATATCAAAAGCGGCAAGAAAATGACCGGATGCTACTCTCCTTGGAGATTGGTTGCTAACAAATTAGGCGTGACGTCACATCACGCTAGGTAACATGAGAAATCTTAGAAACACCATAAAACAAACAACAATCATCAAAACAATCACAAGCATCTGAATATTATTGAATATTGATAAAGACAATTATTATTAATAATATTGAATCAATTAAAAATATTATCTTCTCTTATTTACGTATATACATAAATAATTTTCTTGTGTTTTTCTTTCGTTCCGTTTTTGTTTATTTATATAAAATTTATTTAAAAAAAAAAATATCATTAAAAATAATTAAATATAGTAGATTTGATTATGAACAAATAAAACTATTTTCGCTGCTTCTTAGCTAAATCTAAGAATTCAGTTCTGTTTTATTATTATAACTTTTAGTTATTATGGCTTGATTATTTTATTTCAAATAATATTTTTATATAGAGAGAAATATATTTTCCTAATCTCTGCTACTATATTTCACACTATTACGTTTCTTTAAATAATTTTCAATATTGGACATTTCTTTATATTTATATTATGAAGTGAGGAATTTCAAAGATTCTTAACACAAATCCATACAACCAGTCATACACACAAAAATTATTCTAAATTATTCATTTTACTAGAGTTCAAAAAAAAAAAACAACAACATTGATATTAGTTTTATTCTTAATCTTTTACTACAACCGATTCTAAGTAAAAATGTAATAGGTAGATTTAAAATGGTATTCATATATTACCATTTACCATAAATTAGTGTGTATATTCATTTGACAAATTTTCATTGAAGTCATTATTTTTGATCTTATTGAATTTGAAAAGGAATAAATAATAAAGATTAAAAAATTAATAGACACTTAATTAGAAACGGTTGTTTATCTACATAATTTTAATAAAGTTTCATTTCTAACTCTTCCAAATCTTACTCTTTTATGTGTAAATTGTTTAAGGAAGGAACTCCACACAAAAATGTTCCTTTTCTTACTTCTCTTATAGAAAAGTTATCCGTATATACTATAGATATTCAATTTCTATTTATATATAATAGATTATAAATAATTGTTATTATATAAAAATCTATTTCAGTGAGAGAAAAAAATCTATATATTCGTTTTGTGTTGTTTCTAGTTTGTTCTTATTTTATTATTGATAAATATGATTAAATTAACGAAAAATATACGAGGTCTGTTCAAAAAGTATCGCGAATTTTGAATTTCGGCGGGTTACGTTATTCGATTTTCGATTTTTTGTGCCGTTATGTTGCTACTCATGTCTCTCACTTATGCCGACAAGTTCGGCCATTTTGAATGTTCAGTTAATTTTTGACAGCTGCTTTGCTTGCACGTGTTTTGGCTCGTCTTCGATTTTTGCCCATTCCAAAAAATTGATCAAAGAATCTGTTTCGGAACCAAGAAAAAGTCACAGGGGGCCAGATCTGGGGAATACGGTGGCTGCAGCATTATAAGTGTGTTGTTTTTGGTCAAAAATTCGCGCACACCAACAATGCGTGAGCAGGGGCGTTATCATGGTGCAAAAGCCAATTTTTATTCTTCTACAAATCTGGGCGTTTCTGGCGGATTGCTGCGCACAACTTGCGCATAATTTACAGGTAATATTCCTTAATGACCGTTCTACCCTGTGGCAAGAACTTATGATGCACCACGCCCCAGCAATCGAAGAAAACTGTAAGCAAAACCGTCACATTCGACCCAACTTGGTGCGCTTTTTTCGGTCTTGGCTCGTGCGGCAGCTTCCATTGGGATGATTGAGCTTTGGTTCGCACGTCATAACCATAAACCCATGATTCGTCACCAATTATGACCCTCTAAATTAAATTTCGGTCGTCGCGGACAGAATCCAACAGCTCCTTAGCAATGTTAATGCGATGCCGTTTTTGAGCAAAATTGGGCAAAAATTGAAGACGAGCCAAAATACGTGCAAGCAAAGCAGCTGTCAAAATTTAACTGAACATTCAAAATGGCCGAACTTGTCGGCATAAGTGAGAGACATGAGTACCAACATAACATAAGTACCAACAAAAAACCGAAAATCGAATATACGTAACCCGCGGAAATTCAAAATTCGCTTTTTGAACAGACCTCGTATATAGTTCAAGAAAAAATAGTATTGATAAATATTTACTTTATTTATTTTTTAATTTATTTACAAATGAAAATTTAACAAAAATTTACCTAAAAACAAAAAAAAAATTATTTAAATATATATAATTTGATCAAAAATATTTAATAAAATTTAGAGTGTTAAACAGCAAAATATCGGACAAAACTAAATTCATTGATTTTCGTTTTTGAAATTATTGATTAAATTTTATAACAATATTAATTTAAAAATTCTTCATAAATGGAAATAATTATATAGGATTATCTGATATTTTTATTGTTAAGATTATTAGAGATGAATTGAAGTGTTATCTCTCTAAATTGATAGTCTGGATATTTTTTGTAAGTTTAAGACAACGTGAACGATAGTTATTTTGTAGTTGATCATTATTAGTAAGTAGAACTGTGATTAGTGGACTAATGATTTAAAAAAGCACAATATTATCATATTAAATAAATAATGTATTTATTAGAAGTTTAGTAGTTAGAACTTAGTAGCACAGTTTATAGTCTTCTTCATCGCACATTTTCCATCGGCACTTTTCACAAGTATATAGAGGCACATTACTCAATAGAACTCTGCTAATACCATATAACGCTATTTTCGTGTCTTATTACACAGTTTAAGTGATTGATTGATTATATTAAATAAAATAAATGAATTATTATTGAAATTATAATTAATTTAAAATTTTCTTTATTTAACTATTTATTCAATATATATTTTACTTCAGAAAACATCTTCCTATTATATAATAATATTTTCCAAAATTCATTTTGGAATTTAAATTATTTTAAAAAATATACCAGTTGTATAAGCTTAAATCCGTTGTTTTTTAGTCAAAAAAACAATTGGTTTTTTCATAGAAAGCAAAAACAAATTTATTCAAAGTACTTACCCTCGCTAGCTACACATTTTTCCCATCTCTCGGGCAATTTGTGGATACCACGCCAAAAAAAATTCTCTTTCGAGGCAAACCACTCGTCAGCCACGTCTTCGTAAGAATCGAAGTGCTGCTCAGCGAGCGCGTGGCCCATTGACAAAAACAGGTGGTAATCGTAAGGGGCCAGATCTGGTGAATAAGCGGGGTGCTGTAGCACCTTCCAGTTGAGTGTCTCCAAGTAGTTTCGGACCATTTTTGACGTGTGCGATGATGCGTTGTCGTGGAGGAAAATCAGCTTGTCATGCCTTTGTTGAAAATCTGTCCATTTTTCATGCAGAACACGGTGCAATTTGATCAGTTGTTGGTGGTAGCGGTGGGCATTGACAGTATCACCAGGTTTCAACATCTCATAGTAGACGATACCTTGCTTATCCCACCAACCGCACAGCATTGTCTTCCGTCCGAAGCGATTTGGTTTTGGGGAAGATGTTGATGTTTGGCCGGGATCAACCCACGAGTACTTGCGTTTAGGATTCTCGAAATATATCCACTTTTCATCGCCTCTCACAATCCGATCCAGGAACGACTTTCTTTTTTGTCAGGCGATCAAGATTTTGCATTTGTTTTGGCGTTGCTCCATCTGCTTTCGTCGGTTCAAAGACGGCAAAATTGCCGTCTTTGAACCGACGAAACCAATCTCGACACGTTGTTTCCGATAAAGCACTGTCACCATAGGCCTCCATAAGCATTCGATGCGATTGGGCAGCCGATTTCTTCAAACTGAAACAGAAAACCAAAGCTTCCCGCATATGCTCTTTTTCTGGCACAAAACTAGACATGATTACCAAAGGGAAAATGTATGTTGTTGTACGAAATTGCTAACAATGTGCACTAATTAATGTTGACAGATGTCAAACTCATTAAAAAAAAAGTATGGCGTGCTCATGGTAGCCTAATACGCACACTCACGCCATCTATGACCAAACAGTGGATTTAAGCTTATATACATTTATTTATGAGAAATATAAAAAATAATTTTTTTTTTTACAAAATACATCGACACAGACCAGTTTTGTCCGATATAGTAGCCTTAATTTTATTTTAAATAAACTGAAAATATAGATAAATATAACTCATTTAATTTGATTAATTATTATTTTTATAGTTTTGTAAATAAATTATATGTAAGGTATTTATACAATAGAAACGAAATCCAGTTGGCACCGTATAATAAATATAACGCGTATTAAGAAAATTGAAATTATAGTTTTTCTTATATGGTTCAGTATTAAGTATTCATTTTTATTTTTAAAAAAAACTATATAATGAGCTATTTATTTATAACAGATTATAATTATCATAATATAATCACTATTAATAATTATAATAATAATAATATTGATAATAATAATAATAATAATAATCAATTATGCTGTATTAAATTGAATAGAATTAAATACAATATATTTTAGTCTTGAATGTTTGTACCTAAAAAAAAACAAAAACAATGTGCATGTAATAAATGTATGTTAGTGTAGTCCATTGTTTTTCCCTATTTAATATTTCTTCTATATACATAAAAAAAAACCCTTAAATGTTTTTACTTCTTTTACCCCTCTACAAAAAAAATGCATTTTTATATGTGAATTTTATTCCTGCATTCATAATAGATTGATTAATAATTGTTATTTAGTTCCTTCATAAAATAAGTTTATATACTTAAATTTAAACTACAATCATATAATATATACATACATACATATATGTATATATTTTTGAAAAAAGGTTTTGTAAATTTGAAGAAAACTACACAATCGCTCATTATACTTTACTATTATGCATATACCAAATTTATTGACATGGCATTGAAAATGCTGATCGATATATCTTACTTCTAAGGATATAACTTTCAAGATGAAATTTGATTATTGTATGAATATAAAAAGAGCTCTTATTTATATGTGATAAGGGTGTTTATCGATTGAGTATATTTGAATATAGAATAATACATTTTGCTTCCGAACTATTAAAATCAACGTCGAATCTATTATTAAATTTTGAATATAATCGTTTATACGTGTATGTATGTACATACGTTATCAGGATGATTATTTATAATTTTTTAATTTATCTATAACATATAAGTGAATTTTATATGATTAGCGATTTTGTATAGTTTTGATCCTACTTTTAGTGTAAGAAAATTGCAGTTGTGAATAAAAAAATTAACTTATAAACTGCAATTATGTGAGTTTTATAATTATACAATATATTAAACTTTTCCGAAATATACAATATTTTATTTTAAATTATTCCGTCCAAATAATCCCTTTCTTTAACATTTATTTGGACTAGAAAATATAAATAAAAATATCATAATCCAATGGCTGTTTGTTTTCATTGTAAAATAAATGGGAAATGGCAAAAGTCAAATGTCTCAAAACCTTACAACAGCATCCACCTGTATAGATTTCAATTCACAAATATTTAAAATAGCAAAGTCTATGTAGACAAATATTGTTTATTGAATATATATAAATGTATATAACTGTATATAATGTGTGTACATAATTTTTGTAAAAAAAAAATAATAAATATTTTCTGTTTTATAAAAATTTTAATAAACATTGGGCAACATTTTGTTTCAAAAGGGGTTATCCAAATTTGTACATCTAAAATTCAGATTTTGATAAAAAAAAATTTATTTCAATAAATTGCTTAAACTTTGCCAAAATATTTATATTGGCTTGACAACTAAATGATTGCAGATTTTATTATAAGAAGAAAAGTTCAAAATTTTTACTTAAAAATATAACTTTATTCAATTAAGTACTGTCCGTTTTTGTCGATGACCCTTTGCCATCTTTCAGGCAGTATCATAATTCCGTGTTCGTAAAAGACTTATTACTTTTTCTAACAAAAATTTGAATTAAATGTTTTTTCTAACAAAAATCTGAACGCGCTAGGTCAGGGCTATATGGGGGATGTGACAATACATCCCAACCTAATTCCAATAATTATTTTTGGGGAGTGACCGAAGATGTGTGCGGCTTTGCATTGTCATGCTGGAAAATAACACCCTTACGATTTGCCAATTCTGATCGCTTTTATTGAACTGCATTGCTCAGTTTGACGAGTTGTTGAACGTACACGGTGGAATTATTCGTTTGGTTTCTTGGTAAAAGTTCAAAGTTCAAAGTGCAGAATTTCTTTATAATCCCACCAAACTGACAGCATAATCTTCTTTTGGTGCATCTCACCTTTCGATGTCGTCTGAGGTGGTTCATCTCGCATCACCCACGATCGTTTCCGATTAACGTTGTTCTGAACTACCCACATTTCCTCGCCAATTATCAGTCGTTTCAGAAATGGATCCGTTTCGTTGCGTTTCAGAAGCGAATCGCAGATGCTAATGCATTGCGTCAAATGAATTTCCTTAAGCTGATGAGGAATCCAAAAATCAATTTTCTTAACATAGCCAAGCTGTTTTTATTTTTTTTAAATGCATGTATTCGATACATTGAGCTTCTCTGCAAACTCACGTGTTGTGCTATGACGATCTAAAAAAATCACCAGAACGAAATTTAGCAAAAACCAATTTTGACACTGCCTTTCTTTCAAGGCTTCATTCCTATATACGGCACATAACTTCTTGTGTACCTGCGATGCGTTCTTGCCTTCCATTTATAAATTTGGATGAAAACAAAACTAAATAGCTAAACGATATAATTTTTTACTAAAATTAAAGGCGGAAGTACAAACAACAAGAAAACAATATAGGTTAGGTGCTTTGAACAAGTTGACATAACAAAAGAATGTGATAATACCATCTATTGACAAAATCCGCAATCACTTAGTTGTCAACCGAATAAATAGTACCATTCAAAATGGCCGCCACGAAACTTTTAGCATAATTAGCTAGATCTTTTTAATGACATTCTCACACATTTCGTGCTATAATTCGATCATTATTTGACAGAGATTGGTTTTTAAATCATCCAAAGTTCGAACATTGGACTTTTTAGGTAGTAGTACAAAAAAAATAACAACGACACCAAATTGCACAATCTTGGAAGCCAATTGATCGTTAAATCTCGAAATTACAAATTCTTAAAACTTTTTGCGTAATAAAACTAAAATTTGTCACTTTGTATGTCATTTGGCGCCGTTTTGTTGTAACCACGTATGCTTCAGATTTAAGTCTTCAATTTCAAGCCAAACAAAAGTCAGTTATCATATGATCTCTATTTTTTCATTTTCAAAGAAATAGGGACCACAGATACCTTTAGACGAAACTGCAAATTAGATAGTCGCTTTTTGCAGACACAATAGGGTTTTTGGAAAAATGCTCAATATACGACAATTTTTCTTATTAACGTATGCACCGAGCGGGAAACGTGTCTCACAGCTTCGTTGTTAAATGTTTATTTGCTAAACCATCCATAATTATTAAAAAATAGATTTTAATCTAAACAAATAAAATCTTAAATAACATATTTGTTTGACAGTTGAAAAATGACAGGGCTCTACAAATAATTGGAAATTTCACCAAAACTATTCAATAAATATGAAAAGGGTTTTCGAATAAGAGTGATATGATTTTTTTAAAAAAAAACACACTAATTGTTAAGGAAATTCAAATATTTTTTATTTAATATGAAGTGACAATCGATACAATTAAGCTCTGAATAAAACGTCATTCAAATGGCCTCCACGACTTCTTTTGCAGGAACGTATTCGATGAACCCAATTTTCGAGCACCTTTTCCACTAAATCTAGTCGTATGTCATGAATATCACGTTCAATATTGGCTTCTAAAGCTTGAAGAGAGTCTGGTTTATTGCTAAAGACCAATTGACTTCAAATAACCATCTAGTGGTGTTAAATCACAACTTCTTGGAGGCCATTCAATGTCACAATTTCTTGAAATAATCGAATCTCCACACTTTTCTCGCAATAATTCGGTTGTTGCACGTGCTGTGTGGCACGTAGCCCCGTCTTGTTGGAATCAGATGTTGTCAAGATCAACTTCTTCCAATTTCGACTATAAAAAGTTGGTTATCATTGATCTATGGTATACCGCTCTGCATTGACAGTAACGGTGTTACCAGCTTCATTTCGAAAGAAGTACGGACCGATGATTCCACCAGACCAAAAACCACACCAAACTGTCAATTTAGTTAAATGTAATGGGTGTTCATGAATAATTTGTGAATTTTCTTCGCACCAGAATCGACAGTTTTGTTTATTTACCACACCGCTCAGATGAAAGTGAGCCTCATCGGAGAAGATGATTTTCTTTAAAAAAAATCGTTATCGTTTTCAAGTTGTTCCAAGACAAAATCAACAAATTCACGACGTTTACGGTGGTCCAATGCCTTCAGTTCTTGAGTGATAACAATTTTATACGGATGCAAGCCCAAATCCTTTCTCAAAATCCGCCAGGTTGTGGTTTGAGACAGTCCCAATTCTTGAGAACGTCTTGGAATCGACAAATTGCGGTCTTCAGCAACACTTACATGAACAGCAGCATTATTTTCATTACGAGGGTCGTTCAATAAGTCCTTCGAAAATCCGAGAAATTGCGCTCGTAGTGTCGGTAAAGATTTTTTTTTGTAAGTAGCCTTATCGACAGGAAAGCTGTCAAAATTTCAGCTCGATCCATAGCGAAGGTCAATTTCTATCGTCGATTAAAGTTAACGACATTTATTTGTGCATAAAAAGGGAAAAAAGCGAGTTTAGGGCTGTCATCAAACATCTCCATTTGAAAGGCCCGAAAGAAATCAAAGCCGAGTTGTATGCAGTTCATGGCACATCTGTACCTGTGTTTGCGACGGTATACAATTGGGTAAATGAATTTAAACGTGGCCGTTCATCAACAAAAGATGGACATCATTCAGGACGCCCAGTTGAGGTGTCTACTCCTGAAATCATCGACAAAATCCACGATCTGATTTTGAACGTTCGGCGAATTAAAGTGCGCGAATTAGTTGAGGCCACGGGCATATCACAAGGTACAGTCGCAGTCGCTTCAATTTTGCATGAAAAATTGTCTGTGAAAAAAATTTCGGCACGATGGGTGCCGCGTTTGCTCTCAGAGGAGAATAAGCGCAATCGTGTAGTAGACTCTGAGGCTATGTTGGCACTCTTTCATCGCAATCCTGCCGAATTCCTTCGTCGATATGTCACTGTGGACGAAACCACTCCAGAAACGAAGAGACAGTCATCACAGTGGATTTTCAAGGGTGAACGGGCTCCAAAGAAGGCAAAAACTGTGCCATCGGCCGGCAAGGTGATGGCCACGGTCTTTTAAGATTCGCAGGGCATCATTTTTATCGACTACTTGGAAAAAGGAAAAACAATAACAGGAGCGTATTACGCGTCGTTATTGCAACGGTTGAGCGAGGAAATCAAAGAGAAACGCCCCCATCTGAAGAAGAAGAAAATCCTCTTGTGGAATTGGGAATGGAATTGTTGCAGCATCCCGCTTATTCACCAGATTTGGCCCCGAGTGACTATTTTCTTTTCCCCAATCTGAAGAAATGGCTTGGCGGACGACGGTTCACTTCCAACGAGGACGCCATCGCTCAAACGGATGAGTATTTTGCAGAACTTCCGAAATCCTATTTTTCGGACGGGATACAAATTTTGGAAAAACGGTTGGAAAAGTGTATAGAGCTAAAAGGAGATTACGAGGGTCATTCAACAAGTACTTAGCCTAAAAAAGAAAAACGAAAATTTTGGAAAGGTGGCAATTTATTTTTCTACATAATCTCCTTCAAGCTCGATTCACTTGGCCCAGCGATGCTCTAACTTTTTTAACCCGTCCAAAAAATACATTTTCTCGAGGGAAGCAAAATAGGCCTTCGTGGCGACGATGACCTCCTCATTCGACCCAAATCTATTCCCGGCGAGTGATTTTTTCATGTTTGAAAACAAAAAGTAGTCACAGGGGGCCAAATCTGGAGAGTACGGTGGATGGGGCAGCAATTCGTAGCGCAATTCGACCAATTTGGCCATGGCGACGGCGGAGGTGTGAGCCGGCGCGTTGTCGTGGTGGAACAGCACTTTTTTCATCGCAAAGCGGGCCGCTTTTTCTTCAATTCGACGTCAAATCGGCCCAATAAGTCAGCATAGTAGCGCCCCGTGATTGTTTTACCCTTCTCGAGGTAATCGATGTGGAGCACACCTTGTGAATCCCAGAAAACGGTGGCCATTACCGTTCCGGCCGATCGAACAGTCTTCGCCTTCTTCGAAGCACGTTCGCCGGGTGAAGTCCACTGTTTCGACTATTCCTTGGTCTCTGGTGTGTACCAGTGAATCCATGTTTCATCGACGGTCATGAAACGACGCAAGAACTCCGCTGGATTGCGCTGAAACAGCGCCAAAAACGTCGCCGATGTGGTCTCACGGTTGCGCTTGTTTTCCGGTGTGAGCAAACGCGGCACCCATCGCGCCGACAGCTTTCTCATGCCCAGTTCTTCGTGTAGAATATGATGCACCGTTCCTACTGCGATGCCCACAGTCTCAGCTATCTCGTGAACCTTCAATCGACGGTCTGCCAACACGAGATCGTGGACTTGTATGTTGAAAAATAAAAAATATTTTTTTAGAAAAACAGTTTTTTTCCATCTTTTTGGAGAACGATTATTTTGAAAATAAAATTGAATAATTTGTAAACGTTGAAACAAGAATGCGTATATCTCTCCATGATAAACATTACTGAATACAATGAAAAAAAAAGACAAATCATGACATATTACAAATGGCCGAAACGTCACTTAGAAATCATATCATTCTTATAGGAAAACCCTATATATTGTATGTTAAAATTTGTAAAAAAGTCCTTACAATTTTATGAGCCTCATTGTTGAAGTATATTTTGCTCGAAGAGGTAGTAACGTGGCTACATTAGAATCAACCATTTTGTAGAAAATTAAAACAATTTTATGATATCGTTTGATTTGTAAAGCAAATCATTTAAGGCAAACTTTAAACCAATTAAATGTGGCATCGAATGGCATATGTTTGACAGGACTGAACTTTCCGAAGTAATAAAAATGGATAACCCTAAACTTTGCATCACCCCTAAATATAACTTGTAATCCTATCAATATTTTTTATGTTTATTTTTTTTTTTTTAATATATGAAAATGTGAATAATTTCTAGAATCCAAATTCAAAAGAGAGTATTTATGAATATTTTTTTTCACATTATCTTTGGTATGGCAAGTATAATTATACTTAAAATCGAAAATTATAAAGAAAGAAAAAAAAAACATTTTTTTTTGTTTTTAAGAAATAAATTTGATTCTTATTAAGATTGTTGAATTATGTTGAAGAAGTTATTATTCGAGCGATTAAATAAAATTCTACAAAACCTTTATTTTCTTTCTATTTTTGTAGAAAATTTCATTACTATTTGTATAGAATAATTTTGTGAACTATAAAAAAAAAAGTAATATTCGTCGAATTAAACTTACATACAATCAAGGCAATATCTATGGAAAAAAACACACACAAAATAAAATATGAACACATACAAGAAAAATTCAAAATAGTACTGGGACTACCAGCCAAAGGGTCGTGGGTTCGAATCCCACTGTAGCAGCATGGTCCTACGCTAATTCACCTCACCGCTTTACTTTCTAAATCTTCTTTCATATCCTTATCCCCTTTATCCCTTCCTTTAAGCGCCATATGGCCCAAGCAGCCGCGTGCGTCAATACCAGTCTGACCAGATTTACTCTAGGACAAAATCTGCACTTAAAAAAAAAAAAAAAAAAAAAAAAAAAAAAAAAAAAAAAAAAAAAAAAAAATTCAAAATACTCACTTTAGAAAAACTTTATGTACACATCCTTTCTCTATGCAAACAAACACCCACCAAACAACTACAAACTTTGAGTTCTTTTTTCAATTTCAATTTGACATCTTTTTCTAATTATTATATGTATAATTTTATATTATTTTTTCCAAATAATTTATACTATGGTATTTAAATTATTATTAATATTGTTATTGTTATTATTTATTATAAATATTATAATTTTGTTGAAGTATATAAAAGTTTTATTGATTTTGGCTGCGCAAGATATTAGAATCTTCTATACAAAAGTGAAATGAATTCTCTTCTTAATGAACTTATCTTTCTTCTAATGCAAAGTAAATAAGTTTCTTTCTTATAAATTCTTAGCATTCTTCATTAGTTTTGTAAACATTAACTAATTGAACAATAATAAAATTATATAAATGGAAAATATTCAAAAATTAAACTTGATTAGAGATATATTATTATAACTTTACAGTAATACGAGTATATAAAAATGATGGGAAAATCCAATTTGTTAGTTAATGTTTGCTGTTATATAAACATAATTTTTCTTCGAACTTTAATAATTTTTGGCATTTATTAAAATTTTTGTAATTTCTTGTTTACTTTGGGACGTTACTCTCTGTTTGTTATATTTATAATTTTTATATGAATTCATTTTTTTTGTTTTTTTGTTGTTACGGTCTTCTATGGAATTGCCTTTTTTATTTCTTTTTTTAAATTTATTTTATGTTTGCATTTAGCCATACTTCTTCGCATCATGATGAAGGCCGGGATTTCTATGATGGACATTCACAAAATGATCATATAAAGTGAGTAAGATCTCTTAAAAGATTTGTTTTCTTCATCTTATTCTCCTTCTTGTTCTCCTTCTTCTATTACTTCATTTTTCGATTATTTTTACTTTTATTTAGCTTTATCGAAATCTTAATTTAGATGTAATGAAATGCTTCTAAAAAAAAACAGAGGCATTATCAAATATATATTTTGATTCCTTTAATAATAAAACTCTTCTTAAATTATTATAATTAATATTGAGTAATTATGTGTAAATATATATTTTAGAAACAAATGGAAACTGATTACAATTAACTGTAATTGTGAATATTTGAATTCATTTTGTGCTGATACAGTTCATACTTTGAGTAATTTATTGATTTCTTTATTATCTCTTTATAGTTATGCTGATGATACACCTCTTATTCGTGATGAATTTTTAAATGAACCACCGATTGGTCCTCACGATTTAGGAGCAGATCCCATTTTAGGTATAGCAAAAGATGAACACGACTCATGGAGTCCTAGTGTGCCAAAAGAAATTGTCAAATCGTTAAAAGATAAATTGGTAAATATTTTATATAAAAATCTATAACAAAAAGAAAAATATTTTTTATTGTAGTAAAATTAAATAAATTAACAAAATTTACCTTAAATATAATTTTGAATATTATCAGAAAATAAAAAAGTTATATTCTGAAAATCAAATGAATAAAACACGTACGTACGCTTTTTAAGGTGAATACAACGCAATTGTTGGGTGAGATAGATAATAACGTACGTGAAATATTGGTGATTATTCGTTATGGCTCGTCCGTCAATGCGGTGTACGAGGTCTGTTCAAAAAGTATCGCGAATGTTGAATTTCCGAGGGTTACGTATATTCGATTTTCAATTTTTAGTGGCGTTATATTGGTACTCATGTCTCTTACTTATGCCAACAAGTTCGGCCATTTTGAATGTTCAGTTAATTGTTGACAGCTGCTTTGCTTGCACGTGTTTTGGCTCGTCTTCTCTTTTTGCTCAATTTCGACCAAAAACAGCGTCGCATTAACATTGCTAAGGAGTTGTTGGACTCGGTCCGCGACAACCCAAATATGCTACAGAGGGTCATAACTGGGTTTATGGTTATGACGTGAAACCAAGGCTCAATCATCCCAATTGAAGCTGCCGCACGAGTCGAGACCGAAAAAAGCGCCAAGTTGCTTACAGTTTTCTTCGATTGCAGGGGCGTAGTGCATCATGATTTCTTTCCACAGGGTAGAACGGTCAATAAGGAATATTACCTGCAAGTTGTGCGCAAGTTGCGCGAAGCAATACGCCAGAAACGCCCTGATTTGTGGAAGAACAAGAATTGGTTTTTGTCATTTTTAGCCAAAAACAAAAAAACACTAATAATGCCGCAGCAACCGTATTTCCAAAAGCCGGCCTTCTGTGACTTTTTCTTGTTCCCGAAACTGCAGAGCCCCATAAAAGGACGACGCTACGCTACGATTGAGGAGATAAAAACGGCATCGAAGGAGGATTGGAAAAACGTTGAAACACAAAAAATGATTTTTTGAAGTGCTTCGAGGATTGGAAAAAACGTTGAAACAAGTTTATAATATCTGGCGGGGATTACATTCAAGGGAACAAAATAGATATTCATGAATAAATAAATAATTTTTGAAAAAAACACAAAATTCGCAATACTTTTTGAACAGACCTTTTATTTCTTTAATATGCATTCTGATTACACTAAGAAAATATACTACGTTTTTATTAACAGCATTTACTACAACGATAGTGATTATATTTACTAGCGGAATTCAAATATTCTTATATTAAATGCCTAATAACTAAACCAGAATAGATTCACCACGATAAATAATGCAAAAGATAATTTTATTATACAATTTGAAAGGTTGTAAATTTCATTATCATGCTACTTTCACGGTTCTCATAATTCCCAGGAATTATTTATAAATAAATATAATTTTTCGAAACATTTATACTTGAGATAAATAGAGCAACATGGCACGATTATTAAGAGACTATTTGCTAAATTTATGCAAATACATTCAATTGAATATTTTCATATAATTTTTCTTTTTTTTATAAAAAAAAAAAAAAAAATTTTTCTTCTTCATAGTATTTATGCCGATTCGTTTATAAACCATTTTACCCATAATTTAGACAATTTGTTTATAAATTTTGGATATTAAAAAAAATCGATTTCTTGTCTATACATAAAATTCATAGCCGAAAAACTGTGTTGCAAAGACTTTTTGGAGCCACATTACATTATTTTCTATAATTTCCCTTAATATGAGAACACTTAATAGATTATCTTATTGAATGTTTAGTAATATTACTGGTTTTTTTTTTTGAATAAAAAAAATTTTTCTTTAAAGGTTAAACGGCAGGAACATATATACGAGTTCATAATGACCGAAAAACATCACTGCCAAACACTTCTAGTCATGCAAAAAGTATTTGTTGAAAGTCTACAGAGACATTTTAGTCATTTGAAATTAGACAGAATGTTTCCTAGACTATCTGAATTGACTGACCTTCATATAAGGTAATTTGATCAGATATTATCTCAAAAAAATATATTTAGTATTTAATGCTGATTTATCATAATTTCGACTATCATTACTACAATTAATTACCAGTTTAAATTTGTTGGTATATTGTATATTAATTGCTATACTGACAATGGATTTTTTTTTTAAATGTAGTTTTCTAAAAAAGTTGCGATTAAAGCAGCGTGAACATTACATTGTCGATAGTATTGCTGACATACTTCTGGATTTCTTTTCGTCAACGTCAGCGCAACGACTGAAAAGTGCATACGGTAAGTTTGATCGTTTCAAATATCATAGCAAGACCAAAAATAAATTATTGCAATCGCGCTATTTCCGATCAAATTCTCAACTTGACGTGTCTTCTCCTTGAATATTTTAATTTTTTCAATTTATTACTGAATTTGATTAGTTTATGTTCAAGTTTTTTTTTTACTGTTAAACTCAAAAAATCCTAAAATTAAATTTTCAAATCAATTTTCTTCATTTTGTTCTTAGTTATATATTTTTTGTGAACAATTTTTTACTTTTTGGATTTATTTATTTAATTAATTACGACAACCAACCGGAAGTTTGAATAAAAAAAAAATGAATCATTTTCAATTTAAGGTGAGTTCTGCTCAAATCACAGATCAGCATTGAACGAATTTAAGGATTACATGACAAGAGACCAAACATTTGCTGAATGGTATAAACATTGTCAAACAAATCCTCTTCTAAAGAAAAAAGGAATACCAGAGTGCATTCTTTTTATAACTCAAGTAAATATAATAAAATGTGTTAAAAAAAATATAAATTATCATAATTAATTTCCATCTATTAAAATTGAGTGTAAAAGTTTATTTGTTTGATTAAAAAGCCAAAAAAAAAATATAATAAATACAAAATATAATGCATATATAATGTGTGGTACATAATTTGTTATTATTAATTTTACAGCGCCTTACAAAGTATCCGTTACTTATTGATCCTTTACTAAAAAGTTCCCGAGAAGATCGCATTGAACAAGAGAAACTTCAAAAGGCTATGATTTTGGTTAAAGGCATTTTGGTGGATGTGGATGCATGTGTAGCGGAAAAGGAGAAAATTGACCGTCAATTGGAGATTTTCAAACGTATTGATGCGAAATCGTGTGCAATTTTTAAAGGGAATCAATTTAAGAAAGCGGATATCGGTGTTGGCTCGAACAGAAAATTGAAGTAAATAAAAAAATAAATACATTTACCAGTAAAATATTTAAAATAAAATAAAAATTTTATAAACAGATTCGAGGGTTCGGCTACACTAATGCAAGGTCGATCGAAAATGCAAAGTGTTTTAGTGGTTGTTGTTTCGGATTGTTTATTCTTTTTACAAGAAAATTCACACAATAAATATACATTTTTTACACCTGAAAATAAGGTAAATTATTATGTTCGGTTTTCTTTTATAATTTATTATATTTGCATATAGTATATTATTGATTTAGCCTAGTTATTAGGAAAACAAATTATATATATTCATTAATATATGATTGATTGTTCAATAGGCGGGTGTCGTACCACTACAGAAGCTTTTGATACGAGAGAAAGCTGGAACTGAATCTAGGGGTATATACATTATTTCGTCAAATCCTGCCTTTCCCGAAATGTATGAGCTTAAAGTACAAAATCCAAAAGACAAAAATGTTTGGATACAAGCAATAAGGTAGATAACATCGATGATACCATATAATTGAAAATTTTTTTATCAATTAATATTTACGGATAAAAATAGCACAAAAATAAATATTTGTTTTGAAATATTTTTTTTTTTAAAAAAAAAAAGGGCCGCTGTTCTGGATTGCCCATTAGATGATTTGAAATCTGACGATTTAACAGCTGAAGAAAAACAGAGGCTAATAGATGAGAAACAAGCTAATATGAGAGAATTAATTGGTAAGTTAAATAATAGTTCAATTTTTTCTAATATTTTAATAATTATGTTGCTTTTCAATAATAATACTTTAAATATTTTTTATATTTTATTTGTAAATTTGCTTCTTTCGCATACGGATATTGTTTGCCTAATAATACATATATGCAAACATATATATATATATTGTCGCTTTAAATTAATTTTCATTAGATAAATAAATTTTTATTTTCATTATAATTTAATTATTTCTTTATTATATATATATAATGTAAATAAATGCTAAAATACCTATAAATAGATAGAAAAAATAATATATACATATATAAATTGTTGTTTGCTTAAGCAATGGGAAATAGTGAACTTGAAGGTAAGCCAAACACTTATTTTCGTTGTTTCCAATTAAATATTTTTTCCTGGCTAAAAAATATAAAGAAATATTTTTTTTTTTTAAATTTAAATCCAAATAGCTTTAGTCCATATCGAAATAGATAACATATTTTATACGAGGTCTGTTTAAAAAGTATCGCGAATTTTGAATTTCCGCGGGTTACGTATATTTGATTTTCGATTTTTTTTGTGACGTTATGTTGGTACTCATTCCTCTCAATTATGCCGACAAGTTCGGTCATTTTGAATTTTCTGTTAATTTTTGATAGCTGCTTTGCTTGCACGTGTTTTGGCTCGTCTTCGATTTTTGACCACTTTCGACCAAAAACAGCATCGCGTTAACATTGCTAAGGAGCTGTTGGACTCTGTCCGCGACAACCCAAATTTGCTCCAGAGGGTCATAACTGGTGACGAATCATGGGTTTATGGTTACTACGTGGAAACCAATCATCGCAATGGAAGCTGCCGCACGAGCCAAGACCGAAAAAAGCGCACCAAGTTCGGTCGAATGTGAAGGTTTTGCTTACAGTTTTCTTCGATTGCAGGGGCGTGGGGCGTCATGAGTTCTTGCCACATGGTAGAACGGTCTATAAGGAATATTACCTGCAACAACATACTAATAATACCGCAACCACCGCATTCCCCAGATCTGGCCTCCTGTGACTTTTTATTGTTCCCGAAACAGATTCTTGGATCCATTTTTTGGAATGGACAAAAATCGAAGACGAACCAAAACACGTGCAAGCAAAGCAGCTGTCAAAAATTAACTGAAAATTCAAAATGGCCGAACTTGTCAGCACAAGTGAGAGACATGAGTACCAACATAACGCCACAAAAAATTTAAAATCGAATATACGTAACCCGCGGAAATTCAAAATTCACCATACTTTTTGAACAGAGCTCGTTTATAAATCACTATAAGATACTATGTGGTTAAATATTTTTGTGTTGTATTTTATAATCAGTATAAGACACCTCGTTAGTTGTAGCTGCTCGCACATTTAATTAAAATTGGAATTTTATACAATTATTAACAAAAAAGGACATGTATCCTTTGCAAGCGTCAATATTTTCAATCGAATATTAATATTTGAAATTTTTTATTATGTGTCCATTTTATAAAATTTATTTATTGAAAACATATTAATTTTAATAACATTTAATTTTTTTAAATATTGTAATTTTTTTTTGAAATAATAAAAATTTCAACTTTTAAAATAAGTCGAAAGTTTAATGTACGAGGTCTGTTAAAAAAGTATCGTGAATTTTGAATTTCCGAGGGTTACGTATATTCGATTTAAGATTTTTTGTGGCGTTATGTTGGTACTCATGTCTCTCACTTATGCCGACAAGTTCGGCCATTTTGAATGTTCAGTTAATTTTTGACAGCTGCTTTGCTTGCACGTGTTTTTTGGCTGGTCTTCTCTTTTTGCTCAATTTCGACCAAAAACAGCATCGCATTAACATTGCTAAGGAGCTGTTGGACTCTGTCCGCGACGACCCAAATTTGCTTCAGGGGGGTCATAACTGGTGACGAATCATGGGTTTATGGTTATGACGTGGAAAACAAAGCTCAATCATCCCAATGGAAGCTGCCGCACGAGCCAAGATAAAAAAAAGCGCGTCAAGTTTGGTCGAATGTGAAGGTTTTGCTTACAGTTTTTTTCGATTACAGGTGCGTGGTGCATCATGAGTTCCTTCCACAGGGTAGAACGGTCAATAAAGAATATTACCTGCAAGTTATGCGCAAGTTGCGCAAAGCAATCCGCCAGAAACGCCCGGATTTGTGGAAGAACAAAAATTGGCTTTTACCATTTTTGGCCAAAAAGAACACACTAATAATGCCGCAGCCACCGTATTCCCCAGATCTGGCCTCCTGTGACTTTTTCTTATTCCCGAAAATGAAGAGACGGCATCGAAGGAGGAGCTGAACAAGATCGTAAAAAATGATTTTTTGAAGTGCTTCGAGGATTGGAAAAAACGTTGACACAAGTGTATAATATCTGGTGGGGATTCCTTTGAAGAAGACAAAATAGATATTCATAAATAAATAAATAATTTTTGAAAAAAACACAAAATTCGCGATACTTTTTGAACAGACCTCGTATAACTGCTCTTTGGGGAACCTTCCAATTTTGAAATTAATTAAAAAACAAAATTTTCAGTTTTATTAATCAATATTTTTAGATAAAAAAAATTATTTTTTCTTTTTGACTTTTTAAGAAATTTAAACAAAAATAAATAAATTATTTAACATCATATTAATTTTAATTTATTTTTTTTTTGCTCCTTGTCCAGCAAATAATGGCCCATTGTTATTTGTATATTAAAAGATAGTATTAAGTTTTTAGCATTTTTCTTCTCTTTTTACCAAAATACATTCCACTTTTTTTAGTATTTTCTATTTGTGCATATGTTCATTTGAAGCATTAAATTTCAAGTTATAGATAAAAATATGTTCTGTTGTACAATAATCGCATAGAAAGTGACTTATACGTGAATTCGATATCAAATGATGATTAATATTATATTTAGCTATGTTTGTTAAGCACTTAACATTAACTACGATGAGTAATGCTTTGCAAAGTAGATAATATTATTTATATTCAAATAATTTCAGCATAGGCTGGAGGAGGGGTCTCACACCTAGGTCTGGATTCACTTTCAAGAGTGTCAACTAGGGGAGTGTCATGAACGTTATTTGCAGTTGATTCATTTCCAAGTTGACACAAATCGCTACCTCCGTGCGAAATTAATAATTGCTCGCTACAATCCGCTCGTCTTCCTGAGCGTGCGTTTAAGAACAGATTACTGCGACTCAAACGACGTATCAGTCCTGCCGTATTTCGATTAATTGATCGATAGTTAATATGTCGTGCACGATTACGGAACAATGTCTTCAAAGTTGATGCAAACCTATTTTGTTGACTTCTTGGCGGCGTAGATTGCGTCTGTCTTATCCTCCTCGGTGGCGATGCTGCCCGTCGTACTGTCGAAGTTGTAATTTCCAGAGAAATTTGATTTGTTTGTGGCTCACGAAAAACATTTTGAGTTTGTTCTGATCGTTCTATGAAATTTATTATTAAATGTTATATTTTTCAATTCTTTCAAATTAAAAATTAACTTACCTGAATTAGTATAATTCTTGTTTGGTCGTTTCTTACGACTAAAAAAGTTCATTTGTTGTAATTGCCATATGGTTGTTAATAAAGTTCCAATTAAAATTGATCCTAAGAAAACTCCACAATAAAATCCAACACGTAAAAAATATATCTGAGTGTCTTCACATTTTTTGTGTTCATTTTGCCTAATCAATAATAGGCAATTTTTTTGACAAATTTCTTGTAAATTTTCTGGCTGCTTCCAAACACGACTTATATTTATTACAGGCTTTTCTGTTAATATCGGATTTGGCTGTACCATAATTCTTTCAAATTTTTTTCCAATATTTCGGTCAAAATTACAGCTATTAATAAAGATTTTCACAGACAAATTACGCATATATAAGATAGCATTTTTAGTATTTTCATCACATAACCATTTATTATTATTTAAATTAACTGCTTGCAATTTTCTTAATTGGTGAAAAGCGACTGTAGTCGTCGTTATTATTATATTATTTGAAAGATCAATTTTACGTAAATTGGGAAGTTCCATAAAAAATCTTGAATGAATATGACTGAGTTTAGAATCCTTTAGAATTAATATCTCAATAGAGTCACTTTTCAAAAGTGGTTCATTTGCAAGTGTCACAAATTTATTTCCTTCCAAGTTGACGCTGACCAAATTGATATTCTTTTCAAATATTCTTTTATCAAAACTCTCTAATCGATTGTGCGATAAATTAATTTCAGTTAACAGTTCCATTTGGCTGAATGCATCCAAAAAAATCGTATGAATTGAATTGAATGACAAATCTAATATTTTAATTATTAATAAATCCTAAAAAAAAGGTAATAGTTTTTTTCATTATTTGTAAAATAATTTTTGAACTTTTTTTAATCCAAATGTTTACAAAATTACTTCAAAACATTGATCATCAAGTGTTGTGATAGCATTTCGACTCAAGTCTAAATATTGAACAATTGTTGGCATATCAATATATGTGTTGATAAGACGTTGATCACTATAAATTAAATAACGAAATAACGAAATAATAATAATAGTGTAGAAATTACAGTAAAACAATTCATTAATTTCACCATAAAGAAAAATTCATTTGGCTTATTTATTGATATTCTTTTGCGAGCATTACCTGCAAACTGCCCTATTATAGCCTTTATAATCATCACAATCGCAAAATTTTGGACAAATATTTCTATCCAATATACTTTGATGAATTAAATTAAATAATAATAGTACTATTAAATGTATTCTATTAAAAAACTTCATCTTGCTTTTAATTGAAAATTATTTAACTAAGAAATAATAGAATTTTGTTGTCACAATTGGTATGCTGTTTTAAATGACTAATTCACTAACTGAAATCAATTTAATGGATTCCTTATTTTTATTATTATCAGTTTTACTTTATCTTATCTTACTTTGATAAGATTTTTTTTTTGGTATATAGATACACTTAATTATTCATTTGCACTGAATTGTTGATAAAATTTTGTTTCAATCTTATCAAACTTTATCATTCAATACTCGTATATGTTGTGAATTAAAACCATTTCTCATTATAGATAAAATCAATTGGAGTTTTATCTTTGATCGAGCTAAAAATATTTGAAATAAATCACATTTTATGCAATGTATAAATAGATAAACTCTTAGGCACAATTATATTATGTTAGATTTTTATGTATATTTTGGCGCACCTAAAATTCAATTCGAGTGAAATAATAGCTTAAAAAAAACGTTGTATCGTTTGGAACGTGCCCATTTCTTTTTTGTAAATTATTGTATATTTGTACATATGTATTCGAAGTATCAATATATAAGGAGGGAACATAAATATAATTCTAAATTAGGATTTTTAAACTATGTGACACATCAGCCCACAAAAAGTTTATACAGAATGTATGTAAAAAATCATTCGAGGAAAGCATGTTACGAGTATGTACAAAAAATGCAGGTATGGTAAATATATTTCCTTATTTGCAGTCATAATATAAATGGTTACCGATTGTGTTTTTATCATTAAAACTACTCTCTAACTTAAGGACGTGGGAATATGATATACACAAAAATGTTTTCTTATGATCAGTGATAACCAATATAAATAATGGCACAAAATATCTTAAATGTACAGGCGATAATCATTTTGATTATTTGCACCTGAAATCGATAAAAATGTACAAACAATTTTGAATTTGCTTATAATGTTTTGGTAATTTGCTCGTCTGAAAATTAATAGGAAGGATAAATGGAGAAATGTTAGTGAAGTTTGTTCTTAAACCTAAATATTTTGCAAGCATTTTTGGTAATATTACATATGTATGTGGTCGTTCCAACGGAGGTTATTATTAATACGCATACCATGAATGGAAAGTTTTTCGATTTCAGTTATGCAAGTGCCATTCATAGATAAAATGGGTGGAGGTTTTGGTTTCTGCTTAGAATCAGGAGACAGTTCTTTGTTTCGGAAAGATTAAATTCGACTCTGTTTTTTGAGATCTATAGTACCAGGTGTATAAGCTTAAATCCACTGTTTGGTCATAGATGGCGTGAGTGAGCATATTAAGCAACCATGAGCACGCCATACTTTTTTTATGAGTTTGACATCTGTCAACATTAATCAGTGCACATTGTTAGCAATTTTGTACAACAACATACATTTATCCTTTGGTAATCATGTCTAGCTCTGCTTTTCTGCTTCAATTTGAAGAAATCGGCTGCCAAATCGTATCGAATGCTTAGGCCTATGGTGACAGTGCTTTATCGGAAACAACTTGCCGAGATTGCTTTCGTCGGTTCAAAGACGGCAATTTTGACTTGTGGAACAAGAAGCGGGATGGTTGAGGACCATCAATTGCAAGCTCTTTTGGACGAAGACGAGAAAAGTGGATATATTTCGAGAATCCTAAATGCAAGAAATCGTGGGTTGATCCCGGCCAACCATCAACATCTTCCCCAAGACCAAATCGCTTCGAACGGAAGACGATGCTGTGCGTTTGGTGGGATCAGCAGGGTATCGTCTACTGTGAGATGTTGAAACCTGGTGAAACTGTCAATGCTACTACCAACAACTGATCAAATTGCACTGTGCTCTGCATGAAAAAAGGACGAATTATCAACAAAGACATGACAAGCTGATTTCCCTCCACGACAACACACCATCGCACACGTCAAAAATTGTCCGAAACTACTTGGAGACACTCAACTGGGAGGTGCTTATTCACCATACCTGGCCCCTTCCGACTACCAGCTGTTTTTGTCGATGGGTCACGCGCTCACTGAGCAGCACTTCGATTCTTACGAAGACATCCGAAAATTACTTAATGAGTGGTTTGCCTCGAAAGAGAAGGAATTTTTTTGGCGTGGTATCCAAAAATTGCCCGAGAAATGGGAAAAATGTGTAGCTAGCGAGGGCAAGTACTTTGAATAAATTTGTTTTTGCTTTCTATGAAAACAACGTGTTTTTTTGACTAAAAAACAGCGGATTTAAGCTTATACACTCGGTAATATATTGTCTATATCGGAATTTGATGAGTTTAACATACCTTGCTGTTCAATTTCCATTGCCGAAGATTTAAAACGTAAATCATGAAACTGAATATGTAAAACTGAGAACACTGTCATCAGTGAAACAGTAGATTAAATTAAAAGTAACTGATAAAAAATTATATATAAAAATAAAAACAAAGAATTAGAGATAGAACTGAACTATGGGGAACACCAGCATTTATTTGGTGGCCTGCCAACGTAAAGCCATCCAAAACAACTTGTATCGAAGAGTTCGGAAAGTAGCTTCTAATCCATTTGAGGAGGCAATCATACATAGTTTATGCACGCATTTTCTCAAAAGAGCTTGATACCAAACTCTGCCAAATACAAGTAGCAATAATTCTTTACTCCCTAGTAGTGTGGTTCCTATTTTCGGCTAGATATGCCATCAAATCACCAGTGGATCAATTACTATGAAAACCATATTGAGAAGCTTCCTTGATGCAAGATATTTCATTAGTTGATATCTATGCGTATGTTGTAAGTGAGCAATATGCCCGATCGAAAAGTAATTCTCTATAACCAATCCCATACAACTTATCGATTATACACTATTTTTTATATAATACAATAAAATTTTGTAATCATAATATTTTCAATAAATTTTTTTTTTGAAGCAACTATGATCAAATTGATAAAACCAAATTTTAATCTATAGTCACGCAAACACGTGCACAGACACACATTTTTTTTATTTATATCTCTTTAAGATGAAATGCTTTAAAATAAATCTACACAATACTTAATTGTTAATAATATTATAAAAATGAAACGAAATATTTCTTTATTGAAGCTAAATAAACAAATAATATGTACTTTATATTAATATTAATTGAAAAAAAAAATAATCAAAAATTATGCATGATCAGTAACGATAAATAATGAAAGAAAATGCTCAAAAAAAATAATTTTTTTGTTTTGAATTATATAAAAATAAAATTTTTTTTATAATAAATTTCAGATAAAATGCGACAAAAGGATATTGAACAAGCAATATTATTAGAGGAAAAGATTTTACTTCAGCTCAGTTTATTAAAAGATAAGAAAAATTCACATGAATTGTGTGGTCCTAATGCTGAAGAGTTCTTAGCAAATTTCGGTACCTATAAAGACTTAATTACTGATGGCTGTGATACTGTAGAAATATGGAAAAGAGTACTGAGTTCTGTACAGGTAAAATAGTTTAACAACAAACAATATTTGCATAGTCAACTTTATTAATTAAAAAAAACATTTTCGATAATAATTTTTTTTATTATAGGAGATAAGTCAACTGGCATCCTCTTTATACACTGCTGCAACTGGTCTTTCTTTATCGCGTTCCTTTAGTTCGGTTGGCGAGAGACAGAGTGAAGCTTATTCATCACCAACTTTGCCCAAGCGTGCCGAAACTTTTGGCGGTTTCGATGAAAGACGGAATAAGGTAAGAATACATTGTGAATTGAACTTTTTTTTTTATATTCATTTTGTTAATAGGGTAATATTCCGTGGCGGGAGGCAGTACTATCTACACTTCCAATGGCAACAATGCCAGCGGCTAAAGACAATCAATTTTACCAAGCGATTCAAGCAAGTGAGAAAAGGGAACCAAATACCTCCGAATACGATTCGAATTCGAATACGCTCTCTGTGAATCAGAATCAAAATAATATCCTTCGAATAAACCATGAAAATATTTCCCTCAAAGATAATAATTATGCAGCACTTCAAGTATCCCACCATTTACATACACTTCTATGTATTATTTCGCAACAAATGACCACCATACACAGTTTACAAGCACAATTGGCTACTTATCGTGAAAATCCAAAAACTATTTACAAACATAATGATCAATTGGAAGAGTTAAGAAATCTACAAGATAAATTACAGGAAGAGAAAAAATTGTGGGTAAAACAAAAAGAGCTACAAGAAAGGGATTTAGAAGAGCAACGAAAAGCTCAAGACATTTTGCAGAAACAAATCAAAGCCGAACAGGAAGACATTAAACATCAGAGAGAACAATTGTATAGAAAAATGGAAATACTTTCTAGCCAGGGTTTATTACTTTCACCAAATGTAAAAATAAATATTCCATTTTTAAAGTTTCAATGTCTAAACTAATGATTTCCTTTTTGTTTTTTTGTTTTTTTTTTTTTTTTTTTAATAATACTAGACACCACTTCCGATAACAAATGTTGTGACAACTAATGATGACAATCATCCACACAGTTCTGATGAATACTATTCAGCAAGTGGTGTGAGTAGTGATGGTACTTTGGTTGATCGGCGAAAAGATAAATGGAGAACAACATCAAGTAAGTAATGATTAGAAATTAGAGATGAGAAACTTATTTCCATATTTTAAAGAAAATATTGCAAAATATTAAGAAAACAATTATATTCATCACACATCACTATCAAGACAATTTTTAGGTGTTTCTTCTTTTTTTTATATTTTAAAAGAAAACTATCATTATTGAGTAATAAATTTTTATTTACCAGGTGTATAAGGTTAAATCCGCTGTTTTTTAGTCAAAAAAAACACATGTTTTTTCATAGAAAGCAAAAACAAATTTATTCAAAGTACTTACCCTCGCTAGCTACACATTTTTCCCATCTCTCGGGCAATTTGTGGATACCTGGTCAAAAAAATTCCTTTTCTTTCGAGGCAAACCACTCATCAAGCCATTTTCGGACGTCTTCGTAAGAATCGAAGTGCTGCTCAGCGAGCGCGTGACCCATCGACTAAAACAGGTGGTAGCACCTCCAAGTTGAAGTGTCTTCAACTAGTTTCGGACCATTTTTGACGTGTGCGATGATGCGTTGTCGTGGAGAAAAATCAGCTTGTCATGTCTTTGTTGATAATCCGTCCTTTTTTCACGCAGAGCACGGTGAAATTTGATCAGTTGTTGGTGGTAGCGGTGGGTATTGACAGTTTCACCAGGTTTCAACATCTCATAGTAGACGATACACTGCTGATCCCACTAAACGCATAGCATCGTCTTCCGTCCGAAGCGATTTGGTCTCGGAGAAGATGTTGTGGTTGGCCGGGATCAACCCACGATTTCTTGCGTTTACGATTTTCGAATTATATCCAATTTTCATCGCCTGTCACAATCCGATGCAGGAACGACTTTCTTTTTTGTCTGGCGAGCAAAAATTCGCATGTGTTTTGGCGTCGCTCCATCTGCCTATAATTCAATTCATGCGGCACCCATTTTCCCATCTTTTCAATCTTCCCCATGGCACGAAGACGCATGGAAATTTGTTGTTGAGTAACACCCAATTGCTCCGCGAGTATTTTTTACGATTGGGTATCGTCTTCGTCCAAAAGAGCTTGCAATTGATGGTCCTCAACCTTCCTAGGCCGATTTTCACGCTTCTTGTCCTACAAGTCAAAATTGCCGTCTTTGAACCGACGAAACCAATCTCGGCAAGTTGTTTCCGATAAAGCACTGTCACCATAGGCCTAAGCATTCGATACGATTCGGCAGCCGATTTCTTCAAATTGAAGCAGAAAAGCAGAGCTTCCCTCATATGCTCTTTTTCGGGCACAAAACTAGACATGATTATCAAACGAAAAAATGTATGTTGTTGCGAAATTGCTGACAATGTGCACTGATTAATGTTGACAGATGTCAAACTCATAAAAAAATGTATGGCGTGTCCATGGTAGCTTAATACGCTCACTCACGCCATCTATGACAAAACAGCGGATTTAATCTTATATACTTGGTAAATATTTATTTTCCTGCATTATATCACAAACATATAACGATAAAATTATATCAAGAACTTATAGGAATAAACAAGATTGGTTAATGATTTAATTTTTTTTTAAAGTTATTTTCTTTATTCATCATAATAAAATTTTTTTAAGAGGCGAACAAATTCTTTAAAAAGTTTAAATACTTTGTTAAGTTTTGAATCTTCTTAGTACTTTTATATCTTTTTATTTAGCTTTACATGATAGTGCAATTCGGGTTGTTATCACAATGGTTAAGAAAATTAATTCAATTCGTACAAAATCACCACAGAGACCTGTAGAATCAAGTAATAATACAAAACATTTTTCATATATATTTTTGAACGTGCCAATTCAAATGAAATTAATTTTTTTTAAAGACAAGAAGAGCTATTCAATAGTTACACATAGTATAGAAAATAAAAATGAATTTTACTTTTAAAGAAAAAAGAATCAATGGAAAATAAATATCCTTTTAAAAAATAAAAACTTTAACATATTTGAATACGTGCATTTAAAGATAAATAAATTTATCCATCTTTAATTTTTAAATATGTTTTATCTATCAATTATGAATAGCACTTCTTAAGTAAAACAAAAATATATTTAATACCTAATTTAATATAAATATTTAATATTTTCGTTCTAAAATATATCCGTTGTGTGCCTGTCGTTTATCCTAACATTTATAAAGAATTTTATTAATTTTTTTTTTTGAATTTTTATTATGTAAATATATTTAAACCGTTTTTTATGTTTATTTTTCTTTTATCTGAATTATTTAAGAAACTTTGAAAAATGTATACACATTTATAGAATTTAATTTTGTTGTCTTGCCACAAAATAGTTGCTCTTAATCGATTATTTCCCTTTTTTTTAGAATTTTTTTACTGTGTTTAAAAATTACAAAATATTTATTTTTATTACAATATGATTTTATAGTATAAAAAATTAATGGAAACTTGAAGGAATATTATTGAAATTTAGCAAAATGAAATATATCAAAAATATCTAGAGTATTATTTTAGTATATAATAATATTAATTTGAAGTAAAAAAAATTTATATAATTGCGATACTTAAAGAAATAAGGCCTTTACTTAATTTATTAGAATAAATTTCTGAATGCATTTTTTACATCATTAAAGTTTTATTAATTTGAAATTAAAACTACAAATTAACCGCTATAAAATTAATAGATTATTTTTCTATTTATTGAAGTTAATTGCTTGGTATTTGCTTAGAAAAAATTTATGCAAAAATTCACGAAAGTACGAGGTCTGTTCAAAAAGGGTTACGTATATTCGATTTTCGATTTTGTGTGGCGTTATGTTGGTACTCATGTCTCTCACTTATGCCTGCAAGTTCGGCCATTTTGAATGTTCAGTTAATTTTTGACAGCTGCTTTGCTTGCACGTGTTTTGGCTCGTTTTCGATTTTTGCCTCAATTTTGACCAAAAACAGCATCGCTGTCCAGATGGTTATAACTGGTGACGAATTATATAACCCTCATGCTGCAGCACGAGCCAAGACCGAAAAAATCGCTAAGTTCGGAAGGTTTTGCTTACAGTTTTCTTCGATTGCAGGGGCGTGGTGCATCATGAGTTCTTGCCGCAGGGTAGAACGGTCAATAAGGAATATCACCCGCAAGTTATGCGTAAGTTGCGCGAAGCAATCCGTCAGAAACGCCCGGATTTGTGGAAGAACAAAAATTGACTTTTGCCATTTTTGTGTAAAAACAACACACTAATAATGCCGTAGCCACCGTGTTCCGTAGATCAGGTCCCTTGTGATCGAAAGGACGACGCTACGCTACGATTGAGGAGATAAAGACGGCATCGAAAAAGGATTTGAACAAGATTACAAAAAATGATTTTTTCAAGTGCTTCGAGGATTAGAAAAAACGTTGGCACAAGTGTATAATATCTAGTGGGGATTAATTTAAAGGGGACAAAGTAGATATTCATGAATGAATAAATAATTTTTGAAGAAACACAGAATTCGCGATATTTTTTCAACAGACCTCGTAATTTAGTATGTAAGGAATAGAAAATACTCGTACATATTGACATTTGCGAGGTATTCTTTTTAATTCTGAATTGAATTTTTTTTATAAAAATTCTTTACAAATGCAATTGCTAATATACCGTTTTGCAAATCATTAAAAGCACTACTAATTTCAGGAGACAGCATTCACTATTAATATTTCAGATATTATCAAATAGTATAATTAAAATACGTACCAATAAGCAATTATTTAAGAAAAATTATTTATGATATTACCTTTTACAACAAACATTCGCATTATACGCGCTCTTAATGACATATGTGTACGTACGGCAACAACTTATCACTGACAATTGTCGCTTGGTATATCGATGCAGCACGTTTTTTTTCATGTTTTTATATTCAATATCTTATAAATATTATTTGTAGTTACCAAAGGACCAAATAATATCAAAATTCTATATCAAAAAAATTGAGAGTATAGTTATTAAATTTGTACTTTGATTATTCCTTATTGCGGCGATACGTTTATACCTACTGTAATGTCTGCAAGTACGAGGGTCATTCAACAAGTACTTAGCCTACAAAAGAAAAACGAAAATTTTGGAAAGGTGGCAATTTATTTTTCCACATAATCTCCTTCAAGCTCGATACACTTGGCCCAACGATGCTCTAACTTTTTCAATCCGTCCAAAAAATACATTTTCTCGAGGGAAGCAAAATAGGCCTCCGTGGCGACGATGACCTCCTCATTCAACCCAAATCTATTCCCGGCGAGTGATTTTTTCAAGTTTGGAAACAAAAAGTAGTCACAGGGGGCCAAATCTGGAGAGTACGGTGGATGGGGCAGCAATTCGTAGCGCATTTCGACCAATTTGGCCATGGCGACGGCGGAGGTGTGAGCCGGCGCGTTGTCGTGGTGGAACAGCACTTTTTTCTTCGCCAAGCGGGGCCGCTTTTTCTTCAATTCGACATCAAATCGGCCCAATAAGTCAGCATAGTAGCGCCCCGTGATTGTTTTACCCTTCTCGAGGTAATCGATGTGGATCACACCTTGTGAATCCCAGAAAACGGTGGCCATCACAGTCTTCGCCTTCTTCGGAGCACGTTCGCCGGGTGAAGTCCACTGTTTCGACTGTTCCTTGGTCTCTGGTGTGTACCAGTGAATCCATGTTTCGTCGACGGTCATGAAACGACGCAAGAACTCCGCTGGATTGCGCTGAAACAGCGCCAAACACGTCGCCGATGTGGTCTCACGGTTGCACTTGTTTTCCGGTGTGAGCAAACGCGGCACCCATCGCGCCGACAGCTTTCTCATGCCCAGTTCTTCGTGTAGAATATGATGCACCGTTCCTACTGCGATGCCCGGAGTCTCAGCTATCTCGTGAACCTCCAATCGACGGTCTGCCAACACGAGATCGTGGACTTTTTTAACGTTTTCCTCCGTAGCAGCCGTTTTGGGGGCACCTGGGCGTGGCTCATCAAAAACCGACGTGCGGCCACGAACAACCTCGTTGAACCAATTCTTGACGGTCGCCATCGAAGGAGAAGAGTCACCATACACAGCATCCAAGCGATCTTTGATATCGCTGCGCGTTTTCCCTTCCAAAAACAAGAATCTAATCACCGAACGATATTGTTCTTTTTCCATTTTTGTGCAACCGACCGACACGCTCGCTTTCAAAGGCTCTCAAAACAAAACCGACTGAAACTTTGACAGTAGGCTACTAAAAGAATGTACTGGACGATGGTAAATTTCTTTTGTGACAGCAGTTCCATCGGGCGGTGAGGCTAAGTACTTGTTGAATGACCCTCGTAATGCAACTCAATTTCTATAAAACACTAATTATTTTTTTAGCATTATAATATTAATTATTCTAGTTTTGCGTTTCTAATATAATTTTTTTTAAGTCAATTAATTTTTTTTTTTTTTTTGCTTTATTTTTTAAACAGTCCCAAAAATATTACAGTTAAAGCAAAATATAAAAATCTAATCTGTTTGGCTGAACCTCTATACTAACTTGTGTAAATTAATTTATGTAGAAATCAAGAAAATAATTAGACGTTCTCTCCAATCTAATATCCCAAGAAAATCATCCTATCCAAATGCAAATAAAATCCATAGAAAACATCACACCAAATTGACTTCGGTGTCTGTTTCATTTTAGTTTCAAAAACACCACCAGTTAATTTATTAAGTGCAACAAATGCTCCAAAAGTCAATCAAGCAAGTATTAAACAGCAAATACCAATGAAGCTCTCATCACTATCCAGGTATGTATTTATTTTATTGTACAATATTATTTCTTATTAATATACATATGAGTATATTGATTTTGATTCAATTAATTTTATTTTCACTTTATAATAAATAAATTTATATTTAAAACTAATTTTCCTATTTTCTTTGAACGTTTTAATTTCAATTGCAATTTATACTAAAAATGATTCTAAATCGCAAAAATGATATCATTATTCAAATAATACTTTTGTCATTTAATTGATGAAATCATAAATCAAACAAGAAAGCTAAATTTTTATAAAAATTAAGAATATTTCAAACAAATTATATAATACAAAATAATAAATATGATGAAAGTAAAAATACGTTCTTAGCATTTTGCATTTTTTTTCTTGTGTTTTTTTTTCTATTATTTTCCAGCACAAAATCAGAAAAGGCACCAAACTCTAGCAATTCAGTCACTTCACCAATTAACTCAAGTGGCGGAGTCACACAAATGTTCCCCTTAAAATTAGCCGATAAAAAGGTATGACCCCCCAAATCCTTAAAGACACACTACTAATGTCACACGGTGTCCATGCACAAAACACATACATATTATCATTTAACAAATAATATATTTAAAAATATAAATTATAATAAAAACAAAATAATATTTATAATATAATAATAATCAGCCCAAAGGAAAATATTATCATTTTATTTCCAGTAGACAAAACTAAAACACATACACATATACTCGTATATAATATAATTAATACAGATAGTTTTTATTTTGTTTTTGTGTTGTTTTTTTTTTCTTAAGTTAATTTGTAATAGTATGGAAAATAAAATAAGTTTTTATATATTCATATTAAATATATGTTGTGAATAATTGATTGACAAAATCTATTTAATGGGTAGTAGTCACCTAAAAATACAGACCGCGCACAAAAATTTATTCAGCTATGAATGGTAGTCAATTTTGGCAATATGTAAATGCTTTCGATTGTTAATTTTTTGACAAAATAAAAATGATATTTTAATTAATAATAAATTAAATAATTTACGAGAAAGAAAAAAATATTACCATACATTCTCTCATTTGATATATTCTTACGCTATACGAGGTCTTTTCAAAAAGTGTCGCGAATTTTGAATTTCCGCGGGTTACGTATATTGTTCTCAGAGTAAATGTTCTCAGAGGGCCGAGAAGATGTGAATGACGAAAAGCGTGCCGGACCCCCGAGCAAGTCAACAACAGACGAAAACATTGATGAAGTGAAGAAAATAGTATTGGCCAACCGTCGAATCATCGTTAGAGAAGTTACTGAGGACTTAAACCATTCGATTTTTACCAATGATTTGGCGTAAGACAGGTCGCCGCGAAATTCGTACCGAAATTGCTCAATTTTGACCAAAAACAGCATCGCATAAACATTGCTAAGGAGCTGTTGGACTCTGTCTGCGACGACCTAAATTTGCTCCAGAGGGTCATAACTGGTGACGAATCAAGACCGAAAAAAGCGCGCCAAGTTCGGTCGAATGTGAAGGTTTTGCTTACAGTTTTCTTCGATTGCAGGGGCGTGATGCATCATGAGTTCTTGCCACAGGGTAGAACGGACAATAAGGAATATTATCTGCAAGTTGCGTGAAGCAATTTGTGAAAGAACAAAAATTGGACGCCAGAAACGCCCTGATTTGTGAAAGAACAAAAATTGGTTTTTGCACCATGATAATGCCCTTGCTCACGCATCGTTGCTTGTGCGCGAATTTTTGGCCAAAAATAACACACTAATAATGCCGCAGCCACCGTATTCCCCAGATCTGGCCCCCTGTGGCTTTTTCTTGTTCCCGAAACAGATTCTTTGATCCATTATTTGGAATGGGCAAAAATCGAAGACGAGCCAAAACATGTGCAAGCAAAGTAACTGTCAAAAATTAACTGAACATACAAAATGGCCGAACTTGTCGGCATAAGTGAGAGACATGAGTACCAACATTACGCCACCAAAAAATTGAAAATCGAATATACGTAACCCGCGGAAATTCAAAATTCGTAATACTTTTTGAACAGACCTCGTATATTGTAAAATATTTGACTTTTGTGATTAAGTGCAATATCTTTTAATTTTTATTCTGCACTAAAAAAAAATTATAGTACGTATAATAATAAAATCAGGACTTTGCTAATTAACATAAGACTATCTGCATCGGCTGAACTGAATCGAAAGTGCCATGGCTTGTATTGTAAGGAGTTGTAATAGTAGAGTAATATTAAAAATTAAAAAAAATAATAAACTCAAAAACTCAAACGCTTTAAATTAATATGACAGATTTGTGTATATGTGTGAAAGTTTTCATTTACCATATTTTTGTTCTCCTTTTTTTTGTGGTCTAATTTTGATATATTGTACATTATTCATTCTTATCATATCCAATATTAAGCTAGCGCCGCCACAGCTTTATATAATTTTATTTGCCACAAATTTACTTATTATTGGTTATATGTTAATATTGCAGACACTTAAATTCCGACAAATCAACAAAAAATCGAAGAAGTGTAGTACGATGAAGTAAAAAGTAAAGTTTTATTCAAAAGCAATCAGTATCAGTATCCTCGATAGTATAAAAGTAAAACGTTTTAGTCATTAAGCCATAGTCCTTCTTAGAGCAAACAAAGATAAACTTTCATACGGGCACATTCGTGTGTGCCTTCTGTTATGATCCCTTAGAACTTCTGTGTTGCATACATACATACAATAATTTACGTTACATATAGAAGTTCTGTCTACATATATTATGGTGTGTATTGCTGCTGTTCAATTATTTTATTTATTCATAATTTCAATCGATTGCTGTTATTATTACAAGAAAAAATACATTTTGCTTTTGCTCAAATAGTCGATTTATTCAATATTATTGTTAGTATTATTGTTATTCCCCAATATTTTTTGCATCTACAAAATTTGGCATTATCATTTTCAGAATTATTTTTGTACCGTTTTTATATCCGTATATCTTCTTAAATATTATTGTCTATCTTTTGCACAATTATTAAGCGTAAAAAATCTGAATTTACGGTCAAATAATCATTTTTGGAAAATATTCCATTTTTATTAAGGAAATAAAAATTCTTTTAAGAAAATCATAAAAAATTGAAATAATTTTAAAATATATCACATTAAAAAAAAAAGTCTTACGTAATTGTTGTTTTTTGTTGTTTTTTTTTGACAAATTTTTCTATCAAGAAATTATGTTCTTTGCTATTTTTTGTGTTCAAGTTATTGTCTATTAATGCATGTTTTTTTTTAAATACATATATTTATAAATGGTATTTTTTTTACACTGATGAGATTTATTTTCTTCTATTTCTTACTTTTAATTTAATTATTAACTACTATTCTCAGCTATAAAATTATTCAACAGAAATATTTCTCCTTTTTAAAGCATGATAAACTTGATGTTAAACGTTTATAACTACCTCCACTCATAAAAATGAGTGAATGTGTAAACATTAATTATATTTGGAATATAAAGTTTAAAGTTATATTAGACATAATTTTTACAAATATCCTTTTTTTTTAAATATGTTATAAAAAGAATTAATTAAAATTAAAGAAGGAAATGTCATAACTAAGACTGTAAATTAATATGAAATTTAGAAAAAAATGTTATAACTATTGGGTGTATAACTTAAAAATGCGGGATTGACAACAGATGGCATAACTTTTACACATGGTTTGTGTTAATAATTACTCATATGGCATTTTGGAGGTTAAACATCTTTCATTCATTCTCGATTAGTCATTGAACGAAATAGTGTAAACAACAAAGTTTTTTTTTGCTTCAAAAATGTCGAATTTCGTACCAAAAAAGTCCCATTTGCGGGAAGTGTTGATTTACATCTTCAATTTGAAAAAAAAAGTGCAGCTGAAGCACATCGATTGCTCACCGAAGCTTATCCTGAATATGTTCCATCGATTTCAACGTGCGAGAGATGGTTTGTGCGGTTCAGAAGTGGTGATTTTGACACGGAAGACAAAGAACGACCAGGTCAGCCAAAAAAGTTTGAAGATGAAGATTTGGAGGCATTACTCGACGAAGACTGTTGTCGAACTCAAGAAGAAATTGCAAAATCATTGGGAGTCACTCAAGCAGCCATTTGAAAACGTTTGAAAGCAGCAGGATTCATCCAAAAGCAAGGAAATTGGGTCCCATTTGAATTGAAGCCGAGAGACGTTGAAAGGCGATTTTGCATGTCCGAAATGCTGCTTGAACGGCAGAAAAAGAAGTCGTTTTTTAATCGAATCATTACTGCCGACGAAAAATGGATTCATTACGACAACCCAAAGCGCAAAAAATCGTATGTGAAGCCCGGCCAACCAGCCAAATCAACGCTAAAGCCAAATATCCATGGCGCCAAGGTAATGCTTTGTATTTGGTGGGATCAGAAGGGTGTGATCTATTATGAGCTATTGAAATCGGGCCAGACCATCACAGGCGACCTCTACCGAACACAATTAATCCGTTTGAAGCGAGCATTGGCCGAAAAACGCCCGGAATATGCGACCACACACGAAGCCATAATTTTCCATCATGACAACGCTCGGCCTCATGTTGCAAGACCGGTTAAAAATTATTTAGAAAACAGTGGCTGGGAAGTTTTGCCTCACCAGCCTTATAGCCCAGACCTTGCCCCGTCCGACTACCATTTGTTTAGATCCATGCAAAACGCCCTCACCGGAATACGCTTCACTTCAGAACAGGGCATCAAAAATTGGCTCGATTCATTCTTGGCCTCAAAACCGGAGCAGTTTTTTTGGCGCGGAATCCATATGTTGCCAGAAAGATGGGAAAAAGTAGTGGTTTCCGATGGACAATACTTTGAATAAAATATATTATAACAATTTTTCAAAATAAATACTCAAAGTTTGCCAAAAATTCCGCATTTTTAAGTTATACACCCAAAATTTTAATTAAAATATTAATTTAAAAGGATCCATTTATGGTTTATATGATATTCAATGCTTTTCTGAATCAATAATGTTTGCACATTTATTCCTTAAATATAAATGTTTACACATAAAATAGTATCAAAATTTGTTTATAAATAGTTTGATTATAAACTCCAATTTATTTTTCAATTAATAAACAAAAGTTATATACTGTCTTTAAAATTTTTTCTTTTAGTATTTTATATATTATACAATAGAAAGAAAGAAAACTAATACAAAATTAATATAAAATATTACAGAACCAAAATATGACCCCAAACCACTCAAGAACTGGCAGTAGTCCAGCAATTATCCAACAACCAGTACAACAACAATCAGGACACCCAGCAACTAGGTGGGTAATCATTGATAATTTTTATTATAAAGGGTTTTCGAATAAGAGTGATATGATTTCTTTTCAAAAAAAAAACACCCTAATTGTTAAGGAAATTCAAATGTTTTTTATTTAATGTGAAGTACAATCGATACAATTAAGTTCTGAATAAAACATCATTCAAATGGCCTCCACGACTTCTTTTGCAGGAACGAATTCAATGAACCCGATTTTCGAGCACTTTTTCCACTAAATCAAGTCGTATGTCATGAATAGCACGTTCAATATTGACTTCTAATGCTTGAAGAGAGTCTGGTTTATTGCTAAAGACCAATGACTTCAAATAACCCCATAAGAAATAGTCTAATGCTGTTAAATCACAACTTCTTGGAGGCCATTCAATGTCACAATTTCTTGAAATAATCGAATCTCCAAACTTTTCTGGCAATAATTCGGTTGTTGCACGTGCTGTGTGGCACGTAACCCCGTCTTGTTGAAACCAGATGTTGTCAAGATCAACTTCTTCCAATTTCGACTATAAAAAGTTGGTTATCATCTATCTATACCGCTCTAACGGTGTTACCAGCTTCATTTCGAAAGAAGTACGGACCGATGATTCCACCAGACAAAAAACCACACCAAACTGTCAATTTAGGTGAATGTATAGGTGTTCATGAATAATTTGTGGATTTTCTTCGCACCAGAATCGACAGTTTTGTTTATTTACCGCACCACTCAGATGAAAGTGGGCCTCATCGGAGAAGATGATTTGCTTAAAAAATTTGCAATTGGAGAACGATTATTTTGATAATAAAATTGAATAATTTGTAAACGTTGTTCTTGCGTATATCTCTCTATAATGAAATTGTAAACATTACTGAATACAATGGAAAAAAATGACAGAGCATGACATATTACAAATGGTCGAAACGTCACTTAGAAATCATATCACTCTTATTGGAAAACCCTATACAACATTTAAAAAAAAAGATCTATGAGTATGCAATTCAAGTTTTGTAAATAAAAAATTAAAAATTGTTTAAAAAAAATTGTATAAATCACATTTAATTATATTAAAAAAGATTACAATAAATTCTCTAGGACAAACACGTATCCTAAATTACCTGAAAGATACCGCGTTCGAACATCTGACTCGGGGATTCCATCTCAAGCGCAATGGCAACAGCAATACGTTCCAACACCAGTATTAAGTGGAAGCCAATTAAATAGGAATGCATCGATGTTTTCATCTGCAACATCTTCAGCATCAAGTCAGCAATTATCTGGTTCAGTTTCAGCATCTTCAACACCTTATATGCAACAAAAAGCTAGCCCAGCTGTTGGACGTCGCTCATTAGGAAACCAATCGCCAATAACAACATCAACATCAGCACCACCATCTGCAACTGTTCCCAATGATGAAAAACAACAAAATCCCGATGAGGAGGAAATTTACTTCTGATATATGCCAGTCGAAGTGGAAATCTAAACCGATTTCAATTATTTTATATAGAAGCAAAAAGTAAAATTTTAACCCATCAATAATTTTATTTTTGAAAATGATAATCATCGTGTTACAAACAATAATATATTTGTTATAAAAAAAAATAATTAAAAATAAGCAGTAGTTAAAAAAAATATTCTAGAATTATATTAACAATTAATAAAAATAGTAAGTAATAGATGCGTTTAATTTAGTTTAAAATTGTCACAGATGGAATTGAATCGTAATCAATTAATCGAATTTCTATTATACTATACTAATAAAAAATACTACTACTACTACTACTACTACTACTACTACCACTACTACTACTATACGTATTATTGATAAAATTATAGATATTTAATAACTTTCTTTAAAGTCAATTTATATTATCTGAATCCTGTTTATTTATTATTCGAATAATAACAACAACAAAAAATAATATATATTTACCTGATAAAAAAAAATATAAAATCTTCCCAATTAAGAAAAAAAAAATAATAAAAATTCTAAAATATTGATACATCAATGACAAATATGAAATTTTAAATGAAAAACAAACAAACAAACAAAACTGAATAAGTATATTTATAAACACAAAAAAAAAACAATTTATTAAATGGCAAAAAAGAAATAATAATTCAATCATACTTAATTATATGCTTTATTTTATGCATTTAACAATAAACAAATTTTAAGTATTATAAAATAAATAAATAAATCTAGAATAAGAATGAAAGAGAAAAAAAACTGATGATTTCTATTCTTGAATCAATTAATGATAACAAAGTTTTTTTTTGTTGATATTTTATATATTTAAATCATATTTATTGTTTAAAAAAAATACTTAGTAATAATAAAATTTATTCTTTTTTCCAAATTATATATTTTGTTTTCAGTAAATCAAATAAGTTTTTCATAATTAGATACCTAAATAATGGAATTTATAAAATTTGATTTTTTTCTTATTCAAATCCAATAAATTAAAAAAAAATCATTTTTATTTGTACCAGAAAATTATATTATAGATGTCAATAGTTAGTGCAATTACTAACTAACTCTCCATGTGTACGTAATTTAATGACAATGGCCGTATTCAGATTTGTATTTATGTTAACCGCAACAATTACACTTGCCGTCTTACACTTTTTCTACACTCGCACGCCTAAAAACCGATTTTATAATTTTATGGGCGGATACTTGAGTGTTAACTGGTTAACAAATTTGCACAAAATGTAACCAGTAACATCAATAAATGTGCGTATAAAAATTCGCATTCGAGTTCGGAGGTTCAGATAGAACTAAAGATTTCTTAATAAACACATATAAAGGGAAAACCGGTTTGTTAACAAATTAGTGTGTCTTCGATTAATGCCATTTTGCGGGTGTAATGTTAACCTTGTCTAAATATATCTATTCAATGCGCTTATTAACAGTGCAGATAAACGATTGTATTTCTCTATTCCTCTATGCAAATAAACAAGATATCAGGGTGGCGAAGACAAAATATTTAAATACTGAAATAAAAATACAATCTGTTGTACATCATATACACGTATGTTAATGTTAATAGAATTGTCGCAAGCAACATTAATTTGGTTATGTTTGTCTTTATAATTTAAATTTAAATTTCACACTAAATAGCTCAGCGACGTGCCGCGGCTATAATGTGCATCTTTCTAGAAATAATATAAATCCATATAGACTATTGCCAATTACATTATTACAGATGTTCCACTTCAACTGTATTAATATATTTTGATTTATTTGAAAAAGGTTTGAATTTATAATTTTTATCTTAGTTTAATGGCAATGAATTTTAGTATATAGTATAAAAAAAAAAAACTTTCAAATAATATGCACTTGAATTTAATTAGTAAAGATTATCTTAACTATTTATTATATATTAATTTTTTTTTTTAAATGTATATGAAAATTATTTAAGTAATTGAAAAAATATAGTATTTTATGATACAAAATTTTTTATAATTATTTTTAATACCAAATGAATAGTATTTCAAGTGTTTTTTTTTTATAAATAAACTGAATTAATATTTGTTAATGACCTAGAAGAGAAATGAAAAACAAAACAAATACACAAACAAAAATAGATAATTAAATAAAAAAAAAATGTGCACTGCAATAAAAAAATGTTGAATTAATTTTTTTTACGCTTACTTTTTTATATAGACTAATACATAATTAAACTTAAATGTGATACATAAACACGTTCCATCTATTTACAAACTCAGTTTTACAATACTACTATCATCTCTAAAAGTAATATATTATTAATAATTATTTCAAATAATATAACATAAATATGAGTTAGTGTATAAATGTATGCATTATTTTCTCAGAATATTAATTGTTATAAAAGTAAATAAATATATATTTGCATATTAAAAAATGAATGTTCTTTTCTGAAAATTTCATTGTTTCAACTTTTTTCTGTATTAGTAAACTTATTGCCGTTTTTTACTAATAAACAATTTTTAAAGCAAAACTGAATTTGTTATCAGATATAATAAATTTCTTAAGACTATTGAATTTTTATATGAAAATAAAATGTTTTTCTAATTCTTTTAAAACTAATTCTTAATAAACAAATAAATAATTAAAAATAAATTTTGGATTTATTTGGGAAAAAAATTAAATTATAATCATAATAAATGTTGAAAAAAAATATATATACTTGAATATTTTGAATATTTTTATAATTGAAAAATTTAAAGGTAATTGATTATTGTGTTTTCCTGAAATTATTGAGTTAAAAAACTCGATATTTCATTATATAAATTCTTTTTTGCAATGGAAATTTCTACTTAACCTACTTCAAAGTCCCAGTAAAATTACGCAACTTTTACAATTACAAATCATCGAAAATTCTTGACCTTCTCGAATAAATACCAAAAGAAAATAAAAAATTATAGTAATAAATAGATATTTTTAAAAATCTTATAAAAAAAAACTATAATGTAGAAAAAATTTTAACCCACCTTGTTGTATATACACATAGACTAGAAGTTGTCCATTCCAGTTAATTTACAGCAACATATTGAATATTATATTATGGATCATCAAGATACGATTATAGTTTTCTATTATTTAATTGATACATATAGTAGTTTTTAATTTCAATAAATCTATTTTATGTTTTTAAGTGACAAAATGTTAACAGAAGAGAATACAACAAAAAACTGACTTTAAATAATAAAATAAATGCTTGAATTATAAATTTGAATTTCTGAAATTCATATTCGAATTTTTTTACCACATTAAAAATATATAATTTCAGTTAGCTTGCTTTAACACAGAATTAACATATTAAATAATAATTTCATTAATTTCTTAGATACTATTTTTGCTCACATGTTTTAAAAGTTTTACATTAATTTTGTTGATATTTATTGTCAGTTAGCATATAATACTATTTTATTTTGTTTTCTAATTGTATAAGTAAAAAAAAAAAATTTAAAAATTGAATTAAAGAAAAACCACTCAAGTTTTAAAAAAAATGTCCACTTTATTTTCAGAATATTTTAATAAAATAAAAAATTGTTTAAAAAAAATTGTTTAAATTTATAATTGCGGTTTTTTAAAAATAAAAATTATAAAAAAATATTTAAAGCAAATATTCTAATTATTTATGGAAATTGTTGTGAACTGTTTTTCAATATATTACAATATAATATTATATATGATAAATGTAATCTTATTATTAAATTGAAAATAATAAAAAAAAAATTATATTATATATACATACATATAATTATTATATATACAATCTTGACAATACACACTCAATAAGAACTTGTACTTTTTTTTGCATTTAAAATTATATAAATGAATCTTAGATTAAAAATTTTCAGGAAAAGTTAAACAATAAGAATTTAATTAAAAGAGTGAAGAATTCAGATTAATCTATAAAACTTTCGCCACATATTGTATTATGTAAATAGTATTAAATAATTAATAAAACTTTATAAAATAACTAAACAATAGTAATAAAACTAATAAAATCTGCTTAAGCAAATGATATATGGTATATATTATTGTATATAAAATTATTAATATTAAATGTTCAAAAAAAAAAAATGTATTTACATATATGGTATATTCTTATAAAAAGTTAAATTGATTAAATGTATTACAAAGAAAATGAAAATAATTTACAAATGGAAAAAACTAAAAGCTAGAAATAATATTCTATGAAAATATAAGTAATTTGATTGAACTAATTCAAAAAAAAAAAATAATAATAATATCAATACTAAGTAAAAATAATAAATACTTTATTATTAATAATAAATTTTGTTCGTTTTCTACAAAATAAAAAAAAACCAAACGTTTACACTATCTTAAATATAAATGTAGTTTTGCTATTATCAACTGAATTTAATGTGTTCGATATTATTTGTTTGTTTCTATTATTTATTATTTATATTTTTTATAACACTATTGCTCATAATATACTTTTCAGAACTTTGAGCAAAATAAAAAATAAATAACATAAAATATACTATCTATTTACCTCATAATACATAATATTTTATATCTAATTCGATTATTCGAAGTTTGAAAAAGTTATTCTTTTAAAATATGTTCACGATTGAGAAGGTTATTTTTTAAAAATATTTAAAAAAAAAAATAGACTACTCATTTATATTGCCTTAAATAGAGTTTTAGAAATTTCTTTACATCATTTTTAAAGCGAAATTTTCTGCCAATAAATTTAATATAAAAAATAAACTACCAAAATATGTACTTGAGTCACCTGGTTTACTCGTCTTCCTTCTAAAAAAAAAAATATTAATAAAATGGCAATTTTTTTTGTATGTTCATTCAAAAATTGGTCATATATATTTGATTATTGATATTCTTCTGTTTATAAAATTATCATTTATTTTCTTTATAACAAAACAATTTTTAAAAAAAATTATTTTTGAAAAAATAATAATAATTATTATAAACAATAAGTAAACTTAAAAGACTATTCATTCAATATTAAATACAAAAAATCTATAATTAAAAACTAAACAAAAAAAAAAATTAAACATTTTACAATTAAACATTGACAAACTGAAATGATAATTACTATTATTATTATTATTATTATTATTATTATTACAATTTACTATAAGCAAGAAGGAAAAAATTAAAAAGTTTTAATTATAATTGGAATATTAAGGAATAAAAAGAAATGTGAAAGGTAAAAAACTACAGAAGAATAGAAATTTTTTTATTGAAATTAATATACTATATAAATATATACTTAAATAGGAGTTAAATAAAAGTGAAAAAGGTTATATAATCCAAGAAAATATTTAATTAAAAAAAAATATAGATATAGATTATGTTTACATAAATATATAAAATACATATATATATATATATATACACACACATATATAAATATATATTTACAAATCAAATCATGTTAAATGTTGTTATTTCTATACAATATAGATAATATTGTTGCAAACTTTTAACCGTTGCTCTTTAAAAGTGAACATATATAAATGCATAAATTTCGCAATACATTAAAATTAGTATTGAGAATTTACAAAATAAAAACCAAAAGAAACTCATTAGCAAAATGAGAAAACATAAAACTATAGTTTACATGTTCAAAAAACTATTTATAAAATAATATTAAATGTATATATTAGTTACACAATCACGTACACACATACGTCATATTTACATGCATATATTGATATTCATAAAATTATATTTTCAAATTTTCTTATTATTATTTTTTTATATCAAATAGTTTATATTCTTCAAGTGTTGATTTCTATTTTTATTTAAAACCGAAAAAAATATAATTTATATTTTTTTTTACCATCATACATCAATAGAATACAAATCTAAAAAACAAATTTTATTATATTATTTTTTTTGGAAATTCTTAATAAAAGTTAGATCTGATTGCGGTTAAGATTCGTCTTAAAATTCTGATTAAGATTCGTCTCTATTGTAGATTTTCTAAATCTACAAATTCGTCTTAAAATTCCAACTTACCTTCGTGATACGATCGTAAACTTTTTTTTTCCAACATTTTTTTTAAACAATTATCTAAAAAAATAATTGTAATTTTCTTAAAATGTGTAATTTTTTGCACCACACATAAGATTGTCTTATGGCTCACCAATTAAAAATCATTGGCTAGAGACTGGTATAACTTAGCACATGTCTTACGTTTACTCTTAAACATACTTTTATCAAAATCACCATTTAATAATACCATTTACATAAAAATAACAATATTATTTAAATATTAATATTAAGTGAACTTATCGATATTTTTATCATTATTCCCCCATAATGTGAGTTTCTTATCTTTTCAATTAATTCCATTCATACTAAACTATTATTTATCAAACTATTGGCTGTTTCTCTATTAATAATATATAGTTAAAATAACGTTAAATGTCAAAGAAGAAACTTTATTTTATAAATTAGCAAATAATATTGAAATTATATATTATTAATAAATTTTAGAAAATTAAATCTAAGAAATAATATGATTATAAAAGTATATACCATATTAACAAACAGAAAATCCAATATTAATAAAAAGAATAATTAAATGAACTATCATCATCAATCACAATGAGCTTTGTATAATTTTCTTGCTTAAACTGTGTTGTAAACTATTAATAAAAAATATTAAAGAAAAGAAAATTAAAAATAGCAACCAAAAACAAAACAAAGTAATATGAATATATACATAATATATAGTATATATAAATAAAAATGGCCTAAAAACAATGTTAAATGATCAAAATGAAATTATTAAATATGAAAATTATAAACTTTAAATCGATAAGAAAAAATAAAACACTTCTTTGTATAAAAATTTTCGAGTATTTAATAATTCTTGTTTTTAGCTTTTTTTCTATTTTTTTTTTCTCTAAAAATTAAAAAAAATATATTTTATGGTAAGTATATGAATAAATTTTTTTTTATTTTATTCATATACTTACCATAAAAACCAGTGCTCATTATCTTTAGAGTCAAATACGTATTATTTGAGCCCCTACTGAGTAATTTTTCCAAAACTATAATCAAAACATTCAAATACGATTTTACATTAGAATTAATAGAAGAAAAGGAAAGCATTAAACCAAAGAATAAGTAATTTTTTCCCAATTTTCCCACTATATAGGAGATCTGTTTAAAAAGTATATTACGTATATTCGATTTTCGATGTTTTTTGTGGCGTTATGTTGGTACTCATATCTCTGAGTATCAAATTGCTGAACCGACAAGTTCAGCAATTTTTAAAATTCAGTTAATTTTTGACAGCTGCTTTGCTTGTACGTGTTTTGGCTCGTCTTCGATTTTTGCCTCAATTTCGACCAAAAACCGCATCGCATTAACATTGCTAAGGAGGTGTTGAACTCTGTCCGCGACGACCCAAATTTGCTCAAGAAGGTCATAACTGGCGATGAATCATGGGTTTATGGCTATGACGTGGAAAACAAAGCTCAATCATCTCAATGGAAGCTGCCGCACGAGCCAAGACCGAAAAAAGCGCGCCAAGTTCGGTCGAAAGTGAAGGTTTTGCTTACAGTTTTCTTTGATTGCAGGGGCGTGGTGCATCATGAGTTCTTGCCACAGGGTAGAACAGTCAATAAGGAATACTACCTGCAAGTTATGCGCAAGTTGCGCAAAGCAATCCGCCAGAAACGCCCGGATTTGTGGAAGAACAAAAATTGGCTTTTGCACCATGATAACGCCCCTGCTCACTCATCGTTGCTTGTGCGCGAAATTTTGGCCAAAAACAACACACTAATAATGCCGCAGCCACCGTATTCCCCAGATCTGGGAGAGCCCCATGAAAGGACGACGCTACGCTACGATTGAGGAGATAAATACGGAATCGAAGGAGGAGCTGAACAAGATCACAAAAACTGATTTTTTAAAGTGCTCAAGGATTGGAAAAAACGTTGGCACAAGTGTATAATATCTGGTGGGGATTACTTTGAAGGGGACAAAATAGATATTCATGAATAAATAAATAATTTTTGAAGAAAAAAAAAACACAAAATTCGCGATTCTTTTTGAACATATCTCGTATTTCTTAATTAGACTATTATGTTCAATTGAAATCACAAACTTTTCAACTGGCTGAATTGTTTATTTTAAAATGCTGAATTGAAAATAAAAACTTAGCGCTAGTTATTTGAAGATAAATTTATCACATTTAGATTAACAAATACTTTCTTAGCCATTAAAATTATGAAATACTTTTAAGGTTTTAAATTATGCTGTAATTTAAAAACAATATCAAAACCTTAATAAAATATGAATTCCATATAATAAAAAATGTATTTAATCATAAAGTTGCTATATACAAAAAATACAAACTGCAATTTTAAAAAGAACGAAAACAGTATAAAATTCTTTTTATTTTTCTATTGGAATTATTTGGGCTGTTGTTCTCTTGTTATACCTTCTAGATTGTGGGAGTGCATCACTTCCTCATAGGATGGTGGTAAATCAGTCCGAACATTTCCGTCAGCTGTATACATTTTATTATGAGAACTCGTTCCAACTAATGTGACATTCCCTTGTGATATTGTAAATACAGGATTATGCTGCGTCTGCAATACTATTCACAAAATAATATTATCGAGTTTAAAATATATTATAAGTACTAGTTCTATGTGTATGTCTTGTTGTTGTTTGTCTATTTTCTTGTTGATGTCTCGAAAATATTGACCCACTACTTGTACAACAAAAATACTGTAAGGAAAAAATTGGTTTTTTTTTGTTTTAAAAATTATTTTCTACGATACAAAATTGATAACTAACTGTAATTACCACGATGAAAATTCCACACAGGACAAATGTTGCTAACACGATAATTTCCCAAATGCCCATTTTGAATTTAATACTAAAGAAAACCTAACAATTCATGTTTAATTTTCCATCTGCTACCGTTTTGTTTTTATCAAAATACCTTAAATAGAATTTGTCTCTCATTATGATAAGATAACACTCATAGTCGATTAATTATGGTATGATATCAATCTAGCCTAGTGTTATAAATTTACGATTCGGCCATTCAACAAATACAATTATACTTTTGTCAAATCGTACGCTGGGTATTATCAATCTTATTCTTACAAAAATGAAATTATTATAATATAATTATATCTAAACTATAAAGTGCGCAAATTTCTGCAACTGCCATTATATTCTGATTAAAACGTAGAAATGTTTGTTTGTTTTTGCTTTTTCAGTATTTTTGTATTTTATGAATGATTTGTAAATATGTTTCTAATTTGATTGATTTATTTACCTTGAATTCGGTTACAAATAATCACCATACTATTATTAAAACAGATTATATTTATTGAGATAACTATAATGTATATTTTATCGTTTCATTTTTTTAATTATTTTTTAAATATCCAATACGGTAAAAAAAAATCATTTAATTAAATTTTACATTTCCTACAGTAGAAAGTGCCTGCATGAATATTATTTCTATATTGATAATAACAAACTCTTACTAGAAAAAGCTTCATCTAAAGTTTCGCCAAACCTTCTTACTGGTGTCCATATTATTCATTCATTCGTTAACACAGTTCACATGTACTAAGGTGGAAATTTGCGATGTTAAAAAATTCATTACATAGGAAATTAGAAAATTTTTATTAAAAACAATGTACTTTGAAGTTTGGTATTATCTTAATTTTAATGTTAGATTACATATTTAAAAGTTATAATTATTATCCGGGCTGGCTTTTATTTAATTTAAGGTTTGCCATTTTAAATTATGGATTGTTCAAATACCGACCAACGCCTTAAAATTGTAACCAGCGATGGGGATTTTTTTTCGCTCAGCGGGTACGTCATAAGCAAAAACAAGTGGGTCTAGCGAGCATTTTTATCTGAAGGTGTCATTGGCATTTTTTTTTAATATCAATTCTGAGCGCGATGGCCATATAATAGCGAGTTTTTTTTACCTGAACTTAAAGATTTTAATCTGAACCATATGTGTATGTGGTTTCAACAAGACGGCAACAAAGAACATGATAAATTTTTGCATTATTTTGCGAAACTATATTTGCCGTAGTGCAAATTGGATAACCTAATCTAATTTAGTCATAAATCACCTTTTTATTATATAATTTCGGAGCTCAAGGTGAACATTGACCTAATTTCATGCATGGAAAAAAGTGCTTTTGCCAAGTTCAATACTCTATAATATTGACAGTCAGTATCTATTTTTTCATTTAATTAGAACAACTTAAACTAAATAATAAATTTAAGAGTATTTTTTTTTCGTAACAAATTTTATTAATTATTTTTTGTAAAGAAATACTTTTACAAAAAATGCAAAATATTTATATTCGTTTTGATTTCGAAATTTTACGGAAATTTTTCGAAATTCGAATTTTCTCTGTTATCATATCCCAAGTAACGCACTCGGAACTCATTCAATAAGTTCCGTCAATGAGTTCCGTTTTTGTTACATCTGACGGCTCTTAGTTCAGGATTATGTCGTATTACGAATGAGTGTCGTCTATGGACTTGAATGACGGAACTAACTGAACTCGAAATGAATTTAGTGTGAATGTATTGTAAATTTACATTTCTATTAGTTGTCAAAATAACCAATTGCTAATTGAATGTTGCGGCGATCACAAGTTTTCCTCGTGCGTAAAATAAAGAAACGTAATAGTACATTATATTATAATTAAATTATATTATTAGAATTGTAAATTTTCATTTCTATTAGTTGTGAAATAACCAATTGCGAATTGAATGTTGCGGTGACAACAAGTTTTTCTCGTGCGTAAAAAAGAAACGTAATAGTACATTATATTAATTAAACTATATTATTAGAATTAAAATATATAATAAATAATAATATTATTAAAAGGAAAATGTCCAAAAGAGCGTACGAAAGGGAAGTCGCGAACGAAATAAAAAGAAAATTAGTATGCGCAGTAAAAAAAAAAAAAAAACTTGTTGATTTGCGTATACCGGTGCAAGGTAATATAATTGAAACCGACAATTCCATTGAATATCTTGAAAGTTTGGATAAAACAGAAGAAAGCTCCAGCACTCCACAAATACAACATTATTCCACTGTTATTTACATTTGATGGGAGGCAGGGAAATATTGGCTTCAAGGACCTGAATGTGTCAAAAATAATGAAGAGTAAGCATAATCTAAATTATTTTTAAATCTATGATAACATAACTAATAACTATTTTTTAATATAGATTGTGCATTGGATAAATTTCCCTTCGTTATTGGATAAATTTCCCTTCGATGGTTCGATGACATCGAGTTCCTAGAAATTGAATAGGTTTTAAGTTTTTTATATGGTTATATAGCTAGAAGAGGCTATTTTATTTAATTTTTAATTTTTTTTTATTAGAAGAGAATTTTTTATTTAATTTTTTGTTATTAATTTTTTAATGTTATGAAAATATATTTGATTACAAAAAAAATTAAAAATATTTAACTATAATGAAGACCCAAGTAACGCAAGCTACGAAAATAAAGCTATTTAACGGCACTCTGACGGAACTCTGTTCCGTCATATAATTACGAATTTGTTCAAGATGGGTTCAGAAACGGTTCAGAAACTGTTCGTGCTTTGTCGCTACAAGCCGGAACTCGAAAATTTTTTGCTTTCATGTATGGGTGCACCCATACATGCAATTTCATGTATGAATGCACCCATACATGAAAGCAAACTAATTGTTTGAGCATCGGTTTGCAGCGACAAAGAACGAACAGTTTCTGAACCGTTTCTGAACCCATCTTGAACAAATTCGTAATCATATGACGGAACACAGTTTCGCCAGAGTGCCGTTAAATACCATAATTTCCGTAACTGGTGTTACTTGGGATTCGTTATCTGAAAATTCAGTGCTGGCAAGCCATCAACTCATCTGTCAATTTCTATGAGGTTGAAATGTTTTTCGTCCACTGTCGGTTAAGTGACGTTTCATGTTTTGTTGTGTGATTTAATTTTAGTGCCGTGTTATTAAAATTTAATCCGTCATGTCAGCAATAAATTTAAAGATAAAAATTATTAAAATGTGTAATTAAGTTTTAAATTTTTTTTAAACAAATAATTGAGCTATTCTTTTCAACAAACGACGAAGGTTGCGGTAAAAATACATATTGCTTTATTTACGTTAAGATAAACATATATATACTTTTCCCATACATCATCTGTGTAAGAAAGCCAATTTGCTGTGTATACGATATTCAAAGATATCTAAATAATTTTGATTTTATTTTAATCAGCATACAGTTCATAAGATGTTTTTTTTTCCTCAATTAATTGCTATGATAAAATTGGACAATTTTCATGTGGCGGTATTTTTTAGTTGCACGAAATCGTGAAAAACGAAGAAATAAACTTCATTTATTACTGGTTGATCTTCACGCGAATAGAAAGGAAATGCAATCAGCAAAATATTTTGCTTTCGTATTTTATTTGATTTTGGTCAACACGTTTCAGCCGGATTCTTTTTTTTTCTACAAGGTCAAAATAAAATTTATGAAATCAATTGTAGCTGATCAGAAAACGTTTTACTTTGATTGGTTAAATATTTATACAAAAAATTTATATATGATATGATCTGAACAATATTTGCATAAACTTTTTTCATTGCATGAATAATTTAAATCTAATTTGTATTACTGGAAATTTATTGAATTAAAAAATTCGATGTTGTTTGTAAACTTCTCCAATTAATCGTCTTTAAACTTTGATAGCAGATTTGGAATAATAACCAGTAGTACAATTTGCAGCCAATATTACTTTTCACTTTATCTTAAATTTCCTATTTATCTAAAATTAACCATTTATCTAAAATTTCTTCGAACAATCAGCAGAAATTAATCAAAGCCACATAATAAAAATGCTTTTGCAATATTTAGTTTTTTATCCGTGTGTGACGAAAATTTTAAGCGCTCAAAATCCATAACGTAATTCATGAATTTATTTCTTATCAGAGCGATATGATATTTTGTTCAAAGTGTACATCTAAATCCTAGGATCTTGTGGTTTTGTCATTTTTATATGCTGATAAATCTCACTACTCTAAAGTATTGTAAATGGAAAAATAAAAATTTCACATTTTCTTCATCGTTTATTTATTTTGTACTATTTAAATTATAGTGAATATTTGTATAACTTAAAAGTGAATAAGCGTAAATTTACGACTATTTGTTGAATAAATAATACCTTCGGAACGTGTAAGATATTAATAGGAATATACTATCCTTATTATTTGCAAATTCAATAAGGATACAAGTTTTAGATTTATAATAATTCGGTAGAGAATTCCAAAAAAAAATATTTTCATAGCAACCAAATTTGTGCTTTCGATGATTGTTGGTGATTTAAAAAAATTTTAAATCCCTGGAATTACAGTGTTTTCGATGATTGTTGTGATGGTTAAATCACCTTATTATTATTATAATTAATATTATGTATGAATTTTATCAGGAAAATTTAAAAAAAATGCAAAAAAGTATACTAATTTATTAGTTAATTTATTTATCATTAATACTTAATAATAACTAAATTAAATGGTAATACAAACAATATACTTTTTATATGATCACATACGGTGACTATATTATAAGACCTATTAGTGGTTGATAATTGAGAATGGCACACTTCCATCGAGTATATTTCTCTCATATTTCAATCTTCAGTTCATTCAATAAACAATTAGAAATATCTTATCAAGATGTAAAATAAACATAGAAATTTGTTAGACATGGAAAAAAAAATAGTTGAGCAGAAATTTAATTAACTAAAAAATTTATGGCGCAATGGCAAATATGCTTTTTCGGAAATCATCGCTCAAATGAAAACAAAACGAAAGTGTACGAAATTTACCAAAATATGTGATTACAATTTTTTCTATGTACTTGCAAATTTATCATTTGAAATATTAAAAAGTTTAGATAACCGCCTAGAGGTATTTTTAATTACTATTGTCATTGGTTCAGTCATATTACTTTTGTCGGGCAATGAATACGTTCAAGTCAATAAAAATTTTCGATTCGTATTTAATTATTTAATTTTTTTGCATCTTATTTTAAAGTTAGCAGCCGAAAAATAACTGTACAATTTGTCTCATCACAATTTTGAACATTTTTGAGAGTATATAAAATGATAAAAGATTATGGACCGGTGACACAGGCTCTACTTGGTACACTACTAACATGGGGTCTCACAGCATGCGGATCGGCTATGGTTATATTTCTGCGAGGCAATCAGGTGAGATTAAATTTTACTTATATAAATTAATTTTTTTTTTTCAAAAAAAAAATGTATAATAGCTACTTGTTAAACATATTATTATCATATGATCTTACACATTTATTAGAGAAAATATCTTGACATTGCACTTGGATTTTCTGCTGGTGTAATGATAGCAGCATCATTTTGGTCACTATTAGCACCAGCAATAGAATTAGCTGAAAACTCTGGAACATATGGCAGCGAAGGACAATATGCATTTATACCAGTAGCAATTGGATTCCTTTTGGGATCAGTATTTGTTTATGGTACAGACAAACTAATATCTTATTTGGGTATTAATAGTTCACATATGATGATAGGTAAATAAAAATTAATATTATTACTGTAATTATAATATTTCATTATTTTGTTCTCTTTTCAAAGCATTAACGCATACCAATAAGGACAAAGCCGATATTGCCATTGATGATACAAATAATTTAGAAAATAATATACCAAATCCAGGTAATGTAAAAAAAAAATACTGCTTTATATTTTTAAGTTAAACTATGTAATAATACATTTGCTTATTACTATTTAGAAAATGATAATAGTGTTACAACTATTGGAATGGATAGCTTTACTGACTGTCTTAACGTACAACATAGTGGAGTGTCTAGGCGAAGACGAAAAAACAGCGTCGATAAGGAACAAGTTAGTAAATTTTATCGTTTGGTATGAATTATATTCATATTAATGAAAAACTATTTTAAAGGGTATAACATATACTGAACAAAAAAAGACAGAAATGGAAAGAGCTATGGCACAGTGGAAACGGATAATGTTATTAGTTGTTGCCATAACTGTCCATAATGTTCCTGAAGGTATTTTCAAATGTTTTGCGATTAAGTATGCACAATGTTTATTTTTCAAAACACCTTTTATTTTTGTAGGTCTTGCTGTAGGAGTAAGTTTTGGCGCGATAGGAAATACAAAGTCTGCCACATTTGAGGCAGCAAGGTAAACATTAAAAATTCTATCAGTACTACAGAACAGAAAATTAAAAAAAAAAAATATATTATAGAAATTTGGCAATTGGAATTGGTATACAAAACTTTCCGGAGGGTCTTGCCGTTAGCGTACCTCTTCATGCTGCCGGATTTAGTATGCTAAGAAGTTTTTGGTATGGTCAACTTTCTGGTATGGTTGAGCCAATTTTCGGAATATTAGGCGCTGTAGCTGTTACTGTCGCATCAACTATCTTACCTTATGCACTCTCTTTCGCCGCTGGAGCGATGATATATATTGTTGCTGATGATATTTTACCAGAAGCTCATACAAGGTAAATTTAATATATTTTCTAGACATTTAAAATGAAATAATAATTTGAATATGAATTTTAGTGGTAATGGACTGCTGGCGACGTGGGGTACAATTGCGGGATTTATTGTTATGATGTGCCTTGATGTAGCGCTCGGTTAAAATAATTTTAATTTTATAGTGTTTAAAAAATGGTTTTAAATATTAATTTAAAACAAAATATACTGTTTGCAGAAATAATTTCACTTTTTAAATATGTGATTATTTCAAATTTAGAGTGCCAACTCATAACATAAACTAATTTAGAAAAAAATATAATCTATTGACATACATGCCTATTTTCGTAGTGTACATTTGTATTTAATTTTTTTAATGATACACTAATTGAAATTAAATTCAGTAATGGATGAAAAACCGAAATATTTTATGGCTATATGCAAATATTTTTCTATCGATTTTATTATAAAAATAACAATTTTTTTGAGGGGATTTTTTTTAAAAATATTTAAATATGTTTTATACGTTTTTTTTTTGCTAAAATTTATTTGTGTGATATGTAAAGAAAAATTCAAAAAAAAATTTTAATTAATACTGTGCATGTTTTTAAAATTAAGATTTATTTATGGCAGTGTAAATATTTCTATAGTCAACATGTTCTCTTGAATTTCAGTACGATGTCAATAGTAATTTTTTTTTTGTATGCGACCTGGAAATTATTTAATGAATGTAAAAAATTGTGATTAAATATTATCAAAATATTTGATAATTTTTGTATGAAATCTATTTATGAGAAATATTTTAACTTTGTATGTTTTTTTTTAGTGGAAGTAATTATTCCATTTACATATTTAATATAATTGATAGTAGGAAAATATTAAAACAATTCCAGTTTTCTTCGAATTTTATTATAAATATTTGTATTTTAAAATAATATTTTTTATCCACTTTTATTCTATTATACATAGAAGTATTCCGCTATATCTTAGTTTACAATTATTTTAGCATTAATATTGGGTTTAGTCGATAAAACAAAATTATGTGAATGTACTTTAAATAGTTAAGAATATTTACTAAAAATGTATAAACTTTTATAAATTTAGAAAAGGTCAAATTTTATATATTTGAAAATAAATAATTTATAAAATTAAAAAAAAAAATATTTTCAATAATATATGGACTTATAGCATCATCGTTTAATTGTTGATCAAAACAAAACTTTTAAACAAAAATTTTTTTTAATTTTTGGTATTTTTGGGGAATTACACTTTTAGTAAGAAATGAATGGGGAGATGGAAGAACCAACGTATGTAACAGTCCCACACATTAAGCCATTCGCGTAGATATTTTCTACTAAATTCTAATATTGAAATTTAGTAATTGTTTTTTTTGGTAGTATTTGAAATATCATCTTTAAAAAAAATTTCAATGTTTCTGTATGGAATTAAATTTAGTAAAAATTCAGTTTTTTCCTAAAAAAAACCGAGTGGGTGTTGTCTTTAATAAAAGCACAGATAATTAGTTGTCTATGACCACAGATACTTACTGTCTGTGTCTATGATAATAGAAAGATTTGTTATAATATCAATCCAAGACTAAAACCATCCATGTGCATGAAATTGTTATAAATCATGTGCTACAGAAAGGCAATGTCAAATTGACAGATATTTTATTTTGTGGGTGATATGTCTGCTTTAAAGAATTTGTTTTCATTCGCTTGGAAAACAAGTGTAAAATCAATTGGTTGCCAGTTATTACCATGTCGAACAATAACAAAATTCGTTGTAAAACCAAAACCGGGAAATGGTAATTACTTCAGACGAATCGTTCACTTTCCTGACGAGTACACAGTGGAACCTTTGAAAGTAACCAATTTAGCCGGTCGAGATCCCGTAACTGGTCGATTAGTTGCAAAAGGTATTGGAGGTGGAATTAAGCATAAATATCATTGGATAAAATGGGTCCGGGACGGCCCAACAGAAGGCCCACCAAAATTAGAAAAAGTTATTGATATTATTTTTGATGGATGCCGAACAGCAAATGTTGCACTTGTGGGCAGTGGAGACGATGTTAAATATATATTAGCTACGGAAAATATGAAAGTTGGTGATGTATTAAAAACGTCTCGTGTAATACCAAGAATACCAGGTAAATAACATATCATATCATACTTTTCAATTCTCACTTAAACATTTTATTAAAGTTCGTCCAAACGAAGGAGACGCTTTTCCACTTGGAGCACTACCGGTTGGAACTCGGATACATTGTTTGGAAAAAAATCCTGGTTATCCATGTCATTTAATTCATGCAGCTGGTACTTATGGAACTATTTTACGGAAATTTGATCAGTATGTTGTTGTACAGTTACCTTCGAAAATGGAATTTGCTTTCCAAAATACATGCATGGCTACAGTTGGTAATAATATGGCAATTACATAATATCGAATAATTCAATTTAAATGAATATTATTTATTTTAAGGTCGTGTATCAAATATAGAACACGATAAAACACCGATTGGAAGTGCTCAGAAAATGAGGGAATTAGGTAATAGGCCGCGATCTGGACTGTGGCAAAGAAAGGATGGTCGTCATGGTCGAAAAATACGTCGATTGCCTCCAATGAGAATAATTTCAGCACCACCTAAAAAACCCGAAGAAACTATTACCCTTACTGTAAAATAATTTCTTATATATTTTTTCCAATAAATAATAATATAATAAAATACATATTAACATAAATACAGTTTTTATTCTTGTGCTTACGTGTCAAACCGCGCTCCTGCCCTTTCTCTTTCACTATAGAAATGGAAATATTACTGAGGCAATGTTTCCTTTTTGATAGAAATTATATTAATGACATAGGTTATCAACATATCAATTTGAGTATATCCATGCGTAGATAGTGATTGTATTTAAGCTTTAATATATCAGTTAAATTTTACAATTAGATTTGCTAAAATTTTTTTTGTTATCGTTTCAAGCAACAGTTTTACGATACTAAGGCCATTTGGCGAAAGGATGCCGTCAGCTGTATTCGAATTCAAATTAGCAATCCTACTCAAATATTCCTTGTCAAAGGGGATAAAAAAAAATTTATTTTAACAAAAATTCCTAGTGAAAAAAAAATCAGTTTTATATTGTAAGAATTGGAAATATTCTTGACCTTATAGAATAGTATTCCACCAGAAATAAATATTATTTTAAAATAGAAAATAATCGTGCCAATTTGCGCATAAGTGGCTGATGCGTACTTACTACTTCCTATTCAATTGAAAAGAAATCGTCTGAAAAATTGAAATTTTAAAGTAACAAAAAACAAGTCGCGCCTAATTTATATTTTACACTCAGTTAACTACCAATTACCATTAACATGCCTGCAAAAAAGTTCGGACAGTTTTTTTTTTATTAACTCATTACCTGTATTCGAATTTTCTTTCAATTTCAATTCCAGCAAACAAAAGTAAAATAAATAATAATTATGCTATGATAATAAACAAACTCCTATACCTGAAATTCCGCTTAACTTTAAAAACAAATTCGAATAAATGTAAATTTTCAATGAAAATTTTGTAATAAAAGTGAAATGCATTGACAAAAAAAAACCCATTTCCGATAGTGTAAGTATATAGTACATAATTTTCATATGACTCACATTTATATGGAATTATCCGAAAAAGTAAAAGTTAAATTTTGTTGAGCCATTATGTTGTGTCTTACCGATTAATGGAACATTAAATGGTCTTTCGTCGGAACATGTAAAGAGAGGGAAAGTACTTACAAATTCGAAATTTCAATATGAGAATGTTTATTAATTTAATTTTAAGGCAATGCAAGTTAGTATAGATCCGAAATTGTAAGCGAAAACGTGTTAACTTGATAGTGATCCAATATAATATACATATTCAAATTTGAATAAAAATGGCAAAAATTGTAAAGTTGAACTTTTATTTTTTATTATTATTTGCAATTCTATACAATTAATATTGATTATTAATTTTTTAAATATTTATTTTAGATATATTTCATTATATTTGTGATGATTTTAAAGTGCTGTATCGGCCAATACGTATCGCCAATTTCAGATTCGGCTATTCAAAATGCGTTAAACGATCGACGTTATTTAATGCGACAGCTAAAATGTGCTCTTGGCGAAGTACCATGTGATCCGGTTGGAAAACGTTTAAGAAGTATTTTTGATCATTCATATATATATATATATAAATGTGCAATGTTTTTTTCTAACCTTTTTTTTTTTATTAGTTTTAGCACCATTCGTGTTAAGAGGCGCTTGCCCACAGTGTAGTCCAGCTGAAAAGGTACAAATTCAGAGGACATTGGCTTACGTGCAAAAGAATTTCCCTAGAGAGTGGTATCGCTTACTGCAAACTTATGCTGGATAAATGATTTGTTATTTATATAGTTTTGTAAGAAAATTAATTAATTATAATAAATAGTATAGTATATAATATGGTCTATTTTTTTTAACAACATAACATATATATAAATTAGTATATTTACTGTCAATATATGTGCCGTAACAAAGCAAGCTATATTAATTAGATTCTAGGGAGGAAAAAAAACTTTCAAACATATCACAATATTTTTTTATGTTATTTGTAGTGCAGTCATCTTAACGAGTTATTTATATATTCGATATTTTTTTGTGTGCAACAGTTACATCTAAATTGATTTGTAGATATGAGTATTATTAAGCGCAAGTAAAACTCTCTTAAATATAAATTAGAAATGGTATATAGTATATAATAAGAGATTTTATTGTAGGGGTTCAAGTCAGATATCTAAGTATGATGATACAATTGATGAGGAAATATCCACAAGATATTCGGATTGTTTAAATTCAAATTTCATGCAATCGTAAATTTAACAAAAAAAGTGGTGATTTTAGAGAATTTTCTCAAAAACTATGATCATTTTAGAGCTTCTCTATTGAGCAAATCAAAATCCTTAAATGCCGCTATATTTGATAGTTCTGGAAAGAAACTTCCATTGGATAATAGGTTGGCAATTTCAGGTGATGTTTATGGAGATAATGTTACAATGCCAACAGTTTCAATTGATACAAAAGGAGCAACAAATACGAGTACATTGATGAAAGGAGACTACAATTATGAAAACGAGTATGTACATGCATATGTTTTATTGAATTTTTATAAATATTTTTCTTAAATTTACGATAAAATTATTTTCGTTATTTCCGACCGCATTATATACGGTCATCAACTATTGTATAATATACAGAATAATTGCATATTTTACATAAGAAATTATAAATATTGAACAATAACCAACCAAATTAATTATAGATATATGAACATAAATTGACATTACATTTGAAATAATATTTTTTACTACAATATTAACTTATTATGCTAAAATAAAAATTACAAAAAAATTACTTAATTTTAATTGATGTTACCAAAAATTTCACCATGAGTTCAACAATGCAAAATGAAAATAAAAAAAAATATAATTTATTTAAATTAAATTATGATTTTTTTAATAATTGAAACAATAAATGGTTGAGAATATACTTAGTATTGAATTAAAATTTAGTGAATTATTTTTTAAATACGTTTGTTTATAGACGCATACTCGTAACTATGATAATAAAATTTTCTTTTTATAAAAAAGCTGTCCAATTTGTTCCATGGAATGTTAAGTTCAATAAACTACATTTGAAAATTAGATTTTGATAATATTTATAATTTATTATATTGCTTAAGCCTTGTGCCATTATGTATAAAATACGAGGGTAGTGCCGAATTACCCAGACCTGACGTATAAATGGCAGTTGTTGTTTCTTATAAACTATACGTCAGGTCCGGGCAAGATTATAAGCTTAAGTTTGATTACTTTGCTTCCGTTTAGTAATAAGATTATAGAAGAACTGGATAGCACTCTGGCTTAGATTATAGAATAACTGGATAGACTTCTATACAAAAATTCTCTCCAAATTTTTTTGAGAATATATTCGTAAAAATGCACAAACATGCAAAATTACCTTTCACGAAACACTTCGTATTCTAAAATAAAAACATCCTATTTGCTGTTGTGAAGAGTAACATTATTTATGCAAATGTATAAATTTATACTTGTTCGTAAACTATTTAAGTATCTAAATGTGAACAAAAAAGTATGCAAGCATTTCAGTATGCTACCATTTCATGGAGAATGGCGTGTTTTAAAACTCTTCGAAAGTTAACAAAATTGAAGCGCTTGAATATTAATTATGGTTATAAAAAAAATGTTTCTTCTGTCGTATTTAAACTATATTTTTCTTTGGAATAAGTGTGTTAAAATGAATATTAATTATGGTTTTAGAATTCAATGAATTTTTATTACGAAAACTGGATGTCAGTGGGTGTCATGTCTACATAAAAAAAATCATCTGCGAAAATTTATGCAAGTTTTCTCGCCGCTTTTCCAATAATTCAGACAGAAAATTGCGTATCCATATACGAATATCTGACATACCGGCCTATTCAGGTACGTGTATTCTTTAATCTAATATTCAGGCAGAATGTAAATATGGAAACTGTCAAATGCCAAAATTAATAACGTCATTTGTAATATTGTATATGTACGAACGACGTCTATTGTATATGTATGAACAAGAACGGTGATATCATGTATAGGTTCGCCAAATTTCCCCTTCTGCGCAAAAATTGTCCGTGCACGCGCAAACATCGTGCAATCATACGATCAGTGCTAATATACCGACAAACTGTTCGTAGAATAAAACGATTTGACAGCGAAACATTTACAATAAAAAATCGTGTATTAGACCCACGGCTTAATCTAAACATAAGGCTATGTAAATTTTTTTGTTTAAATAGATGATCCTCAAACTGTAAACCAACATCCATCAAGTTATAGCCGAATTACACCCCGAAATGTGCGAAAATGTCATCAAAAATTACGTCAGAAAACAACTGAGTCTTGTGAGAACTCTTGTGGCACTTATCCAAATGATGTTATATCGGGTTTTTCAATAGCAGTTTGACACTTTTGAGTATTTTCATAAAAATGTTATTAAATATTTGAATAATTTACAAAAAATTATTGTTCAATATAAATCATTGCTAGTAGCATTTTCGACTAGCAATGATTTATATTTATCAATTCTAGAAAAACTGTTTATCTATTTTAAAAAAAAGATATTATTTTTATTTCGTCTTGTTATAAAAACATTCAAATAATGCTTGAACTTAAAATAATACTAGTACATTGACTTACTATATTCCAAAATCAATATTATCTGTTATTACTTTTTCTTTTTATTTCATAATAGTAATGATTATATTAAAAGTTATAAAATGAATATTAATTATGGTTTTAGAATTCAATGAATTTTTATTACAAAAACTATATGTCAGTGAGTGTCATGGTCTACATAAAAAAATATATTCTTTAATCTCGGTTTAGTATTTCTTAAATAGTGAACGCTCCCAATGAATTTGTAAACATGAGAAAAATTAGTCATCGTTATGTGATACAATACTTTCCTCAGTCTTACCAATACACATATCAAAGCCGAGCTGGACTCTACTCTAGAGGAGTCTCCTCCTTCGTTTACAGCAATAAAATATTAAATGATGCCGTGTCAGCCAAGACGAACATCCCAGAAATGGTATTAGATGACCATCGACTGAAGTTGCGCACACTAGCAGACATGGTAGGCATTTAAAAAAGTACTGTACATAGCATATTGACAGAAAATTTGGACATGACAAAGATGGGCGCTGCGTTTGCTCACAATGGAACAAAGATGGGTTTGACGATGTTTCGCAACAATAAAGCCGAGTTTTTACGTCGTTTCAGAACCATGGATAAAAAAATGCGTCCGTTGCGAAGATAGTTCCATCTGCTGGCAATATCAAGGGGTCAGATTTTTGGGATGCGCGTGGGATAATTTTTATTGATTATCTTCAAAAAGCAAAAACTAATAACGGAGAGTATTATTTGAACTTTTGCAGCGTTTGAGTGATAAAATCAAAAAAAAAAAAATGGACGCTTTTCACACATCCTGTTTTCTTAGACAATGCACCAGTTCACACATTCGTTAACGCAATGGCCACAATCAATGAATTAAACATCGAATTGCTTCTTCTCGCACCCCTTGAATTATTTTCTCTTTAGCTCCCCTTGGATTATTTTCTCTTGCCAAAAAATGTCTCGGTGGTAAAAGATTTGCCAACAATGTAGAGGTGGAGTCGACGGTTAATGGCTATTTTAAGAAGCTCGATGGTTCTTATTATAAATAGGGTATCGAAGCTATTGAATATCGCTGGGAAAAGAGTATCGAGCTAAAAGGAGACTATGTTGAGAAATAAAGATATTTTTTCCCAAAATGTTTGTGTTTTATTTGTTAAGTCGAGTAGTACTATTTAATAAATATCATTCAATAGCAGCCATGAAATTTCTTGCACCACTTTGAGTTAGTTTTCCGAATAATAATTTGGCCATTACTCAATGGATGTTGGTTTTCAAATTTGCTAAAGTTTTTTCGATTGCCTGCGTAACTGCAGTTTTTAAAAGAAAAAGTCAAATCGCATAATTTTCGAGACCAACTGACATCACCGAATATCAAATTATGCATTCAGAGAACTTTTCACTCAATAATCCAAAATTTAAAATATTCAAGTTCAGGCAAAAAAAAAACAGTTATCATACGGCCATAGCGTTCAGAATTGACGAGAATGGACCCTCCCATTTTCATACAGGTCAACGATAATTTTAAACTAAAATACATAACAAAAAGTCTCTTTTACCTGATACAATGACTTCCTGACAGTCACTTGTGGGTTTTCAGAGCTCTATACATGGGCATTTCGTTTATTGACGTATTTACCAAACGAGAAATGAGCCTCAACGCTACAGAATTTTTTTTACGAAAACAACAAAAAATGTGTTTTGATGATATAAAAATATATGATTTTAAGGCATTGCTTGTAAGTTAAACAAAAAATTTAAAATTTAATTAATGTCATCGTAAATTATTGTATATGTATGTTAAACAGCTGTTAAATGACATGGCTATACTTTCCACGTTACATTTGCAATATCAATTCTGAGATAAAAATTTCAAGTTCAGACTAAAAATTCAATTAATTTTTGAATTCTCAAAACTATATCCTACTTTGATTTTATAATCATTATTTATTTGTATAAATCGATGAAGTGACATTGAAGGAGCCAATATCGGCTTTGCTCTTTAAATTTATTTTATGTTAGTGTAAACCTGGTTAATAGTAGACTATTCATATAAGTTGCACATATTTCCAAAATTTTCTTCTACCTAATACACATTTAATACCTTGAGACTTTTACCTTTATTCAATCAGGAAATAATGTTAAAAATATGCGAAATTGTTCCATATAAATATTATGTAGATAAAAACGATTTAAGTTGAATCCGGTGTTATTCGGAAATAATTTCCAATTAAATTAAATAAATTTAAAAAATTTGAAGTCGATTTTTACAAAACAATCAAATTGATATTTTATTTTACAGAGAAAAGAATAAAAGGGAACATATCGATAATAATCCAAAATGTGAAGCAAATATTAAGCCAAAAGTAAATATCATTTTTTAAATATTTCTTCAATTCATTTTATTAAAGGTAGGTTTTTTTTCATAGCGAAGTACTGGAAGTTGTTCAAAACAGAATGCATCAAAATCATCTATCCAATGGTATACATACTTGCATATAATAAGTAATATTTGTTTAATGTCTACATTTAAAATTTAGCAAATTATCGAGAAGATTCAAAATAATTAAGAAAATCAAACAATGTCCGAGGCAGTATGGTAAATTTAATTATACGAGGTCTGCTCAAAAAGTATCGCGAATTTTGAATTTCCGCGGGTTACGTATACTTATGCCGATAAGTTCGGCCATTTTGAATATTCAGTTAAATTTGACAGCTGCTTTGCTTGCACTTGTTTTGGCTCGTCTTCGATTTTTGCTCAAAAAACAGCATCGCATTAACATTGCTAAGGAGCTGTTGGACTCTGTCCGCGACGACCCTAATTTGCTGCAGAGGGTCATAACTAGTGACGAATCATGGGCTTATGGTTATGACGTGGAAGCCAAAGCTCAATCCTCTCAATGGAAGCTGGCGCACGAGCCAAGAGCGAAAAAAGCGCCAAGTTCGATCGTATGTGAAGGTTTTGCTTACAGTTTTCTTCAATTGCAGAGGCGTGGTGCATCATGACTTCTTGCCACAAGGTAGAACGGTCAATAAGGAATATTACCTGCAAGTTATACGCAAGTTGCGCAAAGCAATCCGCCAGAAACGCCCGGATTTGTGGAAGACCAAAAACCAACACACTAATAATGCCGCAGCAACCGTATTCCCCCTGTGACTTTTTCTTCTTCCCGAAACTGAACAGCCCCATGAAAGGACGACGCTATGCTACGATTGAGGAGATAAAGACGGCATCGAAGGAGGACCTTCACCAGATCACAAAAAATGAATTGTTGAAGTGCTTCGAGATTGGAAAAAACGTTGGCATCAAATATCTGGTGGGGATTACTTTGAAGGGGACAAAATAGATATTCATGAATAAATAAATAATTTTTGAAAAAAACACAAAATTCGCAATACTTTTAGAACAGACCCGTATTGTAAAAATAAATGACCAATAATTTTGTTAAACTTATTTACATATGTACCTAACATATATCATGTTTTTTGTTTGTTTAGGTGTAAAACCGTTAATAATATCTACTCAATCAAAATCTACTCAAACAGATAAAGAACAAATTCAACGATATTTATATCAGTTACAGCAATGCAATTCGTATGAATGCGATGGAAAACGCCAAATTGAAAGAGTTGATGTTACAAAAACTTGTCCTCATGTAATTGCGAATTGTAAATTTTCCCAAAACAATGTTGGTAGGCAAAGTATCCAACAAAACCAATATAATTCTGAAATGAATGAAAATAATACAACCAATTTGCATATAGCCCAATGCAAATACGTAAATGAAGTCTGTAAGCAACCCAACACAAATGCTACCATCAATTCTACTACTCAAACAAGCCATTATTTTAAAGGTAATAAAATTAAAAACAAATTAATGCTATTTATTCGTCCATATTTGAGTAATTATATATAAATATAAACTAGCTTAGTCGCTATGATAAAATAATTTAGAAACAAACTTATTTTTGCGCTCCATATAGCGAACGTCAGATTAAACTCTACTAAAAAGACTTTCGCCTAAATTCTCATGCATTTTTGCGCTTCCGTCTTCCGAGATATTTAAAGTTTTGACGTAAAAAACAGTCAACAAAAATTGTTTTCGACGTCAAATATTTTTGTCTGTTTGTTTGTCAATAATAACATTAAAGGCCATGTGGTGACTTATTTAAACCGGCGTTCCCAAACGGTCATCCATCTAAGTACTAACCGCTTAGACTTTGCTTAAATTTGGTGATTATATCACGTTTATTTTCAATCAGTTCTCAATGAGCAGATTTTTTAAAAATGTTTTGAAACCACACCTAACTTTGCCAGATGCCAAAGCTGTTACGGTGATCCTCAATTTCCATTCAGTAGCCTTTTACATCATGCAGGAAATACCGTACGACTATTCTAGTTGTCTGAAAAGTCATGACTATAACATTTTGTTTATGTTTTAATAAGTGTATTTACTTCTATATTGTAAATAACAAAGATCAGTAATTATTTATTGTGCATTTTGCTAGATAGCCTTTTACCATTTTCCAGCGTGCTTCATAATTCTTTGTTTATAGTAGGATCTGTATTTATCGGTAAAAAAATGAAAAAGGTTCTGATTTACAGTAAGATTTGGGAAGAAAGTGGAAGTTTGTCAGCGTAAGATCAGGCTAGTATTGGGGTATCGCAACATATCCCATCCATGCTCCAATATTTTTTAACGGGTAATCAAATTTGTGTGTAGTTTCGCGTTGTCGTGATGGGACACAACTCCTTTAGGATTAACAAGCTCCGGACGGTTTTAGTTCCTCGGTAGAAGCTTTGAAAATGCGACACCTTTGAAATTCCACTACACTGACAGCATAAGCTTCCTTTAATGAATGTCCGCTTTCGTTGTCGTTTGGGGCGGATCATTACCACGTGACCAGAGCTGTTTTCACGCCAAAATACCAGGTGTAAAAGCTTAAATCCATTGTTTTTTAGTCAAAAAAAACAATTGGTTTTTTCATAGAAAGCAAAAACAAATTTATTCAAAGTACTTGCCCTCCCTAGCTACACAATTTTCCCATCTCTCGGGCAATTTGTGGATACCACGCCAAAAAAATTCCTTTTCTTTCGAGGCAAACTACTCATCAAGCCATTTTCGGACGACTTCATAAGAATCGAAGTGCTGCTCAGCGAGCGCGTGGCCCATCGACGAAAACAGGTGGTAGTCTGAAGGGGCCAGGTCTGCTGAATAAGCGCGGTGGGGTAGCACCTCCCAGTTGAGTGTCTCAAAGTAGTTTCGGATCATTTTTGACGTGTGCGATGGTGCGTTGTCGTGGAGAAAAATCACCTAGTCATGTCTTTGTTGATAATCCGTCCTTTTTTCACGCAGAGAACGGTGAAATTTGATCAGTTGTTGGTGGTAGCGGTGGGTATTGACAGTTTCACTAGGTTTCAACATCTCATACTAGACGATACTTTGTTGATCCCACCAAACGCACCGCATCGTCTTCCGTCCGAAGCGATTTGGTTTTGGGGAAGATGTTGATGGTTGGCCGGGATCAACCCACGATTTCGTGCGTTTAGGATTGCTGACAATGTACGAAATTGCTGACAATGTACACTGCTTAATGTTGACAGATGTCAAACTCATAAAAAAAAGTATGGCGTGCCCATGGTAGCTTAATACGCTCACTCACGCCATCTATAACCAAACAGCGGATTTAAGCGTATACACCTGGTAGTTATAAACAAACCCATTCTTCAAAAAGATCATTTTCTTAACGTTTAATGAGAATATCGCAGAAGTTTATGTATGCCGCCAAATGAACTTTCTTTAAGTGCTTGAGAGGAACCCATTAGTCGAGCTATCTTATGTTTCTCAGCTTCTTCAAGTGGCCATGAACGGTTGAATGATGGATGTCAATTCATGCCTTTATTTGGTTGTCGTCAACCTCGATTAGCCTTCCTGACCAAGGACAGTCGTTGAGATCAAAATCACCAGCACAGAATTTTATGAACCATCATTGTTACTGACGCTATTCTAGAGTATTGTCACCGTTAACTTTACGGTACTTTTCACAAGCTTGACGCGGTTAAACAATAAAATATTACGAAAATACAAAGTTTGGTCTTCAAATCTTCAACTTGTAAAATCTATAAAAAATAAACGAAATGGATCAAATTTATTTTAAAAATAGAGTTTAAACTATGAGTTGTTAAATGACATAACAATAATATAGATACGAATAACTGCATTACTTTCAAAAATTAATGAAAGTTAATAAAAATTGCGTACGTACTAAATAATAAAAAAAAATAGTTTGTACTAAAAATTGTGGAATATCAACAAATATTATTTATAAATATTATTTTGCTCATAATTAAACAAAACCATATAAGATAACTTAATTAATCTAAAAGTAAAAATAAGAAAACTTAATTTTTACAAAACAAAGTTAGAAAGCTCCTTTTGTTTATCGCCGAGCAAAGAAAAAAAGAAAAATTAATTTCTTAAAAAATGTTTGAATACCTAAAAAGAATTACAAATATTTTTTAATCATAATCAAGCTAAGAAAAAACAAAAAAAAATAAATTATACTAAAAATCACTTAAAATATTATGTTGCTCATTACCGAGCAATGAAAATATAAGAAAACTTAGTTAATAAATTTTTATTTTCCTTTGCTCATTGCCGAGCAAAAAAAAAATGAAATTTAATTACTTGAAAAATTTTTGAATATAAAAATAACTAATAAATATTCTTTTGCTCATAATCAAACCAATAAAATACAAGAAATTTTAATTATTCCAAAAATAACTTGTAAAAATATTCTTTTGCTCATAACCGAGCTTTAACAATATTAGAAAATTTTATTATTATAAAAATAACTTGTGATTATTCTTTTGCTCATAACTGAGTTCCGGAAAAATATAAAGAAACTTTATTTTTCCCAAAATAACTTATTGATATTCTTTTGCTCATAGCCGAGCAAAGAAAGATTAAGAAACTTAATTACTTGAAAAATGGTTGAATATTCAAAAATAACTAATAAATTTTCTTTTGCTCATAACCGAGCTTTAACAATATAAGAAATTTTTCTTTATCCAAAAATAACTTGTGAATATTTATTGCTTATCACCGACTGAAGAAAACTCATGACTTTTTCGACAACGCAATAATTGTTCACTTATGAGCACTTCAATTTTGTTGGTTCGTCGGAAAATAGATTTTTCGCGTTTTTCGCGAGAATCGCTGACTTTACCGCTATAACTTGAAGGTACAATTTTTTTTGGTACCTTCAAGTTATAGCGGTAAAAATGTTTTTAAACTTCCAACATTCAATATGATATCCCGCGAGATGTTTGCATATCGCGGTTTTACGAGTATCACGTTTTTTCGTGGACGATTGTTCGAATTTTGCGTTTTTTACGTTTTCTGTAGGAACCGCGAGCGCTATCAACAAAAGCACACCTTCGCTACCTTTTCCAATTTGAACTAAACAAGTGTGCAGCTTTTTTAAAAATATATTTATGATAAAAATATTTTACTTACTTAATTAAAATTTGAATTTGTTTTTAAGAATTTAACTTACAATACAATTTATATACACACATATTATATTTAAGTGAATGGAACTACATTATGCTGGCAAGTATTTTTAATAAGCATAATTTGTGCGTTTACCTGTATTTTGATTGGTATTCTATTTGCCAATCCAACATTATCGAGTATGTGGATAAGACAAGAAAAATTAATTGAAACCTTAATACCAATTCGATATTTAAAACGACGGGAGAAAACTAAACTAGAGATTGCCGCCAGTTATATTGGAAAGTTCGTTCGATTAATTACCTTTTCTGGTAAGAACAATTTATTTACTTCGCTTTTACTATATACGTTTATTAAGTTTTTTTTTCATTTAATTACAGAAGATCAACCGTTAGAATAAATTTAAATGAAAGGCTAACAATTTGAGAAAGTATATTTTTTTATATGTACAATGTTTGTAGAATTTATATATTCTTTGCAATTATCTAATTGTATAGCCACACCATAAATAAGATTTACTATAATAAATTGAGCTGAAAAATATTAAAACAATGAAAAGTTGGTCTTTCTTATTTATTTTTATCCATAGAAATATTTTATTATGTCCTTGCAAATAAACGACTCACCACCAACTAAAAAAAACTGATTGAACTTGGGACAAAATCGACAGACAGATAAATAGCTGACGTATACGCTACAAATTTAGTTCAAACTTTTAATACGTATACGCTACAAATTTAGTTCAAAAATTTGCTTCGTCGCTGTGAGTGATGTAGCACCGTCATATTAGAACCACATGTTCTGTAGGCGTAATTTATCCAATTCCGGCAGAATACAGTTTTCCAACATGTCCCGATAGCGGTCACCAGTAACTGTATAGTATTTTCTGCAGCATCCTCCAAGAAATATTGCCCAATAATGCCGCCGACCCAAATGCCGCACCCTACAGTTACGCAACGAGGGTGCAGTGATCTTTGGTGTATAAGTTGAGGGTTTTCAGTGCTAAACCGAGCTGTAAAACTAAAAAACTGCATCTGTGGTGACAATTGAATTTTATACGGGTAAAAAAGCAAATCTTTTTTGGGAGTTTTAAATAAACAGATTGGAGTTACTCCCAATTCTTGAGGGCGGCGTCGATGAGACGTACCCGGACATTCAGCTATCTTTTCAGGTGTCCGTTGGTTTAATTACCGCCCAGTCTTCGCTTTATCTCCCAGTGTATGCATATTTTCAAAATTATTCGTTACACGCTGAATGGTTGACTTGCTCGGCATATGATTAATACCAAAAAAGTCCAGTAATTTTCTCCGCGTATTCACAATTGAACAATTATTTAAATAAAATGTTCTAATCATTTCAATACGTTGTTGCGGCGTTAGATGGTACATAATAAATTAACTCTTTACGACTGTCAAATGCCAACAGACAAATGTCATGCAAACCAAAATGGCGGCCAAACAAAATCGACCTGGAACATAAAAAGCACCCTGTATATCCTCGAACTCCAAAACTGGTTCTCGAAGTGGAGCATAAAAGTAAACGGACAAAAAAGCGTTCACATAAATTTTACTCTGTAGTAAACAAGCCTCTCCCTTAACCTTAATGGCAGTATAATTCATCAAAAATAGCAACTGCGTTATTTAAGACTACATATAAAAAAACGATTGACCTGAAACTCATATACGAGACTCAAACGACTTGAAGTCAACAGACGATACAAGTAAATTCTTGGACTGTTAGACTGGCGTTCAAAGCTTACAACAGACAGCAAATTACTCATTTATAATATTGTACTAAAACGTATATGGTTCTAACAAGTCTTCCTATTCCAGTCGTATCCAATCTATGCAACCAAAAATCCTTCGTAAATTTTGAATTCTTCTTTTATGTTATACATCATTATCTCAGTGTTGCCTTTGTACGTGAACTAACTATTTCTCGTTATAAAAAGTTTCATGCTCATTCATCATATCACCCCAAGTCTCTTGAAAAAGAATTATTCTCAATGACCATTCCTAGTAACACTCCTTATCGCTTGAGATGGCAATAACTACGAGACTTAATAAACTAATCAAAGGTTAGCCTAATTAAGACTATTAGTTGAAGTAGCATCGATGGGTGTTAGCTTCTCCTTCATGTTGCACGATATTCTAATTAACACCTTTAACAACAAATCTGCTTGTTATTTGTTGTAGTTGTTTGATACATCTAATCTAATTAAAAACGAAAAAAAGTTTCACACCACTTGATGGAGTCTTTACTTTTTATATTAATCAGTAGCCAATCTGATTAAATCCGTACTCTTATCTAAAACATTGCAATAATACAATTAAAATATAGCAGCAAGATGTTAATGATAATTGTAAATTATCTATAAATTTTCAATTACAGAGGTATCAGTAAATTAGTTTCAAATATGCTGGATGAAATTGGAAAGACCAACATCGCACGTCATACAATTCGAATATGACTTTAACGAACAATTAGAATTTCCGAAACTTCGTTTAAGCAGAAATACAGATTATGTTTATATATGTTATTGTGTAGTGAAAGGTAATCCATTATTTTTCCAATAGATGACTTTAGGAGTCTGTATCTCCCGTTTTAATCGGGTTGCGATCGGGTTGTACTAGATGGCGTTAGAAAGATAAGATTTCATACTAAAAAAGCTTCTTATACAGTTTTGTGATTACTTGACTCAGTATTTTTTTAGCACGCGTCAAAGATGGGCACCAACAAAGAGAAATTACTCCATATTTTACATTTTTTCTTTGATAAAGGCCAAAACGCAAGCCAGGCAGCTGAAAATGTGAATAGTGTTTATGGTCCTGATACTGTAACAGCCAATCACGCGCAATTTTGGTTTCGTCGATTCCGTTCCGGTAATTTTGATGTCAAAGATGCACCACGCTCTGGAAGGCCAATTGTCGAAAATGTCGATAAAATAATGGAAATCTTCGAGTCCGACCGTCACGTAAGCACTGTTTCGATTGCCCAGGAGCTAAACATTGCACAAAAAACCGTTTTGAACCACTTAAATAAGGCTGGATACAAAAAGAAGCTCGATGTATTTATACAAAAAAGAAGCGGTCACCCGGCGCAAACGGTGGGCAAGCCAGGATTGACAGCCAGGAAGGTTTTGCTGTGTGTTTGGTGGGACTGGCTGCTCCCCTACGGCCGATCTCGTAATTCGGACCTATACTGTCAACAATTGGACCGTCTGAAAGAAGCAATCGCCCAGAAGCGGCCAGCTTTGGCCAATAGGAGAGGAATTGTGTTCCATCAGGACAACGCCAGGCCGCATACATCGATAGTGACTCGCCAGAAGTTCCGGGACCTTGGTTGGGATGTTCTTATGCATCCACGTTATAGTCCGGACCTGGCACCAAGTGATTACCACCTCTTCCTGTCTATGACGAATGATTTTGCAGGTGAAAAATTCGCCTCAAGAGAAGATTGTGAAAATCGTCTGTCCCAGTTTTTTGCCAATAAGGACGAGGGTTTCTATGAGAGAGGCATTATGAAATTACCTCCAAACTAGCAACAAGTTATCGAACAAAACGGTGTATATTTGACCTAAATCGTATCATTCTATCTATGCTAAATAAAACCTTCAATTTAATGCAAAAATAATGGATTTCTTTTTACTACAACTTATATTATAATATGGTTGTAGATAAACTTTTTTGTTATATCCTAAAGGTAGAGATGTGCCAAAAGAAAAGAGAAAAGATATGATGGACCATCGTTTAGATTAATAATAATTGTAATAGTAACAGAACAGTTATTACTCATTATTGAAAAAAAAATTGTAATAAAAAAAATACAAAAATGTTATTTGCCAATAACGATTATTCTCTAACACTATTCTATCAGGTTTATTTGTTTATAGGGAATGAAGTAGAGCAAAGCTATCGAAAAAGAGGATTCGTATGATTGGGAAGACGAAGACTTTAGGATCACATAATAGGGAGAATCGACAATTTTACAAAGTATTTTTAATTTATACTGGTTTGATAGAGTCCTAGATTTCTAGTCCGTAAGTCCAGATTGGTTTCAGTAGAGGATTGTGAAAAAGTTGGCGTTATCGCCTGTTAAGTTCTAGTCTTTTAAGTTTTGTGTGTAACATAAATATCATGCCCTAATTACCGAACTTTAGTGTCTTGTGGTATTTCACTGACATTGAGATAAATTAGAAGATATTCTTTACGTCAGAGAGTAAACGTTTCATGGATAGATTTAAAATATGTCAAATATGTAGATATATGGTATTTAAGATTTTGGAAATTCCACGTATTAATTATAAAAAAGTCACCTTACAAGTAGATGATGCTTCTTCTAACTAGAACTAGTTAGACTTTTTCAATTTAGGATACTTAATTAAGATAAACTAATAAAAATTATATGTATATTTAAACAAGTTTTGCCATATAATTTAATACAATATATAATAGATGTAGAAAATAATGCATTGTTAAATATAATTTTTTGAAAAAAAATATTTTTAAATTAATGGCAAATAAAAGTTTAATCCGGTTCTAATATGTACAGAGAATATTATAAATACAATATGTTATAGTTCATATCTCAAAGAATTGAAATTATATAAATAGCGCCAATTTATGAAGTCTTCAACAGACTTTCTCTAGATAATCGTTAGTAAATACGGAATAGTGCAGTGTAAAAAGTGACAACTTTAAAACCTTTTGAATATTTATTGTAAAGAAAGAATATTTTGAAGAAACCAATAAAAATGTTTAAGGTTAGTTTTTAATTTTGTAATAAATTTTTATATAATAATATAATTGTACTCCACAGTATTTTTTATTTGCGATACTTATTGTGGCCATTAGTGCAGCCGTTATTGAAGATCTTGAAGTAGCTGAATCGGCTCAGCGTGGTCGTGGACTCGGTCGAGCGGTTGGACGCGGCGTTGGGCACGGTGTTGGTCACAGTGTTGGACAGCATCTTGGAAGTAGAATTATAGACAGATTTAATCGCTATAGACATGGTTAACATGGATAAGTATGATATTCCAAATAACACCGAACCATATTTTTAATTTATTTTTTTTCTTTAGGTTAATATGGATAAGTTTTTGAGACAAATAAACTTGCTTATTTAATCAGTTACAAAAGTTAAAGAATTTCAACAAAAAAAAAAAAATAAAAAAAAAACAATTATATATTTTGATATAATAAATAAATTTTTGCAGCATATTTTTAGCTTATTACTATATAATTATATTAATTTCGATAACCATTTTTGCTACATATATAAACTGTTTTTATTATTAATTATTTATAAATAACAAATTATCCATTTTATAGTTTGAATAGTGTAGTTATATTATTTGATAAAAATTATATTCATCTTTAGTATTTTCTTTAAATATTTATGTAGTATAAAGTTTGCCGTTTTATTTTCTAAATTATTTAATGCAAAAATAATTGTGTTAATATTTAACGCGTTTAAATTTTAAAAACTCTTATAAATCTGGTGATTCTGCCGTAGCCACTTTTCGCTCTTTAAGATGAAATTATGGAAACTTATTTTTTAGTCAGTGGATACATCAATAAGTAAAATTTTTTATATTAAGGCTCTAAAAAGCCATAAGTGACTGTGGGGACGTTATTATATTCGCGAAGAAAAAAAGAGGTGTGTATTTTGGTCTACAGCTTTTATTGGCTCGAATATCTTTGAAAATGAAGAAGTCAATTCGGAGCTCTATGGCCATATGTTCACCGACTACTTTTGGTTAGAATTTAAAGATATTAGTATTTTTTTAGCCTGCTTTTTCGACAAATTTTTGCTTTATTGCGTGAAAAGATTTTAGGACGCATAATTTCGAAAGTTGATGATATCAATTGGATTCCAAAATCATACGATTTGAGGTCGTTAAAATTTTTCTTATAAAGCTATGCAAAAAATTGTGTTTTTTAAACATAATTCAACTGTAGACTATTTAAAAACCAGCAACCCGAAATGTGCGAATAACTCATCAAATAATTACCTCAAAATGAACGAATTCTCATAATAGTTGCTTAAAAAATAGCAAAATTTAATTAAACAATTAAATAAAATTTTCATTAAAAACTGAATTTTAAATATGTTTTATTAATAAAAAGTTTAAACTTTACTTTCCAAACTTTATTTTAATTAAATTTATTCTTTTGTTAATAAATTTACTATCAACTAAAATTGATTAGACGAAAAATTACTTTTACATACGAATTCTGTTCAAAAAGTATCGCGAATTTTGAATTTTCGGGGGTTACGTATATTCGATTTTAGATTTTTTTATGACGTTATATTGGTACTTATGTCTCTCACTTATGCCGACAAGTTCGGCTATTTTGAATGTTCCTTTAATTTTTGCCAGCTGCTTTGCTTGCACGTGTTTTAGCTCGTCTTCGATTTTTGCCCATTCCAAAAAATGGATCAAAGAATCTGTATCAAATTTTGTGTGAAAAATATAATTAATTGCGCGGACGCATTCCGAATGCTGACTGTGGCATATGGTGAGGTTAGCTTGGACCGAAGCAACGTTTATCAGTGGTACAAAATGTTCTCAGAGGGCCGAGAAGATGTGAACGACGAAAAGCGTGCCGGTGAAGGTTTTGCTTACAGTTTTCTTCGATTGCAGGGGCGTGGTGCATCATCAGTTCTTGCCACAAGGTAGAACGGTCAATAAGGAAAATTACCTGTTAGTTCTGCGCAAGTAGCGAGAAGAAATCCGCCAGAAACGCCCGGATTTGTGGAAGAACAAAAATTGGCTTTGACACCATGATAACGCCAACAACACTCTAATAATGCCGCAGCCATCGTATTCCCCAGATCTGGCCCCCTGTGACTTTTTCTTACTCTCGAAACTGAAGATCCCCATGTAAGGACGGCGCTACGCTATGATTGAGGAGATAAAGACGGCATCGATGGAGGAGATCACAAAAAATGATTTTTTGAAGTGCTTCGAGGATTGGAAGATCACAAAAAATGATTTTTTGAAGTGCTTCGAGGATTGGAAAAAACGTTGTCACAAGTGTAAAATATCTGGTGGGGTCTACTTTGAAGGGGACAAAATAAATATTCCTTAATAAAAAAAAAAAAACACAAAATTCACAATACTTTTTGAGCAGACCTCGTATATCCTCTTAACATGGTCGTCTACTTTAGTCAATTTCAGTTCAGATTTGAACAATTTAAATATGAAAAGAGAACTTTATTTATATTTTTTTTTTAAATTAACATCTATATAAATACTATATAAAAAAATACATACGTGTAATACTTTAGATTTGATCAAAATATGTTTTACTAAAGAAAATTATCTGTTAATAATTTTAGATGTAAAAGGATTATTAAAAGAGAAGTATTCTATTTAGTTTGAAACTAAAATAATATATAATTTTGCAAGGCTATTTGCAGTTTTATTGACCTGATTCAAGGCCTAAGGATATTTAAATCGAATTCATATTCTTAAAAAGACCGGAATTTAACTATGACGTCCTATTAACTATAAGAAATATGATTTCTTCAATATTTGTGAATACGTATACAACACCGTTTAAAGTTGAATAAAACTTTTCCCAGAATATTTTCAATTACATATACTCGTACTAAATCTTAAACTCAACTTAAATGTATTGTACTTTTTTTTTTAAATTGTCTAATATTGCCTAAATAATTTGAGGTCTTTTGTCTTATCCATTATGGGAAAATAAAAAAAAATGAGTTTATGCGGTCACTCATTTTTGACTTATATGACTTTGATTTAACGATTTTACTTCTATCAGCAGTTACGATCAAACTAATAGTTTTTTTTGTGGCGAATAACTATTTTTTTGGGGAATTCCGGTCAAGCTTACAAAATAGTAGCACTATTTTGTTAGTTGATTTTTTTTAATCTTGTTAATTTGTTGCTAAATGCGTTGTTTTTGAAAAATAATATTTTTTTTTACATAATACATGTATATGTGTTGAGACTGATTTTTTTAAAAAGTTTTATTGAACAAAATAAATATATTATTGCAAGGTTATTTATTTTAAAAGTATGAATAACTTTACATATGGATAATATGCATTATATATAATTAATAAAAATGAAGCAGCCATCTTTATCAGATCAATATGGTGATCTTTTTTTTATTAACACTCTTTGTCTTATACCATAATATTGATGATCCCATAAAAATCATTATTTATTAATTGGTTATATAGCAAATGAAAAAAATCACTGTAATGACTTTGTTTTTAATGAACAGGTTGCTCTTACCACAAGGTATATCCGATGTGAGTGAGTAATACATCATTGACAATGAGATAAAAATTAAAATAAAAATATAATACCATTAAAAATTCTACTCTTTATACTAACAAGTTAAAATATGAATTTGCTTTTGAAAGAAAAAAATGGAGTTATCCATATAAAAAAATTATAAAAATTAAAGTAATGACAAGCATAGTCAAAATCAAGTTTTAATAATGCTACCTTTAGATTTGTTTTAAAATGCAAGTAAAATACCAAGAAAGAAAAATGGAAAAAAAACAGTTTCCTGTTCGGGAGGATATATATAGTGTACGGATTCTGAAAGTGTCAGAAGTTAGTGAAATCCTACAGAAGTGGTATCTTCATCCTAAAAATTAATATTCACTATTATTGTTAATTAAAGCAACAAAATGTTGAAGGTGTGTTTATCTATTATCTTGAACTTTTTACTATTTTACAATTCGAAAAATTTCATATAATTTAGGGAATCGCTATCTGTTTGTTCGCGCTTGTAATCTTTGCTATTGGATTAGCGACGGCCCAGGATGATTTACAAGGAGCCGAAACAGCACAATTCGGATTTGGTCATGGTGGATTTGGTCGTGGTTTTGGAGGAGGCTATGGCCGTGGATTTGGTGGATATGGCGGTTATGGCGGACATGGAGGTTTTGGCGGATATGGCGGTTATGGCCGCTTTGGACACGGATTTGGAGGTCGTGGACATGGTAATCAAATAAACTTTTTAAATATATTGCAAAGATTTTTATGCATAAATTTATTTATAGGATTTTATGGTTAGTTAAAAACGTTTGAAGTATTACTCAACTTGTATGATATTTTCTATTTGATTAAATCGAACAAAATTAAAGATTGTCACCGGAAAAAACTGAATAAATTATAATTTTAAACCAAATATGTTATGACTTTATTATTTGAATTAGTTTGGTGCTATAGAAAAAATTTCTACTAATAGCATAATTTTGATGACGCTATCAACTAAGCGATCTTTTGTAATGGACATTGTTTTTTTTGCTGTTTTTTTTTTTAAATATATACTCGTATATTGAAGTAGGAGAAATGCTCTTGTAATGAAATCGAATACTAACAAAAAGCTTATTATGTGAAAATTAATGCAAACTAGTAAATTTTAATTTGTTACCTTAATATAATAATCATAATTTATCTTGATTAAAAAAAAACACCTTGTTGATACCGAGGAGTATAGAAGAAAAAACGGAAACTATAAATAAAAATTATTTTTAAAAAAAATCTAAGTGAAAGCAAATTCGGCAACTCATGGTGAAGGTCTTAACAGCTTATTGACCTCTTATAATATCTGTACTTAATACTCGTAATTCATACTTATACGATTTTGACCAGTTTTTTTTTACAAAATCTGTATTTATATTTTGAAATTTTTTTTGGGAAAAAAGTCAATGCCAAAGTCGAATAACATCTAAAAAATCTTCTATTTTTTATAATGTACATACATACATATATGTGTATACATGCATACATATATTAGACAAATTTTATTGAGGATCCAAAAATGATTTTTACAATATTTATTTTTTAAGAATTTTTACTTTAATTTTTTTTAAGATATTCAACATTTAAAATATTTTTGGTTCAAATTTTGAAGAAAAGATTGTGAGTTTCTTTGAAGCAAAATAAAAAATAAAAGTGTTTTTATTATTTAACGTTGACTTTTTAATTCAAAAGGTAGAAGCTTAAATGTATTTAAGCTTATAAAATGTACTACTAGATACTTATTTTTACTATTACAATAAATTATTTCAAATATATTATCTTCTGGTTTTTTTCTTCTAAAAATAAAAAACAAATGTTATTTTTTATTTTTTATTAAATAAATTATAAAAAATTTCTAATTTGGGTTCGATAATTTTTGGTTTGTTAGTAAACATAAAATTCTCAAACTCGATTAAGATGCATATAATATGACTAGTTATAAGAATCATATAATTGGCTAGTATTACTTAAATTCTAACATCATATTGAATCTGCGCTTTAACGAATTTATTATATGATATATATTTTACTTAAAAATTTGTCTGTTTTATGGTACTATAATTTATCAAAAAATTAATTATTTATAATCTCATAAATAGTTTTCAACTTTTGAGAAGTATAAAAAAAAGTGTTATTATTAATGCAAGGTCATAATTGATGTTGATTCAACCTCTTTCGATTTACTTAGTTCACACGTTCTGTAATATTTTGTAAAGTGTTTACTTTAATTAATAACAAAAGACTTAAAGAATAAACAGGTTTATTTTTTAAATAATTAAACAAATTTCTACACAATGTTTGAGTGGATTTTCTACTAAATTTAATTACAGAAAACTTGTATAGTTTGTCTCAAGATGAAGGTTAAAATTAGGTCATCATAATAATAAATATCTTATTAGCCAATCATGTATGATGACAAGCTTAAGAATACACAAAAGACTACAAGAAATTTATGTTTTTATTAAATCAAATAACTAAAGTTTAATTGTACCCATTTTGTAGATATATTTTTTTCTTCGTAAATTACGACGATTTAACGCTATTTATCATTTTGACATGATTGACATTATTTTTATTGTTTATTTTAGAAAAATGAAAAAAAAAACTATTATGAAAAAAAAATACATTGTAAAATACACATTTTATATCGTATTCAAAAATACAGGGAATATTTGTTTTAGAAAAATATTGTATATATGAAATAAAACTAAATGATAGAAAGTAACTAAAAACAAAATATAATAATTTACATATCAAATATAAACTAAAAAGTAGTTTTCTATCTTTAGAATTTGGTTATCATCTATATTTTAAAGATGTTATTTAAAAGTTGATTTAGAATAAAATGTCAATTTAGATAACATTTTCAATATAAATCATTAATGGTTTTTTTCCCGAATACTATCAAATAATCTTTTTATTATCTTTGCCTATATTTTTATTTATAAGGTGTAGGAAAAAGAAATCCATTATTTTGGCATTAAATTGAAGGTTTTATTTAGCATAGATAGAATGATATGATTTAGGTCAACCGTTTTGTTCGATAACTTGTTGCCATTTTGTAGGTAATTTCATAATGCCTCTCTCATAGAAACCCTCGTCCCTATTGGCAAAAAACTTGGACAGTCGATTTTCACAATCTTCTCTTGAGGCGAATTTTTCACCTGCAAAATCATTCGTCATAGATAGGAAGAGGTGGTAATCACTTGGTGCCAAATCTGGACAATAAGGTGGATGCATAAGAACATCCCAACCAAGGTCCCGGAACTTCTGGCGAGTCACTATCGATGTATGCGGCCTGGCGTTGTCCTGATGGAACACAATTCCTCTCCTATTGGCCAAAGCTGGTCGCTTCTGGGCGATTGCTTCTTTCAGACGGTCCAATTGTTGACAGTATAGGTCCGAATTAAGAGTTGGGCCGTAGGGGAGCAGCTCATAGTAGATGATTCCCTGCCAGTCCCACCAAACACACAGCAAAACCTTCCTGGCTGTCAATCCTGGCTTGACCACCGTTTGCGCCGGGTGACCGCGATTTGACCACGACCGTTGTCGCTTGACGTTGTAGTAAGTGACCCACTTTTCAACACCAGTAAGCATCCGCTTCAGAAATGGATCGATATTATTTCGATTCAGCAGCGATTCGCAGATGGAAATTCGGTCCATGAGGTTTTTTTGCGATAACTCGTGTGGCACCCATACATCGAGCTTCTTTTTGTATCCAGCCTTATTTAAGTGGTTCCAAACGGTTTTTTGTGCAATGTTTAGCTCCTGGGCAATCGAAACAGTGATTACGTGACGGTCGGACTCGACGATTTCCATTATTTTATCGACATTTTCGACAATTGGCCTTCCAGAGCGTGGTCCATCTTTGACATCAAAATTACCGGAACGGAATCGACGAAACCAAAATTGCGCGTGATTGGCTGTTACAGTATCAGGACCATAAACACTATTCACATTTTCAGCTGCCTGGCTTGCGTTTTCGCCTTTATCGAAGAAAAACTGTAAAATATGGCGTATTTTCTCTTTGTTAGTGTCCATCTTTGACGCGTGCTAAAAAAAATACTGAGTCAAGTAATCACAAAACTGTATGAGCTTTTTTAGTACGAAATCTTATCTTTCTAACGCCATCTAGCGGGAGATACAGACTCCTAAAGCCATCTATTGGCAAAATAATGGATTACTACACCTTATATTTCGATAATTAAGTAAATTTGGTCGATTTGTATACACTTCATCAGAAATTGATAACTTATACTCGGATTGTACATAGTATACGAGGTCCGTTCAAAAAGTATCGCAAATTTTATGTTTTTTTCAAAAATTATTTATTTATTCATGAATATCTATTTTGTCCACTTCAGAGTAATCCCCACCAGATATTATACACTTGTGCCAACGTTTTTTCCAATCCTCGAAGCATTTCAAAAAATCATTTTTTGTGATCTTGTTCAGATCCTCCTTCGATGCCGTCTTTATCTCCTCAATCGTAGCGTAGCGTCATCCTTTCATGGGGCTCTTCAGTTTCGGGAACAAGAAAAAGTCACAGGAGGCCAGATCTGGGAAATACGGTGGCTGCGGCATTATTAGTGTGTTGTTTTTGGCCAAAAATGGTAAAAGCTAACTTTTGTTCTTCCATAAATTCGAGCGTTTCTGGCGGATTGCTTCGTGCAACTTGTGCATAACTTACAGGTAATATTCCTTATTGACCGTTCTACCCTGTGGCAAGAACTCATGATGCACCAACTTGGCGCTTTTTTCGGTCTTGGCTCGTGCGCCAGCTTCCATTGCAATGATTGAGCTTTGGCTTCCACGTCATAACCATAAACTCTTGATTCGTCACCAGTTAGACCCCTCTGGAGTAAATTTGGTTCCTCGCGGACAGAGTCCAACAGCTCCTTAGCAATGTTATTGCGATGCGGTTTTTGGTCGAAAATGGGCAAAAATCGAAGATGAGCCAAAACACGTGCAAGCAAAGCAACTGTCAAAAATTAATTGAACATTCAAAATGGCCGAACTTGTCGACATAATTGAGATTATGAGAACCAAAATAACGCCTTAAAATCGAAAATAGAATATACGTAACCCGCGGAAATTCAAAATTCGCTATACTTTTTGAACAGATCTCGTATACCCGTAGTTTTTTTTTTTGGCTTAATATTTTTATCTAGTGAATTATTCTTTTGATGTTGGTTGATCATACTATGTAAAAAAAAATTTCTATATTCTGTACAGTAGTTTATTAAATCTGATTTATCTACAATAACCATTTCTATTTTTATTTATCATATATTGTAAATTTAACAAAATATACGGAATTATCGATTTGATAAGATCCAAACGCAGAAGTAATAAACTAATCTAATTAATAAAAATAAAAAATCTGGTAAAGTAAGTTTTTTTTGTAAATTAAAAAAAAACTTTAATTCTAGTAGCTGGAATCAGAGAATACGGAAATTATTAGATGATCACATGAAATTTGCATAATTTATTTTAAGCATTTTTTGCTAAGATATTTAACTATTTTTGTTGTTGTTTTTCCAAAAAAAATATTTTACCAATTTTTTAAGTTTCTATTTGTTATGAATTTTTATTAAAATGAAAATTATTTATCTTGAAATATTATTTTTATATTATTCAGTCATTCGTAAATTCGAAAATCATCATTAAGTTTTATTTTGCGATGATTTTTAAATTTTATATAAAATAATTATGATTGTATTATCGATTAAATTAATATAAAAGGGTAATTATTTTAATTTGCTATTTATTAAGTATTTATTTAACAAAAGAATACGTTTGTGAATTATAAGCTTATTAAATTTTCGATTATTATAATATTCAGAAGATTTAAAAAAATGATGAAGGTAAGTTTTAGTTAATTTATTATTTCATATTAAATTAAATAATTCTTTGTTAATGGGATAAAAATATTTTTTTTTAGATATTTTTCATATTTGTACTTCTGTTGGTTTTAAGTATTGGAGGAATGGCACAAAATATTAATTCTGAAAATGATCTAAATGTGGCAGAGACAGCACATCGTGGAGGTAGACAATATGGTTCTAAACACTCTGGCCGGCACGGACGACGTGGTTAATAAGAAATCTTGACTATCTGGATGTTAAATAAACTTGATAACTGACATTTGAATTTAATGGAAAAAACCGATTTATGAGTTATACAAAATATAAAATAATATGTATCTAAAGAAATATATATAAAATAATAATAAAAGACTATCCGCAGAAAATATATTTAGTTTATGTTTTTAATTGTTATTTTTCGAACCATTTCAGTTTCGCTTTAAAATATATCATATTTCTATCATAAATTAGACTAAATTAAATATTTACGTTCAAATTAATCTAATTATTTAAACGAGTTCTCTGGAAAAATATGAGATTTTACCCAAAATAAAATTAAAAAACGACTATGAACTTCAATAAAGCCCTATAAGATTTTAGCACCAAATTAATAATTAAAAATTAGTATGAAAATAATAATTTTTCATTAATAAAATTTTATATAAAAGACCGAATTTATGAAAACTTGCTGTGTCAGTGTTGTTTGATATTCAAATAGAAAGATTATATAAACAATTCAATTCTAAAATGTGGAAGGTATCATAAATTTAAATTTATTTTAACTATTGCATTGTTTAAGTTGTAAAATAAAATGTGAATCTTTTTTTAGTATTTTGCACTATTTTGCATTATGTTTGGTTTACTCGGAATGCACATTAATGCCTTAGAAGACCTGGTAGCAGAGGAGAGTGCACAATATGGTGGTGGTCATGGTCAAGGTGGATATGGCCATGGTGGATATGACCATGGTGGACATGGAAATGGTGGATATGACCATGGTGGACATGGACAGGGTGGATATGGCCATGGTGGAAATGGACATGGTGGATATGGCCATGGTGGAAATGGTCATGGTGGTTATGGCCAAGGTTGAAATGGCCATGGTTTATATGGGAATGGTGGTTACGGCCTTTTTGATAGTAAGCAATATTAAATGAACGAAAAATAAACGAAAATCTAAAAATGTTATTTTATTATAGCAGTTTATTGAGGTTAAACTAAAAATGATTTACCAAAAAATAACAAAAATTTTCAAAATTCAAAAAGGTTGTTCTATAATTTTATTTCTTCTTATGTAATATGATATTAAATAAACGAATTCTGAAATTCATATACTAGTATTATTTGAATATTTTTTAATTTATATTTTGTACAATTTAAAAATAATATTTTATTAATAAAAATTTTTTCAGTTGTCAAAAATTATTTCAGATAATATTGATATTTACAAGTATGTTTAAATTGTTGTGCCCAAAAATATTTGATTAAAAGAAGTCACATGTAGATAAGAATATCAATTATTTTTAACTATTATAAAAAAATTTCATTAGATAACTTATTTTGTTTTAAACTGTTTCACTTATACTGTTCATAATTGGCACTATTAATTATTTTATAGAATTTTAGAAAATCCAAAAATAAATCATCTCTTCTGGTTGATTACAATGTCAATATCTTTACTAAGAAATTATTGCTTTTACGAAATTTCCGTAATTTAACCATAATAGAAAATTAATATAATTTATGTAAATAAAATTCCAGAAATGAATGGAGAGAAAAAAAAACATTTTCAAACCGCAAAGATAATAACAAAGATATAAAAACATCTTAAAAGACACTGAAAATTTTCTTAACTTACGAAATAATTTTGCCTAAAAAATTTGACGAATTAAATTTGATTTTGAAAACAAAAACAAATGTGAAAACGGAAAAACCCGAAACCGACATATTTGGCTAAATTGACCTTGTTGACTTAAGATCAATCCATTCTCAAGTGTATCTTCCTATCATACATATGTGTATATGAATATTAAAATACATTCTTACATATGTATATCTATAGCCAGTTAAGAGATTAATTCTTGAATTTAATATCAAATATTATTATTAAAAAAAAAAATCACAGAGATCTAAAATTTTCAATTTAAAAACATGACTTAATGAAAAGTTTTATAAAAATGATTTTGTTCTCCTTAAGCTTTTTTACTGTAAACAAAAATGATAAAAATGAACTATTTTAAGTATATTTCAATATGTAAAAGTGAATATTGCCATCACGTGCTTTAACACCAATATGAATAAACTTTTTGTTTGTAAACAATATTCATGTTTTTTTTTTGCCCCAAAATATCTGGTTTTGGGTGATCTCTTCATTATAAAAGGAACAGTTCTTCTTGCTTGCGGTCGTATAAGATACAATATGATTAATAATTTTTTCTCTTTCGTTTGTTTGCTTCTAAATTTTGAATCAATAAATGATATTAGAAATCATATATTTATATAAATATCTAGGAAATCTTTTTAATAGTAAAAAATTATTGAATGAATGTATGAACTTGAAATGAAAAATATATTCTCAACTCAAGGTCCACGTTATTATTACATTAGCTTTATTATGATTATTGACTACTTATGTGAATACCCTAAAAACTAGTTAAATCTACAAAAATACTCGTATTACATTAACAACGCATAAATATATAAGTACACGTGTACGTGTATGTCTAATACTCGTAACATATTACGCTCTATTTTGCTTACAATATTTTTATTCGTTTCAAATTATTTATGATTCATATTTTCACTTTTTGATAACGATTAATGAACATTTTCAACAACAAACAAATAAAATTCATAATCTTGAAATTTATGCGCTAAAATTATTTACTTTATTTTGTAGCAAATTTGATCCTTTTCTAAATGATAATTTTACTTGTAACTTTATGTAAATAAATCATATTTTTACAAGTAAATCATATATGAAAAATTTAATATTCTATTGCAAAAATTTTCTTCAAAATAACCAATTAGAACAATTTCAAATATTATAAAAGTTGTTTGATTAATTGAAGATTCTTTTAATTTAATTAAATATATATCAGTTAATTTTTATTTATAAATTATAAATTTATTATTAATATTAATATTGACAACAATAGAAATATGGGCATACTATAGAAATACCATTAAATAATGGTTCCCTAAGGGAAAATACGATAACGTAAGGTAATTTTATTCTTGTTAATTCTATGTATATAAATTCATATTATACCTGTTTTTATCAAGTCACCTCAAAATAGATAAAATAGTTGCACTTAAATTCCCATTTTTTCGAAAAAATGCTTATAAGTCATATGAACTATATTGAATGGCGTTTGATTTTTAATGGCTTTGATTATATCGTTAATATAGGGGATGATATGTCTTACAAATGGACCATGTTGGCATATTTGAAATGTCAACATAATCTGTCATTGTCAGTTGTATTCAATAAGGTTTGAAATTTATTAATGAAAAGATGCACGCTATCAACAACACTTGATAATCATACAATTTCCACGAAAATCATCTTCTTAAAATTTCCACGAAAATCATCTTCTTAAAATTTCCACGAAAATCATCTTCTTAGATGAGCAGCATTTTTATCTCTCTGGATCGGTGTATAAACAAAATCTTTATTACTGGACTGAAGCCAATCTGCAAATTATTCACAAAGAACCTTTACATTCCGAAAAAGTGACCTTTTGGTATGACTTATTGCACAGCGGCATCATCAGTTTTTCAAAATATGGAAGGAGTTGCCGTTACTGTCAATGGTAAGTGTTATAGATCGATTATCCGCAAAACGGCGTTACGTGCCACACAGCCCATACCCACAATCGATTTATTGCGGGAAAAGTTAGGCGAATTGATAATTTCAAGAAATTATTAAATGTGCAATGGCCTCCAAGAAGTTGTGATTTAACACTTTTGGACTTTTTCTTACAGGTTTATTTGAAGTTATTGGTTTATGTCAGTAAACCAGCAATTATTAATATATTAAAATTAAATACTAAACGCCAAATATTTGAAATAATGCCGCATTTTTTGCACATAATGGTTTGAAAATTGGCAGCATCGTATGCGGTTCAGTGAACGGAGCAGAGGCAAATTAAGTGGCAGCATCCTTACTCTTCGGATACTGCCACTCAATCTGCGACCATATAATTATGTGCCTGTTCAACCACTTGTAAGTGAGTGTCCTCTTCAAGATTTGCTATTAGACTTTACTCTAATGAGTACAAAGTTGATCTGATTGGATTTCTCTCATTGAATAGTACATATTAAAAAAAAGGGCAATGAGAAAAATTCATTATTAATTTTTTTTAAAAGTAAAGACTCCATATCAAGTGTTTTGATACTTAAATTTAAAGAAAATAAAAAATATTAATTATTAGATTTGGCATGTAAAAGCATTTTTTTTACTATAAAAAATTTTCTCCAAGCTATTGAATTTTGGTGTTTTTTTCACAATTATCCCATAATAATTAACTTGACTAAATTAGAAATATATTAAGTAAATACTCATAATATAATTATATACTAAAATACACCATTTTAGTGATAATACGACTTAAATAAAAAATATACACTTTTAAATAAACAAAAGAATACGAGTATTTATTTCTTGATAAATAAAATACTGATACTACCCATACGAGTCAGTAATATTTTGGTTTAGTTTTCAATTAGTACTTTTATGTTGACTTTATCAATAATTAGAACTTCTCTAATATATGGTAAACTTTTAGCATATATTAAAATAGGAAACAGATTTTTAATTATCAATAATATATATTTTTGGCATTGTCAGTTTTATAAAAGCACGATTACTTTACGAATGACGATTAGTTCTATATGGCGCTGCATTTAAGTTACTTACAATTTCGCTCTATGAAAATGGATTAGCGGTTTGAGAAGAAGAAATTATTTCTTTTGTGCTTATTATATTGGAAAAGTTTTTTTTTTTTTTTTATAAGATAAGAAAATGTTATTTGGAATTCAGATTTTACTAATATCAGGCATCTTATATGGAATTTGTAGTTGTTCACAAAATATTGAGAACGGAAACAATGCTGATGATTTAAGTGTAGCAGAAAGTGCCCGAGGCGGGGGTGGTGGTGGCGGAGGGCGTGGTGGAGGATTTGGTGGTGGTGGACGTGGTGGAGGATTTGGTGGCGGTGGACGCGGTGGAGGATTTGGTGGTGGTGGACGTGGAGGAGGATTTGTTGGTGGAGGGCGCGGTGGAGGATTTGGTGGTGGTGGACGTGGAGGAGGATTTGTTGGCGGAGGGCGCGGTGGAGGATTTGTTGGTGGTGGACGTGGTGGAGGATTTGTTGGCGGAGAGCGCGGTGGAGGATTTAGAAGCTCTGGTGGTCGCGTTAATGGATTTCGCGGATTTGGTGGTAGACGAGCATATGGAAATACTGTAGGAATTGGAGGATCACGATTTATCGATGGAAATCATGGTTACATTTCTGGACGGCGATATACAAGTGGAGGTGCATTTATTCCAAGCAGAAGATATCTAGGGTATGGTTTAGGTCTCGGAGGTATTGGATTTGGAATATACCCAAGCAATTACGATGATTATGACATTTATAACGACGACTATAATAATAATAACAATTATTATGAATATTATTGATATAATGGTAATAGTGAATGAAAATTAAGTTGTTTATAAAGTCTACAGTTAATAAGTTCATATCAATAAGAAAGTAAAAAAATGTTTGTAAAAATAAAATGAATTGTATAAATTTTCTTAGCTACTAGTTTTTTTTTATTTATTTATTTTGTATACAGAAATTTATAATAATATTTCATCATAGTATATGATAAAAATAATAACAAGTCATTAAATAAACAATATTGAGAATTTAATTTATTATATTTTTATGAATTTTGGAGATTAACTAGAATGAATGAATGGTTAGTGAACTGAATATATTATTAAACAATCTCATCGAACCTGTACAATATATTTTATTATTGCCAATTTTTTGGCAATCTGCGCATAAAAAATTGAATTATTTAAAATAATTTAGAACTTATGTACATAAGGAACCACCAAAGATAAAAAATATTTTATTTAAATTGAACATATCCAAAATCACGTTATACCTGTTTTTTATTATTATTGTATATAAGTCAAACAGAAGACAATTTTACTATATAAAGACGGTGTATTATTCAGTATGCACAATCAGTGAAATTAAAGTTAATAATATAAAGTTTGAAAAATCCGAATCAATATGTTTAAGGTAAACAAATGGACGGCAATTTATTAAAAATATCAAAATTAACTTATAGTAAATATTTCATAAATTTTTCCATTTTAGAAGTTTTTCGTGTTCTTTTTTTTAATGGTAATGGTTTATGCTGCCTCAGCTGAAGACCTAGTTGCAGCGGAAAGTGCTCAGCGTGGTGGGCATGGTGGACACCACCATCATGGGCATGGCGGCCATGGTGGCGGCTATGGTGGAGGACATCATCATGGAGGACACGGTGGTGGTCATTATGGTGGACACGGTCATCATGGTGGTACGAAAAATAAAATTTTTGTATGAATTTTTCCTCAAACATAATTGTTTCCATTTTCAGGACATCGAGGATAAATATTGAGAAACCTAAAATAAATGATATGATGTACATAAATAAATGAAATTTTTATAAAATTAATAGTTTTTTTTATTTGGTAAAGGGAAAAAATTGAAAATTCTTTTATTAAGTTGTAGAGTTTGATTTTTTTCAGGATTTACTTTACATACTTAAATTTAAAAAATTACTTAATCTCTTTTGGATAACGTAAATATAAAGTCTGAGTATTGATATTACTAATAGAAAATGATGAAAAATAGTTTTCAAGTGACTAGCAGATGATTTCTAAGCTTAGTGATGAAAAATAGTTTTAGTCTCAAACAAGAAATATTGCGCCTATAATGGCATTTAGTATATTTCTGTCTCTTCGGATTGTAATGATTTATAATTGCAATGGATTTTTATTCAGAAATTTTTAGTACAAAAGATGTTTACGTTTTGTATTTTATTCAGTTTGCTTTGGTAGCTCATTCGATAAGCTCAGATTTTTAATTTTTTGGTCATATTTGAAAAATGTTTAAAGTAGGAATGAAATTAAAATTGAGTGAATATTTTTTTTAAAAATTCTGATTTTTCTTAGATTTTTGTTATTGTTTTGCTCCTGGTTGCTTTATGTTATGCACAAAATGAAGAAACTGAACATAGTGACAATGATTTAGAAACTGCCGAAGCTGCCCAACGAGGATTTAGCCGTGGCGGCTTTGGTGGTGGTGGTTTTCGGCGCGGTGGAGGCGGTTTCAGAAGATATGGAGGTGGAGGCGGGTATCATAGAAGCTTTGGAGGATACGGAGGATATGGCGGATATGGTGGATATGGTGGATATGGTGGATATGGCGGATATGGTGGATATGGCGGATATGGTGGTGGTTATCCTGTAGTTGAGTATCCTTTAATTGGATATGGTCTGGGTGGATACGGTGGATACGGCGGTGTATATGGCGGTGGTTACGGCGGTGGTTACGGCGGTGGCTACAGATATGGAGGTCACAGATACGGTGGTGGTGGTTTTCGAAGATTCGGAAGATTTGGTGGTCGCCGTCGTTTTGGATAAAATTCAAATTGAAGAACAATTTATATGAATTTATTTTAAAAATTAAGACTTTTTATAGTACAATTTTGTTAAGATTTCATATTTGTTATAAAAAAAAACAAGTTTTTATAAAACTGCTTACTACATAAGTATTTAATGAAAATTATTTGCTAACACACTATTTGAAAATAAAATATTTGTAAAATCACAACGATGTATAAAACTATGATAAAAAATTATTGGTTATATTTCTTAATAAATATTCTTTCAATAATTGGTTTTTTTTCTATGTTATTTTTATATTTAATAATTTATAAGGTATGTACATAATCAAATAATTTCTTTTAATAAATTACGAACCATATATTACGAATTTAATTTATTGCATTCTTATAAATTTTTGAAGAAAATATGAATGAAATGTTTGGATTTGGACGTATTTTAAACGATTATATTTTATGTGAAAAATGTTACTTTATAGGCAATAAACGCATAAAAAATATAATTAATAAAAATTTGTCATCATATAAAAAAATATTTCATTTGAATTGAAAATATTCAAAATCATGTTATACCTGTTTCATTATTGAGTTATTCAAAAAAAAAAGTAGAAATATTTTACTATATAAAGCTTGTGTATTCAGTACAACAATCAGTAATATATTAGTTGGTCTTACAAAGTTCAATAATTGCTATCAATATGTTTATGGTAAAAAATATTATACAACTTTTAGAAAATATCCGAATAAATTTATAATGGTGAATTTCGAAATGTTTCTATTACAGAAGTTCTTGGTTTTCTTTTTTTTAATGGTTATGGCTTATGTTGCCTCAGCTGAAGACCTAATTGGAGCGGAAAGTGCTCAATTTGGGTATGGCGGACACCACCATCATGGCTATGGTGGAGGACACCACCACCATGGCTATGGTGGAGGACACCACCACCATGGGTATGGAGGCGGTTTTGGTGGAGGTGGCTTTGGTGGCGGCTTTGGTGGAGGACATTATCATGGCGGCTTTGGAGGAGGACATCATCATGGTGGCTTTGGAGGAGGACATCATCATGGTGGCTATGGAGGAGGACATCATCATGGACATCATCATGGTTAATAAAATTGATGATAGTAACTTCAGTAAATTAAATAAATTAAATTCGTAAAATTGATAATATTTTTTTATTATTGTGCCCTATACTCGTATAGTTAAATTAAAATATCTATAAACCAAGTTTATGTATGCTGCACTAGCTGAAAAAAATTACATATTCAGTCGCTGTTTGTTTTATATAATTAACAATAATATTCATAGTTAAAGTTTGTTTTTTTTTAGAAAATTGGTACTTTCTTTTGCTACAACATTTAGGGTTTTTTTAATGCGATTATAAAGTTTGAATTATTAAGATAACATTAAGACGAGGTCAAAAGATTTTCATGTGAGTAGCAGATGATTTTTATGTTTATACACTTGAGGACACATTCTTAGATTCAAGCAAGATATATGTATATAATGTGGTGTGTAATTTATTTATTTTGTTTGTTTTTTTTGAATTGTAATGATTTATAATTGCAATAAATTTTATTTGGAATTTTCGGTATAATAGATGTTTATGTTTTCTATTCTACTTAGTTTATTTTGGTAGCTCATTCGTAAAAGATCAGAATTTTATTTTTTTGGGCGACATTTAGAAAATGTTTGAAAAATTATAATATAAATGATATTAAACTAGAACCAGTATGGCGAGATATCAAAATTAAAAAATCCTATTGTAAATAAAATTTTTTTTATTAAATAAAATAGTTTGATGATTTTTGAGCGTTCAATGTGGTTGAAAATGCAGTTTTTATCGATGATATCATACATCAGTGTAGTTAATAATTGTCTTCAACATCATTTAAAATAATTATATATTCAATAAATTTAATATTATTTACAATTCATTCTTAAAGGCATATATGAGAGACGACAGAAATATTCTGTAATATTGGTTAGATTTTGAAAATATTCAATTATAATATGTTAAAAGAAAATATTTATAAAGAAATTATTATAGAATTACTAACAATTTGACACAATTTGTATGAAATAAATATATTTATGTATTGTACCAGGGGTATAAGCTTAAATCCACTGTTTGGTCATAGATGGCGTGAGTGAGCGTATTAAGCTACCGTGGGCACTCCATACTTTTTTTATGAGTTTGACATCTGTCAAAATTAATCAGTGCACATTGTCAGCAATTTCGTACAACACAATACATTTTTCCTTTGGTAACCATGTCTAGTTTTGTGCCAGAAAAAGAGCATATGCGGGAAACTCTGCTTTTCTGCTTCACTTTGAAGAAATCGGCTGCCGAATCGCATCGAATGCTTGTGGAGAACAGCACTGGGAGGTGCTACCCCACCGCGCTTATTCACCAGACCTGGCCCTTTCGACTAGCACCTGTTTTCGTCGATGAGACACGCGCTCGCTGAGCAGCACTTCGATTCTTACGAAGACGTCCGAAAATGGCTTGATGAGTGGTTTGTCTCGAAAGAGAAGGAATTTTTTTCATACAAATATATTTTAATAGTTTTATAATTATTAAGTAAAATTAAATGTATATTATTAATTAATTTATTTGATTTATATTTCCTTTATTGAAATTTTTTTCATTATTAATCATATAATATAAGAAAATAATACACATATGAGTACAACTAGTATTATTTAAAACATATTTCATGAGATCATATCATTTTTTTTAATTATTGTAGTTTTTATTATTTCAAAAAAATAATAAAAACTACAATAATTAAAATAGTTAAATTAAGTACAAGTGTTTATGACTCAAATTAGAAAATATGTCATCAATTTATATTTACTTATTAAATGTTCTTATTAAATTTATTAAATTAAAAAGAATCCTCGTTTTTGCATTCTTTTAATATTGAAAAATGTTATTTAGTGTTTACAATTTTTTACATTCCTTTATATAAGTTTTATAAGAAAACCATTTTATTAATTTTTATTTTGTAAATATACGATAAATTGCATGATCATATTTAAGGAATGAGTATAATACAATATCATTTTTCCATTTTATTTAGGATTTGATCAGAGTTTGATTTTAACTAATTATTCCAAGCAAAATTCAAAAGTTTTTTAAGGCGTCTTCTAAATTAATAGAACTTTTATTTTTTTCCTACAGTTTTCTATCAAATTATAGTTTTTTTTATCTATCCACAATGTATTATATTTTTGTTGTTTTTTTTTTTTTTTTGAATATATAACCCGTAATAGTTTTTATATCGAAACTATTAAAAAGCAAATTTTGTGAAGGAAAAACACGATTTACATGATTAAGAAGATAAAATCTTTTGTTAAGTATTTTGAAACTGTTTTATTTTTTATTTATTATGTTTGTTCTTAGACATACATATAATATTTATTTATTAAGACGTAAATGACCGTGATGTATTAAGATTTTCAACAATTTTTTTTTGAAATTTTTAAGCTTTTTTTGTTTATGTGCAACAGAACACTAGTTTTTCTTTCTTCTCGTTTAAAGAAATATAATTTTTTTTATATATACTTTTAGAAACAGCTCTATTTATATATAAAAATATATATATGTATATGTATAAATATATGAAACCTATTCATTATTTTCATATTATATAATACAAAGTTCTACTTATTTATATGTTGGTAAAATCTAACAAAAAAGTGTGTAAAGAAATGTACGTCAAGTAATTATATGTGTTATTGTAAATGAATAAAAAACTTGTTTAAAATAAATTCATTGTAATTCTTCATATAAAATATATTTAAAAATATTGACAATCTGTCTTTTCTCGATTTTTTCAAATGAGTTATCGCTTTTTTTTATGGTGATTTTTAATATGCGAAACAAATAAAAAATATCAATTTTTGGTGTGTATAAAAGAGATTACCCAATTGTATGAAAATATGTATTGAGATCAGAAATAATAAATTGCTTACGATGTTTCGTATCGCGAATTTTGTGTTTTTTTTCGAAAATTATTTATTTATTCGTGAATATCTATTTTGTCCCCTTCAAAGTAATCCCCACCAGATATGATACACTTGTGCCAACGTTTTTTCCAATCCTCGAAGCACTTCAAAAAATCATTTTTTGTGATCTTGTACAGCTCCTCCTTCGATGCCTTCTTTATCTCCTCAATCGTAGCGTAGCGTCGTCCTTTCATGGGGCTCTTCAGTTTCGAGAACAAGAAAAAGTCACAGGCGGCTAGATCTGGGGAATACGGTGGCTGCGGCATTATTAGTGTGTTGTTTTTGGCCAAAAATTCGCGCACAAGCAACGATGCGTGAGCAGGGGCGTTATCATTGTGCAAAAGCCAATTTTTGTTCTTGCCTAAATCCAGGCGTTTCTGGCGGATTGCTTCGTGCAACTTACACATAACTTGCAGGTTATATTGCTTATTGACCGTTCTATCCTGTGGCAAGAACTCATGATGCACCACGCCACTTCAATCGAAGAAAACTGTAAGCAAAACCTTCACATTCGACCGAACTTGGCGCTTTTTTCGGTTTTGGCTTGTGCGGCAGCTGCTATTGGGATGATTGAGCTTTGGCTTTCACGTCATAACCATAAACCCGTGATTCGTCACCAGTTATGACCCTCTGGAGCAAAAGAGTCCAACAGCTCTTTAGCAATGTTAATGCGATGCTGTTTTGGGTCGAAATTGAGCAAAAATCGGAGAAGAGCCAAAACACGTGCAACCAAAGCAGCTGTCAAAAATTAACTGAATATTCAAAATAGCCGAACTTGTCGGCATAAGTCAGAGACATGAGTACCAATATAACGCCTCAAAAAATTGAAAATCGAGTATACGTAACCCGCGGAAATTCAAAAATCGCAATACTTTTGAACAGACGTCGCATTTTATGGAAACAAAATCAGTCTTAACAAAACGAAAGATAAACTTTAAAGTTATATAATATAAAATACAATACTAAGAACATATCAACAAAAATATTTAAAAAACTTGAATCTAAAAAAATCATTAGATAATTTAAATTAAAAAAATAACACTTGAGACTATCATCAAAATCTTAAATTTATATTAGGGATAAATGATTTCTTAAAAAACGATGCTATCATGTTATACCTGTTTCATTATTGAGTTATTCAAAAAAATTAGAAATATTTTACTATATAAAGCTTGTGCATTCAGTACAACAATTAGTAATATATTAGTTAGTCTTACAAAGTTTAATAATTGCGTTCAATATGTTTATGGTAAAAAATATTATACAACTTTTGGAAAATATCCGAATAAATTTATAATGGTAAATTTCGAAATGTTTCTATTACAGAAGTTCTTGGTTTTGTTTTTTTTAATGGTTATGGCTTATGTTGCCTTAGCTGACGATCTAATTGGAGCGGAAAGTGCTCAGTTTGGCGGGTATGGTGGACACGGCCATCATGGGCATGGCGGCGGTTTTGGTGGCGGCGGTTTTGGTGGCGGCGGTTTTGGTGGCGGCGGTTTTGGTGGACGTGGCTTTGGTGGCGGCCATGGTGGCGGTTTTGGTGGAGGCGGCTATGGTGGCGGCTTTGGTGGAGGACATCATCGTGGTGGCTTTGGAGGAGGCCATCATCATGGTTAATAAAATTGATGATAGTAATGTAAATTAAATAAATTAAATTCGTAAAATTAATAATAATATTTTTTTATTATTGTGCCGTATATATTTCTTAAATAAAAATATCTATAAATCAAGTTTGTGTATGCTGCACTAGCTGAAAAAAATTACATATTCAGTCGCTGTTTGTTTTATATAATTAACAATAATATTCATAGTTAATGTTTGTTGTTTTTAGAAAATTGGTACTTTATTTTATTTTTTAAAAATTGTAATGATTTATAATTGCAATAAATTTTATTTGGAATTTTCGGTATAATAGATGTTTATGTTTTGTATTTTACTCAGTTTATTTTGGTAGCTCTTTCGTAAAAGATCAGAATTTTATTTTTTTGGGCTACATTTAGAAAATGTTTGGAAAGGAATAATATAAATGATATCAAACTAGAACCAGTATGGCGAGATATCGAAATTAAAAAATACTATTGTAAATAAAATTTGTTTTATTAAATAAAATAGTTTGATGATTTTTGAGCGTTCAATGTGGTTGAAAATGCAGTTTTTATCGATGATATCATACATCAGTGTAGTTAATAAATGTCTTCAACATCATTTAAAATAATTATATATTCAATAAATTTCATTTTATTTACAATTCATTCTTAAAGGCATATATGAGAGACGAAAGAAATATTCTGTAATATTGGTTAGATTTTGAAAATATTTAATTATAATATGTTAAAAGAAAATATTTAAAAAGAAATTTTTATAGAATTCCCAACAATTTGATACAATTTCTATGAAATAAATATATTTATGTATTGTATATGATTAAAAAAAAATTTCAAATAACAAACATCAATTAAAAATTTAAACAAAAATATAAATAATTATTAACACAACATTATATATTATAAACAAAATAATTTATTATTGACCTTTTTTTTGAATACATACATATGTAATATTTGATAATTTAAAATAATATATTATTTTTTATTCTATTTTGTTCCTTATTGATTATTAATTATAGTAAATCTAATTTTTGTTTCATTATAAATTGGTATTGATTAAATATTTTACTTTTTTTATATTTTTAATTTAATTTAAAAACACATTTGAGACAACATTTAAAAATTTTGTACATACAAATATATTTTAATAGTTTTATAATTATTAAGTAAAATTAAATGTATATTATTAATTAATTTATTTGATTTATAATTTCTTTATTGATTTTTTTTTTATTATTAATCATATAATATAAAAAAATAATACAAGTAGAACTTGAAAATGAAAATTATTTTAAACATATTTCATGGAAACAAAATCAGTCTAAACAAAACAATAAATATGTACTTTCAAACTTATCTAAAATATCGTTTTGAGATCATATCAACAAAAATATTAAAAAAAAAAAAAAAAAACTACAATAATTAAAATATTTAAATTAAGTACAAGTATCATCAATTTATATTTATTAAAAATAAATCTTCAGTGCATACATATGCGAGTATAGTGTATGCTCGTTTTTTTGCATTCATTTAATTATTGAAAAATGTTATTTAGTGTTTACAATTTTTTACATTCCTTTATATAAGTTTTATAAGAAAACCATTATATTAATAAATATACGATAAATTGCGTGATCATATTTAAGGAATGAGTATAATACAATATCCTTTTTCCAGTTTGATTTTAATTAATTATTCCAAGCGAAATTCAGAAGTTTTTTAAGGCATCTTCTAAATTAATAGAACTTTTATTTTTTTCCTACAGTTTTTCTATCAAGTTAGTTTTCTTTTTTTTATCTACCCGTACAATTTATCCACAATGTATTATATTTTTGTTGTTGTTGTTGTTTTTTTTGTTTTTTGTTTTTTGAATATATAACATGTAATAGTTTTTATATCGAAACTATTAAGAAGCAAATTTTTGAATGTTAAATTTGTGAAGGAAAAACACGATTTACATGATTAAGAAAAGAAAATCTTTTGTTAAGTATTTTGAAACTTATTTGTTTTATTTTTATTTGAAATACTTAAAAATTTGTTCTTAGCTATAATAATTATTTATAAAGACCTAAATGACCGTGATGTATTCAGATTTTCAACAAAATTTTTTTGAAATTTTTAGGCTTTTTTTGTTTATGTGCAACATTAAATTTATATGTTGCACATGAACAAAAAAATAAAGAATATAATATTTTTTATATATATCATTTTAGCAACAGCTCTATTTATATATATATATATATATATGTATAAATATATGAAACCTATTTATTATTTTCATATTATATAATACAAAGTTCTACTTATTTATATGTTGGTAAAATCTAACAAAAAAGTGTGTAAAGAAATGTACGTCAAGTAATTATATGTGTTATTGTAAATGAATAAAAAACTTGTTTAAAATAAATTCATCGCAATTCTTAATATAAAAAATACATAAAAATATTGGCAGTCTGTCTATTCTCGATTATTTCAAATGAGTCATCGTTTTTTTTTATGGTTATTTTAATATTCGCATATTAAAAATCGATGAATAAACAAATAAAAAATATCAATTTTTTTTTTGTGTATAAAAGAGATTACCCAATTGTATGAAATTATGTGTTGAGATCAGTAATAATCAATTGCTTACGATGTTTGAATATATTGTAATTGTTTCAAAAGTCCAAACAATTAATAAAATTTATATATTTTATGGAAACAAAATCAGTCTTAACAAAACGAAAGATAAACTTTAAAGTTATATAATATAAAATATAATACTACCATAAGAACATATCAACAAAAATATTTAAAAAACTTGAATCTAAAAAATTCATTAGGTAAAAAAAATAACACTTCAGACTATCATCAAAATCTTAAATTTATATTAGGGATAAATGATTTCTTAAAAAACGATGCTAACCAAAATTTGTTGAGGACATTCATTATATGCACTCGTATATACAAAATAATTTATTGTAGTTAAATTTTTATGATATCCGATTTTCCAAACAATTCTGTTAAATGTGCCAAATATTACTTATTCTGAATGTATTGTAATACTTATATTTCGGTTACCGTCATTTATATGAACACGTTAAAATTTAAAAAAAATATTATCCGACGTCTAATATTTTACCTCTATATATTAACACAATTACATCCTATTTAAGGCATAAAAGCTAATATTCTTCAGCCTATTATATTGTTGTCTAAAATACTATATCTTTTATCTCTTTAGTATTATTATTTTCGTCATTTTTTAATATACCATACTTTAAATGAATGAGGATTTTTAAAGCTTCAAAGTTTTTTCACACACATGGCTAAATGAATATATATATGGTAGTATGTATGCCTATCATTTATGACATCATATTATAATACAAACTAAATTGTTTCGGATTAATAACTTTAATATAATTTGTTCTAATTATTTATCATGACTTTTAAGAAAGGAAGGAACTTAAGAGGTAATAAATATTCTATACAATCTATTTGTAATCATATGTATTGGTTGATTTTAACGTAATGGTATGAGTTTAGTAAATCTAATTATTTGTTGAACTTTGAAATAATTAAAAGATTACCTTAGCGTACATTCTTACTCTCATATTCGCTAATAATCTGATGTAATGTTTGATATATAATTGGAAAACTAGGTCGATCTGTCGGCTTTCGATTCCAACACTTTCTCATTAGCGCATAAATAGCAAGGGGAGTATTCTCGGGGCAGTTTAGAACGTTGCCCTCTTTAACATATTTTACTACTTCCTCATGTGTCATACCATAGTATGGCTGTAAGGCGAAAGAAAATATTTCCCACAGGCACACTCCAAATGCCCACACATCTGATTCGATTGTATATTTATTATAAAGAATGCTCTCCAATGGCATCCACCTTATGGGTATGGCATCGTGTTCATCACCCTTATAATAATCTTGTAGGTAAATTTTATGTGATAAACCAAAATCAGCTATTTTAACGACCATATTCTCATCAATCAAACAATTACGTGTAGCTAAATCCCTATGAACAAATTTTCGTTCAGACAAATAAACCATTCCAGCAGATATTTGGTGTGATATATTAAGCAAATCGCCGTGCGATAAATCTGGTCGCAGATTTTCAGAAAGATTGTGTGTGATGTATGGAGAGCATGATCGGAGAAATTCATTCAAATCACCTTGGGCCATAAATTCAAATAGCAAACACATTGGTCTTCCGATGGCGCAAACACCTAATAATTTAACAATATTTGGATGATCAAACTCAGCCAGAAGACATGCTTCACGCTCAAAATCTAATTGCATATCTTGACTGGCGTCATCCTTTAACATTTTAACTGCGACCAAAGTGAAATCTTCACCAGCTATAAGACCTGGTGCCTTTGCTTGAAATACTCTACCAAATGCGCCTTGACCTAAATCTTTGATATAAATAATATTATTTCGGGGATATTCAAGTTTCTCTAGTTTAGGATTCAGTTGAGCTCCTGTTTCATGGTATGCAGAATTACTTGGCAATTTATTTAAATCAATATTGTCTTGAGTTGAAGCAATATTATAGCCACCTGAAAGCTGTTGTCTTATTCGCTTATGCCGTGCAATTTTGTAAATGAGAAGAAATACTAAATGAAATACTACAATTGTCACGAAGCCAATTCCAGATAAAAGAAATAGCATTGATGGTGTAAAAAATGTTTCCATTGATATTGGAGTTATAATATCCTTTGACACAACATCGGATGAATTAGCTGTAAAACACAAACACAATTTATTTATTAACCATCAAAAACTTAATTTGTTAGATTTCTATTCTATCAACTCACGACAGAGTGGTATGTCACAATACTGCCATCTAGCTGACTCATCCATTGTATAGCACCACGGGTACGGTTCTTCCCCTCCTGCATTACGGCAATAATTTTCACCATGCTGAATCTGCGGAAATACTAAAGGTGGTTGATGATGTGTATGTGGCGTCTGGGCATCCCATCGTTGACAGGGTATTCCATTTTTTGTAACATTAACGTTACCAAAATAAAATCGTCCATTTCCCATTCGGCAATCATCTAAAATAATGTAAGAAAATTTTATTTTATAGTATTTTTAATATATATAATAATTTATTTCTTACAAGTGACTTCATCTTCAATTATTTCGATTAAACCGAGATAAGAACAGTTTGGGCGTTTCGATGTGCGATTATAACGTGGTAAATCAGTACAGTTGGGCAGCCTAAAATGACCACGGGATTTTAGAAAAATTCCTCTGCTCTTCTTTTCTTCTATTAAGACCCAATCGTTGTAACAAAACTGAAGGTGAGTTGCTACACAATCTTCATAGCATAATGGAAGTCTTTTTGTATACCCATTTTCAATTATGCATTGAGGAAATGCATAAGTACACAGCATTTTCTACAAGCATAAATGTTTTAATATTAATTTAAAAATCCATCAACAATATAAATTATAAATTGCATGTTTATGTTTCTAATATATAAATATGTGTATATATTTATTGTGAACAAGCAAATATAATCATTAAAATTAAAACTATTCGTGCGAAATGAAAATATGCAAATTATTACTATAAATAACAGATTGAGAAAAATTATTAATCCCTTTGTACCTCAGCCGCAACACGGCATAACCCAGTCAAGTCGACAATCATTTCCTCCCACAAAGCAGTTGTTATTTGCTCATTCTCCCAACCACCAGAATCGTCTTTCCGACTGTACCATATCTGACCACTATTAATGGATTTACATACTTTTCCATTGTATGGGGCACAATAACCCAACTCTTCCATGTCTTCATTCTCTATAGGCGTTCCAATTGCCAAAGTAAACAATGATAATAAGCAAACATTTCGAATCGAGTGAATTCTTATCATTGTATAGAACACTGTCAATCAATAACGCCAATATTAAAAATTTGCACTTTTTTTATTTAGGCATTGAAAGTTATGTATGAAGCATTAATATATGATGATTTATTTGGAAGAGTTGTGTCAACTTTTAAGGTCTTTTCAACAATTTACAAAACACTTCGGCCAGAATATTTGTACAATGACTTATTCTTGTCTTCTTCTTATTATAATTCTAAGCTTCTAATAACAGCGGAGCTGCTGTATCAATTATGTTCGAAAATTAAAATTTATTTAACAAAATATTTTATATATTTTATTATTTATAATTAATTTTGTGCAGATTTTAATAATAATTTTTGATGGAAATTTTAATATTTTTTTAATAAGCAAAATGTTTAAAAATTTCATTCCGATCAGTTCAAGCAAAAAACATTTGGTAGGTTTAACAGTAATAATCATTGAAATAAAAATAAACGTCAATTTGTATGTTATATTTGCTTTAAATACTAAATAATAGTTTACATATATTAGATTTTAATTATTTAAATATGAAAAGATTTTTAGTAAATATAACGTATTTTGAACGAAACTTTTTTTCAAATCTTATAAAGTTTTTATCTGGTAATACCGTTATAAAATAGCGGCGAATTATAATAACGCGACGAATTGACACCAACAATTTTGATTGAAGCCGACTGTCAAAATATTTTGACGCTTTATGGGGGATAAAGTAAAAAGTCCTTTTGTGTAGTTTTAGTGTATTTCTTTTGGTTTTAGTTTTATTTAATTAATATGACGATGACAGAAACTAAAGAATTTTCAACTCCAGTCACTCCACAAAATGAGGATAGTATTAGTAATGCTACAAAATCTGCAAGTACAAGAAAACCAACGCGGCCAGAGTTTATCTACGATCCAAAGGATAAGGAACAATTCTACAAGGATTTATATGTTTTCCATGAAAACAGAAAGTTTGTTTATTTATCTGCTTACAATATTGCTGTGTATAAAATATGAAATTTTTATTTAGCACTCCTTTAATAAGAAATCCTCGAATTAATGGTGATGAGATAGATTTGCACAAATTATACGCTGAGGTTGTTGCACGAGGCGGTTGGCTTAAAGTGAATATCCGAAACGAATGGGAGGAATTATTACCATTACTCGATCTACCAAAAAAATGTGTCAATGCTTCTGTAGCGCTAAAGCATATTTATACTCGCTATTTGGATAAATACGAACGAGTGAATTTTCTTTGCGAAGATCCAGATCGGAATGACGAAACGGAAGACGATGGTCGTCCTAAAAAGTGGTCATCTAAATCATTCCATTCAGTACCACAAAATTATAACTATGCCCAGCATAATGTTTCTGAATCGATGCGTGTGCTGCATAAACTATCAACAGATTTACACAAAGGTACTGAATATGATAAGCTACTTTTATCACTTATGTCGCCGTTACCAAACGAACAAGACTTTGCCATTAATGTATGTACCTTAATGGCTAATGAAAGTAAGCACACATTAAAAATTGATCATTGTCCCAAATTGTTAGATGCTTTACTAGCGCATACTGGCGTATTTTGTCATTGTAAGTTTTAAATTAAACAATTTCTTATACTATATTAATTCGATGTTGTAATAAAATCCCTAATTTCAGTTACTATGCGAGATCTTTTTGTGCATTACTATTCCCGAATCAGAAAACATTCCTTGCAATCGTTTTGGACAGATTGCCTTCATAATAATCCCAATATTCTTGAACTTTCTTATGACGATTACTTTCAGTCGTCGGATGAAAAACTTAACGACATGGGTCTTGAAAGACCGCCAGTCCGTTTGATAAATCGAAATCGCTTAGAGGATGATGGACTAGTAGCAGGGATTGACGAATGTCGATTAGACAATAATCAATTGGACTTTTTGGCATTAGGACGTGGATTAGGAACACAAGATTATATTGGACAAAGAATACTTCAAGTTTCTTCCATATTGAGAAATTTAAGTTTTTTAGAGGAAAATATTTCAACACTTGCGAAAAATTCAACATTTATCAGATATTTGGTGCTATGTGCTAACGCGCGCTGGAGCAATATACATCATATGGCTTTAGATATGTTAGGAAATGTAAGTAACGAACTGGAACTGTCTGATCCATCTTCAGATAGTCTGACACGATGTTTGCTATCAACAATTTGCGAAGGATTAGAGGGGCAAGATCGTGGGGTTATCATCAGCTCACTTGAGATTCTTTACAAACTCTGTCAAAAAGAGAAAAATGAAGATTCACTACTAAAATGCTTGAATCAAGAAATTTACAATCAAATCTGTTTATTTTTAACATTAAATGATATTATGTTGCTTCTTTATACACTTGAATGTATTTACGCTTTAAGCTCTTTGGGTCAAAAATCATGTAATGCATTTATGCAAGTTAATGGAATTATTGACACTCTGGTGTCATTAGTAACAGTCGAGGTATAAGTATTTATATTATTTATTAAAAAAAGTAATTCCTATATATTTTTTTAACAAAATTTATAGGCACAAAGCTATGGTCCAGATGGATGTATACTAATGCGAGTAGTAGAAACCGTTCCTGGAAATATGGTTTCGATGGTTGCACAAAATTTGGCAAATCTTCAAAATGTACCTGTGATGCAACATCAACAATTTGCTTTACAAAATCAGCAATTGCAAGCCCAACAACAACCACAGCAGCAGTACCAAATAATGTCACAACATACGCAACAACAGCCGCAGCATCCGTTGCAACAACAATCGCCGCAAATGCAACAACAAAAACTTATTCAACAAACTCCCACCGAAAATATAATAGTAAATAGTGTTATTAATATCGAACAACAGAGTAAGTAATAGCTAAAGTTTACGTATGGCTTATTATATTTGGACATAAGGCTTAATGTATATTATGTTTTATATTCATTTAAAGAGCAGGGAAATATTCTAAAACCTACATCAACAATGTCAATGAACGCTTCAATACCGGCACGACAAGGGACGCCAACTCTGAATGCGCAAACTGTATCCAATCCAATAAAGGATCAATCACAGGCACAAAATGTTGTACCAAAGCATCTTCAACAACAACATTTACTTCAAGAAAATGAACAATTTGCATTAGCATGGTTACGAGCAACTTTTGATACGGTCCCAAATATATCAAATAGGATTGAACAGCAAGAGCTATATAAAATGTATTTCTCGACTATTCAAAAAAGTGTGCGCAGAGGTAATGTGGTTTCGCCAATACATTTTCCACGATGTGTTCGCTCTGTATTCGGTGGACAAGTTGGCCCAAATCTTATAAAGACAACGGAACCAACTGGCATTGAAATGAATGCGTTCTACTATGTATCCATACGTGTTAAGGCAACCCCTCTACCTGCTACACATAAAGGAGTTAGCCTTCCAGCGTATCAACCAAATGCAAATACTACAACGAAAGGTACTTCACAAAAATCAAATGCACAGAACAAGCAATCGGTACAATCTCCGCAGACTCAACTAGTTCAACCAACTGTTGAAGTTGTGATTAAATCAAAATCTGAAGTAAATAAATATGACATTTCTCATTAAAAAAAAGCGCACAATTAACTTGAATTTTAATTTACAGCAGCAAACATCTCAAACAATTGAAACCCAACATACTGCTACACAAACACAGGGAAATCAATTGCTTGTTACAAAAATGTCTGCTAAAAATCTCCTTCTTAATAGAAATTTAACCGTAAGCAAAAGTCATTCACTTTTTTAAATTCTATTCTGTTGATTTTTTTTGGTTTTATTACATTTAATTAATTACTTTCAACAGACGACTCCATCTCATGCACAGATTCCGCCAAATGTCAGTGGTATTTCGATTACTCAACATCTAATTAATCAAACGAATGCAATTGGTCAGTTTCAGCCGGGCCAATCGAATAGTTTACCAAAACCGATTAGTAATATCAGCACTAGTATAGGTTCTAGTACTAGCCAACCGACGTCATCTTTGATTAAGAGCCTCTTGGCTAATAAGGTAACAACAACTGCTACTACTGTAGCCGAAACGAATGCGAGTGCAGCTCCAAATAATCCAAGTTGTTTGATTACCCAGAATGTTAATTTGCATCAGGTAACATTTGTCATACTAACTTTGTACTAATTATATTAACAGTGTTTAATTTTATGCGTTTTTATTTAAAATTAATACGTTTTTGCTCGATATGAAAACTTACAAAATGTTCAAGTCGTATTTGCAAGAATCGTTTATCGTAAAACAGTATTTTTTTTTATTTATTTGAAATAAAAATAGATAATTGTATTTTTGCATCAGTTTAATATTAATTAATTTTTTTAATGTATTTTACGTATTTACTAAAAATGTACTTTATTTGCGAAAATAATTAGTTTTTTTTGATTAATTATTAATTAAGAAGAAACAAATGCCCAGGACTTTGAAGAAACAAATAATAGCTTTGCATCAACTTATAATAAGTAGCTTATGTTTTATTAAAATTAAAAAATAACTAACTAATTACCTTTGAATTTGATATTGTTTGAAATTAATGTGTTATATTAATAGCGTATAATTGTTAAACGTAAGATATGGACGAGCGATATTTACAATACAGTATATATTCGATATTTAGAAACTTGAGAAATGAATTTATTACTTCAGCAAATTTTAGGAAAGTAAAGAAGGAAGATGCCAACTGGAATTTATCAAAAAGTTATAGTGGAGAAGCGGAATTCTGTCACTCAAAAATCTTTGAATATTTTCATGCATTATAAAAAGCATTTAATTTATAAAAAAATTGGATATCAAATTGCTTCCAGGATTAGTTATCTGATTATTTTATAAAATATAGAATTTATATATATGTTATTTTTTAAAGTTTTTCAAAATGTATAACAATTTTTTCTCAACTATGTTGTATTGTAAAGCAAAAAAATTCAGTTAGTATCATTTAGTGGTGTTACAAAATTATCTATATATGTTGCTAAATAAATGGGGCTGAAATTAAAATATAAATTTAATAGATGGTAAAATTAGTCTAATAGATATTATATCATATGCAAATTATAGGTTGCTCAAAGACAACATTTGCAAAAGCAAAAAGAATTAGCGCAGCAACAGCAACAACAACAGCAACAGCAGCAACAACAACAACAGCAGCAACAACAGCAACAACAACAACAGCAACATCAGCAGCAGCAACAACATCAACAAATACATCAGCAACATCAACAACAGCAACATTTACAAACTTCAGTACAAATAGCACAAAGCGGTTTAGCTAGCGCTGCTATTAGTGCCTTGGTCAATAGTTCTAATATGCAAGGAACACAAATTAAAGTCGGTCAAACTACTATAAAAGCAGTAACACCAAATGCAATAGTTCCAGCGTCTGTTGTTGAAAAGAAAGCAGAATCTGGTGATTCCAATTGGGATCCAGTACCTCCTTTGGCACCATTAAGTGGCAATATGACAGCTTCGCGAATTGTATGTAATTCAATTGGAGTTGGAACAGCAAATGATGATTCAAATTCAACTGGTAATAATTCAGTTGCATCAAGTGTATTAAGCACAACACAGATTAATACTACAGACGATGGAGAAAATTCATACTTCAGTTTTGATGAGTTAATTGTTTCGAAGTCAAAATCAGAAAGCTCTTCATTGGCAGAGGATGAAAATTCAAAGGACTCTTTTAATAAAATAACACAGGTATTCAACGCGAATCAAATGTTAGTTGACTTATTAGATAAGAAGTCAAGTGAACCACCGATAACAGTAACTGTGAAGCGAAAGTTGGAAGAAGATTTTGTTATTGAAAATGAAAATGCCTATAAAAAAGTGGCAATAGAAAAAAATGAAAATGAAGAAATAATTTTTGTAACACCATCAAAAACAGCAGCAAATTTATATGCTGAAATTGCAGCATCAGTACTTGAAGATGAAGATTTAGAAGACGAACAACAACCACAAATCGCGATGCAAACTCAAACGCAAGCACAAACTTCGGTTATTAAAGCAACAAATGATCAACAGAAGCAAATAATTACAGTGCCTATGCCAATTCAAAGACAGATCATAATGACAAACAATCCACATCAAGTTATTTTATCCCAACCTGGTACATCGACAACACAAATGCAACCGCAGGCTACAGCAACTGCAACTATTAAAACCGATAATGGTATACAAACGGTACCATTAATCTTACAAAAGCACGGACCAACCGGACAGCAAATACTACAACCAATGATTCAGCAACCACAGCCACAAACACAGTATATGCTTGCAACTAATCAACAAGGACAAACTTATTTAGTTGCTCAGCAGCAACCGCAAACACTTAATCAAACACTGTTGCTAACACAATCGCCGCAACAGCAAGGTGGTCCTGCCACAAAAACAATAATTATTCTCCAGCAGCAAGGTGGTCCTCCACAAGCGGTGGCACAACAACAAATAATTGGTACACCAGGTTCCTCGCAAAAAGTCATTATGACAACTCAGCAGGGTCAACAAATGATCGTAACACAAGTGCCCCGTCCTGTGCAGCACCATCAAATAATTATGAACCATGGTAGTCCAACCGTGATTCAAAATAATGCTCCCCCAAACGTTGTAATTACACAATCTGGTTCAATTGTTCAACAACAACCACAGCAGCTAATTCAAACACAACCACAAATTCAAATACAAGCTCACCCACAGCAGCAAATGTCGAAACAAATTCAAATACAATCCCAATCGCACGTCCAAATTCAAGCGTCAGTCGCACCGAATCTTGGACAGCAACCAGCAATCTTATCACAATTATCTCAAATTCCAGCTACGATAAAATTGCATTCTCATCAGCCGTCCGTTCAAACGCAATCGGCGCAAACGCAAACTGTTCCAAAAATATTACAGACGAAATCGAGTGCTCCTAATACTCCACAACCATCGATATCGATTGTAGCCCAATCGCATCCTTTACCACCTGCAAGTACGCCACCGCAGCCAACAGTACAGATAACTCAGCAAATAGTATCTCAAGCAAAACTGCAAGAACGTAAACAGATAATTATGAATTCGGAAATAGTCGCACCACATAATCAAGCTGTATCACAAACGATGCAACAAGTGCAACTGCAACCACAAATTCAAATTCAACAACACTCACATCAACAGTCTCAGTCTCAATTGCAACCTAAACCACAACTCCCACCGGCACCACAAACACAGCAACATCAACAAATTCAATCACAACCGCCAACTCAGCCACAATTGCAAATGCAGACCAGCACATCTAATTTATCAACTCAGCTACAAGTACAACCTCTACCATCGACGCCAACGACAACACCGTCACCGTCACCATCGCCGTCAACTCCAGTTTCTGTAAAAATTACAAAGACAGCGGGCGATCCTAAAAATGATGACGATTTGGTGGATGCTAACTGGCTGTGGATATGTGATTGGAGAGGATGTCCGAGGTAAAATTTGATTCCACTGACAATAAAATTTTAAGCTTGTATAACTATTCGACTCTATGTTTATATTTATTTAAAGGAAAAAATTCAAATCACTTAGTGACGTGTATCGACATGCCTGCACAGTACACTGTCCAGACAATTTAGATCCGGGAGCCGAAATATATTGCCAGTGGGGCCCTGGACCGGGTTTGTGCGATAATATTCCGCGCAAGCGTTTTTCACTCATGACCCATTTATCGGATCGACATTGTACTCCAGAGGTATGAAAGTTGATTGGAAAATTTGTATGAATACACAATAATATTTTTTCTATAAATATTAATAGTCATTTAAAGCCGCAGTCCAGCGACGAATAGTAACTGGTATTCAGAATAATCCAAATAGTCAGTCAGTTACTATTATAAAAAATGTTCAACCGGGTACTAATAGTGTGGATGTCGCTGGTACAGCATCTCCAACATTATCGGTTTCGTCCACAGGATCTCTACCATCCGCCGCAAGCGCTGCAATGCATGCAATAAAAAGGCATTCAACCGATTTTTTGAATCCAAAAGAATTAATGGTAAATATAATTCGATAGTTATTGTTAATAATTTAAAAAAAACTTAATTGGTATTTATTTGCAGGATGAAAACGAAGGCCCAGTTACAAAAAGTATAAGATTAACGGCAGCATTAGTGCTGCGAAATTTGGTAACACACACAACAACGGCAAAAAAGTATATTTATTTAGCTATTTTGTATAATTTTTTATTTCTCACAATGGTTATTCTAGTAAAAAATAACACCGTTAAATTGTCTTTTTTTTTTTTGCAGAAATTTACGGTATTATGAACCGCATTTAGCAGGAGTGGCCTTGAGTAACGTTGAATCCAGTCGAACAGTTGCTCAGATATTATATGAAATCAATAATTAAGATAATATTTTTAGTAATTTTTATATTTAGTCATTATAGTAATTATATTTTAAATTAAATTTTTTTCATAAATGCTGTTTAATTTAGTTGCGAATATTTTTTTTTAATTTGAAGCAAAATAGAATGTAAACAATTTTATTGTGTACATAGAAATATATTAAAAAGAAATTTATGGAATAGTGTGTTTTGTATTCTTTTTGAAAGTTAAATGATAGAATGGAAAAGATAGTTGTTAATTCTTTATAGATACATTAATCAGATAGTTTTCACTTACCACTATGTTTATGAAGCTAAAGATTGTTTTTAGTCTTATCGTGTACATACATACAAATTATTAATGCGAGCTTGTTATTAGTGCAACCACTTTTGCGATAATTAATAACAATAATAGTTAAAATTTTAATTTACATTTTTTATTAAAAAATTCACAAAAATTTACATAACTAATTCGTTTTATTTAATAAAACAGTTTTTTTAATTGCTTTCTTTATTAACGATGAATATAATCGTTTAATTTTTAATATTAACTAGAATTACACAATTTAACATTGAAATCAAAAATAATTAACGTAACAAGTATTGTAGTTTAATATTAGTATAATGCTGCTTAAAATTTTTTATTTTCTTCAACATTTTTCATATTATACATGGTCCATTTTTAATAGGGACGGAAAATAAATTCCAATTCAAATTGAAACATCTCTTCTTTCGAACATTATATTTGATTACTATATTAAAATGCCATTCTATACTTGAGTTAATTTCAAATTTAAAAGACACTAATTTTGCTTAAATTTTGATGTCTATTGGGGACATTTTATTTTACAGCATCTTATAAATTAAAGGAAAAAATTAATGCACATTTGAAATGAATATTTTAAAAAATTTACTTTACTTTTTACTTTTTTTATAAATTTTTCCTTTGGAATAAATAAATTTGAATTGATAATTCCAATTTAATAAAAGCAGTGTCTAGTCTAATTTGGAAGCCAACAAATCGACGTCAGTACTGTTGTAACTTAATATTACCGTTTTTAAAGCTTTTAAAACTTTTCAATTTAATATTTTTCATTAAGATTTTACTAGTAAGTTTACTAAAAATTTCAGCACACCACAGCAAAGTATATTAAGAAAATAGTAGGCACTTTAATTTTATTAAGTATTTTTGTGGAATAAACTTACATTATTTTTACATTTTATACAAAAAATAGTCCACGAAATACGCCACTTATAATGAAAAGTATAATTTACTTTAAACTTAGCTCTGAATTTTTTCCCAATAAAAATTTAGTTGAGTTCGAAAAAGATAACAATTGCTAAATCCAATCATAAGTAATATTATTAATATGAATATTGAATTGTGTAAGTAAACGGGTAAAAAATATATAATAAAAATTAATAAACCAAAGTAAAAATTGCAAATATATTTAAACAATAAATAATTCACAACCAAAGTATAAATAAAACAAATTATCAAACAAATAAAAAAAAATTATATTTTCTTTTATAATTGCAAGTAGTTTTGTAGTAAGTATAAATTCGTTGTTTGTTAAAAAAAAAAATTCAAGAAATTGTTAAAATAATTTCATTTAAAGCTTGCCAATTTATATTATTTTCAGTTAATTATATATATTTTTTAAACTCTTTTTTATATATGTGCATATTCATTCAAATATAATAAAAAAGTTTTCGCACGTTTGTTCATTCTTTTCTGTTAAAATAAAATAAGTTTTCGCTTATTACTCACTCCGTACATTTATTATTATTTAATTCTATTTTAGTTTTTTTTTTTTTTTAAATAAATTTAACATTTATGTTATGTATGTGAATAGCTTTGGTAAAAAAGTCTCAATATTATTAATAGTATAAATACGTTAGGTAATTATGATTTATTAGTAATTATTTTTGTATTTTTGTTTTTATTGTCTAATATGCAATATATTTTATTATTTAATAGATTTTATATATTTTTAAAAAAAATACATATTTATATAAATTGGTTAATCTACTTATAGTTATAATGAATTTAATAATTCATTATAATCTTTTTATTCATATTATATATACTTAATGAATAAAAAGTACGTTTGGATATAAATATTCCGGAGGGCATTTGTTTATGTTAACGGAGCATATGAAATAAAATTTTTCATGAAAATATATGAAATTATAAAATTAATAATTAATTGGTTGTGATCATTTATTCGATATTTAAATCAGATATTTCTTATTAATAAAGAGTCGATAAATTAATCATATTCTGGTTAATATAAGTTCTATATTACATTTTCAATTTATGATTAAAAAAAAAAGTAGCCAAGAATAAATACTATAGGTTGCACTTACCCAATCGATTTTGGCAACAGACCAATTAATATTTTTTAATAATAATTTCTTAATCCAAATTAATTTGCCAGAGCATAGTAAATTAATTATAAAAAAATACATGACATCAGAGTAAGAATGTATAATTTGTTATAATATTTTTATTGTTGTCGCTGATAGAAGGAATTTTCTTTTTTTTAAAACTACATAAGTAAATAATGCTCCCTACAAAATACATAATTAATTGTTATTAAAAATAATTTGTATCCTCTTTTTGATGATACATTCAGAGAACAGTCACAAGAATTATTAATTGAATAACGTTAGAGAATCCTAAAATTGCAAAACGATCACAACCAAAGTATTTTTTGGAATTCAAAAAAAAAAAATCAGTGATTTGATTCAAAAAAATTTTTTTTTTAATTTTATTAATTGGGAAAAAATATTAAAAAACAAATAGGATAGAATGAATAAAAAAAAATATTTTCAAATAATAAAATCTCATTACACGTGTTCATATGTAGTATAGCCAATATTTTATGGATTTTAAAATAAAAACATTCGTAAAGCCAATACTGTATTAATAAAAGTCAAACAATTTCTAGAGTATATAATTGTTCATTAAATAAATTATACTCTCATTTATATATTATTAAGTTGATTATCATATAACACAACACTATTTATTTATGACGAAAACCATATTTATGATCACTATCCTTTTTTTGTTGTTGTTGTAATAAATCGATCTTAAAATAAGCAACCAATCTGCACAGCCTTAAAAAATATGTGTATTTATGTTTCTTTTTATATCTTCGTCTCTATTTTGCGCATATTTTAGAAATAGCCATTTATATATTTTGTATTATGTGTTTTACATATTTTGATTTTAGAAAAAGTTTGTTTCAACATAATTTTTTAGTTGTTTTTTGATAAATTTAATTTTTTTATTAGCGCATAAATAAGCGTACATTTTCATAACAGTTGCAAACATCTCATCGCATAAACTAAGTTAAAAATTGTTCGATTTTAATCTTTTTCAAAAATTTCTATGCATTTTTTTATATTTAATTATTTATTTTTCTTCTTATTTTTTAAATTTATATACATATTTATGATGTATTTTGCTATTTAGTTATTATTGTTATAAAACATATTTCGCATTTGATATTTTCTTTTTTTTATAGTTTATATGGTAAATAAATGCTTTATTTTTTAGTTGTTGAATTTGAAGCATTCGACTTTTCCTTATATTTTTTTTTTCATTTTTTTATGCACAATACTAAATTACTAGATGTAGGTGGTGATAGAGCAAGATACTAATTCCATGTTTATTTTTAAATTTGTATGTTTTTATTTGAAACAGTTTAATGCTTTTATTTATATAATACTATACTTATTGTCGAATAATTGATGAATGAAACTTAACTGGTTAACTAGGAACTTATAAAAAGGGTATATAAATACAAAATGACCCTTTTATATATATATATATATATATATATATATATTAATTTGGCAGCTTTAAATACTTAGATAAAAATGATAAAGTATTATAACAATGATAAAATTTCGAATAGGATGAAAGCTACAGAATTTTAATCATATATTCTTATTAATTCAATTACTTTAAAAAAAAATACATTTTACTTTAAAATAAGTGCACATTGGTGATTTTTCTTTTTTATGTAAGGAAATTTTAACACATAATAGAAAATTAAAGGAAATGTGTTTTCTGATATAAATAAGAAATATTTTCATATAATTGTTGTTGAATTTACATTAGTAGTAATCTTCATATATCAAATAACAAGATTTTTTTTTTATTGAAAATATCCAATTACTAATAAATAACAATTTAATAATTTACAAAAGAAAAAAAGAAATTACTAAATAATTTACTATTCATTTAAAAAATTTTAAAAGTAAAATTAAAAATTTTATGAAAACTTCAACAAAAAAAAACTGAAATTCATTTGCTTCATATTATTTAAGTATGTTTATTGATAGATTGTTAATGTTCAATGTTTTTAAAACATACATTTCTATAAAAAAAAAAAAAAATTATTAAAATTAATTCTTTTATAAAAAATATTAATTTTCAATATTTTTTTTCGAAATAAAAACGTTTTTAGTTTAATTTATATTGAAGACTGTCATAGGCACAAGGATGCATTTTTAAAAAAGTTAAGGGCAACGTGTTTTTGTTTTGATTTTTTTTTTTATAATTTTATTTTACAAATTTTTATTGATTTTTATATTATTATAATTGTAATGAGTCTTTTTAAATTTTAATGTGAATGAATGAACAAATTATGAATAATCTTAAATTAACAGTAAATTAATGATGAAAGATGGTTGGTTACAAATGCATTGAAGTTGAAAATTTTTAAAATTCCAAAAGACTCCTCACATTAATCTAACTTATACGAAATAATACAAATTTATAGTTTTGATTGAAATCCAAAATGATTTTTTTAATGATCGAACATTGAATAATACCTGCTTGCATCGTACCACCTGAGTGAGGTTGAACAAAATAAATTTTTTTTTAATTTATTTATTTGGATTTCATCTAATTTGAATAGATTATTGTTAATATTTTTACTATTTTCCTATATATTTAATTTATGGTTCCTTTATTTATGATTTCAGATTCCAGACATTTATATATATTTTTTTTTTAATTTTCCTTTTTTTCTCATATAAATATTAATACATATGTACTAAGGTGAAACAAAAATTTTACCTCTCTTTTTAGTGTTTTCATTTTTTAAAAAAATATGGAAAAAAATAATAAATTACAGGCAAAAAAAATTCAATTAAAATTATAAAATTAATTAAAAATACTTTTAAAAAATCAATAAAAAATAATAATCATTATTATGATAATAAAAATTATTTATATAATATAAAAATATTTTTTAGTATTTATTAAGAAATTACACCTCATCAGGTGCCAAATTTGTGTGTCCAGCACTTGTCATATTCTCAGAATCGTTATCTTTACTGCCAACTTGTTGTTGTGATGCTGCCGTTGTTGCTGGTGTTGTTGTTGTTGTTGTTGTTGAATCTCCCATTGCGCACGCGTCGACTTCTTCGGCCTGCGCTTTTATTGTTGCTTCTAAGGCACGAATACGGTTCTCGTGTTTAACTATAATCGCTTTAAGTTTTCTAATTTCATCAGTAATATCTTTTAAGTCCTTATCCTGAATTTGAATTCAAATAAAAAAAAAAACAATTTTATAAATTTTATTGTACTATAGAATATAGTATATATATAATATCTACATATAATATCTACACTAGATATTATTTCAAAAATAATAGAATACAGATCAACCGACACTTAGACCTTCAAATTTAAACAACCTTAAATCAGTAAAATTTAAATTTAAATACATTCGATTATTCCATTCTCTAATATGAAAATGGATTTTTTTTCGAAATTATAGGTCCTCTATAGTATAAAAATTGACAAATAACTTATTTAAAAATAAAAATAAAAGAAAGTTATATGAATATGAATAATATTTTATCTTAAATATATAACTTACACTGACACCACTTCCAACGCTGATATTATTATTGGATGCATTTATGCTCATCGCTGATGAAGTTTTTGGACCCTTCGGTGGGATCTTGTCGAGGATGTTTGATTTTTTGGCCACAGAGAGTGATTTATTTCCAGATTGCGATACATAGCCACCCTGTACAATTAAAACACGATCCTACTTTCAGACTTTTTAGTATTTCAGTTCTTAAAATTAGATAACTTAACCTAAGTGCGTGCGATTAATCACAAAACGCGCAAACTTTATATTCTGTGGATATAAAAAGTAATCTTCTAACTTTGTCAATGGCCTGTTTACTAATGAATTGAAATATTATCGTTAAATTTATTATACATATATACATACATACGTGTATAAGGAACACAGGCACATACATGTATAAATTTTGAAAATAAATAAACTTGAATAATTTGGAAATAGAACACATCTGTGTCAATATATTTTAACTCGACCAAACAACACTACAACGTAGATAAATTTCACACGGACATTTAGTTAGTAGTTATATTTTTATAAGCTTAAACTCTTAGTGATTAAAAAAATATGGTGTGCAATTTGTAGAAATTTTTGGAGTGATTTTTATATTGCAACTGCCTACTTAAATATATAATTGACATTTAATGTCTACATTTTTATATCAAAGTCAAAATTTATTTGAAATAAACAAAAAAATATTTGGCGACTTTATTCAAAGTTTTAATAATTAATTTTTCGATTTTTTTTTTGATTCATCCAAAATTATAAAATATTGAAAAGTAAATAAATTTACTTAACTCTTTTTCTGAAAAATACTAAGATTAATTATTAAAGTAAAATAATTCTAGTTTTTTGGACAAAATTTATAATAAATTTTTTATTATATCAGGATATAGGAGTGCATGCAGGCAGGCAGTGCATATATTTAGACGTGTATTTGTTTGTATATCATATGAATAGATTAGAATAATGTAAGGAAAAAACAATTTTTTTTTTATGGAATGTTCTTAATTTTGTTTTTGTCGTCACAGTGGCATTTTCGTTTTCCGTTAATGACAAATATATTTATTTACATACTTTTTATGTATTCGTTTTCATAATGAAGTACGAAAGTAACAACAAATATCAAATAATAACAAACAGACAATTATACCTATTGTTAATATTTCGATTTTAGAACTAATGCACCTACTTTAAGTGATATTAATATAGGATCAGTATCAGTTCCTTCCATCCATTCTTCAGCAGTCAAAGCTGGATCATCTGACACTGTGTCTGGATATAGATCCTCTTGGAAAAGATCAGACTTTCGTGGTACTGTCATGGATATAACTTGGCATAGTCCATTATTGTTAAGTCTATAAAATTTAGCTATTTCACAGGTATTTACATCACACCCTCTTTTTGGCATCATACCAATAGCACGCTGTGGATCTGGTGTTTGAAATGTATTGATATAGTGAACAAAAGGTGGTTCTGGTGTTATCTATATAAATTCATTGAAATAAAAAAATTAATAATTTTTTTTCTCCAAATACTTAACTATTAAATTTGATAAGAAACCAATTTTTATTATATTTACCTCAAAATAACGGATAACTGAATCACCCTTTCCGCAAAGATAAACTAAATTTGTATCAGGATCATAGAGCGGGAACATAACACCGTTGGATGTGTCCAATTCAACTATAACAATTGGATCATTTAAAGCGTCAGGAGCACGTAATGAATACTGTCTCTCCGATAATTTATTAAATCCAGTTGTGAAAATTAATCCGTGTCTTAAGAAAATAGCACGTGTCGCTTTTGAGCCCTCATGACATAACGCTTCACTTTCAACTTCACCAGTTCGCGGATTAAGAATACGAATTTTTTTATCCTTACATGTTGTTACTAATTTAGAACCATCCCAATTCCAGCACGCACTATATACAATATCTGGATGACTATCAATATGAACTAATATTTCACCTGTGCCAACATTCCAAATTACAACCTGTATGAAAAAATATATAAAAATAGCAATTTAAACAATTCAATAAATTCAATATATTTTTTTTGTTGTTGTTGAAAAAATTTACCTGATTATCTGAGCCAGCAGTTAATAAGATATTTAATGCGGATGGATGCCATAGGACAAGTCCAACACGACGTTGATGGAACAATAGATCAACGACAGGTTCGGATAGGGTACGTGTAAGACCTCCATCAGGTATTTGCCAAACTTTCACCACACAATCTTCTGATCCAGAGGCAATCACATTATCATTGTGCGGACACCATGCTATATCGAGCACTGGACCTTTGTGGCCACCAACAAATGGATGATCAGCTGAAATTCGACCAACCTGAAATTATTTCCAAATAATTCTTACATAAATTATCAAATATCATTTGTGATTATAATAATTATTAAATTTTATATGCAATAATTTTATACAATATATTTTCGTATAATTATATTCCCATTTATTTCGTCTTAATCAAAAAAATTTTTTTTTTTCATAATATCAACATTTTTTAACTAAGATAATTATCATCTAATCATGAATTAGTTTCTATGATTAATCTAATATTGATATGAATTATATTATAATTTCAATAGTCTATACTATTGTATTAGTTTGATTTTCAAATTTCTTAAAAGTTTATTAAATTACTTTTTATATAATTTAATTAATCAATCAATTTCATTAATGCATTAAAAAAAAAATATATTAAATAAAAATTGTCATTTCAAATTTAAACCTCATAAATGCAAATTTTTACATTATAATTATTATATTTATTATATATTATAAAATTAAATTTTAAATAAGATATGAAAAATAAATCAGTTATTTGAAAAAAATTATGTAGGTGATAATTCAAAATTTAAACCGTACAAATGTTCTTCGAAGTTTTTCTGCCCTTTGATCAAGTTTTCTTCTTATTCAGTTAATATATTATTGCTCTTCGTTTGATGTGAATATTCATTTTATTATTTTATTCATATCCTTTGTTCAATTATTTAATTATTTTAAGGAAAGGCCATGATTAAAATAAATTCTTAAATGAAAATATATATATATATACGCATGAATAAAAGAAAAACGTGTAACAAAACACATCAATTAAATATAACCATATGAGGATAGATATTCAAAATCGTATCTAAATATAAAAATGAATAGTGAGTGTGGAAAATTATTTTCGACCTATTTTTAAATTTTCCATAACTTGTATACATGCTTTTAAAATGGCGATTTGCCAATTGCGACGTATCCCATTTTGGCATGATTTACTTATTTATAATATTAAATCAAATTGTAAAAGTGCATGTCATACGTGCAAGATGAAATCTGCAAGTTTATCTTTCTTTCTTTTAATGCAATTTGATTTTGTTAAATTTTCTTTATTACTATGCATGAATAAAGGAGTTATAAATACTAGGAGAAACTTGTTTTAAAATTATAAAACATTAATTATTGTTGAAAAGGGGGAAAAAAAATATTTAATTTATAAATAAATACTTAAATGATTGAAACAAATTCATCTGAATACTAAAATAAATTTCTCATTCAAATGATGAATATATAAAAATAGATACGAAAATATTTTATTAATATTTTTTTTAAAAAAATACTTCACAATCACGAAACTATTACGTATAGTCACTCATTCGTATTTATATATATGTTAGAAAGGGAACCAAAATTTCTAATTTCATATTAAAAAAATATTCTAATATATTTAATTATTACATCAATTAGAAAATTTAAAAAAATTTCAATATAATAATGTATAGAAAAGTAATGCATAAGAAGAAGAAAAAAACAAAACTATTAGTAAGAGCACATTTTTATTAAATACGTCATAGTCATAGTGAATAAAATAAAATAGTTAATTGGGATTTTATGTATCTAAAAATACGTCTATCACACTCAAGTTTGCCCACTAAAAATAGATACAAATTTACTCAAATGAATTTCTTTTCTAATTTGATATGGTATTTATGTGAGAATACATTTCGGATGCAAAATTTTCAAAGTGCGAAAATAATTTATGAAAAAAAATTTAAATTCTTTTGGCGTTTGTTAATCATAAAAAAAAATGTATTCTTCTTATTTTAATTTATTCACATTTAATTCATGAGTTCTAATAATTTTATTGTATGTATTTTATTTATTTTACTCATTTTTTTAAAATAATAATTCATTATTATATTTGTTATGTTTATTTTATTTTTTTTTTCTTTTAAAAAAAAAATTCAAAATAAATAAGAATTCATAGCAAATGGAAGTCAAGACTTTGTGTTTTATAAAGAGAAAACGAAAGTTGGCTGTTTAGCGTCAATTAAAAGCATAGAACAAAAGAATTTTAGAAGAAAGAAAAAAAAATATAGTTTAAGAATACGAAATTCTTTAACAATTACTATTTATTTTTTAGATATTCAAATTAATAAAATTTATAATTGGTTATGTGTGTCTGAAATATTTATTTATATATGTAAAAGTATCTGTATGCATATATAAATTATGAGTGAAAGCATTATTATCTATACAAGCATAATATGAATATAAACTTATTTGCTTGATATTTCTTTATATATCTATATGAAAAATAATCATACGACAAATCAACATCCATATTTCAATATTCATATATTGAACGTATCTCTTACGTGATCTGTTTATTAAATATTTATCTAGTGAAAATTCTCTCTTAAGGATATTTCATAAAATATTCTATTTCTTTTGCGCCAATAAGTAAATTCCTTTAGAATTTCTATATAATTTTTTCATATTAACAGTAACTAGAAAAATTATCATTTATTTTATTCAAATTTTAGGTTTTTTTTTTTTGAAAACTTAAAAACAATACTAATTTTTATATAAATTACACAGAAAATAAATCACAAAGATTTTATCTTTATATATAGTTTAGTTTTCTTCTTTCGATATTAAAATAAATTAAAAAATAAATACTATTAAGTGAATTTAAAAGATTTTTTTTTAAATGGTTCCATCATATATAAACATTAAAAATGCACACATAAAAATTACAAATCCATTACAAAATGAGTAAGCATAAATCTTGCACGTTTAACTGTTGTAAGGTTTTCTAGTAATGTTTCCATAATATGGAAATAAAAAAAAAATGAACAAAAAAAAACCTTCTTAAAATATATAAAAATATTGATTTTTTTCTGTTGGAAAATTTAACAAAAATCTATAAATTTGTAAGCGACTGTAAATGATCATAATATACTTAGCCTATACTAACAGATTGATGCAATCTTTATATATACATATTGACAAAGTACACTTTTACAGATATGTATATGCAGAAATGGACTTCGATGATTCTTATTATAAAAATAGAAAGATCCAAACTACAACAATTTGTGCTATAACACAGAAGGAATAATTTTAGACTTTCATTTAAAGAGAAAACCAAAATATCGATTTGTGATTGTGATCAAAACCAAAGAATTTTATATTAAAAATATATTTTCTTTTCAATTACAGAATTTATATCATAATTTAATTAAATATAATTTTATTAGATTTACATTCGAAATTCTTGATTAAAAAAAAAAGAAGAAAAATGCAAATTTTACGTCAAAAATGTAAACATTATAATACAATATCATATAAAAGTGATCTGATACTGAGGATAAAAATGGAGCATTTTTTTTGTCTGTTGGTGGAAGAATTGGATCAAGATGATCATTGAATATTTTCGAATTTTTTGTTTTTTTTCACATCAATTCTAAATTTAAAACGATCAAATTGGTTTTTATAAAAATGTTGTTTTCAAAAGTATTTTTGGGTGTGTCGAGTAAATACACACTCTGATTAATTCTTATCTAATTTTTCAGTGATTTAGTAAATTATTTATTTATCCAATATTTCGATCGCCTGTCTAACATTTCAAATAAATTTTTTAACATAATATTCGTAATCGCATATTTAGGTATTCAATTTTTTTAATCAAATAATTTAGTTATCATTTTTATTCTTCTGTTTAAATATTTTCTGTAATTGTATATTTACATTAATCATTTAAAAAAATTTAAAAATACAAAATAGTCAATCAAAAAATATTGATATTATTATTCTTATCACTTTTTTTTCCTAATTAAAAAAATATCTGAAAATTCGGCAATCGAATTAATCTAATCTTAGAAATATTATTTGATTTATTGTAAGTAAAAATGAAATATCAACTCTACATAACAATTTCTAAAAGATACAACTTACGCTTATTAATATTTCCTATTTTGGTGTGGTTTTGGATTTAAGAAAAATACTATATTTATTAAAAACATTTATAATCAAATACTATGTACAAATGTTAGATACTGAATTTATACAACGACAGGTATATAGGCTATTCTAAGTAAAAAATTTCAACAGATACCTTATAATTAAAATTTTTTTTTTTTTTTTTAGATATTTCAAATGTAAAAATTGATATTTAACATTTGTTTCTCTTACGCAATATATATATATATATATATACTATAGTATAAGGCTAGAAGTATATTTAGACTTTTAAAAGATAGTTAATAATATCATAATTTTCCTATAATTTCTTTATTGAAAGAAAGTGAACTTTTCTATAAAAAAGCATATTTTGCCATTTTTAATTATTATATAAAATTTTCAATATTTCCAATTATCGTACATAATATTATTCGCAAATTTTATATACTATATTTTCTAATTTTAAATTTAAAATTAACAATAATAAAATACCATACACCCAACTTTGTTTTTACATGATTTTGAAATAATACACAATATTGAAAATAATTTTATAAAAAAAAAAATAATAAATTTACAATTTTTATGGTGTTATACAGAAATTAAATTACAACTTTTCAGGATATATAATCAATTATATATTTTTCTATCATATGTATATAGACGATGTCTCTTTTTACATGTTCTTTTTTTCTCTTAGAACATATTTACCATGTAAAAACAGAAATGGGTATATAATATATTTAATTATATAAATTACCTTATTATGTGGTAGAACAATAAACGCTCCACCTCCAGCTGATTCAATAATAATAGCTAAAAATTTTGGATTAACAGCACAAAATGTTGAATCCCAGCTACTTTTTGATACTCGAATATTATCATAGCACTGCTCACGTTTAAGCGCTTGACCATAAACATGGCGAAATTTTGAACTCCGAACAACTCGAAACGACATATTTTATATTTTTCTATGAGGAAAATTAATTCATAAATTAATAAATATAATGTGTTTTTTTTTTATAGTTGTAACATTAAAAAAAAAAACAATTTATTTTTTTCTCAATTTGGTTTTGGGTGGTTTGGGGTGGAGAGAGGGGGGGGGGGGGGTAGTGTGTGGACTATAATATAATCCTAAATACATTTTGGCAATGCTTATTTCATATCGGATTTAACTGAGAAAGGTAGAAAATACGAATCGAAGGGGTTGTTGCTGTTGCAACAATGGAAGTATTTATTTCCATCATTTATTAAATTGTATGGTTTTATGAATTTATTTTTATAAGATTAAAAGGATTGACTCAGCCGATCTGATAACATATTGTGTAAGTATATTAGAATTGAATTGTTATACATATACGAAAACTACTTTTATACACATAACGCCCTCTGTTGAGTCATAGGGCTGATGTGAAAAAAAATCACGATAAGGAAACTGACGGTCGAAAATCGCATTCGTACTCGTATTGGAATTTCTTATATATACTATAGTAAGCAAACGGATAAATATACAATATATAGTTTTTTATTATATTGCTTACGATCGCATTCTACAAGAATCAGGCAACATTTTTTAAGCGGAAATCCAAGAGATAATAAATGTGGAAGAGAAGTATTGTACATCGGAATTGAAATGTTTGTATCAATTTCACCGGAAATATGGTTCAAATTGTTCAAATAAAAAGTACCCCCCGCATTTCAACTTAAATTTGATATATGGAATATGTACATATGTATACAAAAATATTGTCTAATCTTCTGCAGAAATCACAGTGGTACAAGTTTCAAATTACATTTCTTTTATTATAAAAAGTCAATGAATAACAGTCATAATTTGCATTTGATTAAAATTAATTCGATTATTGAAAATAAAAATCACAACCCTTATATGAGGGCGTTTTATAAAAATAAAAAACAAGTATACCATATGTATGAACAATATCATTTTAACGTATTTTAAGTTACTAACTAATCGACTAGATGAGAATTTTTTATTTATTTAGAATTGATTTGAATGTATAATAATTTTTTGTTTAAATTCCTAATCATTTAATACTAAATAAAATTTGAATTATATTAAATGAAAATTTTAGAAATTTTTTATGAATTATTTAAAATTACAATATTAGCAAGTACTTGGGTAGTTCATAATATGGTATGTGTATTAAAAAATACTGATTAAAAATTATTTAATTCTGATATACATAATTTTTGCCCATTTACTTATTTTTCCTTAATAAGAACAGTAAATAAAGAGAGAAAATCATGTTTGCTGACTTAATTGCAACTAACCAATTTATCATCATCTTAAGAGGCATTGACCCTGGGGAATAGTGTGGAAACGAATATGATTACATGAAAATTTTACATCTAACTGGAAAATATTCTTGATTACAGGCATTTTGAATCAATATTAATTATGATAAAAAATTAATTATTTATATATAAATATTTAAAAAAAAAAAAAAAAAAAAAAAAAAGGCCAGGTTGAGACTAGAAGATTGCAGCAACAGCGAATTTTTATTCTCAAAATATTGCCACAATTTTTTAAGGATACATTACTTTTTCTTAAACAATATTTTTTACTGTCATATTGTTATTTTTAAATGAGCTATAGAAATTTATTAAAATAATTTATAAATACAAAAAAAATTCTCGTATTGAAAATAATAAAAAAATGATTATTGGTATCGAAAAAGTAGAATTTTTAAATCGTTTTTTTTTTTTTTTTTGTAAGTGAAATTTTTCCTCCTTGACGTTTTAAGACAGATAAACAATAGTTAACGATCCTTTATACCCTTTTCTTGAGAACATACACATACCTTCATGTTGCCTGTGCCTCCAAATATAATAAAAATATACCGGCTTTCAACTCTTAATGACATAAAAATTCGTTCAAAATAAATGTTTTTCGAATTTTTATTAAAAATATACTCCAAGGAATTATAATGTTTAAATTTTAATCAGGTGAATTTATTAAATAAGCGAAAAACTACTAGTACACCCCCCCCCCCCCAATTGGTAAAAGAATGAAGGTAAATTTTGCATTAAATCTATTTTAAAATATAATAAAATATGATAAGTAATTTCCCTTTCTATTATTAGAATTTTCATGATTTGTCTAGAAAATCCTAGCCCAGGCAAAAAAGTTCCCGCCAGTAAATTTGATTCCCCCCATTACGAATGCAAACATTACACTGGAACAAAAAGAGCTATAAGAATAAAAATAAAAGCTTTGTGCGTGTTATGGATTTTATATATTTTCCAGATATAATTTTAATTTAATAAATCAAATCAATTTTGATTTCTTTTTTTTTTCGATATTAAAATTATCGAACTAGTGCTCATTAGCATAAATAATTTTAATCGAAGAGAGTTGGAAATAAAACAAAAATTTCTCTTTTATTAATGTGAATATATTGGTTTATTATTATTTTTACTATTGTTTTTGATATTTTATTTTATTTGATTACTAAATTTAATATTCAGAATTTAGTTATTTATTAAAAAAAAAAAAAAAAAAACCTTTTTATTTTACTATGATGATAAATGTGTGTCTCTATAAATGTGTAATTATTAAAAGTTCCATAAGTAAGTGCTTTCACTGTTTATTTACAATTTCTCCTCTCCTAACTATATATGTATGTAAAGATAAAAAAAAATTACACAATATACATAATAATCACAATCGAATATAAGTTTTCGAATGAAATTTTTTATCCAATCTTAGTTTTGATATTTTACACACTCGATCTTTGGTCGATTGAATTTTAACACTAAAATGTTCCACCTCCACCCACGAAGTTTATTTAAAGATATTTCTAACTGGCCTGCGACATAACCTCAAATCCCACTTGTAATGAGGTTCTACTATCCCAAATTAGCTACTAAGTATATAGAGAGCGATATGTGAGCTGTTTCATATTGAGAAATTCTATAATATAATCCTAAATATATTTCGGCAATGTTTATTTATATCGGATTTAACTGAGAAAGATAGAAAGTACGAATTGGAAGCAAATATTTAATATGCAATTTATGTTTTTCCATTATATATGTACACATTTATATATGCGTATATATATAGATATGTATACAAAAATTTATGTATGAACATTGAGAAATATTCGGGTTTCGGATGGATAAACACAAAATATCTATAAATATATTTAAAGTAAATATAACACCACTTTAATTTTATTAATCAATAATTTTAAAAAAAATATTTTCTCAATAATATTTAGATAAATTTTTCTACACAAATTAGCAATTATTTAGAATTTATTCTATTGTTTAAAATCAAATACACATTTGGAAATTTCATTGAAATAATATATATAATTTTTTCACTCACTTTAAAATTTTTTTTATTATTTTTTATTTAAATAAATATCTTAATAAAGACAATAGGATGATAGTAAAAAAAATGATTATTAATTTTTTTTTTAAATAATTTAAATTCTACACTATATAAAATAAATTTTAATTAGCTAAAATGTAAATAAAAACAGAAAAATCTTATCAAGCGCGGGGAAAGATTTTTGACATAAGTGTATTCGTACGAAACGGCACGCAAAGCCGCGCTACAGCACGTACAACTGGAAATACTTTTTTACTCAAGTGAAAAGGCGAGCTGAACGAAGCTCGCTCGCGCTCGGTACACTGCCAAATTTGGTAATGCCGCACTCGGACCATTCGAGCAGGTTTCGTATTTGCACAACTTCAGCCATCTATTGTTCGCTGATACAAATGCTAATTCTAATTATCTACGATAAATTTTATGAATGAAATGTCAAAACATCAATTTTTTTCGAAATAACACATTCATGCAGTTTTCAAAAAGTATCATCAATTTATTTTTCTCTCTATAATTTTTTTTTTTTTAAAATAAATATATAAATAAACACTGTACAACATTTTATACAATTATTAAATGATTCGAACTTTGTAATTAAAAAATTTGAAATAAATCTATTTATTATTGATAAAAACACATTTTTTTTTTATTGAAATCATAAAATATTGATGATCTAAAAATTTTTTATTATATTATACTAAAAAAGTGTAATTTTATGGTTAAAATAATAATTTTATTAAAAAGTTCGGTTAATATTTGTTTCGAAAAGAAAATAATATGATTCGAGTCTTGTAATTATGTGATGGATGAGCTTTGAATTATTTCGCATATACTCTTAATTTAAAAGCCCTGTGAGCTTTTGTAGTATAGCTTTCGAAAATAACAAAAGTTACATTTAGTATTTAATTTAAAAATAAAAGCCGCAAGCTCTCTCTATTCTAGTATTTCTTTATTCTTTTCTATATAGTTTTTTTAAATCCTGATAGCATACATAAATCTTTTAATTCCTGGTAGCCTTTTTTTATAGAGGTATTATGCATACATAATTACATATATACATGATGGAAGGTGTGCACATCTTTGCAGTTTAAAATGGATAAAGAAAACATATAAGGAAGAGTAATCTTATTTTTTATAATTTCATACATGTCCACAGTTTGTATTACTTGCACCAAATATCCATGAAGGTAAACATGCTAATAGGGTCTCCAATAACTGAACACGGAATAAGATATCGTGAATGAATCATCCAATTTAAGTTTTATTTAAAAAAAAAAATATATTAAATTATACATTAATGCATTTAATATTTAATTTGTAGTGGTAAGTGGAATCACCACTATTCTTAAATTTTCATTATAGCATCTTTTATTATAGATTAAGAGCTTAACAATTATGACTTAATAAAAATATTGTTTTCCATTTGAACATTAATGGTAAATAGTAAATATTTTTTTATTAATTTAAAAATAATGTTTAAAATTATTTGTGAAATTATTCCAGAAACCACTACTTTATACACTAATTTGACTTTAAGTAGTAAATTTATCCTATTATTATTTTTTAATAAATATTACTAAAAACATTTTTTTTTTTGCAATAATAATATTGATTATTTTAGTTGTGAACATTTTATTAAGAGCCCTTAATAAAGGGTTTTCGAATAAGAGTGATATGATTTCTTTTCAAAGCAAAACACGCTAATTGTTAAGGAAATTCAAATGTTTTTTATTTAATGTGAAGTACAATCGATACAATTAAGTTCTAAATTAAACGTTATTCAAATGGCCTCCACCACTTCTTTTGCAGGAACGAATTCGATGAACCCAATTTTCGAGCACTTTTTCCACTAAATCAAGTCGTATGTCATGAATAGCACGTTCAATATTGAATTCTAAAGCTTGAAGAGAGTCTGGTTTATTGCTAAAGACCAATGACTTCAAATAAACCCACAAGAAATAGTCTAATGGTGTTAAATCACAACTTCTTGGAGGCCATTCAATGTCACAATTTCTTGAAATAATCGAAACTCTAAACTTTTCTCGCAATAATTCGGTTTTGCACGTGCTGTGTGGCACGTAGCCCCGTCTTGTTAGAACCAGATGTTGTGAAGATCAACTTCTTCCAATTTCGGCCATAAAAAGTTGGTTATCATCGATCTATACCGCTCTCCATTGACAATAACGGTGTTACCAGCTTCATTTCGAAAGAAGTATGGAGCGATGATTCCACCAGACCAAAAACCACACCAAACTATCAATTAAGATGAATGTAATGGGTGTTCATGAATAATTTGTGGATTTTCTTCGTATCAGAATCGACAGTTTTGTTTATTTACCGCACCACTCAGATGAAAGTAAGCCTCATCGGAGAAGATGATTTTCTTAAAAAAATCGTTTTCGTTTTCAAGTTGTTCCAAGACAAAATCAGCAAATTCACGACATTTACGGTGGTCCAATGGCTTCAGTTCTTGAGTGATAACAATTTTATACGGATGCAAGCCCAAATCCTTTCTCAAAATCCGCCAGGTTGTGGTTTGAGACAGTCCCAATTCTTGAGAACGTCTTGGAATCGACAAATTGCGGTCTTCAGCAACACTTGACTGAACGGCAGCAATATTTTCATTACTTCGAGCGGTTCTTTGTGTTATTGGCACTTGAACATTATGTAAAGAAAATGTACGCTCGAAATTTTTAACAATTCGACGAGTATCGAGCACAGTTGGACGATTATTACGACCATAAAATGGCAAAAGCGTACGAAAAGTTTCAATTGGAGAACGATTATTTTGATAATAAAATTAAATAATGTGAAAACGTTGTTCTTGCGTATATCTCTCCGTGATGAAATTGTAAACATTACTTAATACAATGAAAAAAAAAGACAGATCATGACATATTACAAATGGCCGAAACGTCACTTAGAAATCATATCACTCTTATTGGAGAGCCTTTAATATATGAATAGTATGTATTTATGTAGGTAGTTCCAATTGTGGATTTATTTTTCTAAGACTATCGAATTTGATTCAATAGCACTCTACCAATTTTAACATATTATGTAATTTGATATATGGTAATTAATTTTTATGTGATGTACTATCGTTGATTTACTAGAAATCACTTCATAATTAAATACATATTGGTATTTTCCAATATATTTAAAAAAAAAAAGTAAAAAAAAACATATACTAGGAAAAATCTATTATTAAGTAATTAAACATGAATGAAAATTCGAAATGAAGGTTAAATGGTTAGATATTTCCTAATTTTCAAGTACAAAAATTATGGAATTTTTATCTGAGTCAATGTGTGACAGATTTGAGATGATTAGTAGTTATTGATAAATGGAGTTTTTTGGGACTTTAGTCACGTTCATTATTGTACAAAATATGTATTTGCTTAGAATTAAAATTACGATATTTTGTTATTTTAATTTAAATATGTACGCATAAAATTTTCCAAAATAACAAAAATATTCCCATTTATGATAATGACTACAAAAAAAAAAAAAAAAAAAAACACAATCAATAGAATCACATAAAATAGAGATTTTATAAAAATTTATCTACGCATTTATTTGGTTAAATAAAAAAAAAAAATTCAAAAAGTAAGTAAAGTTCTACCAAAAAAAAAATTATTAATATTTTATTTAAAGTAAAATTAATAGTAAAAATTTTTAAGATAAAATTAATTTACCCAATTCTTGTTTTTTTTTTATATAGAAAAGAAATTTTTTCAAAATTATTAAAAATGCCTCAATTATTTAAATTAGTTATATACTAATTTACTGTCTAATTTTGTAGTTTCTTTTAAATACAAACTTGGTTATGGGTTTTTTGTTTTTTTATCAATTCATTTTAGCACATTTTAAATATATATATATATTTTTTAATTATTAAAATTCTTTTCTCAGTTAACTGCTAATAGTTTTTGAAATTCAAGAATGTACTCGTAACATTTATTTTTATAGTAGAGTAGGCTTTAAGATGATTCAAGATATTTGCGTGTATCTTTTAAAAGTCTTAAGTTACCTTTTTATATATTCTTTTATATTTTGTCTGGCAGTCAATTTAAAAATGTTAATGACATTTGATTATTAAATTTACCCTTCATTTGACCCGTAATAAATTTAATTGATTAAATAAAGTAAAAGTATTTTGATAGTAATTCTTATGGTAGAGTTTGTTAAAAATTAATTTATCTTTTTTGTATTATTTAGTGAAATAAATTTTTTGTCATCACAAAAGTATGCTAAAAATCTGCATACTATTTATATTAATGTGTAAAAATTGTTTGAACTAAAATCAAAACGCAATATTATGAGTAGTTCCAGTGAAATAGGAAAATCACCTCTCAGGTAATCACTCATCACTTTAACACTTTATTGTGTACTCATTTATTGTATTAATAAAATATATTTGTTTATTTCATATATGCACATATCTACGTGTACTTATAGATATGACTCTGAAATTTAGCTTGAAATTAATTCTGAAGTATTTTCATTATGTTTACCTATTTTAGCAGGTTATAGAGAATCACGTGGACTATTTGGAAATTAATTTGAAACAAACAAAAAAATAATCTTTCTTAATGGTTACATCAATTTTCAATAGAGTCATGTGAGCATCAGATTTTGAACAAGAAAATTAAGAAATGGACAAAGACCTTCCCTAACTGAATAAAAGCAAACAAAAATTAATTGGTAAAAAATAATATCAGAAAAAATTTTGGGTTTTTTCGTCAGAAGATCAGTGGTTCTGAGATGGACGCTGTGGGTAGGCTTGTCTTAAAGAATGCTTATGCATAAGCAGATATTTTTTTCTAAATGTTGTTAAAAGTGTATGTACATCTCATACTCATATACCAATGAGTACGTGCCCATATGACAAAGTCCGGCAAGAGTCCATTAAGTTTCAAGTTCATTATCATTGGTAGTATTTACCTCAAGATTGACATTCAGTAGTACGAGTAGTTTCGCTTAAAAATCCCCTTGGAATTACACCATTACAGATGTGTCCACAATACTGGTCATATATACTATACATAAGTTCGGCTATACTAAATATAGAATAGATGATTAACAAATCTCTGGTATATAAGGGGATCGGACAATGTTTAGCATCAGTTTAAGCGAAATATTCAAAGTTGATACTTGGATAAACGTGTATCCTATAGCCAAGATCTCAGTGAAATTCTATCTTGTAACTTTTAAAAACTGTGCTAATTTAATAAATTTCAACTGAAAACATGTTCAAGGTAATTATCGAATATGTGCTATAAATTGCTTCTTTCTGATAGAATATTTTTACTTTCAGTTATTGTGTATTCTTTCGATTGCAGTAGCAATTGCACATGCACATCCCGATGAAGATGCTCTTCAAAAAGATGCAGTAAAACCAGTTGAAAATGTATATTTTTTTTCCAGTTTCTTATTCACATTTGTGCTGTTTGTATATAATACAGAAAGTTTTTTTTATAATAATAGGTTCAAGTTTTGCCGAATAGTGATTTGGAAGTTATAGCACAGGAACCAGTACCAGTTGTTGAAGTTGAAGATGAAAACCTGGATAAGGCAGAGTCAGCTTGGGGATGGGGAGGCCGTTATTACGGTGGATATGGTCGTCGTTTTGGTGGTTACGGATGGAAAGGATATGGCGGATTTGGTGGATGGGGTAATAGATATGGCTATGGTTGGGGCGGATATCCACGATATTATGGTTGGTAAAAAAAACAAACCAAAAAAACAAAATGAAAAAACGCTAAAATAGTGTAAATATTTCAAAATGATTTTATAAAATTTTCTATAGTTTGTATTAATTGAGTATTCTGCTTTGGCAATTTGTAACAATCAAAAATGGTGTAAATTATTTATCAAAAATAAAACAAATAAATTTACAAAATGATGAAAATTTATTTAATTCTTAAAGAGGGTGCGTTTTATGTTTCAGGTGGAAGTTTTTTTTTTTAATAACTTTTAAATAAAATAGAATTTAATAATTTATATTTTATTGATTGATTATATAATGAATATGATGTCTGTTATATGTCTACCTTTGATTGCGGCGCAAAAGCCAGCTCTTTTAAGTAAATTTTTCATAATATTTTCGCAGACTTTTGGTGTTATGTGAGCAATTTTGTTTCGAATGATTTGTGGTTGGTTTGTTAGTGTACACTTTTTCCTTCAAGTATCGTCATACGAAGAAATCGAAAGAGTTCAAATCAGGGGATCATGGGGGCCAGTCGCACTTTTGACATTATTCAGGCGGGAAATATTTCCCTCAAACTTTGCATCGTAGCACGAGCTTCCACGTGATTTGGAAGAAAGTGTGTTCCAATAAATCCCAATAGCGGTCACCAGTAACTGTTACTGCATTGCCTCCAGCATTCTCAAAGAAATATGGCCCAATGATGCCGCTGGCTCAAATGCCGCACCATACCAGGTGTATAAGCTTAAATCCGCTGTTTTTTAGTTAAAAGAACACATGTTTTTTTTTCATAGAAATCAAAAACAAATTTTTTCAAAGTACTTACATTCGCTAGCTACACTTTTTTCCCATCTCTCGATCAATTTGTGGATACCACGCCAAAAAACTCCTTCTCTTTCGAGGCAAACCACTCATCAAGCCATTTTCGGACGTCTTCGTAAAAATCGAAGTGCTGCTCAGCGAGCGCGTGGCTAATAGACGAAAACAGGTGGTAGGTGGAAGGGGCCAGGTCTTGTGAATAAGCGGGGTGGAGCAGCACATCCCAGTTGAGTGTCTTCAAGTAGTTTCGGACCATTTTTGACGTGTGCGATGGTGAGTTGTCGTGGAGGAAAATCAGCTTGTCATGTCTTTGTTGATAATCCGTTCTTTTTTCATGCAGGGCACGGTTCAATTTGATCAGTTATTGGTGGTAGCGGTGGCCATTGACAGTTTTACCAGGTTTCAACATCTCATAGTAGCCGATACCTTGCTGATCCCACCAAACGCACAGCATCGTCTTCCATCCGAAGCGATTTGGTGTTGGGGAAGATGTTGACGGTTGACCGGGATCAACCCACTATTTCTTGTGTGTAGGATTGTCGAAATATATCCACATTTCATCGCCTATCACAATCCGATGCAGGAACGACTTTCTTTTTTGTCTAGCGAGCAAAATTTCGCATGTGTTTTGGCGTCCCTCCTTCTGCATATTGTTCAATTCATGCGGCACCCATTTTCCGATCTTTTCAATCTTCCCCATGGCACGCAGACGCATGGAAATGGCTGGTTAAGTAACACCCAATTGTTCCGCGAGCATTTTTTGCGATTGGGTATCGTCTTCATCCAAAAGAGCCTACAATTGATGCTCCTCAACCTTCCTAGGCCAATTTTCACGCTTCTTGTCCCACAAGTCAAATTGCCGTCTTTGAACTGACGAAACCAATCTCGGCACGTTGTTTCCGATAAAGCACTGTCACCATAGGCCTCCATAAGCATTAGATTCGGATTTGGCAGCCGATTTCTTCAAATTGAAGCTGAAAAGCGAGCTTCCCGCATATGCTCTTTTTCTGGCACAAAACTAGACATGATTACCAAAGGAAAAATGTATGTTGTTGTACAAAATTGCTAACAATGTACACTGACTAATGTTGACAGTTGTCAAACTCATATAAAAAAGTATGGCGTGTCCATTGTATCTTAATACGCTCACTCACGCCATCTATGACCAAACAGCGGATTTAAGCGTATACCACTGGTATAGTTCCTCGACGACCGTGTAGTGGTCTTTGGTGTATCAGTTGAGGGTTTTCAGTGCCGCAATAGTGGCTATTCTGTTTATTAACAAAGCCATAATTATTTTTTGTCAAAAATGGTGGTCATCTAAGCCAAGCTATAAAACTCGAGCACACCAGTCTCGCCGCCGTTCATTTTTTAAGAATTTTTAACCGGTAAAAAAGCAAATCTTTTTTGACAATTTTTAATAAACACGATAACCACGGCGTCGATGAAAGGTATCCTGACATTCAGCAACACTCTGTACGTTGGCTTAATTGTCGCCCAGTCTTCGCTTTTTCTCCCAGTTTATGCATATTTTCATAATTATTCATTATACGCTGAATAGTTGACTTGTTTGGCATATGATTAATACCAAAAAAATCACATCATTTTATTTGCATATTTACAATTGAACAATTATTTAAATAAAATGTTTTATCAATTTTCACACGTTATTGCGGCGTCAGATGCTCTATAATAAATTATTATCAACTATTCTCTATGACTGTCAAATACCAACAGACAAATATCATTCAAATCAAAAGGGCGGCCAAACGAAATCGATCTGGAACATAAAAAGCACCAAAAACTGGTTCTCAAAGTAGAGAGTACAAGTAAACGGACAAAAAAGTGTTCACATAAATTTTACTCTATAGTGAAAAATTCCCTCCCATAAACGTTAATGGCAGTATAATTCATAAAAAAGAGAAGGTGCGTTATTTAGGACTACATCTTGACAAACAATTGACTTGAAACTCCAATACGAGACTCAAACGACTTGAAGTCAACAGACTATACGTTCAAAGCTTACAGCAGACAGCAAATTACTTATTTATAATACTGTACTAAAACCTTAATGGACTTTTGGACTAGAACTCTGTGGTTCTACCAAGTATTTCTATTACAGTCGTATCCAATCCATGCAGCCAACAATCCTTTGTAAAATTTTGAATGCTCCTTTTATGTCATAAATCATGATCTCAATGTTGCTTTTGTACGTGAACTAACTGAAAGTGATAATAAATTGTTAAATTCCAATAAACAAATGTCATCCAAACTAAAATGGCGGCCAAACAAAATCAACCTGGAACATAAAATGCACCCTGTTTAAGGTTTCTGTCTTAAGTCTTTTGATAACTTTCACAAATAAGTTCCTTCAAACTTTTTCAAAAAAGCTTCTATAAAGTAAAAGATTAATTGAAAAAAATAAGCTTTTAATAAATCATATTTTTTAGGATGGTTTTCTTCTTTCCTAATAAAAAAAAGAAAGAATTCTATCTACAGAGCAATGATCGCATAAGTACACATATGATAACCTTGCGACTATCTTACAAGCAATTATTTCGATTGGTACTCGTAGTTGAGGGTTTTGAAAATATCTACACATAGATACGAGTATATATAATATCTAAAATATGAAGAGTTCTCAGTTAGACTAATGTGAAAATATGAGATGATTGGAAGACGAAACCTACAATATAAATAAATAAGTAAAAAAAAAATTAAAACCAGACATTAAACTGAAGTTGACAGTATCTGTTTTGTATACTACGTGTATACATGTAACATTGCTAAAAATTCATATTGCATTCATAGTTGGTAATGGTCGGTCTACATTCGTAGTGATAAATTAAAGAATGTTTGATTTGGTTGAATTTTTCTTATTAATAAAACCTTACCTTCCATAAGATAGTCTTACAATAAATAAAAATATATGAGAACAAATATTTATAATAAAATATGAAAAGATATAAAGTGTTCTGTGAATGTACAGATTTTATCTTTCTTAGTTTCACTTTCATTATAAATAGTGTATGTACGTATGCAAGTTATTCTTTATTTTACAACAGAAATTATCATTTTTATAATATTATATAGTAGAAATTATGATAAATAACTTTTAAAATTTAATTGTATTTATTTACAAATTGGTAGAATATTTATTTTCGAAATCGCATTACTTTGAAGTTATACATTTAATTCGAAAATTAAATAAATATACAAAAACAAAACCAAAATATTATATTCGCAATTATGCTGTTTGAATGGTGATTAATTTAAAGTATTATTATTATAGTTACAATCTTAGGTAGATCCAATGGATAGAGTAAAAGACTGCTTTTGTTTATTTAGGATTTTATCTTTATTTGATTACAAATAGTTTCGGAATCAAACTTTCTGGAATAGTCTGGAGCACTCTAGAACTGCTTTTCTAGAATACACCAGAGCCATCTTATGCGATAACATTCGTATTGCCAGTTTTATCAATTAAATAAATTTTAGAGTATAGCAGAAAAATTATAAATATAGGGTTTTCCAATAAGAGTGATATGATTCGAACTTTTCTCCCAATAATTCGGTTGTTGCACGTGCTGTGTGGCACGTAGCGCCGTCTTGTTGGAACCAGATGTTGTCAAGATCAACTTCTTCCAATTTCTGCTATAAAAAATTGGTTATCATCGACTTAGATTAAAGAATACCTGTATAGGCCCCTACCGTATATGTATACGCATTTTTGTGTCCAACTTATTGCCAAGCGGTGAGAAATGGCAAAAGCGGGATATTTTTGTGTATATTTTTTTATGTAGACATGACACCCACTGCCATCTAGTTGTCGTAATACAAATTTATTGAATTGCAAAACCATAATTTATATTCATTTTAATACACTTATTGGAAACAAAAATACAATTTAAACACAACGACAGGCAATTTTTATTTTTTGTACAATCTTTTGATACGGAATGGAATTCTATTTTAGGTTTATTATTCCTTCCGGAAATATCAATCAAATATAAAGCGCCTCAATTTTGTAGACTTTAGGAGAGTTTTCAAACGCGCCATTGTCCATGAAAGTGGTGACACACCGAAAACAGCGGGCTATTTTTAACATTTTTCAGTTGTTTTTTTTTGCGGTTCGGAAAGTGTTTTTAAAAGTGTTATTTCCATCTTTTTAGAAGTATTTACGGAAAAGTAAGTATTTATACAAATTGTTATATTATTAATAAAAGTTAATACGAAGTTTTTATTTCAGGAAATGAAGTGTTTTGTGAGAAATTGCTTCTCATACGAAAAAAATGAGGAAGCCGGGAATTTCTTTCTTTCGGTAAGTTGACATATTTATTTTTACAAAACAAAGTAAGAAAAACTTTATTTGTGATGTGCCTAAATGGCTTTTAGTGATATCTTTTGTGTAAAAAGTGGTTAAAAAGTGAAAAGTTCGGCATTGAATAAATGTAAACAAATCCGATGTTGACAGTTCAATGTTTACCATGAAATAGTACAGTGCCGGTGTATAGAAAGTGTGTTTAAGAAAGTTTAAGGGACCGAATTTTTGTAATAGTGCAAAAAATACGTGAATTTCTATTAATTCTTAATTGTAAAAGTAAATGTTACGATTGTATATTTATATGTTAACTTTACAGGTTCCCACTAAATAAATGGTTACGGGAAAAGTGAATTGTGGCAGCAGCATCCGGTATTCCCAAGAATCGGGACGTTGTGTGCTCGGTCCACTTTCATAGATGAGACATTAAAGTAGGAGGGATCAGGACCAGACTAGAAAGATATGCTATTCCTTCCGTATTCGGTATATGGAATAGCCACACGGTAAGTTTTAATACTACAAAATTAATAATTGCAAAATTATAACGCACTCAAATCATTTTTGTAGGAAATGTTTTAATAAATAATATATACTGAAATAAAAAAATAAATAATATTTTAAAATAGAATACTGTGTTTTATTGCATATTTACAAAACTAGTTCCATCAAACAACAAGATCCGCAATATTAAAAAATCGTCTTCTTTACACGTAAATGATATCACATATGAAAAATAGTTTTAAACGAACCGCTTCAATCGCATACTGAACTTTTAAATTGGCCCCCAATGATTTACGCCGTTTCTGTTGTATTGCATGTGTGTGCGTTCTATGAATGTATTGCCAACAAAAGTTGGACAGAATTTTTGTGTAGAGGCCTATCCAGTACTTCTTTAATCTAAGATCATCGATCTATACCGCTTCATTATTTTGATAATAAAATTGTTCTTGCGTATATCTTTTCATGATAAAATTGTAAATATTACTGAATGCAATGCAAAAAAAGACAGATTATGACATATTACAAATAGCCAAAACGTCACTTAGAAATCATATTACTCTTATTGGAAAATACAACAGTTTCGAGTATTCTAAAAAATTTACGATTTTTTTTTCCGAGCCTAATTTGAACAAAAAAGATGAGAATTCGGGAAGGTTTTCTTTCTAATTAATTTATTAAGAAGTAACTGGGTTACTAACCAAAATGTGTTTGGGTACATTAGTTATTTTTCATCAGAAATTGTTTGTTGCTATGATTTCAAGTAACATTAGTACTGAATTGTGAATTCTGAGCGATATGACACTAAATGCCATTTGGTGAAAGATAAATGGGATGAGGAAATTGAAGTATTTTGTTTGTTTTGGGAATTAGTGTAGGACTTAGCCTTAGTGGGATTTGAATCTTTAATCTCTTGGCTGGTAGTCTAGCAAGCAAAGGTAGTTAAGAACTTGAACAAAGTAAAGTACTGAAAAATCGAGCTTTTGCATTTAAAGAAATTGGTTGCCAAATGGGTAGAAACAATAATATAGTATGTAATTTAAAAAAAAAACTATCGAATTTTATCTCGAACGCAAGACAGGTTCCAATAAAATTTGGAGGGCATTCACGTATCTAGTAAATTTTGGCCAGACAACAATTTACGGAAGGACCCAAAGTATTTGGCATACCACCTATAGAAGGTTCAGTTCAGTTATGGTTTGGTAAGCCATTTTTTTGTTTGTTAATACTGTGCAATACCGATGATGGATAAAAGTATCAGTACATAAGCAGGATAAAGTATGTAGGAAATACCGCTGTAGAAAATTTATGAAAGAGAAATGGAAAGCAAGGACACGGTAGGATTTACAGATGCCATAAAAATTAATTTTAATAATATTTCTAGCAGTATTTAAAAAAAACTGTTTGGTTCAAAATCAAACTATTTATTTGAATTTATTTTTGAAAAAAAAAGTGGAAATCATATACGAGGTCTGTTCAAAAAGTATCGTGATTTTTGAGTTTCCGCGGGTTAAGTATATTAGATTTTCGATTTTTTGTGGTGTTATATTGGTACTAATGTCTCTCACTTATGCCGACAAGTTCGGCCATTTTGAATCTTCAGTTTATTTTTGACTGCTTGCACGTGTTTTGGCTCGTCTTCGATTTTTGCTCAATTTCGACGAAAAACAGCATCGCATTAACATTGCTAAGCAGCTGTTGGAATCTGTTCGCGACGACCAAAATTTGGTTCAAAGGGTCATAAGTGGTGACGAATCATGGGTTTATGGTTATGATGTGGAAACCAAAGCTCAATCATCCCAATGGAAGCTGCCGCACGAGCCAAGACCGAAAAAAGCACGCCAAGTTCGGTCGAATGTGAAGGTTTTGCTTACAGTTTTCTTCGATTGCAGGGGCGTGGTGCACCTGTGTTGCCACAGGGTACAACGGTCAATAAGGAATATTACCTGCAATTTATGCGCAAGTTGCGTGAAGCAATCCGCCAGAAACGCTGGGATTTGTGGAAGAACAAAAATTGGCTTTTGCACCATGATAACGCACCTGCTCACGCATCGTTGCTTGTGCGCGAATTTTTGGCCAAAAACAACAAACTAATAATGCCGCGCCACCGTATTCCCCAGATCTAGCCCCTGTGACTTTTTCTTGTTACCGAAACTGAAGAGCCGCATGAAACGACGACGCTACGCTACGATTGAGAAGATAAAGACGATAGCATCGAAGGAGGAGCTGAACAAGATCACACAAAATGATTTTTTGAAGTGCTTCGAGGATTGAAAAAAACATTGGCACAATTGTATAATATCTGGTGGGGATTACTTTGAAGGGGACAAAATAGATATTCACAAATAAATGAATAATCTTTGAAAAAACACAAAATTCGCGATACTTTTTGAACAGACCTCGTACATTATTGCGAAATGAATTAAAAAATATTTTGCTTTTATTTATTAACGGACCTCTTATTATAAATATGCTTAATAAAATATTCATATTTTGCGCTCATAAACCAATGCTCGATAGTAGCTATTTTTAGGCAAAAAAGTTATAGAAAAAAATCGGCCGAGAATTTTCCACAATTTTGCTAAAGATGTGAAAAATCCTTTTACTTTTATCCTTTTACATGCTCACAATAAAACTTTTAAGGCCAATAACATATAACTGACAACAACAATAATATTTTTAAAAATGCTGAAGGCTTTAAACAGTCGGACAGTGTAGTTAAAACCAGCAACAGTAATGCTATGAGAAAAATATTTTTTTTTTCAGGTTGATTTTGTTTGGCCGCCATTTTGGTTTGAATGACATTTGTCTGTTGGCATTTGACAGTTGTAGAGAGTGGGCGATATAATTTATTATGGAGTATCTAACACTGCAACAACGTGTTGAAATTTGAAAAAACATTTTATTTAAATAATTGGTCAATTGTGAATATGGCGATAAAATTACGTGACTTTTTTGGTATTAGTTATATGCCGACCAAGTCAACCATTCAACGTGTAATGAATAATATTGAAAATATGCATATACTGGGACATAAAACGAAGACTGGGCGAGACTGGAGTGTTCGAGTTTATAGCTTGGCTTAGACGATAACCATTTTTGACAGAAAATAAATATGGCTTTGTTAATAAGCAGAATAGCTACTATTGGGGCACTGAAAACCCTCAACTGATATACCAAAGACCATTGCACCCTCATAGAGTAACAGTATGTGGCGGCATTTGGACCAGCGGCATTATTGGACCATATTTCTTTGAGGATACTGGCAGCAATACTGTAACAGTTACAGGTGACCGCTATCGGGACATGTTGGAAAATGTTCTTCTGCCCGAATTGGAGCAATTAGGCCTACAGAATAAGTAATTTTAACAAGACGATGCCACAGCACACACAGTTCGTTCTACGATGCAAATTTTGAGAGAAATTTTTAACGGCCAAATAATATCAAAAAGTACTGATACCGACTGGCCCCCACGATCCCCTGATTTGATCCCACCCGATTTCTTCATATAAGGGTATTTGAAAGAAAAGGTGTACGCTAATAAACCAACCACAAACTCGATGCTTAAGGACATCATTCGAAACGAAATTGCTGAAATAACACCAGAAGTCTTCGGAAATGTTATGAAAAATGTATTGTACTTAAAAGGGCGCCGTGACTAAGAAGATTTAAATGGTGGTAAATAGCGTCCATCATTGATATTATTCCTGTATTATCTACAGTATTCAATCTAAATTCCATTAGGTGGTAGGAAGGATAGAGATTTTTTTCTTGAATATAAAAATAGGATTTTTTTCCCTATAATCTATATTCTTCTTAATGCAATAAAAGATCACCACCATCTAAGACTAGATGCACTAGAACCCAATTTTTTTTATAAATATACAATAAAAATGTCTAGACTGATATTGATTTATTTTTATATTATTTAATTAAGTTATTATTTGTAAATTTTGTAAATATGTTATAACTAAAAAAAAAACAATTCGATCATTTTTTTTTGTTTGAGTTCAAATTTGTGTCAATACAAATTTATAGAAATGATATTATGAAATTTTTCATTAAATTATAATATTGAGATAATAAAAATATATTAGCTAAAGTAAAATAAGCCACATGCATTTAAATGGAAAGAATTTTCTTGATTGATTAATAGGTCAGTTGTATATCTGAGGTCCAAAATAATAATTATGATAACACATATGTGTAATCATCATATTTTCAAAACAATAATAGGAGCTGATCAACTGTATCAAAATATTAATTTTTATTAGAATTCAAAACAAAAATGTAAGGGTTATCTACAAAAATATTTTTTTAAAGAGTTTTTCTAGTATGAAAAAAAAAGAAACAATTTTTACTATGACAAATAATAAAAAAAGAATATTGACCGTGTTATTTAATGATAATACAAAATAAATTAAAAATATTTTTTATGCGTTTTTTTTCAGAAGCGGGAAATCAAAGGAGTATTTTTTGGGTGATGAACGTCATGTTAAACTATTAGAAAAAATGGTATTCGCAACTAAGTACGTTGGTACGGAGCCTTTTGGAAATTATGTTTGGACGTACGTATATGTGTATGTGTGGATTTAAAAAGTAAAAAAAATGAATTCAGTAGCTTAAAAAACTTTATTAAGATAATATCTTAAATTAGTTTTTGTTATTGAATTTATATATTTAAATTTAATAACGATGTCCATGAGCACCACCGCCATGGTGTTGTTGTCCACCGTGATGTGGGACTGGAGCTGCTCCATGATGTGGAACTGGTCCATGATGTGGGACTGGGACTGGTCCGTGGTGTGGAACTGGTCCGTGATGTGGTACTGGAACTGGTCCATGGTGTGGGACTGGTTTTGGTCCATGATGTGGTACTGGAACTGGTCCATGATGTGGTACTGGAACTGGTCCATGGTGTGGTACTGGAACTGGTCCATGATGTGGTAGTGGTGCTGGACGAGTGTGGTGGCTACCATACTGGGCCAATGCACCAACAATAACAGCAAAGAATACAACCTAAAAAGAAATTTAATATAAATATTAACCAAACTGTTCGAAAACTGTTCTAAAAATGGTCAAAAACTATTCGAAAAAAGTTTTCCCATTTTTTTTAGGTTAAAAAAAATATTACTTATATTAAAAACAATCTACTTACCAAAAGTTTCATGTTGAATATATTATTGAAAATTTAAACGGATGTGTACTACTGCTTTTAATAAAATGGACTGATAAATCATTTAATATTTTCTTCGCTTTTATACTTTCCAAATTCTATTAAAAAAATTATCAATTATTATGAAGTAAAAACCATAAAAAAAAACTGAACCGGTTTTTTTCTCAAGAATACATTTATTTGTATTAAAGATTTAAAGATGGATCCTGTGCTTTTTTCTATTAATTAAACTAATTGTATAAACATAATTACGTCATACCCATATATACATTGTTATCAACACGTTTTTATTTAGGGCTAGATTTGCAATATTTCAGAATTATTAGTTTATTCAAAGGAAATTCCCAGTCCATTTAATAGTTCTGGTTAAATAATTTTATAGTATTCAAAAAAAGAAAAAAATGAAATAATTTATAAATATACGAGTATTTGCGTTTTGGCTGCCATATAAAAAATTCTTCGGAAATATTGTTTGTAGGTCTGTTGGGTAATATATTAAATATTATTAAAAAAAAAATATGGACACAAGCAAAGCTCTTGACCTTTGTTAGATTATGGTTATCAATAAATTTATTAAATTGTTTATACGCTTTTGTTATTTGAATACCATAACATTTTTTAATTGTCAAAATTTTACTAGAAATGATGCAAGGTTTTTTATATTGTATTTTTCATACTATAATTATTAATTTTTTTCCCCATTTTTTATATGTTTTTAATTTTTCTTTTTTCTTTTATTAATTGTTGACAAATAATTATAATCTCTTAAAAAATAATCATTTTGCACATTTACTATCTTCAAATTGAGTAAATATCTTATATACTGACTGACTGCCTGAGAGTGTCTTTAATCGATCAATACAAAAAGTTTCAATGAAATTCAAAATGTAGAAAATAAAATTTAAAGAATACATTTAGGCACAAAATTTTTAAAAATTCTAATTTTAAACTGTTATATTTATCGATTTGTTTCAGTGTAAGCTTCCCATGGTAAAGAGCTTTTATTAAAATTCATTTTTTAATTGGAGTTGAAGGTTTTCATAATTTTGCTCTATTATGAAAAGGTTTTTTCTCACAAAATTTATTCAAAAATTTTTATGACCGAGAATAGTGCCGGACTAGATATTTCTGCTTAACACACAGAAATTATACTTAAATTTTTATTTTTATTATAACTTAAATAAAGCAATTGACAAAAAATCTTTTTTTTTTTGCACATTTATGTTTTAATAAACGAAATCCTATTTGTATTGGGTTGTCCGGGAAGTAATTTAGTTTTTTTTTTTATAAAAATGAAATACAATTTTCTTATAGTGAATTAATATTTTATTCAATTAAATATTGTCCAGTCTGATCCAATACCCTTTGCCATCTTTCTGGCAGTAGCATGATTCTACGCTCATAAAATTTTTGTTCTTTGCTGGCAAAAATATGATCCAAGTGATTTTTGACCTCCTCATTTGAATTAAACGTTTTACCATCTAAACAATTGTGTAGAGCGGAGCAAATGATAATCGACATGTGCTAGGTCTGGACAGTATGGTGGGTATGGCAATATATCCCATCCAAGCTCTAAAATGATTTTGCCGAGTGGTCAAACTTGTATGTGGTTTCGCATTATCCTGTTAGTTCACTATACCTTTCCTAGTAGCCAATTTTGGCCTTTTTTCTTTAAGTGATTCATTCAATTTGTCCAAATGATGACAGTACACTTCAGAATTGATTGTTGTATTGCTCGGTAGAAGATCAAAATAAACGATTGCTTTAAAATTCTACCAAACAGATAACATAACTTTTTTTTGATGAATATTGGCTTTAGAAGTGCTTTGAGTCGGTTCATCTTTTCTACTCCAGGATCGTTTGCACTTAACATTGTTGTAGACAACCCATTTCTTCTCCTCAGTGATGATAGACTTCAAAAAAGGATCATTTTCTTGGCGTTTGAGAAGCAAATCACAAACGTCAATGCGACGGCACAAATCTTTTTCCGTAAGAAGATGAGGAACCCATATGCTGAGCTTTGAGATTAAACCTAGTAGTTTCATATGATCATGAATGGTCGAATTCGATAAATTTTTTCTCTCACCGATCTCACAAATTGTTATTCACTGGTTTGCATCAATTAATGCCTTTATTGTGTCCTCATCAGCAAGCGAAATTACTTTCCGAACAACCCAAATATACGAGGTCTGTTCAAAAAGTATCACGAATTTTGAATTTCCGCGGGTTACGTATATTCGATTTTCGATTTTTTTGTGGCTTTATGTTGGTACTCATGTCACTCATTTATGCCGACAAGTTCGGCTATTTTGAATATTCAGTTAATTTTGACAGCTGCTTTGCTTGCACATGTTTTGGCTCGTCTTCGATTTTTGCTCAATTTCGACCAAAAACAGTATCGCATTAATATTGCTGAAGAGCTGTTGGACTATGTCCGCGACAACTCAAATTTGCTCCAGAAGGTCATAACTGGTGACGAATCATCGGTTTATGGTTATGATGTGGAAACCAAAGCTCAATCATCCCAATGCAAGCTGCCGCACGAGCCAAGACAGAAAAAAGCGCGCCAAGTTCGGTCGCATGTGAAGGTTTTGCTTATAGTTTTCTTCGATTGCAGGGGCGTGGTGCATCTTGAGTTATTGCCACAGGGTAGAACGATCTATAAGGAATATTACCTGCAAGTTATGCGTAAGTTGCACGAGGCAATCCGCCAGAAACGCCCGGATTTGGGGAAGAACAAAAATTGGCTTTTGCATCATGTTGGCCAAAAACAACACACTAATAATGCCGAGTGTGTGGTGCAATGGTCAAGGTGACCGACTCACACTCGGTAGGTGGCGGGTTCGATTCCCGCTGCCGCCATCTCGGCATTGGTGCCGGGGTGAAAGGCCTGACTACAAGCCTTATAATATGTAGTCCGTATGGTCCCCCAACGTCACTGGAGGTTGCTTCGCTGGTCTGATAAGCCGCAAGCTATAAAAACCACCTTATCAAGAAACAGCACAAGAAGAATCAACCGGACCGTACCTCAGGCAAGAACTCATTTGGCTTTCATCGTACTCAGGGCAAAAACCGTACCTCAGGCAAAAACCCAAGACCGTACCGCAGGCAAAAACCCAAAGGCAGAAGCAGATGGAAGAGAGTTCACGGAAGCATCCGGACCGTACCTCAAGACCGTACCTCAGGCAGGAACCCAGGGCAGAGGCAGACGGAGGAGAGTTAACGGAGTTTTCTGGTGCCGCTATGTGCTCCATAGGAGCGACTGTGTTCTCATGACTATGTGTGTATAAAAAAAATGCATGTATGTGTTTAAAAAAAATTGTACAAAAATGTAGTAAAAATGAAAACCTGTCAAATAAATAATATATATAATAATGCCGCAGCCACCTTATTCCCGAACTGGAAGAGCCCACGAAAGGACGACGCTACGTTACGATTGAGGAGATAAAGACGGCATCGAAGGAGGAGCTGAACAAGATCACAAAAAATGATTTTTTGAAGTGCTTCGAGGATTGGAAAAAACGTTGGCAGAAGTGTATAATATCTGGTGGGGATTACTTTGAAGAGGACAAAATAAATATTCACAAACAAATAAATAATTTTTCAAAAAACACAAAATTCGCAATACTTTTTGAACAGATTTCGTATACTACATCAGGAAAAGCTGATAAATATTTTTTTTGAGATGGAGAAAAAGTGCAAAATTTTTTACGATATTTTCTAACAGAATTGGTAATGGAAGGGGGGTGAGATCTGATTTAGTTGGTGGTGATAGTTTGTGACGTTTTTAACAGATGGCGAAAGGATGTGATCTTACCTAATTTGTGGTAGAAACGTGTTTTCGATAAAAGCGTGTGATACAACTGAACTGGAGGTGAAATTGCTTACCAGACATTTTATATTGCACATTTTATTTAAACCATTTAATAAAGTTATTTAAAATTTCCTTCAATTACCACAGTAATTTACTATGCAAATTAATACAAATCATTTCTTATCTGGTCAAACACTATAATATTTTGTAATTATAAAATTTAAAAAATCAATATTCTATTCTAATTATATTTAAGTATATTTACTATCATAAATTAATGACCTAATTTTTGTGTACCAAGTGTATAAGCTTAAATACGCTGTTTTTTAGTCAAAAAAAAACATTTTTTTTTCATAGAAAGCAAAAACAAATTTATTCAAAGTATACTTGCCCTCGTTAGCTACATATTTTTCGCATCTTTCGGGCAATTTTTGGATACCACGCCAAAAAAATTCCTTCTCTTTGGAGACAAACCACTCATCAAGCCATTTTCGGACGTCTTCGTAAGAATCGAAGTGCTGCTCAGCGAGCGCGTGGCCCATCGACGAAAACAGGTGGTAGTCAGAAGGGGCCAGGTCTGGTGAATAAGCGGGGTGAGGTAGCACCATTTTTGACGTGTATGATGGTGCGTTGTCGTGGAGGAAAATCAACTTGTCATGTCTTTGTTGATAATCCGTCCTTTTTTCACGCAGAGCACGGTGCAATTTGATCAGTTGTGGGTAGTAGCGGTGGGCATTGACAGTTTCACCAGGTTTCAACATCTCATAGTAGACGATACCCTGCTGATCCCACTAAACGCACAGCACCGTGTCCGTCCGAAGCGATTTTGTCTTGGGGAAGATGTTGATGGTTGGCCGGGATCAACCCACGATTTCTTGTGTTTAGGATTCTCAAATTATATCCACTTTTCATCGCCTGTCACAACCCGATGCAGGAACGACTTTCTTTTTTGACTGGCGAGCAAGATTTCGCATGTGTTTTGGCGTCGCTCCATCTGCCTATCGTTCAATTCATGCGGCACCCATTTTCTGATCTTTTCAATCTTTCCCATGGCACGCAGACCCATGGAAATGGCTGGTTGAGTAACACCCAATTGCTCCGCGAGCATTTTTTGCGATTGGGTATCGTCTTCGTCCAAAAGAGCTTGCAATTGATGGTCCTCAACGTTCCTAGGCCGATTTTCCCGCTTCTTGTCCCACAAGTCAAAATTGCCGTTTTTGAACCGACGAAATCAATCTCGGCACGTTGTTTCCGATAAAGCACTGTCACCAAGCACTGTCACCTAGAAGAAGCAGAAAAGCAGAGCTTCTAGCATATGCTCTTTTTCTGGCACAAAACTAGACATGATTACCAAAGGAAAAATGTATGTTGTTGTACGAAATTGCTGACAATTTGCACTGATTAATGTTGACAGATGTCAAACTCATAAAAAAAAGTATGGCGTGACCATGGTAGCTTAATACGCTCACTCACACTATCGATGACCAAACAGCGGATTTAAGGTTATACACCTTGTATAAAAATACTACGAAAGTCGTTCAATAAATCCCTAGAAAAAGATGGAAAAAAACTGTTTTTTAAAAAAAAAATTTTTATTTTTTAATATAATCTCCTTTTAGCTCTATACACTTTCCCAACCGTTTTTCTAAAATTTTTATCCCGTCCAAAAAATAGGATTTCGGAAGTTCTGCAAAATACTCATCCGTTTGAGCAATGACGTCCTCGTTGGAAGTGAACCGTCGTCCGCCAAGCAATTTCTTCAGCTTGAGGAAAAGAAAATAGTCACTCGGGGCCAAGTCTGGTGAATAAGCGGGATGCTGCAACAATTCCATTCTCAATTCCACAATTTTGGCCATGGAAACAGCGCAGGTGTCCTCATGCAAGAGGATTTTTTTCTTCTTCAGATGGGGGCGTTTCTCTATGATTTCCTCGCTCAACTGTTGCAATAACGACGCGTAATACGCTCCTGTTATTGTTTTTCCTTTGTCCAAGTAGTCGGTAAAAATTATGCCCTGCGAATCCCAAAAGACCGTGGCCATCACCTTGCCGGCCGATGGCACAGTTTTTGCCTTCTTCGGAGCCCGTTCACCCTTGAAAATCCACTGTGATGACTGTCTCTTCGTTTCTGGCGTGTAGTAGTGTATCCAGGTTTCGTCCACAGTGACATATCGACGAAGGAATTCGGCAGGATTGCGATGAAAGAGTGCCAACATAGCCTCAGAGTCCACTACACGATTGCGCTTATTCTCCTCTGAGAGCAAACGCGGCACCCATCTTGCCGACATTTTTTTCACAGACAATTTTTCATGCAAAATTGAAGCGACTGTACCTTGTGATATGCCCGTGGCCTCAACTTTAATTCGCCGATCGTTCAAAATCAGATCGTTGATTTTGTCGATGATTTCAGGAGCAGACACCTCAACTGGGCGTCCTGAACGATGTTCATCTTTTGTGGATGAACGGCCACGTTTAAATTCATTCACCCAATTGTAAACCGTCGCAAACACAGGTGCAGATGTGCCATGAACTGCATCCAACTCGGCTTTGATTTCTTTCGGGCTTAAGCCTTTCAAATGGAGATATTTGATGACAGCCCTAAACTCGCTTTTTTCCATTGTTATGCACAAATAAATGTCGTTAACTTTAATCGACGATAGAAATTGACCTACATTATGGATCGAGCTGAAATTTTGACAGCTTTCCTGTCGATAATGCTACTTACAAAAAAAATCTTTACCGACACTACGAGCGCAATTTCTCGGATTTTCTAAGGACTTGTTGAACGCCCCTCGTATTAGTAAAAAAAATCAAAATATAATTATTTTTTTCTTTATTGTAATTTTTTGGTAATTCAATACATACAGCCAGCATACTTGCTAAACTTATATAAATACTTTTTCTCAAATTATACGAAATTTTTGACCATGATCACATTATTTTAAACTTGTATAAAACAGACAATGGGCATACACATATGTTATGTCAGTAGAAGCTTTCCTAATCAAACAGATTGTAGAGTTTTTAAAATGGTTTATTTATTTTTGAAAACTGAACATTTCATATGTGAATCAAATTTAAATTCTGTTTATTATATTAAAATATTTACAAATTTTAATTCTAATTTTCCTATTAAATTAGAATAATATTTATTTGAAACTAATAATGAGGTGCTCTCTATATACATGGCCAATATTATATTCTGGAGCTATCGGTAATTGTACATGAACATTTGTGCTTTTTTCTACTCATTAAACTAATTGTATACACATATTCAAAATATTTGTGATTTGTTTTTCTAGTATGAAAAAAAACAATTTTTAATCTGAAAAATAATTAAAAAAAAAAATGAGCGTGTTATTTAGTGATAATACAAAATAAACTAAAAATATTTTTGATGAGGTTTTTTCAGAAGCGGGAAATCAAAGGAGAACTATCGAGTATTTTTTGGATTATGAACGTCATGTTAAACTATTAGAAAAAATGGTATTCGCAACTAAGTACGTTAGTACGAAGTTTTTTGGAAATTATGTTTATACACAAGTATGTGTATGTATGGATTTAAATGGTAAAAAAAATAAATTCAGTAGCTTAAAAAACTTTATTAAGATAATATCTTAAGTTAGTTCTTGTTATTCAATTGATATATTTAAATTTAATAATGATGTCCATGAGCACCGCCGCCATGGTGTGCACCACCGTGATGTGGTACTGGGACTGGTCCGTGGTGTGGAACTGGTTTTGGCCCATGATGCGGTACTGGTTTTGGTCCATGATGTGGTACTGGTACTGGTCCGTGGTGTGGAACTGGTTTTGGTACATGATGTGGTACTGGTGCTCGATGAGGTTTCTGGGCACCATACTGGGCCAATGCACCAACAATAATGGCAAAGAATACAATCTGAAAAGAAATTGAATATAAATCTTAACCAAACTGTTCGAAAACTGTTCAAAAATTATTCAAAAAAACGTTTTCCATTTTTATTGTTAAAAAAAAAATAACTTATATTAGAAATAATCAACTTACCAAAAGTTTCATGTTGATATCTTATTGAAAAGTTTATCGGATGTGTACTATTGCTTCTAATAAAACGGACTGATAAATCATTTAATATCTTCTTCGCTTTTATACTTTCCAATTTCTATCTACAAAATTATCAACTATTAAGAAGTAAATACCATAAAAAACCGAACCGGTTTGTTTTTTCAAGAATCCATTTATTTGTATTAAAGATTTAAAGATGGATTCTGAGCTTTTTACTATTCATTTATCTAATTGTATACACATAAATACGTTATATCCATATGTACGTGTATATTGTTATCAAAACGTTCTTATTCAGAACTTGATTTGCAATATTTCAGAATATATTCTCTACACTACATCATTAGTTTATTCAAAGGAAAATACCTTTGAATAAAATTAATGAAATAAGTTATAGATATATTTACGTTTTGACTGCTACATGAACAATTCTTTGAAAATATTGATTGTAGGTCTGTTTGGAAATACATTAAATTTGACTTTAAAAATATGGACACAAGCAAAGCTCTTGACCTTTGTTAGATTATGGTTATCAATAAATTTATTAAAATATTAATATACTTTCGTTATTTGAATACCATAACATTTTTTAGTTGTCAAAATTTTACTAAAAATGATGTAATAAGGTTTTTTATATTGTATTTTTGATACTATAATTATTAATTTTTTTCCCCATTTTTTATATGTTTTTAATTTTTCTTTTTTCGTTTTATTAATTGTTTACATATAAATAAATATAATCTCTTAAAAAATAATCATTTCGCACATTTGTTTTCTTCAAATTGAGTAAATATCTTATATACTGACTGACTGCCTGAGAGTGTCTTTAATCCAATCAATATAAAAAATTTCAATGAAATTCAAAATGTAGAAAATAAAATTTAAAGAATACATTTAGGCACAAAATTTTTAAAAACTCTCATTTTAAACTGTTATATTTTTTAGTGTAAGCTTTCCATGGTAAAGAGCTTTTATTGAAGTTCATTTTTTAATTGGACTTGAAGGTTTTTATAATTTTGCTCTATTATAAAAAGGTTTTTTTTTCACAAAATTTATTCAAACATTTTTATAACCGAGAATAGTGCCGGACTAGATATTTCTGCTTAACAAACGGAAATTATACTTAAATTTTTATTTTTATTTTTATTTAAATAAAGCACTTGACAAAATGTCGGTTTTTTTTTGCACATTTATGTTTTAATTATATTGCATAATTTTACAGCAATTAATTAGAAAATAAATTTTTATGCACAAATATTAAAATGCATCATATTATATATGTTATAAAAAATAAAGTATTTACTATTCATTTAAAATTAAAAACAATATATATAATTGATAATCTAATTAACTGTGATATTTTTTAACAAAAACAAATTCCTTTTTAAAGTTATAAAAAAAAATATCAATTTCATTTTAAATTACAGATAAATATTAAAAAAAAAATTAAATATTATTGTATTGGGTTGTTCGGAAAGTAATTTTGTTGTTTTTAAAATAAAAATGAAAGACGATTTTCTTATAGTGAATTAATATTTTATTCAATTAAATATTGTCCAGTCTGATCCAATACCCTTTGCCATCTTCCTGGTAGTAGCATGATTTTACGCTAATAAAATTTTTGTTCTTTGCTGGCAAAAAACTTATCTAAGAGATTTTTGACCTCCTCATTTGAATTAAACGTTTTAGCGTCTAAAAAATTCTGTAGAGACCGGAACAAATGATAATCGGAAGGTGCTAGGTCTGGAGATTATGGTGGGTGTAGCAGTCTATCCCATCCAAGTGGTTTCGCTGTTGACCAATTCTGGCCTTTTTTCTTTAAGCGAATCATTCAATTTGTCCAACTGATGACACTACACTTCAGAATTGATCGTTGTGTGGCTCGGTAGAAGATCAAAATAAACGATTCCTTTGAAATCCCACCTAACAGATAGCATAACATTTTTTTGATGAATATTGGCTTTCGAAGTGCTTTGAGCCGGTTCATCTTTTCTACTCCAGGATCTTTTTGGAATTAACATTGTTGTAGATAATCCGTTTCTCGTCCCCAGTAATGATACGCTTAAAAAAAGGATCATTTTCTTGGCGTTTGAGAAGCAAATCACGAACGTCAATGGGACGGCACACATTTTTTTCCGTAAGAAGATGAGGAACTCCTATGTCGAGCTTTGAGATAAAACCTAGCCATTTCAAATGATCATGAACGGTCGAATTCGATAAATTTATTCTCCCAGCGATCTCACGAATTGTTATTAGCCGGTTTGCATCAATTAATGCCTTTATTGTGTCCTCATCAGCAAACGAAATTATTTTCGAACAGCCCAAATATACGAGGTCTGTTCAAAAAGTATTTCGAATTTTGAATTTCCGCGGGTTACGTATAATTGATTTTCGATTTTTTTGTGGCGTTATGCTGGTACTCATGTCTCTCACTTATGCCGACAAGTTCGGCCATTTTTAATATTCAGTTAATTTTGACAGCTGCTTTGCTTGCACGTGTTATGGCTCGTCTTCGATTTTTGCTCAATTTCGATCAAAAACAGCATCGCATTAATATTGCTGAAGAGCTGTTGGACTCTGTCCGCGACGACCCAAATTTGCTCCAGAGGGTCATAACTGGAGACGAATCATGGGTTTATGGTTATGACGTGGAAACCAAAGCTCAATCATCCCAATAGAAGCTGCCGCATGACCCAAGACCGAAAAAAGCGCGCCAAGTTCGGTCGAATGTGAAGGTTTTGCTTACAGTTTTCTTCGATTGCAGGGGCGTGATGCATCATGATTTCTTGCCACAGAGTAGAACGGTCAATAAGGAATATTACCTGCAAGTTATGCGTAAGTTGCGTGAAGCAATCAGCCAGAAACGCCCGAATTCGTGGAAGAACAAAAATGATAACGCCCCTGCTCACGCATCGTTGCTTGTGCTCGAATTTTTGGCCAAAAACAACACACTAATAATGCCGCAGTCCCCATATTCCCCAGATCTGGCCCCTGTGACTTTTTCTTGTTCCCGATACTGAAGAGCCCCATGAAAGGACGACGCTACGCTACGATTGAAGAGATAAAGTCGGCATCGAAGGAGGAGCTGAACAAGATCACAAAAAATTATTTTTTGAAGTGCTTCGACGATTGGAAACAACGTTGGCACAAGTGTATAATATCTGGTGGGGATTACTTTGAAGGGGACAAAATAACATAGATATTCATGAATAAATAAATAATTTTTGAAAAAACACAAAAGTTGCGATACTCTTTGAACAGACCTCATATGTGTGTGTCCCAAAAATAACCGAACTTTATATTTAAATCATACAACATGCAGCGCCATCTATTGAAAATTTACATTTAATTCATGTGGAACAAAACGCGCCCAGACCTTTCTTTTACCCAAATCTTCACTTAAAATTCTCCAAATAATGTTTTTACTTGTATTTAATTCTTCAACACAAATTTGCATCGATACCAATGATTTCACGGACTTTTTCCACCAGTTCAGCATGATTACTAGCTTTAAATCCTCACGACCATTTTTAAATCGTGTAAACCACGTATAAACTTGAGTACGACTCATACAATCATCACCATAAACTTTTTCCATCAATTCGTATGTTTCAGCGAATTTTTTTTCAAGTTTAACACAAAATTTTTTATCTTTGCTCTTTTTTATTTTGTAACATTAGCACACTTTTTCTTTTATTGAAAAGGCTGTAACTTTAACATCTGTCATCCGATTTACATGAATTTAGGTGCGTTTTAAAGAGGATGAATGTATCTTTTTAATGCTGCAAACAAATAGATGCCGCTGCATTTTGTATGATTTAAAAATAGGTTCGTTTACTTCCAAGTTTTGGACACACTGTGTATACTACGTCATGAAAAGCTGATAAATAGATTTTTTCTGAATTTTTTTGAGATGGAGAAAAAGTAAAGAATTTTTTACGATATTTTTCTAACAGAATTGGTAATGGAAGAGAGCGATTTGATTGAGCTGATGGTGATAGTGCGTGAGGTTTTTAACAGATGGCGAAAGTATTTGATCTAACCTAATTGGTGGTAGAAACGTGCGATCGAAACGAATTTTCGGTAAATGGATGTGATCCAACTGAACTGGAAGTGAAAGGGTGATATCTAATCGAGATTTCTGGAACTGCTAACCTGAAATTTTATTTTGAACTTTTTATTTAAACCATTTAATAAAGTTATTTAAAATTTCCTTCAATTATACTCGTGCCATTGTGTTAAACTTTATAAAGAGTACCAACGAAAATCACAGTAAAATACTATGCAAATTAATATAAATTATTTCTTATCTGGTCAAACACTATAACATTTTGTAATTATGAAATTGTACTAGTAAAATGCTTATCACTTCAAATTGTTATTTTGATTTTATTGGTTTCTGAAAAATAATCAAATTTTCTTTTGTAATAGACAATATTCTATTCTAATTATATTTAAATATATTTACTATCATAGATTAATGACTTAATTTTGGTGTATAAAAATACTATTAGTAAAACAAAATCAAAATATATTTATTTTTTTTCTCTATTGTAATTACTTGCTAAGCTTATGTAAATACTAGCTTTATAAGCTTAAATCCGCTGTTTTTTAGTCAAAAAAAAAACATTTTTTTTTTTCATAGAAAGCAAAAACAAATTTATTCAAAGTATACTTGCCCTCGTTAGCTACACATTTTTCGCATCTTTCGGGCAATTTTTGGATACCACGCCAAAAAAATTCCTTCTCTTTCGAGACAAACCACTCATCAAGCCATTTTCGGACGTCTTCATAAGAATCGAAGTGCTGCTCAGCAAACGCGTGGCCCAACAACGAAAACAGGTGGTAGTCAGAAGGGGCCAGGTCTGGTGAATAAGCGGGGTGAGGTAGCACCATTTTTGACGTGTATGATGGTGCGTTGTCGTGGATGAAAATCAACTTGACATGTCTTTGTTGATAATCCGTCCTTTCTTCACGCAGAGCACGGTGCAATTTGATCAGTTGTTGGTAGTAGCGGGGGGCATTGACAGTTTCACCAGGTTTCAACATCTCATAGTAGACGATACCCTGCTGATCCCACCAAACGCACAGCATCGTGTCCGTCCGAAGCGATTTGGTCTTGGGGAAGATGTTGATGGTTGGCTGGGATCAACCCACGATTTCTTGCGTTTGGGATTCTCAAATTATATCCACTTTTCATCGCCTGTCACAACCCGATGCAGGAACGACTTTCTTTTTTGACTGGCGAGCAAGATTTCGCATGTGTTTTGGCGTCGCTCCAACTGCCTATCGTTCAATTCATGCGGCTACCATTTTCTGATCTTTTCAATCTTCCCCATGGCACGCAGCCGCATGGAAATGGCTGGTTGACGAACACTCAATTGCTCCGCGAGTATTTTTTGCGATTGGGTATCGTCTTCGTTCAAAAGAGCCTGCAATTGATAGCCCTTAACGTTCCTAGGCCGATTTTCACGCTGCTTGTTCCGCAAGTTAAAATTACCGTCTTTCAACCAATGAAACCAATCTCGGCAAGTTGTTTCCGATAAAGCACTATAACCATAGGCTTCCATAAGCATTCGATACGATTCGGCAGCCGATTTCTTCAAATTGAAGCAGAAAAGCAGATCTTCCCGCATGTGCTCTTTTTCTGGCACAAAACTAGACATGATTACCAAAGGAAAAATGTATGTTGTTGTACGAAATTGCTGACAATGTGCACTGATTAATGTTGACAGATGTCAAACTCATAAAAAAAGTATGGCGTGCCCATGGTAGCTTAATACGCTCACTCACACTATCGATGACCAAACAGCTGATTTAAGCTTATACACCTGGTATAAAAATACTATTAGTAAAAAAAATCAAAATATATTTTTTTTTCTTTATTGTAATTTTTTGGTAATTCAATATATTCAGCCAGCATTCTTACTAAACTTATATAAATACTTTTTCTCAAATTATACGCAAATTTTTGACCATGATCACATTATTTTAAACTTGTATAAAACAGACAATGTGCATATGTCAGTAGAAGCTTTCCTAATCAAACAAATTGTAGAGCTTTTAAAATGGTTTATTTATTTTTGAAAACTGAATATTTCATATATGAATCAAATTTAAATTCTGTTTATTACAATATATTAAAATATTTACAAATTTTAATTCTAATTTTCCTATTAAATTAGAAAAATATTTATTTGAAACTAATAATGAGGTGCTCTCTATATACATGGCCAATATTATATTCTGGAGCTATCGGTAATTGTACATGAACATTTGTGCTTTTTTCTACTCATTAAACTAATTGTATACACATATTCAAAATATTTGTGATTTGTTTTTCTAGTATGAAAAAAAACAATTTTTAATCTGAAAAATAATTAAAAAAAAAATGAGCGTGTTATTTAGTGATAATACAAAATAAACTAAAAATATTTTTGATGAGATTTTTTCAGAAGCGGGAAATCAAAGGAGAACTATCGAGTATTTTTTGGATTATGAACGTCATGTTAAACTACGTATATTAGAAAAAATGGTATTCGCAACTAAGTACGTTAGTACGGAGTTTTTTGGAAATTATGTTTATACACAAGTATGTGTATGTATGGATTTAAATGGTAAAAAAAATAAATTCAGTAGCTTAAAAAACTTTATTAAGATAATATCTTAAGTTAGTTCTTGTTATTCAATTGATATATTTAAATTTAATAATGATGTCCATGAGCACCGCCGCCATGGTGTGCACCACCGTGATGTGGTACTGGGACTGGTCCGTGGTGTGGAACTGGTTTTGGCCCATGATGCGGTACTGGTTTTGGTCCATGATGTGGTACTGGTACTGGTCCGTGGTGTGGAACTGGTTTTGGTACATGATGTGGTACTGGTGCTCGATGAGGTTTCTGGGCACCATACTGGGCCAATGCACCAACAATAATGGCAAAGAATACAATCTGAAAAGAAATTGAATATAAATCTTAACCAAACTGTTCGAAAACTGTTCAAAAATTATTCAAAAAAACTTTTTCCATTTTTATTGTTAAAAAAAAATTACTTATATTAGAAATAATCAACTTACCAAAAGTTTCATGTTGATATCTTATTGAAAATTTTATCGAATGTGTACTATTGCTTCTAATAAAACGGACTGATAAATCATTTAATATCTTCTTCGCTTTTATACTTTCCAATTTCTATCTACAAAATTATCAACTATTAAGAAGTAAATACCATAAAAAACCGAACCGGTTTGTTTTTTCAAGAATCCATTTATTTGTATTAAAGATTTAAAGATGGATTCTGAGCTTTTTACTATTCATTTATCTAATTGTATACACATAAATACGTTATATCCATATGTACGTGTATATTGTTATCAAAACGTTCTTATTCAGAACTTGATTTGCAATATTTCAGAATATATTCTCTACACTACATCATTAGTTTATTCAAAGGAAAATACCTTTGAATAAAATTAATGAAATAAGTTATAGATATATTTACGTTTTGACTGCTACATGAACAATTCTTTGAAAATATTGATTGTAGGTCTGTTTGGAAATACATTAAATTTGACTTTAAAAATATGGACACAAGCAAAGCTCTTGACCTTTGTTAGATTATGGTTATCAATAAATTTATTAAAATATTAATATACTTTCGTTATTTGAATACCATAACATTTTTTAGTTGTCAAAATTTTACTAAAAATGATGTAATAAGGTTTTTTATATTGTATTTTTGATACTATAATTATTAATTTTTTTCCCCATTTTTTATATGTTTTTAATTTTTCTTTTTTCGTTTTATTAATTGTTTACATATAAATAAATATAATCTCTTAAAAAATAATCATTTCGCACATTTGTTTTCTTCAAATTGAGTAAATATCTTATATACTGACTGACTGCCTGAGAGTGTCTTTAATCCAATCAATATAAAAAATTTCAATGAAATTCAAAATGTAGAAAATAAAATTTAAAGAATACATTTAGGCACAAAATTTTTAAAAACTCTCATTTTAAACTGTTATATTTTTTAGTGTAAGCTTTCCATGGTAAAGAGCTTTTATTGAAGTTCATTTTTTAATTGGACTTGAAGGTTTTTATAATTTTGCTCTATTATAAAAAGGTTTTTTTTTCACAAAATTTATTCAAACATTTTTATAACCGAGAATAGTGCCGGACTAGATATTTCTGCTTAACAAACGGAAATTATACTTAAATTTTTATTTTTATTTTTATTTAAATAAAGCACTTGACAAAATGTCGGTTTTTTTTTGCACATTTATGTTTTAATTATATTGCATAATTTTACAGCAATTAATTAGAAAATAAATTTTTATGCACAAATATTAAAATGCATCATATTATATATGTTATAAAAAATAAAGTATTTACTATTCATTTAAAATTAAAAACAATATATATAATTGATAATCTAATTAACTGTGATATTTTTTAACAAAAACAAATTCCTTTTTAAAGTTATAAAAAAAAATATCAATTTCATTTTAAATTACAGATAAATATTAAAAAAAAAATTAAATATTATTGTATTGGGTTGTTCGGAAAGTAATTTTGTTGTTTTTAAAATAAAAATGAAAGACGATTTTCTTATAGTGAATTAATATTTTATTCAATTAAATATTGTCCAGTCTGATCCAATACCCTTTGCCATCTTCCTGGTAGTAGCATGATTTTACGCTAATAAAATTTTTGTTCTTTGCTGGCAAAAAACTTATCTAAGAGATTTTTGACCTCCTCATTTGAATTAAACGTTTTAGCGTCTAAAAAATTCTGTAGAGACCGGAACAAATGATAATCGGAAGGTGCTAGGTCTGGAGATTATGGTGGGTGTAGCAGTCTATCCCATCCAAGTGGTTTCGCTGTTGACCAATTCTGGCCTTTTTTCTTTAAGCGAATCATTCAATTTGTCCAACTGATGACACTACACTTCAGAATTGATCGTTGTGTGGCTCGGTAGAAGATCAAAATAAACGATTCCTTTGAAATCCCACCTAACAGATAGCATAACATTTTTTTGATGAATATTGGCTTTCGAAGTGCTTTGAGCCGGTTCATCTTTTCTACTCCAGGATCTTTTTGGAATTAACATTGTTGTAGATAATCCGTTTCTCGTCCCCAGTAATGATACGCTTAAAAAAAGGATCATTTTCTTGGCGTTTGAGAAGCAAATCACGAACGTCAATGGGACGGCACACATTTTTTTCCGTAAGAAGATGAGGAACTCCTATGTCGAGCTTTGAGATAAAACCTAGCCATTTCAAATGATCATGAACGGTCGAATTCGATAAATTTATTCTCCCAGCGATCTCACGAATTGTTATTAGCCGGTTTGCATCAATTAATGCCTTTATTGTGTCCTCATCAGCAAACGAAATTATTTTCGAACAGCCCAAATATACGAGGTCTGTTCAAAAAGTATTTCGAATTTTGAATTTCCGCGGGTTACGTATAATTGATTTTCGATTTTTTTGTGGCGTTATGCTGGTACTCATGTCTCTCACTTATGCCGACAAGTTCGGCCATTTTTAATATTCAGTTAATTTTGACAGCTGCTTTGCTTGCACGTGTTATGGCTCGTCTTCGATTTTTGCTCAATTTCGATCAAAAACAGCATCGCATTAATATTGCTGAAGAGCTGTTGGACTCTGTCCGCGACGACCCAAATTTGCTCCAGAGGGTCATAACTGGAGACGAATCATGGGTTTATGGTTATGACGTGGAAACCAAAGCTCAATCATCCCAATAGAAGCTGCCGCATGACCCAAGACCGAAAAAAGCGCGCCAAGTTCGGTCGAATGTGAAGGTTTTGCTTACAGTTTTCTTCGATTGCAGGGGCGTGATGCATCATGATTTCTTGCCACAGAGTAGAACGGTCAATAAGGAATATTACCTGCAAGTTATGCGTAAGTTGCGTGAAGCAATCAGCCAGAAACGCCCGAATTCGTGGAAGAACAAAAATGATAACGCCCCTGCTCACGCATCGTTGCTTGTGCTCGAATTTTTGGCCAAAAACAACACACTAATAATGCCGCAGTCCCCATATTCCCCAGATCTGGCCCCTGTGACTTTTTCTTGTTCCCGATACTGAAGAGCCCCATGAAAGGACGACGCTACGCTACGATTGAAGAGATAAAGTCGGCATCGAAGGAGGAGCTGAACAAGATCACAAAAAATTATTTTTTGAAGTGCTTCGACGATTGGAAACAACGTTGGCACAAGTGTATAATATCTGGTGGGGATTACTTTGAAGGGGACAAAATAACATAGATATTCATGAATAAATAAATAATTTTTGAAAAAACACAAAAGTTGCGATACTCTTTGAACAGACCTCATATGTGTGTGTCCCAAAAATAACCGAACTTTATATTTAAATCATACAACATGCAGCGCCATCTATTGAAAATTTACATTTAATTCATGTGGAACAAAACGCGCCCAGACCTTTCTTTTACCCAAATCTTCACTTAAAATTCTCCAAATAATGTTTTTACTTGTATTTAATTCTTCAACACAAATTTGCATCGATACCAATGATTTCACGGACTTTTTCCACCAGTTCAGCATGATTACTAGCTTTAAATCCTCACGACCATTTTTAAATCGTGTAAACCACGTATAAACTTGAGTACGACTCATACAATCATCACCATAAACTTTTTCCATCAATTCGTATGTTTCAGCGAATTTTTTTTCAAGTTTAACACAAAATTTTTTATCTTTGCTCTTTTTTATTTTGTAACATTAGCACACTTTTTCTTTTATTGAAAAGGCTGTAACTTTAACATCTGTCATCCGATTTACATGAATTTAGGTGCGTTTTAAAGAGGATGAATGTATCTTTTTAATGCTGCAAACAAATAGATGCCGCTGCATTTTGTATGATTTAAAAATAGGTTCGTTTACTTCCAAGTTTTGGACACACTGTGTATACTACGTCATGAAAAGCTGATAAATAGATTTTTTCTGAATTTTTTTGAGATGGAGAAAAAGTAAAGAATTTTTTACGATATTTTTCTAACAGAATTGGTAATGGAAGAGAGCGATTTGATTGAGCTGATGGTGATAGTGCGTGAGGTTTTTAACAGATGGCGAAAGTATTTGATCTAACCTAATTGGTGGTAGAAACGTGCGATCGAAACGAATTTTCGGTAAATGGATGTGATCCAACTGAACTGGAAGTGAAAGGGTGATATCTAATCGAGATTTCTGGAACTGCTAACCTGAAATTTTATTTTGAACTTTTTATTTAAACCATTTAATAAAGTTATTTAAAATTTCCTTCAATTATACTCGTGCCATTGTGTTAAACTTTATAAAGAGTACCAACGAAAATCACAGTAAAATACTATGCAAATTAATATAAATTATTTCTTATCTGGTCAAACACTATAACATTTTGTAATTATGAAATTGTACTAGTAAAATGCTTATCACTTCAAATTGTTATTTTGATTTTATTGGTTTCTGAAAAATAATCAAATTTTCTTTTGTAATAGACAATATTCTATTCTAATTATATTTAAATATATTTACTATCATAGATTAATGACTTAATTTTGGTGTATAAAAATACTATTAGTAAAACAAAATCAAAATATATTTATTTTTTTTCTCTATTGTAATTACTTGCTAAGCTTATGTAAATACTAGCTTTATAAGCTTAAATCCGCTGTTTTTTAGTCAAAAAAAACACATGGTTTTTTCATAGAAAGCAAAAACAAATTTATTCAAAGTACTTGCCCTCGCTAGCTACACATTTTTCCCATCTTTCGGGCAATTTGTGGATACCACGCCAAAAAAATTCTTTCTCTTTCGAGGCAAACCTCTCATCAAGAAATTTTTGGACGCCTTCGTAAGAATCGAAGTGCTGCTCAGCGAGCGCGTGGCCCATCGACGAAAACAGGTGGTAGTCAGAAGGGGCCAGGTCTGGTGAATAAGCAGGTCTGGTGAATGAGGTAGCACCATTTTTGACGTGTATGATGGTGCGTTGTCGTGGAGGAAAATCAGCTTGTCATGTCTTTGTTGATAATCCGTCCTTTCTTCACGCAGAGCTCGGTGCAATTCGATCAGTTGTTGGTGGTAGCGGTGGGCATTGATAGTTTCACCAGGTTTCAACATCTCATAGTAGACGATACCCTGCTGATCCCACCAAACGCACAGCATCGTGTCCGTCCGAAGCGATTTGGTCTTGGGGAAGATGTTGATGGTTGGCCGGTATCAACCCACGATTTCGTGCGTTTAGGATTCTCGAAATATATTCACTTTTCATCGCCTCTCACAATCCGATGCAGGAACGACTTTCTTTTTTGTCTATCGAGCAAGATTTCTCATGTGTTTTGGCATCCCTCCATCTGCCTATTGTTCAATTCATGCGGCACCCATTTTCCGATCTTTTCAATCTTCCTCATGGCATGCAGACGCATGGAAATGGCTGGTTGAGTAACACCCAATTGCTCCGCGAGCATTTTTTTTCGATTGGGTATCGTCTTCATCCAAAAGAGCCTACAATTGATGGTCCTCAACCTTCCTAGGCCGATTTTCACGCTTCTTGTCCCACAAGTCAAAATTACCGTCTTTGAACCGACGAAACCAATCTCGGCACTGTCACCATAGGCCTCCATAAGCATTCGATACGATTCGGCAGCCGATTTCTTCAAATTGAAGCAGAAAAGCAGATCTTCCCGCATATGCTCTTTTTCTGGCACAAAACTAGATATGATTACCAAAGGAAAAATGTATGTTGTTGTACGAAATTGCTGACAATGTGCATTGATTAATGTTGACAGATGTCAAACTCAAAAAAAAGAAGTATGGCGTACCCATGGTAGCTTAATACGCTCACTTACGCAATCTATGACCAAACAGCGGATTTAAGGTTATATACCTGGTACTTTTTCTTAAATTATACGCAAATTCTTGACCACATTCATATTATTTTAAACTTTTATATGTAAAATAGACGATATGCATATAAAACAAATTGTAGATCTTTTAAACGAGTTTATATATATATATATATATATATTTTTTTTTTTTTTTTATCTGCAACTACAATCTTATTGTAACAAGCAAATTTACATAACATTTTAATTAACAATCTTGTGCATCATGAAGTGGGAGTAAACACCCATCGGCGTTTCTCCAACTAACGGAAGTAAGATTCCTCTAGAAAATCTCTAGGCCATTGTCTCTTAAGTCTCCGATGAGTGTTTCCGGGGAGGGCTGTACAAGACAATTCTCCCACAAGTGGATTATGATGATAGGATAAACGGGAATGAAATTTTTGATATCGGGAAATGCACAGGTCATGAACAAAGAGAACATTTAGATCATGATGTATTACAGTGTTACGAACATAAAAGGGGGCATCAACAATTTTACGGAGGATCTTGGATTGTAAGGCCTGGATGCGATAGGAATTGGAACGTTTCGTTGAACCCCAAAGTTCAATTCCATATGTCCAAATCGGTTTTATAATTGTATTGTAGATTAGAAGTTTACTTTTAATTGTTAGTTTCGAGCGTTTGTCCAGTAGTCTAAGAAGTTGTAGGCAACGTCTATTAGCTTCAGCTCTTTTTAATCTAGTATGTGGGTTCCATGTTAGTCTCTTGTCTAGGAAAAGTCCCAAATAACGCACTTTATCATATTGCTATTAAGGTATAAAGGGGTAGGTTTACCTTGACAAAGTGTGAAAGTAATGTGAGCACTCTTCTGTTCATTTACCTTCACTCTTCATCTCTTAAACAAGGATTGAAGGTTGTGGATATGGGATTGTAAATTGTTGGAAGCTATGTCAGGATTTGGATGGGTAGCAAGTATGACCGTATCGTCTGCATAAGTAGCAATGATAGTATTAGGATAAGCTGGGATGTCATGGGTATAAATATTATATAAGATGGGACCAAGGATACTGCCTTGTGGGACTCCGGCTAGAATAGGATATATTTCCGAGGATTCTGAGTTAATTGCAACTTGGAATTGACGTTGGGAGAGATATGAATTTATGATAAGTTAGTATGTTGGAAGAAAAAAGCTCTTGAATTTTCAAATGAGTCCAGGATGCCACATACGATCAAAAACTTCGAAGATATCTAAAAATACTCCTGGGCAATATTCTTTCCTCTCAAGAAAGGATGCAAGGTAATCAACAATGCGATGTCACTGCTGGATAGTGGAGTGTTCAGATCGGAAGCCAAATTGGTGATCAGAAATCATTTTTTCATTAACTAGGATTAGGTAGAGTCATTTTAAAAGGAGGATTGGTAAGAGGCTGATAGGTCTATAGGAGGAAGGAGAATTAATGAGTTTATTTGGTTTAGAAATTATTTTAATTACAGTAAATTTTGTAGAGCTTTTAAAATGGTTTATTTATTTTTGAAAACTGAACATTTCATATATGAATCAAATTTGAATTCTGTTTATTATATTAAAATATTTACAAATTTATATATTAAGTATATTTTAATTTTATTTATGAATATATCATATAAATTATAATTATAAAATAATTGGAAAATTAGAATAATATTTATTTCAAATTAATGATGAGGTGCTCTATAGATTGTATCAGATTCAGTATGGCTGGTTGCCGTCTCATTCTCATGACCATTATTATATTCTGGAGCTACCGGTAATTGCACATGAACATTTGGAGTAATATGTATATGATTATAATGTGCTCCATCAGATTGTGGAATGAATCTATTAAATATAAATTCGATTTATTCAATTTTAAAATTTATTCTTTTAAATTTTTAAAAAATACTATAGTACCTATAAATTGCCGATGGAATTGGTTTTGGTGAACTTTCGTATTGTTCTGTATTGGAAAGTTCCGAATTACTTAATCCATTGCGTAATGTCGAGAAGAATGAAAATCTATTTCCAATATTTTGAAGTGCTGACTGTGCACCAGATATAACGGAATGTACTATTCCTCCTGAAGATGAATTCTGAACTATATTGCTAGGAGTTTGATGGCTTACGACTTCTGGAGGAGCTCCAATTGATACATGATTACCAATATTGAATGGAGCATTTGAATTATGAATGGGTGAATGAATTTCAGTCGGAATAGATCCATCAATTGAAACGAAATTATGAACAATATGATTCGATGGAATTTCCTGATGAATAATTGTTGGTATAGATGTTTCCAATTCTTGATGTCCATTAACAGATATTGGTGCAGGAATAAATTTTATAGGATGTACACCAACTAGTCCATGTAGAGGTAAAAGTTTCGATTTTTTCGCAGCAAATAACTTTCCAATTTTAGCAATCTTAACTGCTTTCACAGCTTTAATAGCGCCTACTTTAATACCAACAGCTTTTGATACAGCTTTAAATGGTGCAACAATAATTGTTTTAATAGCATCACCTGTTGCCTTTACCTTTATTTGATAATTTTTTTTTTCATATTAGATAATATTAAATATTCAATAAAAAAAAATCTACTTACTGCAGCTAATTTTTTCTCAGCAGCAATTGCAGTTTTTGCTTTAATATCTTTTGCAATTGATACTTTTGCTGCTATAAAAGGAGCTTTTGCAGCAGCTATTTTTGCTGTAATAATTCCAAAACTTTCTGTTTGATCTATCAAATATATCTAAAAATTAAATACCATAAATCAATAATTAATTGATTATAGAAATATTCATAAATAAAATTATTTCATATTTACCAAACATATTATTACTATTACATTAGATAATTTCATGTTTTCTATAGTAAGAAAATATTTAATACTTTATAATTTAACAATTCACTTTGAAGTTCATACAAAAACTAATATCATTTTAATATTAAACTTCGACTTTTATATGATAAATTATATTTGAACATAAAAAAGAAAAAAGAAAGTATTTTGTTAAATATGGTAGGTAGAGAAAAAAAATTTCATTTTAATGTTCATTATTGTACGGGTTTTAATATTACAAAATTCTCTTCAATTTCTCTCAGTCCATAGTATTCAAATACAATTTTTTAAATTAACTATGGAATAGTTTAAATTTCTTACTATAAATATGTGCCCATGGCAAAATAGTGAAATATTTGTTCATATTCTATTTGAATATGAAGCAAAAACATCATATTCCGAAATCAATTTGGTATTTTGACACCGGATTTTCTCCAATTAGTGAAATTGAAATAAATGCATTTCAACAAATATATATGTATGTACATTTTCTATGTTTAATATAATAATATTAGCCTATGAAAGGGTTTTTTTTTTAAATTTTTGTAATTTATATAAGCCACTTTAGATTTTCCCTAATACACTTAACAAATCAATTTATACAAAATATTTTATTTCTAATCAATTTGAATCAATTCTAAATTGACATATTATAAAAATTTATTTTTCTCTATATTAATTTAAAATTGTTTATTTGAAAATAAATTTTTGATAAAATTTTTTGATCATTCAAATTATTTGTTTAAATCGAGATGGTATGGAAAGAATATATAATATCTGCTGGAAAATATTCTAAATATGTAAGATTTGGGTAATTTACTATAATTTTATATATATTTGCTAAAAAATTGTTTTTTTTTTTCATTGAATATAATATAAGGTTTTGGAAAAGGTATCTGCACAATTAATGTTGATAGTTCAAGATGAAAAAATACAAAATTTCGGTTACCAATTCATACTAACTATTCTCGATATAGTATTAATAGTATTTCTAGCATTTTTAAGTGTGACACTATCAATTATAAGAAATATGAAAAAACTTTACATCTCTGCAACTACCGTGGTTTGTTTTAGTAGATATTTCGTTTTATATAAATTTTCTTAAACTACCGAAATTTTTTACATTTTTTTTAAGGTAATTAACCAAAATTCAAGTGAAGATGTAAACGAAGATTTCACTATAGAAAAGTTAGATTATAAATTATAGTAAATAAAATTTTCAATTAAAAAATATTAACATTGCCTCTTTTGAATTGTTAAAAACATTCCATTTGTGGTAAAGTCATTATGAATATCCTTATGATATCCTAGTATATCGCCAGTGTGAATAGTATCAAAATGCTTTACTCTTTAAATACTGGTAATTTTAATGATCGGAAAAGCATTGTTTTTAGAAAGTATGATAAAATAAGGAAAAGTTTACGTTGGTGTTCGAATGAGTCTAATATTTTTGTAATATTTTTGTCACCTATAAATTTCAACGCTTGATTTTATTGTATTAAATATTTTTATACCATAATATTCAATAGAGTTTAGATTTCTATACAGTTCGAATTCGCCTAACTATAATTAGGAATTTATTAAATAAAAACCAAGCAAAATGGGTAGTGCTGAGTCTGGTAACATATTGAACCCATTCTAACAGCACCTTCTTGTTGAAGAAAAATATCCTGCTCCACTCTTTCCTATATTGCATCCCTACTTATGGACGATCGTTTCATCATAAACATCAAGTTTTCCACTAATACTCCATATTACGATTGGAAGCCGTTCTAGAAATCAGTGCTAGAATACGAGGTCTGTTCAAAAAGCGAATTTTGTGTTTTTTCAAAAATTATTTATATTGTCATGAATATCTATTTTGTCCCCTTCAAAGTAATCCCCACCCGATATAATACACTTCTGCCAACGTTTTTTTTCCAATCCTTGAAGCACTTCATTTTTTGTGATCTTGTTCAGCTCCTCCTTCGATGCCGTCTTTATCTCCTCAATCGTAGCGTAGCGTCATCCCTTCATAGGGCTCTTCAGTTTCGGAAACAAGAAAAAGTCACAGGGGGCCAGATCTGGAGAATACGGTAGCTGCGGCATTATTAGTGTGTTTTTTTGGCCAAAAATTCGCGCACAAGCAACGATGCTTGAGCAGGGGGGTTAGAAAAAGTCACAGATCTGGAGAATACGGTGGCTGCGGTATTACTGGACAAAAGCCAATTTTTGTTCTTCCACAAATCCGGGCGTTTCTGGTGCATTGCTTCGCGCAACTTGCGCATAACTTGCAGGTTATATTCCTTATTGACCGTTCTACCCTGTGGCAAGTACTCATAATGTACCACGCCCCTGCAATCGAAGATAAACTGTAAGCAAAACCTTCACATTCGAACGAACTTGGCGCATTTCGTCGTTCACATCTTCTCGGCCCTCTGAGAACATTTTGTACCACCGATAAACGTTGCTTCGATTTAAGGTAGTTTCACCATATACCATAGTCAACATTCACACAAAATTTGATACAGATTCTTTGATCCATTTTTTGAGATGGGAAAAAATCGAAGACGAACCAAAACAAAGCAAAGCAGCTGTCAAAAATTAACTGAACATTCAAACGGGCCGAACTTATCGGCATAAGTGAGAGACATGAGTACCAACATAACGCCACAAAAAATCGAAATTCGAATATATGTTACCCGCGGAAATTCTAAATTCGCGTTACTTTTTGAACAGACTTCGTATATTGACCGAACTGTCCAACTTCATGAAAAATTTAACGGACCCGTTCCTATACAGAAAAATATTTCCTGCAAGAGCTGAGTTGGAAAATACCAAGCTACTATGAACGGATGCGACCTCAAACGACGATAGAGCGGCCTTTGCTGTAATCAGCGCGTGGGCGACCTACGGAATTTTTCCTCTTTGGGCCACACCCTATTATGTGGAACTTTGTACCATCAGAGTTGCCATTGATATAGCAGTTACTTTTAATGCCTATCAAAAACAATGTATAAAAACATTTCTACTTATACTGATTTGCTCTCTGCAATTAATGACGTTATGGGCATAAAGTGCAATCCTGTCCTGGACCACATTCGCTACCTTTTGCTTAAAAATTAACATATAGGACTTCGTTGGGTTCCAGGTCATGTGGGTATTTTAGGAAATGAGCGGACAGAAATGTACACTCCAGCGACCAACATTTAGGCCCTCAGCTGCTCACCAAGTGTTTTTCGAGCAACACCTTTCCGGCTCATATATTCAAAAACTAATTCGAAGTTCTAGGCAAGACCAGGATTAGAGTTGATCATACTTCGCTTAGACAGGTTTTTCTATTTAATAACTACGGAGCACCCCTTATAATTTTACATATTCCAGGGACTGCCGCCTTACCTTTAAGTTTTTTTCTGCTAGGATTCCTCCTATGTCAGTGCTACTTGATCCTTCCGCTTTATTCCCAAGCCCTTCTTATAATCTCCTAAAGCGATCTAGATTTTATTAACAAAATAGAAACTAAATTCTCATTTGTCTCAAACTAACTATTACCTTATTGTGCTAAGCAGTAATTAAGTTTTGATTAGCCCATCAATGTATGACATATAAAAATCTGACTAGCCATATGACCTTTAAGGTCGTGGTACTGAAGCACTGACCTCTGACTTATTTTCATGGGGTACCTACTACAAACAAGCAAACAATCTACGAAAAGACGCCAGATTATTTTTTGTTAATTCGACTTTAAGCTTCAACTCGAAGCATACAACTTTAAAAAACAAATTCTAAGAATATCCCAAAACAAATGCTGGGAAGCAATCCTAACAAGTATAGGAAAATATTTACCGATAAAAACAAAAGAAAGAAAAAAATACTTTAGGAAATTAGTAAAATTAGTAGAATGTTAAATATTGTAAAATACCCTTAAACATGTAAGAAAAAAACAAGCTACATGTCAGGGAGAGGAAGCAAAATTTCTTCAAAAAGCTTTTAGGAGTTGTAAGGTTGAATTCTTTACAGCTATAAACAGAAACACACATATGTGCACGGTTCATTAGCTCGTGTAAGCCATAGTTAGACATAGAAGAATTAACGTATAGAAGAGACTCCAATCTTCTTAAGATATAATTCAGCCGTCTAAACGAAATCCTATTTGTATTGGGTTGTCCGGGAAGTAATTTCGTTTTTTTATTTTATTCAATTAAATATTGTCCAGTCTGATCCAATACACTTTACCATCTTTCTGGCAGTAGCATGATTTCACGCTCATAAAATTTTTGTTCTTTGCTGGCAAAAAACTGACCCAAGGGATTTTTGACCTCCTCATTTGAATTAAACGTTTTACCGTCTAAAAATGTTTGTAGAGACCGAAACAAATGATAATCGGAAGGTGCTAGGTCTGGAGAGTATGGTGGATGTGGTAATATAGCCCATACAAGCTCTAAAAGTTTTTGCCAAGTGGTCAAACTTGTATATACCCTGTTGGAATACTATACCTTTCCTATTGACCAATTCTGGCCTTTTTCCTTTAAGTGAATCATTCAATTTGTCCAACTGATGACAGTACACTTCAGAATTGATCGTTGTGTTGCTCGGTAGAAGCTCAAAATAAACGATTCCTTTGAAATCCCACCTAACAGATAGCATAACCTTTCGAAGTGCTTTGAGCCGGTTCATCTTTTCTACTTCAGGATCTTTTGTGCTTAACATTGTTGTAGACGACCAATTTCTCGACCCCAAAAGGATCATTTTCTTGGCGTTTTAGAAGCAAATCACAAACGTCAAATTTTTTCCGTAAGAAGATGAGGAACCCATATGTCAAGCTTTGAGATTAAACCTAACCGTTTCAAATGATCATGAACGGTCGAATTTAATAAATTTAATCTCTCACCGATCTCACGAGTTGTTATTCGCCTTTATTGTGTCTTAATCAGCTTCAACTGGCCTTCCAGAACGTGGTGCATCTTCGAGATCAAAATTGCCGGATCCAAATTTTGCAAACCAGTTTTGGCATTATCAATCACTTAACACATCTTCTCCATACACAATCACTTAACACATCTTCTCCATAACACTTTATAAAGACTAAAACTGCACTTCCTTTAGCAGTAATGTTGTTAATATGAGGGAATAAATTCAAGTTTCGTATTCAGTAAAATTGCAAGGTCAATAGTAGTTTGTGCACGTTTAATTGGAGATCCCGAAAAGTCGTAAGAGAAAGTGCAAGGATTGAGGCATCTAACCAAATTCAACACAAGCCCATCTGAAGCGCACCAATTATTAAATAAGTTTAAATTCTCCTGAATGAGGTGGAGCATTATTGAAATTATTAATTTAAAAAAAAAAGTTTTATATGATCCACAATTATTAAAATTTTGGAGTTCTTAATTATTTTAACAATGCTATCAATAGCAAAAATAAAAAGTAATGGGCGAAGATGGCTACCCTGCGGAACACCGGTAAGTGCTTAAAAATCTCTTGTTAAACACGTGCGAAAAGATATGTTATAGCTCATATCAGATAAGAATGAACTAAACCAATCAAGAAGAATTGGAGGAAATCCAATTTTCTTTAGTTTAGACAAAATAATCGAGTAAGGAATTTTGTCAAATGCCTGGTACCTCACTTGGTCTAGTAGCTTGCGGCGAAAATATACCTTGTATATGTTGGGTAGATCAAAATAAGTGAGAATTTAATAGCTAAAGATTTTGTTCGCATTCTTGAAGTTTTCATTCCAAAGGAGGTTGTAATTAATACACACTCTAAAGACAGTATACATTAAAGGTTGTAAGGTACGAGTAATAAATTCCATTCTGTTTCTCGAGCATCATAGTAATATGCTGTCTACGAGGTATTGCCTCATTTTTTTTTCTTTTCATAATTTTATTTTATTTTTATACCTTGGGTGACTATACATCAGCTGATTCTTTATTTTCATTTTTAGTAGCAGTGCAGGAAGGCTTCACATACAATGGCTCTTGGATAATAGCTACTGTACCAAGATGGCGTCTTTTCAAGTGGGTTTTGATTTTTGAATAGGATATCTGGGAAACCGGAGGAATTTTGTTTTTTTTGTGTGATAAAACCTCCTTGATGAAGATGGCTGTGTGACAGGGTTGTTGTCATGGTGGGGCATCCCGACGATCTGACCTCTTTCCACATTACAAAAACACAAATTCACTTATCACGTTTCTATAGGGTCGATTAGTTGCCGGACGAAGTTGAAACTTATACTGCAGTACTAGAAGGGACTAACGTACAAGTTAGGTAGAGGAGAAGTCCGTAGTGTTGCCAGATTGCACTCAGTGGAGCCTGAACTCATTTCATTTCTGTCACACATTGTATGTCGCAATTTGATTAGTTTAACATATTATTATGTCGCCGTTCGATTTTTACAACCGAAAAAAGCATAAATATTAATCGGAAAACAAATGGAAAACTGAGATTACTGTCATTAGTGAAATAGTGGAGTTGATCAGAAGTCGGGGAAAGAATAATCACTTTATTTTCTGAGGACTGGTTGAATAAGTGCTATTTTACATCTTCTCGGAAAGTTTTCTGGAAAAAAAGGATAGATGGAAATGCTTACACAGGGGGTCTTAGCAGGGAGATAGAATATATTTTTATCTGAATTGTTGGAAATATAAAAATAGTTTCTGGATATAGGACTGGGAGGTAAGGGGGGTATTTAAAATTTGAAAATTTTAATGAACTTTAAGTTCAACAGAAAGTCAGCTTTTGCGGAGATCGTGAGGTGAGTTAGAAGGTTGGCAAAGACGTGGACCCATATCAACGACAACAACAAAAAATCATGCCAAATCCATAAGGAGGAAAATGGTGGGAGGATAAAGGGGGAGAGGGGAAAAGAGAACAGAAAAATTATCAAGAAGGAAACAAAATAATTCTTATGATATAAATTTCATAAATAGAAAAGAATTTTAAAAAAAATCTCAAACCGGATGTACATATAAGGCTACAAGAAATGAAGAAAAATATTGGGTGTATAACTTAAAAATGCGGGATTGACAATAGATGGCATAACTTTTACACATGGTTCATGTTAATAATAACTCATATGGCATTTTGGAGGTTATACATCTGTCATTCATTCTCGATTAGTCATTGAACGAAATAGTGTAAACAACAAAGTTTTGTTTTGCTTCAAAAATGTCGAATTTCGTACCAAAAAAGTCCAATTTGCGGGAAGTGTTGATTTACTTCTTCAATTTGAAAAAAAGTGCAGCTGAAGCACATCGATTTCTCACCGAAGCTTATCCTGAATATGTTCTATCGATTTCAACGTGCGAGAGATGGTTTGTGCGGTTCAGAAGTGGTGAATTTGACACGGAAGACAAAGAACGACCAGGTCAGCCAAAAAAGTTTGAAGATGAAGATTTGGAGGCATTACTCGACGAAGACTGTTGTCGAACTCAAGAAGAAGTTGCAAAATCATTGGGAGTCACTCAAGCAGCCATTTCAAAACGTTTGAAAGCAGCAAGATTCATCCAAAAGCAAGGAAATTGGGTCGATTCATTCTTGGCCTCAAAACCGGAGCAGTTTTTTTGGCGCGGAATCCATATGTTGCCAGAAAGATGCGAAAAAGTAGTGGCTTCCGATGGACAATACTTTGAATAAAATATTTTCAAAATAAACAAATTTTTATTGTTAATTTTTTCAAAATAAACACCCAAAGTTTGCCAAAAATCCCACATTTTTAAGTTTTACACCTAGTTATACATAAAAAATTTCATTTGAATAAAAGTAAAAAATAAAATTATATATAAATATATTCTTATTAGAACTATGAGAGAGATACTTATCTGGACCAGCAGATGTATGTTTATCAAGATCGTATACCTACTGTACGCGTGCGAAAAAGAGATTGCCCCGAAGAAAATTGAACAACGCCCTCTAGTGTACAAGTGGTAGCAAAACACAAGTTGAAAAAGAATAAGAAATGATTTGCAAGCAAATTGGCCCTATTCTAATGAGCTGACAACTGGAATTTTTTATTTTAAATAAGCGTTGGGATGAATGAAAAAGTAATTAAATCATGAACCAAAAACTTTAGTTCATAATAAATAAATATAATTTAAAATAATTGAAAATTTTATGAAAAAATTTAAAGAAAAAATCCAAATCCGAACAAAAGTGTTCTTTAGCATTTCATAAATATTATCTGGTTAGGAGTTGTGTCTGAATCTATAGTAGAAAATAACAAATTCGGAGATGATAAAAATAGTTACAGAGCTAAATTAGAACAAAATAAAGTTAAATTTCCTTTAAATATTTCATTGAAAACGAAAATATTATCAAAGGTTAGCTACGAAAAAATAATAAAACCAATTTTTATATATATAAAATTTATTTTTATTTTTTAACATATTTCAAAATAAATTCATTTTTAACGAAATTCATAGAAAATCAATATTCTTTTTTTTCTTTCATATAAACAATTATTTAAAAAATTATTATTATTACAATATAGATCTTATAGTAAATAAAAAAAAAATATAATGTTTAAAAAAAATTACAATTAAAACAAGTTATTAATAACATACATATACATTTATAACAAATTAATCAGAGATCAATACATTTGCATTTATTTGAAAACATAAGAGAGAAGAAAAAAAAAGAGACTAAAATTTGTTCATATTTTTGTGTTAACGATTTTAATTAAAATGCAACACGTTAAATGCTACAAAATTAAATCGAACGAAACAAAAAACAATAAAACAAAACAAATCAAAATAAAATTTTTGTTTTTTGTGTACGAAATGGAAACATTTTAAATTTATTACGATACCCGTTTCTGTTTCTGTGCTAAACGCACAGCGGTTTATCTTGTTCGAACCTTGAACTTTATCGAGGCCTCATTCCAGGTGATATATAAACAGAACAGCAAACATAAAGATCTAAAATAACTACTGCATTAATTATAAATAATATAAAAATGAAGTAAAAAAAAAAAAAATTCAAATAAAAAATAAAGTTTTTTTTGTCATCAAAAATCTTCTTAACTCGTCCGTCTATTAATTATGATGATTCACTCATGTCTGTATTGGCCAAACGATTTTCTTTGCCAAAAATTTTGTATAAACAATTTTTTGAATGTGTATTTTTTGTTTTTGCAATATGATTTTAAAAAAAAAATTCTGTTTTTATTATTATCTTTTCGAAAATTGTCGATAGTTTCTTTTTTGTTGATAATTTTTACTTATTGTTGAAGGTTGAATTTGATTAATATTAAAATAACTTATTCTAGGAAAATATAAGTGCTCTCTTCTGTGCTTATTAATTTAGATCCTATTCGGTCTTCTGTGATGATGAGAGTTGTTTTGGTTCGTATTCCGATCGCGATCTTCTCTTTGGCGTTGCTTTTTCACTTGCTGTTCTCTGTACACGAAAAGTGGTCGAAAAATGACCGCACGTTTGTATCGTCGCTGCTGGCTAAGAGATGGCGCTACAAATGCAGGCTGAACATGAGTTGCTTGCTGATTTTCGAATAGATTTGCCTTTGTCTGATCGTGACGATAAAGGAAATTAAGGAAATTGAAGTATTCCCTAGACTGGAGATTTTCTCTATTTGCAAGTGGAGACGGTTCATCTTTGAAGAATTTTGGCGGTTCAACATCAATTAATTGGTTATCACCATTTACCGTTTGCGAAAAGCATAGTATCGATAATACTATTGAAATTAAAACAATCTATAAAAATAAAAAAATAAATTAATAAATAATAAATATTAAAAAAATAAATTAACTATTTTGATATAATTTTTTTTCTATTTTTTGAGAAAATTTTTATATTTGGACAAAGTTAACAATTATTTAATGGTTAATCAAGATATTATCATTTAGTCCTAATGTTTTTTATATCAGGAAATCTTCTGAATTTAATATGAGAGTTGAAAAAATGATCTATACTTGAAACTAAATGAATAGATAAGTACAAATGTTGAATTATTTATTATAGTCTATGATTATAATAACATCAGAATTTTTATTGTCTAATTATTGATGATTTATCTTTGAAATATTCCACAACAAGAATTGATAAGCCAAACATATCCGGATAGATACAATACCGCGAATTGTTTTGTTTTTGTTTTGTTTTACTCTAAGACATGAAATAAATAATTCTTCTGCATAATATATACATGAAGAATTCATACTTGTATGCTCGCTATTTCTATCTAAAAGAGGAGATTTTTTTTTTCGTTCGTATACTATTGTTGTTATACTATAAATATCTATAAATAATTTGTATCTTTTTTTTTGTTCTGTAAACTAGAAAAAAAAATTTAAAACAGACATTTAATGTTGTTTAAATTAAGTATGTTTTGTATTATTCAGTACACGAATATGAGTAGATACTTTTGTTTCTCATCAATTTATAATGCATTCGTTAAGATAGTTGTTTAGAATTTTTGTACAATATACGAGAATTTATGTACATAAAATAATAATGATCTATTCGTATATAAATTTTTCATCTGATGTAAGAATTTTTTCCTCCAATAAACCAGTTTATATTCGTCCCGTTTCGTTTGATTTATACCATAATTAGATTTTGAAAGGTCAAAATATTTATAGAAATTCGATAAGAAGATAATGGGTATGATGCAATTGAACCTTATAATTATCTGATCAATTGGTGTTGATAAAAATATTCTTATTCCCTCTACCAACGAATATGTATGATTATTTGAATTGTTTGCTAATTAACAAAACAATATTCATACTTTATATATTTATCTTATTTTTTTTCATTCAAAATTATGTAATTTTAAACGAACGCTAGACTTTTGATTATATTATCTTTTTAAGTAATTTTTAGTAAGTATTCATAATATTTTTTTTGTTAAAAACTATTAATTTCCATGAAAAAAGTAGTTATAATATCTTAAAATTAATTCAAATTTACTATTCGTTCAAATAAAAACAATAATTTTTTTCGTAACGTTTATATTACTTAAAAAAATTTCATATATTTTATCAAAATTTTCAATAGTATTTAAATTAAGTTTGGTTTTTTTTTAAAATTAATATGGAATTTCTGATAGAACATAAACTAATTTATAAAAATCATATTTCTGACTATATATTAGTGACTTTTTTTCCTCTAAAAAAAGATATTCTTAACTAAAAAGCACTAAATTAAGGAGATATATTTAAAAAAATCATAGTTCGTCAGCTCATTTGTAGTGATTTTTTTGTTGAATATTACTAAATAGTAGTGATTTTTCTCCTCAAAAAAAAAGAAGATATATCTTAAAACAAAATCATATTTTTTATTAAATAATAATAATTTCTTCTTCTAAAAAAAAATCTATTAAAACCAAATTTTTTTTTCTAAGAAAAAAAATATATTGAAAAAAATCCATATATTTTTTAAGTGATTTATTTTTTGTTAAAAATAAATCTATTTCAACAAAAAAAAAACTCATTTTAGACTGAAAAATATAAATGTATATTGATGAAATTAAAAACAAAATATTTAACCGGTTATCTGATAATATCATACATAACTTTCTACATAAAATAGGTAATCTTGGTTTTTGATTTTGTTCATTTTATATAAAACAAGATTGAAAATGAATCCATAAATTATTTTCTTACATTTTGTATTGTATTATGTAATTACTAAAATTTAACTAAAAGATTTTCTTCATTTTTAATGTTGTCCAGTCCAACCTTGAGTTACAGATATGGAGTTTAGGTAAACTAAGATATTTAAAGTTAAAATTTTTCTAAAGGCAAAAAAATAATTGAATTTATTTTTATTTTCTTTAAAAAAATTCCAAATTAATATTAATATTAAAATTAAAAATTCAGAAATTTCCTTTAAATTTAAATTTTTGTTTTTAATAAATCGGAAAAAGAGTGAAAAGATAAAAACTATTTATTCTCTTTTATATTACCAATAAAAATTATGAAATTGATAAAAACATGATCCAATATATGTTTTCGAATTTATATCATTTCTATTAGCATTTTTTTGGTAATAAATTAATAATAAGATATTATTATCTATATTATGAAAGTTATAACATACCGGAACGCAAATATCTTCTTAACTATTATAAAAATATACAATATATTTGTATTTGGTAATCAATAGAAAATTATAAAGGAATATATACTCGTACATATTTGTTAGATAAACATTTATGTTTATTTGAAATGAGAAAGTTTATAAAAGTTCATCTAATCTATTATTGTTGAGGTATGTTTTTTTTTGTTATTTTTTTGTTGTTGATAAAATATACAATAAAAATAGTTTCGTCCAATATTTCAGTAATTTTGAAATTTTTCAAATTTTTCTATCATATCTAACAAGCAATACTATAAAATGATAAAAGTAAAAGTTTATGTTTTTTATTCCAAACTGATAAGATAGATAAACAGTTTAAATATAATTTGCATAAAAATTGGAGATGATAACCTTCAAAGCAACTCTATTTTTTTTCCGCAATAAAAAATTAAGTAATAGTTTTATTTTGCATGATAAAATATTCAAATTGTTTTTATTAATTTTAATCACTCACTTTCATTAGATGATCCATGATATTGTTTGGTAAAAAATTTTTTTTTTATTTGTTATTATATCCAAGAAAAATGTTGTTAACTTTTTAATTTAAATATCCACAAAAAAGTTATAGTTCGAATTTGTTATAAATAAAGAATAGTCGTCACCACTTCTATTATTATTTATGAATTGAATTTTTATTAGTAAATATTATTATTTATCCTATAGACATTTATATTGTCACGTTAGTGTCAGATAATATTAGCACTTTAATTGTTTAGTCTATTGACAAGATCAATTCTTAACGAATTTCGATATTAACAGCTGGTAAGCAAACGCTCTTGATAAATATTGATGCCTGACTGTTAAGAATATCGTTTTCATTTCCAAATTTATAGTATCTGAAGTTTAGCGTTCATACGACTTGGAAGTATATTTGATAGTATGCAGGCGATTTAATACGAGTCATAATGTTAACGAAAGCTCCAATCCAGCATCCAACGATGGATGAACGAGTATGTATTGGTGTGATCTCATCGTACGGTACGGTATGGGAAAAAATTTGCATTCGTTCATCTGGGGATAATACATGTAAAATTAATTAAGAGACAGAGTACAGTCATGATATCGAATTCATATTAAAAAAATTGTTGAATAATTTTCGGGTTTCGCCGCCGATTACTTTGTAAAAAGATAAGAAAAACTTCTTTTTCAATCTAGTTTTTAAGAATTCTTTGATTTCGGTGAATTAATTTATTTGATTATTAGCTACCGATTTTGGTTAAAAAAAATTTTCCCAGTGCGTATGACTAATCGATAAGTGAAGATGATAATGGAAATTTTGCAAGTATTCTCCCCTACAACTAAAGGGCAACCCCATAGCTGTCGTCTAAACAGATTTAAACTCAGCAGGACTAAATGTACTTTTCTGAAGTTATTTTCTTTTTATTGTACATTATTTAAATAAACCATTTTTTTTTAGAATTTTATTTTATTCAACAAAAAAAATACAAAAAAAAGATTATATATTAATATAATCATAATTCTCTATTAAATCAAATTTTTCTCTTTAACTATGAAAGGTTATTCAATTTGTGCTTTGGAAATTCAAATAAACTAAAATTAGATTTTTCAATAAATTTTTAATAATAAACATTGCTTTAATTTTTAATTATCATATAAAAAAATTTAATATTATTGAAATAATTGCAATAAGATTTCTTGCAGGACTCGATCCGTTTGAGATAATTTTTAATGAATTTTTCGGATATTTCGCGGGATGTACGAGATCTGTTCGAAAAGTATCGCGAAGTTTGTGTTTTTTTTTCAAAAATTATTTATTTATTCATGAATATCTATTTGTCCGCTTCAAACTAATCCCTACTAGATATTATACACTTGTCCCAATGTTTTTTCCAATGCTCGAAGCACTTCAAAAAATCATTTTTTTTATTTTGTTCAGCTCCTCCTTCAATGCCGTCTTCATCTCCTCAATCGTAGCATAGCGTCGTCCGTTGATGGGGCAATTCAGTTTCGGGAACAAGAAAAAGTCTTATAGGGGATCATATCTGAGGAATACGGTGGCTGCGGTATTATTAGTGTGTTGTTTTTGGCGGATTGCAACTTGCGCATAACTTGCAGGTAATATTCCTTATTGACCGTTCTACCCTGTGGCAAGAACTCATGATGCACCACGCCCCTGCAATCGAAGAAAACTGTAAGCCAAACCTTCACATTCGACCGAACTTGGCGCGCTTTTTTCGGTCTTCGCTCGTGCGGCAGCTTTCATTGGGATGATTGGAAGCTTTGGTTTCCACGTCATAACCATACACATAAACCCTTGATTCGTCACCGGTTATGACCCTCTGGAGCAAATTCGAGTCGTCGCGGACAGAGTCCAACAGCTCCTTAGCAATGTTAATGCGACGCCACAAAAAATCGAAAATCAAAACTGCAGTTTGGCTGAAAAGTTTATAAAATTGACGGCTAGATGGACTTAATTAAAATCTTAAGTCACAAAGCACCATCCTTCAAATGATTCCTGTCAAAATTTGATGAAAAAAAATACAGTGGAAACCAAAGCATGGTTTGACAAACGTTATCCGGACTCTGCTCCAGCTATTTCAACTGTGGAATATTGGTTTCGTCAATTTGCAATTGGTCGTACGAGCACAGTTGATGCAGAACGCAGTGGACGCCCAAAAGAGGTGGTGACGGCAGAAAACATCAAAAAAATCCACAAAATAATTTTAAATGACCGTAAAGTGAAGTTGAGCGAGATAGCTGAGACTCTGAAGATATCGAAAGAGCGTGTTCGACATATCGTGCATGAATATTTGGGCATGCGAAAGCTGTGTGCAAAGTGGGTGCCGCGTGAGCTCACTGTGGACCAAAAACAACAACGTGTTGATGATTCTGAGCAGTGTTTGGGGCTGTTCAAGCGCAATAAACCCGAATTTTTGCGTCGATATGTGACAATGGATGAAACATGGCTCCGTCACTACACTCCAGAGTCCAATCGGCTGTCGGCAGAGTGGAGAGCGAGCGACGAACCGAATCCAAAGCGTGGAAAGACGCAACAGTCGGCTGGCAAGGTGATGGCGTCTGTATTTTGGTATGCGCATGGTATAATATTCATTGACTATCTCCAGAAGGGTCAAACGATGAACAGCGACTATTATATAGCGTTATTGGATCGTTTGAAGAAAGAAATCGCTAAGAAACGGCCTCATTTGAAGAAGAAAAAAGTGTTGTTTCACCAAGACAATGCACCGCGTCACAAGTCGATGAAAACGATGGTCAAACTCAATGAATTGGGCTACGAATTGCTTCCCCATCCACTGTATTCTCCAGATCTGGCTCCTAGCGACTTTTTCCTGTTTGCAGACCTCAAGAGAATGCTCGCTGCCAAGAAATTTAAGACCGATGATGAAACTGAGGCCTATTTTGAGGCAAAACCGAAAGAGTACTTTAAAAATGGTATCGAAAAGTTGGAAGATAGCTATAATCGCTGTATCGCCCTCGAAGGCAACTATGTTGAATAATAAAAATGAATTTTGCAACAAAAAAATATTTTTACTGTGTTATCTTATAAACTTTTCAGCCGAACTGTTACGTAACCCGCGGAAAAACAAAATTCGCGATACTTTTTGAACAGACCTCGTATTTCCGTCATTACTTAACGAATGTGGGTTTTTAAATTCGCTAAAGTTTTGATAAAAACTATCAGCATAAATGCGAATTTTTTGCATAATTTTATAAGAAAAAATTCCAAAGACACCAAATCGCGCAAGCTTTGAGGTCAATTGAAGCACATCCTTGGAATTTTTCGTACAATAAATCCAAAATTTATTGTGATACAGGGATTGTGGCATAAAACTATTAAATTCACGTATGGTCCAGTTAAAATTAGGCTAATAAAAAATTTGGTTATTTTGGTAATGGTACCTCCTGCCTCATTATGAATCAAAGACACCTTGAGACCAAAATACACACCAGACAGTCACTTGTCGCAGATAAAATAGCGTCTTCACAGTCGCTTATGGGTTTTTTGAAGCCTCATTAAATAGAAATTTTACTTATTCACCGAGCGAGAAATGAAAATTTTGTTCAAATTTTCTTATCTTCTTTTTAGAAAGTTTTTCAATTTTAATTAAACAATTCATAATATAAAATGACAAACTTTAAACTCAAAAACTAGCTACCTTAGATGAAATATATTTTATCAAAAGACAGAGGCTTTACCATCCGAACTACGAACATTTTCAAAGAGTTGAAACTGTTTCACAATAGAAATTATTAATACGTGACTAGGATCCTAAAACTATAAATCTGCAACCACTTTTATATATTTTAAATGTTAACTGATATTTATTACAAAATTATAAACTAAAGATTTTACTATTATTTTTTGTGTAATTAAAATCATTTCGAAATATTCCATAGATATGAAAATATTTATTAATATATTTTTTAAAATAAAAAACAAAAAAAACAAATTTTCTAAAATATCGATTTATTATTTTTATAAATTATGGCTGATATTATTTTGAATAAATTTACAGTTATAAATGATAATTTAGTTAAAAATATTATAATTTCTCCAACGTTTAACTTTCCAATGAAGATGAAACTGAAACCAAAATCCTAACCGTTCATAACCAGTTTAACAAGAATAAGTAGATACAAGGTTATCTAGTGTAAATTAATTTAAAAAGCCAACAAATTTTATATAAAATTATTTAAAAAAATATATTTATACATATATATATATATGTGTAAACATATACGAGTGCCTGTAGATACTTATAGTTATGTGTTTGCAGATTACAGGCCTGCATTAAATGGTGCCTTCAGGTGCATAAACTTTATAATAAAAAGTGGACCAAAAGTTTTGCATAAATTAAAAAATTGATTTATTGAAAAAATTTCTACTATTGAAAAGATTTTATTGCAAAGTATAATTTATCAAGATAATATCATAGATAGAAATCTTCAGGGAATCAATATCTTTTTAAAAAAAAACTTAACTTTCTGCACTTTTTCATCAACTAAATTACATTTTGATTAATTTTTATTTACCATTTTTTTCTAGAAGCTTTTTTTATGTTTATAGCAAATTAAAATTATTCAAATTGAAAAGTATTTGCATTACAAAAAAAAAACTCCTTACAATAAAAATTAAATTTTTAACTCCAAACGATAGATCATTATCAATTTTGTAGTTTGCAAAATACAATATTATCATTTTATAGTTGTTAAATATACATAATAATTAAAATAATATTTATATAGGTTAATATTTGCCATTTTTTATTATAAATTAATTAACTTTGGGAAAAAAAACGTGAAATTTATCAAAAACTAATGCTTGCCTAGGAGATACAACGCCAATAAGGAAAATTATCATATATATGAGAGGCTCTAAAAACCCACAAATGACTTTTGAAAAAGCTATTGTATCTACTAATAATTAATGTATTTTGGAGACGTTTCCGTAATATAACCAATTTTTTGGTATCACAAGTCACTTAATATGACAAATTTTTGGATTAATTATGCGTAAAGTTCCCAAGACGCATAATTTGGAGATTTGGTGATATCTCTTCGTCTGCAAAATCGTACGATTTAATGCCATTGAATTTTTTTGTACCAGGCGTAAAAGCTTAAATCCGCTGTTTGGTCATAGACGCCATACTTTTTTTTATGAGTTTGGTATCTGTCAACATTAATCAGTGCACATTGTTAGCAATTTTGTACAACTAAATACATTTTAACTTTGATAATCATGTCTAGTTTTGTGCCAGAAAAAGAGCTTATGCGGGAAGCTCTGCTTTTCTGCTTCAATTTGAAGAAATCGGCTGCCGAATCGCATCGTATGCTTATGGAGGCCTATGATTACAGTGCTTTATCGGAAACAACGTGCCGATATTGGTTTCGTCGGTTCAAAGACGGTAATTTTGACTCGTGAGACTAGAAGCGTGAAAATCGGCCTAGGAAGGTTGAGGACCATCAATTGTAGGCTCTTTTGGACGAAGGCTCGCGGTGCAATTGGGTGTTACTCAACCAGCCATTTCCATGCGTCTGCGTGCCATGGGGAAGATTGAAAAGATCGAAAAATGGGTAGCCGCATGAATTGAACGTTATGCAGATGGAGGGACGCAAAAACACATGCGAAATTTTGCTCGCTAGACAAAAAAGAAAGTCGTTCCTGCATCGGATTGTGACAGGCAATGAAAAGTGGATATCTAAACCCAAGAAATCGTGGGTTGATCCCGACCAACCATCAACATCTTCCCCAAGACCAAATCGCTTCGGACAGAAGACGATGCTGTGCGTTTGGTGGGATCAGCAGGGTATCGTCTACTATGAGATGTTGAAACCTGGTGAAACTGTTAATGTCTACCGCTACCACCAACAACTGATCAAATTGCACCGTACTCTACGTGAAAAAAGGACGGATTATCAACAAAGACATGACAAGCTGATTTTCCTCCACGATAATGCACCATCGCACACGGCAAAAATGGTCCGAAAAATGTGTAGTTAGCGAGGGCAAGTACTTTGAACATTTTTTTTTTTACTTTCTAAAATACCAGGTATAATTATTATTGAATAAATTGACTAAAACAGCGGATTTAAGCTTATATATCTGGTATAATGTCCTGAAATTTTATTGTAATTTCATTTAAAAACAAACATCCGTCAACTAATCGCCAAATTACAGCTTGAAATGTTCAAAATATAAAAAAAAATTATTAAAAAGATCAATTCCTACAAGAAGTCCTTTAGCAACTATTTAAATAATGTTTTATTTTATATTTAAAAATGACAAAATATTGTAGAAATATTATAAAAATTTGCATTAAAAATATATTAATTCGATATCCTTTTATTATTGATACTTTGTATGATAAATTATCAAAAACACTTTCACTTTGATTCGAAAATGCTTTTATTAGAATATCATAAATTTTTATATTTAAAATCTTTTTAATATCGTTTAGAATTTTTATGAAATTTTGTTGAACTTTTATGAAATTAAGAAATTGAAAAAGAAAGCAAAACGAAACCTTCAGAATCAATATGAACTTATTAAGAAATTAATAAAATCATATTAAATAAATGTTAAGAAAAAATATATTAAATTTATTTTACTGATAAACATTCCGGTTTATTAAGAAAAAAATGGTATTTTTAAAAACTTTTTAGAATTGTTTATACTCGTATTAACAGAAACTATGACCTTAAAAGATATTTGTTGTCAAGTGTTTTAATAGCGTCGTATTTTAAAACTCTTTTAATATTTTTTCCTTTTTTTTTCATATATTTAACTTCCGTTCATGTTATATTTGTAGTTTTTTTTAAAGATTTTTATAAAAATCGTTTTGTTTTATTTTTAAAATTTTTATTTACAAATATTTTCCAAAAAACAACAATATTAAAAATAATATCTATCTATCTATCTACTCGTATCTATATTGGGATAAAGAATTCTGCCTGAACTTTTAAAGTCAGAAAAAAAAAATATTTAAATAATTTTAAAGGTAATCATCGTCTGGTTTTTTAATCAAATTTTATTTATTTTTAGTTATTTTTTCTGTCTTTATGGAATATTATGTTTGCGTTTTTTGTTTTTCCTTTTCGAAATATTGATTTAAGTGTTTATGTTTTTATTTCTTCTTTTCGAAATATTGATTTAAGAAATTTTTATATTTAAAAATAATGAAATTGAAATTTTATATTTTAAGATAACAAAAAAATCGACAAGATAATATTTAATTATTCAATTTGGAAGATTTTTAAAACCTCTTTTCGCAATTGTAATTTATTTTTCTAATTAGAACTATTATTTTTAATTGTTTCTTAAATGCATTTTATAAATTTTTCTTTAATACTTAATTTCAGATTTTTTTTTCCTGTTAAATTTATATAAATCTTGTGAGTGGAAAATTTTAGTAAAAATATTTTGTAGAAATTTATTTGATGAAGTTGTTCCATATTTGATGTTAACAGTAACAAATTTACTAAGATGTAACCCTAAATGGCAGAAATGTGGACAAGTGTACCTTACAGGATTAAAGGACTTAATGTGGAACCCTAACAGAAAAAAAAATATGAAGAGAAGTGAACTTAACAAATCTGTGATTCTTAAACAAAAGTTCGAAAGTGTACTGAAACCGATATGGACTTACGGATTCAAAATTTTAGGTTAGACTACAGCTGAGTTCAATGCACAAATTATTCCTGAAATAGGCTTAAAAATCTGCGCCGATCGTATAACAGCCTAAGTTTTTTACATAAATCTAGAAAAATGCTCCGGCTCGTACACAAAAATTATAATATTCGATAGGTCGCATGGTATTTCCTCCACGTACTATGAAATGAAGTCTTGGAAACCCCTAACGAATCGAAAGCCAAAGTGCCTATCCAGAATCGAATTTAATGAGTGAAAATCCGTAAGAAATTTTTATATAAATATCGTTGATCTGTACCATCTTCCGGTAAATTCGTGTACTAACTTTTGGTAAACACCATCTATCAACAGATTTTGAAGTCATGGACGCACCCACGAAGTGCGTTGCTTTTTCTTCGCAACATCATCCTCCTTTTGAAAAATGCAGCTGCTGCTTATAAGTCCGCCATAATAAAGAATAATTCACAGAAGAACTCACAGCGTCAGAAATTAAAATGACAAGCAACCAACATTGACATCTGATGATGTTGCACGATCGCCGCATGAACTTTTTGGTTCGTGCGAATGCATAAAAACTGTAAGCCGTGTGATATAATACGAATCGGTTCGTGCACTGCTTTGTGAAATACCATTTTTCCCAGGTTCGTGCCTACCAAAAAAATTGGAAGAACTAGTTCGTGCAGTTCCGCATACCGTGTGATCTCACCTGAAGCATTCTAATTCTCATCCAAATCAAACTTTACCATTTCGAATCCTTTAAAAAATTGCAATAGTCTTTTTTGGGTCCAAACCGGTGCCATCCATTGTCATAAAAATACCCCATTTCTTTGGGAACTGTGCATTCAGTTCGTTATAAAAAAATATCTATTGCGTCTCATCTACCATCCTAATCTTTTAGCAAGAGCACTGCTCACTGCCAGCCTAACCATTATACACTCATCGACATTTATAAGGGGTGATATCCTTGAAATTTTTTTACAAAATATAAAATAAATCATTCCCTAATTTGAGAAAACATCGACGATTATTTTCCCCAAAACATGTCTTCAGGTCATTGTATATTCGGTTAAAACTTTTATATAGTTTCAGATATCATTAAAATTAAACAAAAACAAAATAAATATTACTATTGTAAATTTCCAGGAAGTATTCGATTAATACAGAAAGCCCAGTTAAATATTCTAAAAAATACCAAATTAACTATTTATCAATGCAAGTTGCAAAGTTTAGTTAACTATTTCCTGATTAAAACACTCTAAAATTTGTTTTTTTCGCTTTTTTGTTGTTGTTGTTATTCTTTATTTATAATGAATTAGTAATAAATTAATGCTAAAACATGATTTTTAAAAAAATAATAATTATATTTAAATTAACAAAACAAATTGATGTCATCTTATTATATATAATCAAAAAAAAAAAATCGTAAATTTCATTTTTTTTTTACTATGATAGTGACATGTTGATTAGAGTTGATTGATATAGAATTTATTAAATTGTTAATATTTGTTATTGTAAAATGGAAATAAAATTATTTAAAAGTAATCATAAAAGATGTAAAAGCGTTATTTTCAACTGAAATTTTATGGTCCAAAGTCATAGTTATTTGGAAATCAGATGAGAAAAGTTATTTTCAAGGAAAGTCCTATCAAAAACAGTTTGGTCAACTGATAATAAAATATTTTATATGAATTTCTTTGAAATCGAGTTTAATTTATTCATATTTGTACGAATTTTCAGACACAATATTATTATTTAGCAGAAATAAAGTAATTCACAAAATGACGCATTGACAATATTTCCTAAAAAAAAAAATATCTTTAATAAAATAAAATAAATTTGACGAAAAAAAAATTAAATTAAAGAGAGATTAATAAATAGCAAAAATTAATAATAATAATAATAATAGTTATAGTTAATAGTTATAATATAAATAAAATATAATTAACCGGTCTGTTCCGAATTGGTTAAGCTTTTTTCCGGTACACTCCTTCATGGATGATATTCAGGAAACGAAAATTTTATAACCGTAGGTATTTTATTTAACTTATTTTTTTTCTGTTGGTTTTTTTGTTTCTGTATAAAAGCAAAAAGTCAACCTTCAGTCTATGTGACTATACTAACTATTATTTTACTATAAAAATACGTCCATTTAAAAAAGGAAAAAAAATACCAAAAAAAACTTGAAAATCTCTTCTCTTCGCATTGTCTTGATTTTATTGTAGTTAATTTTTCTTTTATACAATATAATAATAAAAACAATAAACTATCCAAAAGTTCAGAGTAGTAAATTAAAAATTAATCGTAAGTCTCATTTGATATAATACTATTTGTGACTGTATCATTCAGAAAATTATTTCACATTTTTATGTAAATTATACCAAAAGCTCCGAAAACAATTGTGACGAGCACTGCACCTGCGAAAAAGCGCACTGTCAACATTTTTTAAACATTCTCAAATCTATGGGAGTGCACACAATCGCGAGCAGCAACCATCTGTCAATTGAAGTTTAATATCTAATTTTGAGTCCTGTTCGTAGTACTGCTTTTTGATATTGTTTTATGAAAGAAAAAAAAAACCATTTTCCTGGCATAGATGAGAGCTTGGGTGAGGGTGAAAACGATGAGGAAATTCCGAAGAGGAAAAGGTGGTACCGATAGTAGAGAAGTGGGTGTTTTCAATATATTTTCACATTTTTACTGTCATTTCATATTGGCTACCGAAAGGCTTGTCCAATTTGTGCTTTGGAAAGTTATATTAGAAAAAATACACTATTACGAGTAGTTGAGGTTTTGATAAAATTTTTATTTTTATCTTGTTATTATGTTGAAAATACAAGTTGATTTTGTTTGGCCGCCATTTTGGTTTGGATGACATTTATTTATCGGCATTTGACAGTTGTAGAGAATGGTGAATAATAATTTATTATAAAGGATCTAATACTGCAACAACGTGTTGAAATAATTAAAACATTTTATTTAAATAATTTGTTGAATGTTGAATTTTTAATGTTAATTATATGCCGAGCAAGTCAACCATTCAGTGTATAATGAATAATTTTGAAAATATGCATACACTGGGAGATAAACCGAAAACTGGGTGATAATTAAGCCAACGTACACCTGAAAAAAATCGACGCCATTCTCAAGAATTAGAAACATCTTTATCATGTTTGCTAAAAATTTAAAAAAAAGATTTTCTTTTTAACTCGTACAAAATTCATTTGACACAATATCTGCAGGGAAATGAACATGAACGGCAGCGAGACTGGAGTGATCGAGTTTTATAGCTTGGTTTAGACGGCCACCATTTTTGACAGAAAATAATTATGGCTTTGTTAATAAGCAGAATAGCCACTATTGGAGCACTGAAAATCCTCAACTGATAAACCAAAGATCACTACACCATCGTCGAGTAACTGTATGGTGCGGCATTTGGCCTGGCGGCATCATTGGGACATATTTCTTTGAGGATGCTGAAGGCAATGCTGTAACAGTTACTGGTGACCGCTATCGGAACATGTTGGAGATCTTTCTTCTGCTCGAATTGGATAAATTAGGACTACAGAACATGTGGTTCCAATAAAATGGTACCACATCACACACAGCTCGTGTTTGGACGAAGTAAATTTTGAGAGAAATTTTTCCCGGTCGAATAATGTCAAAAAGTGGTGATATCGACTGACCCACACGATCTCCTAATTCCGATTTCTTCGTATGGGAATACTTGAAGGAAAAGGTGTACACTAACAAACCAACCACAACGTCGACGCTTAAGGACATAATTCGAACTGAAATTGCTGAAATAACACCAGAAGTCTAAGAAATTGTTATCAAAAATTTTCTTAAAAGAGATCCCCTTTGTGCCGTAACCAGAGACTCTGATTCCAGAGTTTCCTATTTTCTTCACTTCATCAATGCTTTCGTCTGTTGTTGACGTGCTCGGGCGTCCGGCACGCTTTTCGTCGTTCACATCTTCTCGGGCCTCTGAAAACATTTTGTACCACCGATAAACGTTGCAACATTTCGAGTGCGTCCGCGCAATTAATTTTGTTTTTCACACAAAATTTGATACAGATTCTGTGATCCATTTTTTGGAATGGGCAAAAATCGAAGACGAGCCAAAACACGTGCAAGCAAAGCAACTGTCAAAAATTAACTGAAAATTGAAAATGGCCGAATTTGTCGGCATAAGTGAGAGATATGAGTACCAACATAACACCACAAAAAAATCTAATATACGTAAATCATTTTTAAATGATATGTAATTTTATAATTTTTATTTTATTGATTGATTATAATTCTAAAGACCATATAATCAATCAATAAAATACAAATTATAAAATTACATATCATTTAAAAGTTAAAAAAAAACTTCAATCTAAAACATAAAACGCACCCTATATATTATTATTTAAATAATTGACCGAAGATTTCTTTCGATCCTTTTGAAGTACTTTCTGATAACTTTTGATCGCATATTTTGGCCTGTAATTCGGCCATTACTTGACGAATGTTGGTTTTTGTCTACGTAAATATTATTTTTTGTACAATCCTACAAGAAAAAGTCAAATGGCTTCAAATCGTATGGTCTTGAAGATCAATTATCATTACCAAATTTTAGAAATACGTGTCTTTGGATCTTTTCATACAATAAATCTAAAATTTGTTTCGTTGTATGGTTTATAACACTAAATTGTTGATATCATATAAGATTCAGATAAAAATTTGCTTATAATACGGCCATAGTGCTCAGAATTGACGGTAACAAGCTCTCCTTATGCGTTTTTAATGAAATACTGGCCAATGCCACCTACATATAAAATAAAAATAGATTTTTATAGTTACTTGTAAGTTTTTATAGCCCCATATAAAAGCAATTTTGCTTGAGCCTCATCGCTAAAGAAATTATTTTACAGAAAACTGCGAAACGTTTACCACAAACATGGAAACATTTTTTAATTTTAATGCATTGTTTGATAGTTAAAAATTTATTATAAAAAATGGCAAACTTAAAGATAATCAAATTTTATATTAAATAATATTTATATTTAGTAGCTATGAAACGATAAGGCTATTCTTTCCAAACTGTAAAATGGATAATCTGTTAGATAAATAATTAAGTTTTTCTGGGCGTCGCATATTTTAATCGATGATTTTTTTGAACTATTTGAGTAGAAGTTACTGTTTGCAAGTCGCAATTTTTATTGGAGGTAAAAAGTGGACAAACTAAAGATCAAATAAGCCTTGTTGTAATTGCAATATTTACTTTATTAAACAATCTCATTCATAATATTCTAAAAATAATAATCTTCTATCATCTATTACAGTTTAAAGTGCAAACCTAATATTTTGTGATAGTTTCCCATAAAACATGATTAATTTCATTTGAATTCTACAATTGAGTCAATCTCAACGAAAGGTGCTAATTAATGATGTGTTCGTTAAAATTTCGAATAATGGAATTCCACCGGCACTTGTCATAAAGTTCACTTGTTAATTAGTGAATCTGTTCACATTCCGTGGAATTGTTTCACTGCTTAATTACTCTTTGGAAATTAGACTCATGCAGTTTACGGAACTTGGACATTCTTTCATTACTGTTTGTATTTTCACAATATGGGAAATATTTAAAAAAAATAAAAACGAAACTCTTTCTAATAATTTTACCAGAAATTACCTCAAGTAACTTTTCGAAAATCTTTGTATATATTCGTTTATTATTTTAATAAATTATTTTTAAATACATTTATTTCGGTATGTAAAATCTCTCAAACATAAGCTCCAACATTTAAAACTACTTTTTAGTATTATAAATTTTGATAACTTATTCATTTTCATAGTAGTCTCTATAAGGCTTGTTTGGATAATATTATATAGCTAACGAAGTTGTACATACATACATAAATATTTTTTTCAATTAAGGACATTATATATTTGTTGGGGAAAAAAATAACTATTTATAAAGACAACAACAATTCATGTTTTAAGTATCTGTGCTAACAAAAATGATTGATTAGCATTAATATATTTGATTCTACTAAATAGAAAAATACATATAAATTCCAAAATAATCTTTACTTATAAGATACTTACATAAATGACATGTGATTATAGGGTAAATAAACAATTAGAAAACGTTCTCTAGAAATTTGTGGAGTAAAATTACTTAAATTACAAAAACAACTTTTCAACTAAAAATAAAAATTATATAAATAAAAAGACATTTGTAAATATGTGCTTATATATTTATTATCTTCTTTAAATCTACTAGAGTTAAATTAAGTTAAGATTTTTGTGACGCCAATTCGAAAAAAAAATCTTCATACAAATTTTAAACATTTAGAGAAAATTTGCAGTTTGGTAAAAAAAAATTCATTTAAAAAATTTTCAATAACAAAAATTCTTAGTACTCGTAAAACCAATTTTCAGTAAAATATGTTCATTAAAAAAAATTCACGTAAGAAATTTTACGTAAAAATTTTCAATAAAAAAAAATGTTCGATAGAAAATATTTTTAGTAAAAAAATTTGCAGGAGAAAAATTTTCACTAAACAAAAAATTGTAAATGATTTCCAATAAAAAAAATTCATTAAAAATAATATTTTAAAAAAAAAGTATAAGTAAAAAAATGTTCGTAAAAAAATGTTCAGGGAAGAAAAATTTTTAGTAAAAAATATGTTCTTTAAAATAAATGCCCGTAAAAAATTTACGTAAAAAAATTTTGAGCAAAAATGTTCAGTAAAAAAATTTTGAGTTAAAAAAATGGTTAGTAAAAAAATTTCAATAAAAAAATGTTTAATATAAAATTTCATTAAAACACAATTTTTCGGTACAAACATTTTCAGCACAAAAATTTTCAGCAAACAATTTTCAGTAAAAATATTTTCAATAAAAAAATTAAAAAAAAAAAATATTTTAATCACTACAAAAAAATCTCAATGAAAGAATTGCAATAAAAAAAATTTCAGAAAAAAAAAGTATGTAAAAAATTTTCAGTGAGCAAATTAGAAAAAAATTTTCAAACAAAATGTTTCAGTTCTCAATCTTTAGTAAAAGAAAAATTTCAGTAACAAAATTTTTAGTAAAACAATTTCCAGTAAAAAAAATTTCAGTAAAAAATATTCAGTAAAACATTTTTAGTAAAAAATTTCCAGTAAAAAAATTTTCAGTAACAACATTTTCGGGAAAAAAATTTTCAGTAAAACAGTTTCCAGTAATAAAAAATTTTCAGTAACAAAATTTTTAGGAAAAAAATTCTCCGTAAAACACTTTCCAGTAAAAAAATTTCAGTAACAAAATTTTCAGTAAAACTATTTTCAGTAAAAAAAGTTTCCAGTGAAAAATTTTCAGTAAAACAATTTCCAGTAAAACATTTTTAGTAAAAAAATTCCAGTAAAAAAATTTTCAGTAACAAAATTTTCAGGAAAAAAATTTTCAGTAAAACAGTTTTTAGTAAAAAAATTTCAGTAACAAAATTTTCAGTAAAACTATTTTCAGTAAAAAAGTTTCCAGTAAAAAATTTTCAGTATAACAATTTCCAGTAACAAAATTTTAAGTAAAACATTTTAATAAAAAATTTTCAGTAAAAAAATTTTCAGTAACAAAATTTACAGGAAAAAATTTTCAGTAAAACAGTTTCCAGTAAAAAATTATCAGTAAAATAATTTCCAGTAAAAAAATTTCAGTAACAAAATTTTCAGTAAAACAATTTCCAGCAAAAAAATTTTCAGTAAAAATATTCAATAAAACATTTTTATTAAAAAATTTCCACTAAAAAAATATTCAGTAACAAAATTTTCAGGAAAAATTTTTTCAGTAAAACAATTTCCAATAAAAAAATTTCAGTAAAACAATTTCCAGTAAAAAAGTTTTCAGTAAAAAAATGTGCAGTAAAATATATTCAGTAAAAAATTTTCTGTAAAAAAATTTTCAACAAAAAAATTTTTAGCAAACAATTTTCAGTAAAAATATTTTCAATAAAAAAATTTCAAAAAAAAAATATTTCAATCACTAAATAAAAGTTGTCAGTTAAAAATTTCAAACAAAATGTTTCAGTAAAAAAATAAAAAAGTGTTCAGTAAGAACAATTTTCAGTGTACATTAAAAATTATCATTTAAAAAAGATTGAATATATTTTTTTGTGTAGAAGTGTGAAATCTTTAAATATGTAGCGAAGTTTCAAACCAAACCGACTAACAATAGTTTTGATGCCATAATTTTTGTACAAATTGTCTGTGACTTTTGTAATGCGCCTATTTACAGGCAAGAGGTATATTTTCTGTATACAATACTTAGTAGAGCGATGCTAATAATTTAAGTGGATTTTGGTGTTTAGTGAAGTGATTGGCACAGCTATTAGATTATTTAGATTTATTTTTTTTAAACTGGATATAAAATATATCTAGGAATATAATATAAAAAAGTACAACGACCTTTAGTGAAATATATAATACATAAAAAGTTATAAAAATCGGGGAAAATCACTGACATTTTGAGAAAATTGTTAATGATTTGCTATAATTATTAAAAACTTGCCTCTATTTTTAGAAGAATTAATATTTTTTTTGTTATTTGTTTGTTAACATTTCAAGTTATATTAGTATTGAAATGTATATGCTAACCGCCACGACACTAAAGACCATTTGGTGACAAAGGATATCGGGATAAGGAAATAGAAAGAAAATTGTTTTTTTTTTTTGAATTAGCGTAGGACCCACGCTAGACCGATATCAGTACGCTTACGACTATGCTATCGGTCTAGCCTTATTTATTTTTATACTAAAAATAAACAATTATTAAGTTCAATAAACTACGTTTCTTCAAATGAAATCGAGAGTTTAAGATTTTCAGAAATATTTGTCACAGTCTACTTACTGATTATTAGCATTTATAATAATTCGCAGTAGTGCGATGAGTAAATAAATAGTATAGCTCCGGTATCGAAAATCTTTATAAAATTTATATTTATTTTCGAAATTATATTTCTACTCCTTTATACCTAATTTGAAATCAATATTGCAAAACTGATTTGTTGTTATTTAAATAAATTTTTGCGAATATTTTCGTATCTGATTTTAGCTGCGAATATTTTGGAATAGAATGTAAAATCAATTAACAACTTTCGACCGTATAAAAAAAATTATTGTATTTATTTTCATATCTAAATTTAACTAAAACTAACTTAAATAAGTATATCCGTTACAAATACGGAAATAATTGAGTGAAAAAAATCTTATCCGAACAAATTCGGTACATAAAATTTTCTTCGTATCTGATTGCCGATTTTGTATTCACGCAGAAAGTATGTAGATCGTCGTGTCAACATTGGTTTGTGTTCATATCCATAGTGGGGGGAGTAGACCTGATGTGGATAGAATCCAAATGGTGATCGTTTATGAACTTTATGAATATTATTCAATCCACTTTTCAATGGTTCACTTTGAATTTTCCCATTTTTAGTATCTAGACTAAATCCATGAGCAAAAAATACTAGCACGCATAAAAAAATAAATTTTAACTGAAAGAAATCATCTATTAATTTTTTGTTTATACTTAAGAAATAGATATTACCATATTTTTAGCATATTCCATATAATCTATTTTGATATTATTATTTTTTTTTTAGAAAAAGCACTGTGTTCTGATAGCCTTACGAGAAAATTTATTCTACAAAGCCCGTAGTAAGTAATCTTTTATACCATTCGGATAGAATGAAAAACAAAATAAACAATGCATACAACTTTATTTATTGTTGCAAAGATTTTTTGCGTTGTACGAATTCCCCCCACCTAAAAATATTCTCGGAATGTTCTAATTGATAAATTTTTTCCGTCGTAAATACTGATTTTACTATGTCAACGTACTATGCTATAGATTATATATTGAAAGTTGTATGTAGACAGAAGGCGAAATTATTTAGCACCTTATAACAACCTGAAATATTATCACGACTATCAAAATTTCAAATTAATTTACTATAATAATTTTGATGAATGCAGATTATTATTTTTCTTTCAGTCAACATTATGATATGATGGATTATTTCAAATCAATATTTCAGATACGTGTAGAGTTTATTGCTTTTGGAAAAATTCTAATTTTAAAATTTTCTTTTTTAATAAAATACTTTTGATTAAAATATAAAATTTTACTACCATACAAGGTGACTCCTTTTACAGTTTATTTAAAAGGTGTAGTGTAAAAGTAAGGTGAACACATTTTTGCTCATTCACCCTTACTATTTACTGTTTAAATCAGGCCACTAAGGAGTTTATGTGCTTACACATTAAATGGAAAATCGTTTTTTTTTTTATAGTAGCATATGGATTCGGATTCCATGTCGAAAAAACTGCTTGTCTTTTGAGAAGATGCACAAATCGACCCATTGTTTGGTCTCTTCGTAAGATCGGACGTGCTGCTCAGCCAGGCCACGCGTCATCGATCGGAAGAGGTAGTCGTCGGAAAGGGCGATGTCTTGAGAATACAACGGATGAGCCAGGATGTCCTATTTTAGTATTTCCAGGTAGGTTTCAACCACCTTAGCAAAATGTGACCGAGTATTGTCGTGTCTTTGCTCGTATTGTGGCCGTTATTCCGTTTATGCTCGGCTCAAACGCATCAGTTGTGTTCGGTAGCGAGATCCTGCGATGGTTTCATCCGCTTGCAAGAAGTAATAATTTTGAATTTCCAGGGGTTACGTATATTCGATTTTCTGAGGACTAGAGAAGTTGCTGAGGACTTAAACATATCGATTGGCTCGTGCCATTCGATTTTTACCAATGATTTGGGCGTGAGACGGGTGGCCTCAATATTCGTACCAAAATTGCTCAATTTCGACCAAAAACAGCATCGCATTAACATTGCTAAGGAGATGTTGGACTCTGTCCGCGACGACCCAAATTTGCTCCAGAGGGTCATAACTGGTGACGAATCATGGGTTTATGGTTATGACGTGGAAACCAAAGCCTAACCATCCCAAGGAAACTGCCGCACGAGCCAAGACCGTAAAAAGCGCCCCAAGTTCGGTTGAATGTGAAGGTTTTGCTTACAGTTTTCTTCGATTGCAGGGGCGTGGTGCATCATGAGTTCTTGCCACAGGGTATAACGGTCAATAACGAATATTACCTGCATGTTATGCGCAAGTTGCGCTAAGCAATCCGCCAGAAACACCCGGATTTGTGGAAGAACAAAAATTGGCTTTTGCACCATGATAACGCCCCTGCTCACACATCGTTGCTTGTGCGCGAATTTTTGGCCAAAAACAACACACTAATAATGTCGCAGCCACCGTATTCCTTAGATCTGGCCCTCTGTGACCATGAAAGGGGACAAAATGAAGGGGACAAAATAGATACTCATGAATAAATAAATAATTTTTGAAAAAACACAAAATTCGCGATACTTTTTGAACAGAGCTCGTACATAGCATGAGCTTTGAGCCGCAGCGCCAGTCATAATACAATGTAGAAAACCCTTTCTTTTCTGCCGTTGAAGCAGCTGTTCACACGTGAAAAAACGCCGTTCGACGTCTCTCATCTTTAACTCGTATGGTACCCAATTTTCATGCTTTTGGATCATTCCGAACGGCTTTCAAACGATGGAAAGTGGTTCGATGAGTTAAGCCCAATGAATTTGCTCGGTCTTGTTGCGTTTGAAATGGACCTTGATTCAGAAATGCTTTCAACTCTGCGTCTTCAAAGTTTTTCACCGGCTCGGGACACTCCTTGTCTTTCACGTCGAAATCACCACTTTTGTCGTTGCAACCATGCGTCTCCATAAGTTTCATTCGACGCCCCTAAGCCGGACATTTCAAATTGAAGGCAAACAGCAAAACTTCCCGCAAATAACTCGTATTTGGCTCAAATTTCGACAGTCACACGCACAACAAAATATATAACGCTGATAAAAAGTCAGAAAAATAATGATGAGAACTTTTTGAAAGATGTCTAAATTTACGATTTGACATTTCTGATCCGATATTTTGCACCAGCATTTATTTCTGGCGCCATCTATTGGAAAACGAAGGTTTTCCATTTTTATTCCCAATTCTACCAATTTGTTTTGGTAACAAGGATAATTTTTTTTTCTTTAAATGTTATCAAAGTATTTTCCTTGGACATCTGTACAATCCTTGGACATCAGTGTTGGCATCGGTTACACTCCATTGGATTTTTTCGACAGTATAAAGATGACAATTTAAGGAATAAAAAAAATCATATGGAATCTTATAAGATAAAAAGAAGGGCTGAAGAATGCAAAAATCCCTTTTTTTAAGCAAAAACTCATTGATGGATATGGCCGTCAGGTAGGGCGCGTTATCATAGGTAGAGTATCTAAGTGTCCCCGATCTGACTTGAAGAACCCTTTTTCTAAGCCTTTCAAGGAGCTTAAATATCTGATCTCACAAAAGCTCTCACTTGTTCCACATTTTCAACATTTTTCGATGTTGGAGGCCTGCCTGAGTGACGTTAATGAAAATTGGCTGTGTAACGGGGGCTTGGTGGAGTATCAGCCTTTTAAAGGAGCTTCAATATTAATCGATGGTCTAACCTCACAATATTCCTATCTCTTTTATCGGTTTCGATGTCGAAGGCCTTTCTTAGATATGTTCGTGTTCTACAGCTTCTCAACCCTACAAAAATGCCTTATACCACAAAAAAAACATATGCTCTTGATAAAAGATGTTCCCCAAGTACTTGTTGCAATATTTTGTAAGCCAAATTCACAGATTCAGCAAATTTAATAACAAAATTCTATGGGACAACGTAGCTTCAAATTTCTTTTTACCATATTTCCTAGAGCATAACAAAAACACAACTTCACTTATGACACTCTATATAGGATCGTGTGTTTACAGGACGATATGGAAACTTTTGCTATACGTTTTTTTCTAACAAAATTATAATTTTTTTAAATAATTTCAGATAGTATTAGATAATAAAGTTATGAGTGTTAATTATAATAAAGAAAGTCATAATACTATTGCAAATATTTCAACTCAAAAATGTCGGGCTTATAAAAAAATCGATCTTAAACATAAAAAAAGTCCACATCTGGTTAAAAAGAATATATTGGGTTGTCCAGGAAGTAGTTTCGTTTTTTTTTATAAAAATGAAAGACGATTTTCTTATAGTAACTTAATATTTTATTCAATTAAATGTTATCCAGTCTGATCCAATATCCTTTGCCATCTTTCTGGCAGTAGCATGATTCCATGCTCATAAAATTTTTGTTCTTTGCTGGCAAAAAACTGACCCAAGTGATTTTTGACCTCCTCATTTGAATTAAACTTTTTACCGTCTAAAAATTTTTGTGGAGACTGGAACAAATAATAATCGGAAGATGCTAGCTCTGGAGAGTATGGTGGATATGGCAGTATATCACATCCAAGCTCTTAAAGCTGTTGGAACACTATACCTTTCCTATTGACCAATTCTGACCTTTTGTCTTTAAGTGAATCATTCAATTTGTCTAACTGATGGCAGTACACTTCAGAATTGATCGTTGTGTTGCTTGGTAGAAGCTCAAAATAAACGATTCCTTTGAAATGCAACCAAACAGATTGAGGTCTTTTGGCACCAACTTTGCTGCTACACGACGGAAACCCAAATCATTAACCAAAATGTCTTGGACGGATCCATAGGCAATGTCCAAGTCGTCCGCTATCTCTCTGATGGTTAATTTGCGGTTATTAACCAACATTTCTCTTACTTTATCAATGTTTTCGTCGGTTTTCGATGTCGATGGTCTGGCACTGCGTTCATCATCTTCGATTGACTCACGACCACTTTTGAACCGCTCGTGCCACTGGTAAACGACCGTTTTCTTTAGAAAATCGTTGCCGAAACACTTTTCCAACATTTCCATTTAATGGTTCATGGTTCATGAACCATTAAATCCGGTTTTTACGCAAAATTTAATACAAGTTCGTTGTTGCAAATTTAAATCCATTTCTGAAATTGTAAAAAATCGCCAACACACACAGATATAGATGTACTCTTAGCTACGTAACTTTTGCAAATATCAAGCTACGAGGGTCGTTCAATAAGTCCTTAGAAAAGGATGAAAAAAAACTGTTTTCTAAAAAAAATTTTTTTATTTTTCAACATAATGTCCTTTTAACTCTATACACTTTTCCAACCGTTTTTCCAAAATTTTTATCCCGCCCAAAAAATAGGATTTCGGAAGTTCTGCAAAATACTCATCCGTTTGAGCAATAACGTCCTCATTGAAAGTGAACCGTCGTCCGCCAAGCCATTTCTTCAGATTGGGGAAAAGAAAATAGTCACTCGGGGCCAAATCTGGTGAATAAGCGGGATGCTGCAACAATTTCATTCTTAATTCCACAATTTTGGCCATGGAAACAGCGCAGGTGTGCACACGCGCATTGTCCTGATGCAAGAGGATTTTTTTCTTCTTCAGATGGGGGCGTTTCTCTTTGATTTCCTCGCTCAACCGTTGCAATAACGACGCGTAATACGCTCCTGTTATTGTTTTTCTTTTTTCCAAGTAGTCGATAAAAATGATGCCCTGCGAATCCCAAAAGACCGTGGCCATCACCTTGCCGGCCGATGGCACAGTTTTTGCCTTTTCCGGAGCCCGTTCACCCTTGAAAATTCACTGTGATGACTGTCTCTTCGTTTCTGGAGTGTAGTAGTGTATCCAGGTTTCGTCCACAGTGACATATCGACGAAGGAATTCGGCAGGATTGCGATGAAAGAGTGCCAACATAGCCTCAGAGTCCACTACACGATTGCGCTTATTCTCCTCTGAGAGCAAACGCGGCACCCATCTTGCCGAAATTTTTTTCACAGACAATTTTTCATGCAAAATTGAAGCGACTGTACCTTGTGATATGCCCGTAGCCTCAACTAATTCGCGCACTTTAAATCGCCGATCGTTCAAAATCAGATCGTGAATTTTGTCGATGATTTCAAGAGTAGACACCTCAACTGGGCGTCCTGAATGATGTTCATCTTTTGTGGATGAACGGCCACGTTTAAATTCATTCACCCAATTGTAAACCGTCGCAAACACAGGTGCAGATGTGCCATGAACTGCATCCAACTCGGCTTTGATTTCTTTCGGGCTCAAGCCTTTCAAATGGAGATGTTTGATGACAGCCCTAAACTCGCTTTTTTCCATTGTTATGCACAAATAAATGTCGTTAACTTTAATCGACGATAGAAATTGACCTACGCTATGGATCGAGCTGAAATTTTGACAGCTTTCCTGTCGATAATGCTACTTACAAAATCTTTACCGACACTACGAGCGCAATTTCTTGGATTTTCTAAGGACTTATTGAACGACCCTCGTATGACGCTAAGATTTAGAGAGAATATCAACAACAGATGTACCAACTTAACAAAAAAAGTATCAATAACAGAACTCAAATCGGAACGATAGGAGCGCCACACTCGTTCCGGGAACTTTTTGATCAAGGTAGTATAACCTGTTTTTAATGAATATTGGCTTTGAGCCGGTTCACCTTTTCTACTTCAGGATCTTTTGCACTTAACATTATTGTAGACAACCCATTTCTCGTCCCCAGTGATGATACGCTTCAAAAATGGATGATTTTGTTGGCGTATGAGAAGCAAATCACAAACGTCAATACGACGGCACAAATTTTTTTCCGTAAGAAGATGAGGAACCCATATGTCGAGCTTTGAGATTAAACCTAGCTTTTTCAAATGATCATGAATGGTCGTATTCGATCAATTTAATTTCTCAGTGATCTCACGAGTTGTTATTCACCGGTTTGCATCCATTAATGCCTTTATTGTGTCTTCAACAGCTTCAACTAGCCTTCCAGAACATGGGGTGCATCTTCGAGATCAAAATTGCCGGATCGAAATCCTGCAAACCAGTTTTGGTACTGGCACTCACTTAACCCATCTTCTCCATATACATTGGATAATTTTTTCTTGCTTGAACAGCATTTTTATCTTTTCTATAGTAGAAAAGTAAAATATGCCGAAAATATTGTTTTTCACTTTCCATATCAACCAAAAACTACAATGCACAATCAATCAAATTTTTTCACAAGCAAGCCTTGCTATGTCAGCTGTCAAAATACATATGATTATGCGGCTTAAGTGTGAAGTTGGTTGTGAAAAAATACAATTAACTCTTTTGTTGGGAAACAACGAAATTACTTTCCGGACAACCCAATACAATGTATAAAAAATGAAGCGGACATTCCCAAATGTTTACAAAATTAATTAAATAAAATTTGGAATGTCTTCTAAATTGAATATGATTCAGTCTCATAAATTTATAAAAATCGGAGTAGTAAAACAACAGATATTGTTTTTTTTTATTATTTTTCAATAAAGTTTTATCTTCAAATTAATTTCTGATATATTTAAAATACCAATTGTGAAGGTGAAAGTTGGTTTTTTTTTTTTATACCAAAATAGTAATATGACAATGTTAAAAACAGACTAATAATTACCAAAATCCATACATTATGTGTATGTTCGTGACAAAATAATGCGATGACTAAAAATAGATATTATTTAGTATGGAATAAGTTATTTAATTAAAAACAACAATATATACCAGATAAATTTGGTTAAAATTTCAAATTTCACTTGGATTGTTTTGTGAAAATTATTTGAAAAAAAAAACTCGGAAATATGAAAATAAAATTCTCAACAAAATAAAATCATAATGTTAAAAATTGAAACTAATTAATAAAAATTAATTTACATATTCACAATAAATAATTAAATGATTGAAAAGAAATAAAGTATCAATGGTTCACCTGGTCTTTGAATGATTTAAATATGCGCGAAAGAATTAAATGTCTTCGTGTGATTTGTCACGATTTGAAAATTTAGAATATACTAAAAATTATGGGCCACATGCTATGAATACTTATCTATTTAGCACTTTGGTTGGTTTTTTCGTCTTCTAATAATTTGTATTAATTTAATATTTAGGAGCTATCTCAAGGCCGTTAAAATAATTCTTGACATTCTAAAATTTTCTAATACGAACTGAAGAAATTTTTTCTATAATTTTTTTTACATAAAACTCACTTAAATAGACTATAAAATTATTGAGATTACAATTGGCTGAATACAAAAAAAAAACTGCATTAAGACTAATTTGAAGAAAAAAAATATAATATTCCTATAACTATATTAGTTCACCTATTTATGAAAATACATTATAATTTGATGAATTTATTTACTCATAAATATTAGAACGCATATCTTTCGTAGCGAAATCAATGTGCAAAAAATCAAAATAAATAAGACTACGTGATTTTCAAATTGAGACCATTCTATTAAAATATTTAATATACATTTGTGTATCTCTTTATGTTGATGTAATTTTTTTTTTAAATTCTTACTACAATATACCGAATAGACGTTGAAATTTATTATGAAAATAAATATATACGCATCTGTAGGTACTTAGAGTAAACCGCCATAATGATATTAAATTCCAATTGAACTAATTTTTCGCATATACAAAATATTTCTAAATGTGTTAATTAAATAATTCAATATAGTATAATATAATAAATTTAACGATTATTTAGATTTTTATGGTATATAAAAAGACAAACCAAAAGGCGGAACGCAGATTTAAAAAATACTTACGCAGTGAAACATCAAATCAATTTAACTTAATCTAAAAAGTAATAAGAATATTTTTTTAAACAAATTTTATATTAAAATAAATTCAATTTAAAATGATTGCGATAAAGGTAAATGAAATTTTTATATTTAATTAAAGAGAAAGATTGATTAAAGTTTATTTTATTCTATTTTTTATAGTTGCTGATAACACTACTGATCATCAATATTGTTGGTTATTGTTCGTCTATGCCATTACATGAGCCACGAGATCTTGAAAATAATAATGAAAAGGAAGCTTTTAAAAAGTTTGAACATTTAGAGAAAAAGGATTCAGGCAGAGTAAATGTATTTGTACTTGCAAAGACAAATGTAAAGCGAAGTCAAAAACTCTTCAAACGAAATATTAGTGATAAACAACAGAACATCGAGCTGAAGTCTAATGAAAATGATATTGACGATGAAAATGATCTAATACCTCAGGAGACACACCTTTTTAGACCGAAATTTGCAAGCAGTGGTTTTAACAATAGAAGAAAGAAGCACGCTGTTTACATTTTATACCAATAAGAATGGAGATTTGGAATAGTAATGAAAAATGATGAACCGTGGAACGGGTTAGAAAGTGCTCTGATACCATAATTTTGGTTCCGAAACTTACATTAGGCCAGCACTTCGCTGAGGGGCAAGAATCGACTATATTGCAGCTCTGCCGAAGTTTAAACGTAAATTCGTGTAAAATTTCAAACCTATTAATTACCAAAGAGGTACATCGGAGCATATGTATAAGAATTTATAAGCAAAATTTAAAATTATCTAAAAATTTTATATGGATATTTTTCTATTGACTTAATATGCAAAATATTAAGTCAATAGAAAAATATCCAAATTTAATAATTAAGAAGTTCAATTTTGCAATAAATATTTTACCTAAAACTGAGTATAATATATTTTGTAAATACTATAACATTTTTCAATTACTTATAATTATTCTTAATAAAAAATTTATAAATAAAAATAATAAAAATAACATTTTTTATATTTTGTGTTTTTTTTTTTAATGAATAAAAATAAAATCTTTTTTTTTAGAAGATTTTATTTGATATTATACAACTAAATAAATATTGTGGGAAGCAGATTTTATCACAAAACAATGGGAGAGTAAACACCCATCGGTGTTTCCTTATTTAAGGTGTCAGATTATAGTAACACCGCAAGAGGGGTCTCTTGACCAATATCTCTTTAAACGCCGATGAGTATTTATAGGGAAAGTAACGGAGGGGATTTTTCTAACAAGATGATTATAGTGACAGAATAATTGGGAATGAAACTTTTTATAACGAGAAACACATAAGTTATGAACAAGGGTAACATTTCTGATTACTTTGTTACGAACATAAAATGGAGCATCAACGATTTTTTCGGCGAATTTTAGATTCAAAAGGGATTGAATTAGGGGAGGAATTGGAACGCTTAGTAGAACCTCAGAGTTCCATTCCGTATGTATTTTAAAAGTTTAAAAAAATTAATATATATACGAGGTCTGTTCAAAAACTATCGCGAATTTTGAATTTCCGCGGGTTACGTATAATCGATTTTCGAATTTTTTTGTGGTTTTATGTTGGTACTCATGTCTCTCACTCATGCTGACAAGTTCGGCCATTTTGAATGTTCAGTTAATTTTTGACAGCTGCTTTACTTGCCCGTGTTTTGGCTCGTCTTCGATTTTTGTCCAATTTCGTCCAAAAACAACATCGCATTAACATTGCTAAGGAGCCGTTGGACTCTGTCCGCGACAACCCAAATTTGCTCCAGAGGGTCATAACTGGTCACGAATTATGGGTTTATGGTTATGATGTGGAAACTATCCACTCGACTATGTGGAAAATTTTACGTAAGGATATTGTGGGGCCTTAGAACAAATTGAGTGAAATCCATTTTATTTACAAAAAAATTGCGTTCAGAGATGAAAAGCTCATTTCAGTGAACAGGCAAAATTGTCGCATTTAGTCTGATGGACAACTGCCATTGCACCCGCGATACTTTTTGAACAGACCTCGTATATTTAAAATTTCCCGTATTTCTAAATGTTATCAACTATTGTATTTTATTATTTATTTCGAATTAGATTTGACTGAAAAATATCTGCTTTGCCTAAAATGATTCATTAATAGTATAAAGCCTAATTTTATGCAATTTTCAAAGTATTAGAGAAACATTTCAAAAGCTCTCTCATATCTAAATATGTGGCTGAAGATAAATGCTTACAGACTCAAAATGTGTGTACAGCAACAATTTCCGACAGCCTTTCTGCAGAACTGCCTTATCAGCTTAATAAAATTAACATAATTTTAAATTTTTTTTTTTGGTTTTTATATTAATTTGTAATTAAATTATTTTATATATTTATAAAAATTGATTATTTAATACAAATAAAATAAATTATGTTCCAAAATATTCATATTATGATAAAAATCATATTATATTAACAATTATCCAATTTATGGTTTGGAAAGTAAAATTTATTACAATATATTTAAAATTCGAATTTTGATAAAATTTTTATTAAATTATATTGTCTTAATTTAACCATTATGTATAAATTATTGAAATAGCTCTTTGCAGAACTCAATATTTTTAATTTAATTTTTGATGACTTTTTTTGCATATTTCACATTGTAATTAAGTTCCAATTTGGTGCATGTTGCTCTATTTTTAGTGGTGCCATTTTGTTAAAACCATCTATAGCGTAACATATATTAGAATTTTTAAGTTTAAACATATTAAGATCAATATGCACGCTATGTTCTTGCAGGCCAACTGACGTATCCACCAAGCAAAAAATGGGTTTCATCGCTGAAGAAAATTAGTTCGAAATATTATTATCCAAATCAATAAACTAAAGTCTAAAATGGCATATTAAGTTTAATAAAGTTTTACCTTTAAAAATATATTTATTAGATAAATGTTAAATGACAGAGCTGTACTTTCCGAAGCATGAAATGGATAACCCGATATAAATCTTTCATAATTAGATAAATATCTGCAACTTATTTTGTTTATATGTAAGATTTTTATCACTTGTATGTAAGATTTTTCTATATATTAGATTATTAAATGTGTTAAGTTTTTTTTGACACTTTATTCTATTAAAATAATCAATCATAAATACATTTTCAAACCAAATCCAAAACTTATTTTTTTTTTAAATTGTACAGATATCCATTGTATATACAATAAGCTGTAAGTACTTACACAATAAGTATTTTTGATTGAATGGATTAGTATCGATGGGAATTGGAAGGTTTAGTAGGACCCCAGAGTTTTAGTCCGTAAGTCCAGATGGTTTTCAAGTAGGACATTGAATAAAAATAAGTTTGTCTAGGTTCAGCCCTAGGTGCCGAACCATTATGGCATATGGGAGGATATGGCTTATGGCAGAGAGTAAAGGTTTGGATTTGGGATTGGAGAATTGCGGAAGCATATTGGGGATTTTCGCTAGATGCACGGCAGGCCGTATCCTCAGCATATATAGCACTGAAGGTATTGAGATAGATTGGGATATCGGATATACGAGGTCTATTAAAAAAGTATTGCGAATTTTCGGGAACAAGAAAAAGTCACAGGGGTTCAGATCTGGGGAATACGGTGGCTGCGGCATTGTTAGTGTATTGTTTTTGGCAAAAAATTTGCGCACAAGCAACGATGCGTGAGCAGGGGCGTTATCATGGTGCAAAAGGCAATTTTTGTTCTTCCACAAATCAGGGCGTTTCTGGCGGACTGCTTCGCGCAACTTGCGCATAACTTGCAGGTAATATTCCTTATTGACCGTTCTACCCTGTGGCAAGAACTCTTGATGCACCACGCCCCTGCAATCGAAGAAAACTGTAAGCGAAACCTTCACATCGACCGAACTTGGCGCGCTTTTTTCGGTCTTCGCTCGTGCGGCAGTTTCCATTGGGATAATTGAGCTTCGGTTTCCACGGCATAACCATAAACCCATGATTTGTCACCAGTTATGACGCTCTGGAGCAAATTTAAGTCATCGCAGACAGATTCCAACAGCTCTTTAGCAATGTTAATGCGATGCTGTTTTTGGTCGAAATTGAGCGAAAATCGAAGACGAGCCAAAACACGTGCAAACAAATCAGGTGTCAAAAACTAACTGAACAATAAAAATGGCCGAACTTGTCTGCATAAGTGAGAGACATGAGTACCAACATAAAACCTATGTGATCTGAACGCTCAATTGGCAATCCTCATTAACGATATGACGAGTGAAGTTAAATGAACAGAAAAGTGTTCATATGACTTTTAATCTTTGCCAAAAGCCACTTACCCTTTATACTTGAATGACAATATGATTCCCAAATGTGCTAAAGTGTGTTACTTAAAAATCCACGCGAAAAATAGATCAACCATGATTTCAGGTGAAATAGTGAACTTTTAATATACAACTCAATGATGAAACCTATTTGGACTTATGGAATTGAACTTTACAATTAGTATTCATATTAGGATTGCCACCGTATAATTGTAAGTGCTTAAAGAGAAAACAAATCATTTCCGTTCATCCTATGATCATAACCCACTTGTAGGAAAATTTTCTTCTATTACCCTCTCAGGAAACAGTCATTGGAATCTCCTAACTCTCATTACTTATACAAACGCTGATGATAGGTGTTTACTGCCACTTCATTACTTCACGACCATTAAATGAACTCATGATATAAATCTGCTTGTAATAATATATTTATACTTATAAATATCAATAAAAAAAAAGAAAAATATAATTCTATTAATTAGTTCTCAACAAAATCATATTTCACGACTTAAAAATGAAGAGAATAATTTACTGATGATTGAACAAAATCGAAACAATATTCTAAATTCCACATCGTTAGTAATTTATTTATTTATATTTTTTTTTTACAAATTTTTCAATAATAAAAAATGCCTAATATCTTAATTATTTTTATTTTGTTGTTTCTTTTTTCTAGCAACAGATGCTTTATATATGAAAATTGGTCGAAATATATGAACTTCAGCAACGGCCAAATCGTCGAAATCATCTTTTTCATAGTCATTATCGATACTATAACTTCTTATTTGTCGGATATTATTACTACTGAAACGATTATGAAAATTTATGATAATTTCATCTTGTAGATCCCGAATTGATCTTGACATTTTTTCACGGTCTTCTTCATCGTAATTTAAAATTGGATCTGCTTCGTAGATATCAATTGATTTGGGAATAATGATCTCTTCAATTTCTGGATTTATTGCAATAGTAGGCATACAAAACACTTGCCGCAAACAGATAATTATCCATACATAATGTATTAACTAAAAATTTAAGTAATTTTTTTAAATAGATTGATTTAAAATGAAATTATTCTCAAATAATAGCACACACTTTAAACTGGATGAATTCCATTATTTTGATGATGCGTTCCACGTGTAGATTGAATGAATGTTATTTTGATGGCAACAATTTGTGAACTACAACTATGCTATTAAAAAGAATGATCCAAAGCAGATGTAGCTTCTCAAAAATCACTTTATAAAAACATTTATATATATTATGTAAATGCACTTATCTAAGAATTGTGAGTTAACTAATAATTAACACCTTTTAGCTCATATACTTATTAAAACAAAAACAGAACAGTTGTACTATGCGCTAAGAAATATTATTTTAATATAATAAGAACTGATATTCATTTAATTAGCAAGATACTATTTAACAAAATTTATTCAAGGTATTCAGATATTTAACATGATTAATTAACACTTTGGTATTATGAAATATTATTCAAACTGCGTCTAAATAATCACCTTCTATAGTTTGTTAAAAAAAAAAACCTTTTCAATAAAAGTATACAAAATTAATTTAAATATAATTTATTATTAATAATATATCTGATCTGTACACATATGTGCGTATCTTAATTAAATGATGTATTTATGTCGTAACTTTTAACCTCTGAAACCACGACGGTAAAATCCACGCCTGTGGTAAAATGGCCTGCCATAATATCCTCCATAATAGGGACGATATCCATAAGATGGATAATATCCACCGTAGGCAGGATATCCGTATCCACCGTAGATGGGATATCCATAGCCACCATAAAAAGGCCGGAAAAATCTGCGTCTGTATCCAAAACCGAATTGTTCATTAGTATCTAAATCGGCTTTCGATTTATCAGGAATAGCTTCAGCTACATTTGTGGGTACAACATTAACATTTGGTTTAATCTCTTCGGCTTCAACCGCTACCAAACCAAATATTCCAACAATGGTTGTTATTAATAAAATTATCTATAAAATATATAAATACACTTTAATTTAAAATAGTTAATATTGTATCTATTTACCAGTAAATTCATTTTTGATGTAAGCTTACAATACGTGTTGTGTAAAATTTTATTTTTTAAATGATTTAAAACAGAAAATTCCCAAAGAATATATATTTATCTTGTCGAAACACATTCCATTTGTAGATTTTTTTTTTATATTTAAATATTATAAGCCCCTCCAAAAAATTTATTTACAAAGTAACCAGTTTGATGTTCTTGATTTTTTCCGAAAAACAGGCCCGAAAATCACTCTTGATGACGATAGATGTGAGTAAACTCATCCATATTCAAATAAATATTTAATTTCATAAAAAAAATATTTTTGTTGTTGAATATTTCCATAATGTTATAAATTTATGCTTTGGATCTTTGACCATAAAACTATAAACAAAAATAAAAAAAACCGATTGTATGATTACTGACAATAATTCTTCTTTAATTATAAAAAAAAAAATATTATTACTTCCTAACAAGATAATTATAACTTGAGAAAATTTTACATAAACTAACTTTGATGAAATAAAATAGATTCAATTACATCTGTTTATATATTTGTGTGTTTATTTTATAATAAATATCGTAAAAATCTATATTTTCAATTAGCTGTACTTCAAATGATTAAATAATAATAAATAAAACAAATAACGACTAAAATCTCTTAAGGAAATTATCTTTTTTTAAAGGAATTTATTAATATACCAGGTGTATAAGCTTAAATCCGCTGTTTTTAGTCAAAAAAAAACACATGTTTTTTTCATAGAAGGCAAAAACAAATGTATTCAAAGTACTTGCCCTCGCTAGCTACACAGTTTTCCCATCTCTTGGGTAATTTGTGGATACCACGCCAAAAAAATTCCTTTTCTTTCGAAGCTCAAACCTCTTTTATCAAGCCATTTTCGGACGTCTTCGTAAGAATCGAAGTGCTGCTCAGCGAGCGCGTGGTCCATCGGCGAAAACAGGTGGTAGTCGGAAGGGCCAGATCTGGTGAATAAGCGGGGTGGGGTAGCACCTCCCAGTTGAGTGTCTCCAAGTACTTTCGGACCATTTTTGACGTGTGCGATGGTGCGTTGTCGTGGAGGAAAATCAGCTTGTCATGTCTTTGTTGATAATCCGTTCTTTTTTCACTCAGAGCACGGTGTAATTTGATAAGTTGTTGGTGGTAGCGGTGGGCATTGACAGTTTCATCAGGTTTCAACATCTCATAGTAGACGATACCTCGCTGATCCCACCAAACGCATAGCATCGTCTTCCGTCCGAAGCGATTTGTTCTGGGGGAAGATGTTAATGGTTGGCCGAGATCAACCCACGATTTCTTGTGTTTAGAATTCTCGAAATATATCCACTTTTCATCGGCTGTCACAATCCGATACAGGAATGATTTTCTGTTTTGTCTGGCGAGTCAGATTTCGCATGTGTTTTGGCGTCGCTCCATCTACCTATCGTTCAATTCATGCGGCACCCATTTTCTGATCTTTTCAATTTCCGATCTTTCCCATGGCACGCAGACGTATGGAAATGGCTGATTGAGTAACACTCAATTGCTCCACGAGCATTTTTTACGATTGGGTATCGTATTCATCCAAAAGAGCCTGCAATTGATGGTCCTCAACCTTCCTAGGCCGATTTTCACGTTTCTTGTCCCACAAGTCAAAATTGCTGTCTTTGAACTGACGAAACCAATCTCGGCACGTTGTTTTCGATAAAGCACTGTCACCGTAGGCCTCCATAAGCATTCGATGCGATTCGGCAGCCGATTTCTTCAAATTGAAGCAGAAAAGCGGAGCTTCCTGCATATGCTCTTATTCTGGCACAAAACTATGTACGAAATTGTTGTACGAAATTGCTGACAATGTGCACTGATTAATGTTGACAGATGTCAAACCCATAAAAATAAGTATGGCGTGCCCATGGTAGCTTAATACGCTCACTCACGCCATCTATAACCAAACAGCGGATTTAAACTTAAATACCTGTTAAATTTATTAAATATAAATAATTTGGGCATTTTAATTAATTTTAAGGAATAATATAAATCAATCGCACATCATCATTCTTGCTTTGATAAAACTCAGTTTTGATAATAAATATTGTGTACTAGTGGACCAATGATACTACATTAAAGAACACCACCTGTTATATGTTAGGTCGCGAATTTTGAAAATATCGCGAATTTTGGCTCGTCTTTAATTTTTGCCCATTCCAAAAAATGGATAAGAATCGCATTCCGAATGTTGACTGTGGTATATGGTGAAGCTACCTTGGACCGAAGCAACGTTTATCGGTGATACAAAATGTTCTCAGAGGGCTGAGAAGATGTAAACGACAAAAAGCGTGCCGAACGCCCGAGCACGTAAACAACAGATGAAAACATTGATGAAGTGAAGAAAATAGTATTGGCCAATTGTGGAATCACCGTTAGAGAAGTTGCTGAGGACTTAAACATATCGATTGGCTCGTGCCATTCGATTTTTACGAATGATTTGGTCGTCAGACGGGTCGCCGCGAAATTCGTACCAAAATTGCTCAATTTCAACCAAAAACAGCATCCCATTAACATTGCTAAGGAGCTGTTGGACTCCGTCTGCGACGACCCAAATTTGCTCCAGAGGGTTATGACTGGTGCCGAATCATTGGTTTATAGTTATGACGTGGAAACCAAAGCTCAATCATCCCAATGAAAGCTGCCGCATGAGCCAAGACCGAAAAAAGCTCGCCAAGTTCGGTCGAATTTGAAGGTTTTGCTAACAGTTTTCTTCGATTGCATGTGCATCATGAGTTCTTGCCACAAGGTAGAACGATCAATAAGGAATATTACCTGCAAGTTATGCGTAAGTTGCGTGAAGCAATCAGGCAGAAACGCCCGTATTTGTGGAACAACAAAAATTGGCTTTTACCATTTTTCGCCAAAAACAACACACTAATAATGCCGCAGCCACCGTATTCCCCAGATCTGGCTCCCTGTGACTTTTTCTTATTCCCGAAACTGAAGATCCCCAAGAAAGGACGACGCTACGCTACGATTGAGGAGATAAAGACGGCATCGAAGGAGCAGCTGAACAAGATCACAAAAAAGTGTTCTTTTGAAGTGCTTCGAGAATTGGAAAAAACGTTGGCACAAGTGTATAAAATCGAGTGGGAATTACTTTAAAGGGGACAAAATAGATATTCATGAATAAATAAATAATTTTTGAAAAAACACAAAATTCCCGATACTATTTCAACAGACCTCGTATGTTAAGAAATAAAGATATTTTTTGGCAAATTTTTTACGTTTTCTTTGTTAGGACAGGTATTTCTGGAACTAGCCTCTTAATACTCCAAAAATAAAACAAAAATTTATGTCGCAATCCATTTACCGAAAAGATGGGAAAATATTTATTTTGATTTGTACATAAAAATTATCATTCAATTAAACAGAAAAAAATCCAAAAAAATTAATAAAAAAAAAAAACCTAATCAATTTTAATGTAAAATGGGCCATATTTTTTAGGGTGTAATATTTTACAAAATTTCTTCTATGTTTTATAATAACTTTTTTCCATTTAAAACTTAATAACATTTTCGTTAAATAAAAACAAAATCCGGAATTTTAAATTATTGTAATAAACATTAAAAAAAAATAACTATTGACAAATATTCTGATATCTATAAAATCCGCAATTAATTCTATTTTGTCTTTTCTTAATATTCAAATGATCGTTGAAAATCCATCGACACATTCCGCACAGCACCTGTGAAACCTTCAAAAACTCCACCGTCGTAGGCTTGACTCACGGATTCGAATCTACACACATTTCGTTTCCTTAATTAAATTTGATGTTTCTATAAAAAAAAACATAGTATCTATGATATTTTTTTCTTAACAAAAGTATTTTCATAGGTAATTGACACCAACTGTTTTATGATTTAATTTTTATTCAACTAAATAATTTCTTATACTAAAAAAAAAAAAAAGCATTTAATTATTAATGTGCTGGATAATATTTTGCCAATTCATAATATAAAATTAGCTTAAGAACTCTTCAATGAAACTGTTCACCTAAGCAGGGAGGGATCGTCAAATCACGATTTTTATCCATATATAAGTACCTAAAATTAAACGAAGTACTTAGAATCGAACGGTAATCAATCAGATCACAAGAACTTTTGTGCAAGATCTTATTTGGTAGATTGAAATTTTCTATAGATCCAAACGAAATAAATCAATTAATTTATACAAAATGAAACTATTTATGGTAAATTGCATTTGTTAAATGGAAAATTTCTAAATAAAATCGTAATATTATATTTTAGATTACTACAATTGCAACAATTTTGCTTGTGAATTTTGTGCATTCGGTATCAATATCGCGTAATTCGAATGCAATCAAACCCATTGCCGAGGATCCCAAAGATGATCTCCAAACTGCTGCACAAACCAGATTTCATAATGGGCCATATTTCCGAGGATTCTATCCAGCTTATCCACACTATTACGGTTTTGGACCACACTTACCAAAACAGAGACTTTATCATGCAGCATATCCACTTGTTGTTGGTTAACAATAAGGAAAGCATAAGAAATATTTTCCTTTTTACTTTAGGAAAGATTTTAAGAATTTTATAATATTTATAATTTTATATACTTGTAAGGTTTTTATATTATTATATTATATTGAATAAAATAAGATTTTCAATTTAATTTTACATAAAATCAAAAAGAGTTTTTTTTTCTATTCGAAAATATTCCAAAGATTAGAATGTGATCGTAATTTTATTATGCTTCTTGTGACTATTTTTTTATGCTTCTTGCACATCATAATTGATAGTATATTCTTATCAATAATATAAAATTGATAATTTTAAATATATTATTACGTTTGATTATAAATATATATTTTTTTAATATAATATTTTTCTTTTAGTCATTTTGGTAACTATGAGACTCTGTGAAGAAGGATTATGAAAATTTTGAACAGCGAAATTTGGAGTAAGGATGTGCCATCGAATTTTCTGTTAAGCTTTGTAAATCCTTGAGTTTCACATATAATAATGTAGAATCTCTCAAGGACTTCTTTATGGAAAGGACTTCTTTTTATAAAAAAAAGTCCTTGAAAGGCATCAGATCGGACATGATCATTTAACATCAGTTAACGCTCTTATTACCAGTTTTTTGACAGAAAAAGAGATTCATTCAACCAATCATAGTTTGTGTGACTTTATTTATTGCTCAAGCTTACAAAATATTTGGAAAAACTTCATGTTGGTACCAATGTACGAGGTCTGTTGAAATAGTATCGTGAATTTTGAGTTTTTTCAAAAATTATTTATTTATTCATGAATATCTATTGTGTCCCCTTCAAAGTTATCCCCACCAGATATTATACACTTGTGCTAATGCTTTTTCCAATCTCAAAGCACTTCAAAAAATCATTTTTTGTGATCTTGTTCAGCTCCTCCTTCGATGTTGTCTTTATCTCCTCAATCGTAGCGTAGCGTCGTCCTTTCATGGAGCTCTTCAGTTTCGGGAAAAAGAAAAAGTCACAGGGGGCCAGATCTGAGGAATACGGTAGCTGCGGCATTATTAGTGTGTTTGTTTGGCAAAAAATTCGCGCACAAGCAACGATGTGTGAGCAGGGGCGTTATCATAGTGCAAAAGCCAATTTTTGTTCTTCCACAAATCCGGGCGTTTCTGGCGGATTGCTTCACGCAACTTGTGCATAACTTGCAGGTAATATTCCTTATTGACCGTTCTACCCGGTGACAAGAACTCATGATGCACCACGCCCCTGCAATCGAAGAAAACTGTAGGCAAAACCTTCACATTCGACCGAACTTGGCACTAAATATTGATTAATAAAAACTGAAAATTTTGTTTTTTAATTAATTTCAAAAGTGGAAGGTTCCCCAAAGAGAAGTTATACGAGGTCTGTTCAAAAAGTTTCGCGAATTTTTTGTTTTTTTCAAAAATTATTTATTTATTTATGAATATCTATTTTGTCCCCTTTAAAGTAATTCCCACCCGATATTATACACTTGTGCCAACGTTTTTTCCAATCCTCGAAGCACTTCAAAAAATCATTTTTTTACGATCTTGTTTAGCTCCTCCTTCGATGCCGTCTCTCCATTTTCGGGAACAAGAAAAAGTCACAGGGGGCCAGATCTGAGGAATACGGTGGCTGCGGCATTATTAGTGTGTTGTTTTTTGCCAAAAATGGTTAAAGCCAATTTTTGTTCTTCCACAAATCCGGGCGTTTCTGGCGGATTGCTTGGCGCAACTTGCGCATAACTTGCAGGTAACATTCCTTATTGGCCGTTCTACCCTGTGACAAGAACTCATGATGAACCACGCCCCTGCAATCGAAGGAAACTATAAGCAAAACCTTCACAATCAACCGAACTTGGTGCGCTTTTTACGGTCTTGGCTCGTGCGGCAGCTTCCATTGGGATGATTGAGCTTTGGTTTCCACGTCATAACCATAAACCCATGATTCGTCACCAGTCATGATTCTCTGGAGCAAATTTGGATCGTCGCGGACATAGTCGAAAAGCTCCTTAGCAATGTTAATGCGATCCTGTTTTTAGTCGAAATGAACATTCAAAATAGCTGAACTTGTCAGCATAAGTGAGATACATGAGTACCAACATAACGCCACAAAAAATCAAATGTATTTTATATAATTTTACTTTGGAAAGTAAAATTATATAAAATACATTTTATAGGCAAATTTTATATAAAATTTAATTTTATTATTTAATATAAAATTTGCCATTAAACAGAAAATATATTGTAATATTATTAAAATTGTTATCGGAAGACTTTTTGCAGAAATCGATCTTTTTGAAGTAATTTTTGACAAATTTTTTGTACATTATCGGCTATATTTCGACCCTTACTTGATGGACGTAAAATTTTAAATGCTATGCAATTTATAAATTATCTATTTTAAGTTAATATTATATGGAGTTTGACAAGAAAAAGTCCAACGAATTTGGAGGCGCAATAAAGTCATAATTTATAATATTATATAGATTGTTAATACCACATAGAGTGTAGAATAAAAATTTTAGGTTAAGACCACAAAAAATTCAATTATCATAAGCCCATTGCGCTCAGAATGGATACGTTAAAATTACTATTTTTATAGAAATTTTCTTAAAATTTTGACGTATTTTATAATCAGTCAAACAATCTACAATATAAAATGACAGATTTTAATCTAATTAAATTTTATCCTATTTATAATATAAACTTTCTCAAATATCAAATAGTAGAGCTATACTTTCCAAATTGTAAAACGGATTATTGGTTAAAATTGTTGCAATAAAAATTTATCAATCTCATTATTTTCCTGCTACGATTTTATATAAAAGCATAATTTTGGATATTTAAATATTACAATAGATATGCATTATATTTTTGTATTTATTTTCATATTTATTATTGCTTACATGAAAGCTTTTCAAGTGTTGATAATAAAACATGTTCTCCTCTCGTTTAAATGAATCGTTTTATTGAAACCGTTTAAGCTAGTTTACAAGTGGTTATAACACCATCTTAACCTAAAGAGTCGTGAGTACAATACTACGATTGCAAGGTTATGATGCATAATGAAACTATTATCTGGGTTTTTTTTTCTTCGAAATTTATCTTTTCTCAAACGAAAGTCAATTAACAGATTCAAATCAATCGGAAATACTGAAATTTCAAAGTCATTGGAATAGTAATAGATAAATACGATAGCTATCAATTATCCAAACTCGTAGATCACACATGTAATAAAAACGAAAATTTGTTATTTTTATTATTTTTATTGTTTTATTTTTAACACTGCTTCTTCTTCTTGTATGGGCTACTTATTTTTATGTTGAAATTATTTTTTTTTTAAAAATATCCACTAGTACGAATTGTTTTAAGAGAAAAAAAAATTTTTTTTTCATTTAATCTCGCACTTTGGCATTAAGTTAAACCAAAATAAAATAAATAAAAAAATAAAATTTTTTTTGTAACTTTTCCGGCTTTTTAAGAATAATACTAACACTTATAATATGTACAAATTCGATTTGGCTAAAACTATTTATCAAAAGGAAAAACAAGTAACAGAATTAACCATATACTGGAACTGGTACAGGAACAGGAACTGGAACTGGGTATCCTGCAGCAACTGGATATCCAAAACCACCACCATAATATCTTCGATGATGATGTCGTCTGAATCCTTGCCTGTAGCCAAATCCGTACTGTTCGGCTCCTTCCAAATCAGATTTTTCTTCTTCTGTTTTCAATTCTTCGGCTGGTGATGCTCTTGCAAAAGCGAACAAAACTACCGCAATTAAACTAAAAATCTTTAAAGATAACAAAATAATTATTAAGATACTTTTATTTAAATAATAATAATTAGCAAATTTTATTTACCACGAACAATTTCATTTTTGTTATTTATAATTAAACTCTTTTCAGGGCTCTTTAGATTAAATTTTAAAGTTCTTAAAGTTTGCTTTCGGTTCGAATAGTTTTCGAATTATAACTAATAGCAGATATAAAAGATCGTACATATATATAGGAATTAGAAAAATAATCCGGAAGCCTACCCCTCCAAAAAATCAACAGTAACCAGTTTCAAATTACTGCAAATTTTCAACATTAACATTGAAAAATGACCAAGAAGGAGTCATTGCCCATATGTTGATGTTTATTAATAAAAATTGTAACGAGGCATTGAGAATGGTTTTTTTTTCTTCCTCTATTATAATTATATACATGTGTTGTTTTTTTACTTTCTTAAAAATTTGATTAAAAAAAATTCTATAAAAATTAGGAAGAAAACCAGTAGTAGTACTCAAAAATATTTACGGAAGTGCTGAGTGTAGTTTTCTACGAAATTTTCATATAAAATTATTTCTAAATTTTGATGCGATCATTTAACATTGAATGATAAGATTTTTGTGTAGGAAATGCATTAATAATTAATTGCCATTTATTATAATAATAAATATAATTAAATTTTATATTATCAAATAGAAGTGAACTTTTGTAATTTTATGGTTGTTACCTAATTTTACAAACTAATTGAATTGTTTGTACTTGAATTGTTCATTAAACTTTGGAAATTTTTTTTATTTTGTTTTTTTCGTTATATAACTTACCATTCAATTAATAGTTTAAAATAGAATAAGTCTAAAAAGAAATCTAGAAACAAGCATAAGTGAAATAATAATAAAAAAAAAAGAAATCTAGAAACAAGCATAATTTATTCACTAATTTTATAGTGCAGATACCGTGAAATTTGTTTAATTAGCGTAGAAATGAATTTTAAATCGTTTTATTTAATGCCCTTAATGAAATTTGATAAGTTTTTGTGTTTGTTTCTCTATAATATCTTAATTTAAATGATCGAATTAAAATAGAAAAAAATATACATAAATATTTACTACGAGTAAATAATCAATTTTTTTTTTTATTAAAATTTTTGTAATAATCTAACTCTAAATTAAATTTAAAAAAACAAAACAATCTTTTATAGCTAATATATTACTTGACCTTGAAATTATGTTTTACACGAATTTTATTCTTAATAATATTTACGCACAATAATTTATTATCATCTTTTCTAAGCATATCAGTTCTAGTCAATAAATTTTATTATGCAATATATAAAAAAAAAATTTTTAATCATAGAACTGGTAACTAGAACTTGTTTACAAATATATTATTGTACCTGAATGTGTATTGAGTAGATCTAAAGAGATGGAAATGTGTTTGTATTCAATCATATATGTATGTATATGGCCGTATATCTTTGGAGTATATGTGTACGTCGAATTTCTAGAGCAATCCGTACTGTGTCGTATGAAAGTGCTTCGTAATCGCAAACATGCCGCTTAATCGACCTTTATGTATGGCCAAAGTCTATCATCGGGCATGGGAGGGAAAATGAATACATTGGCACACTATTAACAAAGAGGAACGAAACGAGATAGTGGGGAGATAAAAACGATTTTGAGATGTATCGACTAAAGGAAGATATGGACTCATTCCTAACATAGCCACACGGAATAGAAGAGGTCCTATGGAAGGGGACCACTCTATATGGCCCAATTGCTGAACGGGCCCATACACAGGCCAACTCGGTTGGACAACTGGTCTGCCAACCGGTTGGCCACTCTCACCACACACGTTCCAACTTCTTTCAAACCATTCAAATATTTTTAGTTGTGTTCGTCGAAAATGCCAAAAATTTTGTGTTCAGAAGAAGAATCAGAAGAATGTTTTGGTGAGAAATATACAAACATATGTTTTTTTGACATAAGGTTATACAACTTGCCCATACACAGTATAACTTGAGCTACCAACCAATGACTCCGCCCATAAAAATCAAAAAATTTGAATTTCTTCCAACCGACAAAGCAACTATTAGAATGGATGGACAACTACCCCACACACGATACAATTTGACAAGTTGGCAGACCAGTTGTCCAACCAAGTTGGCGTGTGTATGGGCCCTTTTATAGAGTAATTAAGAAGTTCCGTCAAAAAAAAGAGTGAGGAAAATGCAGCTTGCAACCTCGGAAGGGTAATAGGCTTCTAACCCGTCTGCTGCCCGTATAGTAATTTCTTACAGTGATTTAATGGCGAGACATATTTGTCTCTAGGGTCTGTTGTATTGACAGCTTCTTCGAAAAATTACCCCAACGCACGTTTAAGAAAAAAGAAACGACATAATGGCGTGATGGCAACGTAATTGAGATTTATCTAACATAGCCACGTGCAATAGAAGAGGTCCTAGGGAATGGGACCAACATATGGCATAATTCCTGATGACATCAGGGTGTATCAGAGCATACCTACATATATTGCTTCAAGCTGAATGATAATGCGACACTCCGCACCTATCAAACGGCAGCTGAGAACGCGAATCATGTCTGCTTCCACTGTCCACGTTTTACCGGAGAAACAAAGAAAAGGAGGTCATCATTGCAAACTACGATAGCTGAATATGCAGCTTGGATAATAAAAAAGGTCCATTCTAAAGAAAGAGGGAGAAAATACTAGCTTGCAACTTAGAAATGTTAATAGGCTTGGAATCAATCTGCTCCTTCTGACAGTAGTGTGGGTTTTGTGGGATAAAAGTGTGTATTTTAAAGGGTAAAAATTGCTCACAATGTAGGGTCCAAAACCTCTATAGTATTTTTAAATGTTGATAGGACGCTGTAGAGGTAAAAAGGACCTCTACAGCGTCCTATCTACGTTTAAAGAAGAAAACAAATGAAACGAGACAGTAGCGAGATTTATCGACTAAAACAAAGATGGACGCAACACCTTATTCCCGATATAGCCTAGTGGAACGGCAGAGCTCAAACAGAAATGGACCACTATACGAGGTCTGTTCAAAAAGTATCGTAGTCCGTGTACTTTATTTATTGCTCAAGCTTACAAAACATTTGGAAAAACGTCATGTTGGTACCAATGTACGAGATCTGTTCAAAAATTTCGATTTTTTGTGGCGTTATGTTGGTACTCATGTCTCTCACTTATGCCGACAAGTTCGGCCATTTTAAATATTCAGTTAATTTTTGACAGCTGCTTTGCTTGCGCGTGTTTTGGCTCGTCTTCGATTTTTGCCCAATTTGGCAAATTTGCTCCAGAGGGTCATAACTGGTGACGAATCATAGGTTTATGGTTATGACGTGGAAACCAAAGCTCAATCATCTCAATGGAAGCTGCCGCATAAGCCAAGACCGAAAAAAGCGCACCAAGTTCGGTTGAATGTGAAGGTTTTGCTTACAGTTTTCTTCGATTGCAGGGGCGTGGTGTAGGAATATTACCTTACTGGCCACAGGGTAGAACGGTCAATAAGGAATATTACCTGCAAGTTATGCGCAAGTTGCGCCAAGTAATCCGCCAGAAACGCCAGGATTTGTGGAAGAACAGAAATTGGCTTTTGTACCTGCTCACGCATCGTTGCTTATGCGCGAATTTTTGGCCAAACACAATATACTAATAATGAGGCAGCCACCGTATTCCCCAGATCTGGCCCCCTGTGAATTTTTCTTGTTCCAGAAACTGATTATTTAATCAATTTTTTGGAATGGGCAAAAATCGTTGACGAGCCAAAACACGTGCAAGCAAAGCAGCTGTCAAAAATTAACTTAACATTCATAAAATGGCGGAACTTGTCGGCATAAGTGATAGACATGAGTACGAACATAACGCCACAAAAAGAATCGAAAATCGAATATTCGGTATGCGTCAGGGCATATCTATATCTGGACAGAACCCCAGCTGCCAATCAAAAATTGAGAATGAGGATCATATCTAGTTTAATTGTCTACGATTTAGGAACTCCAGAAAATCGTCAATCAAAGCTTGTTCTAGTACGACATCATTGGAAAAATTATAGTTTCATGGCAGCTGAATACGCAACTCGGGAAGCTCCGTCATAAAAAAGGAGTGAAAAAAGATATTGCTGCTCCACGTGAAGTAATACCTGACGGTGGTCTCTTACAAGGTATATTTGAAGATTTTAGAGGGTAAAAATCCCCGGGACTATAGAAAAAATATTGTAAAAAAAAAATTCTAAATGAAATTTCTTTATGATCAGACTTTGTCAAATAAAATTAGGAAAAAAAGGTATCTCATCAACTTATGAGAACAGAAGATATTTCTAGAAAAAATTAATGGAGAAAGATTTTGCGCAGGATGATGATAACAATATATATCCTTGTTACTAATGATCTAGCAGCTATTATACAATAGTTAATTAATTTTTAATACTTATTTCAGCTTATATCTTTTGGCAAAAAAAAAAAAATTATTTTGCGTTTAAGGATCATTTTTACTGAAACTAAAGACCACATCGCCTGTATTACTAGCTATATTCTAACTCAAGGCCACTGTAGACGTTCCAGCTTTATTAAATCAAGTCATAATATTTCAATTAAATTTCTTAATTTTTTCAAATAAAATATAAGAAACTGTTGAAAAATCAAAATAATATTTTTAATGAAAAACTGACTAAAATAGTATAAATTTTTCCTATAAATCTCACATTCTATTGTATTTTTTTTTTTTTTAAAAACCCCTTTCGTAATAAAAATAATTTTATGAAAATTCTCACGTATATAAATTCATTATTAACTTCTATAAATAAAGTATATTAATCACTAGGAATATATTGAACAAACTTGATTGATTGGTTGCACTCAGATTATTTGTTATATGAAAATTTAAACTCTTCGATAGAAATTATAAAATAAACAAAAAAAAATTATTAAAAAAAGGAAAGATTTTTTTTTTTAAAACCTTATTAACACTTTATTTAAAAATATATATAAATTCATTAAAAAACAAAATATTAACATTTTCAACCATAGTAGGGGTATCCATAGTAGGGTCTGTAATATGGTACAAAAGGTCTGTAGTATGGTCTATAGTATGGTCGGAAGTAGGGTCTGTAATATCCTCCGTAGAATTGTTCGGCACCTTCAAGATCTGCAGATTCCTTGTTCTCTGGTTCGATTTGTGCTGTTTGATCGGCTTTCTCATCAGCTTGACCATTCACAAACACCACAAACAACACAACCAATAAAGCAGTAAACTTTATTAAATAAATTTCAGAAATAAAATTATTAAAAAAATTATAACATTAAAAAAAATATATTCCACTGCTTACCAAATGAAGTTTCATTTTGATTTTTTTTTAAATTTTGTTTTAAAATTGAAATTTTATTTGAACCACTTTAAAATTTAACAAAATAGCCGCGATATTAGTTGAATCTTCAACTGTAATCGAAAAATTTGTGAAGTTTTGTACAAAGAATGCTGTTTATATACAATGCTTGCCCACCAGGTGATTCATACCGTTTGCCCCTCTACGGTTAAATGCGAAGGTAACTAATAGCTTCAAATCTGTTCAACTACAATATAATTTTCCTCCCCTCCTCCGCTATATAATTATCAAGCAATTTGATTATTAATTGTTCTATTCTATTTGATTTCATTCTACCTTATGATTCTTTAATTTTTTCTTAAAGCACTCTTCTTTATTGTATAAGATGAATTTATAAATTTACTAACACACTATGGCATTTTGAAATTTTCTTTAATTAATGTGTGAGAAAAAATTTTTTAATAAAAAAATCAACCAGTCTTCCTGTTAAATTGACACTAAACAAAAACAACTACCAGTAAATTGAAGAGTTTTGATACAAGAAAAATTACGAATAATACAAAATAAATCAATAATTTATTAGCAATCGAAAATGATATGCGAAAATTGAATTTTTTTCCTTATTGGCCAGTACACATAGTCATATTTTGATTGTATTTGTAATTTTCAATGATTGAACATTATCTGTTCAAATAAAACAGGATTCACTGCAGTTTATAAATTTACGACTGAGAATTTTTTGTATTCTAGAAAATTCGTCAGCATTGGACGATTGTTGAATATTTTTCATTCGAAGTAGATGGACGCCTAAAAATTTATTGTTTTATTTATAATAGTTACTAATTAAGTAAACTTTAGTTTAGGTTGAATAGATTTGATTCAAAATAGAGTTTATTTTTTGAAAGTTGGTTAATAAATTTAATCTTCTAAGATTTTATTAAGGATTCTAGTTTTGAAGAGAAAAAAAATTATAACTCATTATCTCAACCAGAAATAAAAACGATTTTATGCCTAATATAGGATCTACCACATTAAATTGTTTTTTTTTTAATTCTCCCACATTTTTTATGAAAATTCCGTAATTTTTTATTGAAACATGTTGTAAAGACTTTACCATCTGTGAATAAAAAACCAATATTGGGCAAATGATTTTTGTAGATTTGTCTCACTACGAAAAAGATAGTTTTTGGTTGTCAATGAAGTTATTCAATAAATACAATTTTGCGTTTTGTAAATTACGGTCTTATTGTCGAAGTAAATTTGAATAATTTGGAAAAAATTTTTTGAAGTATGACTTCTAAAGTATAAGTATTCGAAAATTCTTATATTATACTATTATGGATAAACTTCAGATTCTATTAAGGATGCTATTTTTGCAAAGAAAAAAAATTATAACTCATGATCTCAATCACAAATACGAAACGATTTTATGCTAAATACAGATTCTACCAATCAGAAGTTTTTCTTGGAAAAATTTTCACATTTTCAATTTTTTTTTTTAAATTTATAAATGATAAATTCTTAGATTTTCAAATGTTCAAATGCAACAATTTTGCTTATTAACATAGCCATCTAAGTGAAAACTAGCTTTGTCCGAGAAGGTAATTTTTTCTGAAAAACCAATCAGTGAAATGTTAAAGATGAAAATGATTTTGTGGCTTTAATTCTTGCACCAATTGGACCTCATAATGCTTAAAAGCCAAATCCTTGTTGCGAAAATCGCCATGTGGTTATTGTGAAAGACATCGTAAAATCGATAAAAGTGAATTCTCTTCAATATTTTCACTCATCGAAGCAATAGTTTCAGCTGAACGGTCTATACGAGTACCAAACTAGTACACTCAACTTTATTTATCAAATTCTGGATTAAAGGCTTAAACGGGCAAAGTACAGTTCTGTGGTTTGACAGCTGTCAAACGTATATATCATCCAAAACTGTGTTTAATCATTTAATATTATTGATCGCCGTTTAACCACCGAACAAAGGAATGAAAATGTAAAAACTTTCTATGGAAGTGGTAGGCAGCTAGCGATGAGGCTCAGTTATCTCTCTCTTTCTCTCTCGGTATACACATCAATAAGCAAAAACACCGCTTATGGGGCTCTGAAAACGCACAAAATAATGCGGAGAAGCCATTATATTCGTGAAAGATATGCATTTTGGTCCGAACATGTCATTCGGCGTATTTCTTTGAAATTGCCGGATGACAGACCGCCACAGTCTATTCTGAGCGCTATGGCCGCATTAACTAACGATAAAAATTAATTCTGTTCAATATTTTCACTCATCGAATTATTGTTTTGAGCTGAACGACCTATGCGAGTACAAACTTACAGATTCAACTTTATCCATCAAATTCTGGTTTGAAGGCCTAGATGGACGAAGTACTGTTCTGTGATTTGACAGCTATCAAACATATATATCATCCGAAATTGCGCTTAATCATTTAATATTATGGATCGCCGCTTAACCACCGAACAAAGGTATCAAAATGTAAAAACTTTCCATGAAAGTGGTGAGTAGCCAGCTGATGATGGGGCTGAGTTCTCTCTCCCTCTCTCGGTATATACATCAATAAGCAAAAACACCGCTTATAGGAATCTGAAGATGCGCAGTTATAGCTTGTTGTTTAACGTGACCTAGATGTTCGCACATAAGACCACGAGTCGCCTACAACTATAAGAATCGAGTTACGCTCAATCAACGCACCAACATTACTGGCAGTTAACAGATAGAATCAGTTACAAGCTAACTATCCACCTAATGGTGTCGAGGACTATCTAAATCTCTACTGTCATTAGCAGTGACAGTGCCCGAGATAAATGCAAAATAGTTATTGCCAGTTACCTCCCCCCTGCGATCCGAAGACCCTACCCGCGACATGTGTATTTACCACAACCACCACGGAGCTGCCAAATGGCGCCTCACCTCAATCGAGCACAGTGTATTCCACTGTGGGGCCCCCGATTCCCGTGGTACCAATTTTTGTTTTAAGAGTACTTAGGTTTGTACTGCGCTCATTGAGCTACGGTCAGGAATCTTGTAAATTCCTCGGCACCGCTAGGCCAGCTCAGGTACGCGGGTTCGCCAAGACCCGAAAGTACAACCGGAGTCGACCTTGGTCTTTCAACCAGTTGTAGCCACCCTGCGTGTCATTCACACACTCATTCACGCACCATTCTCATTCGTCTCCAAACAGTGCCTTGGCAAATCTATTCAGGCATTCATATCTCTCTCTTACGGACAACACACCACTCACATCCACACTCTCTCTGAAGATGCACATGTTAATGTGGAAAAGCGAAAGGTATGGATTTTAGTTCCAAGGAGTCATTCGGCGTAGTTCTTTGAAATCGAAGAATAACATACCGCCACAGTCTATTCTGAGTGCTATCGCCGCATAATGGTCGTTTTTTTGCTTCAACTCATATTCAATTTCAACAAGATGGCGCCATTTTACAATAATGGCAAACTTTTTTGCGATACTAGTTCTTTCGAGATTTGGTGATATCAATTAGCCTCCAAGATGATATCGTTTTGACTCCGTTGAAAAGATTGTACAAGGTATGTTCAAAAAGTATCGCGAATTTTGAATTGCCGGGAGTTACGTATATTCGATTTTCGTTTTTTGTGGCGTTATGTTGGTACTCATGCCTATCACTTAAGTCGACAAGTTCGGCTATTTTGAATGTTCAGTTAATTTTCGACAGCTGCTTTGCTTGCACGTGTTTTGGCTCGTCTTCGAATTTTGCCCATTCCAAAAAATGGATCAAAGAATCTGTTTCGGGAACAAGAAAAAGTCACAGGGGGCCATATCTGATACGGTGGCTGCGGCATTATTAGTGTGTTGTTTTTGGCCAAAAATTCGGGCACAAGCAACGATGCGTGAGCAGGGGCGTTATCATGGTTCAAAAGCCATATTTTGTTATTCCACAAATACGGGCGTTTCTGGCGTATTGCTTCTCGCAACTTGCGCATAACTTGCAGGTAATATTCCTTATTGACCGTTATATCCTGTGGTATATCGAAGAAAACTGTAAGCAAAACCTTCACATTCAATCGAACTTGGGGTGCTTTTTACGGTCTTGCCTCGTGCGGCAGTTTCCATTGGGATGATTAAGCTTTGGTTTCCACGTCATAATCATAAACCCATGATTCGTCACCAGTTATGACTCTCTGGAGTAAATTTGGGTCGTCGCGGACAGAGTCGAACAGCTCCTTAGCAATGTTAATGCGATGGTGTTTTTGGTCGAAAATGGGCAAACATCGAAGACGATGTTTCCCCATTTTCGATCAAAAACACCATCGCATTAACATTGCTAAGGGCATAAGTGAGAGACATAAGTACCAACATAACGCCACAAAAAACTCGAAAATTGAATATACGTAACCCGCGGAAATTCAAAATTCGCGATACTTTTTGAACAGACCTCGTATTTTATCAGATAATCGTCAAACTTTAGAGCATATGAAAAGTAGAATTATTACCTAAATTTTGAATAATATTTCAATTCCTTGCATAAAACGAAATCTAAATATTTAAACGCATTTTATTTAATTTTATTTTTTGAGGCACAAATTGGATAACTTTTTACCATCTACCGAGTATGATTCACTAAAGTTAAGATGTGACATTAGCCATGTATTCGATATCCGGAAGGTAAGCTAATTGAAGGTCGATTAAAAAATCTCCAAAAACGTACAGTCATTCAACTCGAAATTATAGCGATTAATATTTAATTTTTTTTTTAATCTTAAATTCCTCTCAAATCTAATATGCTGCTTAGCAGATAATTGAATATCAAGGTTAGAAGGTGACTGCTTCATCTTACAGTCGTTTTTACATCATTAATGATTTTAAATAATATGTTAAGTTTTTCATTTGTCGAAATTTTAAGACAATACAAAAAAAATCACATTGCATAGAAGACATTGACAGGTAATTGTATTATTTTTGTTTCATTATCAAATTTTGGAAAATCCCATATAAAATTAACACAATAATAAAAGGTCAAAACAAAAGTCCAATGCTAATTTGTGGATAAACTTTTATATACAAATAACCATACGAAATTTTTAAGATAAATATTATGAAAACAAAGTGGATTTGCTAGTTTTTTTCTTCAAATTCAATCAAATTTATATAAATTTATAATAGATGTTATATTCGTAATTAAAATTTATAAGGGGTTCATTGAATCTTTAAAGTAAACTCCTTCTTATAAAATTCAAAAGACTTAAAGTAATACGAGTATAAGCGTGAATGTGTATGCGTATCTGCTTTTTTATACATATGTACACATATGTACTTAAATATAATAATAAAAAAATATCTATTATTTAGATAATTTTTTTATCCAAACGTTTTTTTTACTCAAATAAATTTTTTATTCAAATGTTTTTTTTTACTCAAAATCAACTCAACTCACTGGAAATATTATTAAGAGTGCTTTGACCATTTGCCAAATAGTATCGCGTTAGTAATCAATATGAAAAGAAGAGGACCTTGAACAACTTATATGAGAATTTATTATTATAGAAAAAGTTATAATTTGAATTATTGAAAATCTATAAAATGGATTACAAAGAATATATTTTTTACAATTTTTTTTTTTAAACTTAACAAAAAAAAAATTTTAAAACGTAAAATTTTTGATTATTAAAAATTTCGAATTTTGGTAAAAGCATAACCATTTATTAGACATTAATACGAACCCAGAAAAATAACAGAGTATTTGAATTTATTTTAACGAAATCAGTTAAAAAAGAAATTGTTTGAAGAAATATTCAGTTTTATAAACCAAAAAAATGCAAACACTTTGTTATTTTTTTTTTAATATAAACCAAAATGGATATTATTATTTTTTAACAAATTATGAAACTTTTATGTTTAACATATGTAAGTGACATCGAAATTAAAAAAAAAAACCAAAAATTTGACAATTCGATATTACCTAAAATAAAATAAAAACATTTTCTGTTTAACAATGCAATTTAAATATCAAAAGAGTAAGTGAAATTTTTAAATAATACCCTTCATTATAAATCTAGCTAATAGCAAAATAATAAAGATACTATTCCATTTTTATTTACTATTCAAACATTATTATTGCAATACAAAAACAAGTATTATTTCTCATTTTACATAAGATCACCCACACTAAAACATTGTATTTTATCAAAACATAAATCGACTTGACAAAGTTATAAAATTAAACAATCACTTTTTGTTGTTTTAATTTATTAACTATTTTCCAATATAAATTTATAAAATCTTAAAAAATAGCTTATATTTTTATGAAAGATTTCAGACACTTAAGATAATTTTTAAACATCATTTATCCATAGAAACCGCGTCCATAGAAACCACGTCCATAGAAACCACGTCCATAGCCACCATATCCACCATATCCACCATATCCACCATATCCACCATATCTACCATATCCACCATATCCACCATATCCACCGTATCCACCATATCCATATCCACGATATGGATAATGATGATGGTGTCCTCCATATCCTCCATAGAATTGTTCGGCTGTATTTAAGTCATTCTTCTCATCTGCTGCTTGTACAAGAATATTTTTAATAAAATTAATATTGATAAATGCACATAAAATTCATATTAATATTATTGATTATTTTGTTAACTAACCAGCATTAGTATCATCTATTAATATTGCCATCACAAAAATTAGGGCAAACACCAACTACAAATAAAACAATTTGAATAAATACAAAAACGGATTGTTCAATAAAAAATTTCAAATTTATTTATTTGCTTTCGATTAACTTACAAAAATTTTTGACAACATCCTGATGTCTTCGTTTTTTTTTAATAAATTGTCTAGTGACTTTCTTCAAATATAACAAATTCAAACTTCCAAATTTTTATCCATAATGCGCTCTTTTATACTAAACGAAAACAGTCTCTCTCTTTCCCCCCGAATTCGATCGTGTCAAATAAATATGCTAATTTTTTTGTTGGAATATAATGTTAGTGTTTATAAATAATAATAAGATTGAGAATCTTCACTAATATTAATACTAAAGGAACCTGTTGTCTCTATAATATCAGTCTAGATTCTTATTTGACCAGAAATTTTACTTTTACTTTTATATACGTTCTTGATTAGTTGTTTTTCTTTTTTAATCACAACTATGCTGTTCTGTCTTTTTCAAAATATCAAATGAATATAATTTATCAAAATATTGTAGTTATTTGTCAAAAAGAAAAAAATATATTCATAGGAACTAGTTAGAAATTTCTGATCTAAGATTGTTAGAATAGACATTTAAAAATATAAAATCTTTAATTGATGTTTTTAATTTTTTTTGTTTTGTTTGTTTCTTTGGGTGCCAGGGTCCATATCTAAGCATCACGACCGTAGGGCCATTTCGCGTCTCAGATATGACGGTTTAAGTGAAGCTTTTTTTTTGAGGGGAACTACAAATGGTTTTTTTAGTTGACTCAGTAAATAAATGAAAAAAAAATCACCATTTTTTTTTCTAAATCTGGAAATTATCATCAAAAATCTACGATTATTCACACAATAAAATTCTAATAATTTATTATACAATCTATAATACAATATATTGAATTAATCTTGATTTTTCTATTATTCTAATAAGTGGTGACAAATACCATAGTCATAAATATATTTTTTTTTACCAATCTATTTTATCTAGTAAATATATTAAACCAGTTATATACTAGTACGTTAAGTTTAAAATTGTACAAGTTTCCAACATATATAGTTTTTATTCATCGTAAATGCCTCTATCAAATATATTTAAATTTAAAAACAAAAAACCAATATACATAAATAAACTTTAATCTTTTCTTTTTTTAAATTATATTTATTTTTATTTTATATATATTTTTATATACTTGTTATCAATAATAAGAATACTAATATATAAATTAATAATTGAAATATTTTATATACAATATAAAACAATTCATAATTATAAAAATGTATTTGCCTGATACATACAAAAAACAGCATCGCATTAACATTGCTAAGGAGCTGTTGGACTATTCCTGATATAGCATAGTTGGACGCAACATCTTATTCCTGATATAGCCTAGTGGAACGGCAGAGTTCAAACAGAAATGGACCACTATACGAGGTCTGTTCAAAAAGTATCATAGTCCGTGTACTTTATTTATTGCTCAAGCTTACAAAATATTTGGAAAAACGTCATGTTGGTACCAATGTACGAGGTCTGTTCAAAATTTTCGATTTTTTGTGCCGTTATGAGGTATGAGGTACTCATGTCTCTCACTTATGCCGACAAGTTAGGCCATTTTGAATGTTCAGTTTATTTTTGACAGTTGCTTTGCTTACACGTGTTTTGGCCCGTCTTCGATTTTTGCCCATTTTTGACCAAAAACAACATCGTATGCTCCAGAGGGTCATAACTGGTAACGAATCATGGATTTATGGTTATAACGTGGCACCCAAAGCTCAATTATCCCAATGAAAGCTGCCACACAAGCCAAGATCGAAAAAAGCGCACCAAGTTCGGTCGAATGTGAAGGTTTTGCTTATAGTTTTCTTCGATTGCAGGAGCGTAGTGCATCATGAGTTATTGCCACAGGGTAGAACGGTCAATAAGGAATATTACCTGCAAGTTATGCACAAGTTGCGAGAAGCAATCCGTCAGAAACGCCCGGATTTTTGGAAGAACAAAAATTGGTTTTTGCACCATGATAACGCCCCTGCTCAGGCATCGTTGCTCGTGCGCGAAGTTTTGGCCAAAAACAACACACTGATAATGCCGCAGCCACCGTATTCCCCAAATCTGGCCCCCTGTGACTTTTTCTTGTTCCCGAAACAGATTTTTTGATCCATTTTTTGGAATGGGCAAAAATCGAAGACAAGCCAAAACACGTGCACGCAAAGTGAACATTCAAAATAGCCGAACTTGTCGGCATAAGTGAGAGACATGAGTACCAACATAACGCCACAAAAAATCGAAAATCGAATATACGTAACCTGTACAGATAATATTTATTATTTAAAATATTTAAAATATTGTATATATTATGTTGTACGCGCACATAAATAAATTAAATGTCATGGCAGCATAGGTTTATATTTTAAAATGCTGACATTTATAAGGTTTACTGCTATTATGACAGATAACTAACTGAAAATGCAACTTTTCCGAAAGCATTATTTTCATAAAATAATTTCTTATTTATTTATTTAAATATTTTATTAATAATTATTTATAATGAATAATTAAAAAAACTATATATTTACATGTATATATGTATAAAAAAAATAGATAATAATTATTTTATTTATAAAAGAAGGTTAAATGAACAACTTAAAATATATTTACAATTTTTTCTATTTAAAAATATTTGTATTGTATAGATAAGTATATATTAGCTGTATTCCATTGGACCAATTTTGCTACTACACTAGTTGTGTATCTATCATCATCTACTTTACCTCAAACAGAGCAGTAATTTTCCGCTGGAGTTAAGCATACAATGTACGGTAGGTGGATTGTAGTTGCTACAGTGAAAATAGATAGATTTGCGGGTTCGTTGGTTATGTTGAAATGTCATATTTTTGTTTTTATTGTTTATGTGTGAATAAACTCTGTATTGTTGGTGACTATTGTGTGATTGTACTTTACTGCTGTATTGATATGTTCATTTTATTGAGAGTCTACAGCGCTGTAGTAAAATTGGTCCAATGGAATACAGCTATTGTATAATGAAAATATCAAAAAAGTGTACTTGTGTTATTAAAAAATAATAATTTCTGATTAGATATAGAATTTTAATCTCATTAAATATTTTTATAATTAGATAAAGTATGAATATTCGGATGAGATTATTTTTTCCTTATATGACAAATAGAAAAACTGTGAAGTTGTTATCATTGGAATGGTACGGTATTTTGTTAGAGTAACATATATATGTATTTACTTTTATATATAATTTAAAACTATATTTTAGTATCAATTAGGCATAAAATTTAGAAAAACATCAAACATGGTATTTATTTGTAATATAGAGAATTATCCAAAAAAAATTACTTTAGATAATAAAGTTAAATAAAATATATTTAAAAGTTAATTATTATTCATATTTATATTTATTTATATTATTTAAACAAATGTTATTATTTAATTAATTTTATAAAAGTGCGAAACAATAATGAAAAATCTGCCAACAAATCATAATTGTTGATAATTTGTTCGTACATTTTGAACTGTAATTTGGCCTTTAAAGATTAAAAATTATCTGCGTTAAAATGATATTTTATAGATACTAACGGAAAAAAGTCTAAAGTCATCAAATCTGAGGTGACATGATATCATCAAATTGCGAAATTAAGCGATCTAGAACAAAATTTATTATATTAGTAATTTCGTTGTTTCCCAACAGAGGACTTACACGGTGTATAAGCTTAAATCCGCTGTTTTTTAGTCAAAAAAAACATGTTTTTTCATAGAAAGCAAAAACAAATTTATTCAAAGTACTTGCCCTCGCTAACTATACATTTTTCCCATATCTCGGCCAATTTGGGGATACCACGCCAAAAATTTTTTATTTCTTTTGGGGCAAATCCCTCATCAAGCTATTTTCAGACGTCTTCGTAAGAATTGAATTGCTGCTCAGCGAGCGCGTGGCCCATCGACGACAACAGGTGATAGTCGGAAGGGTCACGTCTGGTGAATAAGCGGGGGGGGGGGGGGGCGGGGTAGCACCTCCCAGTTGAGTGTCACCAAGTAGTTTCGGCCCATTTTTGACGTGTGCGAAGGTGCGTTGTCGTGGAGGAAAATCAGCTTGTCATGTCTTTGATGATAATCCGTTCTTTTTTCACGCAGAGAACGGTGAAATTTGATCAGTTGTTGGTGGTAGCGGTGGGCATTGACAGTTTCACCAGGTTTCAACATCTCATAGTAGACGATACCCTGCTGATCCCACTAAACGCACAGCATATTCTTCCGTCCGAAGCAATTTGATCTTTTGGGATGATGTTGATGGTTGGCCAAGATCAACCCACGATTTCTTGCGTTTACGATTCTCAAAATATATCCACTTTTAATCGCCTGTCACAATCCGATACAGGAACGACTTTCTTTTTTGTCAGGCGAGCAAGATTTTGCATGTGTTTTGGCGTCGTATTTTTTCACAACCAACTTCACACTTAAGCCGCATAATCATAAGTATTTTGACAGTTGACATAGCAACGCTTGCTTATAAGAAAATTCGATTGATTTAGCATAGTTGTTTTTGGTTGATACCCTTTTAATTATGGAAAGTGAAAAACAACATTTTCGGCATATTTTACTTTTTTACTATAGAAAAGATAAAAATGATCTTCAAGCAAGAAAAAAATTATCCGATGTATTAAGTGAGCGCCAGTGCCAAAACTGGTTTGCAAAATTTCGATCGAGCAATTTTGATCTCGAGGATGCACCACGTTCTGTAAGGCCAGTTGAAGCTGATGAAGACACAATAAAGGTAGCAATTGATGCAAACCGGCAAAGAACAACTCGTGAAATCCCTGAGAGATTAAACTTACCAAATTCGACCGTTCATGATCATTTAAAACGGCTAAGTTTAATCTCAAAGCTTGACATATGGGTTCCTCATCTTCTTACGGAAAAAAATTTGTGCTGTCGTATTGACGTTTGTGATTTACTTCTCAAACGCCAAGAAAATGATCCATTCACTGGGGACGAAAAATGGGTTGTCTACAACAATGTTAAGCGCAAACGAGTAGAAAAGATGAACCGGCTCAAAGCACTTCGAAAACCAAAATTCATCAAAAAAAGGTATGCTATCTGTTTGGTGGGATTTCTAAGGAATCGTTTATTTTGAGCTTCTACCGAGCAACACAACGATCAATTCTGAAGTGTACGGTCATCAGTTGGACAAATTGAATGCTTCACTTAAAGAAAAAAAAGCCAGAATTAGTCAATAGGAAAGGTATAGTATTCCAACAGGATAATGCGAAACCACTAGGATGGGATATACTACCATAAACACCATACTTTCCCGAATTAAACGTTTTACCATCTAAATTTTCTATAAAAAAATTTAGACGGTAAAACGTTTTATTCAAATGAGGAGGTCAAAAATCACTTGGATCATATTTTTGCCAGCAAAGAACAAAAGTTTTATTAGCGTGGAATCATGCTACTGCCAGAAAGATGGCAAAGGGTATTGGATAAGACGGGACAATATTAATTCACTATAAGAAAATGGACCTTCCTTTTTATAAAAAAGAACGAAATTACTTCCGGGACAACCCAATATATTGCTTTTAGCGATGTTTTATTGAAAATACATATGATCCAAATTGAAATCGTCAAGTTAAGATTTAGAAGGAAAAAAACACGTTAAAATACGGTCATATCGTTCAGAATTGATGAACTAAAGAAGTATGGACCAATGGGGCATGAGATTTCTTAACCTAAAATAATCTAACTTAAAGTAAATCTCACAATTTAAAAGAGCCATCAATGTGTCATGTTACTGTTTTTTTTTCAATTTCAAAAAATCTCCTTGTTACTTAAAAATATTAACGATCACAACCAAAAAAAAAAGAAGAAATATACATGCCTGGACAATAACACCTTCAGGCCAAAATGCATACCAAACAGTGACTTTTTGTAGATATAATTGCTTCTTCACAGTTATTTGTGATGATGGTTCTTATGTTAGATCCCCATTCGTCTAAAAATCAACTTGTGTACGAAAAATGAGCCTCATCGCTGAAAAAAATTCTGTTAAAAAATAAACATCCGAAGCCTGGTTCTTTCAGCACCCAATCGGTGTATCTTCTATACATTTGCATGGTGGACTAAACAATCAACATAATAAAATTCCAGACTTTATTCTAAATAGATCTTAATATACAAGACAATACTTTTATATTTTTAATACACTATATTTATAAAATTACTAAAGAGTATTTTCTTTTAAAATACTGCATTTAATTAATAATAATATCATAAAATATGTATTTAATTCAGTTCTTATCTATTTTTATTGTATAATCTTACAAAATTCATTTGAATTTTTCTTTCCTTCCAAACATTTAGAAGATAATCTAAATTGTGTTCTTCTTAATTTAAATTTTATACAAACGCATTTTAAACAACAACAAAAAATTAATAAAAAAATTGTTCAACTGTCTGAGAAATTTTCATGTCAGTTCAAGGTCCATATTCGCTTTTTCACATTCTTAAAATGTTAATGATATTATTTCATTAAACTCTCGGAAGTCAGATTTTGGGAATTTCCAAACAAAATAAATATATACATATTGTAGATAATATTATCAAAAACTAGTAGTAGTTTTCGAAAACAGAGTAGATAGACAATTTATCATTGATATCCATTCATACATATGTACACTACAGGCCAAAAGTATGCGACCACTTCTGATAACAACTTCGATAGCAACGATTTAATAATATAATTCTATGACTTCTAGTATTTCTTTAGATGTGCAGGGTGGACCATTTAGAAGTTCCATTTTAAAAAGTAAATAAAAAAAACTAGTGTATGTTTTTTCAAATTTCCGGTTTTATTAAAAAGATTGAACCTTGAAATTTAAGAATGAATCACATCATTTAAATGAAATGAAAAATGAATTTACAGTACCCCATTCGCTCGACCCAATTTTTCAGTACATTTTCAATTGTCCGGGCCTGTATCTCTTCTATGGCAACTTTGATTTCGTGTTTCAAGGCCTCAATTGTCCCTGGATGGCTTGCGTAACATTTATCCTTAACGGCTCCCCACAGAAAATAATCCAACGGGCTCAAATCACAACTCCGAGGCGGCCAATTGACATCAGAATTTCGGCTGATTATTCGGTTTTCGAAAGCAGTGCCCAAAAGTTGGATTGTTACGTTGGCTGTGTGGCAAGCGGCAACGTCCTGTTGAACCCAATATATCGTCCATGCCATTCTCTTCAACTTTTGGAAACAAAAATTCGTTGAGCATGCCACGATAGCGCTCACCATTGACCGGTGGCGCCTCCTTCATCGTTTTCGAAGAAAAACGGGCCAATGATGCCTCCAGTCCAAAATCCGCACCAAACAGTGACTCGTTGTGGATGTATCGGCTTTCCCATGGTCACGTATGGATTTTCTGAGCCCCAGATACGACAATTTTGTTTGTTGACATACCCACCGAGGTGGAAATGGGCCTCATCCAAAAAGATAATTTTTCGGTAAAAATACTCATCTTCGGCCAATTGATCTTGAGCCCATTGGGCAAACCGAAAACGCATCGGATGATCATGCGGCTTTAGCTGTTGAACTAATTGAACCTTGTAAGCTTTCATACCGAGGTCTTTGTGCAAAATTCTCAACAGAGAATTTGGATTGAAGACCCGCCACTTTCAAAGTAAGTTCTCAATATTTCCCATTTTTCTTCATGGATTACCATTTCGTAAAATTCTGACTTTCAACAGTCAATTCGTGTTGACATTTAACACTCTAGTACTTCAAATAAATAGTAGTTCAAAATGGAACCGCTAGATGGACCACCCTATATAATATAATATATAAGTAAATCGTTACGTTTTATAGTGGTTAAGTATAAAATTTCAAGGCGTTGAATGAGACTGAAAGTCATGAGAGTTTACCACTGAAATTGCGAGGATCCCAGCAAAAGAAATCGTTTACTTATAGTGCGTCAAATTCGGTTGCTCTGACAGCGACGAAAAGCCAATTGATAGGCTAGGTAACTAATACTCTTGCCTAAAATGAAAACAAAATATTGGATTTGGCTTTATTACATCAAAACTGGTACTGCTGATGACTACAAAAATGCATATTTCTGGATAGATGGGTCAAAGTTATAGACCTTTAGGTCTAAAAAAAGAATCCTTGTGTTTTGCAGGGCTGGAGAAAAATGCTGCCGGAAGCTATAGTAGGAACTGTGAAGCAAGGTAGTAGGTTGATTATCGTTTGAGGCTATTTCTCTACGGTGCGAATTGAACGGATTTGAAAAAAGACAGCAGTATCAATTATTTTGAAGAGCCAGAACTACGGTTAATCCCTTAACACGTTATAAAATACTCTTAAATATAGTTCCAAATCCTGTAAACAAATTTTTGTCCATTTTCTAAGAATAATTTGTTGGGGATCCTTTTACAAATGTCCATTTTCTAAGAATAATTTGTTGGGGATCCTTTTACAATAAAGAAATATAATTTTAAAGGATACAATAAAAAATGGAAAAAAACGTATTTTTACCTCATCCTCTCCTTTATTTTTATATCTAAAATAACCGCATTTATATCTGAATTATAACTGAATAAATTTCCCATTGGATAAAAGAATAGTTTTTAACTAAAAAATCGTAAAATTTTGTAAATAGTTGAGAAAAATATAATAACAAAAAACAGGGAAAAAATGATTAAAATTTTGGTTGACAAGAACTTTTTTTTTTGGTGAAAAAAAAAAACGCAAATCTACGATTTTTTTTCAAATAGTTACACTACAGCACCATCTCGACGGCTAGTTAGAATGCAGAAATACTCCCCGTACCCCAAAAACCGTATACACAAATTTACATGATAATCCATTGGGCGGTTTAGGAGTCCATATTCGGTTACCAAAAAAACACAGAAAAATTGCAAAAGTTTACTTTTTAAGGATGATTTCATGTAAATGTTGGCCACGACTACGTTTAAAGTGATCCATGTAAAAGATCCAATTTTGAACCACATTTTCGAGCATCTCGACTAGTATCTCGCTAATAATACGTGTAATGTTGTCTTCCAAGGCTGCAAGTGACGCTGCTTTATCGGCATAGAGGAGTGACTTGACGTAGCCCCAGCCCCATCAAAAATAGTCTAGAGGCATCAAATCGCACGGTCCAAAATGTGAGATAAATTGCTCACCGAACTCATCTCTCAATATGTCCATTGTTTCACGTGCTTTGTGGCATGTGGCGCCATTTTGTCAAAACTAAATGTCGACCAGATGCAAGTCTTGAATTTTTGACCAAAAAAAAAGTTCGAAATCATCGAGCCATAGCAGGCGTCATAGACGGTAACGTTGCGACTAGCATAATCGTTAAAGAAATACGGACCATCTTTAAAGAAATATGATAAACCGCACCAAACAGTGCATTTTTCTGGGTGCAATGACAGTTCTTGTTTTGCCTGTGGTTGCTCATCAGACCAAATGCAACAATTTTATTTATTCACATTCCCATTCAACCATAAATGAGCTTCATCGCTGAACGCAATTTTTTGGTGAATTGGTTGCTCAGTAAGTCGATTATGAGGACCTTAAAATTATGACGACACCACGAATTTTTAAAAATAAAATTCAATAATTAATAAGCGTTTTCATGATAAAATTGCATTTTTGACTACGTGAACACTTGACTTTGACACGTGTCACACCTCACGCGTGATCTGTCAAAAATAAAAACACTTAATCAGAAATTATTTTTGAATAAGATTCCGTACATTGTGCAAGTTGTAAATTCAACAACCCATTTTCCAAAATCTCTTATTTTATACATTTAACTAAGCTCAACAAAATTTAACAATCTCTGAAGTTTTCCTCCAATTAACTATCAACCTTTTTTTTTTTTAAGGAAGCTAGTAACACATACCTCATATCTCAAAATTCTTTCATACAAATAGAGGAAAACAATTTTTTTTGCATATTTAAATTCAAAATTAAATAATATAAGAAAATATTGTAACTATTTTATTAATTTTAATTTTCGAATTTTATTAAATTTCCTTCTTAAAACCAAAATGGTCATATACTTTTGGCCTGTAGTGTATCTATTTTAATGAGGAATACGTCAGTAGCAAGTTAGTTAATATTTGTTCATATACATGCAAAGATAATGCGTAATTATTATATAAAATTCCAAATAAAATAGAATTTATGTTGCAGTAAAAGCTCTTTAAATAAAACTTTAAATTATAATTATTTTTTTTTTTTTGGATACGCTTTATAATTTGATCATTAAATATTATTTTTTTGATGAGCAAAACCTTGAAAATTCACTCAGTTTTCTTACTGTCTTTTTAAGATCAACAAAACCGGTTAATGATTATTTTGTGTGTAAAGTTTTTTTTTGAATGATTTTGTTTATGGCAGAACATTTTTTTTTGTTTTTTAGTTAATAGTCAGTTAAAGAAGAAAAAAAAAATTTTTTTTTAATTTTAAATCACATGACTTTGGGATTTTTCTCAAACAAATATAATTCAATTGTTAAAGTTTTTATTTACAAAAATAATTTAGTTAATTATTAAAATTTCAATTTTTTAAAAATTTCTATGTAATAAAAAATAAAAATTTTTTATACCTAGAACTGGAGCGGAAAAATATGCTGTTAATATGTACAGCGTTGTGCCAGACAATCGCAATTATGTGTACAAGCACCAAAAAGCTGAACAATAATTTTGGTGCTTGTTTGTATTTATTAGGACTAATATTATATATATTTTAATAAAAACAAATATATAGACTTATTTGGCAAAATATTGTGCGGTTTTTAGCCTGTTAAAAGCATTTTTTTTAACTTTTGATATATTAGATTGTTTGGAAAGTAATTTCGTTATTTCCCAACAGAGGACTTAATTGTATTTTTTCACAACCAACTTCACACTTAAGCCGCATAATCATATTTATTTTGACAGCTGACATAGCAAGGCTTGCTTGTGAAAAAATTCAATTGATTTTGCATAGTACTTTTTGGTTGATACCCTTTTAATTACGGAAAGTGAAAAACAGAATTTTCGGCATATTTTACTTTTTTACTATAGAAAAGGTAAAAATGCTGTTCAAGCAAGAAAAAAATTAAGCGATATGTATGGAGACGATGTGTTAAGTGAGCGCCAGTGCCAAGACTGGTTTGCAAAATTTCGATCCAGCAATTTTGATCTCGAAGATGCACTACGTTCTGGAAGGCCAGTTGAAGCTGATGAAGACACAATAAAGGTAGCAATTGATGCAAACCGGCAAAGAACAACTCGTGAAATCGCAAGGAGATTACACTTACCAAATTCGACGGTTCATGATCATTTGAAAAGGCTAGGTTTAATCTCAAAGCTAGACATATGGGTTCCTTATCTTCTTAGGGAAAAAAATTTGTGCCGTCGTATTGACGTTTTTTATTTGCTTCTCAAACGCCAAGAAATTGATCCATTTTTGAAGCGTATTATCACTGGGGACAAGAAATGGGTTGCCTACAAAAATTTTAAGCGCAAAAGATCCTGAAATAGAAGAGATGAACCGGCTCAAAGCACTTCGAAAGCCAATATTCATCAAAAAAAGGTTATACTATCTGTTTGGTGGGATTTCAACGCAATCGTTTATTTTGTGCTTCTACCGAACAACACAACGATCAATTCTGAAGTGCACTGTCATCAGTTGGACAAATTGAATGATTGACTTAAAGAAAGAAGGTCAGAATAAAATATTCATTCACTAACAGAAAATAGTCTTTCATTTTTATAAAAAAAAAAAACGAAATTACTTGCCGAACAACCCATTAGTTTCTATGGAAAATTTTATTTTAACCGATTTATTTGACTTAATAATTCGATTTTCTAATTAATTCTAGAATTCTATTTAATTAAAATAATGGAATATATCAAGAAGAAATTTCAAATAAGTGCATTCGAACCACAAATCAACTAATTACCGTGTTATAAGTAACGGACATGTGCTACGAGTTTATAAAGGTGGAAAATCTCACAGAACAACTCAAAAGGAGCATCAAGCAATTATAAATATTTTTCAGAGCAATCTTCAGGCCCCATCTAAAGAAGTATCAGGATCAGTCTATCACTTATCAGATATTTAATCATTTTCGATAAAATAGAGGACTCTAAAAAGAATACAAAAAAATTTTTATTTATAAAAAAAAAAATTATTGGAATCTTATGTAGATTTCGGCTACTCCTCACTGAGATTGAATTTTACAAAAATAGAAAACGGTTCTTTTACTCTTTTTTATTATATAAACTATTTTCATTTAATATAATATCACCATAACAATTATCAAAAATTAATACGCATAATTCCACAAACAAAATTAGATCGACATATTTTATTGCTTAAAAGTTTCCTTAATTCGCTTAAAAGATACAAGAGAGAAAAAATTAAATAATTATTTAAATGTATTTTAATATATATTAATAATAATTTATAGAAAAAACTGAAACACTTTCTAGAAATGTGTCCAACTCCTCTGCAAATATTCCTCCCCGATTACCAAAATGGTTTTTTATATTTGAATCAATCATTTTGTCAGCTATTTTCGAAACAATTTAGTTCGGACAGACATCATATAAAAAGGTCACAATCTTCTGCAATGCCTCAAAGTTTTGTGCATAAAAATCGTCTACTTGAATGTGATTTAGCCCATTTATCTTCTCTAAAATCTAATGATCCATCATCAACAAAGAAATACGTTAATGATGAACCATTAGATTTTAGAGAAGAAATAAAGATAATTGGTGATGATAATTTATTTTAGAACTAAATATTCATTATTAACTTATAGAATATTACCTCGTTACCTGGTTTCCAATGAGCGTTCGATTCAAGAGATAAAAGGAAAAGTTCCAGAAACATTTTTGAATAGTCCTGATGATAATCCGTACGGAATACCATATGAATCTGATTGTCTGCATCTGAAGCCCTCAACCATGGGAGGCGGGCGACTCTCCAGACTTTGGGGTTCGACGAAGCATTCCAATTCTCTTCTAATCCAAGCCCCACAACACCGAATCCTTCGAAGAATTGTCAATACCGATTATCCATCGTGATCTAAATGTTCCATTTGTTCGTGAACTGTGAATCTCCCGATATAAAAAAAATACCATCATATCCTTGGGAAGAGAACTGTTTACTCAAGGCCCTTCCATTATACACCCATCGATGTTCGAAACGGTGATGGCCGAAAGATTTTTTAAAGTTATAAAATAATATTATCCCATTTTTGTGGTAACATCGATGGGTCTTTTCCTTTACATGTCTTCATGTCCTTGTTTTTACATAAATAAAAATCTGCTTTTTAATAGTTGTAAGTAATTGTAGATAACATTTAAAAAAAAACATAATTCTTTTTATAAAAAAAAAATTAATATACGAGGTCTGTTCAAAAAGTATCGCGAATTTTGTGTTTTTTTTCAAAAATTATTTATTTATTTATGAATATCTATTGTGTCCCCTTCAAAGTAATGCCCACCAGATATTATACACTTGTGCCAACATTTTTTCCAATTCTCGAAGCACTTCAGAAAATCATTTTTTCTGATTTTTTCAGCTCCTCCTTCGATGCCGTTTTTATCTCCTCAATCGTAGCGTAGCGTCGTCCTTTCATGGGGCTCTTCAGTTTCGGGAATAAGAAAAAGTCACAGGGGGCCAGATCTGGGTTATACGATGGCTGCAGCATTATTAGTGTGTTGTTTTTGGCCAAAAATTCGCGCACAAGCAACGATGCGTGAGCAGGGGCGTTCTCATGGTGCAAAAGCCAATTTTTGTTATTCCACAAATCCGGGCGTTTCTAGAGGATTGCTTCTCGCAACTTGCGCATAACTTGCAGGTAATATTCCTTATTGACCGTTCTACCCTGTGGCAAGAACTCATGATGCACCACGCCCTTGCAATCGAAGAAAACTGTAAGCAAAACCGTCCGGCACACTTTTTGTCGTTCACATCTTGTCGACCCTCTGAGAAGATTTTGTACTACCGATAAACGTTGCTCGAAGGTAGGTTCATCATATGCCACAGTCAACATTCGGAATGCGTCCACGCAATTAATTTTGTTTTCCACACAAAATTTGATACAGATTCTTAGATCTATTTTTTGTAATGGGCAAAAATCGAAGACGTACCAAAACACGTGCAAGCAAAGCAGCTGTCAAAAATTAACTGAATATTCAAAATGGCCGAATTTGTCGGCATAAGTGAGAGACATGACTATCAACATAACGCCACAAAACATCGAAAATCGAATATACGTAACCCGCGGAAATTTAAAATTCTCGATACTTTTTGAACAGACTTTTTAAAATTCTCGATACTTTTTTTAATTTTTTTTTAATATTAAAAAAATTCTTTTTTTTAAAAATCGCATTTCAAAGGAAAAATTCAAAGAGATAATAAAATAATGTAATTGGTTAATTTGAAAATTTTTACTTAGTAGAAATTTTTTACATTTAAATAAAGTGGAACTTTAATTTAAGTTCAGAAATCTTTCTTTAAAGAACGACAAAAATTGAATATTTTCCAATTACTTAAGAATTTGTAATTATTAATTAAATCGAAAAATATTTTTTTGTAGAACCGTTTATAAAAATCAAAAATTATTTATATTAAAAAAAATAGAAATTTCTATTTTTCTCTTTTTTTTAACTTCAAATTTATATAACATATTCAATAATTGAATACCATATATAATAAAAAAGTTAAAAAAAAATCTTAATTTTTACAAATGGTATACGACGATTACAATAACATTTTGTAAAAAAAAAATATGTCTTGGCTATGTGGCCTAAGAAATGCCGAAAATATAGAATTTTCAACATGACAATGACCCCTTAGGTTGGTAAAACTTGATTCGAAAGGCATAAAAAAGCCACATTGAAAACTTGTAAGAGATGTCAAAAAGAAAATAACAAATAACCCCAACTTTGAAAAAAAAGAACAAAGATCTATTTGAAGGTATGTGAACTTAATGGAAAATATTCTTGAATATTTTATGAACGAGAAACGTGAGATCGCTTTAATGCCTAAAAAAATATGCGCGTCTGTAATAAAAACTAAAAGCCACGCAATAAACGATTAGTAATTTTATACGAATAAGTAAGAATATGTCTACTACGATATATTGTTACTAATTTATATAAAATATAAATTTTTTTTACATTGCTTTTTTTCCACAGTTGCAAATATTTTTCACGGGACAGTATGTACTAGTATGTATTATTTACTACAGTGCCACGTCACGAATACTAACTTGTTTGCAATAAAAATGACGTCTAATTACTATAATAATTTGTCTGTTCTGACAAAAATGTTCCTACTTGACATATAATATTAGTAAAATTACATTCACTTTTTAATTATAACAATTAATTTCCTATTGTAATTGGATGAGCCTAATTTTTTAAGATATTTTTATCTTCAATAGTAAAAAATAAATAATATAACTTTTCTCATTGCAAAATAATTTTACACGATATTAAAAGTAGAATATTATTCATTCTAGAAAATCATGAGATAAATTGAATGAAAATTTTATATATTAAAATAAAATTGCAACCACAAGCCAATTTCCATAATACACATTGATTAATCGACAAATATTTTTTAATAGTCATACAAATGCAAACACGTACGTACACTTCGACAAATGTGCAATTAAAATATATTTTCTCGAATTTTCATACATAAATGTGTTTTGAATGTATTATGGGATTATAACAGCACAATTTAACGTAATATTATGCATTTTTACAATACATGTACAAATATTCATTCGCATGCAATTTCGTTTGAGACCAGTCAGCAGCAGCAGCATTGCGAATAAAACACCATATAAATTGGGTGTTCCCCAAGAAATTATTGACCGAATTCGTATCTGAATTTTTTCATTATTCTCAGATACTCTTAATTATGCATTGTAGCACATCTTCATTATTTTCTTAAACTTTTCCCGCCAACTTTTTATATCAGAGTATCTAAAAGCAAAGGTATGAAAATACGTGTATGTTGTGAATAATAACAAATGTGAACTATGATCCCCTGTTGAAAGATGAATCAATATGTAATAACATGGAGATAATTTTTTATTTTTTTTTATTTATAATTTTTCTACAATATTATTAAATATCAAAGAGAAGATTAAAAATTAAAATTTTCTAATTAATATTATACTATATAAAACAACTCAAAATATATAATCTGATATTTTAGTTTTGTTTTTATAATTTTCAATTATAAAATATATTTTCGATTAAAAAAAATCTTATATTACCGTTAAAAAGTTTTTATAAAAATATTTTTTTTTGGAATTTTTTTACCGATTAACTTTATAAAGTAAAATAAATATTTAAAATTTTATAATATTGTTAAATAATAAATCAGATATAATTTTTCTTATAAATTATTTATTATAAATTACTAAATAAAATAATTAAAAATAGCAGTCTTCGTTATCTATTATATTGTATATATATAAATATTTTTTTTTTTTTTTGATGGTCATTTAACATGTCAGAAATGTACAAATTAATATTGTATTAACTATTTACAATTATTTATGTACACAATAACAATTACCTAATAACAATCAATATAGGAAGTTTTTTATTTATTCATATGAATGAAACTTTATTTAAAATGCATATTTTTATATAATTAAATTTATTTGCATGAGAATTTTATTAGTTAAATGATATTTTTCTTGATTTGAAAAATAGATGGCTGTAGTTGTATTAATAAAAATTTTCACTGAGAAATGAATTATTAAACGTGTTTTCGTCGTTCAGTTGATTAGTAAATTTTTATAAAAAGTTCTAAGATATTTTCTGAATATATAACTTTAATACATAGTTATTAAGTTGAAAAAATTCATATTTCATATATGGTTTAACTTCCCCAGTTAAAAATAAAGTTCTTATTTATTATACCTTTTATATTAAGTTTTATTGATATAATATTTTTTAAAAACCAATGCCCAATATCTTGTCTTCTTTGTTCATTTTAAATATTTTTCTTGCTTTTTTCACTATACCGATAATTTTATAATAAAAACAATTGAAATTTATCCATATTTAATATATACATAAATATAATAAACTTAAAAAAAATTAAAATGATGAATTAATAACATTTGTATTTTAAACATGAATATTTTCAGTATTGTTTTATTATACTATAAAAATAATAATACGTTGATACAAAAAGAAGAAAATAAATTGTAAGAAAATTTGCTTTTTCAAACTTAATTTAATTCTTAAAAATATACTAACAAACTTGTCTATTCAAAGAAAAGTCTTATCTTTATATAAAACAATATGAATTAAGATTTCATATCTGAACAATTTCATTCCTATAGATACTTTACAAGTAATAAAAGGTTAAATTGGCAATACGAAAATTGTTTTTTTGTTTCCATTTATGTTATGATTTAATATACTTGGGGATTCACTCACTAGAATTACAGCCACATATCGTAAACAAGAATTGTCTTGCATTTTCGTGAGATCTTTGGACGCAATAGTGTGTTAATTATATTTTAAATGGCTAAATAAATAACAGTTCGTACTATTTAGTATTTATAAATAATAATTGTTCGGTTAAATATAGTTTAAATGATTGAAGTGATGATAATTTGTGATATTTCTTACAATTATACGAATATTTGAAATTTCTTATTTATACTTATATTATAATATAATATATATTATAACATAATATATATTATATTATATCAATATAATTATAAATAATAAAATCAAAAAAAAAAAAGTTTTAATACGAAAGTGTAGAGTTTATCTGTGTTTAAACGTATGTATTAGTTATTTAAATAAAATTATTGTATCAAAGTTTATCAGTGCAAATATTATTATTATTTATATAAGACTGAAAATTTTATTGATATGAATATGTATCTATAAATATAATAACACATATGCATGTATATACTTTCACGTTTTTAGTGTGTACACTATGTATGATGGGTACAATCCAAACAACTATCCGGAATTGAATTTTCAATTGTTCTATATTCATTAAAAAAATAGATAACCTAGATTGAAATATTCAAATAAAAGTGTATGCAAATTCCTTAATATTATAATAATTCAAATTAAAAGCAAATAAATTATACGCAATATTCAATGTAAATTTCAAAGCAATAATAATATTGCAAATATTTCATTTGTTGCTAGTGAAGTTACATAAATAAATAAAACTAATATTCAACATACTCGTAAAAATACAAGGAATAAAATATATAAAAATCAAAAAGTTTTTATGATTTTATAAATATATACTCCTATATACACATATATACTAAATGAGATGTACTCGGACAATCCATATTGTGTGTTTTACACTCATTTAATCGATTAATTAGTAAATTTTTTTTAAAAAATGATCCAAAAATTTGGACAAAAGTCAATAAAAATATTTCAGTAATTTTATTTGAAAGTAAGAATTTAATGATAGACTCTAAAAATAGAGAAATATTCTTTTATAATCTAAAATAATATATACCATACACGTATGTGCATGGCTATAATATCTTCCTTCCGTCGTCCACGATGCTGGATTTATATTTCGTAAAATGACAGAACAAAATTACTTTTCATTGCAACAATTTCTCTATACTTTTATTGTTTTAATTTAAGACAATATTTATTTATTTTTATAATATTAACTTACGAGATTGCAGTATACTACCGGCAATACACATAATTCTAATAATAAAACCATTAACAATTTCCAAAAGTAATATTCGTATAATATTATAATAACCAACTTTTTTTTTTCATATAACAGTGCTATGGGGAAAATAAATTTTCTATTTATATTATAATAATCGTTATTTTCTTTAAAGCAAATAATTGAAAGTTAAACAACAAATAAAATCGGTTTTTAATTAATTTTTCAATAATAAATTATAATACGTCAGTCAAGGTTATAAAAGTTTTAAAGATTAATGCGCAAATTGTAATATAATATTTTTACTAAATTTACATATGGTTTTTTTTCGTTTTTATAAAAAAATTTTAATAATGATATAAAATGCATGTATATATAATATAATTTATTTTCTCAATTTAATATATAGTTAATCCAATTTTATAAAATATAAATATTATTTAAATTATACTAAATAGAAATGATTCTTAATTTAAATATAATAATTACGTTATTTAAATGGATTTCAATTTAAATGTTTTATATTATTAATATGAAAAAAGTCTTGATATAATAGTTTATGGCGTATGGTAGCACTAATAAGCAAATAGAACGGTGCCTGCCATACTTAGACTATATTGAATATGGTAGCACAGATTAGTTGACGTTTAATTATGATGCATACACAGGTTACATATAATTTTGTTCTCAGATCACATAGCAGTTGGTGAATCAAGTAAATTCACTTGAATCGCATTTACACATATTTCAATATTATTCTTTAATTTAGATAGATTTCTTTGTAACAATTGATTTTATTTATTGTGGACACGTGAATATATAATATTTTTGCACACTTTTAATTTTATTTATTGTCAACACGTGAATATATGATATTTTTGCACATAATCATAATAAATGTTGCAATTTCGCAAAACTACAAAAGATTAGTATTTAATTTGTTTGCTATTTTGCAGACTTTTTATACAAAAGCGTTAAAATGTCGGACGATGAAGAATCTTTTGTAGTATTAGGATCAACTCCAACTCACTCTATGGATGATTGGAAAAATTCAAAACCACCAGAATCAGTGAAAAATATAAGCGGAGTTCAAATTGATTTTTCAGTAGAGCCCAAAAGTTGTGAAAGTAATAAGCCAATTTCTCACGTGCAGATAAATGAATCAATTCCTATCCAGAATATTACAACCGATCAGGCTAACAATGAAAAGATATTGGACAATAGCTTAGAGAAGTCGATGGATGCGAATATGCATGACCTGGACTCAAAGATAGACAACACAATCAATAGTATAAAGAAAAGTAGAATTGATGGAAGCAGCAACAGTTTAGCTGCTAGCTTTTTGCTCGGGAAAGTTGAAAGTAGTGTACTAAAAGTAAGATTTAGAAATATTTTTAACTTTAATTATATTGCTTAGTGAAATATATTTATGTATCTTAAAAAAAATGTTATTTCAAGGCTAGTATAATGGCACAAATATCCAATTGCAAAAGCTTAGAAACTAGCTTGGATGACATAGCGAAACTTCAAAATATACTAAAAGAACATGAAGACCTCAAACGTATGAAATTCATTCAATAAATAAATATTATTTAAAAAATACTATTATCTTATAGAAAACTTAAAGAACACTAATGTTATGATGAAGGAACTTTTGACACATGTCCAAAGACATCGGAATGAAAATATTTTATTAAAACAAGAATATGAAAAGAAATTAAAAGAAGTCGAAGAAATAGAACATGTAAATTTATCAACAAAAAATAATACCAAACTAATCTTAATAACTCGATAAATTTGTTAAACATACAATAAATATTATTTGAAATTTTGTTAATTTTTTAAGAAAATCCATTTTATTAATGTTATTTTTAATTATTTTTAGCTACGAAAAGAAATTTGCGACTTAAAAGCTGGTAAGTATTAGAATTAAGTGACGTAAACGAATAGTAATTTAAAAGAAAAGAGTTCGGTTATTTTCAAAGAATCTAATAAATCTTAGTCATTGCATGGTGAAATTAGATTTTTCAAATTATTTTAGAATTCGATAAGGCTCTTGTGTGTCATAATTAACAGTTTTCTCAATTTATTATTATCTGTAAAATTATCATATTTGTGGGGAATATAATTCGTAACTATTTTAATATTGTGAAGTGATATCCAAAAATATACTATACTATACATGATATCTTAATCCAAAAATGAACTTTTACACAATCGGAGCCGTTAACTAATCGTGTAGGTGATACAAAGAGTCTTATAAATTCTGATTAGTTATCGTGCTAAAAGGATAGCAATTTTTGCTTAGCCTGATATTGAAAATGTAACTATCCCATAGTAAATGACCAAGTCGAAAATGGATTTCTTAAGAAATATTTAATAAGCTAGAAAATCCTTTATTATATTATTTTATCAAGGGAGATAAGTGCATCTAGTGTGCTACATATAAATCAATGATAAGTGCACCGTATGTGTTGTAATATTTTTTTTCTAAATTTTTTTTTTAAAATAGTAAAAAAACTATTTTGTCAATATGTCAAATAACATTTATACAAATGTATGAGTTACCAAATTTTTTTCGGTATATTGTTACTTTTTAAATAGAATTCACTCGTTCGATATAATATTAAATTTTGTAGAATTAAAAAAATTTCATTGCTCATGTAAATTCGGTTTTTTTTCTCAATCAATTGGTTTAAAAGTATCTTATTTATTAATTCTGTTGTTTTTAGATTATTCAGGTTCTTTAATTGTTAAGCTTAATTTTTAATTCACTTAAAAGTCTATAATTAATTTTATTCAGCAAATTCAATCGGTGTGGCCTCAGGTCAGGAAGATGACGCAAACGTGAAATCAACTGAAGGAAAAAAGGAAACCAAACTTGTTCATAGTAGTTATGACATGATTCAATCGTTAAGTGAATTGGATATTTCATTAAATGAAAATCAGATAAGACAAATGATGGCAGAAATAAACGAGTCGAAAGAAATGGTAAATATATAAACAATATGATTTTTAAAATGATTTATTTGATTTGTGAACTATCACATTTAGAGAAAACTCTACATTGATGAAATAAATTGCTTGAAAGTTAATCTTACATCAGCAGAAGAATTGCTAAAAGTCAAACAAAATGAACTTAATATTATCGTACAAAACAAAGATGATGTAAAAAAGGAATATGAAGAATATCGCAAACAGTCTGAAGATGAAATTACTCATTTAAGAGCTCAGCTTGATGTTTATAAAAAAGATTTTGATATAGAGAGGTCTGCTAATGAGGAATTAAAACGGTCTAATAATGAGTTATCAACAGATATAAGGCTTTTACAGCAGAGAAATCAGGAGTTGCTTGTTATGGTAGAGAAGCGGTATATAATATAATTTAAAAAAAATATTTCACTTAACTTTGTTAATTTATTAAATTGTTATGTTATAGGTTAGGAGCAGTTCCCAAAAAAGAGGTATGTAAATTTTTATAATCAATAATAATAACTAAGAATAAATATTTAATACAAACAAATTTATTGTTACAGTTTTCTCTAGTTGCATCGCCTTCCACTTCACCTTTTTCATCACTCTCAATACCTAGCGAAACGTTTGTATGTCCCTTGTGCAAAGCTACGTTTACAGATCTTGGGAAACTACAACGCCATGTTGAAATGTGCTTGGACAAGACATAATTTTTCTATTTATACGCAACCATAATAAAACTCATGCCATTAAATGAGAAACTATTGTAATTTAAAATGAATATATAAAAATTGTAATTATTTTAACTGATCAGCTTATTTTTTTGAAGTATTCGATAATATCGAATAAATTAGTCAAAATATTAATAAAATAGTAAAAGGTAAAAAATAAATGTTTATTATATTAAAGAGTTGTTATATTCATTGTTATCCTATAGTAATGAAATTGTCAAAAATTAATAACATTTTGGAGAAATTAACTTTCAAACTAATATAAGGTGTAGTAAAAAGTAATCCATTATTTTGCCAATAGATGGCTTTAGGAGGCTGTATCTCCCGTTTTAAAAGTGCGATCGGGTTGCACTAGATGGCGTTAGAAAGATAAGATTTCGTACTAAAAAAGCTTCTGATACAGTTTTGTGATTACTTGACTCAGTATTTTTTTAGCACGCGTCAAAGATGGACACCAACAAAGAGAAAATACGCCATATTTTACAGTTTTTCTTCGATAAAGGCGAAAACACAAGCCAGGCAGCTGAAAATGTGAATAGTGTTTATGGTCCTAATACTGTAACAGCCAATCATATGCAATTTTGGTTTCGTCGATTCCGTTCCGGTAATTTTGATGTCAAAGATGCACCACGCTCTGGAAGATCAATTGTCGAAAATGTCGATAAAATAATGGAAATCGTCGAGTCCGACCGTCACGTAAGCACTGTTTCGATTGCCCAGGAGCTAAACATTGCACAAAAAACCGTTTGGAACCACTTAAACAAGGCTGGATACAACAAGAAGCTCGATGTATGGGTGCCACACGAGTTATCGCAAAAAACCTCATGGATCGAATTTCCATCTGCGAATCGCTGCTGAATCGCAACAAAATCGATCCATTTCTGAAGCGGGTGGTTACTGGTGATTAAAAGTGGGTCACTTACGACAACGTCAAGCGACAACGGTCGTGGTCAAATCGCGGTCACCCGGCGCAAACGGTGGTCAAGCCAGGAAGGTTTTGCTGTGTGTTTGGTGGGACTGGCAGGGAATCATCTACTATGAGCTGCTCTCCTACGGCCGAACTCTTAATTCGGACCTATACTGTCAACAATTGGACCGTCTGAAAGAAGTAATCGCCCAGAAGCGGCCAGCTTTGGCCAATAGGAGAGGAATTGTGTTCCATCAGGACAACACCAGGCCGCATACATCGATAGTGACTCGCCAGAAGTTCCGGGACCTTGGTTGGGATGTTCTTATCCATCAACCTTATAGTCCGGACCTGGCACCAAGTGATTGCCACCTCTTCCTGTCTATGACGAATGATTTTGCAGGTGAAAAATTCGCCTCAAGAGAAGATTGTGAAAATCGACTGTCCCAGTTTTTTGCCAATAGGGACGAAAGTTTCTATGAGAGAGGCATTATGAAATTACCTCCAAAATAGCAACAAGTTATCGAACAAAACGGTGCATTCTATCTATGCTAAATAAAACCTTCAATTTAATGCAAAAATAATGGATTTCTTTTTACTACATCTTATATGTTTGATCAATTTGAATTCAGTAACAAAATTTCAAATAAATAATAAAGCTGCTGTGTGCTGCGAATTTAATAGATTTATACTCAACGAACTCTGGTTGGATTATTGAGTACCTCATTTTGGAATTGTTTAAAACTACTTCATTGATAAATGGAGAAATATTCATTTGTATTGTGTTACACGAGATTATGTCCCATTTTCGACGTTTTATTCAATGAAATTGTCGTTTTCGGCGTTATTTCTAAATCGCCGAAATAAAAAAAACCGTAAATTATATAACATCAAGAGATAGTTCACAATGATAATATAACTTATGGCAATGTCATTTGTTTTTTATGCTATTAGGTAAATTAATTATATAACTGCATTTTTCACATTCAACTTGAAATAGAAAGGGGCAGTGGTTGACTTCCTAAAGAAAAGTTTTTGCCTAAAGATCAATGATTGAGTATCTAAAGAACAGTTGTTGCCTAACCCTTTGCAACTAACTCAAAACATCTAATAAAGCTGTAAATTTTTATATAAATGGTTTTCTTTTTTTAAAAAAACGCACTAATTGTTAAGGAAATTCAAATGTTTTTTATTCAATGTGAAGTACAATCGATACAATTAAGTTCTGAATAAAACGTCATTCAAATGGCCTCCACGACTTCTTTTGCAGGAACGAATTCGATGAACCAAATTTTCGAGCACTTTTTCCACTAAATCAAGTCGTATGTCATGAATATTGGACTTCAAAAGCTTGAAGAGAGTCTGGTTTGTTGCTAAAGACCAATGACTTCACATAACTCCACAAGAAATAGTTAATAATGTTAAATCACAACTTCTTGGAGGCCATTCAATGTCACAATTTCTTGAAATAATCGAATTTCCAAACTTTTCTCGCAATAATTCGGTTGTTGCACGTGCTGTGTGGCACGTAGCCCCGTCTTGTTGGAACCAGATGTTGTCAAGATCAACTTCCTCCAATTTCGGCCATAAAAAGTTGGTTATCATCGATCTATACCGCTCTCCATTGACAGTAACGGTGTTACCAGCTTCATTTCGAAAGAAGTACGGACCGATGATTCCACTAGACCAAAAACCACACCAAACTGTCAATTTAGGTGAATGTAATGGGTTTTTTCCCATTTTTTCTTAGATTTTCTTCGCACTAGAATCGACAGTTTTGTTCATTTACAGCACCACTCAGATGAAAGTAAGCGCACGAAAAGTTGCAATTGGAAAAATGATTGTTTTGATAATAAAATTGAATAATTTGTAAACGTTGTTCTTGCGTATATCTCTTCATGATGAAATTTTTAACATTACTGAATACAATGAAAAAAAAAATGACAGCTCATGACATATTACAAATGGCCGAAACGTCACTTAGAAATCATAACACTCTTATTTCAAAACCCTATATTATTAATTTAATTTAATAAAATAAAAATAAAAATCGTTCAATGCTCATATTTATATATGTATATATATATATATTTTTATTTTCCCCGTATTATTTTTGAACAAAAATATTTACATTTAAAATTTAGTCATATATAGTGTAAAGAGATTGATCATTATAATAATCATAAAAGTAAAAAATATCAATAATCATAATCATTATAATAATAATAATAATAATAATACATTCTATGTATAAACTTAAGTTTCAATTTCTTCTTAAAAAAAAGTACATTAAAAAATATTTTATGCTTTACATTTATAAAACAAACAAAAAATATGTATAAAAGCTTATTTTAAAAATATTCCTTTTTATTGTTTCTATTAGAAATGAAAGAAAACAATATTTTGCTTAAAAATGTTCTCTTTAATTTGTGCAATAAATATATTATTCAAGAAAGGTAAGTAGTATGCATTATACGTATATGTATGAATATTTTGCAAATAAAATCCAGTTTTGACTGTTTTGAATGTACATACGAGTATATTATTGATATGAAATTTATATTCAATTATCTTCTGTCGATTTTAATTAAAATATAAATGTTTATTAAATACAACTTTTTTTTTTAAATTATTATTCTGCATATTTGAGGAATGTATTTTTTTTATACAGCATTATAGTAAATTTATATAATCCAGAAATTCTAAAAATTTTGTTTGTAATTTAAAATTGTTAATTTTATTATTTACTCACTATTACAAGAAATTTTGTTTAACTTCTGTTATTGTTATAAATAGAATCATTTTATTATTTTTATGCAAGAAAAGGCTATTTGACTAAAAATTTAGTTAGTTTATATGAATAAAAAAAACTAGTATTTGCAATATAAACCATAAATACATTTGCATTATTATTCAAATAAATTTAATGATAGTAGTTTTTTTTTTTTTAAATTATTTTTTATACTATTTTAGTTGTGGTTTTGTTTTTGTTTGAATATATTTATCTTTAAATTAACTGTACGACTAGAATGAAGTAATAAAAAAAAAAAAACAAAATAATATATTTACAATTTAAGAAATAATAATATAACTACAAAAATTGATATACTTATACGGTTAAAACTATAATATTTGAAAAATTATTTAAAAGAAAAAAAAATAAAAGAAAATTATCATTAAATATATATAATTGCAAATAAAAAAAAAAAATAATACAATACATATCCTCTGACAAGTTTATTTTAATTACGTTTTAAATGCAAGGCATATTCTTTATCATATTTTTAATAAAATAGTTGTGTTTTTTTTTTCTTTAAAGGGAAATACATTTTTTTTTAAAAATAAAATGCTAATTAAGAGATTCATTATAATTTAAATTGATTAACTAATTTGTCTAATATTTGCGATAACACTTTTTACGCTATGTGCGTGTGCATATTATATTTTGTATTTGTTTAATATTATTTATTTAAATATAATGGTTTTTTTTAATGGACAAATTTAGATTTAACTATTTATTTATATATTTTTCATTATATTTTATTTATTTTTTTATATATTTATAAATTCTTGTTTTAAGACAATTTCAAATAAAGTAAATACATTTATATTTTTAAGTAGATTCTTAAATAAACAAAAAAAGAAAAAAGAAAATCATAAATAAAATAAAAAACATTTGCCTCAATAATATTAAGGCATGTTGCCATTACATTTGTATAGTCATCATAAATTATATACAGCATATATCGTAGTTTCCATTTGGAATTTACTTTTTCTTTCCGAGCATATCACGCCATTTCTCGAATTTTTCCATTTCTTCATCAAGTAGAAGTGCTTCAACACATCCTGTGAAAAAGTCTGTTCCAAAGCAGTCTTGTCTATTAAAAATAAACAAAATATATATTAATTTAATATATTTTACTCTCTATAAATAAAAATTACAAGAAAAAAAAAACAAAAATCCCCAAAAAATTTCATTTTCAAAAAGTTCAGCAATTTTCTCACTACAAAAATTCAAAAAATTTTATTTTCTCATCAACAAAACTGTTATACACACAATATGACAGTTTGAGATTTGCTCAAAATTCAAAATGTTCTCGTATTTTTTTTTCTTCCCGTTTTTTTGTGTAAAAAAATTAAAATTAATGCAACTAAAAAAATTTCAAAAAATTACTGAAATACTAAACGTTGAAATAAAAAATAAACTAAACGTTGAAATAAAAAATAAACTCCAAATCAAAAACAAAATGGTCTTTAAAAAAAACTATTTGACTATTTAATTATTGTATGTATGCACAAAAAAAAATCTGTTTATTTTTTGCAAAAAAAAACAAAATTAAAGCAATATTAAAAAGTTTTAAATCTCAAAAAAAAAAGAATTTATCTTACAAAAATTTTGAATAATAAAACTAGTAATGAAAAATTATCTTTGAACTGAACAAAAAATTAATAACTAACCAATCATAATAATCAATAAAGTAAATTAATATTTCAAATAATAAAAATAAAAAGATTTAAATAAAAAGAAAACATACCAAAAAATAATAAAACCAATTATTAAAAAATTGTCCCTGGTTGAGAAGAGGCCTGTGTTTTGTATGGTGTGTGTTAAATGAACTGCTGATGAGACACAGTGGTCGGTGGTAGATGCGCTTCCAAATAGTTTTAAAAAAAATGCTCTCATATGAAAATATATCAGGTAGACTGTATCCCCGTTTCATCTTTTCCTCGCCCCAACTTCTTTGCGTGAACAAAGCAATCTATTACTAATTTCACCTTCGTACATACAATTTCTTCAATTTTTTTTTTAGTTGCTTTTTGTTATAAATAAATAAGTTTTCAAACTAACACAAATAAATAGACAAACATTATTTAAATGATTTTCAATATTGTATTGAATATGAAAAAAAAGCTAACGAATTATTTGTTATCCTGTTCTTTATTTATCCAAAATTATTTGTTTCTTAATTAATTGATTAATTTTTTTTTTAACAAGTATTATTGTTGTTCATTTCTTTTTTGACATAATAATTTAATAAGAAATGTTTAATATATATTTTTTTATTGGTTTACTTTTCTCTAAGTTCTATTAATAATTTTGAAGAAAAAAAATGAAGTTTATTTATTTTTTCTGTCTTGATCTAATAAAATATTAATGTTTGGATCGGTTTTCCCTTTTTGGTTTTTTTTGTTGTTGTTGTTATTTTTTTTTAATTAAGCAATTATGATGGAGGTGTACCACCATTAATAAGTTTTATATAATTTTTGAGTCGATCAATTTCGTCGCTCAAATGAAGCGCATCCACACATCCTTTAAAATATTCCGTTGTAAAACACTGATGCCTGAAAAATTATTAAATTTATATTTTGTTTAATTTTTCAAAATTTATCTTTTTAATTATTATGTTTTTCATTTTTTTGTTGTTGTAATAATTAATGTATTAGTAATTTTATGGTTGTTTTTAATTTGTTTTTTTTTTTTTTTTTTTTTTTTTTTTGTGAATAATAATCTGTCATCTTTTATGAATTTATCTTTGAATTAGAATTTACAGATTTGTCTGCATTTAAAATTAAGTTTTGTTTACAATGTAATAGGCAATAATATGAAAATTATTATAGATGACTTATACGTGTAATTCGGAAGATTCAAAATATACACGCTTGGGTTAGTGGGAGTTATTACTGATGGATGTACTTACAAATCATTATGTAATTCTTTTACAGCCGTTAACTTTCATTTTATTAATAAAGACAACATGATTGGTTGTATCAAGTTTATTTGAAGTTTTGATATTGAAAGCGGAAAATGACGATAGTACTCGTACAATAAATCAAATAAGTACACACAATTTACTTACTCTTAACTGGTATACTAATATTTATTAAAAAAATATTTTTCTATATTATATTATCTACTACATTTAAGTATATATAGTAATATTCATATTTGAGTTTTATACATATTCAAATATGTATAAATAAAATATTTTCTTTTTAGAAATCTATTATAACAAAGGCGAAGGGAGAGGGATATGTTTCTTGACTAAATCAAGTATATATTTTGAATTACAATATAATAAGGGGTAATCAATTTTTGTGCTTTGGAAAGTAAAGTTTTATAAAATACTTTTTAAATTCATGTTTTTAAAAAAATTTCCAATTATTTATATTAAGGTAATATTAAATAATATTATTTTTAAAACCAAAGTCTTTCAATTAATCCAGATATTATTTAACGGGTATTGATTTTTAAATGCTCTAAAAATTCAAGATTGTCTACGTAAAAATGATCTTTTGCGTAGCCCTACAAGAAAAAGTCGGATCGTATGGCATCAAATCACACGATCTTGGAAGCCAATTAATATTATCAAATCCCGAAATTAAGCATCTTGAGAACTTTTTGCACAATAAAGCCAAAATTTGTTATATTGTGGGGCTTTTAATGCCGTCTCGTTTTCAACCACATATGTTCAAGGTTAAAAATTTTAAGTTTAGACCCAAAAAAAATTTGCTTAACCTAGGATGTAACGTTCTATCCTTCTTTATTTTCTATACATATGAGACTCTGATAACTCGCAAGTGACTCTGGAAAAACCATTATATTCGCAAAAAGTAACGTTTGGTGTTTATTTGGAGCTGCATTTATTTTTGCTTATAATTTTCGAAAATGAAGAAATAGAGACGGTTACCACTAATTCTGAGCGTTATGGGCGTATAATAACTAACCAAAACTTCAAGATCTAAATCGTATGTAATTTTAACAAAAAATTGTCAACAGACATATGACATAACAAGTTAAGGCTTTTTTGTGCGAAAAGTTCCCTGAACGCGTAAATACAAGATTTGATGATGGCAATTGTCCTCCCAGTTCGTGCGATTTGACACCGTTGAACTTTTTCTTAAAAAGTTATGCACAAAAAAAAACGCTTGCAACAGATAATTTTCAAACTTCCGTCAAGTCAAAGCCGAATTACAATCCAAAATGTGCGAAAATATCATCAAAAATGATCTCAAAAGAAATTTTGAGCGTTATGGTCGTATGGTAACTGACGAAAACTTGAAGATTTTAATCTGGACCGTATGTGATTTTAACAAGAAAGTGCCAACAGACACATGACATAAAAAGCTTAGGCTTTATTGTACGAAAAGTTTACAGGACGCGTAAATACGATATTTAATAATGCCAATTATCCTCCAAGATCGTGCGATTTGACACCATTGAACTTTTTCTTATAAAGCTATGTAAAAAATCATGCTTGCAACAGATAATTTTCAAACTTCCGTCAAGTCAAAGCCGAATTACAACCCAAAATGTGCGAAAATATCATCAAAAATTATCTCAAAAGGATCGAACTTTGCAAAAAGTCTTCTAGCAGCTACTGAAATAATATTATATTGCTTACATAATGGGAAGATTTTGACAGTACTCGTGTATTTAATTTACATTATTTTTAAGTGTATTAAATTTAAGTTTACCAGCCAAAGAACATATTGGATAACCCATTATATTGTATAAGGTGTAGTAAAAGTATTATTTTGCCAATAGATGGCTTTAGGAGTCTGTGTCTCCCGTTGTAAAAGTGCGATCGGGTTGCACTAGATGGCGTTAGAAAGATAAGAAGATAAGTACTAAAAAAGCTTCTGATACAGTTTTGTGATAACTTGACTCAGTAATTTTTTAGCACGCGTCAAAGATGGACACCAACAAAGAGAAAAAACGCCATATTTTACAGCTTTTCTTCGATAAAGGCGAAAACGCAAGCCAGGCAGCTGAAAATGTGAATAGTGTTTATGTTCCTGATACTGTAACAGCCAATCATGCGCAATTTTGGTTTCGTCGATTCCGTTCCGGTAATTTTGATGTCAAAGATGCACCACGCTCTGGAAGGCCAATTGTTGAAAATGTCGATAAAATAATGGAAATCGTCGAGTCCGACCGTCACGTAAGCACTGTTTCGATTGCCCAGGAGCTAAACATTGCACAAAAAACCGTTTGGAACCACTTAAATAAGGCTGGATACAAACAGAAGGTTGATGTATGGGTGCCACACGAGTTATCGCGAAAAACCTCATGGACCAAATTTCCATCTGCGAATCGCTGCTGAATCGCAACAATATCGATCCATTTCTGAAGCGGCTGGTTACTGGTGATGAAAAGTGGGTCACTTACGACAACGTAAAGCGACAACGGTCGTGGTCAAATCGCGGTCACCCGACGCAAACGGTGGTCAAGCCAGGAAGGTTTTGCTGTGTGTTTGGTGGGATTGGCAGGGAATCATCTACTATGAGCTGCTCCCCTACGGCCGAACTCTTAATTCGGACCTATAGTGTCAACAATTGGACCGTCTGAAAGAAGTAATCGCCTAGAAGCGGCCAGCTTTGGCCAATAGGAGAGGAATTGTGTTCCATCAGGACAACGCCAGGCCGCATACATCGATAGTGACTCGCCAGAAGTTCCGGGACCTTGGTTGGGATGTTCTTATGCATCCACCTTATAGTCCGGACCTGGCACCAAGTGATTACCAACTCTTCCTGTCTATGACGAATGATTTTGCAGGTGAAAAATTCGCCTCAAGAGAAGATTGTGAAAATCGACTGTCCCAGTTTTTCGCCAATAGGGACGAGGGTTTCTATTAGAGAGGCATTATGAAATTACCTCCAAAATGGCAACAAGTTATCAAACAAAACGGTGCATATTTGACCTAAATCTTATCATTCTATCTATACTAAATAAAACCTTCAATTTAATGCAAAAATAATGAATTTCTTTTTACTACACCTTATATATGAAAACCACGAGTGGTTAACTCAGAAATGAGCCTCATCGTTGAAGAAAACTTTGTTCGTAAAATCGAAACCCAAATTCTTTTTTTTCAGTATCTAATCGGCGTATTTTTCGGCAATTCAACTCTCCAAAATATAAAATCTAATTTAAATGGGTAAAAAACCAAAAGAATTCTGATTATTGCATATTAAATAATAAGTTCACCAATAGTATATATTGATGTTAATAGAGAAATGCAATAAAATAGAAATTTCATTTTCGATATGAAAATCAAAAAAAAGTCCATGAACTTTCCTAATGTAAACAAAAAATCAATTATTATATTTTATATATGCCAATAGTCTAACGTGCAGTTGCTACCTGGTTCTCTATTCAAAGCTAAAAAGAATATTGCACTCACCCAGTATATTGAGTAAATTTATCCAAGATGGCAAGAATAATTAATTCGTTTATAATTTCTCAAATGATCGTATAAATATTTAAAGTTTTTTTTTGGTTGTTTTTGTTGTTTTTTTTTTTTAATTGTAAATATTTCTGCGTATGCTGTTTAATATTACGCATCTCTTTAAATGTAAACAGAAAATAAGAAATTTAAATATTGTAAAAGTGGTGGTTTTTTTTTCTCTAAATTTTGAAATCGAAATCAAATTATGAAAGACTAAACATTAAGGTAACATACTTATTAATTATATTTTTTCTTTTTTTAAATTTCATTTGATATTAAATAATTTTCCAAATACAAGTATCTGTAAAAAAAAAAATTTCAGTTTATAATAAATATAAACATTTTTTTTTCAGATATTTAATTCCAAATGAATTAATTTGATTTCAAATTAAATTAGCTCAGAAATTATTTTTGTTTAATTTGGAATACGAAAATAATTTGGATTTTCTGATTGCTATCCTAAAACTGAGATTTTAGGATATCAATTAATGAATTTTATTTTTACAAATAACAATTCATGGAAAGCACTTTCACACGGATAACTTACTATTAAAAAGCTTTTTCATCGTAAATATTCCGAGTTTGAATGTCTGAATCTGAATATCGTATCTGAATTTTTATGTGTGTTGTGTTGTTGCCATTTCAGTTAGTGAATAAATCTCTAATGAAAATTATGATTTTTTTTGACTGACTATCAGATAACAGCCGGACATATAAATCTCTTAAGTAGATAATAAAAAAATATAATTGTAAGATACAGATAGAAGGAGAGAGAAAGACTGTGGTAAATCAAGATGTTATGACAATTCATAGGAAAGCTTTTCATCGGAATAGTTAATTATTTGTAGATAATCTGGAAATGTTGCGCATGTTATTTACTCATTTTTTTTTTAAATAAAATAAAATGTACTTAAAATTATATTGAATATTATTGTATAAAATGATATATTTTTTTTTGCCAATTTTTTCAAAGTGGTTAAAAACTCATCTTCTGAAATGGCAAAATATCCAAGTGTGTGTGTGCGTGTATGCAAGATAAAAAGCACGCTTTCAATGGTTTATAGTAATTTTATTGTTGACAGATTTATTAAAAATGAAAATCTGTTTTAATTTTATAACACATCCGGTAAATATTGCGTCTGCATCTTTAAAAAAAAAAGAAGAAAAAAAATAGCAAACATTTATTGGGCAGAGATTTTTCACTTTTCTTATTTTCGTATTTAGCTATAATCATAATTATTATATTATACAAAATTATGTATGTATTGTAGATTCAACTATAATTTTTATTTTTATTAGATTTATTTTATTCCAAACTGTTAGGTACGCATATTAAAACAATTTTTTCTGGAATTTTTTTTATTTTTTTTATAGAGAATTATTTTTGGTTGTTAAATAAAATTTAAATTTAAAGAAAAATACTAAAATTTGAATAGATAAATATTGCACTTATGTTTGACTTTATGTCACTACTAATTGATTGCTTTAAACAGGGTTATCCATTTTGTCTGTCGTTCAAAAAGTATATATCCTTGTCATTTGACAGATATTATATATAAATACCAATCGTTTAATGTAATAATTATTTAAATTAAAATTTACCATTTATTTTATAATATTAGTAAGAAATGCGTTGAAAATGTCAAACTTTCTAGAAACGTGGTGGTTGAAACAACAGATTTTGAATGCTGATTTTTTTTCAAATAAATTTGTATTCACTGATGAGGCTCATTTTACTCGTAAATATACAGCATTTGAAAACCCAAAAATGGCTGTGGATAAGCCATTGTATCCGTGAAAAGTGAATTTTGGTTAGAAGGTGTTTTTTTTTAAATGAAGAAATAGAGACTTTTAACGTGATTTCTGAACGGAATGAGTGAATGATAACTGACTCGTTTTGGCCTAAAGACAAAGAATTCAATTCTGAACGCAATGAGTGTATGATAACTCACTTCATTTGGCCTTAAGATTGCGGCACCGCAAGCCACATAAAACGACAAATCATGATTTTATTACGCGAATAACTCCCAGAATGCATATTTTATGCGAATGGAAATTAAATAACTAACAAATAACTGAGCTGTATGAATAATCCGTTGGAATTTTCTAACAGAGCACTGTTGGAATTTTCTAAAAAGTATCTAGGACCTGTAGCTATTTGAAATAATATTACTTAGAAAAATTTAAATATTTTCTATTTAATTTTTTTTCCAAAGAACAAACTGGTTAATTTTTTTGGAAGATTTTTATATAAGGCTATACAAAAAAAAGCATTTATTCATAAGCTTCAGAGCACTTACAACCGAACATACGTCAAGCAATAGCCAAATTACAGTTCAAAATGTTCGAAAAAATCATCAAAAATCTCCTCAAAAGTATCTAGGACCTGTAGGAATAGCTTATAGCAGGTATTTGAAATAATATTATCCTAAATGCATAATGGCAAAACTTAAAAAATATAATAAAATAAAAAATTTTATCAAAATTTAAATTTTAAATATTTTCTATTTAAATTTATTTTTCAAAGGACGAATTGGATAATTTTTTATTTATTGAAAAATTTCCAATTTTTAAACCGGAATTATTATCAATAATTTTTTTCTGCACTTTATAAGACATCAAATACATACAAGAAAAAAATGATGCTTATTTTAATGTTTCCCCGCTAAGAGAGAAGTTTCCGTTTGAGTTTTGTTTTTATTTTGAAGAAAACACAAAAAATCATCATCAATGGTGTTTAAGTTATTATGATTTTCCTGTTTGCACAATTTTTAACTTGGCAAAATTCCCTGAAATTAATGTGGAGACAGTGGTTCAGCTTTTTTTTTGTTTGTAGTATTTCTTTTCATATAAAAATGGAATGGAAATGATTGTGAGAATATCCATTGGCGTCAAAAATCCGCGTCAACTGAATGCGTCATTCTCGTATCTATATATCTAAATGATTCTTCTAATGCAATAAATTATTTTATTCCAATCAAAATTTTGTCATTTAGTAAATAATAAATTTCTACGAAAAAAAAACGTATTATCAAACAAGCGACAGGCAAATTTCTCCCCGGCTAACACAAAATTTGCTTATAGTTTATAGATGCATATATCTATGAACATATATCTTTGTATGCAAACTTTATACATATATACCAATTTATCATATACACTATTGGAAGAAAATATCTCTTCAGTTTTAATTTAAATCTGGTACACGTACTAATTTTCTTAATAGATTTTTATTGAATAAAATAAACTAAACTAATAATATTGTATATTTTAGAAAACTTTACTCTTTTTTCGATTTAATTCTTTTCTTCATCTTTTTTTATCACAAATTTTTTTTGATATTATGTATTTTTTATTTTTTATTTTTTGATAGAGACGCCATTATTTTTAGTAACATATTTGATGATAGTTGATTTTTTAGTTTCTTGATAATATTGTAGGAATTTTTCACATTTGAATACATAATAAATACTCATATTTATATATAATTGTTCGATATTTGTGCATTTATCAAATGGGATTGATTATACTACAAGTGCAGAGTTTGTTTAATGTTTTTCCTAATTTTTTAATACTATAAGGTATGTTCAAAAAGTATCGCGAATTTTGAATTTTCGTGGGTTACGTATATTCGATTTTCGATTTTTTGTGGCGTTATGTTGGTACTCCAGCAAGTTCGGCCATTTTGAATGTTCAGTTAATTTTTGACAGCTGCTTCGCTTGCACGTGTTTTGACTCGTCTTCGATTTTTGCCCATTCCAAAAAAAATGGATCAAAGAATCTATATCAAATTTTGTGTGAAAAACAAAATTAATTACGCAGACGCATTCCGAATGTTGACTGTGGCTTATGGTGAAGCTATCTTGGACCGAAGAAACGATTACTGGTGGTACAAAATGTTCTCAGAGGGCCGAGAAGATGTGAACGACGAAAAGCGTGCCGGACGCCCAAGCACGTCAACAACAGACGAAAACATTCATGAAGTGCAGAAAATACGAGTCGAATCACCATTAGAGAAGTTTGCTGAGGACTTAAACATATAGATTGGCTCGTGCCATTCGATTTTTACCATTGATTTGGTCGTGAGACAGTTCGCCGCGAAATTCGTACCAAAATTGCTAAGGAGCTTTTCGACTTTGTCCGCGATGACCCAAATTTGCTCCAGATGATCATAACTGGTGACGAATCATGGGTTTATGGTTATGACATGGAAACCAAAGCTCAATCATCCCAATGGAAGCTGCCGCACGAGCCAAGACCGAAAAAAGCGCACCAAGTTCGGTCGAATGTGAAGGTTTTGCTTACAGCTTTCTTCAAAAGAGTTCTTGCCACAGGGTAGAGCGGTGAATAAGGAATATTACCTGCAAGTTATGCGAAAGTTGCGCGAAGCAATCCGCCAGAAACGTCCGGATTTGTGGAAGAACAAAAATTGGCTTTTGCAGTATGATAACGCCACTGCTCACGCATCGTTCCTTGTGCGCGAATTTTTGGCCAAAAACAACACACTAATAATGCCGCAGCCACCGTATTCTCCAGATCTGGCCCCCTGTGACTATTTCTTGTTCTCGAAACTGAAGAGCCCCATGAAAGGACGATGCTACGCTACGATTTAGGAGATAAAGACGGCATCGAAGGAGGAACTGAACAAGATCATAAAAAATGATTTTGTTAGGGATTACTTTGAAGGGGACACAATAGATATTCATGAATAAATAAATAATTTTTGAAAAAACACAAAATTCGCGATTCTTTTTGAACAGACCTCGTATATCTGCTTAATTATACACTCGTATTTGCTGTAGTATTTTCTAAAAGTCAGTACAAATTTTAGTTGGTATAATGAAATATATTTAATAACTTACTTGCAGAGACGATGGAGTGTTGTTTCACGGAAAAGTTGATAGCAGTCCTCACAGATCCTATCCAATCGGAAGAATATTGACTTATTGTAGATACCTTTACATTCTAAATCAAAAAATGTACTCCTTTTTGATAGGGTGTGATGTGGAACGGTTGCAATTAATGGAACCAATACTAAAATTAGTACCACCGAGATCTTTATATTTCGGGAACACATCTGAAATTAAATATAAACAAAAATAAATTAATTTTATTTATTAAATTATAAAATTTTTCAACTATTGTATATACTCAAATCAATATGAATTTTGAAAAATATAACAAAAATTCTTGTTATACATATACGTGTATAGTATAGTATAGTATCTATTAAATGCCTATTATATATTTTATATGATTATTTATTTTCTATGTAATCTGTTTATTAATTACAATCCATAATAAATTATTTTTACACATTTCTACAATACATTAAATGGTATTTTTTTATGGCTTTTATTATATATAATCTGATGGATTACAATGTAGAATTCTATAGTAAATTAGGTAATAATGCATTATTGTCGTACGTGTAGGTAGAAAATAAATATAGAAATTTTTATTGTAAATTTCATGTCATAACTGTGATTACATATTACATATTTTGTAACATAAATGACTGTAATGATCTTAATTAGTCAAGCAGTGTAACATAAATACAAAATCAAAATGACTGTAATGATCTTAATTAGTTTTATGTCATCGTATGTATATAACAAGGAGTATTGTAATAGGTATATACCATATGGGTGGGTACAGTACTGTAGAATTTAGCAGAATTATCCAATTTTTTAGTTTGGAAAATGCACTATTGTCATTTTATAGTTCCTCAATACATTAAATTTAAAATACCTAAAATTTGTTTAGTTTAAGATTTACCATTTTAAATTATATATCGTTTAATAATTAAAAAATGCATTAATATTGAAAAACAAGAGCCGTTATTTATCGAACAAAATTTTTGTTCAGCTTTTGAGGCTCATTTTTAGCTTACCATATGTATAAGCTTAAATCCGCTGTTTTTTAGTTATAGCAAAAACAAATTTATTCAAAGTACTTGCCCTCGCTAACTACACATTTTCCCCATCTTTCGGGCAATTTGTGGATACCACGACAACAGATGGTAGTCGGAAGGGGCCAGGTCTGGTGAATAAGCAGGGTGGGGATAGTTTCGGATCATTTTTGACGTGTGCGTTGGTGCGTTGTCGTGGAGGAAAATCAACTTGTCATGTCTTTGTTGATAATCCGTCCTTTTTTCACGTAGAGCACGGTGCAATTTGATCAGTTATTGGTGGTAGCGATGGGCATTGATAGTTTCACCAGGTTTCAACATCTCATAGCCTTCCGTCCGAAGCGATTTGGTCTTGGGGAAGATGTTGATGGTTGACCGATATCAACCCACGATTTCTTGCGTTTAGGATTCTCGAAATATATCCTCTCACAATCCGATGCAGGAACGACTTTCTTTTTTGTCTGGCGAAAAAGATTTCGCATGTGTTTTGACGTCGCTCCATCTGCCTATCGTTCAATTCATGCGGCACCCATTATCCGATCTTTTCAAACTTCCCCATGGCACGCAGACGCATGGAAATGGCTGGTTGAGTAACACCCAAATGCTCCGCGAGCATTTTTTGCGATTGGATATCGTCGTCGTCCAAAAGATCCTACAATTGATGGTCCTCAACCTTCCTAGGCCGATTTTCACGCTTCTTGTCCCACAAGTCGAAATTGCCGTCTTTGAACTGACAAAACCAATCTCGGCACGTTATTTCCGATAAAGCACTGTCACCATGGCATCCATAAGCATTCGATGCGATTCGGCAGTCGATTTCTTCAAATTGAAGCAGAAAAGCAGAGCTTTCCGCATATGCTCTTTTTCTGGCACAAAACTAGACATGATTACCAAAGGAAAAATGTATATTGTTGTACGAAATTGCTGACAATGTGCTCTGATTAATGTTGTCAGATGTCAAACTCATAAAAAAAAGTATGGCGTGCCCATGGTAGCTTAATACGCTTACTCACGCCATCTATGACCAAACAGCGGATTTAATCTTATACAACTGGTAGTAAGTACGGAAATAAGCAAAATTATCATATACTCGTAACTGTGAGAACGCCATTATATCCGCGGAAAAAATGCATAATGTGAGGCCAACACCTTTTTGTATGCAGGTGTCGTTGGCCCATATTTTTTTGACAGTTACCGTCAATTCTGAGCACGATAGCCACATGATGACCGAATTTTTTTACTTTAAGTTTAAAGATTTTAATCTGGATAATATATGGTTTTAACCAGATGACACCACAAGCCACACAAAGGCTTCTGGTGTTGTCAATAAATTTTTAATTTATTACGCAAAATTTTGTCATGACGCGTAATTTCGAGATTGGCTAATGTGAATTAGCGCCTCCAACGATCAGGAAATTTGACGCCGTTTTTATTATGAAACTATGTACATAAAAATTGCATTTACTCAGATAATCCTGAAATTTATGCAATAATTCTCAAAGTTGCACAGATGATCTTCAAATAGCCTTAAATGTGCGAAAAAGTCATCAAAAAGTACCTTATAAAGATTGAGTTCTGTAAAAAGTCTTATGGAAACCATTTTAATAATATTACATTTTATACGTAATAACATCTTTTAGTCTAATATAATAAAATGTAAATTTATTTCAAATTTACCTATTGGATAATGATTTATTTAAAATGCGTTTACGACTGATCTAGAATTGATCGTTTTCGCATTGAAAAATATATCATCATCTCATGAATAGAATTTATTCAAATATTTTTTGTAGAATCATTAATTTTTTTTCCATAAATCGAAACTTAATTTTTATAACGAATCTTCTTACATTACGGCCCTGTTAACTTAAATACCTCGGCGGTCTATCGACAGAGTCCTAACCAGCAGTTCCATTATCTAAAATATGTATTCATAACTAAGCTGGAAACTTTCTTGGTTCTATAAAAGATCAGAGGACATATTTACCGCAAAAAGCTTCCGTTTAATTCTAATATTGTTCAAATTATTAAATATAATTTTCAAGTTTTAAAAATTATACTCAATATTGCACATTTTTATGTTCAGAACCCAATATTTTCTGTTGAAGTTTAAATATTCATTATTATATATAATAGGAGATAAATAAATTTCGTTTTATCGAAAAAATAGTAATATTTTGAAGAAACCAACATCGAAGAAATAAAAGTGCGATTTTTTTCCAATATTTTGACTTTAATATATTTTTCGTGTGTATATCTTTTCAAGTATTATCGGTTTAAGATTTGGGAATGAAAGTGTTTCGGCGGAGTTCTTCGAAAATAGTACACTTCAAAGAAAATTGTTTGTTTTTTTTTTTAAATTTATTTTAATTTTTTGTTTTGGAAAAATTCGCAGAAGAAAATCTATTCGAAGGAAACCCGAGCGATAACATGTACGAATATGAACTTTGAGATATTGACCAAAAATAACTTTCGTTTGAATTTTTACGAATCATCCACATTTAATGTATTTAATTAATCACTGTAAAATGGATATTAAAGAAAAATTATTAAATCATATGTAAGGCAATATTTTTTCCGTAGAAAATCTCATTTTAATGCAATGGTTTTGAATTTTTTTTTAAATTACAATAATAAATTTTGGAAAAGTATAGGAATTCTTAAAATTTTCTTTACTACTCGTAGATGATTTTTATAAGAAAAACCAAAATTATGATTTATCATATTAACTTTGAGCAAATACATGTTGTTTTTTCTTTCTTTTCTTTTTTTTTTTGGAAGGAAATTAAGAAATAAATTTTATTTTTATTACAGATCGATTTAGTATCAAACGTAATACGATGTATGTTCAAAAAGTATCGCGAATTTTGAATTTCTGGGGGTTACTTATATTTGATTTTCGATTTTTTTTTGTGGCGTTATATTGGTAGTCATGTCTCTCACTTATGCCGACAAGTTCGGCCATTTTGAATGTTCAGTTAATTTTTGACAGCTGCTTTGCTTGCACGTGTTTTGGCACGTCTTCGATTTTTGCTCAATTTCGACCAAAAACAGCATCGCATTAACATTGCTAAGGAACTGTTGGACTTTTACCGCGACGACACAAATTTGCTCTAGAGGGTCATAACTGGTGACCAATCATGGGTTTATGGTTATGACGTGGAAACCAAAGCGCAATCACCCCAATGGAAACCAAAGCTGCCACACGAGCCAAGATCGGAAAAAGCGCACCAAGTTCGGTCGAATGTGAAGGTTTTGCTTACAGTTTTCTTCGATTGCAGGGGCGTGGTGCAACATGAGTTCTTGCCACAGGGTAGAACGGTCAATAAGGAATATTACCTGCATGTTATGCGCAAGTTGCGCGAGCCAATCCCCTAGAAACGCCCGGATTTCTGGAAGAACAAAAATTAGCTTTTGCACCATGATAACGCCCCTGCTCACTAATAATGCCGCAGTCATCGTATTCCCCAGATCTGGCCCCCTGTGACTTTTTCTTGTTCCCAAAACTGAAGAGCCCTATGAAAGGACGACGCTACGCTACGATTGAGGAGATAAAGACGACATCGAAGGAGAAGCTGAACAAGATCATAAAAATGATTTTTTAAAGTGCTTCGAGGATTGGAAAAAACTTTAGCACAAGTGTATAATATCTGGTGGGGATTACTTTGAAGGAGACAAAATAGATTTTCATGAAAAAATAAATAATTTTTTAAAAAAACACAAAATTTGCGATACTTTTTGAACAGACCTCGTATTTTTATATTTTACTATTGTAAATCAAAATATATTTGATAAGTGATTAGTTAAAATTTCCTTTAATTATTTATCATAATATTCGTTGGATTTTTATAATATCAAATCTGTAGATATAAAATTTTCGAAGTTTATTTGGATTGATTTAATAATGAAAGACTCTACCATAAAGGATTATTCATACAGATCTGTTATTTGTTAGTTATTTAATTTCCATTTGCATAAAATTTAATACAATATTATTTTTAAAGTTAAAATCTGTTAAATAATCCAGATATTACTTGACGGATGTTGATTTTTAAATGCTCTAAAAATTCAAGATTGTCTATGTAAAAATGATCTTTTGTGTAGCTCCACAAGAGAAAATCTGATCGGATGGCATCAAATCACACGATCTTGGAAGCCAATTAACATTATCAAATCTCGAAATTAGGCGTGCTGAGAACTTTTTCCACAATAAAGCAAACATTTATTATATTGTGTGGCTTTTGATGCCATCTCGTTTTCAACCACATATACTCCAGGTTAAAATTATATAGGATGTAACGTTTTCTCCTTCTTTATTTTCTGTACATATGAGACTCTGAAAACCCAAAAGTGACTCTGGAAAAGATATTATATTCGCGAAAAGTAACAGTTGGTGTTTATTTGGGGCTGAATTTTTTTTTTGGCTTATGATTTTAGAAAATGAAGAAGTAGAGACGGTTAACATTAATTCTGAGCGTTATAACCGTATGATAACTGATCAAAACTTCAAGATTTTAATCTGGACCGTATGTGATATTAACAAGAAAGTGCCAAAAGATATATGACATAACAATTTATAGATTTATTGTATGAAAAATTCCCAGAACGGGTAAATACCACATTTAATGATGCCAATTTTCCTCCAAGATCGTGCGATTTGACACCGTTGAACTTTTTCTTAAAAAGCTATACAAAAAATCATGCTTGCAACAGATAATTTTCAAACTTTCGAGCTTTAATAAGCAACATTTGTCAAGTCAATCATCAAAAATAATCTCAAAAGAAATTCTGAGCGTTATGGCCGTAAGATAATCGACGAAAACTTGAAGATTTTAATCTGGACCATATGTGATTTTAACAAGAAAGTGTCAATAGACATATGACATAACAAGTTATGGCTTTATTGAGTGAAAAGCTACCTGAACGCGTAAATACGACATTTAATAATGCCAATTGTCGATTTGACACCGTAAAACTTTTCTTTACAAAGCTATGTAAAAAAGCATTTAATAACCAATATCCGTCAAGTCAAAGCCGAATTATAATTCGAAAAAATCATCAAAAATAATCTTGAAAGGATCGAACATTGCAAGAAGTATTCTAAAATAATATGATATGGTATGCGTAATGGCAAGTTTTAAACAATATAAAAAAATAAAAATTTTATAAAAATCCGTAATTTAAGTTTATTTAATTTAACTTTACCTTCCAAAGAACATATTGGATAATCCATAATATTAGAAATTATGTTTAAAAGAAAGTCTTTTAGAATGTGAAATTGCCTTTTGCGTCATCGTGTCAATCAAAAATGAAATAATTTTAAAAAAAATATAAACCTTAAGATTTTTTCTACCAATTATAAATAAATAATTGTCAAAGTAATTTCTATTTATAGGATTTTTCCAAAAAGGTTTATTATCATAAGACTCCATTCATCTATAATATGCTTTTACTTATAGTACAACTTGCTATAAAAAAAAAGACAAGTTTAGAAAGGAGATATTTTTCGTTGGGCTGGGAAATGAAATAATTACTTCTAAATAAAGTGAAACAGGAAAATAGACTATGCGTTGTATGGAGAATGGATAAGATAAGATATAATATGATGAATAAATTTCGATATAACCAGATTTCCCGTAATCAAAGACGACCACCCTCTTAGTAAAAATTCCTTCTTTCTTCGTTTATAAATTGATAAGTGCAACATGAAACAAGAAAATTAAAGAGTTAAACTTTAGAAAAAAAAAAAAAAAACACAAAAATAAATTTAAAAAAAAAAAACAGAATCAAAATGAAATTGCTAAATTAAGACAACACGAAAAAGGCAATAACAACAATTACTTATATATATTTTTCATGTGTACAGATATGTGCGTCATTTAATATTTAGATGAAAGGAGAGAAGGAAACAAAAAAATATTGCACCCAAAAAAAAAACCAACCAACAAAAAGATGGTGATGGTGAACTAAAGATTAAGTAAAGAAATTTGTATTGATTTATTATATTTTGACATTTCTTCGTAGTGCAAAAAAAATTTAACTTTTATAAATATTCATATTCATACATATATGGTAGGTGCGGTCGGTCGGTCTGGCCTGAAAAAAATTTTCCGTGAATTATGTAGATACGTTCCTTGAACCAGCCGTATAAGAGACAAAGTACCGCGCACCGGTTATTTAATTAAGTATCTACACTACTCATCGTAAATGAACAAGATATCGTTCACGATTATTTTCAATTCAACATACACGTACGCACCTATCGCAAGGATGCGTACAAAGTACATACATATATTATGTATTTGATAACAACAGCATGATAATCAGTGTTGGGGTCCTACAACTGGTCCCGCATCAAGTCGTGGAATTATCTTCATAACAGTTTGATCAGTACTATTCACTCGTATATTGAACAGATTAAAATTATCGATCGCTAGACAAACTGGCAGGCGGGCAAATGCAAATAAGATAACCGTCCTAAAAGTCAATGGAGTCTGTGAACAGGTAAATTCTCTCTTACAAACCATCTATATGTGTAGGTTGATCAAGACAAAATTAGCTACCTGGTCAGCTACAAAACCAATGCATAGAGACGTACGTATGTGTGCAATTTAGCCAACTGAAAATATTCAAAAATAGCTACAGGAGATCAGTTTCGAAATCATGATCATTCAATGCGGACAATTCTATCGATACCACCTAATAAGCTTTAGCATACTCGTAACGGATCAGACAATCCCACTTAGTATTCGAGGTACTACTAGCCCACCATCAGACAAGTGTTCTAGACCGAGCCGAAAGGTCTACGCAGTCCAGCAATTGCACTGATTCTGAGACCTACACAAGGTACCCACCACATAGTCGACATTATACGAGTATATGAATAGCCTAAGGAGGAAAGCTCTTCGATTACTACATATCCTTCCATCAACTATTCCAATAAGATTTTTTATCTACTGCGCCACCATGGAATAAATATATCCTACGGAACATGGTGGTGAGCCCACCTAGAAATCTACGATGGTTAGTTAATTGGATGGATGTATTTAGAATTCAATGTAAAATTCGAAATTCGAATTGCATTTGTTGAGCGAATAGATTGATATAGTTTGTGGTAAAATGTATGTAGTATTTCAGCTTTTCGAGCATTACTCAAATGCATTTGCACAAATATACGTATATGCACTCACTTCTACGTTCATTGTACTATCCGACGAAGATGATTCTGCCGTTCTAACCCCCCTGCAACAATAACAATTCGATTAATAACATATTGCCATATGGGTAACAGAATAATTAAATTAATCTTTTATATATGCTCACACACAATTGCATTAAACGAGAATGTGTGTGTGTACAGATCCCTTATGTAAATAAGTTTAGTTTATTTATAAATACTCTAGCAACTATATTGATGAAGATATGTATTAATTTTTATTGAGTACTACTCTTTTGACGATTATAAAAGTTGCCGCCAGAAAATCGTCACACGACGACGGTTGGTCGATCTAGTCACCTGGGCTAGCTGCCTGAGGCTAACAAAAGTTTCGTGTTTAATAACAAGCCAGTCCAGCAAAAAAGAAGAGTGGCGCACAAATACCTACCACCAGGCTTCTTGCATTAAGTTGTGTGGGCAAAAACGCAAAACATATCGTCTAGTTGATATTTTATATATTTTATTTTTTTTGAGTTGAATTAAGTTTTTACCCCTTTTCCGCATAAATAATATTTTTTTTGTTGTATATTTTGCACATATTATATGTATTATACTTCAAAGTATGTATATCTTCATATAAAAGGTTTCTCCATAATCAACCGGAGGCTGCGCTGATGTTCGATTTTTTTTAATACAAGAGCCACTTGGTGCACCGCGACAGAATGGCTAGTAGCTTGGCTCAACAGGTGTTCGCAAACCGATCACAACATAATTTATTCAAGATTTCTTTCGTTTAACATTGCATGCATTTATTTATACTCCTTACTTAAGTACGTATCTACTATCAATCTTTTTTGAACTGCATCAATATTAAATAGTTAAGAGTGCATACGACTTACGTATTATAGAGTTATATTTTTCCTATAATTTGTTATATTTCTTATAGTTTTAATAGTAATGGTTTTGTTGTTTCAATAATTGCTTTAAAACTATACACTTAACGTTGATTGCTAAAGTGCTGGGGGAATCTGATTTCAAGGCGGTCTTTTCATTCAAAAGTGATTTTCTAAAAATAGATCTGTTGTACAGAGGAAAAAATATCTTTGGTATTGTCTTTGTCGTTTTTCTTTTTTATGCTATTTATAAATTTCCTATTAAAGATCCTGTAGTAAGATTTCTACTTTCGGAAATGTAAAAATGGGAATACAAGCGGTATTACGAGTACTGTGTAATTTTTACTGTGCTCATGAGACAATGAATTATGCTATTTTAATTTATTCAATAAATAATTTAATTCAATTTTAATATAAATGAATATAATTTCAGTTAGTTTATGTATAAAGGGAACATTGAGATCATGTTGTATCACATAAAAGGAGCATTCAAAATTTTATAAAGGATTTTTGACTATGTGGATTTTATACGACTGGAATAGGAAGACTTGATAGAATCGCATAGTTCTAGTCCATAAATCCATATAGGTTTTAGTACAGTATTATAAATAAGTAATTTGCTGTTTGTTGTTAGCTTTGAACGCGAGTCCAACAGTCAGTCAAATCGTTTGGTTCTCCTATGGGAGTTTTAGGCCAATCGTTTTTCAAGATGTAGTCCTAAATAACGCATTTGCTCTTTTTTAAGGTATTATATTGTCATCAAGGTTAAGGGAGAGGCTTCTTCACTATAGAGTTAACTTATGTGAACGCTTTTTTTTGTCCGTTTATTTTTACTCTCCACTTTGAGAACCAGTTTTTGAGTTCGAGCATATACAGGGTGCTTTGTATGTGCCAGGTTGATTTTGTTTGGTCGCCATTTTGATTTGGATGACATTTGTCTGTTGGCATTTGACAGTCGTAGAAAGTGGTCGATAATAATTTATTATGTAGCATTTAACGCCGCAATAACGTGTTGACATTTTTAAAACATTTTATTTAAATAATTTTTCAGTTGTGAATATGCGGGGAAAATTATTTGACTTTTTTAGTGTTAATCATAGCCGAGCAATTTTTTTGTGTTAATCATAAGTCAACCATTCAGCGTGTAATGAATAATTTTGAAAATATGCATACACTGGAAGATAAAGTGATAACTGGGCGACAATTAAGCCAACGTACACATGAAACGATTGATGGTGCTCGAGTTTTACAGCTCGGTTGAGACGACCACCATTTTTTGGCAAAAAATAATTATAAGCGATGAAGCACACTTCGACTTGGCTGGGGCTTTGTTAATAAACAGAATAGCGGCTATTTTACAAGCCACATGGTACGATAAATTTTGGTTTTATTGCTTGAAAAGTTCTCAGGACGTCCATTTTCGAGACTTCCTATTAGGGCACTGAAAGCCCTCAATTAAAACACCAAAGATCACTACACCATCATCGAGTAACTATATGGTGCGGTATTTGAGCCAGCGGCATTATTGGGCCATATTTCTTTGACGCTGGAGGCAATGCTGTAACAGTTACTGGTGACCGCTATCGGGACATGTTGGAAAACTTTCTTCTGCTCGAATAAGATAAATTAGGCGTACAGAACATGTGGTTCCAACAAAACGGTACCACATCATACACAGCTCGTGCTACGATGCAAAGTTTCAGGGAAATTTTTACCGGCCCAATAATGTCAAAAATTTGTAATATCAACTTACTCCTACGATCTCCTAATTTCGATTTCTTCGTAAGGGGGTACTTGAAGGAAAAGGTGTGCACTAACAAACCAACCACAACCTCGATGCTTAAGGACAACATTCGAAATGAAATTGCTCCAAATAACTTTAGAAGTCATCGAAAATGTTATGAAAAATGTGCGGCCAGAAGCGGGCATTTGACCGATATCACATTCCATAAATAATGCCAAAGACCATATAACAATATCTTTATATTGCATAGTACCGCCACCTGTTGATAAAAGTATTATTTACAATAGAATCTGTTTTGTTCCTCTTAAAATTTCGAAAATGGTTTTTTATTTCGAGTATGGAAAGGATTAATAAATAATTTTTATTTTTTAATATTTATTAAATATTAATTAAACACATAAATCTTCCTTAGATTATGGAGTATCCATTTTGTTGTTTAGAAAGTACAGCTCAGTCATTTGACAGATCTCAAACAAATGTTTCATTGAAGATAACATTTATTTAGTATAAAGTGTAGCATTTTTTATTTTAAGACTTTGCATATTTCTATTAACATATATTGACTGTAAAAATCTACAAGTAACTATGGAGACATCATTCTATCCGCGAAAAGTGACTGTATGGTATGTATTTTGGTCGGAAGGTGTCTTTAAATCGTATTTCTTTGAAAATAAAAAACCAGAGACTGTTACCCTGAATTCTAAACGCTATAATCGTATCATAACCGCCTTCTTTTTTGCTTAAACTTGACGACTTTAATCTTGACTATTTGTAATATAAAACTAAATGGTTACCATCAATTCTGATGAATTTTTTATTGCTCGAAATGTTGTCAGAACGTGTAATTTTGAGATTTCCTAATGTCAATTGGTCTCAAAATGGTTTGAAGGTTGTTTGCCTATCTCTATACATTTTCTTATAGAGCTACGCAAACAATCCTCAAACTTTAGACCGTGAAAAAGTTACGATGGTTGTATGATTAATACCGAATTCTCGGTAGAAGATAGTGCTGCTATTATTGAAACAACCCTTTTTCTTAAATGTAACCTTTCATAGGAATCCTGCCAAATTTACAAACAGCTTCTTCATTTAGTTTGCAAATGACAACCATTTAAAGTCAATGACAGCAATAAGAATTATTTCTCGCTCGGTGGATACATCAATAATCAAATTTATTGTTAAATCGTATGTGTCATTAAATCGTATTTTTTTTTGATAACGAAGAAGGAGAGGCTATTATAATAAATTTAGTGCGTTACGGCTGTATGAGAACCGATTTTTTTTGTCCTGCACTTACAGATTTTAACCTATACTATATTTGGTTTCAAAAAGCGGCACCACAAGTCACACAAGAAGAAAAATTTTGGCTGTTTGCTCGAAAACTTCTCATGACGTGTAATTTCGAGATTTAGTAATATCAATTGGCCATCAAAATCGTTTCTTTTTGATGCAGTTGGATTTATGTTGACTTTTTTTTTTAAAGAGTTACGTAAAAATCATGTTTACACATATATAATCAGAACTACTTTAGAGAATTTGAAAACCAACCTCTACCAAATAATTGCCGAATTACAGCCCGAAATGTACAACAAAATACATAAAAAAATTACGTCCAAACGATCGGCTCGTGCAAGAAGTCTCATGGTAACCATTTAAATATGGTTATATTTAATGCATTATGACAAGGTTTAAGCAATTTAATAAAATAAAATTGTTATGAAAATCTTAATTTAAAATATTATTAAAATACTAAAAAATTTTCAGAATTAAATAATTTCAAACTATTGACTTGCCTATTTAAGAAATAGATGCAATCAACTTTTAATTTTTTTTTTTTTAAATATTTTAAGAATTAAACAGAAAATTTATTTTTAAAGTAATTTTTACAAAAGTTTATTGTATTTAAAAATATATAATGGTGTAGGAAAAGTTCCAAATTTGCGCAGACAACGTTTGCATGTACAAACATTGAAGTTTAATGTAAAAACAATCAGAAAGTGTTTTAATAGGTGCCGATAGTAAACGGTTCTTGTTGATGTTGTGTTATAAACGTTCTAATTAATTGAAATTGCCAATCAGCATACCAATGGCAATTGACAAGCCCTCTTGCTTTCAAGCTATGCCATTTACTTCCCGATCAATTGATTGTCTCAATGCGCAATCAACAGCCAACAAGTGTCGATCGATTAGCTGCACTATTGCGCTTGCGTTCAAATTAATTTGTACAAATGCGTTTAAGTTGTATTTGTGAAAATTTCAATATTGAAACTTGAATTGTCTTTTTGACATTTTTTCTCGACGAATCCTTGAAATTTCGCGAAGTTCAAACACCCTTTTTACATGGTTGACATATTAGAAGTTTCAGTGTTCGTGCATTTGTAAGTGCATAAGCCAGTAATTGATTAAATCAAGATGTTTTTAATGTTAAAGTCCTAATCGCCTTAGGAAAAAAACACGTACACACACACACACACACATAAAAATAAAACAAAAAATACAATATTTTAGTAATAGTGGAGCAGTAGTTTTCTATATGAAAATCGAGTCAATTTTGAAGTATGTACTTATGTACGCAAATGATTAATTAGGTCAGTGTCGTCGTCTCAGTGTAACTTAATAAGTAAATAAGTAATCGCAAGAAACTAACAAGGGAGCGGTTACTAAGAACATAACATTTCAAGTTATTTTCGTATTTTTTTCCAGTATTTTTATATCAACGGTTTTGTTCATTTTATTCGAATTTTCTTCTTTTTTTTTATCCAAGTTCGATTCTATGACTGAATTATCATGTTCGCTTGCACATCATTTGCATGCCATAAAAAACATATTACGAAATGCATAGTGTGTGTAATGTTCAATTAACCAAGTTTAACGAGAGAAAAACTGAACAAACTATTCGATTACTATAAATCTTTTTATGAAAAACAAAAAAAATAGTATTTTTAATATATTTATATTTTTAATAAAAAAAATTAATATACCAACTTGTTGGAAATTATAGTACATTATTTATTGTTATCAATTTAGTAGTAGTAGCATAGTATTTTTTCCTTGTTTTCTTTTTTTAAAAACCTAATATCTTATCAAATTGATGCAGTTACTGAGGAAATTTTAACTAACATCATATAAATAAAAAATAATCTTTACTGGGAAAAAATATTTAACTGACAAAAATGTTTACTGGAAAAATTTTTACTGAAAAATTTTTACTGACAAAATTTAGACTAAAAATATTTTGACTTGAAAAAGTTTTACTGGAAAAAATTTTACTGGAAAACTTTATTGCAAAAATTTTTGACCGATGTTTACTGGAAAGGATTTAAATGATGAAATTTTAATACAATTTTTAATGAAAAATGAAATTTTTTCCTGACAAAATTTTCACTGAAAATATTTTTACTGAAAATATTTAACTTAAAAAATGTTTACTGAAAAACTTTCTAATGTATTAATTTCATCTGGAATTTTTTTTATAACAATTACCGAATATTTTCTACCGAAGAAATTTTTAACAAGTCAGCCAAACTGACTCCAATTTAAATTAGTACAGAATTAAAGCGATTGAAAAACTATCAATTAAATCATCATTAAAGAGACTACTTAAATATAACATATTTATTTACGATGTAGATACTTAGTACTTTTCTGTAGTATTTAGTTTTTTTTATAACGTCCTTTTAATGTCTCTGGAATACAGAGTAAATAATAAAAGTTAAAATACCAGATTATCCATTTTATGATTTGGAAAGTAAACCAATATTATTTGATAATTTTTGTAAATAAATATTATTTAAAGTAATTAGTATTAAAAATATAAAGTTTGCCAATTTATAATATAGAATAATTACCACAAAAAAATTATTGAAATTTTCTTCAGCGAGAGGATTATCCATTTTATAGTTTTAAATAGTACAGGCCTATTATTTAACATTTATTTATATTAAAGTTTGGCATTTTATATGAAAACTTGCTTAACTAATAAAGAATGTGTTAAAATTGTAAAAATTTTCAACAAATGTGGTGGATTCTGTAAAAAAGATCAATTGTCATATATATGGGGCACTAAAAACCCACAAGTGACTCTCGAGAAGCCATTGCATCTGCGAATAGAAACGGTATGGTGTGTACTGTGGTCTGAAAGTTCCATTTGTCGGTATTTCTGCCAAAATGCAGAAGGAGAGACTGGATCATATGTGTTTTCATAAAAATGGAGCCTCAAGTCATACGACACAATAAATTTTGGCTTTATTGCGCGAAAAGTTCCAAGGACGCATCATTTCGAGATTTGGTGATGTCAAATTGGCATCCAAAATCATACGATTTGATGCGGTCGATTTTTTGTTTTTGTATAGCTATGCAAAAAAAATATTTTTGCAAACAATCCTCAAATTGGAGAGCATTTAAATATTAATATTCGTCCAATAATAGCCAATTTATAGACCAAAATGTGTAAAAAAAAGTCCTTAAAAATTACCTAAAAAGGATCGTGTCCTGAACAAAGTCTAATAATGATGACAATTTCTATAATTTAAATTCTTCGTAAAATGGTTAAGCAATAAACAATATAATATAAATAAAAATTTAAAATTTATTTTACAATATTTAATTTTCCTTTCCGAAGGACAAATTGGATAATCTTTAATTAATATTTTAATTAAGCACAAATTGGAAATGCAAAAAACTTTATTTATTAAAAATAATTTGATTTAGATAAAATTATAAATATTATATTTGGAAATTTTCCAATACAAAGAAAGCCGGACACAATAAGTCATATAATATTATATTAAAAATATTAAAAGCTTATTTAAATGATGGATGATGAGTACATAACATACTCGTATGTATCTATCTATATAAGAGCATGTAAGTAATCCAGTCATCGTGATCTTATCGTCTTCTATATGAGACTTTGACCCTATGGTAGCTGCATGATCATACATATAAACACATATTATATATGCGCATATATACCTAGCAGTCTCATATTCACAGTAGAAAGTGTTTTTCGCAAAAATTATGAAAAACCGGTAGAAGAAAAAAGCCTATCAAATAAATATCATATTAAAAATACTGTGAAAACCTGATGCCGTTTAATGTTATTAATAAATAATATGGTATGTGCAGATCCATTTATGCATAATAATATACGAGTTTATATGCATACATTTTTTTTTGCTCGATCACTTAAAATATCTCGCTTGATATGAAGAATATGAAAGTATGTAAATCACGCCTTCGCATTTTTTTACAAAACAACATCAAATAAATAGATTTTATTAATCTAAAAGATAATAGGAATTTGAATGCAAATTAAATGCGGATACCTATCTATGTGTATCTATAAGTATCTACAATGAGGTACATATAAATATCGTATAAGTTAAGTATATACGCATCGTGTATGCGTATGTACTAATACGCATGTGATCGTCATTGGTGAATGGACTTGAGAAAATTTCTTCAATTTCCTCTTACTTCCTCTTAACTCTTTCTCTTTGTTTATATACCCTTGCTATGAATGATAGTCGTCAGATACTAAAATTCACCGAGTATATTTTTGGTGCTCTTATAATGTTAGATAGATATCGTATGTAAGTATGTACTCGTATGTATGAAAAATTTGGATAGGCACAGTTCGTCGAGTTTATATTTGGATAATAAATGTTCGTATATGAAAAATGGAAAGTAATCAAAAAATAAATAAGAACGTATTAAAAAAATCTTTAGATCCGAGACGAAAAAAGAAACGAGCAATAAAAAAGATTTAAACGAGAGATACACGATCGAAAATGAAATGAAAATAGACTTGGCCCGAGTGTGTACGCATGCCGCACAGTCGATTACGGTCTTTAACAGACAGTATGGTACCAAATTTGTCACAGTGCTTATACATCCATGCAAATATACCCTACATCCATAAATATATATGTACATATATTCGAGTTTTTGTATACAATCGCATCCTATTCGGTACTGCAGGAATCCAAATGTATTGGCCACGATACGTACTCCAAGTATGGTGGTCACTTTTGTCACCACAAAGTCTGGAACTCCTCTATAAGCGATTGTACACTCAATATCTATGAAATGCGCTCTCCTCCGAATCGGATTAGTTGTTTTTTAAGCTTTTTATTGATTACAAGTTTCACTTAATGTTCAGATGACTAGCGGATTTTGTTATGGGTTTGGCGGAAAATACGATCGATCATGCATATAGGCACTAGCGTAAAAAGTGCTATTATATCATCTTTATATGTGTGTGTATGCAAAGCTATGAGGTCGTTCTTATCAATATGTAAACAATCATGCTTCATTGTATTTATGTATGTACACTTGTAACAAGTAATTTGAGTATAACACAAAATACTCATAAAAACACAAAATGAACACAAAACCATTCAGAGCACTTTTGGAAATACTCCAGATAATCCGGTAATGAATAAGACGCGCGTACACGCTTCTCTTAATATTGACGAATGCGTTGCGTGCTTCTTGCTGATCGTACGTGTCGTTATTGAAATTGCATAAATGGTTAAAGGCGCGCCGCACCGCACCGATGTGCGTGAATAAATGCGCAGCCGATTCGTTATGGCCGCATTGCATACGCAATTGCCTCTTGTACAATTGCCAATTAATGCTTGAGCACTAATTCAATTAAACATGTAAAATACAAAAATGCGTAGTCGAAGCCAATTTGCCTGTTGAAGAGCCGATACTAATCAATTGTATAAATTGCATCATGCACACAAAACCATACAAATTTCATTTATGATTCTTAACATTTTTAAGAGAGCAAAGAGTATTGCAAAGGAGTATTCTTACATATTTCTCAAGCATCTGATCATGTGTGGTATACTCAAGAGCTTCCTTCCTTCGACATAATATCTTATTATATCTCTTCCAGTGTTATTTCCAAGTAGCAGTTAATACAGAATTGTCAGAAATACATCCTATTTCAACTGGTGGTTACCCACAAGGCAGTATTAATAGTCCCATTTCATACCCATTACATCCCATCTGATATTAAGATGAAACGGGTACACTTACAATCTATACAAATTCTGAAATTGCTTTCAATAATTTACAGACTCATACAGACAATCTTTAATCCTAGTTTACAAGATACGAAAAAAGTGCTCACGTTACTTTTACTCATTGCCAATATCTACTTACCCCCTTAAATCCTAATGGCAACAGCATTGCACAATGTAGTAAAGTGCGTTATTTAGGGCTTCACCCTAGACAAGGGATTACAACCTGGAAATAAGACGTTAACTACTACTAACTTTCAGATTAGTGGACAACCATTCGAAATTAACAATAAATAGTAAACTTTTAATACAAAACACAATTATATGACCTTTTTTTGTGGAATTGAACTTTGGGGCTCAACAAAACATCCAATTCCTATCGGATTCAATCTTTATAATACAAGTTCTTTCGCAAAATTGTAGATGCCACCCCCTCCCCCCTACCCCAATTTATGATCGTAAAAATGTTAAACATCGTGTTTTTTGAATATTCCCATTGCCAAAGATCTGCTTATACAATTTTATTTGCAGTTGTAAACTTGAAATAAAATGTACAAAATAATTGAATAATTGTAATTTAAAAAAAAAAAAAGATTACATAATGGCAAAATTTAAAAAAATATATAAAAATAAAAATTTGATTAAAATCTAAATTTTTAATATATTTTTTTAAATTTTACTTTCCGTAGTACAAATTGGATAATTTTTTAGTTGAATAGATAATATTAAAATATGGAAAAGGAACTAAACAATAGTAAAAATTAGCTATTTACATGTGTTATCCTAAATTCAAGTATAGTAGTTTTAAGTGGAAAATATTAATATTTTTTTAAAAAGATTTCTGAAAACCCTTTTTTTCGAAATTTTAAATTTCTTTCGAATTGATCAGAAATTTTCGAAAATACACACAATTTACCTTACAAGTGTATTTTTTTAAAAATATTCTTATGAATATTTTTAACATTATTTGCTAATACTTATTTCTTTATATTAGATAATAACTTTGGATTTTTTTAATAACACTGTTAAATATGAACAACAATTGTTGGTCTTCAAATGACACGAGCTGCACAGTTTTCTTTCGATTGAATAGTTCATCCAATTTTGAGGTCAATTAAAAGTAATTTTTATTAGCATGAAACGAACCACATGTACTCGGATAATATGCCTGTTAGCACGCCCCTAGTACAAATAAATATGAATATTCTTCGACTACAAATGAGATAGTGTAAACATTTTAAATCATGCTTAAAAATTCATTTGAATTATCTTAACTGATAATAAGCTCGTAAATAAAATTCAAATTGAATATTGACAAATTTCTGTATTTATTTATTTGGTAAACAACAAATTTATTGATAATGATTATAAGTAATGCAAGGCAATTCCTTTTCGAAATGATAGAATGCCAATAATAGACAGACCTACACAGTGTAAATTGAGTAGTAATAGGTCGTCATCATCGGCGTCATCGAAATGATGTCGCGTGGTGGACCAAACATCAATTTAAATTGTCACTGATACGTACTATTCAGAATAATGTACTTGTACACATATTTACGTATGTGCATAAGTTTTAAAGAAAAATTTCGAACATGTGTGTGTGTAGAGTTTAGAAATGAATTAGAATCGAATCGAGTGGCGGCGGGGCTACATTGATTAGGAGCACCGCCAAGATAGTGGACCATTAGACCAGTGGACCAGAATTTAAGAAGGAGGTCGGTCGGCTCGCTTCGGATAGTGTTGGGCCACGCACCGGATTGAACAGATTGCAATATAGCCTAATATATGTATGTATAGGCGGTCACATCGTCTGAACAAGTATATAGGAAGCGATCTGGGCAATAAATTTGCTATTTGAAGCCAATTAAAGTTCAATGTAGACATTTTTATTCTCTTTAGCTTTATCGATTTATAAATAAAAATAAACTCGGTTTCAAAATGTTCTCAGCCGCTTGCTCCTTTCTCGATAATACTTCATACATCATAACCATAATTTTGGTATATTATTGTATATTTTTTTCTTGCATTTAATATAATTTCATATCGTATCCACACTTCAACTTTATGTTGGGCGCAAGCAATGACGAATAAGATGCCAAAAATATAGATAGATGAGAGAGTAATCTTATCCCTAAATACGTTTGTGTGCATACATGTATTAAGCTCTAGCCCCCGGTAACCGACAATAATAATATTCCATTTCTTAAATAATCAAAAGTAAAATCAAAATATTTCAATAATTGTTTAGATTTGCCTTTGTTGTTTAATCAAATTTGGCTTTAGTCATTTTATAAACAATGATGTTAAAACGTATCAACAAATATCTGCAGGCATTAGAAATCAAAGTTCTTAAATCAGATATGATGACAACTTCAATAATCAGTAAATCTGTATAGAATTTTTCCATCTAGTTTGATCAATTCTGATAGAGATGCGTTGGTGTAAATAAGTTTAATCATCGAATTCGGGCATTTGCAATTTATTTATACTAATGAGTTATCCATTTTATGGTTTTAAAAGTACATCTCTGTCATTTAATAGTTGCCAAATAAGTATATAATTTAAGTTAAAAATTATTTTGTATAAAATTTGCCATTTTATAAAGGTACTCTTATTCGTTTTCGAATAAGAGTGATATGATTTCTTTTTTTTTTTTAAACATACTAATTGTTAAGGAAATTCAAATATTTTTTATTTAATGTGAAGTACAATCGATACAATTAATTTCTAAATTAAACGTCATTCAAATGGCTTCTTTGATTTCTTTTGCAGGAACGAATTCGATGAACCCAATTTTCGAGCACTTTTTCCACTAAATCAAGTCGTATGTCATGAATAGCACGTTCAATATTGACTTCTAAAGCTTGAAGAGAGTCTGGTTTATTGCTAAAGACCAATGACTTCAAATAACTCCACAAGAAATGGTCTAATGGTGTTCAATCACAACTTCTTGGAGGCCATTCAATGTTACAATTTCTTGAAATAATCGAAACTCCAAACTTTTCTCGCAATAATTCGGTTGTTGCACGTGCTGTGTGGCACGTAGCCCCGTCTTGTTAGAACCAGATGTTGTGAAGATCAACTTCTTCCAATTTCGGCCATAAAAAGTTGGTTATCATCGATCTATACCGCTCTCCATTGACAATAACGGTGTTACCAGCTTCATTTCGAAAGAAGTACGGACCGATGATTCCACCAGACCAAAAACCACACCAAACTATCAATTAAGATGAATGTAATGGGTGTTCATGAATAATTTGTGGATTTTCTTCGCACCAGAATCGACAGTTTTGTTTATTTACCGTACCACTCAGATAAAAGTGAGCCACATCGGAGAAGATGATTTTCTTAAAAAAATCGTTATCGTTTTCAAGTTGTTCCAAGCCCAAATCCTTTCTCAAAATCTGCCAGGTTGTGGTTTGAGAAAGTCCCAATTCTTGGGAACGTGTTGGAATCGACAAATTGCGGTCTTCAGCAACACTTGCCTGAACGGCAGCAATATTTTCATTACTTCGAGCGGTTCTTTGTCTTATTGGCACTTGAACATTATGTGTATGTAAAGAAAATGTACGCTCAAAATTTTTAACAATTCGATGCATAGCGAGCACAGTTGGACGATTATTACGACCATAAAATGGTAAAAGCGCACGAAAAGTTGCAATTGGAGAACGATTATTTTGATAATAAAATTGAATAATTTATAAACGTTGTTCTTGCATATATCTCTCGATGATGAAATTGTAAACATTACTGAATACAATGAAGAAAAAAAAACAGATCATGACATATTACAAATGGCCGAAACGTCACTTAGAAATAATATCACTCTTATTGGAAAACCCTATATAATAGATAAACTAATGACCAAACTATGAGGTAAAATTTTAAAAATATTCTACAAAAGTTGTGGTGCTGCCAAAATTGTTTTCAGCAATTAGGGACATTTCTTCCTCAGTGGATACGCCATAAGTAAAATTTAGCATATATGAGGCTTTAAAAACCCATAATTAATTGTAAAATAGCTATTGTATCCATAAAAAGTGACTGTCTAGTATGAATTTATGTCTGAAAGTGCCCTCAATGAATTCTAAACACTATGGCCGTATTATAACAGATTTATTTTTAGCCTGTACTTAAAAATTTTAATCTATATCTTTTTTCGTTTTAAATAAAAGGTGTCACAAGCTATTTAACATGATAAATATTCGCTTTATTGCACACAAAAAGTCCCAAGAATGAGTAATATCGAGATTTGGTGTATCCAAGATCGTTCGATTTGACGCCGTTAGACATTTTGTATTCACACAGATGCCAAAACATTCAACAAGTAATAGTCCAAATGTATCGTAAAAAGTGTGAATAAGTCTTTTTATTTAATGAATAATGGCAAATTTTTAAATTAATATAATAAAATTAATATATTGTATTATGAATATTCGAATTTTAAATATGTTTTATTTTATTGTACTTTCGAAAACATAAATTGGATAATGTTGCATTTTCCCACAGCCGTCAATTTAGTTATAAGTCGAGTTAAAATATATTATAAATATATTAATTACAAGCATGCTACAATGATTAAGATATACAAAATAAAACCAGAAATTCATAAAGCGTTTAGAAGTATCTATTAGACCAACAATAATAGTACATATCGGATTGCCAGATGAAATTCAGTACATTACAAATTTTCGATAATCGTAAATATGAATTTATTTATTTATTTGGAAAAGTCAATAATAGCTGTGCTGGAATTAACTGAAATTCGAACTATATTTGGCTTGGTGTTAATATTGTACATAAATAACTATTAATGCAATTTTTCGAAACTAATAAAATTTATTCATGGTATATGATAAACGAGATTAAATAAATATTATTATACAATTTGAATTGTTTCAAAATGAGAAAATTCTTTAAATTGTTTATATTTTTATGTGTTAATTTCAAGACTTTGTGACTAATAAAAATATATTAAAAGTATTTTTAGTAGAATACATGTACTATGAAATTTTCCAGGTAATACAATTTATATATGTACTTCCAAAAATAATTTAATTTGCTATTGTTTCAATTTTATTTCTTCAAGTGCGTCATTAAATTTTATTATCATTATTATACTATTTATATAAACTACATTCATATGTATTTACATACGGGGCATAATTTCCAGACCATCCCGCAGGAATTTGAAAATGCACATTCCAAAGAGTTTCTTTTCTAGAAAACACGTGGGTGTTAATGAATTTTCCAACAAAAAAAATTTAGAGAATTTTTCTTTTTTAGTTGACCAAAGACTATAATTAATTATATAAAAATGTTTATAATTAAGATTTTAATAAAATGAAAATCTATTTTCAATTATTATTTAAGAATAAAAATTTGGATCGTATTCTATTATTGGTGAAACGATTCATAATATAAAATGGCAAGTTTTAGAGTAAAATAAATCTTATCCTAAATAATTTAATAATTATTCCATAACTTGATTATACTATCCAAACTATAAAATGGATAGTGCAGGTATTTTTCTTTTACCTTTTATCTTCTTCTCCCTATTAGATTAGTAAATTTATTTTTGTTTATATAATTTCAAATTTATTTATATTTTAATTATTTATTTAATAAAACAAATATTGTTTGTCTTAATGGAAAAATCTTAAAATTCTTGATAGAAAAAATAAGCGAAAAAAAATGTTCAATAGAAAATATTAATTGATTGGAAGAAGCACATACTACACTCGTTCTCTACTGATCATAAATACTTTTAGAAAAAACTCAAATGTTTGCCAATAGATATACTGCAAAAATGGTCTTTTAAAAATGATCTTCGTGGAAGAAGTTTATTCATTTCCCTTTTACCATTGAAATTTCCAAACAGAATGATCTCACAGCTAAAGAATTCGCCCAATGGCATTCGGTATTCTAACTAGAATGGATCAGATGGAAAGATAAAGTTCATTTTGCCACTGGCACTTCACAAAGTATTTTGAGCAAAAAATTAACCTGATCTCATCATCATCATCATCAGTAAAATTAATTTTGCAGACCTTATTCTTGGAACTTTCAACATACTCGTAAAAGGCTTTTTTTCCCATTCATGACGTATACAATTTCACTTGAAAATTTACCTTATAAATTATTAATGAATGGGTCTTAACATTATGTATCGGGGCATTTTAGAAATTAGTTAAACTAAGTTTTTAATACTATTACTAACGGTTTTTTTTATTAAATAAATATTTTAAAAAAACCGTTAGTAATAGTATTAAAATTTTAATTTTAAAATTGCTAAATCAATTTTTCAAGATTAATTTTTTTATTCTTAATCCGGCTTTATGAACAATTTCACATTTCCTGCAATTGAAACAAGGTGAAAATAATTAAATTCAAATTCTGATATAACGTTGTGAATACATATACCTGTAGTTGAAAAAAAGAAAAAAAAAATTAATAATGCGAGTAAAAAAAAATTATAGCAAAAAACAAATTGCCATATTAATTAGATGATTATAAAATGGCACTTATTAACCTATACACAGGTATACAGGTGTGCTTTCTGACTCATGCAGAAAGGAGAAAACAAACACCGAAAGAGAAAAGAGAGAGAGACCTTTCAAATTTCGATCATTAAAGTTAACATAACATTTTAAATTGATTTGAATTTTATTAATTTTGCTAAAAAAAAAAGACAAACACAGCACAGCATAAGACATTTTATGATGACCGCAAAAAAAAATAACTGGTTACACTGACTTTAATATGCGCAGTTTCGATCATAAAATGATTATTAAAATTATTTTAATTTTTAATTTGATTATCCTAATTTCGAATTTTAATGTTATTTTTTGTTACTTAAATTTATTTATAATATAATTTATATATGTATAGGATATCAAAGAATAACCTAAAAATAAGAACCAGTTTCTTAAAAGTTACCAGTCTGAATATAAATAAATTTACACGGATTAGTCATTGAAATTTCACCCAAAAACGTAACTTTCTTAATAAGATACACAGTATTAATATTTTGAAGGGAAATAACCACTTCAAATATAGCAATAAAAGATTAACAGAATAAATAATTTTTTATAAAGTCTCTTTTTTGTATTTATAAACTAAAATTTGGAAAAAAGAAATTTACGAAAATTTTCTTTTCAATTTCATGATGAAATGGACAATAGTAAATAATGATTATTATTAAAAAATCTTTTAAATTGTATCTCTTCCACCACCTATTCTAAAAGAAATTTATCTCAATTAGAGACAGAAAGAGATCTATCCATCCTTTTTCGTGATTTCCAATCATCCGTTTTGCAACCGAATTGGAAATCACCGATCTACGAGGTCTGTTCAAAAAGTATCACGAATTTTTAATTTCCTCGGGTTACGTATATTCGATTTTCGATTTTTTGTGGCGTTATGTTGGTACTCATGTATCTCACTAATACCGACAAGTTCGGCCATTTTGAACGTTTAGTTAATTTTTGACAGATGCTTTGGTTGCACGTGTTTTGGCTCGTCTTCGATTTTTGCCCATTTTTGACCAAAAACGGCATCGCATTAACATTGCTAAGGAGCTGTAGGACTCTGTACGCGACGTTCCAAATTTGCTCCAGAGGGTTATAACTAGTGACGAATCATGGGCTTATGGTTATGACGTGGAAACCAAAGCTCAATCATCCCAATGGAAACTGCCGCACGAGCCAAGACCGATAAAAGCGCGCCAAGTTCGGTCGAATGTGAAGGTTTTGCTTACAGTTTTCTTCGATTGCAGGGGCGTGGTGCATCATGAGTTCTTGCCACAGGGTATAACGGTAAATAAGGAATATTACCTGCAAGTTATGCGCAAGTAGCGCAAAGCAATCCGCCAGAAACGCCTGGATTTGAGGAAGAACAAAAATTGGCTTTTGCACCATAATAACGCCCCTGCTAGCGCATTGTTGCTTGTGAGCGAATTTTGGCCAATAATGCCGTAGCCACCATATTTCCCAAATCTGGCTCCCTGTGACTTTTTCTTGTTCCCGAAACAGATTCTTTGATCCATTTTTTGGAATGGGCAAAAATCGAAGACGAGCCAAAACACGTGCAAGCAAAGCAGCGGTCAAAAATTAACTGAACATTCAAAATGGCCGAACTTGTCGGCATAAGTGAAAGACATGAGTATCAACATAACGCCATAAAAAATCGAATATACGTAACCCGCGGAAATTCAAAATTCGCGATACTTTTTGAACAGATCTCTATCTGGATGATCCACTTCTGGATTGCTTTCGGTATTGGTTACAGGCCATGATGATCAACTGGTGGAACAGGCTCTCCACTGTTTTATATTCACGGTAATACGAAATTTGCCATACTGTAGACAAATAGACTAGGTCTGGACACATTGGCCAAAAATTGTAAAGTTAGTTTACTCAATAATGGTATCAAAAATTCTGGGCAAATAAACTTCTACGAATTCGTATTACCATGATTTTTTTTCCCGAGAACCAACCTCATCCGTTATGCCATTCCTGTGGTATTATATTCCTCATATCCTAAATGAATACCATTTTTTCTCATATCCTAAAAGAATGTAACTTCAGAATTTGTTTCTGTACAGAAATCCTTCCCATTTCGGAACTACTTGAAAAAAGAAAAATGCATTTTTCTAGTTCTCTTTTCAATTTAATAAAACAACTTCATTCCAAAAAGAATTGTAACTTCACAATTTCTTTTTGAAAAGAAATCCTTTCATTTCGGAGCTCCTTAAAAAAGAAAAAAATGCTATTTCCTAGTCCTCTTTTTAATTTGCTAAAACAACTTCATTCCTAAAAGAATGTAGCTTCAGAATATCTTTTTGAACAGAAATCCTTTCATTTCGGAGCTCCTTGAACTAAAAATGCCTTTTCCAAGTCCTCTTTTTAATTTGCTAAAGCAACTTCATAGGAAAAATGCCTTTTTCTAGTTATCTTTTTAAGTTGATAAAACAGCTTCATTCCTAAAAGAATGTAACTCCAGAATTTCTTTTCGACCACAAAATCCTTTCATTTCGGAGCTGCTTGAACTAAAAATGCCTTTTCCTAGTTCTCTTTTTAATTTGCTAAAACAACTTCATAGGAAATGTGGCTTTCCCTAGTTCTCTTTTTAATTTACTAAAACAACTTCATTCCTAAGAAAATGTAACTCCAGAATTTCTTTTTAAACAGAAATCCTTTAATTTCGGAGCTCCTTGAACTAAAAATGCCTTTTCCTAGTTCCATTTTTAATTTGCTAAAACAACTTTATCTCCTCCACCAAATTTAATAACTTCCAATTGTTTTGGTCAACTTATGTTCGATCAGTTACATTAAGAGTAATGCCAACTCAAATGCCAAATGATTTCACCAAGTGTCCTCTTGCTCTTGGCGCTATAAAACTCTACCATTTTCGGTTCCCTACAAAATGGCCTCTTTTTATCAAACAAAACACACAAACAAATGACAATTGATAATAATTCGTAAATAGAAAACGTGTTCACGCATAATCTAGGACACAAACCAATTAAAAAGCATTCGCACATTAACTTGTAAGGTTTTAGTCCTTACAACAGTAAATCAGTATTAAAATCCTTTTTAAGATGTCTTTTTATTGAAATTTTAAACAAAACTTTTTCATTTCAACACAAAAATCTCAAAAACTAGTTTTGACTAATAATTTTCATATAAAAATGCATTAATAATTTTGCAAAGAAAAAAAAAAAAAACAGTAACTAATATTATAAAGAAAACATTTTTATTTTAACTTTAATATTGTTGATTAGGAAAAAAAATTATGGGATTATTTTTTTTTACTATAATATAAAAGAAATAATTTTTGAATAGCGATTAAATTCTTTGATTTTATTTAATTTGCATTTAATAACCATAAACCATAAACCAATTTTTCATACTAATTATAACAAAAATTGATTCAGTTGATTTTTGATAAATTGCGGTCAAATGGTTAATTATTTTTATTATAAAAAGGCATTTTTATCTAATATATTAGTAGGAGGTAAAAATATTTCAACTGAAAATAAATTTATTTATCGTATTGAAATTGCTCGTATTGTCCATCTATTAATAGATATGTGTATGTACGTTGAATAATTTCTTTTTATGTTTCGTAAAATTTATAAAATTTCCATTGAACATAAGTCCTGTTGTGGGGCTAGTATGAATTAGCACAATGTGGCATAAGAAGGCGCAACATCAAAAGTAGCGACTTAACATCTAATCGTCCTCCATACAAATTGGAACCGAGTTGAGTTTATCAACTTTTTAGATCATCTAACAAATAATTTATGCTAACTGGGAAATAAAATTCGCGCAACGTACATACACGTACGAGCGAGTATTTCCAACGATGTTAAGTAATTTAGATGCTGAATCAACTTGACGATTCCGATTGCCATTAAAATGGAATCTTTCATGTGACTGCGAATGTACGTACAAACACAAGTACGCGTAGCACGATGACGGCGACGACTGGTCTTCGAAGACGGTATAAACTGTACAATAAAAACTTTATAATAAATCACCTGTAAATGATTTTTTTTCTTTCTCGAGAGTATTCGGAATTTTCATTTTATTTTTACTGATGAGCAAACGGTTAAACAATTTCTTTTTCTTTTTGTTTTGGTTAATTTTTTAATGGTATTTTCTTTTCTTTCACATATATAATAATAGACTAATGATTTTTATTCAGTATTGTACACATCTAGAATACGAAATTATTTAGGAGGGTCTGTCATATTTTCCCTTAACGTATTCTTGTCACATCTAAAAATGCTTATATGGTTACCTAACTTAATATGAGAATGACAAATTCAAATGAGTACGTACATTGTCGACATGATGTCTTGCTTTTCTATCTAATCCACTTGTTGAATTCAAAATGTAAACGAAACTTTTATTCAAAAATGGGACGGAGGAGGATTCGGAGTTAATTTTCGCTATAATTTTAGAGAAATTTCGATATAAGAGGCTTGGAAAATTATGTTGGACAAAAAAAAAAAATAGTTTTGTGTGAATTTCTTTTTAAAAGATACATTTTATAGTATTAGGAAAATAATTTAAAAAGAAATTCTTTTACGATTAAATTGATGAATTGATGGGAATACGAGTATAACAGAATTAAAGTAGACATTTATATTGAAATGAATTTATTGAAATGATCCCTTCCATATTGATGGAAATTTTGTAATATTCGGGATTATGGAAAATATTTCAATGTTTTTGCGAAAATTGAATAATTTTTTGGAAATATTTTTAATTTTTTGTCAAATAGTTTTGTTGAGTATGGAGCTCTAGTCCGTCCCAGGTTACGGAGCAAAAAATTTCTTAAATTTTTTATGAGACAATATAGATATACTATGCAGTTTTCGTCCATATACCTTATGTGTTAGTCCATTCTAGCCTTAAGTTATAACCTTGTCCGGTAGTTACGCGACTCTATAGAGTGAAAATGCGTTCTTCTAACAAAATTTATAGCAAAAATGTGCCATAAAATTTTCTGTTAGGCTTGGTAAATCCACAAGTACAAGTACATTTTATGATATTAGGAAAATAATATAAAAATAAATTCTTTTACGATTAAATTGATGGGAATATGAGAATTAACAGATTTAAAGTAGGCATTTAGATTGAAATGAATTTTTTGAAATCATTCCTTCCATATTGATATAATTTTGTGATATTCGAGATTGTGGAAAATATTTCAAATTTATTGGAAATATTTTTACTTTTTTGTCGAACAGTTTTATGTAGCATGGAGCTCCAGTCCGTTCCAGGTTACGGAGCAAAAATTTCTTAAATCGATGGATTATGAGCAATATGCCAGGGTATGTACCCTACCACCATTTTAATTTTTTTTTATGGGACAATATAGAAATACTTTGTATTCCTGGTCCATATACCTTGTGTTAGTTCTTTATAGCCTTAAGTTACATATAAGCTTTTCCGGTAGTTATGCGACTCTATAGAATGAAAATGGGTTCTTCTAACAAAATTTATAGCAAAAATGTGCTATAAAATTTTCTGTTAGGCTTGGTAAATCCACAAGTTTGACTCAGAAAAATTTGCAAGGAACATTTCTTATCAAGATCGGTGACATAAAGCGTTTTTTGAGAGTTGACAACTCTCAAAAAAAAAAAAATTTTTTTTTACAAAAGAACTCCTTCAAAGGTTCAGAAATATGGAACTTAGATGTTCCACTACGGCTAGCTTTATTAACGATTCCTGTGGCTTCGCCTTAACAAAGACCGTGTGATTTTTTTTCTTTGTTCCCCAAGATCTTGGTACGGTCAATAACACCCAAAGGAATATTTTTCGGGGAGCTGAAGGCGTTGAATTTTAAAAACTCCTGCCAATTTATAGCTGCCTATAGGGAACTCAATAAATTCTTCCAAAATAATAAAAAAAAGGAAAATATTTTTTTAATTTTTAAGTTTTAAGTTTAAATACAAATATTTTTGATAAAAATGGAAAATAATAAGAATGAAAAAATGGAAAATGTTTCACGACCAACATTTATTAATTTTATTTATTTTGAACTAATAATTTTCAGTGATAGGTATTTTTTTATACTAAGTTCCCCTCGCACCCCTCTCCCTTTTAATCAATTAAAACATTTTTTGCTACAAGTATTCACTTCGAAGAACATAACACCATGTGTACTCGTAAATTGTAAAATTAAATTTATTTTTTTATAAGAAATATTTTTACAATAAAAAATCTAAAAATTATAAAAGATACTTTAAGAAAACGAAATAAAAAATTTCAATACATGTGTAAACGTATACATGTATTGAAATTTTTATTTCGTTTTCTTAAAGTATCTTTTATAATTTTTAGATTTTTTATTGTCAATAATAACATTGATAATATTAGGGGAAATTTTAATTACCAAAAAATAGTTTTTTACCCGAAATATGAAACGAGTTTTTTTTTTAAAAAAAAAGACTAAATGAATCTTAAAAATTAACTTCTAAAATTCTCCGAAATCATCTCTAATTTATACGAGATCTATGATATTATTCTAATTGGAGTTAAAATGAGAATTTTATTAAGAGACAAGGAGATTAGGATCTTAAAAATAAACCTCTCCTGTCCCAAAGGAGAACAATGAAAAAATAGAGATCGTTGACGTCAATTCTGGACGCTATCGGAACTTTTTGCCTGAACTTGAATATTTTTCAACAAGATGGCGCCACAAATGAAAAGTTTCCACGGTGCGTAATTTTGAGATTTGGTGATGTCAATTGAGCTACAAGATCGTGCAATTTGACGTCGTTGGATTTTTTTGTAGTAGAGACCGTTGACGTCAATTCTGAACGCTATCGGAACTTTTGGCCTCAACTTGAATATTTTTCAACAAGAGACAAGGAGATTAAGATCTTAAAAATAAACCTCTCCTGTTCCAAAAAGTCCACATATAATTAATGATCTTTTATTGATGCCCCATATCATAAATATAATGACGAAATTTCAAGTTAAATCGAGTAACTCATTTTGATTATGACAGTCCTTCTTCAACTATTATTTTATGTGCAATCAAAGAAAGGTAAAATCGTAAATCTTTTTTACTTATCGTGAATAATATTATACTGTTGCAAGAATTTTTTCATTAGTATATCAATTAATCAATCTTTTACTATAAAAAAAATTGCTAGGATATTGATCGAAAATAAGTACTGGCAAACAAAATATTCATATCAAATTTCGGTTAGAAACGTATTATCTATCAAAATCTTTATCAAAACAAAAAAAACTAATTAATATTACAATATTAATACCGTAGATAAAATTTATCATATTAATCATAATCATATGCAACTATAAAAGTTTCGCAGAGTACTATAAAAAAGCTTAGTTCCATATAAACATAATATTAACAAACACATTATCATTAATGCCTAACATAATATTAACTTAAACAAATTATTTATTAATTTCAGATAAAATAATAAACATTGTTAGATGAACTTAATTAATATATATTCTTTTTTTTATAAAGACTCGTAAACTAAAATATTGGTCGTATGCAAAATAAACTAGTATCTATCCCGCCACAGAAGCTTCTGACAAATTAATTTCTGTACTTGCCGGATTAGATTTAGATAAAAATATGGAATTTCACATATTCCACGTAAAAGGAAATTATGAAAATATGCAATAATATCTATTATATTGGATGTTGTTTAACAAAACTAAAAACAATAAAAATTAATTGAAACGTTTAGTTTCTATTTAAGGTATAAAGAAAATTTATGAAAATTCGTGAATTTATTATAAATACTAAATCTCAAAACAATCTTGATCGATACCCAGAAAGGAAATTCTACGTTTAGAATTTATTAGAAGTATAGTTTTGGATTCTGTTATTACGACATACGACAAACTTTTATTCATTTAAATACATATATAGAAATAATCTTACATAATGTTTTGTTAAAATCATATATGGACTAGATTAAAATATTAAAGTTAAGACCTTAAAAGAAATTAGTTATAATATGGCCATAGTGCTCAGAATTGACGCAAGTAATACGTGCCAAAATGCACATCAAAAAGTCACTTCTCGTGAATACAATGGATTTTTTATACAATCACTTGTGGGTATTTTGAGCCTCATGTATAGCAATTTTGCTTATTGACATATCCACCAACCGAGAAATGAGCCTCATTATGGGAATATAAAGGACAAAAGATGGCAAATGCAATTTGTGCAGAGAATTCTTTGTATAAATTCATATATTTGTGTATTATTTTTAAGAAACAGTTTAGGGGCGTCAAATTGCATGATCTTGGATAAGAAACAGTTCAATGATTTGACATCATAAAATCTAAAAATTACGAGTTCTGGAAAATTTTCTTTTAATAGAGCCAAAATTTATCATGTTGTACACCAGCTTGTGATGGATGGGGTTTTGTTAAAATCATTTATGGACTAGATTAAAATCTTCAAGTTAAGGTCTAAAAATAATCAGTAATAATACGGCCATAGTGCTCAGAATTGACGGAAAACAATACGTCACAAAATGCACATCAGAAACTCACTTTTCGTAAATATAATGCCTTTTTTATGCAGTCACTTGTTTGTTTTTGAGCCTCATATATAGTAATTTTTCCATCGACCAAGAAATGAGCCTCATTATGAAAAAATAAGGCACAAAATGTGGCAATCCAATTTGTGCAGAATTATTACGAGGCAGAATCACTACTTGGTGGAATTTTTTTGTGCAATATTAACGTACTATTTGGTAGATAACCTATCTTTAATGTCTAAACAAATACTATCTTAAATAATAATATCTATTTAAAATCTAAGAAATAACAGTTTTGTATTTTCCAAACCACGCAATAAATAATCCTTTATTTTAATATGAAAATTTTCGAATATTTTTTTTCTCGATATAGTACCATAAATTTATAAAAAAAATTTATAAATTTTTTTTTAAATTTTAATGTTTCAATATTCAATGATAATAACTGGCTAACATGATCACCAATAGAATTAGTGATAATTCTATATCCAAACCAGAATATGTGTGTTAATTGCTAATAAGTGAATAATTGCAATTTGATAAAAATTCCTAATAATTCGATCTAAATTTTGATGATGATAAATGCTCAAAAAATTGTTCAAACATCCTTTTTGTTAATTTATTTAATTTAAAGTAAGTAAATATTTAACATAACAAATTTACTACTTTTTTTATACAACACTTTATAATTATCATGGATTATTTATTTCTAAAAATAGTTTTACTAAATGTATGTTATTGTTAAATCAATTATAAGTTGAGTGTGAAATTTCTCATAGTATTTTTGATGATATTAAATGAGTTGGAAAAAAGTTTGGGGAAAAAAAACTGAAGAATTCCGCTTCATTTTGGTTTTAAAGATAACCCAGACGCTAATCATACCAAAATCTACTAACTTGAATGTGAGGACCGGTCAATTAGGATCAATTTTTGCGTATATCCAAATAATCAATCGGTCAAATGGATTGCGTCAGTTACACGCAAAATTTAACTTTCTTTAAGTGATCACCGGTCTATATTTTTACCAAATTGATTGGTTGATTAAAAATTAAAAATACCATAAACCAGTGCATCCGCCGATTGGATTGCATTCCTTTCACCTGTGCCTTTGCCTGTACCTGTACCTGTACCTGTACCTGTACCTGTACCTACACCTACTCATTCAGATAATACTTATAATTACGTATAGACTGCATTCGATATTATATACTCGAAATGCAATGCAATTCGGTATGATAACAGCAAGAAATTTCTTTCAGGGAATTAATGCATTTTACACCATAATAAATCGTACAGTCAGTGGTAAAAGTTCTCAAACAATTTCCGATTGATCAGTGATCTGATAAATTAAGGAAACAGAAAATAATCGACTAAATTGAATTATTTCATAATTTTTTGCTAAAATATTTTTAACAAAATATAATTTTATTTTTGTAATAGAAAAAATTTACTATTATTACAAGAGAATAAGTGTTACAAGGCTTCTTATAACCGATTTTTCTTTGAGAATAAATATACGAAACTACAGCAGCACTAACCAAATAAATGACTGATATTGATAGACTTTTATAGCTGACTGTATTTTAGGGTATAATACAAATGCCATATTAGAAAGATAATTACTTTTTACATAATAATACTATCACAATTATCTGCTTAAGACCTTATTAGTTGAGAATATTCATATAGGAAAAATAGAAAAATATTTCAAATATTATCGTACCTGAATTTGATAAAAAAGTGTGTAACGCAGTTTTTGTTTTATTTGTTATTTTTTTAGGTACAAGAAAAAAATAGAAAATTTCTTCACACAAAAACCGATGCGATAAAAATATGAGAATGTATTTTACATTAATACGAATATATATACTATAAAATAGTGTGTATGAGATATGAATACAAGAACGTATACTATCTTAAGTTCTGAATTTGAGCACATAAAATTTTTTTTTTTTCTAGGTGAAAATTACTATGTATCTCTAGAAGTACAATATATTTACTATATAAGAGAATAAAAAAAAATAGCTTATTAAAGATAATTCAGACAAAGTTTTTACTAATACGGTTGTGAAAAGCAATTTTTAATGACTCCAAAAAATATGACATTGACGATGCCCAACTAGTTTTTGGAGAAAGTTTTCAATATAAAAATTTTTTTAATGTTACAAAAAAATTCGTTTTTTTTTTATTATTTATAATAATTTTAAAAAAAAAACCATTAATTCTAATGAATCTCTTTTTAATCTAATAATTGTATTTTCATAAATTTGTTCAAAAGTTTGGTGATTTTTTTTGTATCTACAATATAAAATAAAAATGTTGAAATTTACATTTTTTATACGGTTTCTTTGAGTTCTTTTACAATATTTAGTTTTAAATTACTATAAAAATATTCTTTAAAAATGAGAATAGAAATTTAGCAAAATTTTGAAATTATCATTTAACAATAGAATTTTTTTAAATTTTTCTATGGGCTATTATAAAATAATACCGGGATATCCATTTTATAGTTTGGAAAGTGGAGTACTCTCATTTGACATTTTCTTAACTTATATATTAGTTAAGGATACATTTGCTTATCATAAAATGTGCCATTTTACAATATGAATTTATTTTGTCATCAAGCAATATGTTAAATTGTCAAAACTTTTACCAAAAAGATGATTTTTATGTAGCCTTGTTATGCCCTTAAAGAGTAAATATTTTTGAGTGATGAGGCTTATTACTCGCAAGGTGCATACGTCAATTTGAAAATGAAAAAGTAGAGATCGTTGATGTCCAATTCTGGACGCTATCGGAACTTTTTGCCTGAACTTGAATATTTTTCAACAAGATGGCATCACAAATGAAAAGTTCCCACGGTGCGTAATTTTGAGATTTGGTGTCGTCAATTGAGCTGCAAGATCGTGCAATTTGACGTCTTTGGATTTTTTTGTAGTAGAGACCGTTGACGTCAATTCTGGACGCTATCGGAACTTTTGGCCTCAACTTGAATATTTTTCAACAAGACGGCGCCAGAAGTGAAAAGTTCCGACGGTGCGTAATTTTGAGATTTGGTGTTGTCAATTGGGCTGCAAGATCGTGCAATTTGACGTCATTGGATTTTTTGTAATAGAGACCGTTGACGTCAATTCTAAATGCTATCGGAACTTTTGGCCTGAACTTGAATATTTTTCAACAAGATGGCGCCACAAGTGAAAAGTTCCCACGGCGCGTAATTTTGAGATATGGTGTTGTCGATTGGGCTACAAGATCGTGCAATTTGACGTTATTCGATTTTTTTTTGTAAAACTACGCAAAAAATCATCTTCAAATAAATAATCTTGAACTTCGGAATATTTAAAAATTAACATTCGTCAGTGGTATAATAGCCCGAAATATGCGTAATGTTATAAAAAAAGATTGAGTCTGATGAGAAGTCTTATGGCAACTATTTGAGTGATTTTCTATTTTATACATAATATAATGGCCAAGGTTTCATCAATATAATAGTTTAAAAAAATTTATAGCAATCTAAATTATTTACAAAGTATAAATTGGATGATAATTATTTATCTTAAATTATTTCCATTACTAACATCTATAAAAAAAATTTAATTTTTTCTTTTTACAATATTTCCTGTCTTTTTTTCTTTATTATTTACTATAATATACATAAATATAATAATAAATTGTATATGGTAGTTAAACTAGTAATTAAATTAAATCAAATTAAATGAAAGATTTATGTAAAAAATATAATTATTTTAAAAAAAAAAAGATAAGAAAAAATACTATGTGACTAGTGGTATTTTATAATATTGTTCTTAAATTAAAAATAAAGACAAATATTCATATAAGAGTTTAATTATAAAATATTTAATTGAAAAAGTTATTTAAAAAGACCTTGTTAATAAAAGTACAAATGTTTTTAATTAAATTGAATGAATTTTTGTATTCTGGCTTTAATTTACCCTCCAATTTACCTACTACGGAAGTAGATAATTTTATGGAAAAAATTATTTCCAGACATCATTAAAAAAATATATATAATTATCTATATATATATGTATATATATAGAAATTTATTTCGAAAAAAGAGAATTAATTTGAATTCAGAGCAAATTTAATAGCAAATACATTTTCTAATGTTTGAAACAAACAGGTAGGCCGATACCCAGATTGGTCTGAGTGACATACTTAAATAGCAAAATCAACCTTCGAGTTTCATATTTCTGGAAAATTGTATATGCGATTACAAGAAAAACAACAACAACAAAAAATATGTACTGCATAAAAGTACGTCAAACAAAAAAAAATTAAACTGGAAAAATTAAAAATTAAACTGGAAAAATTTAATAAAAATCAAATGGAATCGAGATCAAAGGTGTTTCGGATGCTATGGAAAAGAATATTGAATGTAGATGTCGTTAGTTGTCTAAATGAAATTATTTTTAATAAATTTTTTTACTTTTTTTAATAATTTTAAATTTTTTAATAATTAAAATAGTAATTACAATACTTACATTTATTATAAAATCGATATAACAAATATATTCTATATTCCGATAGTACTAATTATTGTTGTGTGCAGACAAATTTATGTTTGGTAGAATCTGCTTTACCACAAGTTTATTGTTTTTATTATTTGATTTTAAGTTTTCTAATGTATTTCTTTTAATAAAAACCTTTACATGAAAAAATTAATATTTTCTTCTTGTTATTTTTTGTCTTTGGCAAAAAAATTTCTTAGTTAGAATTCTTTTGATATCCTAATTAATATATATTCGTATAATAAATATATTGCTTTTCTATTCTAGAATATTTGATTATAATTGAAAAAGTTTCAATCTTTATCAATTCTATTCGAATATCAACAAAAAAAAAACAAAACAAAACAAATGCAATAAAAATAAATTTATTAAAATTATAATTTTTATAATCGGAAAAAAATTAAAATTTATTATTTATAATAATTTGTGTGCGTTTTTTTCCTTTTTCTTATTTAAAAAGATTGATTGCTAATTTATTTTATACTATACATTTTCTCAAACACAGTCTAATTATAAATAATTTTTAGTTTTTTTTTGTCATTATATATATATATATATATGTATATATACAAAATATAAAATATATAAAAAAGATGGTTAAAAAATTCCCGCCAAAAAGTATATTTTCTTCTATATTTACTTGTAATATATAACGTATAGTATTTTTTTGTTTTATTTGAAACACATTTTTTTAAATATAGAAATTTAATTTTTTTTAACTATAAATTATATACTTTATAGACGAGAGAAAAAAAAATTCTTTGTAGCTTTTTATAATATAATTTATTTGTTTTTTTATTTTAATATATATATTTTGCAGAAAATTATTCAAAATCAACACGTTACACTAGAAAAAATTATAATATTGACCAAAGTTTGATTTTTCAAAATATTATCTTAGAAATTTTCGTCGTAGTAAAAAAAAAACACTTTCTTTTAAGGAATTTCCGATAATAACAATTTTCTTCTTCGTTTTTTTTTTAAAACAATTAACTTTTATACAAAAATAATAATGATTAATAAAAAAAAAATTAATTAATCAAACGCTTTATGCAAACCAATAATTAACTATATTTTTATGTTTATATGTTTATGATCACAAGACAAGTTTTATTGTTTTTCAATAAGAATTAATTATATTTAGAAATAATCTTTTGATTTAAATCAAATTCAATCGAATGGAATTTGTTTTTGTTTTTTTTTAAGAAATCGTTTTTAAGGTAAATTTCTATTCAAAATATTTATTAGCAAAATAATATAATGATATTTCTATTATTCTTATTTGTAAATACTATTCGTACCACCGTGCAAAACGTTCAATAATTAATGTTAAATCAATGGAATCGGAGTAGTTTTGATATTTTATTCAGTTTCAATTTCAACCGCAATATTTGTTTCAATAATGACCGATACTGACTTCTTGCTTAGTATTTAAGGACTAAAAGTAAACTTAAAATAACTGAAACAATCTGAGTATATGGTGGGGAGATAAATTTTCGTCCAAAGTGTTTTTAGTATTCATAGTACATCATTCATCAGCAACAGTGTTCGTGGTTTTGCCTATACTCGGTTCGTTCGCTCTTTCTGACTTACGATTAGTAAGTATCACGTACGTGTGCGCTAAGCTAGTAGTATCTGGTGCTGCCGCTAAGTGTGCTCAATAGTATTGCGGTGGAAATCTGTTGCTCAGCTGCTCTGGTTTATTGCTGTGTGCAATTGTGGAAATTGTTGAGTTAATATTAGTTACTGCCTGTTGCTTGTGCACAATTCTGTCTACCTACCTACAGTCAATTGGCCGCAAAAGCGGCTCTAGCACTGATGTATGTACATACAGTCAGTCAGTCAGTCCGCTTTAGTCAATTTTACACACAGTCCACATTATCTACAGAGGAGCAGTACGTTCGATTTTTGTTATTGGATTCATTGGGGATTCTCATATCGAAAGAGCGTACATGCTTTGCTATTCCATCAGAATATGTGCGGTGCAACAGAGAGATAAAGAGAAACATTCAAATTCAGAGAGAACAATTCTCATATAAACCGAGAGCAAAGTGTACTCTTAATACAGATTTCAGTACTTAAAACAGTCCAATATACTATATATATAAGTATAGATACGCATACATATCATTTTTGATTTTACAAGTTAATCATTCGTTACAACTGCGAGTAAAATATTGTACGTGCATATATGTATAACTACGTACGTAACTAAAGCGAATGCTCTCAACGTAAGATGCTTTTTTCCTCGTTATGATAGACACGACTGCGCTGAAGCCACATTGTCTAGTATTGTATTTGATGATCGAGAGCGCACAATTAGCATGCGTAAAACTGCAAATGCCCTTTTGCGGTCCTCATCAACGTTGATGATTTATTTTGCAATATTCGAAATAAAACACTTTTTTCGTTCATTATTTGAATATGTTAATATAATGGTTATGAGAAAACTATGATTTATGGAATCGAAACTGTTATATTTACATATATTTATGCATAAAACAACCAGCAAAATTTACGAATACGTTGAACATGAAAGTTATGCTGTCCAGCAACATTTCTCCAAACTAAACATGTTGCAGCAATATGTATAAAGTTTCGAAATTGTACGTAATCGATCGTGGTGTTTGGTGACGTCATTAAAACAATGACGTGTGTTTTTTGTTGTTGTTGATATTATGAGACATAAAAAATAAATGCATATAAATAAATAAGTCTACATATTTTGATAACAAATGAATAAGTCGCCAATTTGATGAAAGGCCGTTTTTATGCAATACCAAATACCCATTATCAGAAATAACGTAACATGATGGATGGACTAGTTTATAAAAAGTTGTCTTATCAAATTCGGAAAATTTTTTTTTTTTAAAAGTGAAGAAAAAAATTAAATTAAAAATAAAATATTATATAAATGAAATCAGGAATGAAACATACTGTATCTTGTTCCGGCCCAGACATATTGTGCATACATAAATGTAGATTTAATTTGATCAAATGCTCGTAGATGGAAAAAACGGAACCAAAAATCATCATCTTTGAATTTCGAAAATATTATATGCAATTTTCATAAAATATTTTTACAATTTTTTACTGAATTATTTCACTATAAACACATTAATGACAACATAGAATATCGTTGAATACAATAAGGTTTTTTTTTTTTACTTCATTTTTTTGCAGCAAATATTTTCCATATTATAAAGTTTGTTTTCATTTAAAATTTTTTTCAATTTTACATATTTTTAGAAAAGACATTTTGTATTAATCAAACTATTTTCTATTAATCGACAAACTATAACGAACGACTATGTGTACACACACCTGTAATTTTTATAGAAAATTTAAATGAATCGATTTTCTATGAAATAAAATAAATGCTTGGAATGTTTGAAGGAAATATTCCAAATTGTGATTTTTTGTTCAAATAAATCATAATACGATAATTTCTATGTAAAAAATTCCTACGTAATTGGTAATGTACGAGTTCGCTTATACAACTATTATCTGTAAAAAAAAATCTAATATTTACTTTTGCATAGTTGGTAAAATATGATGGAAAGAAAAAAAAACCACTTTTATATATAGTACACTTGAAAATGTATAGGATTTATTATATTAGGAGCATAACAAATTCATCATCGATTGATTATCATTTGACAGTGACTTAAATCTACCGAGTACTATGAATTTATAGTGTAAATATTATAATGTGCACAATATTTACTCTCGTACATTGCATCATTTCAAAATGAATTTCAACAATTCTTACTTGTTAATAAACATCGTAACGGAAGTGGGATAGATAAGATACAACAAAAACCATATAATAATAATGCTGAATTAGTGATGAAACTGAATAGATTTTTTCCATGTATTATGTATTCAATTATTGGCAAAGTTCAACAAAAAAAAAAAACAAAAAAGAAAAAATTTAATTGTAATTTTTTTTTTAGATACTAACAAATTAGATGATTCAACATTTATCAACCAGTTTTCCCAATGTTCAATATTATAAGATTTTCTATAAATAATGCCTTTCAAAATTTTATAAAAAAATCCCCCATAATATTTTCCTAAAATTTATATATTTTAATTATCACTCATAATTATTGTTAAAACAGTTGTTAATTCCTAAATAAAAATTGATATTAAAAATTAAAAAAAATATTATCCATTTTGCAGTTTGGAAAGGTACATCCTGGTTTTTGACAGCTGTCAATTAAATATATTATTTAAGTTCAAATTTTGTTTAGATTAAGGTTAGCCCATTTTATATTATGGATCGGTCAATTGACTATACAATAGATAATAAAAAAGGTTTTAAGTGCTAATTTTTTTAATTAAATTTTCTTCAGTGATTAAGCTTATTTCTCGCCCTGTGGATACGTCAAATAATTGCCGTATATGGGGCTCTTGTCTGTAAGTAACTATATAGAAGCCATTGTATCTGCAGAAAATGACCACCTAAAGTGCATTGTGGTCATTGGTCCGCATTTCTTTGACAATAAAGAAGGAGAGACCGGTACCGTCAATTCTGAGCACAATGACCTTATTTTTTTTAGCCCAAACTTAACGATTTTATTTTGGACTACATAATCAATTAAACCACAATTTGTTGTGATGTGTGTTGAAGGCATCAACACATCACAACAAATTTTGGTTTAATTGAACGAAAAGTTCCTAGGACCCGGAATTTCGAAATTTTCTTATTTCAATAAGGTCTGACATATCATGGAATTTGACGTCGTTGGACCTTTCCTTTGTAAGGTTATATAAAAAATCATGTTTACATAAATATTTTTTAAACTTTAAAGCTTTTAAATACCAGAGTTATAAGCTTAAATCCGCTGTTTGGTCATAGATGGCGTGAGTGAGCGTATTAAGCTACCATGGGCACGCCATACTTTTTTTTATGAGTTTGACATCTGCCAATATTAATCAGTACACATTGTCAGCAATTTCGTACAACAACATACATTTTTCCTTTGGTAATCATATCTACTTTTGTGGCAGAAAAAGAGCATATGCGGGAAGCTCTGCTTTTCTGCTTCAATTTGAAGATATCGGCTGGCGAATCGCATCGAAGCTTATGGAGGCCTATGGTGACAGTGTTTTATCGGAAACAATGTGCCAAGATTGGTTTCGTCGGTTCAAAGACGACAATTTTGACTTGTGGGATAAAAAGCGTGAAAATCGGCCTAGGAAGGTTGAGGACCATCAATTGCAGACTCTGTTGGACGAAGACGATACCCAATCGCAAAAAAGGCTCGCGGAGCAAATGGGTGTTACTCAACCATCCATTTTCATGCGTCTGCGTGCCATGGAGAAGATTGAAAAGATCGGAAAATGGGTGCCGCATGAATTGATGATGCCAAAACACATGCGAAAAGATCGGAAAATGGGTGCCGCATGATGGGGTGATGCCAAAACACATGCGAAATCTGGCTCGCCAGACAAAAAAGAAAGTCGTTCCTGCATCGGATTGTGACAGGCGTTGAATAGTGGATATATTTCCGGCCAACCATCAACATCTTCCCCAAGACCAAATTGCTTCGGACGGAAGACAATGCTGTGTGTTTGGTGGGATCAGCAGGGTATTGTCTACTATGAGATGTTAAAACCTGGTGAAACTGTTAATGTCCACCGCTACCACCAACAACTGATCAAATTGCACCGTACTCTGCGTGAAAAAAGGACGGATTATCAACAAAGACATGACAAGCTGATACGTCAAAAATGGTCCGAAACTACTTGGAGACACTAAACTGGGAGTTGCTTCCCCATACCGCTTATTCACCAGACCTGGCCCATTCCGACTACCACCTGCTTTCGTCGATGGGTCACGCGCTCGCTGAGCAGCACTTCAATTCTTACGAATACGTCCGAAAATGGCTTGATGAGTGGTTTGCCTCGAAAGAAAAGGAATTTTTTTGGCGTGGTATCCACAAATTGCCCGAGAGATGGGAAAAATATGTAGCTAGCGAGGGCAAGTACTTTGAATAAATTTATTTTTGCTGTCTATGAAAAAAAACATGTGTTTTTGACTAGAAAACAGCGGATTTAAGCTTATACACATGGTAACATTAGTCCGAAATGTACTAAAAGAGAACTACAGCCCGAAATTTACTAAAAAGTTATCAAAAATTACCTCAATAGATCGAGTCCTACAAGAATTCACGTGAAGGTCATTTGAATAATATTAAATTTTACAAAAACAGCAAAGTTAATGCAATATAATAAAATATAATTTTTTTTTTAATATAATTTTTTTTTTTTTTTTTTTTTTGTAGCACAATTTGTATATTTCGAATAGTAGTACTTCGATTAATTCAACAAAACGAATGAATACATAGCAAATTTTTTACAATATCATCTTTATTTCTTAACAATATAGATAAAATAAGAGGTGGGGGGGGGTGTAGCATAAGAAATTTTCAATATTTTTATTTCTTGATGATATTCACATATTGTCCTATCTTAGTATAAAAGCGTATTCTTACGAAAGTGACCATTTATATTCAAATACACATTTGTACCTGTCTCTTATAGATGCATACAATCTCGTAAGTATTCAGACAAAAAATAAACATATTTTCCATATTTTATATAGACACATCTTGTTAGTACTCTAAGCAACAAAAAAAACAAAAAATATATATATTTACACGTGTTTATGAAGTCCTAAAAAATTATCTTTCTATTGTAACTATACTTTTATAATAAAACATATATGGTATATTGGATAAAAATAGAATTTTTTTCTTCAAATTTGGAATTTATGATAAGATACGAGTAGTATATGGTTTCTTCGTCTATCAAGGCTATTGTAGTATTTTTTTTTTTAATTACAAATATTAAGGACTTGGTTTTAGTAAAAAAAAAGTAGATGATACGTAGATAAAAATTTAAAAAAGTCTTTAAAATAAAAATTTGCATAGTCGAAAAATTTTTGTTTTTTTTATTTACCTTATAGTTACGTATATTCGATTTTCGATTTTTTTGTGGCGTTATGTTGGTACTAATGTCTCTCACTTATGCCGACAAGTTCGGCTATTTTGAATGTTCAGTTAATTTTTGATTAACTGAACATTTCAAAAATGTGTTTTTGGCTCGTCAACGATTTTTGCCCATTCCAAAAATGGATCAAAGAATATGTTTCGGGAACAAGAAAAAATCACAGGGGGTCAGATCTGAGGAATACGGTGCTTGCGGCATTATTAGTGTATTGGTTTTGGCCAAAAATTCGCCCAACGATGCATGAGTAGTGGCGTTATCATAGTGCAAAAGCAAATTTTTGTTCTTCCACAAATCCGGGAGTTTCTGACGGATTGCTTCGCGCAACTTGCGCATAACTTGCAGGTAATATTCCTTATTGACCGTTCTACACTGTGGCAAGAGCTCATGATGCACCTTGCCCTTGCAATCGAAGAAAACTGTAAGCATTCGACCGAACTTGGCGCGTTTTTTTCGGTCTTCGCTCGTTTCTACGTCATAACCATAAACTCATGATTCGTCACCAGTTATGACCCTCTGGAGCAAATTTGGGTCATCGCGGACAGAGTCCAACAGCTCCTTAGCAATGTTAATGCGATGCTGTTTTTGGTCGAAAATTGAGGCAAAAATCGACGACGAGCCAAAACACGCACAAGCAAAGCAGCTGTCAAAAATTAAATGAACATTCAAAATAGCCGAACTTATCGGAATAAAAAATGGGTACCAACATAACGCCACAAAAAAAAATCGAAAATCAAATATACGTAACTCGCGGAAATTCAAAATTTGCGATACTTTTTGAACACACCTCGTAGATCTGATTTAAGGGGGATTTCCCCCTGGATAGTATTACGTCAAGATTTCGATAAATTTCTTGTAAAATAAAATATTTAACATTCGCTTTTTGAAAACAATGAACGGAAATTTTTTTATAAAATTACAATTAAATAAAAGCAAGAAAAATTTGTATCTGATTAAAATGCCAATGTATATCATACGAGTATGTTATATGTGTTTATAATGGGGTATATTCCCCTTTTGATACTGTATCTGAAGCGATTCAACAAATTCACGCGGTCACATTTAATTGAGATACTTTGAGATTTCAGATAGTGAACAATTGATGTCAGATACAGTAATTTATCATTCCATATAAAACCATACGATGCAACTCTATTACAACAATGAATGAATCATATTGAATTAGTTTTACTCATAATAATGGAATTAGTACAGAACAATTTTCCATTAGTTTGCATTACTATAAACTATTGAATTGGTTGTCGATTTCAGTTCCAAAACATATCGTCTTTAAATACATAAACAAATAATTGAACACAAATATATATTCTATGGTCCAAAACTACTTTATAATATCTATACTTTTATTTTAAACGTAAATCTTATATAAAATCTAAATAAATAACGAAAATATTAAGAGAAATGCATCACATAAAATGTTTCGTTTAAATTTTAATAACAATTGCCATACCACAAAGTTTACAAGTTTCTAGTACTATTTAGACAAAATTGAACAAAAACCTTTATTAAATATATAGCAAATTGGAAACTTTTCTATAATATTGCATATTTAATACGTAATTTTCTTCTAATTTATTTAATCAGTTTTCTTTTCTCGTATCGTCATGCCAAATGCATTTATGAATATTTAAAAATGTTCTAAATAAGAAAAGCTTCCTTAACAAAATCGTAATTATGTAAACGTTCATATTATTTTTTAAGAATAAAGTCATCAGAATTTATCTGTTATTCCTCTTGTTAAATTGGTTTTTAATATAAGTAATAATATATCGATTTCGATGCGCCACTAAAGGTCATTTTAGCTACAAAGGATATTGGGATAAGGAAATTAAAGTAGAAATGGAAAGGAAAACTGTTTTGTGAGAATTAGTTTAGGACTATACCTCAGTGAGATTCGCACACGCAACCTCTTGGATGGTATGGTAGTCTAGTCTGTAGGGTTCTTACTTGGCAGCTCCGACCTGCTCTGGGCTGCTGGAGAGAATAGTCACCCGCTTGTTCACTCAGCAAACAGTAACTTATAGAAGGGTAGTTCTAGACGAGGCAGCGTTCAGGTCCAACGAATTACCCAGGACGATCTCCTTCGGTCATGCAGAAAATTCTATGATAAAAAGGTATCTGGGCCCGATGCCATACCGCCTGTTCCACTCAAAGAGATTGTCGCGGCGGACCCGAATTTATTTTTGGAAGTGTTTAATACGTCTGGTGCTATTACCAAAGGGAAGGGAGCCACCTGTGAACCCTTGATCATATCGCCCACTTTGTCTTCTGGATACGGCTGATAAAATCCTCGAACGCTTATCTGCAGTTCAATTTGGCTTCAGTTCAATTTGGAGGGTCTTATCTGCAGTTCAATTTAGAGGGGCTTATCTGCAGTTCAATTTAGAGCGGCTTCTCTGCAGTTCAATTTAGAGGGGCTTCTCTGCAGTTCAATTTGGCTTCAGAAGGGCACGCTCTACCTTGGATGCTATTGATTTGGTAGCGCGTAAAGCTATTGTTAAAGATGGAAAAGGGGTCATTCAACTCGGCGAGATGGGAGTATATTCTTGACGCCCTGGGCTCAATAGGTATTCTGGAGTACATTATCAGGATAATAGAAGACTACCTAAGTAGTAGAATTCTGTTGTACAAGACGAGCTGTGGGGAGAAATCATATAGAATCGCGAGGGGATTCCTCAGGGCTCGGTTTTGGGCCCTCTGTTGTGGAATGTGATGTATGATGGTATTCTCAAGGTCCATATCCCAGAGGAGGTGAGACTCATCGCATTTGCTGGTGGCCAAATGCGTGGAAGAAGTAGAACAGATCTGTAATGCGACTGTCGCTTCAGTTCGAAGTTGGCTTCTGGCTGCTGGTCTGAGCCTTGCGGATCATAAACAGCGGCACTCCTAATCACAGCAGGAAGAGAATATTACCATTAGGATTGGTGAACATGAAGTGATATCGGTACCATCTCTAAAGTTTGGGCGCAAGGCAGCGGTTTCAGGAGCACCTACTATATGTTGGTGAGAAGGCTGCTGGGACAATAATGGCGCTGGAACACTTCATTCCGAACCCCGGGTGACCCAGGCAGACCAGGAGAACCCTGTTGGCGATCGTGGTCGGGTCTATCCTGCTGTATGCTGCGCTAATATGATCGGATGGGTTGATTAGAGCAATCTACATACGTGGAGTTGTATCAGTCTACCATAGGAGCGCATTGAGGGTGGCCTGTGCATTCCGAACAGTGTCTTACGAGGCCATTTATGTTGTGGCCGGAATGATACCGATTTAGCGGCAGAGGTTGTACCTCCATAGAGTTCGGTGTGATGCTGTGGCGTGATTCGTGGCACGTACGGAGGAAAGAAACGAGTCCAAGAGGAGGTGGCAAAATCGTTGGAATGTTGTGCTCCACTTGTGGCGCGGAGCACGAGTCCTTTTAAAGCACCCGATTCAATGTGGAAAGAGAAGAGGCTCAGAAGTGCGCTAGCGGACCTCTGATACTGGAGAATGTAGTGGTCATAATGTGAATATAGTGGTCGGGGACGGCTTGGAAGGCTGTCGAAGTCCTTGCGACAACCGTCCTACAAAAAAAACGACGTCTGGAGGAGCGTGAAAGAAAGCGATAGTGATAATTCACCAGAGTAGTGATTTCGATCAATCCCTGCCCCACGAAGTAATGCCTGACGACGGTTTCCTGGGGTGATATAGATATGTGATCAAGTAAGGTGGTTTTAGTGCGTTAAAGTCCCACACTTTGCCTTTCGATAATTTTCACCTTACTTTAACAAACCAAAAAAAAAAGTATGTGTTACCGGGCCGGCAATTTTGTCGTTTATTTATATAATAACATACAAGTGATTTTATTCAAAGTATCTTTTATTAGAAGGGACAACTTGCTCCCATCTTTTGGGTCATAAACGGATACCTCGGAGAAAAATTCTAATTTCACCCACTTTCAAATATTTCTGCTTCTCCGATGTAGGGTCTGGCATTGCCATGCAACAGAATCACTTAATCATGTCTATCATCCCATTCCTTGCATTTTTCTTTCAAAGCTTGATTCAATCTTATCAGCTGAAGTCGATAACGATCACTAGTGCTGGTTTCGGACGACTTCAGGATTTCATAATAATTAAATTAGGAATTTGGGTTCTTTATCAATTGAACGAAAGAGTTTTATATTTTTATTTTATAAATTTAAAAAATTTCATAGCCAACGTCGTTAAATGTATACGCAACTAGAAGGATTAATATGTTAGGATGGACGCGAATTAAATTTATTTAATGGGGGATGCACAGTTTACAAAGCTATCGGAAGATTTAGATCAGGATGTATTGTATAAATTCTGTTTCGAACATAAAAGGGAGCATTAACAGTTTTTCAAAAAATTCGGGTTTTTAGGGTTTCAATTCAATTAGAATTCGAATGCTGTGTCGTAGCCCAAAGTTGAAGTCCATAAGTCCATATTGGTTTCTGTACAATGTTTTTTAACTAAAAAATTCACTGTTTATTGTCACTTTTAACCTATTGATTATTGTTTTTAGCATTTGTTAATTTCACTTCTTTTGATTTTTCTATTAGGGTTTGTCTATTTTTTTAGTCCTAATTAATGAACACTCGGTTTTTTGTCCTTAAGGGCCTTGTTCAAAAAGACGAGAGAAAGGTGAATGAACAAAAATGTGCTCGTATTACTTTTGCATTCTTGGCAAAGTGCAAAAATAATACGAGCACATTTTTGTTCATTCACTTTTCTCTCGTCTTTTTGAACAAGGCCCTTAAGGAGTTGGTGTAGTTCTATAAAATAGTGATGGCTTTGGAAAGTTTTTACGTTAGGTAAGGATGGTCATGATATACTGCGGTTAGGACATTCTTATGACAACATAATAGCACTTCAAATTTAAAAAGCAAAATAATTATTTTGAAAAGTTACTATATATTATCCTGTCAATCTATAAAACCTATAAATTATATAAAATAATGAAAATGAAAATTCTGCGAAAATTTATACAATCACTTAAGTTTCTATCAGTCCTTATATGGACCCAAATAAAATTCGAAATTATATCAATAAGTATTATTATTACAATTAGGAATATATAGTATGAATAAAATTTTTACAAAAGGTTATATTAATAATAAAAATATATCCATACGAATTTATGGAATTTCTATTAATGTCACATCCCCTTAAATCTCCGTTCTACTAATTTCTAATTTATATGATTTTAGAATTGATTTCTAAGGATTCATTCTCAATAAAAATAAAATTACATATATTAATATAATTTAATAAAGAAGCATTTATATTTCGATATTCATTTTAATAAAATTCAATTTGATTTTTGATTAGTTTTTAAGTATTCAACAAAATTGTGGTTACCTTGGATATTATTTAGGAACTTTCTTTATATGTACACATTTATCTAAAAACTGAAGATGATTCATATAACCTAGATTTGATTACATATGTTTTTTTTGTATAATTTTTAAAAATTTTCCATTTTCTTTTTGGATAAAAAGTTTAGTCAACTAGAAAGAAATTCAATGACAAAAAAAAAACTAAAAAGAAAAATATCTATGCCAACCAGTGTCACATGAAAATCGACTACGTACGTAATCAGTAGAAATTTTTCCATCTTAATTCGAATAATAAATAAATTCGACGTTTTTTATTCGATATACCATGCAATTTTTTTAATCTAAGCTATTTAAGATAGTCTTGACGTAATTATACATGTATATGCAATTTTGTTTAATGATTAGAAAAAAAATTTTATGAACTATCATCAAAATGTAAAACATAATTTTCTTAATTTTCTATAAAAAAAATGTATATATTTTTTAGATTATTAAAAAAATATCTATTTTTATTTCTACTTCTTAACTTTTTATAAAATATTTGTTTTCCATTTTATGATCGTTTTTAGAAAGAATTTTTTTTTTAAATAGAATAAAAACAAATAATTTGCTTAAAAAATATGTTCTCTTAAGTACGTAAGAATATCTGTAATCAACTAAAATAAATGTTTATTAGCTAAAGTAAATAATTAAAGAAAAAACTCCTCTTGATTGGTATTTAATTATATCGTATTATACACATACTCGTAGCCAAAATGAAAAAAAAACCAAAAATTTACGTAAAAAATAATTAAAAACCCAAGCAAATACAGATGTTACTAAATAAAGACTTATTTCATGTTAGCTTTGTATCTTGTTATTAACTAAAAATAATAAATGATATTTATTCTTGTTGTTTAGAATAGAATATATTCTAAATACTTAAAAAAATTTCCAATTTGTTTAACGAATATTTGTCCATTATTTCAATAGTAAAGTACGCAATAAATTTTTTTTAAAGACGTCAAATTATCAATATTAGCTCGAAAATTGTGTATGGTGGTGCTTATTAAAAAATTTATTCGAAAATACAAAGTTAAATATTAAAACAAGTGAAATAAATATTATACAATAATTGCTTTTTAAAAACCAAAGAATTTTTTTTTTCAATTTTAACTCGTTAACAATTTACGACACGTCTAATAAACAATATTAATTATTGGTATTTTTTATGTACAAAAAAAAACATATGAAAAAATTATTTATCTGTAAAAATAAGGTTGATTAAAATTACTTTTAATATCACTTACAAAAAAAAAAATGTATAAAATTTGTTTTTTTGTTTTTTTTTCTTAATTATAATAAATTATTTGAAAGAATTATTATAATCTATTGTAATCAAAATTGAAATTAGCTGCAATTTACCTTTAAGTATTAAATTCATGCCCAATCAGAGAAGTATAATCTGCCTTTTAAGAAAATGCTGGATATTATTTCCAGTAAGATCCAAAAACGATCAATTACAATTATTAAGTCATATTTAAATTAAGTTTATTTATCAAAAAAAAAAAACCAATATTAATTTTAATTCTAATTATTATATCGCCTGAACTAGTTTTATTTCTTGGAAATTATTTATTCTTAACTTTAATTTCGCCATTTTTTTTTTATTTTTTTTTTTAATAAATTAACATTTAATTTTCTATAAATTGGTTCAAATTTTAAACAAACATTATTTATTTGATTGGATTCACTTTATATTCATTCTGTTTATTTGTATTTTTTATTTGTAAGGTAATAATTCAAAATTAACTTTATGACAAATTAAGTACTTTTAACGTTGTTAAAATTATTTAAAAAATTTATTCGGTTTTTAAAAATTTTATATAAAACATAATTAGTTAACAATTTCCAAAAATTATTATTAAAAAAAAAATTTTAACCGTTTTTAATTACTAACTAATAAGAATATTGCAAATTTTACAAAAAAATTAAAACTTCCATATTATTTCAACTACCGGATGATATTCAACACTAAATACGATTTGATCAAAAAAGTCTACAATCTCTCCCATAGGCTTATTTATTAATCAAATTATAACCAAACTGTCAGTGACACATGAGGTGTTAATATTTCTTCTTTAAATTTTGAAATTTATTTTATAAACAAAAAAAAATTCTTCATAATAATAGTTTTTTTTTGTTATTAGAATTGAATTAATTGTGAATGGAAAATAAGATATGCATAATCCATTTTAATATGCTGCTAGCCAAATTGTTTTATTTAATTTTAAATATTAGTTTTTTTTTTTTTGAGGAAATATTTAATAACAATTTTGAGGTGAGCACTAGTTTGACTTAAAGTTTCAACTAAAAGTAAACTGCACCTCATGTGTTGCAGGGCTATTCAGTCGGTAGAGAATGCAGGATGTTGTTCATTGAATTAATCAGTTTACGCATGCGTCCTAATCGCTACTACTCACCCACTCCCTCTCTCCCCACCCACTCGTCCCACCCCCAACAATAGCTGAATTTGTAGCATCAGAAATAAGTTATACTTCTAAATGGATATAAATCACAATGTGAGCATCCAGACAGTGATTTTGTTAATCGACGCAAATGGATAAAACTAATCTAAAGTGTATCTCATTTGAATATTTTGACACTTTAGTTTGACTGTTATACTTATTAGGTGAGCATATTTTTTTATTAGATTGCACTGAATTAGTTCCTTGAAGTGCCAGTTCATTAATTATCTCGTGGGAAAATTTTATAATGCACAAAAAATTTATCAATACTGAGATACACTACTGGCCAAAAGTATGTGTATGTGACCACCTTGATAACAATATATTCTCTAGAAATCTTTGGTTCAGAACTTAAATAAATCGAAAACTTATATTATTTCATTGGATGTATATTATATTGTAATATATGATTAATTGGAATAATTAAAAGTTTAAATATTTTATTAGTGGTATTTTTTTTTCTTTTTTGTCATACAATATAAAACCAAGTACAATTAACAAAGTTTCGATGAATAAATGGTAGACTTCTATTATTCTGCCTAAACATTATTCTGTATACTTCATTTTAATTGATATTGATTCTGTTTTCTTAATTTTATTATAAAGTACTAGTTTTGTAAGTTCTATTCAACTTAAAATTCAAGGATATTGAAAAAAAAATTCATAAAATTAGTAGTGATTATGTTCGATTGATTATTGTTATTTTATTTAATTAAAGTAAATCAAAACTTTTCATTCATAAAACTCTTGAACTTTGTAAGAAGACCGGAAGTCTCAGAGTTTACCATGGTGTAGTATGCCTAAAATTACCAGGGGTATAACCTTAAATCCTCTATTTGGTCATAGATGGCGTGGGTGAGCGTATTAATCTGTCAACTTTATTAGTGCGCATTGTCAGCAATCTCGTACAACAACATACATTTTTCCTTTGGTAATCATGTCTAGTTTTGTGCCAGAAAAAGAGCATATGCGGGAACCTCTGCTTTTCTGCTTCAATTTGAAGAAATCGGCTGCCGAATCGCATCGAATACTTATGGAAGCCTATGGTGACAGTGCTTTATCAGAAACAACGTGCCGAGATTGGTTTCGTCGGGTCAAAGGCGGCAATTTTGACTTGTGGGATAAGAAGCGTGAAAATCGGATTAGGAAGGTTGAGGACCATCAATTACAGGCTCTTCTGGACGAAGACGATACCCAATGGAAAAAATGCTCGCGGAGCAAATGGGTGTTACTCAACCAGCCATTTCCATGCGACTGCGTGCCATGGGGAATATTGAAAAGATCGAAAAATGGTGCTGCATAAATTGAACGATAGGCAGATGGAGTGACGCCAAAATACATGCGAAAACTTGCTCGCCAGACAAAAAACAGAGTCGTCACTCTGCATCGGATTGTGACAGGCGTTGAAAAGTGGATATATTTCAAGAATCCTAAACACAAGAAATCGTGGGTTGATTCCGGCCAACCATCAACATCTTCCCCAAGATCAAATCTCTTCGGACGGAAGACGATGCTGTGTGTTTGGTAGGATCAGCAGGGTATCGTCTACTATGAGATGTTGAAGCCTGTTGAAACTGTCAATGCCCACCGCTACCACCAACAACTGATCAAATTGTACCGTGCTCTGCGTGAAAAAAGGACGGATTATCAACAAAGACATGACAAGCTGATTTTCCTCTACCACAACGCATCATCGCACACGTCAAAAATGGTCCGAAACTACTTGGACACACTCAACTGGGAGGTGCTACCCCCTCCCCCTTTTATGCTCTGTGTTCGTCTATGGGCCACGCGCTCGTTGAGCAGCACTTCTATTCTTACGAAGACGTCCGAAAATGGCTTTATGAGTGGTTTGGCTCGAAAAAGAAGGAATTTTTTGGCGTGGTATCCACAAATTGCCCGAGAGATGGGAAAAATGTGTAGCTAGCGAGGGAAAGTACTTTGAATAAATTTGTTTTTGCTTTCTATGAAAAAAAAATGTATTTTTTTTGACTAAAAAACAGCGGATTTAAGCTTATACACCTGGTACTTGCGTACGAAAGGAAAAGAAATTATAGACTTACAATATCTCAAATTCAGTACAAAATTAAATAATATCTATGCGAAACAAGTTTCTCTAACAACGGTGAAAATTAAGGTCTATGATATGAAAATAAAACAATACATTGCATTGGGCTTTCTTACATCAAAATTGGACTGGTGAGGACTAAAAAAATATACTCTAAATAGATGAGTCAAAGTTTCGGATCTTTGGGTCCAAAAAGGAGAATATAAGTGCATTGTAATGCTATCAGAAGCTGTGGTCCCAATGGTGAGGTATGGCGGTGGCTTGATTATGGTGTAGGACTGAAGGATTTTTTTTTTTAATTTATAAAATATTTTGAAAATTGAAATATGAGTATTACGAAAAATATAATTGACCAAATAGAAAAATCTAATTGATCGTACAAGCTTTTATTAAATGTAAAGAAGGACTTTTCCGACGAAAAACCAATTTGTGAATTTTTTTATTTCATATTGTATTTTTAATTTGATAATAACAAATGTAAAAATGATATTTTTTTTCATGTTTAATTTATAAATTAATATAGTTTTTAAACAAAATAGTAAATTTTTCTTTTGGGCCAGCCTGGTAGAACCGTCGTTAACGTACTAGACTATCGATCATCCAGAGGGTCGTGGATTTTGAATCCCAATGAGGCATGGTCCTACGCTAATTCCCAAAAAGCAAATTTCCTTCCTTTCTACTTTAATTTCCTTATCCCTTGTGGTGAAATGTTAATAACAAACAAACAAAAATATGTATTTTTCGCTTTTTCATTTTAATTTCCGACTTTTATTTAAACCAAAACCACCCCCCCAACCCCCTCAAAAACAAATTGGTCACATACTTTTCGCCTGCAGTGTACACTTAATTTCCCATATTTTATGTTGGAATACAATATACACATATGTTTTTGTTAATAGAATCTGTTTGAATTTATTTGCATTAACTCTATTGCTCAAACGGGAGTATTTAATAAATATTCACAATTTTTATATTGAATTTTTAAAATCTGAAAACATAACATTTTAACCACAAAGCAAGACAAACATATATGTTAGTATCAATAGTTACGGTAATTTTTATAATATAACTTTCTGCATGATCTTGTAAAATATCTACGATCATTAACAAGCCTACAGTGTAGATACAAGACTGTGTTGAACATGGGATAAGACAATAGGAGATTAAAAAACTTATCTATTTATGATTATCAATAATGTATAGTGGAATACATGAATATCACTAGTCAACATGCCAATTATAACCTCAGAATTATCATATCAATATAAAGCTGAGGATCATATTCAATTAATTAATAAACAAAGTCTATTTTTACACTATATTCTGTGGTTTAATTTCCAGTTGAATATTAATTTGTCGCTAAAAATATAGCTCTATCTATCTATCTATCTATCTATCTTGGTGGCAGGTTTTTTTCTATCGTTAATTTGATACTATTTTGTTTTTATTTTTTTTATTTTTATAAATATTCATAATGAAGTCAATTTAACAGAGAAAATAATATTTTAAAGATAAATTAATATATGTTATTAGTAATAGTAACTAGGAAATTTCTTAGTAACAGTCGCTGAAATTATAAATGCTGAACTAATCGTAATTTATGTACACTCGTATATAAATACATCACGTAGAAAAATTATCACTTCCGTGCAATGAATATTACTTTTTTATTGTACAATAATAATATTTAAAAAAAAAAGTAAAATTTTAATAATGCAAATAAAATTTTATGATTTACCAGGTATATAAGCTTAAATCCGCTGTTTGATCATAGATGGCGTGAGTGATTGTATTAAGCTATCATAGGCACGCCATACTTTTTTTATGAGTTTGACATCTGTCAACATTAATCAGTGCACATTGTCAGCAATTTCGTACAACAACATACATTTTTCCTTTGGTAATCATGTCTTGTTTTGTTCCAGAAAAAGAGCATATGCTGGAAGCTCTGCTTCCCTGCTTCAATTTGAAGAAATCGGCTGCCAAATCGAATCGAATGCTTATGGAGGCCTATGGTGACAGTGCTTAATCGGAAACAATGTGCCGAGATTGGTTTCGTCGGTTCAAAGACGGCAATTTTGACTTGTGTGACAAGAAGCTTGAAAATCGGCCTAGGACGGTTGAGGACCATCAATTGCAGGCTCTTTTGGACGAAGACGAAACCCAATCGCAAAAAATGGTCGCGGAGCAATTGGGTGTTACTCAACCAGCCATTTTCATGCGTCTGCATGCCATGGGGAAGATTGAAAATATCGGAAAATGGGTGCAGCATGAATTGAACGATAGGCAGATGGGACGACGCAAAAACACATGCGAAATCTTGCTTGCCAGATAAAAAAGAAAGTCGTTCCTGTATCGGATTGTGACAGGCGATGAAAAGTGGATATATTTCGAGAATCCTAAACGTAAGGATAACCATCAACATCTTCCCCAAGACCAAATCGCTTCGGACGGAAGACGATGCTGTGTGTTTGGTGGGATCAGTAGGGTATCGTCTACTATGAGATGTTAAAACCTGGTGAAACTGTCAATGCCCACCGCTACTACCAATAACCGATCAAATTGAAATCAATTTCAATTTCCAACGCACCATCGCACACGTCCAAAATGGTCCGAAACTACTTGGAGACACTAAACTGGGAGATGCTACCCCACCCAACTTATTCACCTGTTTTCGTCGATGGGCCACGCGCTCGCTGAGCAGCACTTCGATTCATACGAAGACGTCCGAAAATGGCTTGATAAAAGAGGCTTGACCCTCGAAAGAAAAGGAATTTTTTTGGCGTGGTATCCACAAATTGCCCAAGAGATGGAAAAACTATGTAGCTAGCGAGGGCAAGTACTTTAAATAAATTTGTTTTTGCTTTCTATGAAAAAAACATGTGTTTTTTTGACTAAAAAACAGCGCATTTAAGCTTATACACCTGGTATATTTTCGGGAATTACAAAAATAATTGAATAATGCCATATTGATTTAAAGCCTAATCTGAATTGGAAAAAAGTGCTGATTTAAAGCCTAATCTGAATTGGACGTTGAAATCTGACAGCGGAAGGTCAGGCCAGTATGGTGGATATTCCAACACATCCTATCTAAGCTCTAATTTTTTTTTTACATGTGATCGAACGTGTGTGTTAATCAACTCCTCTAAGATTAACGAGCTCCGGACGTCCGTGGATGTTGGATTCGTTCAAACGATAGTGCACTTCTGAATTGCCTGTTTGGTTTCTTGGTAGAAGCTCAAATAACGCGACACCATTAACATCTCACCACACTGATAGCATGATCTTAATTTGAGAAATGTTCAATTTCGTTGGCGTTTGAGGCGGACCATCACGCCGGGACCAAGACCGTTTTTACGTCAAATAGTTGTAAAGAATCCACTTTACATCACCAGTTAATTCATGCCTTTATTTTATAGTCATTAACTTCGGTTAGCCTTCCGGACCAAGGACCGTCGTTGAGATCATGGAATTTCGTGAACCATCGGTGGTACTGAAGCTCTTGTAGAACATTGTCACTGTTAACTTTACGCAACTTTTCACAAATTTAACGCACATAAAACAATAAAATATTACGAAAATTCAAAGTTTGGTTTTCAAATTTTTAACTTGTTTTAAGATTCATAAAAAATAAAAAAAAATCGATCAATTTTTATTTTAAAAATAAAGTCTAAACTATAAGCTTTTAAATCACATAAGAATGATACAATTACAAATAGCTCCAATACTTCTAAAAATGAACAAACGCCATCTGTTACGAAAGTGCGTTATGACAAACCAATAAGAATAAATAATTTGCACATAATCAGAAAGCTTTGAAATTTTTTTTAATTTATCTTACGAAAATTGAAATTTTCTATAATTTTAATAAATGTGTTAAAACTTCAATTTAATTCTAAGTAAAACTACAAAAACAAAAAAAAATAGAATATTTATTTCTCAAAGTATAACAGTTAGAAATTTATCGAGAATTTCAAATTTGCTTATAACAGTTGAAATGACGATAATCCCGGTTATAACTGGGAAAATCACAATTTGACTATCAATTTTATTTTTAATTTAATTCGAAAGTAAATTAAAAAATAATATTGTAGAAATAACAAAAAAATATTTTGTTTACAGCAAAAAAATTACGTAGCATATTTTGTTGACAAACTGTTATAAACGTATTTAACAGGTTTTGGATGCGCTGACCTTTCGAAGGAAAAGTTTTTCAATGTTCGTGATGTTAACAGGCCTAACTGTCAAACTATTTTTTGTGAGCCTACAAAAAAACTCGTAATTACGTAGATAATCTTCAAATTTAAGAGAATTTAAAAATCGACGTTGCGTCAAATAATGTCCAAATTACAACCAGAAAAATGCGAACGAGTCATCGAAAATTATCTCAAAGGATCGAGTCCACCAAGAAGTCATATGATAGGCATAAAAATATGATGGCAAAATATGTTTAATATAATAAATTAAAAATTTTATCAAAATCTAAATTTTAAATATATTATAATAAATTTTACTTTACAAACCATAAATTGGATATCTTTTTGTATACTAAATAATTTTTTAATGATTTTCAATGGAAGAATTACAAAATAAAATTTTTCTCTCTATAATTATATGTAAAGACACATCGAGGATATTATGAAATTTGTTCAGAAATTTTCAATCTCGTGCAATCATAAGACGATATTCTCAGAAAATAGTTTTTATTAGGAGCACATAAATACATAAACCGACTAATATGTATGCGTGTTTGGTGAGATATTTTTTTTAAGAAAAAATTTATTCATGTAAATGGCAAAAAATTGTCCAGCATTTGGAGTTCATATGAGTGGGCACCAGTTATACGCAATCTGAACGGAACCATGATCTTTATGGTAACATTCCGCAACTGGTTTTATAAACTGATTGATTATCTGATTAGACTGACACACCCGTCATAATTATACTATACGTTTGTGAATTGCTTTTATTTTCCTTTTACTTTGCAATCATCAACATCGGATAAATGCAAATGACTTAAAAACTCCAAACTTATTAAGATGCGTAGCAACAACAACAAAAAATTAAAAACAAAATTACCAGTAATTTTTCATTTAAATTGCGTAAGAAGATACATATGCAGATACAAACATATTTGCCTTCTCTTATTGCAAACTATTTCAAATTATATTACCTACAGGTTAATAATCTATTTCAATAGTTTACTGATATTATCTAATTTATAAATCTATCCAATGGGGCAATATGCTTTAAATATTTATGTTTGCATATAAAAGAAAATAACCGATTTTAATAATAATTTTACTGATATGATTCAACTGTTTCATTGACCCGTGACAATGACCGTTGAATTTTTAGATTTTTTACTTATCATAATAGAATAATATAATTAATTAATTGAAGACTTAGAAGTTAGTATTTAATTAAATTTCAACAAAACAAAATGGCGCTTTCGATCGACGACATTTAAAAGGTTTAATTGAACGATATTTTTAACGGTTTTATGTTCATTTCGTATTTTGGAAAGTTCAGCCCGGTTTTATAGTTTAAAATTTTGTCATTTTATATTATAAATCGTTTAATCACAAAAGAATGCGTTAAAATTGTAAGAATTTCTTTTTAAAAATGGCGATTCTTCCGTAACAACGTTTTCATCAAATTTTCAATTAAGAAAAATTTTCATATAAGTATGAGACTCTGAAAATAACTAATCGACTATGAAAAAGCCATTGTATTCGCGAAAAATGACTGTCTGTTTGGTGGGTATTTTTGGCCCGTATTTATATGAAAATGAAAAAGGAGTGATCGTTTATGTCAATTCTGATTTCTATAGCCGTGTGGTAACCGAGTTTTTGTTTGTTCTGAATTTAAAGATTTTAATTTGGACTATATGTTGGTTTTAATAAGATAGCGTCACAAGCTACACAATATGATGACGTTTCGAGGACGCGTAATTTCGGGATTTGATGATGTCGATTGTACTCCGATTTGACCCCATCCGAAATTCTATTCTAAAGTTACGCAAAAGATCTTAATTTTTTCTTCAATAATCCTTAATTTTTAGAGCTTTAAAAAATTAGCATCCTCCAATTAACGATCCTGACATGTACGAAAATGTTTTCAAAAATTACCCCAAAATGATCGAGCACTGATCGTGGCAGCTATTTGAATGATGATCAATTTTATGCTTATTTTAAGTAATATAATAGTTGCAATTTTTTTTAATTTATTTTATTAAACTTTATTTTGTAAAGCACAATTTGAATAAATTTCATGTAAATATTTAGGTTCTTTTAGTAAACTTTTTTTTAACTTTTAATTGAGAGATTTTATTGATTGAGCAAAAAATCATTACTAAATCGTATTTTTTATAAATTTTGGATAAGTTATTTGCGAAAAATTATATGATGAAATAAAAATTATATTCGGCATCATATTCATAGGAATGCACGAGTTTGTTTGTATTAAATTTTTAGCAAATCATTTATTTTAATTACACTTAAATATGGGTTAAATTGCTGGTTTTTACCTGTATTCATACTATTTCTGTAGAATTGAAATGTTTGTTGGTATTCCCCCATAGAAACAGCTCTTGTGTATTTTTTCTTATGTATTTTTATTTTGAAATAAAATAACCTATCGTAATATATATATGCAATTTTAATTAAGTATTTAGTTTGGAATTTAGTTCACTCAAGTAACACACGAGTAGTTATTTCTGATTGGAAATATGTTAACTGGGTTTTTGTTAAAGATTTGACATGAGCATAAGTTAATTGTGTTTAATGAATTTTTTGTTTGTTAAATATTCTACAAATAATGTAAATTATTTAAATAACTAAACTTTATGGATTTAATAAAAACAAAATAAGAAGTGTTTAAATACTTTTTTGTTATCGAAAATAGAAATATGTATACGAGGTCTGTTCAAAAATTATCGCCAATTTTCAATTTCCGCGGGTTATGTATATTCGATTTTTTGTCGCTATTTATTAATATTGTTTTCTTATTTAAAAATATTTTTAAAAAAATTCAAGGTTCTTTCTCCTTACAGGTACTCCGGTTGGCACAAATTGGGCACTCGAAAAATATTTTTGGACACTCCAAATATATATAAGAGAGACCATCGTCGCCGGCATGAAAGGGGCACTCCAAAAATAATAGGTCGCTTGGGGCAGGCCAGGGAGAGCATTTCCATTTAAGGCTCTTTCAACCAGGCCGTCAGTTAGCTTCATTCCTTTCCTTCTTATTCACTTTTTCTTTACTATTTTTTTGGGGGGTTTCCTTTGAAGCTACAATTTTTTTTCCCTTTTTTTTTTTTTTTGTTATTTAAAAGTAATTATTTTTTTTTGGTTTTTTTTTCTCCAAATGTTTATTTTGCCTTCCCATTTTCCTCTTTGTGAATTTTTTCCTTCCCTCCCATTCCCTATCCCACTCCCTCTTTGAGTTTTTATTCGTTTTTTTTTCTTTTTAATTTTTTTTTTATAATTTTGTTTTTTATCACTTTTTTTAATTTTTTTCATTTTTATTTCTGCCATGTAGATCCTCACGGGGTGCCCCTTTATCCCCTTAATATTTTTGGCATGCTTTTTTCTGTCTATAATGAGTGCGAGAACACATCTCAGCACTAATTTCAAACACCCCCTTCCCCCCTCCCACTAAATTGACCATACTCCTATGGAACTTAACGTTCATAAAAAAATTTATCCAAATTTTAATATCTTCCTCATCCCTCTCCAACATCCAAAGAATATTTATTTCGGTATATTTTCTTCATACAATAACAAATCATCGTGAAAATAATTGCTATCTGGTAACACTTTTCATCTACGAGGGTACACGTTTATTGGAATTGAACTGCATTTTTCGAGCGTTTAAAATTCTTGAGTGAAACATTTTTACATCAGGTGATATTCGAAAAAAATTACCTTCCCGCTCGGCTGTTTTGTTGCGAATTTTGATTTGGGCATTTACCTTCGTAACGCGTCCAACAGGTGTGTACACCTTACCTGCCTGTAAAACTGGAAGGTGTGTACACTGACTGGGCTATGTTGATGGGGGAAAGCAATTTTCAAGTTGGTTGCATGCAGACTGTTTGGCTGCAGTTGACGACGTACTTGTTACACGTCTCAATATTGGCAAATTTTTAGCCAACGCGAATACGAATGTGATACACTGTCCATAATTTATATGCGAAATGCGTTCCTTTGATTTGAAATTAATAGCCCAATGTGTGTCCAGGGAAAAGTTGTGAAATTTTCAATTAAATTTTCATCATCATCATCGTCATCAGAGTTTTTCTGTTTTTATTTTACTTTTTCTGTTTTTATATAAACGCATATGACTTTTCCTCTAATTTTTCATATTAATTAATTTATTTTCATATTCAAGAGAAGTTTTTTTTTTTTTTTTAAACTAAAAACAACATTAATATTTTAATATGCAATTAATTTAGTGAGAAATTTGATTTATATCTATCCTTGTATAAAATGGGCAAAATGAAATTTTATTGATAAAAGCTTGATGCCGCCAACGGAAACTTGTTATGAAATTGAAATTTATAACAGTTATCATCTAGTCGCTTATGCACTTTACCAATATGCATATATGATTTGTTGAAAATTTTATCTATATATCACTTTCTATATACAGGGTGGTCCATCTAGCGGTTGCATTTTGAACCACTATTTATTTGAAGTGCTTGAGTGTTAAATGTCATCACGAATTGACAGATTGTTAGTTGAAAGTCAGAATTATACGAAATATTGAGGACTTACTTCCAAAGTGGTGAGTCTTTTCCAAATTCTCTGTTGAGAATTTTGCACAAAGACCTCGGTATTAAAGCTTACAAAGTTCAATTAGTCCAACAACTAAAGACGCATTACCATTCGATGCATTTCTGGTTTGCCCAATGGGCTCAAGATCAATTGGCCGAAGATGAGCATTTTTACCGAAAAATCATCTTTTCGGATGAGGCTCATTTCCACCTCGGTGGGTATGTCAACAAACACAATTGTCGCATCTGGGACTCAGAAAAACCATACGTCACCATGGAAAAGCCGAAGCATCCATAACGATTCACGGTTTGGTGCGGATTTTGGACTGGAGGCATCATTGGCCCGTTTTTCTTCGAAAACGATGCAGGAGCCGCCGTTACGGTCAATGGTGAGCGCTAGCGTGGCATGCTCAACGAATTTTTGTTTCCAAAAGTTGAAGAGAATGTTATGGACGACATTTGGTTTCAACTGGACGGGGTCACTTGCTACACAGCCAACCGAATAATCAGCCGAAATTCTGATGTCAATTGGCCGCCTCAGAGCTGTGATTTGAGCCCGTTGGATTATTTTCTGTGGGGAGACGTTAAGGATAAATGATACGCAATCCATCCAGAGACAATTGATTCCTTGAAACACGAAATCAAAGTTGCCATTGAAGAGATACAGGCCAGGACAATCGAAAAATGTACTGAAAAATTTGGTCGAGCGAATGGGGTACGATAAAATTTTATTTTTCAACATAATCTCCTTTTAGCTCTATACACTTTTCCAACCGTTTTTCCAAAATTTTTATCCCGTCCAAAAAATAGGATTTCGGAAGTTCTGCAAAATACTCATCCGTTTGAGCAATGACGTCCTCGTTGGAAGTGAACCGTCGTCCGCCAAGCCATTTCTTCAGATTGGGGAAAAGAAAATAGTCACTCGGGGCCAAATCTGGTGAATAAGCGGATTCACAATTTTGGCCATGGAAACAGCGCAGGTGTGCACACGCGCATTGTCCTGATGCAAGAGGATTTTTTTCTTCTTCAGATGGGGGCGTTTCTCTTTGATTTCCTCGCTCAACCATTGCAATAACGACGCGTAATACGCTCCTGTTATTGTTTTTCCTTTTTCCAAGTAGTCGATAAAAATGATGCCCTGCGAATCCCAAAAGACCGTGGCCATTACCTTACCGACCGATGGCACAGTTTTCGCCTTCTTCGGAGCCCGTTCACCCTTGAAAATCCACTGTGATGACTGTCTCTTCGTTTCTGGAGTGTAGTAGTGTATCCAGGTTTCGTCCACAGTGACATATCGACGAAGGAACTCAGCAGGATTGCGATGAAAGAGTGCCAACATAGCCTCAGAGTCCACTACACGATTGCGCTTATTCTCCTCTGAGAGCAAACGCGGCACCCATCTTGCCGAAATTTTTTTCACAGACAATTTTTCATGTAAAATTGAAGCGACTGTACCTTGTGATATGCCCGTGGCCTCAACTAATTCGCGCACTTTAATTCGCCGATCGTTCAAAATCAGATCGTGGATTTTGTCGATGATTTCAGGAGTAGACACCTCAACTGGGCGTCCTGAACGATGTTCATCTTTTGTGGATGAACGGCCACGTTTAAATTCATTCACCCAATTGTAAACCGTCGCAAACACAGGTGCAAATGTGCCATGAACTGCATCCAACTCGGCTTTGATTTCTTTCGGGCCTAAGCCTTTCAAATGGAGATGTTTGATGACAGCCCTAAACTCGCTTTTTTCCATTGTTATGCACAAATAAATGTCGTTAACTTTAATCGACGATAGAAATAGACCTACGCTATGGATCGAGCTGAAATTTTCCTGTCGATAATGCTACTTACAAAAAAAAATGTTACCGACACTACGAGCGTAATTTCTCGGATTTTCTAAGGACTTATTGAACGACCCTCGTATTATAAAGCCAGCCGCAGCAGTCAACTAAATGATATTGTGTTTCATTCTTAAATTTCAGGGTTCAATCTTTCTAATAAAACCGGAAATTTAGAAAAATTTACACCCGTTTTTTTTTATTTACTTTTTAAAATGCAACATTTAAATATACCAATTGGAATAATTGAAAAAAAAATCAATTTAGATAAATTCACTAAAATAGATAATTTACTTATTGTAGTATAACAATTATAAGAAATTAGAAGAGAAAATGCTTAGTATAACAATTATAAGGAATTAATAAACTTTATATTAATTTAAAGAAAACTTTCACTACCCCACACACTATATTACTCATCATAATCCATTAAAAACATTCAAATTATATATTTTTAACTTCTTTACGAATTATCTAATATAAACTCACCTTGAATATAAGCAAAGTCACAAAATTAACTTGAAATTTATTAATCCACAAAAAGTATAACTATAATAAATTGTAGAAAAACTATATTAGAAGACAGTACTACTAGCTCTAGAATGTAGAAACGAACGTGTTTGGTGGATAACACTTTCAAATGTTTCTTAGCCAGAGTATAAATATCGCCTTTTATATGAAAAGTTGTATCCCTAAATAATTGTCACAATTTTTATAAGGAAATTCTCTGTCCCATTCTTATAATCATAAGATTATATATTAAGGGATGAATATCTCATTCTATCGAAAAGTTGATTGCGTCAGATCAGACAGCCCCAGAAAGCTATATTGTCCTCATGGGTGGTAAATTACAGAGCTATTTGATGGTCTATAAATTTGTACAAAATTCTCTTTCATTTCGAATTATTATCTTATATCAATGATATCGGTTAACATATACTTAACTGAGAAAATCATTCATTATTTTGTGGAATTTATACAGAAGATGGATGCATCAAAGAATGGAGAAATTTAAAAAAAAAAAACTATACCAAATAGAAAAATCAAAAAAGAAAATAAAGAAAAATTTATAAACTTAGTAAATGTAAATATTTTTTTTCGTTTTTTTTCTCTTAAAAACCCCCTCTTTCCCCTCCCCCTTCTATAATAAATCTATAAATTTTTTTTAGAGAATTCGATTTTTAGAATACAAAAATTGTAATGACGAAGGATTAATTGTCAAAAAAAATGTTATAATAATAAAAAATTCCTATTGAAATTTACTTTTCCCGCGCTTCATACTAATACATAGTAAAATATTTTATAATTTAATAAATAGTTCCTTGTTAATAAAATAAAATGGCATATTTTCGATAACGAAATTAACGACTCTTGGCACTGTTGGAAAAATATAATTTCGAACATATGCGTTCGATTAGTATAGTTATAATTTTGATGAAGATGAAGAATACGATTACGTTAAATAGAAATAACTCTTTTGATGGTAAATATTATCTTGCAATTGTGTAGGCTGATATTGTTATCAATAAAAACTGATGAGAATAATCCTAATATTGTTGATATAGGTTGTTAGTACAAGTAATTTACTTTAATGGTCTGCCAACTTGTTATTTCTTGATCTTGTTTTCAACAACCATCCCCCACCCTCACCTACGTCCCCTATTTAATGAAACTGTAAAAAAAGTAGGTTTGAAGAAATTATACCAAAAACAATGTATTTTGAATTTTTTTCTCCAATTAAATAATAACTTAGTTTTTATTTTATTCTAAAAATATTGTATCAAATATTGTTTTGTAAATTTTCATTTAGAAAAAATATATAAAACTACGAAAAAAATACCAAAAAAAAAAATACGATTTATCGACAGAGACATTGGGGCTCTTTTAATTTACTTATTTTGCTACTGTAAGAGTATAAAAATTTCGCAGATTGGGGCAAAGACATTGGGGCTAATTTACTTATTTTGCTACTGTAAGAGTACAAAAATTTTGCAGATTCTTAACTGAATTTTTAGGCTCCATAATTGATACTGGATAAGTTCTAGCTATAGACATATTCTAGGTGATGGGACTGACATCATTGAGGATGATCTGGCAGCCTTCATATAGCTTGTACGTAAGTCTTTTCTAGGACTTCTTCTTTTAGGTTGTAAATCGAAGTGGATTCCACCGTTAAAATCTGAAGATTTGACTTTTTCTATGAAATGAATCGCCAAATATTGATTGAAAATCAAGTCTTAACATACGAGGTCTGTTAAAAAAGTATCGCGAATTATGAATTTCTGCGGGTTACGTATATTCGATTTTCTCATGTCTCTCACTTATGTCAACAAGTTCGGCCATTTTGAATATTCAGCTAATTTTTGACAGTTGCTTTGCTTGCACGTGTTTTGGCTCGTCCTCGATTTTTGCTCAATTGCGACCAAAAACAGCATCGCATTAACATTGCTAAGGAGCTTGTTGGACTCTGTCGGCGACGACCCAAATTTGCTCCAGAGGGTCATAACTGGTGATGAATCATGGGTTTATGGTCATGACGTGGAAACCAAAGCTCAATCATCCCAACGGAAGCTGCCGCACGAGCCAAGACCGAAAAAAGCACGCCAAGTGAAGGTTTTGCTTACAGTTTTCTTCGATTGCAGGGGAGTGGTGCATCATGAGTTCTTGCCACAGGATAGAACGGTCAATAAGGAATATTACCTGCAAGTTATGCACAAGTTGCGAAAGAACAAAAATGGGCTTTTGCATCATGATAACGCACCTGCTCACGCATCGTTGCTTGTGTGCGAATTTTTCGCCAAAAACAACACACTTATAATGCCGCAGCCACCGTATTCCCCAGATCTGGCTCCCTGTGACTTTTTCTTGTTCCCGAAACAGATTCTTTCAACCATTTTTTGGAATAGGCAAATATCAAAGACGAGCCAAAACACGTGCAAGCAAAGCAGCTGTCAAAAATTAATTGAACATTCAAAATGGTCGAACTTGTAGGAATAAGTGAGAGATATGAGTACCAACATAACGCCACAAAAAATCGAAAATCGAATATATGTACGTAACCCGCGGAGATTCTAAATTCGCGATACTTTTTGAACAGACCTCGTAATTAATAGCAATCAAAATTATGGTAAAATAGATTCTACAGATTCTAATCTTTTATGTACGAGGTATGGCATAAAAGTATCATTGAGCGCTATTTCGACCCTGAAAGATGGAGCAGCGAAATTTGGAGCGAATCCCTGACTTTGACTTTTCTTATTAGGGTACATTCCTTATTTAGATCAGAAGTTGTTATCAGTGCAGTGAAAGACGAATTCCGCTCAGGAAAAGGCAGTAAAAGGTGAACCTCTCATGAGGAAGTTTCCACCATCGACAACTAATGAAAATCAGGAATGCACCATGAAAATAACCTCTGTCATACGGCCATCTCTATCAAGAAAAAGGGATTGCAGTGGTTTCTTTTGTTTCCCAAGAAGGTATAGAGCTGTCCGTACAAGGAAACTACTTTGACAAGGCTAAAATTGATGTATAAAAATAAAATAAAATTGTTACAAAAAAAAAACCCAGTCTCATTACTTTTCTGTCATATCTCGTATGCATTAAAAATGTTATGCTTTCTTTAACTTAAGTATAATAAAAATATATTTTTTTCAGCTAGCCTATCACAGATAAATAAAATGTTAATTGTATTTATTACATAATTTCAATTAAATAAATTTCTTTCTAATAAAGGAAACCCCCTGAATAAATTAATTATAGCTAATTTTTCAAAAAAATTTCGAAAAGTTAGTAAATTTCTTTTCAATACAAACATTTGGAGGGTTTATTAAAAATTCTAATATTATACATATTCCCTCCTTGTGTTCAAAGCCAATTTCTTTATATTATTTTTTAAATAGAATAAATTCCAAAAACAAATAGTATTTATTTTACTCAAAATTCAGTTATATCGATGATAAATATGTCGCTATCAAAAATGTATTAGAATATATTTTTATGATTTTTACTTTATAGTAGTGACATCTATTATTGTCAATAGTAAAAATGTTTTTGCCTTCCTAATATGTGATGTCTGGCAATACAATGGGAAAAACTGTCAATATGACATTTATTTTTGTACAATATCAAAGTTCAAGCGATAATTCTACATACATTCCATAATAATAAATTTGAAAATAATTATTATTTAAGATAGATTAATTATGATACAATTTGATCATGGAATTTTGGAGTTCCTTAATTATACGGGTTATAAACGGTCGGCAATTGTAATAAATAAATCCATCGTATTCACTGCAGCTACTATTTTGTTGCCAATTTTCGAAGATAAAAATTCAAATTTGACCAATGCGGAAAAAGAGAAATTTCTAGAAAATTTAGTCAATTTCAAGTACATAAATGGTGAAAATTTATTTTTCCAACTAGGATCTCATTTAAATTTTACCATATATTGGAAAGATGAAAAGATAAATAATTTTTGTTCCCATAAAGCACGATTGCATTTAATATTTAATTCTACTTATCTATTGGAAATATTGGATGGGATTTCTAGCACAATTTATACAAATCCAAGTAAAAACACTAATTTTTCACGCTTAATGGAAATTCTATCGTCGAGTTTTGTTATTTTCCAAATAAATGGCATTAGCGAAATTAACACTTTGAATTGTTTTAAAGATTTTAGAAAATATATAAAAGAAAATAAAACAATAAATAAGCTTGATAGAGTATATTCCTTGTCGACACCGTTTGGAATGCTTAATTTTTATAATACAGTAAATATTGGTAAAATTATTAATATTTTCGGAAAATCGAATTGTATTTTCATGGTTTCGAATAATTTAATATCACAATCGGATGGAGTTGGTATATTGAACGATGACAAGTAATAATAAGAAAAACACAACCTCAAAGATTTACATTTAAATTATTATTTTTTTAGAGAACTAATTGGCATAGTTATTTATCCAGCTAGATCAGATGATAATCCGGATATTAATCTTGTATTAGTTGCTAATTTAAAGAATATATTTGATGGCTATTTTAAAAATGATAAAATTAATCTTCGTCTTGCTGATGTCCCTCATATCTGTGAGTTGGAATATTTTCAACTTTATTCTATTATAATTTCTTTTTAAATATTTTCATTTTACCTTGTTTATAGTTGAGAAACATGTTTGCTTTTTGTCTTTTGGTGATTCTTGGGGATCGGGTGCATTTATCATTGTAAAAGATAGAAAATTCATTCTAACCTGTGCTCATGTAGTACGAGAAGTAAGGTGTTTGAACATAAAACCTTTGTTTCCAATAATCAAATAAAAAGAAATATTTCTTTTAAGGCGAAAGAAAATGTGTCTTGCCGATATTTTGGAGGAACATTTACTTCGAGAATTTTATGGATTAATCCGATGATAAATCGTGCCTACGACATTGCATTATTAGAAGTGCCGAATTCATTTCCAATATCTTATTGTGCCACATTATCTGATAAATATCCTGCGATCGGCGAAAAAGTTTACGCTTTAGGATTTCCTTTATTCTCTTATTTAGGTCGACAAGAATTCCGGGCGTGTATTAATGAAGGACGTATCATTAAAGCTTCAACTATTATATTAATGTCGGATACGAATATTCAGGCTGGTCAAAGTGGCGGACCATTATTTGATAAAAATAGAGCTATTGTCGGAATATCTGTATGCAATGCTAAAGATACGAGCATAGATAAAATTTATTCAAATTTCTGCTTCTCCGTACCAGCAGCAAATATTAAACCAGTTTTAGAAAAATATGTAACATCGAATGGTATGTGTATAGGCTTTCCTTATGCATATCCTTACGCCATTAAGGATAATATTAATTATTATAAATAATTTTAAAAACTCCTTCCAGATATCGGAGATTTAAATGGTTTGATTGCAAACACTGAAATAAATTATGTATGGGATCTAAAAAATCCATTAATTAGCAAATTATAGATGAATATTGGCGGCTATTGTGATCTACAAATTTTTATTAGTTTTACTGTTATTGTACTGCCAATAAAATTGAAATATTATATATTAATCGTATTTATATATTTTGGATTTCTTCTGTTAGAATTATGACTAAAAGAACTATGACTAATAGATATTTGAATTATATGACTAGATTAAAATTGCTCATTTTAAATTTTTTATTAAACATTTAGTCAAAGATTTACAGGATATAAAACTTTAGAAAATTTGAACGTAAACATAATATTAGAACGAACACCGTCAAATGGTTGTTAACTGCCAATAACACATATTATTACAAGAAGATTTTATATAAAAATCTATGAATTTCATATTTTAATCATAAATATGTCGATTAAAATTTGTTTATTTTTACTGTATTCTATATATATTGTATTAAAAACTTTGGATAAGAATTTATTAATGAAATAAATGAATATTTTCAAACAAATGATAAAAATTGTTTCGTTAAGTACTAGAATCCCACTATAGTTTATGTTCACGTTATATGGCAACGTGTACCATGATGGTAACCCGAATTGCATTGACTCAGAACGGAGCAAGTGTAGATCAGTGTAATTGGTGTTAATAAAATTTTTATATAAATAATTAATTTTTAAGTAGAAAAGTCTGAATTTTTTTATTAAATTTGCTCGTGAGAAATGGCTGACCCTAAGAAGTAAGTAACTATTATATTATATATCGTAATTTATGTGCACTAAGCTAAGTTTTTCGCATGAAGAAAGCCGACAAAGCGAAACCACCTTCAATTTTGCTTGTCATGTTTAAAATACGACTGCTGACGAAATTCCAAAAAAAAAACATATTTTATGTAGCAATGTGGTCTAAACTATTTTGAATATTTAACATGAATTGTGATTATTTTTCACTATGGACTATTTTAATAAGTTTTAAGAAAAATACCGTAAGAAATTAACGCATAAGTAATAGACAACTACTCAGTTGCTTTGTCGTTTGTTCGTTTCGTAAACACTCAGAAAATATGAGATGGCGTTTGAGTGCGGCGCGAATAAGTTTTCACGTTTAAAATAATTCGTGTATATAAACTAAGTAACCTTTAAATTTCAAACAAAAAAATATATCTTACATCTTTTTATATAATATTACAATTTCGATATATCCCTTATATCCTTATTATTATTCGAAAATGGATTTTAAAAGTTCATTGCCCCCAAGTCCAAGTGGTCGTGTGTAAGAGTTTTATTTTTTTAATTATTACATATTAAATGAAGAGGTTTAGATTTATTCAAATCGGTATTTGTTTTTGTTCTTTTTTCTTAGTCCGGAAGATTTGGCAACCGCAATCCTGAAGACAAAGGATCGTCCAAATCGACTACTAGTAGACGAAGCGACCAACGATGACAATTCTGTTGTGTCATTATCGCAGGTAAACTATGTTCTTTTCAAATGATTATCAATATTATATTAAATAAATATATTATATTAAAATGGGTCATTTATGAAATTAGGCGAAAATGGACGAACTTCAGTTGTTCCGTGGAGATACAGTTCTTCTTAAAGGTAAAAGACGCAAGGAAACTGTTTGTATTGTACTGTCAGATGAAAGTTGCCCAGATGAGAAGATACGTATGAATCGTGTGGTAAATATCCAAATTAAATTATAATTTTATTATACAAACAATAAATTGCATGTTTCGTTTAGGTGAGAAATAATTTGTGTGTGCATTTATCGGACATTGTGTCTATTCAATCATGTCCTGATGTAAAATATGGTAAACGAGTCAGAATTTTACCAATCGATGATACAGTCAGTGATTTGACTGGGTAAGTAAATTTATAGTTTATAAATGAATAAGTTTTATTTAAAAAAATATATTTTAGAAATTTGTTCGAAGTGTATTTGAAGCCATATTTTCTGGAGGCATACAGGCCCATTCACATGGGAGACAATTTTATTGTGCGCGGTGCTATGCGTGCTATTGAATTTAAAGTTGTCTTGACTGATCCGGAACCATATTGTATTGTTGCGCCCGATACCGTAATATTCTGCGATGGTGATCCAATTAAACGTGAAGAAGAGGAAGAATCATTGAATGCAGTTGGATATGATGATATTGGTGGTTGTAGAAAGCAACTTGCTCAGATAAAGGAAATGGTAGAGCTTCCACTACGGCATCCTTCGCTATTTAAAGCAATTGGTGTTAAACCTCCACGCGGTATTTTAATGTATGGACCACCTGGAACGGGTAATTATTAAATGGCCTTTTTTTTTTATTTGCGATAAAGCACAATATTCATTAATTAATCATAATTAAGGTAAAACATTAATTGCTCGTGCTGTGGCAAATGAAACTGGGGCATTCTTCTTCTTGATTAATGGACCGGAGATTATGTCAAAACTTGCTGGAGAATCTGAATCCAATTTACGCAAAGCTTTCGAAGAAGCCGAGAAAAATTCACCAGCAATTATATTTATAGACGAAATTGATGCAATTGCGCCGAAAAGAGAAAAAACGCATGGCGAAGTAGAGCGACGTATTGTATCGCAACTATTAACGTTAATGGACGGAATGAAGAAAAGTTCTCATTTGATTGTTATGGCTGCAACAAATCGTCCCAATTCAATTGATCCAGCTCTGCGTCGTTTTGGACGGTTTGATAGAGAAATCGACATTGGTATTCCAGATGCTACTGGCAGGCTTGAAGTGTTACGTATTCACACTAAGAATATGAGATTGGCTGATGATGTTGATCTAGAGCAAATAGCTGCCGAAACCCATGGTCATGTTGGTGCGGATTTAGCGTCATTGTGTTCAGAAGCTGCATTACAACAAATTCGAGAAAAAATGGATTTGATTGATTTGGAAGACGATAAGATCGATGCTGAAGTTCTGAATTCTCTAGCAGTTACTATGGATAACTTTAGGTATGCTATGACAAAATCAAGCCCATCTGCATTGAGAGAGACAGTTGTTGAAGTGCCGAACGTTACTTGGACGGATATTGGTGGATTGGAGAATGTTAAAAAAGAACTTCAGGAACTTGTTCAATATCCCGTTGAGCATCCCGACAAATTTCTTAAGTTTGGCATGCAGCCAAGCCGTGGTGTACTATTCTATGGACCGCCTGGTTGCGGTAAAACGTTGCTTGCTAAAGCAATTGCGAATGAATGTCAAGCAAATTTTATTTCCGTAAAAGGCCCAGAATTATTAACCATGTGGTTTGGTGAGTCTGAGGCAAATGTTCGTGACATTTTCGATAAAGCTCGATCTGCATCACCATGTGTGCTCTTCTTTGACGAGTTGGATAGTATTGCTAAATCGCGTGGTGGCAACGTTGGCGATGCTGGCGGTGCAGCTGATCGTGTAATAAATCAAATTCTTACCGAAATGGATGGTATGGGAGCAAAGAAAAACGTTTTTATTATTGGCGCTACCAATAGACCAGACATAATCGATCCAGCTATTTTACGTCCGGGTCGTCTTGACCAACTTATTTATATTCCATTACCCGATGAGAAATCTCGTGAAGCTATCCTAAAGGCAAATTTGAGGAAATCACCCCTTGCCAAAGAAGTAGATCTTAACTACATTGCAAAAGTTACTCAAGGTTTTTCTGGAGCTGATCTTACAGAAATCTGCCAGAGAGCATGTAAACTCGCTATTCGACAGGCAATTGAAGCTGAAATCAAAAGAGAAAAGGAGCGAGTCGAAAAACAAAGTTCTGCCATGGATGTAAGTAGACGGCGGCACGATAAATATTTTGAAATTTTTTTTTTGTACGAATTCTACTAATGTTTTTTTTCTCTATAGATGGACGAAGATGATCCCGTTCCTGAAATAACTAGAGCTCATTTTGAAGATGCAATGAAATTTGCACGTCGCTCAGTATCAGATAACGATATACGAAAATATGAAATGTTCGCCCAGACATTACAACAATCACGTGGTTTTGGTTCAAATTTCAGGTATAAACTAAACTAACTAATTCATTTTATAAATAACATATGAAATAAATTCAATTATAATTTATATCGTTTTAAGGTTCCCATCAAGCGGAGCATCATCATCTCAGGGATCAGGTTCTAATCAACCATCAAATCCACCAGCTGATAATGATGATGATCTCTACAGTTAGATATATTAGTTGATAAATTATAATTAACTTTTATCAATAATAATTTAAATAAAAGCAACAACAAAAAAAAGAAAAAATAAACATTGAACAAAAGTACAATCCACAAACAACCGAATAACATCAAACAAACGGTTTGTGTTAAAAATTCTGTTGTAATGGCCAGAAAAAAATTTATAAAAAATGTGAATTACGATCGACCATCCTACACATAATATAAATAAATACTATGCAAATGATTTTTCATTATAATCCTAGAGGCGAACAGATAAAATTATATAAATTTAATGTTATTGAAATTGGTTTTTCCCCCTTTTTTTTAAAAAAAAAAATATACATTACAATTTGAAAAAGAAGAATTCTAGCACTTTTCCTAAATATAATAAAAGAAAGCAAGAAAGAGAAAACAATTATAAGCGGATGATAAATTTCAATATATTTATTAATAATATATGTTCAATTATTTATAAAATTAATTTTTGATTTGTAATCTTGGTTTTGTTTAGGCTTAATTCTCTCTTTTGACTTAGAATAATTGATTGAAAAAAGAAATACAATAATATTTAAGAATAAATGAGAATTTTTTTTCTATAGAGGATATGTATTATCTAAGAGATCTGAATAAAATGAAAGCAACAGAAAATAAAATTGTTTAATTGAAATTTACCATAAAAACTAAAATGGTGAACAGTTGGAAATTTGGACAACAATTTAAAATCATTAATAAGGGCGGAATTTGTAGTTGTAAAAATACTTTCTATTCCTGTGTACATACATAGTATATACGAGGTCTGTTCAATTTTGAATTTCCGCGGGTTACGTACGAGGTCGAACAGATATACGAGGTCTGTTCAATTTTGAATTTCATTAGCGCTCAATGATACTTTTATGCCATACCTCGTACATAAAAGATTAGAATCTGTAGAATCTATTTTACCATAATTTTGATTGCTATTAATTACGAGGTCTGTTCAAAAAGTATCGCGAATTTAGAATCTCCGCGAGTTACGTATATTCGATTTTCGATTTTTTGTGGCGTTATGTTGGTACTCATGTCTCTCACTTATGCCGAGAAGTTCGGCCATTTTGAATGTTCAGTTAATTTTTGACAGCTACTTTGCTTGCACGTGTTTTGGCTCGTCTTCGATTTTTGCCCATTTAAAAAAATGGATCAAAGATACTGTTTCGGGAACAAGAAAAAGCCACAGGGGGTCAGATCTGGGGAAAGTAATCCCCACCAGATATTATACACTTGTGCCAACGTTTTTTCCAATCCTCAAAGCACTTCAAAAAATAATTTTTTCGACGTCCTTCGATGCCGTCTTTATCTCCTCAATTGTAGCGAAGCGTCGTCCTTTCATGGGGCTCTTTAGTTTCTGGACAAAGAAAAAGTCACAGGGGGGCCAGATCTGGGGAATACGGTGGCTGCAGCATTATTAGTGTGTTGTTTTTGGCGAAAAATTCGCGCAAAAGCTATAATGAGCAGGGGCGTTATCATAGTGCAAAAGCTAATTTTTGTTCTTCCATAAGTCCGGGCGTTTCTGGCGGATTGCTTCGTGCGCATAACTTGCAGGTAATATTCTCTATTGACCGTTCTACTCTGTGGCAAGAACTCATGATGTACCACGCCCTTGAAATCGAAGAAAACTTTAAGCAAAACCTTCACATTCGACCGAACTTGGTGCGCTTTTTTCGGTCTTGGCTCGTGCGGCAATTTCCATTGGGATGATTCAGCTTTGGTTTCCAGGTCATAACCATAAACCCATGATTCATCATCAGTTATGACCCTCTGGAGCAAATTTGGGTCGTCGCGGACAGAGTCCAACAGCTTCTTCGTAGCAATGTTAATGCGATGATGTTTTTGGTCGAAATTGAGCAAAAATCGACGACGAGCCAAAATATGAACTGAACATTCAAAATGGCCGAACTTGTCGGCATAGGTGAGAGACATGAGTACCAAGATAACGCCACAAAAAAATCGAATATCGAATATATGTAACTCGCTGAACTTCAAAATTCCCGATACTTTTTGAACAGACCTTGTACACGGAATATGTTTTGATAGTATTGAGTTGAGATGATTTAGTAGCGCGCGTGTAAATTTTTTTTTTGGGGAAGCATGATTAACACTTTTATTATCGGAATTCTGGTATATGAAACGTCATGCTAATACTGAGACTGGCAGGAAATAGATAACGTTGAATAGGATAAGAGTTATCAGAAATATTTTCTTTGATCATATAAATAAATTGTTCAAAAAATTACAAATATACAAAAAAAAAAATATTGAAAAACTTATTATCTTTTGAATTTTATTTATAACAAATATAATTCGTTTTTCTTTTCTTTTTCTTTTTTTCATAATATACATATGAGCGTATTATTTATAAATTCTAATAACGCTTTTTACAATATTTATTTCATTTTTAATCAATTATATATATGCTTGGTGTATGTAGCGCAGAATGTATCTTGTTTGTGTTTATTGTGTGTATGGCAAGATGCTTGCTGCTTCTTATAATAAATTTAACTGCGATTGGAATGTATTTTTTTCTTCTTCTTAATAAGTATTTATTTTTTTCGTTAAAATTTTATTGCAAGTTTTTTCTTTAGTTCCTAACAAATGTAAAAAAAAAAATTTTGTTAAATTTAAAAAAAAAAATCGGATAAATTTTTAGTAAATTTAAAAAAAAAATCATTAAAAATTGCTGTTTTGGTTTTTTTTTTTTTAAATTAATGTTTTTATTTAAGTTAAAGATTTCAATTATTCTAAATTAGGAGACAAAAAAAATTAACTATTGTATAATTTTTATTTGTCTTATAAAATTTTAATTAATCATTTACTATAAAAAAATGTTTATCAATTGTTTTTTTTTTTTTTTTATTTCTATTTATTTATATTGGTTCTTTTACTAAATCATATATTACAATACGATTTCGAATAGTAGCAAAAAAAAAAATAAAGGATTCTCTTACAATTCTACGTTTACTCGTAAGTGTACACGCATTCAAATAACAGTCAGGTGGTCAGGACAAGATGTCCACCATATGAACTTTTCAAACCCCTACCCTCGAATGAGCTATATTATTATTATGGATTTTCGAAAATATATTAAAAATAAAACTTTTAATTTTCTTCCATTTCAAAAATATTTTTCTTTTTTTATAGATTTTTATAAAAATCCTCCTAACAACTTTTCCTCTTTCATACTATTAAAATATTTTACATACTATATTAGAAATGGTATTTTATAAGCCTTTATTTTTAATTATTGGTGTTTTTATTTTATTTTTTTATTGTTGTTATATACGATTTTATTTTCACACTATTACTATTAATTTATTTATTTTTTTTTGAAAAAATTTTCTTCTAATAACTTTAATTTATTAGCATACTTTTTAGGCGATTAATTATAAAAATTTACATTTATAATTAAATGTTTGTATTTGTGTGTGTGTGTATGTGTGAAAATATTTACTTAATATTATATTATATTTTTTTTTTATAAATCGATTTTTGTTGTTGTAATGTTGTGTAAAATCACCTTTCAAACTATTTTGCATTAATTCATTGTTTTTTTTTCCGTTCTCATTTGATTTGATTAATTTGAATTAAATTTTTTATATATTAAATAAAACTTAATGTAGATTTCTTGTTTTTTTTTTTAATAATTATTTTGTTTTTTTCTCTTCTTCATTTTTACATCTGCATAACCGATATGCATGTTATCGGATATATTGGTACTAGTAGTATTTATATACTAAATTTCTTATACGCATCTAATTTTCTCCTATTCACTTAAAATAATACGTTTTTTAAGTATTTTATTTTTATTTTTCTTTAATTATTATTATTATTAATATGTATGTGTATAGATCAAATGTACAAATTTAATTTCCAATTATCAATCAGAATAGATCAAATCAGATCAGATCTTTGATTTATATAATTTTCAATCGTACAATTTGTAGATGCGCGTGCATTTATTTTAAATTTTTTTTTTTTATTAATTGTTGTTGCATTTAATTTAGATATTTATTTAATGTCTACTGCCATTACTATCGATGAAACCGCTTTCTGCATATAAATCACTTTCGAAATCATTTCTTGTATCACTGCCGCCAAGTAACGATTCAGTATCTTCGTCCATGTGACGGATTGGATAACTCATGCCATCGCCAAAACTATTCCGTTCATAAGAATTTGTTCAGTGCCAAAATTTCGATGGTAGGTGGTGGTAGATTATTTTATATATGAAGAAATACAACAAATCAAACATATAACCGAAAATATATAGAAAAGAAAAAAAATATATAGATCGAATCAATTCAAATTATACAATATTTTTGTTGTTGTTGTAATATTCAAAAGTAAAGAATTGCGCTAGCATATCTTATTGGATAATATTAAATATCAGTAGAAAAGAGTATATAAATATTAAAACAGAAGGTACAATTTAAAAAGGAATTATAAAAACAAATTGTATGACTAATTTGTTTTTGCAATCATAAAGTATGAGGTTTGTTCAAAAAGTATCGCGAATTTTATGTTTTTTTTCAAAAATTATTTATTTTATGATGAATTTTGTCCCCTTCAAAGTAATCCCCACCAGATATTATACACTTGTGCGAACGTTTTTTCCAATCCTCGAAGCACTTCAAAAAAATCATTTTTTTTTATCTTTTTCAGCTCCTCCTTCGATGCCGTCTTTATCTCCTCAATCGTAGCGTAGCGTCATCCTTTCATAGGGCTCTTCAGTTTCGGGAACAAGAGAGAGTCACAGGGGGGCAGATTTGGAGAATACGGTGCCTGCGGGATTATTTGTGTGTTGTTTTTGGCCAAAAATGGCCAATTTTTGTTCTTCCACAAATGCGGGCGTTTCTGGCGGATTGCTTTGCGCAATTTGCGCATAACTTGCAGGTAATATTCCTTATTGACCGTTCTACCCTGTGGCAAGAACTCATGAGCAAAACCTTCACATTTAACCGAACTTGGCTCGCTTTTTTAGGTCTTGGCTCGTGCGGCAGCTTCCATTGGCATGATTCAGCTTTGGTTTCCACGTCATAACCATAAACCCATGATTCGTCAACAGCTCCTTAGCAATGTTAATGCGACGATGTTTTTGGTCGAAATTGAGCAATTTTGGTACGAATTTCGCGGCGACCCGTCTCATGACCAAATCATTAGTAAAAATCGAATGGGACGAGCCAATCGATATGTTTAAGTCCTCAGCAACTTCTCTAACGGTGATTCGACGATTGGCCAATACTATTTTCTTCACTTCATCAATGTTTTCGTCTGTTGTTTACGTGCTCGGGCGTCCGGCACGCTTTTCGTCGTTCACATCTTCTCGGCCCTCTGAGAACCACCGATAAACGTTGCTTCGGTACAAGGTAGCTTTACCAAAAAATTAATTGAACATTCAAAATGGCCGAACTTGTCGGCATAATTGAGACACATGAGTACCAACATAACGCCACAAAAAAAATCGAATAAACGTAACCCGCGGAAATTCAAAATTCGCGATACTTTTTGAACAGACCTCATATGTAAAATTGTATAAAATTTCAATAGTTCTAAAAGTTGTACATTTTCATAGAGAATGAAAATGATTTTTAGCATAACTAATACGCTAGAATATGAATTTCTAAAATTAAAAAAAAAGAAAAAATTATACTTTTAATATAATTTAAATATTTAAATATGAACGGACGCAATTCTATTCAGGTTATTTGGCAAAAGAATTTTAGTTAAAAATTTAATAAACTAACATAATAAGTGATTAAAATATTTTTTTTAATAATAAACTAACACCACTAAAAATTAAAATATTTTTTTTTCAAATATGTAACATTCTTTATGAGTTTAATATTAATAAAGAAAAATGGAAAATTGCAAGAAAAATTACAAAATTCTAAATACTTTAGGAATATTGTTTTTTTTTTAATTTGAAAAAAAAATAGAGCGCTATTAAAATAAATTAAAAATAATAAAAAGAAAATAATTTTTTTTTTTTGGACAAATGTAAATATTTTAATTATGTAAAATTGAAAAACTTATTTTTCAATAATATGAATGCATAGCACAAAAAAAAAACGCACATAAAAAATTAATTAAAAATAATAAAAAGAAAATCCATCTTATTTATTTTTAAGTAAAAAAACTATATGAAAAGGACAATTTTAATTTTTTAATTAATTCATATACAGTAATACCCCGTGTTACGTACACTCGTTTTACGTACACTCGCACTTACGTACATCTCGTTTTTGTCCCCATTTGACCATTATACGTACAATGATTCACACTTACGTACAAGTACATTTTTTTACTTACATTTTTAATGTGGTAATGATGCCGCAGGAACGTATAAACTTAAGCCCATGCTTTTGCAACGCTATGAAAACCCTAGAGCGTTAAAGAACTATTCGAAAGATAAACTGCCACTCTACTATAGATCTAACCCTAAAGCATGGTTTCAAACAAAAAAAAAAACCATTTTTGAGGAATGGTTTAACAAATATTTTACGGCTGAAGTTAAGGATTATTGTAGAAGCAGAAAAATACCGTATAAAATTTTATTAGTTATCGATAATGCTCCCGGTCATCCGCAAAATTTAGGCAACGATAATATTCGAGTTGAATTTTTACCTCCAAACACCACATCTATCCTTCAACCCATTGACCAGTGTGTTATCGCGTCATTTAAACTGAACTATTTGAAAAAAAACATTCAATAAAATAATTGCTGCAATTGACAGTAAAAGAAGGTTCAGGTAGGGAAGTTTTAAAAAAAATTTGGGCGGAATACAATATTTTAGATTGCATAAAAACAATTCGAGACACCTGGAATGATATTTCAGTTTCTACAATGAAAGAGGCCTGGAATAAATTATTTCCGCAGGAGACAAAAGATAGGCAAGATTGCGAAGATAATAACGCTGAAATCATTTGCAATATTATAGATATGGCGCAACATCTAGAGTTAGAAGTAGATTCAAACGATGTAGTTGAACTTATAGCATCCTACGATGAACCTCTCAACAATGAAGATCTTTTAGAATTAAATGAACAGATACAACCTGAAAATTTAGTATGCAATATCGTAGAAAAATCCACTCAATCTGAAGGACTAACATCCAAAATTTTATTAAGATGCTTACCAATGTTTTCAAAATGGAATGGCTCTTTTTGAAAAATACGATCCAGATTTTGAGAGGAGTTTAAAGGTTAACAAAGACATTATGGACGCATATTCCTGTTATTCAGAATTATACAGGGAAATAAAAAAAAAACATAATAAACAAAGCTCTTTAAAAGATTTTTTTGCTATAAAAACTATATTACCTAGCTCAAAATCAAAAGAAAATCGTAATTTGGCATCCACTTCAGGAAGTCGCAAGACTTTTTCAATAAGTTCATTTACATCTCCTGACTCACCAGCAAAAAAGGGTTTAGCGGTTGATTACACCACTTATGAAGATGATACATCATTCTCTACGTCATCGAGCAATTAAATTTGAATTACAAAATATACCAATTGAATTCTATATTTAAATAACATATGTAGTACATATTATTGAATTTTGAAGTTTATGTTTATTTTTTAAGTTTTGTTTAATATGTATATGAATTTGTTTTTTTTTGTTTTTTTTAATACACGTTAAATATAGCATAAAAAATAATAAACGTATGAAATAAAAGTGTAAAACTACATACATATATCCCTCTTTTTCTTTTTATTTATATATTTATTGTTTTAGTTTGTTTCAAACATATTGTATTATTCATCAATAAAAGCGGTAGATTCGCTTTACGTACATTTTTATTTTACGTACACATTCCGGTCCCAAAGTGTACGTAAGTGTGGGGTATTACTGTAATTGATATGAAACTAAATATCATAATACGATTTACTATGATTTACGGGGGTGGTTGGGGGTTTGGTAGAAAAAAAAACTTGAATAGAATAAAATCAAGATATATTTTTCATTAATAATTTGGCAAATTAAAAACATTAGTTTACACATTCAGTAAAAAATTTATTAAATTATTCATTTCTAAATATATATATTATAAATTAATAAGATTTTTTTTTTTTGATTGGAAACCAAAAATTTTGTAAAATTAGGAATAATAAAAAAGAAAAATTATTAAATCTATTTTTAAAAATAAAAATAAAAATACGTTTAATGATGATAGAATAATATTTCATTTATTACAAATAAAAAACTATTATTATTATTTACTACAAACTAATTTACATCATGCTTTATATAACATTGAAATTTTAGAATTTTACAATACAAATACAAAATATATATTGTATTTACATACAAACATACGTACGTTTAGATTTTATAACTATTTGTAAATAAGGCATAGAGAATAAATATTAGTATTTCAAAAAAAAAAAACATTATTTATGAATACAAAATAGGAATTATGTTTTTTTTTTTTGTTGTTCTTTATTCCTACACTTAACAATGGTAATTATTGAATACATCCATACCTCGCTATACGGCCGCTCTTTATACGGCATTTCGCTATAAAGGCCCTCTTCAATTAAGGCACGTTTTCGATTTACGGCCTAAAATGTTTCGCAATAACGGCCAAAAAAAAACTTTTTTCGAATATCGCTATATCTACATATTGAAGAATTGAGATACCGATGAATCTGCTGAAGATGTCACATTCCAAGCAAGCCGAGAATGGTTTGATAAATTTAAAAATAGATTAAATTTGCATAATTTGAAAATGAAAGGTGAAGCAGCTAGCGCCGATGAGGCCGCATCTATGTTAGAGAATATCCCAACATTTTAAAGGGAATTATTGAAACAGGTGGTTATAAACCTGAGCAAGTGTTTAACGTAGACGAAACAGGGCTTTATTGGAAGCGAATGCCTGATCGCACGTACATTTCAAAAACCGAAAAATCTGCGCCTCGTTATAAAAACGATTAATTTTGCTATTTGGTGCAAATGCTGCGGATGATTTTAAGCTAAAACCACTCTTAATATATTTGTCCGAAAATCTAAGGACTAAATAAAAATCAATTACCCGTCATATGGAGATCCAACAAGAAAGCTTAGATGACTAAAGCTACATTTGAGGATTGGTTCAAAAATCACTTTTGTACAGAGATGAAAAAATATTTGCGAGACAATAACTTAAGCAACATGGCTTTGCTAATTTTGGATAATGCACCAGGGCATCCTACTAATTTATCTGAACTACAATCTGAAGATTTCATGATTGAGTACCTTCCGAAATATACAACAGCTTTGATCCAACCAATGGATCAGGGTGCAATAGCCACTTTTAAGGCATATTACCTACGTCGAACTTTCCGACAATTTATAAGGGGAACCGATGGTAAATCTTCAATTAAAACATTTTGGAAAAACTAAAAGCATCAGTGAATCATGAAAGGAATTAAAATTAACAACAATGAACCATGTTTTGGAAAAAAATATGGCCAGAATGTGTAAAAAGTACTGATGCAGAAGTTAATTTCCTTCCTGAAATTAGGCAAAACATTTTGGACCTAGCACATGATCTCGGCTTTGAAGGATTGAACGAACGTGATGTGCTTAATCTACTTGAAGCTGATAGGGAACCCCTTTCATATGAGGAACTCATTCAGTTGCAAGCACAACCGGCATTTGATGAAGAGACAGAGCCTGTTGTATCCAAACAGCTAACATCAACAAAATTTGTCGAAAGCTTTTTTCCTATTTCGAACAAGAAATAAACATCCTCCTTGGAATTAACTCAGCCATTAGCTGTTATAAATCACTGAAGAACGAAATAGACAAGAAGGCAAGACAAATAACGTTGGACAATTTTTTTAAGCCAGGACCATCCTTACCAGCGAAAAATGATGACGACAGTGATTTGGAGGTTACCATTTCTTCATCGTCTTCAGATTAACGCCATTTTAAAAAAAATTATGTATGTATACACATACATACACATAATTTATGTAACATAAGTTGTTTCATTTTTTTGGGAGTCTGTTATTAGTTTATGTACAAATGTATGTACTTGTTATGTATGTATTTTTGATTTAAATGAAATAAAAAGTTAAAATGTATTTTAAATTATAGACCATGTTATATATTTAACAAATTTGGAACCGATCCCATTGGATTTGTATGAATTTGTATTAGAATAATTGATTCCTTATACGGCTTTTCGCTTTGCGGCCAAGTTTCGTGGAACGTATCTAGGCCGTAAAGCGAGGTATGGGTGTATTAGAAAATCTCTTCTTTCTTTTGTTGAACATTTTTGAAAAAAAAAACAAATTTTATTTATATAAAAATAATAACAATACAATCTGTGAATAGACGTTTAAGGACGGTTCAATTATTTTTTTACTGAGGCAATGAATATTTTCTATTGTGAGTGAGACAATTAATTTATATTAAAAAGAAAAAATCGACTATGAAAATAATATTTTTTTTGTTTTGTTTTTGTATACAATATAAATTCTTTTCAAATATATTTAATACGATTTATTTAATAATTTTTCAATTTTTGTGTGTGCTTCAACTTCAATGTCATCATTGTCTATGATTAAATATTATTTTTTATTGTTGATGGAACGTCAAAGTTCGAAAATTCTTTTCTTCTTACAATGATGATGGAATATGGTATACTTCAAAATGTTTTCTTTATTTTACAAACTAATAAATAATAAAGAAATAAAAATATATATTTTTCTCAATCTTTTAACTTTGTTTTAATATAAAAAAAAAAAACAATTTTTTTTTGTTTGTTAAATCTCTCATAACATATTTTTGTGGCAGTGATTATTTAAATATAAAAATAAAATCTTTATAATTTTATATTTAATATCGTGAGCCTTTAATTTATTTATGATTTTTATATTCTTTCAATTTATATATTTATTATAGTATAAAAATATGAAGAGAAAAAAAAACAAATTTCTTTATAAAATTTATCAAATTTTTTACTCATATTTATCATATATTAAATTACATGGAAGAAAAGCTTCTGCTTGCTAGCTTTTTAAATTGAACATTTCAAAACAGAAAAAAAAAGAATTAAGAATAATATTAATAAATTTTTCCTAAATTCTATAAAATCAATTAAATAAAGCCAATTGAATTTTGCGAATTTCAATTATAAAAAGATAAATTCTAATTTCTATAAAATGTAATGTTAAAATGTGTCCAGTTATTTTTTTATTTTATAATTTAATTGCTATTTAATTTAATTTGTATATAAAATTTTTTTTTTTTTAAATAATTTTTGATTAATTTGAATCATGCTTAATATATTTTTTATTACTATTGTTGTTAAATATTTTCTAATTATATTACGTTTATATACTAGTACTAAAATTAGGAACCCAAAGCTTTTCATTTATAATTTCATAAGTAAAATTAAATTTTTCAACATAATTCTAAAAAGTTTTCAAAACAATTCTTTCAACAAAAATTTTATAAGCCATATAAAAAAGTATTAATTACAAAAGTGCTATGATTTTTTTTTTAAAAAATATTATAACAGATAAAAAAAACAAATTTAATAATGAATCTGATTTTTTTATAATTATTTATTATGGTATAAAGCACTTTAGAAAAATTGATATGAAGAAAACAGGCTATTTCTTAAGTAAAAATTACACAAAATTTCAATTTCTAGATTTTTTTTTTAATAAATAAATTATAAAGAATTAGAATAATAATAAAAAAAATATAACGTCAATTTTTTCTCTAATCTATTTAAATATAATGATGAAAATCGAAATTCAAACATTAAATGTAGACATTCGATTATTTTTCTCTACGATAATAATAAGTTTATTTGTTCAAAATCAATATTATTTTTATGATTTATTATAATGTTCTTTATGTTTTTTGTTTGTTTTTCTTAATATTTTCTAAATAAATAAAAATCGTATATACGAGGTCTGTTCAAAAAGTATCGCGAATTTTGAATTTTCGATTTTTTTGTGCCGTTCTGTTGGTACTCATGTCTCTCACTTATGCCGACAAATTCGGCCGTTTTGAATGTTGTTAATTTTTGACAGCAAAAAAAAGAATCTGTTTCGGGAACAAGAAAAAGTCACAGGGGGCCAGATCTGGGGAACACGGTGGCTGCGGCATTATTAGTGTGTTGTTTTTGGCCAAACATTCGCGCACAAGTAACGTTGCGTGAGCAGGGGCGTTATCATAATGCAAAAGCTAATTTTTGTTCTTCCAGAAATCCGGGCGTTTCTGGCGGATTGCTTCGCGCAACTTGCGCATAACTTGCAGGTAATATTCCTTATTGACCGTTCTACCTTGTGGCAAGCACTCATGATGCACCACGCACCTGCCATCGAAGAAAACTGTAAGCAAAACCTTCACATTCGACCGAACTTGGTGCACTTTTTTCGGTCTTGGCTCGTGCGGCAGCTTCCATTGGCATGATTTAGCTTTGGTTTCCACGTCATAAACATAAACCCATGATTCGTCACCAGTTATGACCCTCTGGAGCAAATTTGGGTCATCGCAGACAGAGTCTAACAGCTCCTTAGCAGTGTTAATGCGATGATGTTTTTAAATCGAAGACGAGCCAAAACACGTGCAAGCAAAGCAGCTGTCAAAAATTAATTGAACATTCAAAATGGCCGAATTATACAATTTGTACTTTGGAAAGTTAAGTTAATTAAAGAATAATTAATTTGCTTGAATCTTTCCATTATGACGGACGATTTTTTAAGTGTTTGGTTTTCACATTTCCAAAAAAACATAAAAAAATTAGAAAAGTGTATGAAATTTTTTTGCGACTCGATAAATCACTGCTTGCCATTTAGTTTTTAAAGATTATTTTATAAGAATCTTGGTTATTATTATTTTTACCAATGTTGATGCGATGCTGTTTTTGGTCGAAATTTAGCAAAAAGCGGAGACGAGTCAAAACACGTGCAAGCAAAGCAGCTGTCAAAAATTAATTGAACATTCAAAATCGCCGAACTTGTCGGCATAACTGAGAGACATGAGTACCAACATAACGCCACAAAAAAAAATCAAAAACCGAATATACATAACCCGCAGAAATTCAAAATTCACGATACTTTTTGAACAGACCTCGTATATATAGGCGCAACAAACAAAAAAACCAAGAAAATATACAATTAAATTTAAGCAAATTAAACAAAATATGTAAAAATAATTATTGTATTTTTTGCTATTTTTAACATTTCATAAAAAATAAATAATAATAATAATTAGTTTTATTTTTGTTGATATTTTCAGTTAAATATTTTTCAATTCAATAAAAAAAAAATTGAACTTATAATAATAATATTAAATCAAAAAAAAAAAAAAAATTTATTAAAGAAAAAAATACTTATAAAATATTATAGTTGGTATTGTTCGAATTATGAACGCATAAAAAACATAACATTTTTTAGATGTCATTAATGAGCAGTTTATATTTAATTGAAAATATTCCACGAACTTTATAATCTGGATATTATTAATATTGTAAATACTAGTAAGTAATCTTTAGCACATGTGATTTTTTGTTTTTTATAATAATTTAAATATAAGAAGAAGAAAAAACTAAATATAAGTCCTTATATAAGTAATTACTATTAAAATAAACTTTGTATTGAAAATATTTTTAAAAACATATTTTAAAAGAAAAAGGTACAATTTGTGTTGTTGTTTGTACTCTTTCATTTATTGGTTAACAACAAAATAAATTTAATGTTATGTTATGTGTTTTTTTTTTAAATACTAAGTGTGCTGTTATTTTTATTTATTTCCTATATGTTTTTATATACGTTCACATATATGTATATGTGTTTATATTAATTTGAATGAAAAATTATTAAATTCAAATATATAAACTAGTAAATCAAAAATAATATAAAACTGTATATAGAACTACATGATATTCAATAAAAATAAAAAAATGTATGAATAAATAAATGAATTTTGAACAAATTTTCTAAACATTAACAATACCAGCGGATTCATTTTTGATATTAGTATTATTAGCATTATTTATTTTGGGTGATTCCCAAGCAATATCAACTACTCGGCCAATATTCTCATCGCTAGCATCATTATCAAAACGATTGTTAGATAAGATATTTAAATCAACAACAGCATCATCAGCAGAATTAACGGTACTATTTAAAAAGTTGGATTCATCTAACCTTGTCGATGTATCGCCCATCGATTCGTATGAGGTACTTTGATGTCGCGAATGCATTGGATACACCATACCATCGCCCAGACTAGAAACAAAATGTTCATTTGTTTTTCTTTTTTTCTTTTTCTTTTTTTTTTCTTTTTAACTTTTAATCACGCATTTTTATTATTAAAATTAATTATAAAATAATAAAATATAAAAATTTCGCTTGATTTTATATTTTTCTTTATGTACAATACGAAAAATATTTTAACGAAAAAGAAATTGGTAGAAATAAAAATATATCTCTATAGAAAGATCTACAATAAAATTTGAGAATAAATTAAAAATATTATTATTACCAGGTGTTGGAATTAATTCGTAGCGTTTTACAAAAGATGGCGTTAGCCAACTATCCATAGTCACACATACAAAAGTAAATATTCTTCCAGAAGCTACTGACATAACGCAACTTTTCCACTATATGGCATTTTTTTATAGTGTCAGTAGCACTTGTTGCGCAATGTCGAAGTTCGTGCCTGAAAAATCGTTTTTGCGGGGAGTGTTACTCCATTACTTCAACATGAAGAAAAGTGCCGCGGAAAGCCATCGTATTTTAGTGGATATCTACGGCGAACATGATCTTGTCGAGCAAACTTGCAGAAAGTGGACATTTTAATTTGGAAGACATGGAACGTCCCGGACAGCCGAAAAAGTTCGAAGATGAAGATTTGGTGACGTTGCTCGATGAAGACCCGTGCCAAACACTCCGGAAGTTGTCCACATCGCTTGGAGTCGATTTTTCGACGATCGGAAAACGCCTGAAAGCCATAGCAATGGTACAAAAACAGGGAACGTGGGTTCCACATGAGTTGAAGCCAAGGGACGTCGAACGGCGTTTAGTCACCTGTGAGATTCTTCTCCAACGGCAGGTAAGGAAGGGATTTCTGCATCGTATCGTCACTGGTGACGAGAAGTGGGTACTCTACGACAATCCCAAACGCAGAAAATCGTGGGGCTTGCCCGGTCATGAATCGATATCGTCCCCCAAGTCGAATATTCATGGAAAGAAGATCTTACTGTGAATTTGGTGGGATCAGCTGGGTGTTATTTATTATGAGCTTCTCCAACCGGGTGAAACCATCACTAGGGACGTATACAGATGACAATTGATGCGTTTGAACAGAGCATTACAAGAAAAGCGGCCGCAATATGAAGATCGACACGACAAAGTAATTTTGCTCCACGACAATGCAAGACCCCATGTTGCGAAAGTCGTGAAAACTTATTTAAATACGCTGAAATGGGAAGTTCTACCTCACCCGCCATATTCACCAGACATTGCCCCATCTGATTATCATTCGTTTAATTGCCCCATCTGTCAGAGCAGCACTTCGAGAACTACGAAATGACCAAAAATTGGATCGATTCTTTCATCGAATCTAAAGAAGAAGAATTTTTTCGACGCGGTATCGACGCGGTATCCGAAAAATTATTGGATAACGAAGGACAGTACTTTGAATAACGCTTCTGTAATGATACTGTCATAATAAACCACGAAACTTTGCAAAAAAAACGCTACGAATTAATTACAACACCTGATATTTTTTTTTTTTTAATTTAAAGGATTTAAGAAACAAACATAAAAAATCTTGAATATTATTGAAATTTATCTGCAGTTATCTATGTTTTTTCTTTTCTTTCTTCTATTAAATAGTTAAAATTTAAAAAAAAATTACATTACAAGATTAGTAAATAATTTCTTTTGCATATAGACTTTCTATGACTATGTGTATGTACTTTTTTAAATACTTTTTACCTACTTTATCAATTACTTTTTATAATAATATTAAATATCTATAATTTATCTATATATTTATTTATTTATTCGCTTATTTAATATAATCACTCATTTCATAGAATGCTTTTAATTTGCCAAATTAATAAAAAAAAAAATAAATAAACATGCTCTTTTTCTTACAAAAAAAAAACAAAACCACATTATACATATTATTTTTTTTTCCTTTATTTTATTATTTTTATACTTTATATTCATTTAATGTAAATATGTATAAAAATAAAAGAAATTATTAATATGATTAAGTAAAATAAATAAAAAAAATTAATTGAATGAAATTCAAGTGAAAAAAAAATAAATAAATAAGAATTTTCCGTTTTATCAAACGAGTATTATTATATTTTATTTTCTTCTTAAAATTATCTTCTAAGGATGTATCTTTTTTGTATTTTAACCGTTTTACTGCGGGCCGTCGTGGTATATCGACGCTTTATTACTGCACGAAAACTGCGTTCCGTCGTTATATCGACTAATTTGCTCAGTTTGATTTTAGATATCGACCTGTGTAGACGACGTGTGGTGGTGCGCGAGCGCAAATCATTTTTAATTCGTCAATAATAATCATAAATAAACTTTTAAAAAGTATATCGCGGTTAAAATAATATTAATTTTTGTTTTTTTTTTATCAGTAAAAATTGGTTATTTCCCTCATACGATGTCGAATTTGTCAAATAGCGATGATGAAAACACTTGCGGAACTACGCGTGAAAATCGAAGTGAGAATGAAATCACAATGTTTACAGATCGAAGAATGCGTATTTATAGTGAAAGTGAAACTACCGAAGATTATTCTATTTCTTTGGACGGTCTTGATACCGATACATTCGTGCAATTTCCTTCTGACCTAAATTTTTCCAACGAAACCAATAACAATTTTTTCGAAATTTCCGGACCAAAACATTTACCTGTCGATATTGAAAAGCCTATTGGATATTTTGAATTATTTTTTTAACGCCTTTGCTCCTTAAAACCATTGTAAAAGAAACCAATCGATATGCCCAACAGTACTTGAATTCTGGAAGTGAACTGAAACCGAGATCACGTGCTAAATGATGGAAGCCAAGTACGGAATTGGAAATAAAAGCATTTATCGTAGTTTTATTGGAAATGGGTATTACTAAAAACCCACTTTAAATTCCTATTGGTTGAATAACTCCAGATGTTTTAAAATGTTTTCGCAGGACTGTTTTCTGTTAATACTTAAATTTTTTCACTTGGTTGACAACAAAAATTTAGCTCTACCAGATCAGTCAGATTATGATTCATCTGCCAGATTTTCTCCACTAGTTGATCACGCCAACAAAATTTTTTGACACTATTACCAATCTCACCGAGAATTATCAATTGACGAGTCTTTAGTTGGAACCCAATGCAACTCTGTTATGAAACAATATTTACCGAACAAGAAACATCATAGGTGGGGCATAAAATTTTGGATGTTGTGTGACTCCATCACTAATTATTACCTATGATTTTATTGTTACAAAGGAACACGGTTAGCGGGTGATAAAAATGAATTAAAAGAAAATGGACTTGGTCACATAGTTGTAGAAAAATTACTCAATATGGGGGACTATCTGAACAAGGGTTACCACTTATTCACAGACAACTTTTATACAAGTTTGAAGTTTGCTAAATCATTATTGGAGAAATGTACATATATTAAAGGCATAATAAAAAGTAATCGAAAAAGCATTCCTAACGAAGCAAAAACAGCCGATGTTGGTTTACCTAAATATTTCAAAACCAAAGATGGATTACTATGTTCATTTAGGGATAAAAAAAAACCAAAAAGCTCCCCGTTTTACTTATTTCAACAAATGGAAATACAAGTAATGTAACCACAAAGAAAAAAAAAGGATCATTTGAAAGAGAAAAGACAAAACCAAGCATCATTCACAATTATAATAAATTTATGGATGGAGAAGACGAATCGAATCAGATAAAATGTTATTCGTATATTTGGATGAACGTAGAACACTAAAATTTTGGGGAAAAAGTCACATTCAATATATTTGGAAGAATGATATTAAATTCATATATTTTATACTCAAAAAACGTAAATGAAAAAAGAACTACAGTTTATTTCAGAAATCATCGAGAATATTGAGAAAGAGTGGATTGATCAAAAGAAGCGTCTCGGAGACACCATCAACATCAAAGCAAAGCTTTGGTTTAGAAAAGTTACCAGGGACGAAGCTTCGACGCTATACCATTTGCAGTAATAAAGGAGGTAAAGGTGTAAGATGGGAGTACATAAAGTTTGTATGGGAAAACATTTTTGCATATCATATTTTTTTATATTCTGTTTTAGTTTTATTTTTAAAAGATAAATAAATACAGTTATACGAGGGTCGTTCAATAAGTCCTTAGAAAATCCGATAAATTGCGCTCGTAATGTCGGTAAAGATTTTTTTTTGTAAGTAGCATTATCGACAGGAAAGCTGTCAAAATTTCAGCTAGATCCATAGCGTAGGTCAATTTCTATCGTCGATTAAATTTAACGACATTTATTTGTGCATAACAATGGAAAAAAGCGAGTTTAGGGCTGTCATCAAACATCTCCATTTGAAAGGCTTAAGCCCGAAAGAAATCAAAGCCGAGTTGGATGCAGTTCATGGCACATCTGCACCTGTGTTTGCGACAGTTTACAATTGGGTGAATGAATTTAAACGTGGCCGTCCATCCACAAAAGATAAACATCGTTCAGGACGCCCAGTTGAGGTGTCTACTCCAGAAATCATCGAAAAAATCCACGATCTGATTTTGAACGATCGGCGAATTAAAGTGCGCGAATTAGTTGAGGCCACGGGCATATCACAAGGTACAGTCGCTTCAATTTTGCATGAAAACTTGTCTGTGAACAAAATTTCGGCAAGATGGGTGCCGCGTTTGCTCTCAGAGGAGAGGCTATGTTGGCACTCTTTCATCGCAATCCTGCCGAATTCTCTGAGGCTATGTTGGCACTCTTTCATCGCAATCCTGCCGAATTCCTTCGTCGATATGTCACTGCGGACGAAACCTGGATACACTACTACACTCCAGAAACGAAGAGACAGTCATTACAGTGGATTTTCAAGGGTGAACGGGCTCCGAAGAAGGCAAAAACTGTACCATCGGCCGTCAAGGTGATGGCCACGGTCTTTTGGGATTCGCAGGGCATCATATTTATCGACTACTTGGAAAAAGGAAAAACCATAACAGGAGCGTATTACGCGTCATTATTGCAACGGTTGAGCGAGGAAACCAAAGAGAAACGCCCCATCTGAAGAAAAAAAAATCCTCTTGCATCAGGACAATGCGCGTGTGCACACCTGCGCTGTTTCCATGGCCAAAATTGTGGACTTGAGAATGGAATTGTTGCAGCATCCCGCTTATTCACCAGATTTGGCCCCGAGTGACTATTTTCTTTTCCCCAATCTGAAGAAATGGCTTGGCGGACGACGGTTCACTTCCAACGAGGACGTCATTGCTCAAACGGATGAGTATTTTGCAGAACTTCCGAAATCCTATTTTTTGGACGGGATAAAAATTTTGGAAAATCGGTTGGGAAAGTGCATAGAGCTAAAAAGAGATTATATTGAAAAATAAAATTTTTTTTTTAAAAAAAGTTTTTTTCCATTTTTTTCTAAGGACTTATTGAGCGACCCTCGTAGTTAAAATTATTTGACTAGTTTGATATGTTCCCTACACACAACCGAAAGAATTACGAAAATCCCTCTATATTTGATGAAAATGTACACAATTTTGTGCACACTTATTGAAAGATTTTTTTTCTCTAAAATTCTTCCGCAATTTTCTCATATGTGAAAAAAGGCTCAGCAGTAAAACGGTTAAAATAATAACTAATTTGATATGTAAACAAATTGAAAAAATATAAAACTTTTATAAAAATATTACCTTGTGTAGATAGGAAGAAACCATAATTTCCAATTATCACCAAAAACTTCTTGGAAATTATTGAAACGTCCTAAATTATAGCCGTTCTTGTCTGGACCTCCCACTCTGAAAATAGGAGCTCTAAAGGCCTCTACAACAAATAAAAAGAATTATTTCATTTTAAACATTGTTAAAGACAATTTATGATTTCTATAAAAAAATAAATGAATTGTTCTCTTAAAAAGAATATCAGCACACATGATAAGTTAACAATATTTTCTTTATTTTATGTATTATTAAAATAAGCAAAACACAAAAAAAAATTATATTGGCAAATGTCAATGAATTAAAATCTTACCCAATGTAGTCCGATTTAGTACAACTAAGTAAATGTGATATCCAAATAAACTGATTAAACTGACAGCAAACATCACAGCCACGAAAAATAGGAAAAGTATATGAAATTTTCCCATGCCACCAGTTAGCTCACCCTGTGTACATTATATATAATTTTTTTTTTTTGCAAATTAAATTATTCATATGGAAAAAAAATCAATAAGCTAATAAGTTATTTATAATATTTAATTGTTAGTTTTACGCTAAAAATGAATAATCAATAATGAAAAATGAGAAGAAAAAAAACGCTCAAAGATATACGTGCGATATACTTGCCTCCCAGAATTTTATAAAATATTGGAGCGACGTTAGTGCTACATACAAGCAATATATAAGTGCATATCCTAGGAATAGTACAAAATATTTGTAATTGGTGAAATTGACGCAATTATTCACCCATGGACAATGATGATCCATTTTAAGAACACATACACCACAAACGCTACAATGATGTGCTCGATCTGGTTTTACGATTGCACATTTTGCACAAAATCTAACTGCCCCACTTATAGTTCTATAATTTCGTAAAGATAAAATAAAAGAAGAAAAAAACGATAAGTTATTATTAAATTTTATTCAATTATTACCTATTGTTTATGGGTAAATCTCTTGCAAAAATTTCCAAAATACGTTTTTGCTGTTCTTGACTATCAGCATGTGCAAGTTTTTCAATTTCACTACTTGGTATTTTCCACTAAAAATAAGTAAAAGAAAAAAAATTTTCGATTTAAATTCAAAATTAATCACAAAGTTTAGTTATACAATTTAAAAAAAAAAAAAATATCCACTTCAAAATTATAAAAGATACAAAAATAAATAATGATACATTTATAAATTCAAAGTATTTTTGCAATTTTTCTGTTTTCTCAAGTACGTAAAAAATCTACGATTACCTACCATTGATGGATGAGTCATAATGTACTATGAGTAAAATACTTTTATCAATTTCAAGAAGAAAAAAATGAACTTTGCTGTCGATTTATTTGAAAATATTTGAATTTAAATGAAAAATTTGAATAGATTATGTTTTTCATCCGCGAAAATTGATGATGATATTAATAAACCATAATTAAGAAAAAATAATTACCGAATTGTAACGCATGAAATAATTTTATTTTTAACTCTGAAACATTTCTTTTGACCCTAAATTTTATAATACTTTCTATATAGCTATCCAAATATGGTCGAAAATTTCGAAGCAATAAAAAAAAAAACCGCAAACTATATATCAACTACATTCACAAAAAAATACAAATTTAAAATGCACTGATTTCTGAAAATTGTTTTTCTTTTTTGTGGTTTATTTTCTGTTTCATAAAATAAATATTACAAATTAATGCTAATTACTTTTATTTTTCCTATGTAAATTACCTCATATTTATTTCAATTCATAACTTATCCTATCGAAAAGCTTATGCCAAAAATGACGATTGTTTATTTAAGGTGTGTAAATTGGATATACCTTTGAGGACACAGTCCCAATTGGGGTGAACACCGTCCGCCAATAAGCCCAGAAAAATAAAAAGCATATAGCATGGTACATCCAAAGGAATATTACTTTTTCGAATGTGTTCTCTATCGCTACTAAAAAATTTTAATAAAATTTAAGATAATTTATTCATGTTTAATCAAATAATATAATTAAAATTTTCCTTACAAATGCACAATTGTATCACATAGGCGTAGTACGACCACACAATTATCGAGACAATAAATAGAACTGGAATCCATTTAACCGCTCGCATGCAACCAGCACATGGTGCATTATTATCCTTGTCATAATTTCCCATTATATTTATATGGTTTTTCCCGCATAAAAATCCTTAAATTTATTTACTATATCCGCGAACTCACATCAAACCCAACCTAAATATTGTCATTTTCTATACGTTCTGACAGTTCAAATCAACTTCAATTCCAATACAACAATACATGTGGTGTTGGACCGCATATACTCTCATATAAGTTTTCAACTTTACCGCAAAACAATTGACCGAATTTCCGCGATAAACTTCAATTTCGTCAATATAGCACACACGTTTAGATTACATTAAGTGAATTAGTAAAACCACATAATACACTTTGCTGCTACAATAATAGCGCTGCTATATATTGCTATTTGACATAAGAGTGGTGAGATATGTATTAAAACTCACCACACACAATACTGGTGGTTTACATAGAATTTATAAATTTCATTTATAAAAATTCAAAAAATTAATTGAATTTATTTATATATGTTTTAAAAATAAAAAAAAGAGACACATTCAAAATAAATATATTGTATTTCAATAATAAAAAAAAAGAATTTTTTGTGATTCTAATCGAAAAATATTTATTTTTGAATAATAGTTTTTTTTCCCCAAATAATATAAGAATTACATTATTAGTTATAAGAAAATATCAATTTGGAATTGTACAGTTTTTTGTATAATTTATTAAAAAATCTTTTGAATAGACATAAATATTAGAATTTTGTTACTTTGTGTATTAAAAATTTTGTCCAAATAAACCCCAATATATTTATTTAATTAAATAATAATACTATTAATAATAATATTTATATTTTATAGGAAATAAATTAAAAAAGATAATCTAAAACTGAAAGTGGTGCAAATTTTTTATTCGTTTTATATAAAATTAATTAAATTGGTTGAATTTCGAATTTTATTATTAGTTAAGACGCACACCAAAATTTTGAATTTGTATAGCCCTATTTTCTTATCAGATCTATCTATGTGGGGGAGACTTATCATTTTGCTAATATTTGCTGATTGGAGAAATTTTATAAAGTATGCCATAGGCTATAGTGTATGGTATGGATATATTTGAAATTGTAGTGGATACTTACTTCAGATTATAGTGTGCGTGTTTGGAGCAAATTGGAATTTTCATTCTCGCAATTGACAGTCCCAATTAGAATTGGCAGTAGTATAGCCGCCATATTGTTTTTAAGCGGAGAGAACGAGCAATCGGTTCGTGTCGCGATTTATCAAATTCGCGTAGACTGTTTTTTTTCAATTTCTGAGTTAAATATTACGTGAAAAATTCAAAAAGTTCATATTATCAATTAAATAGTGTTTTTTTGATTAAAAATAATTAGATTTATTAAATAAAAACTTTTAATATTTCCAAAAAATATTGATAATTTTTGTCGACTAAAAGACCGGACAGACATAATAGCCCCAACAGCAAGTATTAGCAAATAATATGTGCTAGTGTTGAAAACAGCAGCAGCCAGCAGCAATTGATTCAGTCAGACAGTTAGATAGGCAGATAGGCGCACATAGGCACAGTAAGGCCACTCGGACGACCAGTTTTAATCAGTCGAATAGGATTTTTTCCATTGCGATTCATGTGACCCTTAAAGTTACGAACCAAAAAATCGAATGTTATTTTTATCGAAATACATTTAAAAATTTACTAATCTAAACTCAAAGAATAAACAATCAATAGCAAAAAAAAAAACTAAAAATTAATTTGAGTGAAAATTGAAATTTCATTATTTTACGGTATAAAAATTATATAAAACCGGAGTTTTGATAATGAAAATGTGTGTTTTTGGTGGATAAATAATTAATTAGAAAAAATTATTTTTTATTATAATAATAGTAGAAATTTTTTGTCTATTAATTTGAAAAATTTCAACAAACGATTGATAACAGGTGCAGTGGTTATTAATGAAAGTTTGGTGCATGTGTGCGTGTGTCTAATTCATCACTAATTGAAAAAAAAAATCACTAATCCTTTATCATCAAATAATTTGTGCATCAGTTAATCGGGATTTTTCATAGTGAAATATCGGGATTTATTAGAAAAGTTGTATAATAATAATATTACATTCTAAAAAGTTCAAAGAAAATATTAAATAATTATCACGACAACTGGATTATCAGTAATTAGTGTAAATTTTATTTCATCAAAATTATTGTAGAGCGGAAATTAAAACGATAGCGCGTAAGTTATTTTTATTTAATTTTTTCTTTCATATACACTACATACACATATAATTTAGTATTAATTTTCATGTTTCTATGTACATTGTTAATTTTATCAATTCCAATTCGAAAATTAGAAATTTTCTATCGGCGAATATTATTACTATTACTCAACACAACAACAAGTGAAAATTCAACAGGACCAATTCTTTTTTTTGCTGGGCATTACTTTTTTCTCCATTGGCTTTTGATTTGGTTCTATGGACTCTTTTTATAGTCAATACATTTATCTATGCAAATATGTCTGTCGGTTTATATGTGTATGTTGAATGACTTTTCACAAAAAAAAGTAAATTAATGGTTTAATGGGGTTGGCGCCCTCTCTCTCTTTAAAAGAATTTCCATATCAATCGATTCATAGAGAAAATTTTTGTAATTTTGGTGTAAAATTTTCCAAGTATTCTTTTCGAAAAAATTAAAACTTTTTGTCGAACTGCAACTTTGGACGTGTAGAATAGATTCTAAAATGTTTTTTTTTTAAATCTGGTTAAAATAAGAGAATTTATGTAGAAATCCTGAAAGCTATTGTCCTCAGTTGGTTTTTCGGTGTGTCACTTAGTCAATTTGTCAAAATGTTAGTGATTTCGTCCGGGAGCGAGTCCGTAAGTTCAATATTGCTGAGAGAGAGAGAAAGCTGTTGTCAAGTCGGCAATCAACCTTTCCAGGTAAATCGTCCTGACATGTCCTGGTCGGTGCCCCCTCATATTTGTATAGCTGAGTCGAAGGGGAGAGAGAGAGAGAGACTGACTAATACAAAGGAATCTCTCGTTACGCTACTGAATACGACAGCTTTCTGCTCTCCTGTTATCAGACGGTAGGTGGTGCTTCAGTATGGTTGGGGATGCATGAAATATTGTTGTGGTGGTCGTGTAATACTCCATAACGTGTACACCACCGCGTATAGACTGAACAGTGATAATTATACGTGCAGTTGTATGGATGTAAGTTGTATGAGGTTGCAAGGGCGGAATCTGCACCCTTATTGTTCCATATAATATATATATTTGCAATTGCACATATCTTACGATATTTTTCTTCAAAATGTCGACCGTTTGGTTTTTCGATTTTTGTTACATTCTAAATTGTGTTTCTCGCCAGAGAGGGAGAGGGGCCGGGGAGGGGGGTAATGGGGTAGGAATTTATAGTAAAGAATATTGTACTTATCTGCGCTTAAAATGGCATGACGAAGCAGGACGAACATGCATTCTTTACATTTTAAATTTAACAGAAAATTATAATCATATCGATACGAAAGTTTGACTTTATATTAACTTTTATAATAAAATGAAAGAAATTTATTTTCGTGATTTTAAAGATAGTTAATTGTAATTTTTAAAATGTTATTTGTCTATTCACCATTTACTATTTCAATTATGTTATACACAAATAATTTTTAAAGCAATTAATTATATAACTTGTTTAGTTATAAACTAACATAAATACATAAATATTTATGTTTAATTTGTATTATTCTTAAATATATATAAATATAATTGAAGAAAAAACTATGTGTAATAATAAAATCGGAAAATAATTATGGCGATTTTGTAGAAAAATTACTTTGAATTTGTCCGCACTAATAGTTGTCAGTTCTCATATGACTGGCTAGAAATACTATATATTTCCGACATTATTTTTTTTTTATAGAAAAACATGACTTGACAATAAATATTGTACTTTTAGTTGATGAAATTCTATTTGATATAATTATTTTTATTTTCTCAACAAATAAATGAAGGTTTTTTTTTCTTCATATAAATAAATATAAATAATTAAAGTATGTTTGAAAAAAAATTATTATAAATGTATTTATAATTATTTCTCAAATACTTATATGCCTATAAAAGATAGATTATATCTTATTTATTATATTTTCTATTTGGAGATGTGTATTAAAAATGTTTGTTAAACTGAAATAATAAATGACAATATTAGCTAATTCAGAATCAAGATAATTTTCAAAAGCAGATATTAATAAAATGTTAGAAATCGAATATCAATAAAATTTGACATCTGGAAAAAAAAATAATTTCCAATCGACTATATAACTTACATATTAATATATGTAAAATAATCAAAAGTTGAGAAATATAATAAAATTTATTTAAAAATAACTCATTTATTCGATATTCTATGAAGTTTTTTTTTCAATGATGTTCTTCATTTTCTTCACTATAATAGTTATCGATTATTGTGGGAATTTTATTGGAAAAGCTGTTTAGATAATAGATCGATTTAATAAAAATATAATAATAATAATAATAATAATAATAAGAAAAAACTAAATAATTTTCCGATAAAATAATTTAATATTTAGAACGAAATTCTATTTAATATGAAAATTGTTGTCTCATCATTAATCAATATATAAAAAAATATATATATTTATAGAGTCGACCGTTTACGAATCAATATATGGTATAAAAAATTTGATTTATATTCGAAAATGGAAATAATCTTAATTGTTACTGATTCACGTGGAGTTTAGTAAGAAAAATAAAGGATATTTTCGATTTATTAGTTTTAATATCTCTCTCTTTTTTCACCTTGTACTAGTAATAGATGGTATTAACAGAAACCAACTAACCAATACTTATAAAAAAAAGAATACACTTCAATAAAAATGTATGAGGATATAAAATATTTTTCTATTTAGGTCTTTCTGTATAGTATATAAGGTATTGATTGCATGACTATAATATATAAAAATATAAAATTATCTAAATTGTTTCGGGGATAAAATGTACTCTTACAATTCGATTCAGAAAAAAAAAAATGGAAAATTAACAAATCGAACAAATTGTTTAAACATGCTCCTTTTACTCTTAGAAACGAAGGATATTTTTGGCGAACGATTTTTTTTTAATGCGGATAGTTGTATCCGTTTACAATTGGATTTTATAAAAAAATTCTTTTTATAAAATGGTCGTTCTGGTCATCAAATATTATTATTTCAATATTTTCTCTTATAGATAAATTGGATTTTATATCCTTTTATTACTGTACGTATAAAAATTTTATACGGAAATAACTGAAAAAATATGAAATTCTTTTTGATATAAAAAATATCTTTCAAATAAAATTGATTATCTGATTTTTTTCTTCTTCATATATTGTAAATTATTTTTTTTATATACGAGGTGTCGCAGAAAAGTAATGAGACAGGTATCTCTGATAGACAGCTTGTACGTTAGTTCCTCCTAAACACATTTGAACCTTGGGCGGTAACTATAAGACCCTAGACAGTGTGATAAGTGAAATTGTGTTTTTGTAGTGTGTTACGAAAAAGGCGAAACGATATGCCATCAAATTTTGTATTTAGCTTGGTGAATCTGTGGATTTATTTGACTTACGAGAAGTTGAAGTGAGCCATTAGGGAATATTCCTTTTCAAGAGCACGAGTTTTTTTTTTGGTGGCATAAAGTATTTTTAAAGACGAATCTCACTCAGATAGAGGATTTTAACATTGAAAACTGATGAAAATGTGCATCGAATGAGGACTCTTGTGAGATTGGACCGTGGAATATTGAAAGCGGTTTTTCGTGTCAGATCGGACATTGCAGACACTTTGAAGCTTTCCCATGTTAACGCCCCCAGTCATGCGTCAATCTACATTAACGAGTTTTTGTACGAAAAAAGTTATTTCTGTGGTTCTCATGTCCCCCTATTTACATGATTTAAGTTAGTGCGTCTTTTTTTTATTCCCTAAGATAAAAAAACAAGTGCTGGTTTTTGTGCTTCCAAGACAAACTATCGATCGAGTTTTTTATAAAGAAATATTTAAAAGGATCAAATAAATGATTCTTCGAAACAGTTCGGATGTTAACTGCACCCTGATGACATTGTTCCATGTTACATGCACATCTTCATTAACGAGTTTTTGCTAGAAAAAGCATGCCTGTACCAGGTGTGTCAGCTTAAATCCGCTTATACCAAAAAATAACTCCCGGAAAAGGGGGGGGGGGGGGTGGTGGCAAGGAACAGGAAATATTAGCGAAGTTATAAAAAAAAAGACTTTAAAATTTGGAATAATAGAAAAAATAATATACCAGGTGTATAAGCTTACTTCCACTGTTTGGTCATAGATGGCGTGAGTAAGCGTATTAAGCTACCATGGGCACGCCATATTTTTTTTATGAGTTTGACATCTGTCAACATTAATCAGTGCTTATTGTCAGCAATTTCATGCAACCACATACATTTTTCCTTTGGTAATCATGTCTAGCTCTGTGCCAGAAGAAGAGCATATGCGGGAGGCTCTGCTTTTCTGCTTCAATTTGAAGAAATCGGCTGCCGAATCGCATCGAATGCTTATGGAGGCCTATGGTGACAGTGTTTTATCGTAAACAACGTGCCGAGATTGGTTTCGTCGGTTCAAAGACGGCAATTTGGAGTTGTGGGACAAGAAGCGTGAAAATTGTCCTAGAAAAGTTGAGGACCATCAATTTCAGGCTTTTTTAGACGAAGACGATACCCAATCACAAAAAATGCTCGCGGAGCAATTGGGTGTTACTCAACCAGCCATTTCCATGCGTCTGCGTGCCATGGAGAAGATTGGAAAGATCGGAAAATGGGTGCCGCATGAATTGAACGATAGGCAGATGGAGCGACGTCAAAACACATACGAAATCTTGCTCGCCAGACAAAAAAGAAAGTCGTTCCTGCATCGGATTGTGACAGGCGATGAAAAGGTGATATATTTCGAGAATCCTAAACACAAGAAATCGTGGGTTGATCCTGGTCAACCATCAACATCTTCGCCAAGACCATATCGCTTCGGAGGGAAGACGATGCTGTGCGTTTGGTGGGATTAGCAGGGTATCGTCTACTATGAGATGTTGGAACTTGGTGAAACGGTCAATGCCCACCGCTACCACCAATAACTGCACCGTGCTCTGCGTGAAAAGAGTACGCATTATCAACAAAGACATGACAAGCTGATTTTCCTCCACGACAACGCACCATCGTACCCGTCAAAAATGGTCCGATCAAATTGCACCGTGCTCTGCGTGAAAAAAGTACGGATTATCAACAAAGACATGACAAGCTGATTTTCCTCCACGACAACGCACCATCGTACCCGTCAAAAATGGTCGTCGATGGGCCACGCGCTCGCTGAGCAGCATTTCGATTCTTACGAAGACGTCCGAAAATGGCTTGATGAGTGGTTTGCCTCGAGAAGGAATTTTTTTGGCGTGGTATCCACAAATTACCCGAGAGATGGGAAAAATGTGTAGTTAGCGAGGGCAAGTACTTTGAATAAATTGGTATTTACTTTCTATGAAAACACAGCGGATTTAAGCTTATACACCTGGTAGTTTCCCAGCTCCCTTATACCTATTCATAGCGGCTCCCCAGCTCCTATTCATCTGATTACATTTAAAGGTGTGTAATCGAGTAGTTGAAGGCGATTTCAGTTGGAGTACAGTAAATTGAACACTATTGGCAGTACAAATGCGAAACCGCCGTTTTCTAATAGATGCCGTCATCAGTAAATGAAGGTCCAAAATATCCGATCAGAAACATCAAATCGTAAGCTTAGGCATCTGTCAACAATTCCTCATCATAACATTTATGACTTTCTATCGGCGTTATATATTTTTTTGTGCGTAAAAATGTCGGAAAGTTTTGCTTTTTTCGAAAAATTCTGCAGCTGGGGCGCGTCGAATGATTGTGGAAACTTATGGTGAGGCTAGTATTAGTGAGAGAACGTGCCGCGAATGATTCCAACGCTACAAAAGTTGTCATTTCGACGTGGAAGAGAATGTTTACTATACAAAACATGGTACCGAAACCAATATGGGCTTACGGACTTGAATTTTGAAGTTAGTCTAAGCATTCAAATACCGATCAAATCTGATGCTTGGAAAAATTGTTAATACTCTGTTTTGTCATGCTCTATGATGAAAAAAAATCCATTCACATATATCCTGCCATTATAATTCTTTAGAAAGAAAACTGTTCACTCCCACCCTTACATAATATACCTATCGACGGTAGACATGGTGATAAGTTCGAGATTTAAAAAAATTATAAAATAAAATAGTCTCTTTTTGAAATAAAAATCGATGGAAGTAGAATTTAATTTCTTAAATAAAAAAAATGATTTATTTTACAAGAAAAACTTTCTCATGCATTTGAATCTGCATTCTAAATACCAGGTGCATGATTGAAGTAATATTTATAAAACGAGGTCGTGATAAAAGAAAATAATGTTTACTTAATAATAAACTAAACAAATATATAAATAGTAATTTGTATGTAAATTTTGCATATTTTTCGTGTTATATTTAATAATAAAACAAATAAATGGAATGGTAATAATTATTATTGGATGAAAATGAGGTGAAAAAAAAATCTTATTCCAAAGAATAATTATAAAATGATACGTGCTGATTTAGAAGTTTGCTTATATTAATATTAACACGTCTCTCTGTAAGTACGCTAAATAATTTGTATACTAAAATGTTATCTTAGAAATTCTTAAGCCTATCAATGTTTGGATTTCATAATATATTTATATTTTTTTATTAGTAGTATGTAAAAATTGGAATAATTTTTTAACAATATTTAAAATGGAGGATTTTAAATTTAGATTTTATTTCACATACCGAACAGACCAACCTGACAATACTGCGCATGGTGGAAAGGCTATTATTATAAGAAAATCCATCAAACATTATATCGACACCAATTTCTTCACCTCCGAATCCCTGCAATCCACAATTGTTATAATTAATACCTCAGAATTTAACCTAAAAAATAGCATCTGTATACTGTCTTCCCAATAAAATCAACACTGCTTCCAAATTTGCATCTTTTTTCCAGTAGTTACTTGGACATCATTCCTCGCGGGTGGTGACTATAATGCTAAGCACCCTTTCCGCGTTAGCAATCCTCGAAGAGTGACTCTTCAAGACACACTATCTTTTATACAAACTATCAAGTAATTTCTCTTCCAGCTCCAATTTACTGGCCAACATCTCCTTCTAAACCACCTGATATCCTTGACTACTTTATAACCTCTCACTCCATAGCTCCTTATTCATATATAGATACTCTTATAGTTCTGTTCTGCTTACTCTTGAAATAAATCGTTTAATCAAAAATCTTCCTCTCAGACTCATAAATGGAACAATTATGAGTCGCCACAACAATACTTACTCTCAAAATATACGGAAGTTAATTAACGAAAAACAAAAAGCTACATCACAATTGCAATGCTCCAGAATGCCTAGTCATAAAAACAAACTAAACTAACTTGAACGGGAACTTTCTACAAAAATATAAAAATATCAAACTGAACGCTATAAAAAGTATACAAGGAATATTATAAACAAAACGAATTCTATCTTATAAAAGTATATCTCACCCTTTGCAACAAAACGACGGTACCTGGGCAAAATCGGACATACAAAAGGCTGAGGTATCCCCAAATACTTGGTGAATACTTTCACTCCACACAAGGACACTCTCAGAAAATTTATGACGAATTCACAATTCCACTTTCTGTGAGTTCTCGTACCAAAAATTTTACCCCACTCATAATTAAAAATCTAATACATCAACTTCCTAATAAAAAAACCCCTGGTTACGATTTAATAACAGCTCCTATCGTCAAACAAATCTTCCAGAAACTTCTCGTGTTTATCACCTACATATTCAACAGTATTCTTCATATGACGTATTTTCCTGTACTTTGGAAATTTTCAATTATTAAAATGATACACAAACCCAAAAAAACCGTAAATTTTTTTTGGGTTTGTGTATCATTTTAATAATTGAAAATTTCCAAAGTACAGATTTTAGCATCTTCAAGCTCGTATAGACCTTGAAGATGCTAAAATTATTCCCGATCACCAATTCGGTTTCTGATCAGAATACTCCACAACCCAACAACAATGTCATCGTATGGTTGATTATATTGCGTCCTCTCTTCAGCGAAAAGAGTACTATCCAGGCGTGTTCCTAGATGTACCACATGCTCTAGATCGAGTGTGGCACCCTGGACTGCTCTGGAAACTCCAGAGCTTCCTACGCTCCACATATTTCCTTATTTTAAACTCATATCTCTTCCAAGTAACACTTAATACTGACCATTCCGAAATATCCCCTAACACAGCTGGTATTCCTCAAGGTAGTTTTCTTGGTTCAATCCTATACAATATTTATACCTTTGACATCCCAACTAATCCCAAAACTATAACCGCTAACTTTGCTAACGATAAAGTCGTCAAAATTTTACTTATTGACGTATCCAGGCAAGCGGAAAATAAGCCTCATCGCCGCAGAAAATTTTGTTCAAAAATCAACTTTCAAAGCATTTTGTTGTTTTATTTTTGGAGAGTTTTTCAATCTCCAAAAATAAAATAACATAACTTGTATTTCGAATGGCATATATTGGGTTGGCAACTAAGTGATTGGGGATTTTGTCAATAGATGGTATTAGAACATACTTTTGCTATGTCAACGTGTTCTAAGCACCTAACCTATATTATTTTCTTGTTGTTTGGCCTTTAATTTAGTAAAAAATTGTGTTGTTTAACTATTTAGTTTTGTTTTTTTATTTGAAATTTAACAATGGAAGGACAAGACGTGCATTTTAGACATATTTTATTGTATATGATTTTCCAAAAAGAGTGATATTATTTCTAAGTGACGTTTTGGCCATTTGTAATATGTCATGATCTGTCAATTTTTTTTCATTGTATTCAGTAATGTTTACAATTTCATTGTGGAGAGATATACACAAGAACACCGTTTACAAACTATTCAATTTTATTATCAAAATAATCGTTCACCAATTGCAACTTTTCGTGCGCTCACTTTCATCTGAGTGATGCGGCAAATAAACGAAACTGTCGATTCTGGTGCGAAAAAAATCCACAAATTATTCATGAACATCCATTACATTCACCTAAATTGACAGTTTGGTGTGGTTTTTGGTCTGGTGGAATCATCGGTCCGTACTTCTTTCGAAATGAAGCTGGTAACACCGTTACTGTCAATGGAGAGCGGTATAGATCGATGATAACCAAGTTTTTATGGCCGAAATTGGAAGAAGTTGATCTTGACAACATCTGGTTCCAACAAGACGGGGTTACGTGCCACACAGCACGTTCAACAACCGAATTATTGCGAGAAAAGTTTGGAGATTCGATTATTTCAAGAATAGTGACATTCAATGTCTCCAAGAAGTTGTGATTTAACACCATTAGACTATTTCTTATGGGGTTATTTAAAGTCATTGGTCTTTAGCAATAAACCAGACTCTCTTCTTAGAAGTCAATATTGAACGTGCTATTCATGACATACGACTTGATTTAGTGGAAAAAGTGCTCGAAAATTGGGTTCATCGAATTCGTTCCTGCAAAAGAAGTTGTGGAAGCCATTTGAATGACGTTTTATTCAGAATTTAATTGTATCGATTGAACTTCACATTAAATAAAAAACATTTGAATTTCCTTAACAATTAGTGTGTTTTTTTAAAAAAGAAATCATATCAGTCTTTTTGGAAAATCCTGTATTATTCCGAAAAGGCAAGAACGTATTGCAGGTACACAAGAAGTTATATGCCGTATATGGGAATGAAGCCTTGAAGAAAGGCAGTGTCAAAATTGGTTTGCTAAATTTCGTTCTGGTGATTTTTACTAAAAAATGCGCAACAATCAGTTGAAGTTGATGAGAGCCCATATCAAGGCCATTATCGATTCAGATCGTCATAGCACAACACGTGCGATTGCAGAGAAGCTCAATTTATCGCATACATGCATTGAAACGATCGTGGGTAATGGGAGATGAACCACCTCAGACGACATCAAAAGCTGAGATGCACCAAAAGAAGATTATGTTATGCTGTCAGTTTTTGTGGGATTATAAAGGAATTCTGCACTTTGAACTTTTACCAACAAACCAAACGATTAATTCTACCGTGTACGTTCAACAACTCGTCAAACTGAGCAATGCAGTATAAGAAAAGCGGCCAGAATTGGCAAATCGTAAGGGTGGTGTTTTCCAGCATGATAATGCAAAGCCGCACTCGCCAAAAATTATTGGAATTAGGTTGGGATGTGTTGTCACATCGACAAAAGGGCCATCGACAAAAACGGTGGTCATCGACAAAAACGGACAATAACAAACATAATTGAATAAAGTTTTATTTTTAAGTGAAAATTATGAATTTTTCTTCTTATTTAAATTCCGCAATCACTTAGTTGCCAACCCAATACATTTGAATTTTTTAAAATTTAAGAATAAGGTATGACGAAGTATAAAAGTATGAATTTTTTCTTTACCTAAGAATAAGTTAATTTTAACCTTAAAAAATATGATCACGCGTGCAAATGTTATAATAGCAAAAATTTTGTTAGCAAATCACGATTATGAATCCAAAGCCAATGCCAAAATGTAAAGTTTCAAAGCATTATCAGCACACTCATTCTATAAGTGCTATTTCTTATCGCCGAATTCTTTTTTTTTATCTTATAAATACTATATTGAGAACATACGAGTATTAAACTTTTGAGTCTGATTTCTTATCAAGTCGTCGATTTAAAATATTTGCGTTTATTATGTTCGTTAATATAAAAAAAAGACTTATTTTGATTTGCAAATAATAAAAAAAAATCACATTTTACATTAGACGTTTTTTATTTTTAATCCAAAAACACTTGAAATTATTTATTGATAAAAATATATTACCTGATTAAATATTTAATTCTGATTGTAAAAATATTTTTTTATCAGAATATTTTTTTGTTGGCATTCATTTTAGGTTTTTTTTTTTTTTGACATTTCAAATGGCAGTTTGAATGGGGATAGCTTTAAATAAAATAAATTACATGATCCGATTTTCGATTGTCAATAAAACTAATCAAATAAATGAAAATTAAAGGCTTTATCAGATTGGTTTTTGGATTTATGGTATTTTATTAGAAAAAAGATCTTTTCTTGGTCGAATTTCATATTACTTTTAAAAGACTAACTATAGTATCGTCTTATATTTGTTTGGTCTATTAATGAAAATACTCTAATAAACTTACACTGGATCGTCTCAGCTAAAAAAAAAAAAAGATAATACCGATTTATCTATTTTGTAGTTCGGAAAATATAGGTGGCTTTTGTCAAACGTGACATTTGCTTAGATTAGGTTTTGTTATTTTACATTATAGATTGCTTGACTAACTAAAGAAGAAGTTTGGGTCCTGAGACAATAGATTTTGTTTATTCTCGGTGAGCAAAATTGCCATAATGGAGGCTCTAAAAACCCACAAGTAACTGTCAAGAAGCTATTGCATCCATGAAAAGTGACTGTCTGATGTGCATTTAGGTCTAAAGGTATCCAAAAAGGAGATACTGTTACCTTCAATTGTGGGTGCTGTGGCCATATGATAACTGAGTTGTTTTTTGTTCTGAGCTTAATTATTTTAATCTGAACCATATGTGGTTTTAAAAAGACCATACCAAAAGATATATAAAACTACTTCTTTCTGATTTATTATGTGAAAAGTTTGCAGGACTTATTAATGAATTCGAGATTTGGTGATGTCAATTGGCAATCAGATCATACGATTTAATCCTATTAGACTTTTTCTTGTTAGAATATGGACAAAAATTATATTTAAGCTTAAATCCGCTGTTTGGTCATAGATGGCGTGAGTGAGTGAGCGTATTAAGAGGTATAAGCGTGGGTGAGCGTATTAAGCTACTATGAGCACGCCATACTTTTTTTTATGAGTTTGACGTCTGTCAACATTAATCAGTAAACATTGTCAGCAATTTCGTAAACAACATACATTTTTCCTTTGGTAATGATGTCTAGTTTTGTGGCAGAAAAAGAGCATATGCGGGAAGTTCTGCTTTTCCGCTTCAATTTGAAGAAATCGGCTGCCGAATCGCATCGAATGCTTATGGAGGCCTATGGTGACAGTATTTAATCGGAAACAATGTGCCGAGATTGGTTTCGTCGGTTCAAAGACGGCAATTTGGAGTTATGGGACAAGAAGCGTGAAAATCGGTTTAGGAAAGTTGAGGACCATCAATTGCAGGCTCTTTTGGACGAAGACGATACCCAAACGCAAAAAATGCTCGCGGAAAAGTAATGAGACAGGTATCTCTGATAGATACGAGGTGTCGCAGAAAAGTGATGAGACAGGTATCTCTGACGTTAGTTCCTCCTTAACACATTTGAACCTTGGGCGGTAACTATACCCTAGACAGTGTGATAAGTGAAATTGTGTTTTTGTAGTGCGTTACGAAAAAGGCGATCATATTTTGTATTTAGCTTGTTGAATCTGTGGATTTATTTGACTTACGAGAAGTTGAAGTGAGCCATTGGGAGTATTCCTTTTCAAGAGCACGAGTTTGTTTTTGGTGGCATAAAGTAATTTTAAAGACGAATCTCACTCAGATAGAGGACTCTAACATTGAAAACTGATGAAAATGTACATCGAATGAGGACTCTTGTGAGATTGGACCGTGGTATATTGAAAGCGGTTTTTCGTGTAAGATCGGACATTGCAGACACTTTGAAGCTTTCCCATGATAACGCCCGTAGTCATGAGGCAATCTACATTAACGAGTTTTTGTACGAAAAAAGTTATTTCTGTGGTTCTCCTGTTTCCCTATTTACATGATTTAAGTTAGTGCGTCTTTTTTTTATTCCCTAAGATAAAAAAACAAGTGATGGTTTTTGTGCTTCCAGGATGATTCTTCGAAACAGTTCGGTTGTTAACTGCACCCCGATGACATTGTTCCTTTTTACATGCACATCTTCATTAACGAGTTTTTGCTAGAAAAAGCATGCCTGTACCAGGTGCATAAGCTTAAATCCGCTGTTTGTTCATTGATGGCGTGAGTGAGCGTATTAAGCTACCATGGGCACGCCATATTTTTTTTTATGAGTTTGACATCTGTCAAAATTAATCAGTGAACATTGTCAGCAATTTTGTACAACAACATACATTTTTCCTTTGGTAATCATGTCTAGTTTTGTGCCAGAAGAATAGCATATGCGGGAAGCTCTGCTTTTCTGCTTCAATTTGAAGAAATCGGCTGCCGAATCACATCGAATGCTTATGGAGGCCTATGGTGACAGAGCCTTATCAGAAACCACGTGCCGAGATTGGTTTCGTCGGTTCAAAGACGGCAATTTGAACTTGTGGGACAAGAAGCGTGAAAATCGTCCTAGGAAGGTTGAGGACCATCAATTGCAGGCTCTTTTGTATGAAGACGATACGCAATCGCAAAAAATACTCGCGGAGCAATTGGGTGTTATTGAACCAGCCATTTCCATACGTCTGCGTGCTATGGGGAAAATAGAAAAGATCGGAAAATGGGTTCCGCATGAATTGAACGATAGGCAGATGGAGCGACGCCAAAACACATGCGAAATCTTGCTCGCCAGACAAAAAGGAAAGTCGTTCCTGAATCGGATTTTGTTGAGATGAATTGATTTTTACTTGCAATTATTTTTAAGTTATTATATAGAGTTATTAATTGATTTTTACTTGCAATTATTTTTAAGTTATTAGAAAATGAAGTTTTCGTTTATAGAATAATAAGAAAAATTTATTGTATGATTGTTTGTCGAAGTGAAAGTGTGCTCCTAAAAATAAATAGAAATACCACTGCAAAATTGGTGTGTTTTATTGTGTTTATTGTTTATTGTGTCAAATCAGTGTGTTTAACTGGAGATCATCGAAAGTTGGAGATCATTGAAATTTAGTAACAACAGATTTTGACAGGCGATGAAAAGTGGATATATTTCGAGAATCCTAAACACAAGAAATCGTGGGTTAATCCCGGCCAACCATCAATATCTTCCCCAAGACCAAATCGCTTCGGACGGAAGACGATGCTGTGCGTTTGGTGGGATCAGCAGGATATCGTCTACTATGAGATGTTGAAACCTGGAGAAACTGTCAATGTCCACCGCTACCACCAACAACTGATCAAACTGCACCGTGCTCTGCGTGAAAAAAGGACGGATTATCAATAGAGACATTCAACTGGGAGGTGCTACCCCACCCCGCTTATTCACCAGACCTGGCCCCTTCCCACTACCACCTGTTTTCGTCGATGGGAAACGCGCTCGTTGTGCAGCACTTCGATTCTTACGAAGACGTCCGAAAATGGCTTAATGAGTGGTTTGCCTCGAAAGAGAAGGAATTTTTTTGGCGCGGTATCCACAAATTGCCCGAGAGATGGGAAAAATATGTAGCTAGCGAGGGCAAGTACTTTGAATAAATTTGTTTTTGCTTTTCTATGGAAAAAAAACATGCTCCTGAATTTAGGAGCATTTAAAAACCATATCCCGTCAAGTAATGGCCAAATTACAGCCGTAAACCTACGATAAATTACCTGAAAAGGATTGAGACCTGCAAGAAATCCTGCTATTGAAAATTTTTATAATACAATTTTTTTTTCTGCACTAAAGAGTGATTGAATTTTTTTTAGAAATATTTCTAAAGGATTATTTTTAATTTCTGGAGTATAAGAAATATAGCTAAATAATTTACTTTGGAAATATCTTGAATCAAGGAAACTCCTCAGTGACTGTCAATATGATATCCATAGCAATAGATCCAAAAGTGATCTAGCAGAACAGTGGAACCGTACTATCCATTTTTCTTGGGATTACCTCCTCAAATGGATTAGAAGATAGCTTTCGAAGCGTTTAGTGCAAGTTTTTTTTGGATGGCTTCAAGTGTGCAGGTCACCAAATAAATGCTGGTGTTCCGCAGGGTTCCTTTCTAAATCCGACTCTTTTTCTAATTGTCATAAATGATCTCTTATCTGTTACTGCTAATATCAGTTTTGCATACTCATTTCCTGATTCACGTCATTGCTCTTCGGTCATGGAGATGGAACGACAACGTATGTTAAACTTAATAAATCCCTATATAGACAGTATATTACTATGGGGCTCGAATCATTTATTATTGCACAATGGGGCAGAGCTGTCTCCTGCCTCTAAAGCGAAATTTAAATCTCCAGACATTATCCATCCCAAAAATCTTCCTGTCTAGGTATGAATGCTCCAAAATATTTAGGTTTGCTTAAGCTCCATCTGATCTAGCAAATTTTTTACTCCAACAACTATATCCTCTCAAAAGTTTCTTTATAAAATTGATTAAAACAAAAGTAAGATCAATAAAATTACTTTTCGTAGAAATAGAAGAAAAACCATTTATTAATCGAAATGTGGGATGCTCTTATATGAGTACTTAGAGATTGTACAATAAAGAGCTACATTTTATAGACCAAAAGTATACTTTCTCGTTATTGAATATAAGAAATCTTAGAAGGAGAGTAAACTTAGATGGTTTATTGAACAGATGGGCAGTATTGGTAATAACAAACAGTAAATATAAGAACCCGCAGAGCCGTACCAGGTTTGCAATAAAGTCTAAAAGTGTCAATAAAATGACTGGAAATGATTTGTCTAACAGCTTGGATATATTGGTAGTGTGAGTAACTATAATTACAGACATTCCTACTATATGAGAGTGAGTGTACTGATTGCAACTAACTAATCAAGATTTGCGTTAATTTATTGTGTAGCATGTCAGACATATTATCAGTGGTTGACATGAATGGAGAAGTTCTCACATAAATTTATCCAACATGTTTATGGACATTGTTTAATAGTTAATTAAGATTAATCAAGTAATTGATGCTCTTAAATAAAAATATTAATTGCCTAAAAAGTTGATAGCCTAATTTTAGGTTAAATTGCATTTATAAAATTTTTGCAAAAAATCTTGAATCTTCTAAAATTATCAACATCAATGAAATATTTTTTGGTGCGATTTAATTATTTTTACAAATAAAATATTATATAATTTTTTTTGAATGAAAACAGTCCAAAATAATATAATACAATATGCGGCAGAATAGTAATGAGACTGATTTTTTGCCCCAAAAATTCAATTGCATGTTTAATACTGTCCTTTTAAGGATTGTCCCTTTCATGGTAACTCTGTTAAGTAGGTACATATCGGCGGAGCGCTGTTATTTTTATTCTTACTGTCAATGGTATGTTTTCGGTAAAATGTAAAAGTAACGTGAGCACTTTTTTTTTGCTCATTTACTCTTACTTTCCAACTTTTGAACCATGACTCTAAGGCGTTGATGTTGTAAACATTTAAATATAATTCTAGCAATATGATTTTATTATAGAATTAAAAAAAAAAAAAAATTGAAAATCTTCAATAGCTAGGATTAAAAAAATACCAATTTTGTTTTGAGCAAATAAATACGAGATGTAGCAGAAAAAAGTAATGATACTGATTTTTTGTTTTTATACATCAATGTTATCCGTTCCAAAAGTTGCTTCTTTGGGCAGTTATATGTACGAGGTCTGTTCAAAAAGTATCACGAATTTTGTGTTTTTTCAAAAATTACTTATTTATTCATGAATATTTATTTTGTCCCCTTCAAAATAATCCCCACCAGATATTATACACTTGTGCAAACGTTTCTTCCAATTCTCGAAGCACTTCATTTTTTGTGCTTTTGTTCAGCTTCTCCTTCGATGCCGTCTTTATCTCCTCAACCGTAGCGTAGCGTCGTCCTTTCATGGGGCTCTTCAGTTTCGAGAACAAAAGTCACAGGGGGCCAGATCTGGGGAAGACGGTGGCTGCGGCATTATTAGTACACATATGTTTTTGGCCAAAAATGGCAAAAGCCAATTTTTGTTCTTCCACAAATCCGGGCGTTTCAGGCGGATTGCTTCGTGCGCATAACTTACAGGTAATATTCCTTATTGACCGTTCTAGCCTGTGGCAAGAACTCATGATGTACCACGCCCATGCAATCGAAGAAAACTGTAAGCAAAACCTTCACATTTGACTGAACTTGACGCGCTTTTTTCGGTCTTGGCTCGTGCGGTAGCTTCCATTGGAATGATTCAGCTTTGGTTTCCACGTCATAACCATAAACTTATGATTCGTCACTAGTTATGACCCTCTGGAGCAAATTTGGGTCGTCGTGGACAGACTCCAACAGCTCCTTAGCAATGTTAATGCGATGCTGTTTTTGGTCGAAATTAAGCAATTTTGGTACCCGTCTCACGCCCAAATCATTGGTAAAAATAGAATGATATGAGCCAATCGATATGTTTAAGTCCTCAGCAACTTCTCTAACGGTGATTCGACGATTGACCAATACTGTTTTCTTCACTTCATCAATGTTTTCGTCTGTTGTTGACGTGCTCGGGCGTCCGGCACGCTTTTCGTCGTTCACATCTTCTCGGCCCTCTAAGAACGTTTTGTACCACCGATAAACGTTGCTTCGCTTCCAATACTGTTTTCTTCACTTCATCAATGTTTTCGTCTGTTGTTGACGTGCTCGGGCGTCCGGCACGCTTTTCGTCGTTCACATCTTCTCGGCCCTCTAAGAACGTTTTGTACCATCGATAAACGTTGCTTCGCTTCAAGTTAGCTTCACCATATGCCACAGTCAACATTCGGAATACGTCCGAGCAATTAATTTTGTTTTTCACATAAAATTTGATACAGATTCTTTGATCCATTTTTTGGAATGGGCAAAAATCGAAGACGAGCCAAAACACGTGCAAGCAAAGTAGCTGTCAAAAATTAACTGAACATTCAAAATGGCCCAACTTTTCGGCATAAGTGAGAGATATGAGTACCAATATAACGCCACAAAAAAAATCGAAAATCGAATACATGTAACCCGCGGAAATTCAAAATTCACGATACTTTTTGAACAGACCTTGTATATCGGCGAAGGCATATTTTTGGATGTTATCGACGGTATCAAGTAGTTTTTTTTAAATATTAGTGAACAAAAAATTCACACGGTTTTTGATCAGGCAGATGGAGGAGTGAGGGGGGGAGGAGGAAGGCGTTAACTACAAAAATCCCATTTACCGACAAAAACTTCTGATCAATCGAGCCAAATCTTGAACAAAATTTCAGTCAGAAGTTTTTCAATGTTGATCGACGGTCTGACCTCACATGAGCCCTTCCATCACTCGTTTCACATTTTAATGTTGAATGCCACCCTCAGCGAGGTTAATCTTTCATTATTTTACGGCCATTCAAAAATACTTTGTGCAACCGGAAACTTATCAAACCCACGACAAAAACACAATTTCACTTATCCACAGTCTATCAGGTCACTTAGTTACGGGACGAGGTTTAAACCTGTTTTGTACTTACGCAGTTTTATCAAAATTGGTCTTACTTTTCTTCCAAACCTCATAAATGTTTTTAAATATAATATTAATAATTTATTGTATAATTCTCGCAAGATATTAAATTTTTGTACTAACATGTTGATAAAAAAAAAACCAAATAAATAAAGCGGAATGAAATTTTTTAAGTCACATGAATAACTCCTACACTTTGTTCTTTCAATTTGTTTAAATGGGAATTGCTCGCATTCAGTAAATTAATCGTGTTGAAAAATGCTCGAACGTAAGTATTTTTTTAAAAGTTGTTTTCGACCTTTTTTATTTTTCTTATGTTGAATTGAAATGTTGTGGGGAGCAAATGATTAAATGTTGGAGTGCTCCGGAAATTATTAACTAATTAATTAATTTGAAATTATAATTTATTACACCATTTACTCTGAATGTATAAGTAAAACGAAGAGAATTTTATTTTATTTCACCTGTACATTTAGTACCAGTAATTTTGTATATTTTCCAAAAATAAAAATAAACGAAAAAGTTTTCCCAAGTCATGTGAATATGAGAAGTAATTGTATGCACCTGGAAAATACCATACACATGTACGTGCTGAATTTCATTCAATTTTTTCAACCGCCTACAAACATACTCGTTTATAAATTTGATTACATATTTAATTATTAAATGTTGAGGATTTTTCTAAGAAAATATTTTTTAATTTTTAAAAATTAAAAATATTTTTTTTTTTGCTCAATAAGGGATAATTTTTTGGGAGTTTGGTTTTGAAATTTCCAATAAAGAACAGAAAAATTAAGAAAAGTGTAACGAATTTTTATTTGAATCGATAAATCAATGCTTGCCATTTACTAATTAAAGATTATTTCATGTAAATGTTGGCCACGACTACGTTTTAAGTTATCTATGCGAGTGGTCCAATTATGAACCATTTTTATGAGCTGGTTTATCAGCGTAAAAAAATAGTCTAGATGCGTCAAATCGCACGATCTAGGCGGCCAACTCACCGATCCGAAGCAAAAAAAGTTTGACATCATCAAGCGATAGAGGGGCGCCATTGCCGGTAGCGTTGCGGCCAGCGTCATCTTTAAGGAAATACGGACCGATAATTCCACGAGCCCATACACCGCACCAAACAATGCATTTTTCTGTGTGAAATGGCAGTACCTGGTTGCCCGTGGTTGTTCATCAGACCAAATGCGACAATTTTGCTTATTCATATACCCATTCACCCAGAAATAAGCTTTTCGTCACTGAACGCATTTTTTGTGTGAATAAAATGGACTCACCGAAAATTCAACGCTTTGACAGGTCGTTCGGCTTCACTTCTTACATGAGCTGTATTTTATACGCTTTCAGACCTTGCATAAAATCTTTCACATACTCGAGTAACAACATCCCAATTGCTGTGAACGATGATGTATAGACAAATCTCGGTCTTCACCAACACTGGACGCTACGGCTGCAATATTTTCCTCTGTGGTTTGATGTCCAATGGCGTCAAATTGCTGCGAAATTTTGTCACTATGGCTTGAATTGCTTGCTCAAGTAGGTCGATTAAGTGTGTGAAAGACATTTTTTACAGAGCACGAATTTTGATAATAAAATTCTATAATTTGTAAGTGTTGTGCGGGGCTAATTCAGCACTAGAACTGTGACACATGTCACGTGTCACGCGTGAGCTGTCAAAAATAAAAATATGAGAAACTAAACAGCAAAAAAAAATCACCCGATATAAGCAACATGTATGAAAATGTATTTTCACTAAATAGAATTTTTTTAATTTATCTGAAAATATATTAAATTTTAAAAAATTCGGTTTAGAAAATACAAATAAAAGAGTGAATAGAATTATTAGTTGGGATTTGGAAAACTAATCAAGGAGTCTACAATATTTCAAGGTTATTTAAAAAAAATTGGAGGTTCACCATTGTTGTTGCTGTCAGAATAGGTCGCTGCAAATTATTGAATAGGGCACTCCTAAAAGTTTCATGAGAGATTTGAGGGAAATGACCATGGACAAAGCGACGCATCACCTGAGCTCTTTCCCACAACAGTCGACGCTTCAATTCAACAATTTTTCATTCTTTCTCTTTCTAGTCGGTCTCTTTTTTGGGTTCCTGTTTTTTTAATTTTTATTCATTTTATGAACTAAGAGTTTTTTTAAAACTTTTACTAAGGATTTTATTAATAATTATTTATTTTCGATTAATATACTTTTTATGTGAAGTAAAAATTCTTTATATGAAATGTGTCCAAATTTTTAATAGTGCACTGAAATAGTGAAGAGGTTCGCCGTTGTTGTTACTGTCAGAATACGATATTGTAAATAATTGAAAAGGGCACTCCTAAAAGTGTCATGAGAGGTTTAAAGGAAATGGCGCATCACCTGAGCTCTTTCCCACAACAGTCGATGATTCAATTCAACAATTTTTCCTTCTTTCTCTTTTTAGTCGGTCTCTTTTTTGAGTTCCTGTTTTTTTATTTTAATTATTTTTATGAACTAAGAGTTTTTTTTAAAACTTTTACTAAGGATTTTATTAATAATTATTTATTTTCGATTAATATGCTTTTTATGTGAAGTTAAAATTCTTTATATGAAATGTGTCCAAATTTTTAATAGTGTACTGAAATAGTGAAGAGGTTCGCCGTTGTTGTTACTGTCAGAATACGTTATTGTAAATAATTGAATAGGGCACTCCTAAAAGCGCCATGAGCGGTTTGAGGGAAATGGCCATGGAAAAAGATACGCGTCAGTTGAGCTCTTTCCCACAACGGTATTTTTATTTTAATTTTTAAAAAAATCCATTTTTGTTTCTATATTTGATCCTGCTTTCAATTTTTTAACCCTCCATAATCATTTCTTGTATTTTTTCTCATCCACCCAACCACAAGTTTTTTTTGAAAAATATTTTTTTTAAATTATCCTCTTCTAGATGTCTTATAGTAAAAGTTGTTTTATCAGGCATGCTTTTTTCTTGAGGACACTATGGTTGCGAGTTTTTAACAAATCTCATCAATACTTATGTGCTAGCTAGCAACCAAGCATGTCATCAGCAGGGAAAAAATTGTTATCTGAATTGGTCGTGCTCCTCTAGAACTTCACCTTCGCTAATTTCCTTTTCCTCAACGGCTGTCTCTATCTCAATTCTTTTCTCCCTACCACACCTACGCCCGAAATATTTAAGTATTGTACTTATGTACACATTCCATATATTTATTACAGATTTAAAAAAAAAATTTTAAATAAAATTTTTAGGGTTTTTTTTTAAAACAAAATTTACTATATATTATTTATGCGAGGGTGATTATAATTTTATACTAAACTTTATAGTCTATTTATTTTTAAAGAAATTGTATTTTTTTGTAAGAAAATTAAAAGAAAATATAAAAAAAAGTTTATTCGCTTGTGCACAATACCACCACCACCCCCTCCATGTGAGAAGGATGTTTTCAAATTAAATATGAACTTTAGAGCTTTTGTATAAATCGTAATCTTAATAAATACTAAAGTAGAGCGCTCTTCATGTGTCAAGAACAGATCCTCTTAATAATATTTCCTTCAAAGATAATAATAATTTCATTTGAATATATTGTGCAGTTTCTTTTAACACAACGCTTAATAGTCAAAAAAAAATCTCTCTATTTATATATTGACTAAAATCCATAAAATAATATTTATGTAGAGTAGAAAATATCCAAAATAAATGTGTTTACTGTGTGTGTGTTTGTGTTCGGTTATTATTTAAAATATTTACTGTCAATAGAGTAGCCCATTCGATATCGTTTGTTAACTAAGCTTGACGGGAATCTGTTTTTTTCTTCCCCAATTAATAAGCTTAAATAGAGTGGTGGACTATTCATGACCCTAAACGAATGAATGTTGTACGTCATAGTAGAGCTTTTTGTTTATACAGTTTATGATTTCAATGTTGTGAAAATTGTTTGTTGATTCAAGATTCGATAATTTTAGAATTCGATTCTAAAATGCGTTAATATTTAAATAAAATTCTAAACATTTGTAAGTAAATGTTTAAATGTGTACTTGTATAAAGAAATTTATAACTGTTCTATGAAAAATAGTTATAATTGTGTGTAAACTATTGTAGTATGGAATTTATAAATAGCCTTAAAGAATTTTTTTTGTAATTGAGAACTTAAATCTTGTAATATCGCGTACTAAGTGGATTAAAATAAATTCCAATTATTTGCTATGAAATATATGAATTTGGAAACAGTTTTACGTGGATAGGGGTTAAAAATTGAAAGACTTGACGTCTGAGAGAGAAAATTCGAACCTAGAAAACGAGGGAGTGACTGGCATATTTTTAGGGTACTTTCGTCCGGTAACGGTGATGCAGGTATGTTGTTAGGGAATTTTATTCGCTGAGTGCTGGAGTGGGAAGGCAGGATATAAAAATTTGGAAATTTACGACTGTACTCAGAAAACACCATACTTTGCTTTGCAATGTTTGCTCTAGCTTTATGCGGTTCGAAAATTGAAAAGTGGTATTCTCACATCCATCGTAACAAAAAAAATCATACCTAAAACATTTATGGGGAAAATGGAGACATCCAATGGTGGGGAAAAGAGAAAGAAGTAAAAACCCAAAAATAGCTCCAGGAAAGTAACGGAGGGGGAGGGGGGTAAGGAACAAGAAATATTTGCGAAGTCATAAAAATTGGGAAGGGCAAAGACTTTAAAATTTTGAATAATAGAAAAAATAATATACCAGGTGTATAAGCTTACTTCCACTGTTTGGTCATAGATGGTGTGAGTGAGCGTATTAAGCTACCATGGGCACGCCATACTTTTTTTTATGAGTTTGACATCTGTCAACATTAATCAGTTCACATTGTCAGCAATTTCGTACAAGAACATACATTTTTCCTTTGGTAATCATGTCTAGTTTTGTGCCAGAAAAAGAGCATATGCGGGAAGCTCTGCTTTTCTGTTTCAATTTGAAGAAATCGGCTGCCGAATCGCATCGAATGCTTATGGAGGCCTATGGTGACAGTGCTTTATCGGAAACAACGTGCCGAGATTGGTTTCGTCGGTTCAAAGACTGTAATTTTTACTTGTGGAACAAGAAGCGTGAAAATCGTCCTAGGAAGGTTGAGGACCATCAATTGCAGGATTTTTTGGACGAAGACGATACCCAATCCCAAAAAATGCTTGCGGAGTAATTGGGTGTTATTTAACCAGCTATTTACATACGTCTGCGTACCATGGGGAAGATTTAAAAGATCGAAAAATGGGTGTCGCATGAATTGAACGATAGGCAGATGTAGCGATGCCAAAACACATGCAAAATCTTGCTAGCCAGACAAAAAAGAAAGTCGTTCCTGCATCGGATTGTGAAGGGCGATGAAAAGTGGATATATTTTGAGAATCCTAAACGTAAGAAATCGTGGGTTGATCCCGGCCAACCATCAACATCTTCCCCAAGACAAAATCGCTTCGGATGGAAGACGATGCTGTGCGTTTGGTGGGATCAGTAGGATATTGTCTACTATGAGATGTTGAAACCTGGTGAAACTGTCAATGCCCACCACTACCACCAACAACTGATCAAATTGCACCGTGCTCTGCGTGAAAAAATGCCGGATTATCAACAAAGACATGGCAAGCTGATTTTCCTCCACGACAACGCACCATCGCACACGTCAAAAATGGTCCGAAACTACTTGGAGACACTCAACTGGGAGGTGTTACCCCACCCCGCTTATTCAACTGTTTTCGTCGATGGGCCACGCGCTTGCTGAGCAGTACTTCGATTCTTACGAAGACGTCCGAAAATGGCTTGATGAGTGGTTTGCCTCGAAAGAGAATGAATTTTTTTGGCGCGGTATTCACAAATTGCCCGACAGATGGGAAAAATATATAGCTAGCGACGGCAATTACTTTGAATAATTTTGTTTTTCCTTTCTATGAAAAAAACATATGCTTTTTTGACTAAAAAACAGCGGATTTAAGCGTATACACCTGGTAAAATGATAAAAAAGTGTGCAGCTGACCAACGACTTAGATGGGAGAGACTTCGCTGTTATGTCCATCGGCACTCCTGGGTCAAATATTTTGGAGTACCTCTAAAAAACGGCGGCGCTGATATCCCTTATTACTTCGTTAGATAGGAGCGCTAATGTTGGACCACCGGGCATTTGTGTATGTGTTACGGGTGGGGGGGGGGGGGGGATGGTTGGGAAGGATTGTGTTAGGTAAATGCTACTAAATAAATTATCGATTACATAAAATTTATTATAAAATATATTTCAATCGAAAATAAATAAATAAAAATATTTTTACATAAAAAAAAATTTATTAAAAAAACCGAAATAGAACGATTATTATTCGGTAAAAAGGTTGGGCGTGGAAGCCCACATGTTTTTAGACCCCCCAATTGACTCATGGCATCTTCTTGAATAATTTTTTTCTCTATAACATAAAATAAATATTTAAAATTAAAAGAAAAAAAAATATTGACGTACATAATTAAATAAGAAAAAAAAATTAACAAACGCATTCTTATAATAGATTCTACTAAAAAAAAACAGCTTTTTAATCAAATATACATAATACTGCTCAAAAATGTACATTTTTCCTAAATTGGTTAGTTATTTTTAGAAAATATTAATAATTTTTTGTTTATTTTACAAAAACCTACGTAAAGTATTTTTTATTTATGTATACTGAAATACGCAATAAAAAATATATATCAAAATTATATAGATTTTAGGGGTGGAAAATGATAAAAATTGATATGTTATGTAAGGATAAAAGTTATCTACTTCTGTTCTTATACAATATAACATATCAACTTTTAAAATAATACCAAAATAGTCATAATAAAAATAATACCATATTTGAAAAAAATATTATACCATCAAATTTGAATGCAGAATCTAATTTTTCCTAAAAAAATTTACATAGAAACAAATATCAGCTAATTTAGTTTGAAAATATTTATCTCAAAAGAATATTCTTAGAAAGGATCAACTTTGTATCTTTTATAATACATATTTTTTTTAATAAGAAAAGTGATTTTTTCAAAGAAAAATTTCGCAAAATTTATTTCTTTGACGTTGTATGATGTTTTATAAAATCTTAGCAAATTCTCTACCTGTATTTTGTGATTTTCAAGTAAAATATGTACTTTGTAAATTCCTTTTTATAAATAAAATCAATTTTGAAATAAATCCATATATCTACACAAATCAATATTATTTTCGTAAGAAATATTTTCACAAAAATTATTTATACTCGTATTATCTTCTCTAAGTTGTCATTTTTGTATTATCTTCTCAAATTATATTCTACAAAGAAGTTATTGTATTTAAAAAATGGATAAAAGTATTTTATAGATTTCGACAGATTTATATTGTATAATATTTTTATTCAGATTATTATAATATTTTTAAAGTGGACTCCTAAAAATTTAAAATTTTTCAAAGACAAAATTAAAAAAAAAATATAGTATTTAAATGCTCTGTTTTAGTGACACTGTGATTCTTGAGTTCGAATCCAGATAGGTATATGTGTATGACTCAAATACTCCTTAGTGTCAATGGCATCAGTTGTTAAGTTGGTTAAGAATTTACATTTCAATAAAGATCATTAAAATAAATATTCAATATTCTAAAATAAATATGGTGTTTGGAGGGTAGTGGAATGGATATTAAGATGTTAAGATATCAAACGAATAAATCTGTTTGCAAGAAAAAAATTCGTATTACAAATTTTACGAAGAATAATTTTTGTAGTAGTAAAGTGATAAGATTAATAACGGCTATAATTAATAGAATTTTAAGGGATATGTCAAACTTCAATTCATATACAATAGTTGTTGAAAATCAAGTTTGCTATTTTTTAAGGGTATTGTTATAAATAATTTTTCTTTTGTAGTAGCAAAACGATAAGGAGTAATAACTGCAATAATTGCTATAGTTTTTATTGGAAACTTCAAATTTCAGTACATTTGTTTTTTTGCAATCGATTTTGGTATATTTTCTAAGGTATTTTAATGAATAATTTTTTTACTAGTAAGCGAAACGGTACGATGAATAACTGCTATAATTGCTATAATTTTTATTGGATACGTCAAATTTCAACATATTTAGTTGTTTAAAATCGATTTTGGTATATTTTTCAAGAAATTTTAATGAATAATTTTTCCATTAGCAAAACGGTAATATTGTATAATATTTTTATTCAGATTATTATAATATTTTTAAAGTAGACCCCTAAGAATTTAAAATTTTTCAAAGACAAAATCAAAAAAAATAATATAGTATTTAATAATTGATATAATTTTAAGGAATATGTACGCTGTTTTTTTTGAGGATATTTTTATAAATAATTTTTCTAGTATCAAAACGGTAATATGCATAACTGCTATAATTTCTATAATTTTTATTGGAAACGTCAAATTTCAACACATTTAGTTGTTTGAAATCGATTTTGGTATATTTTTCAAGGAATTTTAATGAATAATTTTTCTAGCAGCAAAATGGTAAGATGCATAACTGCTATAATAGCTATAATTTTTATTGTAAATGTCAAATTTTAATATATTTAGTTGTTTACAATCAATTTTGGTATATTTTATAAGGTATTTTAATGAATAATTTTTTTAGTTGCAAAACGGTAAGATGCATAACTGCTATAATTTTTAATGAAAACGTTAAATTTCAACACATTTAGTTCGATTTTGGTATATTTTTCAAGGAATTTTAATAATTTTTATCGGAAATGTCAAACGTCAATATTATAAGGTATTTTAATGAGTAATTTTTTTATTAGTAAATTAATTAAATGTAAAACTACTTTAATTGCTACCATTTTAAGGGATATGTCCAACTCCAATGTATAGGGTTTTCCAATAAGAGCGATATGATTTCTAAGTGACGTTTCGGCCATTTGTAATATGTCATGATCTGTCATTTTTTTTCCATTGTATTCAGTAATGTTTACAATTTCATCATGGAGAGACATACACAAGAACAACATTTACAAACTATTCAATTTTATTATCAAAATAATCGTTTTCCAATTGCAACTTTTCGTGCGCTTTTCGTCGAATTGTTAAAAATTTCGAGCGTACATTTTCTTTACATAATGTTCAAGTGCCAATAAGACAAACAACCGCTCGAAGTAATGAAAATATTGCTGCCGTTCAGGCAAGTGTTGCTGAATACCGCAATTTGTCGATTCCAAGACGTTCTCAAGAATTGGGACTGTCTCAAACCACAACCTGGCGGATTTTTAGAAAGGATTTGGGCTTGCATCCGTATAAAATTGTTATCACTCAAGAACTGAAGCCATTGGACCACCGTGAACCTCGTGAATTTGCTGATTTTGTCTTGGAACAACTTGAAAACGATAATGATTTTTTTAAGAAAATCATCTTCTCCGATGAGGCTCACTTTCATCTGAGTGGTACGGTAAATAAACAAAACTGTCGATTCTGGTGCGAAAAAAATCCACAAATTATTCATGAACACCCATTACATTCACCTAAATTGACAGTTTGGTGTGGTTTTTGGTCTGGTAGAATCATCAGTCCGTACTTCTTTCGAAATGAAGCTGGTAACACCGTTAGTGTCAATGGAGAGCGGTATAGATCGATGATAACCAAGTTTTTATGGCCGAAATTGGAAGAAGTTGATCTTGACAACATCTGGTTCCAACAAGACGGGGTTACGTGCCACACAGCACGTTCAACAACCGAATTATTGCGAGAAAAGTTTGGAGATTCGATTATTTCAAGAAATAGTGACATTCAATGTCTCCAAGAAGTTGTGATTTAACACCATTAGACTATTTCTTGTGGGGTTATTTGAAGTCATTGGTCTTTAGCAATAAACCAGACTCTCTTCAAGCTTTAGAAGTCAATATTGAACGTGCTATTCATGACATACACATACGACTTGAGTTAGTGGAAAAAGTGCTCGAAAATTGGGTTCATCGAATTCGTTCCTGCAAAAGAAGTCGTGGGAGCCATTTAAATGACGTTTTATTCAGAACTTAATTGTATCGATTGTACTTCACATTAAATAAAAAACATTTGAATTTCCTTAACAATTAGTGTGTTCTTTTTTAAAAGAAATCATATCACTCTTATTCGAAAACCTTTTATTTAGTTGTTGACAAGCAGTTTTGATATTTTTTTTGACGGAATTTTAAATTAACACAATTATATTAGCAGAACTCATTCAACAGCTTTTCGATTTTTATTCTGAGCTAAACGAAAAAAAGATATTTGTGGATGAAGTCATCCAACTAAGAAAAGATACTGTCTTATCTAAAAATAACTTTAAAACAAATTCAGCAATTTTATCTTCTACAGTTTCGAAAAAATCCAATTTTCAAATAAAATACTATTATTTGCTATACGTGTATTGACCTCTTATCATGATATTAATAATTTTCTGATAAAGAATAAATTTCATTTACGATTTAATGTAATTTTTATGATCTAATAAAATATTAATAAAATTTATTGTATTCAACGAAAACAAATTTTTCTGAAATTACCAAATATACCAATTGACAGAATACTAATGACAATTCATTTAATATTAACATGTAAATTATGTATTTATCAGACAGATTAATATTTATAAGCTACATTTGAAGTACTAAATAACTTAGCAAAGAACTTTAATCTACGAAAAGCCTCATCATGAAAAGATGGTGAAACAAAATTTTAAGGACTTATTCTTCTACAATAAATTACTATCAATTTTAATACAATATAATGCTGTGTAGCCTTTGAAAATTTTACTACAACATTTAAAAATAAAATAAATCTCTTACAAAATATGAAAATAGGAAAACTTAGATAAAATTGTCGATATGAACTGGTTAATTTTAAGAAAGAGTAATTTATAAATATAAATTAATAAACCAATATATTAATGGTGGGGGGAGGGTCAATTAATATATTTCAAACTTATTATAGACTAATTTAACTAATACTGATTATTGGTTAGTTTTATTAATTCAATCGATATCAATTGACTTTACGAGTAGCCTATTTTATGAGAAGGTAAATTTTCTAGCTGGAATTACAGCAAATGGATTTATTGTATTGTAGATCAATGAAACAACATTTACCGAATACACGTAACTAGTATGAATCAGACGGTAGGGAAGAGGTTTTGACCTATTCAATATCAATACTTTTTGTACTTTGTAGTTAGAATCGACATATGCGTAGCTATATCTATTAATGGCAGAATACCATAAATGTAGTTGCGCTAGTATATTTGTACAACCAGTTTAGAAACCATAGTCTATTTGTAGTTAAAAGCTTACCGTATAACTTATCGTCCATTAAAACGAGTACACTAGTGTGTACAAATAATAGATAAGTTTACGCATATACGAGATTATATACATACCTTATTCGGCATTTACATTTTGTATATTGCATAAGACAATCTACAGAGGTGTTTTCGATATGCTGTTCAAATTTTGAATGCATTTCCACTTAATGTAATGGATGGGGTAGCCATTTTGTGGTTCGGAAAGTCATTTGGCATCTGTCAAATATAAATGACAATTAATTTTTAAAGTAAAATTTTGTCATTTTATATTATATTTAAAGAAGGTATAGAAAATACTGAAATTGGGTACTGAAATTAAAGGTTTTGAACGTTGTTATTTCGAACAAAATTCATTTTCAGCAATGAGATACATTTCTTGCTCGGTGGAGCCGCGATTGTAACTATAGAGAGAAGCCATTTTATCTGTCAAAAGTGACTGAGTGTTGGTCTGAAAGTGTTATTGGACCATAGTTCTTTGATAAGGAGAGACTGTTATCGTCGTTGCTGAGCATTATGGTTGTATGATAATAATTTTTTTTTGGCCTAAACCTGAACAAAATGGGTTGCTATTTAACGTTATGGATTTTGTTAAGTGTACTATCAAACTATGCGCTAAATTGTAAAAATTTCTACAATTCTGATGGAGCTGATTTTTCAAACAAAATTTTCTACAGCGATTGAGATTCATTTCTCGCTCGGCGGACACGTATTCGAGGTCTGTTCAAAAAGTATAGCGAATTTTGTGTTTTTTTTTTCAAGAATTATTTATTTTATCATGAATATCTATTGTGTCCCCTTTCAAAGTAATCCCCACCAGTTATTATACACTTGTGCCAACGTATTTTCCAATCCTCGAAGCACTTCAAAAAATCATTTTTTGTGATCTTGTTCAGCTCCTCCGTCGGTGCCGTCTTTTTCTCCTCAATCGTAGCGTAGCGTCGTCTTTTCCATGGGGCTCTTCAGTTTCGGGAACAAGAAAAAGTCACAGGGGGCATCTGGGGAAGACGGTGGCTGCGGCATTATTATTGTGTTTTTTTTTGCTAAAAATGGCAAAAGCCAATTTTTGTGCTTCCACAAATCCGGGCGTTTCTGACGAATTGCTTCACGCAACTTGCGCATAACTTGCAGGTAATATTCCTTATTGACCGTTCTACCCTGTGGCAAAAACTCATGATGCAGCATGCCCCTGGAATCCAAGAAAACTGTAAGCATGCTTTTTTCGGTCTTTTTTTGGCGAGGATTGACCTTTGGTTTCCCCGTCATAACCATAAACCCATGATTCGTCACCAGTTATGACCCTCTGGAGCAAATTTGGGTCATCGCGGACAGAGTCCGATAGCTCCTTAGCAATGTTAATGCGATACTGTTTTTTGTCGAAAATGGGCAAAAATCGAAGACGAGCCAAAACACGTGCAAGCAAAGCAGCTGTCAAAAATTAACTGAACATTCAAAATGGCCGAACTTGTCAGCATAAGTGAGAGAAATTAGTACCAACATAACGCCAGAAAAAAAATCGAAAATCGAATCTACATAACCCGCGGAAATTCAAAATTCTCGATACTTTTTGAACAGACCTCGTATGTGCTCTAAAAACCCACAAGTGACTGTGTAGCGAATCAATTTTTTTGATCTCAACTTGAATATTTGAATCTGGAACATATGGCGTTTTAAAAAAAAACCTGGGGCCACAAGCCAAATGACACGAGAAATTTTGGTTTTATTATGCAAAAAATTCTTTAAACACATAATTTTGAGAATTTTTTTCTTCTATTGGACTACGTAAAATATTCTGTTTAAATAGATAATTCTCAAACTTTAAATTAAGTAATTGAATAATTACACCCCGAAATATGCAAAAAAGTCATTAAAAAATTATCTTAAAATAATCTCAGTTATACAAAAAGTATCGTAGCGGCTATTTGATTAAAATTATATTTAATGCTTAATGACAAAGTTCAGGAAAAGATAATGAAGCAAAATCGAAAATCTGTATTATAATCTGTAGATAACTTTTTATAGGCATAACCAAAAAAAAAGTATCGATAAGTAACAAAAACTCTAAAAAAAAAGAAATATTCTCTTATGTCCAATAGTGAAGTAGAGAAGGAATCTTTAGAAAAATATTTATATTTAAGCGTTAGTACTTTTTACTGAGTAAGTTAGCAACCACAGATATAAGATATTTCGTTAAAGGATCATTTCCGTTTGTTGTCAAATACTTTCGATTTTCTATTGTAATTTTTATCAAAACAACATAAAAGCACTTTAACTTAGCAGGAGTCTTTTTTTTTTTTTAGCTTACCCTAAAATACCTGAAAAAATTTAGAACATGAATTGTACAACTCCTGTGAGGATATCATTTGAAATCCGCATAATAATAATAAACCGGAAGAGCACTTGTTCACTCCTGTAGAGAAAAATAATGGAAAAAAATGAACACCCCCACACAGTGGGGAATTTGTTGTTTAGAATTGAAATTGTACAAATAAAAAGGAGAACTGTACGAGTATAAAAGTTGACAAAAATTTTAAATTAAAAACAACAAACTTTTATTTGATATTCAAGATACATATTTAGGGGGAGTGGGAGGAGTATTTTAAAAATGAAATGATAAAGTTAAATGGGTAAAAAGAAATGTTAAACAAAGATAGAATATGATTGTCTGTCGCGATTTAAATGTTAATTATTTGTTTAAGTTTCTTGATTAAATACAATAAGTGTAAGTATCTAATACGATAAATAAAAATGGAAAAAATAAGATTTTTCTCATTTAGATTCATTTCCTCTTAAAGTAAATAAAATGTAATTAATTAAGATATATAAATGTATGCTATAAATATTCTCTGTTGAATATTTATTCATTAAAATTAGTTTGAAAAGAAAGTTTACTAATATACCTACGAGTACTGGTATTATCTTTTCTAAGTTGTTAATGAAAGTCAATTTATAACTCAGGAGATTACTTTATCGAACTTTGTCGACTTACGACAACATTGAAGAAAGTTACTCTTCGAATCAATGATGGAAAATTATTTTTTTGAAAATGTTATTAAATTAATTTCGTTATTATTTGTTCGTTTTCTAATTAACGAAGTTTATATATGTAAATAGATAATCTACAGATGAAAAATAATATTTATATTTAAAGAAATATAATATAAGTAGAAGGACACAAAATAATACAATATATAAATGGGTTTTTAATCATTTTCAAAATGATGGTTTTTTTTCTTATTTTTTTGTTGCTATTAAGGATAATAATGTATATTAGCCTTAGTAGAAATTATTCCAAACCTGAAGAAAAATAATATAAATGTTTTCCAATTATTATGTAATTTTCGTTTGATGCTATCTATCTTAAAGACCTGTTTTGTTTGAAATTGACAATATTAATGGATTGAGTTGATTTTATTATAGAAAATGAATCTTTTATTAATTGTTTACAAGCGGAATTATTTTCTTGTTGTTTGGTTGTGTTAATTATTTATGATTATTTGAACAATTCTCATAATTGTGCTTGTAATGCAATTAAAATGTGTTATTCGTTTGGATTAGATGTGATTTGAATTTTGAAGATTTATTATTATTATTATTATTTTTATTTCATTTAAAAATAAAGAAAATCTTGCTAAGAAATTTTTTATTTAAGATTTTTGAAAAATGTTTGCCATTCAAGAACCACGAAGAGCACATTTTAAATATTTTTGATTTTTGGGCACAAAAAAGCCGCATGGATAACTATTACTCGCAAAAAGGTGATTTGATGGGAAGGGAGCGGGGGTAGTTGGAGTTGGGGAACCACAAGAAACACTTTTTTCGATAAAAATTCGTTGATGCAGAATGGTCATGTTACAGAGGCTGGACATAGTGGATTATCCAAGTGACTGCAAAGTCCAATCTGACGTTTTAAAAACTACTCATTAGCTTTAATAATAGTTTATTAATTCATTATTTTTTCACTAGATGGCTGTAGTGATATATATCGCGTAAAATATTGATCAAAAAAGTTCCGACTCAGACTTGTGCTCGTTGGAAAAGTAACATTCCGTACTAAAAAAATTCTTTTCCAGTTTTTTAATTGTTGATTCAGTTGAGAGGTGTAGGGTGTAAATGATGGAAGTTTGGTATATTTTAAAGATATTGAAAAGATTTTCAATGTTAAAGATGACCTTGCAAAGGTAGGCCCATTGTTGAAAATCATGCAAATGATCGAAATAGACCGACATGTTAGCTAAAGAAGCAGTTTTATACCATCTGACGCAAAAAAACATGATGGATCGAATTTCCATCTACGAAGACTTGGCCAATCGGAACAAAATCGATCCATTTCTTAAACAAATGGTGATTAGGGATGAGTGAATGAGTCACATACGATAATATTATGTGGAACTAACGGCCAGGAAGGTTTTTCTGTGCATTTGGTGGGACTGTAGAGAAATCATCTACTATGATCTGCTTCCATATGGTCAAACACTAAATTCATACCTCTACTGTTAACAATTGGACCGTTTGAAGCTAGCGATTGAAGTCTGGACCTGGCACCAAGCGACTACCATCTTTTTTTATCATTGCAAAATTTCCTTAGTGATAAGAAATTGGTATCAAGGGAAGATTGTGAAAATCGCTTAGTCCAATTTTTCGCCAATACGGATCAGGGCTTCTATGAAAAGGCATTCTGAAGTGATCTTTAAAATCCGAACAAATTATTTAAAAAAAACGATGCATATTTGACCCTAATCGGACAATCCGGAACATGTTAAATAAGGTCTTGACAAAAATGAACGTGCTGATTGCCGCCGTCTGGTGCTGTCGGCTAAATCCAATATGCCACTCCCATTCACAGAAAATCAATATGCCCTTTAAGGTCTTACTGTCCAACTACCAACAATGCAGTTTACTTAACAGCCTTACCGTAAACTGCTCAGAATTTGGATATGACATACTGCTTTATTTTTGACAATAGACACGCCCTTTACAAGAGAATGTCAGTAAACCTGCAACTTCTTTACGTATAGGGTTGCTCCCAGACTAGCTTCGAGTAGGTTACTTAATCGTAACGCTTACCCACACGAAACTTCAAGTCTCCAAATGGCGCCATGACCGTGCAATGGACCTTATATACAATAAAACATCTGACACAACTTATATCTGAAAAGCTGGATAGCTATTGATCCTATTCAAACATCCTAAGTTAATTTCAGACCCCACAAGGAAAATTTCAGACCACGCAGTCTGATTCCGAACCCTACAAAGAAATTTTCAGACCTCACAAGAAAAATTTCAGACCTCTACAAAGAAAATTACAGACCTTACAAACTAATATCAGACCCTACAAGGAAAATTTCAGACCTCGAAAGGAAAATTTCAGACCCCACAAGGAAAAATTTTAGACCGTACAAGGCGAATTCCAGACCTCACAAGCTTATTTTAAATAATAATTAAATAAAATGAAATAAAATAAAATAAAAATAGAAAGCAGTCCTTTGGTTGTCTATCTTTTTATTAATATAAGCCATAGACCAGCCCTGATTTATTGGATTATATAGTATTGAAACGACAGACAACAAAATGACTGCTTTTTATTTTTATTTAATTTATTTTATTTTATTATTATTTAAAAAGAACAAATAAATTGAAAAGTTTACGTACTATTGTAATAAAGTTAATATACTGCAGTTTGTCAATACAATACAGCGCACTACAATACTCGACATTAACATTTTGTTGGCAATAAAATTTTTACTTGCAATTATTTTTGTGTGAATAATTATTAATATATATTAATAAATTTATTAAATTTTTAACGTTACTTAAATATTTTTATTTGTTTAATTTTTCAATATTGAAATATGATTGATTTCCAGGAAAAACTTTTTTTAAATATTTTTATTTGTTCAATTTTTCAATATTGAAATATGATTGATTTCCAGGAAAAACTATACATACTCGCACTTATTTAATAACTGATAACAAAATAATTTTCTTAAGTATTTTCTATTGGAAAAATTAAAAAAAAATAAAAATTTCGGTAATTTAAAAACTATTAATTAAATTGACAAAATATAAAAATACCGAAATTAAATGCAAAGATTGACATTCAAAAAGTGTATTTTCAAAAAAAATCTAAAACAAAAAAAATTTTTAATTAATAATCAAGTTAAATAAAATCAGATAAATAATCATAAATAAAACCAAAAATAAAAGAAAAACTTAAACAAATTCCTCCAGGGCAATCCTTTTGCATCCTTCGGTGAATGAATTTAAAAAAAAGGAGTCTGTTATGCTATAGAAAAGTTTTAAAAGAAAAATGGGATTTTGAGAAATATCCTTTTTTTTAGATTTTCTTTTATTATCTACAGTAGATTGGTGAAAAAATGTCCTTAATTTATTTTCTTTATTATAGAACAATAAACATAATACTTTGGCCTGGTATCCCCACAAATTACACGTATTTATAATTATGTGTATATGAATGTCCATGATTGGTGTTTTTTTTTTAAAGCAGTTTCTTTTCATTTTTAAATAAATGACGATCACAGAGTGTTAATGTTTGCTAATTAATGAAGATTATCAAAAATTAACGCCTTTTATTACTACGATATTTTCTGATAAACATTTATCAAAATGGACGAAGGGAAGATTTATTTTTAATCATTAATTAAATGAGATTCTTATATTCTTTTCGGTTGTTGCTTGGATATCTTTTTTAATACCATAGTCTGTTTTGTATTTATAACTACGACAACAGAAAGTTATATTTTAAACTAGCCACAAAGAGGGTTCACTTAATTAGTTTCATTTTTCACAGTGGAAAAAATCCACTGATGCTAAGTTTCATTTTCATTAGCAACCAAAACAAAATAAATAAAGAAGCTCCTTCGAAGGACTTTTCCATTCTAATTAATTTTGTTTATTTATTTTCTAAAAATTAAGCAGAATTTATAAAAATTTGATGGATTATTATTATTTTTCTTCTCATTAAATCTTCTTCTTTGATGACAGAGGCAATTTAAAAATCCTTATTTTTTTCTCTCCTATTACATGTGTAGATACTAAAAATTTACGCCTACTAAGGATATTTTTATTTTTGTTTGCGAAAGCATGATTAGTGTTACTTTTTTTTTTAAAAAAACTTTGGAAGTTTTTCTCTTCAGTTAATAATTTGGAAATGTTAAAGTATCTTTCGAATTGACTGTTTTTTTTCTTCTAAAATTGTTTATAAATTGTCAATAAAAGAGATTGAGGACATAATTATATGACCTTTGAAAGAGATTTCTATACATCTTGTTATTGAATATATATCCCAACCAAAAGCTCCCACAACTTTTTTTTATTTTTATTTTTAATTTTCTATTTTGAATTTTTAAAAAAAGATAATAAGATAAATACTCAGACTTTATATTTTAATTGTAAAGTTAAATCATTCGCCCATCTGAGATTAAAGGTAAAAGCCGATAACATCATGTCTGCCAACAGGTTCTATTTTAATCAATTTAAATTATTTCATTTAGCAAAGTCTAACCATAAAATCTTAGCTAATATCTTGCCCGTCCTCATGTATTATTAGGCAACGTTGGGTTCTTAGCCAAAAAAACCTTTGCAAAATATCTTTCTGAACCTGTTTAACGATAATATGATGAAGTGCTACTATAACCAATCAATAGGCTGGGGTATGGCTTAAGTTAAGCTTAATAGGCTGGGGTGGGTTGGACTCTGAATCCGTATAAATTAGGAAAGTCCTGTACAGAAATTCTATAGTTTAAGGTCCCAAAAAATAAGACAGCTCCTGCCTTAGCGATATAGCGACGGCCTTAACCAGGACGCAAAAAACATGTTGGGATTGTTGAACTGGAAAATTCCGGCATCTTCATTTCTTAGATTTGTCTGGTGTTCTTATGATTCAAAAGGTCTAGTGCACACTACCGGTTAATAATGATTATAAATAATAATAAAAGTTCCTTTGTTAATTTTATTTTGGAAAAATTATCTGAACCATTTTTTTTTATTTTAAATTATGTACAATTGAACATTTTTGAAAATATTTTTTTAAGATATATTCATATAAAATTTTTACATTTCGAAAATTCGAAATTGTTTTTAATTTTAAAAATTGACTGTTTGGACTTAATTTAGCAAAACCAAATCAGATATTTTTTTACTTTTAAGATATTTTCATATAACATTTTTACCTTTCGAAAATTCGAAATTGGTTTTAATTGTTAAAGTTGAATGTTTGGACTTAATTTAACAAAAACAAATTAAATAATTTTTCGAAAATTCGAAATTGTTTTTAATTTTTAAAGTTGAATGTTTGGACTTAATTCAGCAAAAAAAAAATCATATATTTTTTTTACTTTTAAGATATTTCCATATAACATTTTTAGCTTTCGAAAATTCGAAATTGGTTTCAATTTTTAAAGTTGACTGTATGGACTTAATTTAGCAAAAACAAATCAGATATTTTTTACTTTTAAGATATTTTCATACATTATTTTGACCTTTCGAAAATTCGAAATTGTTTTTAATTTTTAAAGTTGAATGTTTGGACTTAATTTAGCAAAACCAAATCAGATATTTTTTTACTTTTAAGATATTTTCATACAACATTTTGACCTTTCGAAAATTCGTAATTGGTTTTAATTTTTAAAGTTGAATGTTTGGACTTAATTTAGCAAAAACAAATTAGATATTTTTTACTTTTAAGATATTTTCATTAAACATTTTTACCTTTGGAAAATTCAAAATTGGTTTTAATTTTTAAAATTGACTGTATGTACTTAATTTAGCAAAAAAAATCAGATATTTTTTTTACTTTTCAGATATTTTCATATAACATTTTTACCTTTCGAAAATTCGAAATTGTTTTTAATTTTTAAAATTGAGAACTTATCAGTGCATTAATGACTTATTATGAATTTAGAATTATTCTATCTTCTCCATATGCGATTTGGTTGAATGTTTCGACTTAATTTAGTAAAAACAAATCAGTTTAATAAAAATGTTAATTTTTATCGAACGCAGTGTTAACTTTGTTTTTATAAAATTATTCACAAATATATGCAATAATATACATTCTTATCAAAATAGAATTTTATCATAATATGGGTCATCGACATTGTTCCTTGTTTTTTTTCTTCGGTTGGTATCAAATTAATGAAAATAACTTTTATTTGATTTTTGTTTGTTTTATTTTATACATATTTATGATAATATTTATATTGAAATAGAAAAAAAACCATTGTTTTTACTTATCGCATAATTACGGGGCTTTATTAATCGTATAAAAATGAATTTTTTTTCTATCAAGCCCATATACTCGTAGAATATTATTTTGATGTCATTAAATCACAGATACTGAATAATTTTTTTTTTATTTCAAAACAAATTTTATATGAAATATATTTGAAGATAAAATATATTTTTATGAGTGCTTTTTGTTTTTATTTTGTGGTATTGCAAATAACCATCCAGTCTACTATTATGTATGGTTCTATTTATTTATCAACAATAATAAAAGTTATAAAAGACTGATGTAACTTAACCCCACCGCCATCCTTCCTACCCACCATTTATTCAGAAGTTATTTTAATTTATCAAGGATCATTTCGAATATGCGAAAATAAATTTTCCCATCGTAATAAATCAATCATTGATTAACTATTAATGGTGTCGTTGTGCAATTATTTGTACATATCGTAACGAATCGATGATCAATCACTAATCAACTCAATCTGTTCGATTTTGTTCAGACATTGTTTAATTTTGTCACCAAACTAATAAACAGCCATTATTAATCGTTTCGGCTGCACTCTGGCGGTAAATACTCGTATGAGAAGTCAGTAACCTTATATTGAGTGTTTTTCTTTTATTGTAAATTGAATAGGTAAAAAAGATTCTTTTTTCGGGCAGGCATTTTATTTTTATTGAATTTTTTCCTATATACACCTCCTAATAATACTTAGATATTTGTTCTATAATTGTAGATATTTTAAAGGATAATTATTTTCTCATAATTGTAAAGCAGCGGTATTCAATTTGTTCTTTAAAAAGTATAGTTAAATAAAACTCAACAACAAAATGAATTCTATCTTATAAAATACAACCTACCCACTGCGGCAAAATGATGGTACCTGGGCAAAATCGGACATACAAAAGGCTGAGGTATTTCCTAAGAACTTGGTGAATACTTTCACTCCACATAAGGACATAAGAAGATAAGCCGAACTCACAGAAAATTTATGATGATCTCACTTTTTGTAAGCTCTCGTACCAAAAATTTTACCACATCCGTAATTAAAAATCGAATCCATCAACTTCCCAATAAAAAATGTCTCTGGTTATGATTAAATAAGAGCTCCTATCCTCAAACAATTCTCCAAAAAAACTCTCGTGTTTATCAACTACATATTCAACAGTATTCTTCGAATTACCTATTTTCCCTTACCTTGGAAATTTTTAATTAGTAAAATGGTACCCAAAAAACCAGTTAATTCCCCATTCTCATATAGACCTATCAGCTTGTTACCAATCCTTCGAAAAATCTTTGCAAAAACTCTACCTTAAACGCCTTTACCCTATCCTTGAAGATGCTAAAATTATCCCCGATCACCAAATTGGTTTCTGACAGAACACTCCACAACCCAACAACAATGTGATCGTATGGTTGATTACATTGCGTCCTCTTTTGAGCGAAAAGAGTACTGCCCAGGCATGTTCCTAAATATATCACATGTTTTTGATCGAGTGTGGTACCCTGGACTGCTCTGGAAACTGAAGAGCTTCCTACTCTCCACATACTTCCTTATTTTAAAGTCATGTCTCTTCCAACGTAACATGACCATTCCGAAATATCCCCTATCACAGCTGCTGTTCCTCAAGACAGTATTTTTGGTCCAATCCTATACAATATTTGTACTTTTGACATTCCAACTAATGCCAAAACTATAACCGCTACCTTTGCTGACGACACCTCTATTCTTGCATTCCACTCCAATATCGAAGTCGCTTCTAGAAACCTACAATCCCATGTCAAAAATCTTCAAGACTGGTTTACAAAGTCAAGAGTAAAAGTAAATGTGTTCCCCCTCTGCAAAGAAGAGTGTTCACCCTCTGCAAAGGTCCTCCTATCCCAATATACATTAATGGCGACATTATTCCATCAAAAGACAAAGTACGCTACTTGTGACTAAATCTAGACAAACGACTTACTTAGAATGCTCATTTCACGTCAAAAAAAACGAACTTATCAGATGTTACCGAATAATTCTTAGACTACTGGGACAATCGATCGAAACTCACACTAAAGAACAAACTTTTAATTTACAACACGATTTGGAAACCTATCTGGACGTACGGAATTGAATTATTCCAAGGCCTCCAATTCCTATCGCATCCAATCCGTTCAATCCAAAATCCTCCCAAAAATTGGTGATGGCATAAACGTTCCCTTCGTTCATGATTTGTGCGTCTCTCGTTATAAAAAGTGCCATTCTCGACTATCCTATCACTATAATCCTGTAATTAAAAAGCTTTCCTCTGTTACCTTCCCTATTTATACTCGTCAGTGTTAAAAAAAAGAAATTGGCCACGAGATTCGTTAAAATGTAAAAGTTTCGTTAGGTTGAGAAACCCCGGTGGGTGTTTACTCTCACATGATCCGGTCCTCTATTGTAGTATCTTTGTGGTCAAATCTGCTTGTTACAATATATATGTAGTTGTAGATAGTGAAACCACGCAACTTTTTGCAGGACTCGATTCCTTTGAGGTAATTTTTGATTACTTTTTTGCACATGCCGGTCTGTAATTCGTCCATTACTTGACGGATGATTGTATTTAAATGCACTCAAGTTTTAAGAATATCTGTGTAAATACTCGTATATATAAAAATTATTCTAGCCTTTACTAGAAAAAGTCCAACGGCGTCAAATCGCATGATCTTGAAGACTAATTGATATTACCAAATCTCGAAATTACGCGTCCTGTGATCTTTTTGCACAATACAGTCGAAATTTGTCGTGTTATGGAGCTTAATCTAAACTATATATGGTCCAGATAAAAGCTCTGAAGAAGAATTGACAATAAACCAAAGTCATGAATACTCTATATAATCAAATGATAGCGCCGTACTTTCTGAACTTCGAAATGGATAACTTCGTGTATTTATGAATTTATACCGATTATAAAAATATGACAATATTGCCACTTTCTATGTAAATATTTATTTCCACTTACCAAAATAAGTAAATTTATTATTTTTACTTATGTGCGATTATACCAAAAATGATGACAGATGAAGTTTCTGAAAAAAATTCTTTTATTTTTGGCACTTTTTTTCAGCATTTCTTTTCGGATTTCTTCTTCTTCAAAAAAAAATAATACAATATAAAAAAAACGTAAATAAATACAAAATACGAAATATTCAACTCAGCATATTTTTATGTATTATTTCCTTACGGATTTAGTAAATTTCTCAATGTGTTTGTTTGGCTTAAAAGTAAACATTTTCGATGATGGTGTTTAGTATATAAAATATTTGAAATTCATCTGTCGTCACCGACAGGAAAACCTCCACCATAATTCTTATACGAGTATAAAGCACTTCTATCTATAGTGCGTATTTGAATTAATATCCATTAGAATCACTTAAAAATCCATAAACGATGCGTGCTCTTGATTAGATCACAAAGCTTCTGGTTTTTTCTTGTTCACATTTATTTCATTTGTATTAAAAGCATTTTAATTTTCCGTTTCCGTTTCATTCGTTTAAATCATCCATATTTAATATAAGCTTTGAAAATTTTTGCTTTTAACTTATTGTAGAAAACTGAATAATAATGTGATCGATTTTAGAGCTATTTTAGTTTATTTCATAATTGGTATCATATACAAGAAAAAAAAATTCACCTCACATATGGTATAAAATTAAGTAGTCTCGTGATTTTTATTTATAAACAAATTATTAATTATATAATAGTTTGTTAGATGGGAGAATTGAGTAATAATACTTTACTCTTTTTGGAAATTATATGGAACAGATGAGAAATATGTAATGTAGGATTTGTTTAAAAAAAAGCTTAGTATTTTAATTCTCTACACTTCTAGTTATTACTAACATACGAATATTTACTCATTTACGTTTTGTTGATTGTTTTTTAATCAAATTGTCAACTGTAATCACAGACCAGAAGATACGAGAAGTCATGACCCCAACTTTTTTACATTATATGAGTTATTGGCTTTAATCTTCAATTGCAACGAATCAAGAAATATCATCTGATTAGTTTATTATTTATATTTTAAGCTTAATTCGAATTTTAAGTTTACCTAACCTCATATTTGCATTTCACTTAACATTTAAAAACTGTTAAAAAAAAACAACGCTGCCACATAGGCAAACACTGAAATTTATGGCAGTACTACAATGACAAGGACAAAAAAAATAAAACAAGTTCTATTGTAATTTGACGATCGAATCGTTTGGCCTTGCCGTCGGTCGTAGAAATTTTATTCTCTCCCGTAAGATTGTAGAAAATTTATTTTCTCCCGTGAAGATTTTCAAATTTTGACTGGATAGACCTCTGTATATCTTAATTCGAATTTTAAGTTTACCTAACCTCATATTTGCATTTCACTTAACATTTAAAAACTGTTAAAAAAAAAACAACGCTGCCACATAGGCAAACACTGAAATTTATGGCAGTACTACAATGACAAGGACAAAAAAAATAAAACAAGTTCTATTGTAATTTGACGATCGAATCGTTTGGCCTTGCCGTCGGTCGTAGAAATTTTATTCTCTCCCGTAAGATTGTAGAAAATTTATTTTCTCCCGTGAAGATTTTCAAATTTTGACTGGATAGACCTCTGCACAAAAATTGTGACCAAATTTGGTTGGCAATACATTTGAAGAACGCACTCTACACGTGCAAAATTACAGAAACGGCGTAAATCAGTGGGGGCTAATTTTAAACTTCACTATACAATTGAAGCGGTTCGTTTAAACCCCTTTTTCATATGTGATGTCAATTATGCGTAAACAGATTTTTTATTTTATTTTGCGGATTTTATTTTTTGATGGAATTAATTTTGGAAATTTGCAATAAAACACAGAGTATTCTATTTTATATAATTTTAATATTAAAACAAGAATTTGTAGATATTGAAAGCTTTATTGTAATATAAATGTGAATTTGTGAATTTTTCACATTGTGCGTTTAAATTAAATTAAAAAATAAAGCATTAATTACATAGAATATTACATCAAATTCTTAATAATATAGAAGTGAAATTGTACTCAATTATAAGGTGGAAATTTTAGTGTGCATTATTATTAAATTGAAAACATTTTTATTTGGTAAATGCATTACAAAATGGTCTAATAATGAAAACGAAAGCACAAATGCAAACAAATTTATTTAAATAATAACCCTTTCGAAAACAGTAATGAAAAACAGACTGAAAAATTCATTCTCTTAAATTTTCTTACACATACTTTACGTACACCGGCACTGGACTATTTTCTGGTAAATATTGAACTGTCAAAATGACATTTGTTTACATTTATTGAATGACGAACTTTTCACTTTTTAATCACTTATTTGGACTAAAATATCTTTAAAAGCCATTTAAATAGAATATAAACTAAATTTTTGTTAATTTATATAGTAAAACTGAAGATGTAAACTTATCGAAAGAAAGAAATTCCCAGCTTCCTCATTCCGTTGAATAACCAACTATTTATATAAATACTTACTTTTTCGTAAATACTACAAAAAAGATAAAAACCACACTTTCACTTTGACTTTCCGATAAGTGCCAAAATAACAACTTGAAAAATAACAAAAGTATGCAAGCATTTCGGTATGCTACCACTTTCATGGAGAATGGCATGTTTTAAAATTTTTTCGAAAGTCTACAAAATTGTGGCGCTTGATATTTAATTGATATTTACAAAATATACAATAAATCTAAAATACAATTCCATTTCATATAAAAAAAATTCCCTGTCCTTGTGTTTAAATTATATTTTTGTTTCCAATAAGGGAATTAACTAGATGTCAGTGTGTGTTATGTCTACATAAAAAAATCTAGACAAAAGTATGCACGCGTTACGCTTTTTCGCCGCTTTTGCAATAATTTAGCCAGAAAATTGCGTATGCATATACGAAAATCTGACGTATTCTTTATTCTAAGCGTTGTACATTGTCCGTCGGAATTGTATTTCAGCCTATATGCTTCATTTGCCGACGCACAGTTAAGCACATTCTGACCAAGATAGTACAATGCAGTGATAAGCTTTCAAAGAGTTTATTACGTGTGATTCTACTCCGACTGTGTTGCTTATACGGATACTCCCATACATTATACGAACGGATGGTGGTGAGTATAAAATGTGCAGCGATTTTTTTCTCTCTTTCTCACTAATTACTGTAGCGCAACTATTTTCTGATCTATTTCATATTTTTTTCTCAGTATTTGATATTCTGTTCATCGAGAAGCTTTGAAATTTCTCACTGCCAAAAAATAGTAGAATTTTTTCCTTCGACTGAACTTATTTTCTTACATTATTAGACAAATAATTTGTCGAATTAATAAGGATTTTATTTATTATACTATTTGCAACCATACTTATTTAATTTTTACTTAAGACTTTTATTTAAAATAAATTTGAAAATATAACACATTTAAAATTCTAATTTCGATGATGCAATCAATTTGTTAACTTGATTGCACAATTGGGGCTGTTTGTTTTTAAATACTCCACAATTTCAGGATTGTATACGTACTCTTATCACCTTATAAGAAAACCGTCAAATCGCACGATCTTGGACAACAACAAATCTCAAAATTGCGTGCTTGTAGAAACTTTGTTTTATTGTGTTGCTTGTGGTGCCATTTTGTTGAAACCATGCATGGTCCAGATTAAAAGCTTTCAATTCAGGTCGAAAAAAGTTGATTGTCATATGTTCAGAGCGCTCAAAATTGACAGTACGAGTATGTTTCAAAGAAGAGATACAAAGGCTGCTTCACAGTGGCTTGTGGGACTTCAGAGCCTTATATATGGTGGCCATTTTGCTTATTAGGTTATCTGTAAAGCGAGAGAAATCACCATCAAAATCCTATTGTTCCACATTAAAATTTCAGGCATTAAAAGACTGTTGTTCGTGGCTATGTCAGAATCAACAATTTTAAAGAAATTTTTTATAATTTTAACGCATTATTTATAAATAATCGATCCATAATGTATAATGGCAAATTTTTAATTAAATAGTTAGGGCTTTACTTTTTGAACCACAAAATAGCTTTTTTTTTTTAAATAACTTTATTAATTAATCGAAATTTAAAAAAAAATATTTGATTTTTAAAAAAATTAACTTAAATTATTGTATAATTAATAATTTCTTAGCTTTTGATGGTATGGTAAAATTTTTTCGTCTTCAAGAATTGACTGTGTTCTACACAGTCACATAATTCAGTTTTCGAAACTTAAGAAAATCAAAAGAAAATTTATAATATACAAGGTCTGTTCAAAAAGTATCGCGAATTTTGAATTTTCGCAGGTTACGTATATTCGATTTTCGATTTTTTGCGGTGTTATGTTGGTACTCATGTCTCTCAATTATGCCGACAACTTCGGCCATTTTGAATGTTCAGTTAATTTTTGAAAGCTGCTTTGCTTGCACGTATTTTGGCTCGTCTTCAATTTTTGCCCATTCCAAAAAATGAATCAAGGAATCTGTATCAAATTTTGTGTGAAAAACAAAATTAATTGCGCGGACGCATTCCGAATGTTAACTGCGGCATATGGTGAAGCTAACTTGAACCGAAGCAACGTTTATCGGTGGTACAAAACGTTCTTAGAGGGCCGAGAAGATGTGAACGACGAAAAGCGTGAGTAACAGACGAAAACATTAATGAAGTGAAGAAAATAGTATTGGCAAATCGTCGAATCACCGTTAGAGAAGTTGCTGAGGACTTAAACATATCGATTGGCTCATGCCATCCGATTTTTACCAATGATTTTGGGGCGTGAGACGGGACGCCGCTAAATTCGTACCAAAATTACTCAATTTCGACCAAAAACAGCATCTCAGTAACATTGCTAAGGAGCTGTTAGACTCGACGACCCAAAGTTGCTCCAAAGGGGCATAACTGGTGACGAATCATGGGCTAATGGTTATGACGTGGAAACCAAAGCTCAATCATCCTAATGCAAGCTGCCGCACGAGCCAAGTTCGGTCGAATGTGAAGGTTTCGCTTACAGTCTTCTTGCAGGGGCGTGGTGCATCATGAGTTCTTTCCACAAGGTAGAACGGTAAATAAGGAATATTACCTGCAAGTTATGCGCAAGTTTTGCGAAGCAATCCCACAGACGCGCCTGGATTTGTGGAAGATCAAAAATTGGCTGCCCACGCATCGTTGCTTGTGCGCAAATTTTTTGCCAAAAACAACACACTAATAATGCCGCAGCCACCGTATTCCCCAGATCTACCCCCCTGTGACTTTTTCTTCATGAAAGGACTATGCTACGCTACGACTGAGGAGATAAAAACGGCATCGAAGGAGGAACTGGACAAGATTACAAAAAAATGAAGTGCTTCAAGGATTGGAAAAAACGTTGGCACAAGAATATAATATCTGGCGGGGATTACTTTGAAGGGGACAAAATAGATATTCATGAATAAATAAATAATTTGTGAAAAAACACAAAATTCGCGATATTTTTTAAACAGACCTCGTATAAGAAAAAATGTAGAAAAAGATACACAATTTTTTCGGTTGGCTCCTGGTTTTCCACTTGGTTTTTTGGTGCCATGATTTTTTTCTAATGACGACACCTAATAAATTTCTTTTCTATGTTGTAACAATAAAAGTTCAGATATTCATTGGTATATTTGACCATATACAATTTTAGATATCCTACTAATAAATATGGAGTAATTTTAATTTATCACCAAATAATTGAAATTATTCAAGAGAGTGTTTAAAAAATCGTTTTAACAACGCATAAAAATATTTATACCAAAAATGATTGTAATATTCTTTCTTGGTCAGACCTGCCTGATGTTTTACCATAATCACGAAAGCTTTGTAAGTTTTTCCAATATTTTTCTAAAAATGTTAATTATTATTATCTGATGTTTTTTTTATGGTTCTTTGGCTATTTCTTGAAGAACTTCAACTTTAACAGAATTTTTATATTACGTAAAAAGGAGAATACTACAATACTACTCGTATATAGTTAAATACATTCACAGTCGATAGATGTTATAAAAATAGAAACAAAATACTTTCCTATTAGTATTTTGACCAAAATGGGGGGGATTAAATAAGGATATTCGAAACATAAATAAGTCGTAATGAATAAATTGGAATTACAAATATTGCCCTGGCTATTATTAGAAATCATTAGTAAAGTTCATGGGGTTAGAACAATGTTCGTTTCTTAAATGTAACTTTAACACATGCCATAAAACGAACAAATTAAATAATTCAGAATATCAATATACAAAATAATATTATATGAAATTCTACATTAATATAAGATCAATATTCGATTTGTTAAAAATATCAACTTTGTACACTTTTGACGAATAAATTAAATAAAAGAAAATTATCTTTTTTCAAAAAAAAAATATTCTCTAAATTATTAAAAATAATATCTAATAAAATCCTGATTTAACATATATTTTTGTGTAATTTTTTTGATAGTTTCATTGATATTCTTATACAGAAGGATTAAAAGCGTTTTTAAAAAAAAAATGTATTTTAAATTTTATTATATTTATGCTTAGTTATTTGTGATTATATAATTTATTTATATGGTTTGAATTCCTTGAAAAAAGTCCTTATGTTGAAATAAATTCTTATTTTTAATTTTTATATTAACGATGAATTATGTTAATCCAAACTTTTATCATAGTCTGTTAGGTGGATGGTATCTTAAGTGTTTTAAAAGATATTTATGAATATATACCTTGAACGTATCAAAACTGAGTATATAAACAATTATGAACATACGTTTGCATATGTATGGAGTGGGCTGTAGATGTTGTTTATGATTTTAATAAAATTCACTATATTTGATTGTGTTATTTTAAGTAGTGGAAAGGGAACAACCACTTCCGTGCCAGTTTGTGTTGATTGTTTATCCTTATCAAATATAAATAAGGTATGAGTATGTTAAATAAAGATTATATAAAAATATAAAAATTCTAAAGTATAAAACTTGCATTTACATATTTATTAATAATCTACACCAGTACATACATGTACATATTTCTATCCAAGTAGATTCTTGTTGAAAAAGTTTAAATAAAAGTTTTTATAAATGGCGTTTAAAACATCTGCAACTAAATATCTAACCATATGCCAACTTTTCTATCCAAGACATTGTAGTATGTTCATTTGGTATTCATATAGTAAACTACATGTAAGGACACAACAAATGGCTGGATTGTCCTCGAATTTCGTCACTATATGCTGATCACATAACAGCTGAATCCATATTTATATTTGGTTAGAAAAACTGTTTGTATACGCATACAAGTTCTTAGTTGTATAAAAGGTGAAATAAGTGAAGGCACAAAGGTCCTTTAAGAAGTTTTTTCATAAATGTTTTTTTTCCCTTCATTTTTAAACACAGCAAATTACATTGAATACAAATATCTGACCATGTATAATTGTCAAACGTACAATTTTTGGTTAAAAATTTCAAGTATCATCTATAAAATAAGGTAAACGACGAGGACATGTACAAATTCGTAGTTAATATAATCAATTTAAATAAGAAATTATTTTCGATCAGATCGCGGCTATCAAATATTGATTTGAATTTAATTTTTGAAGGTGCCCTAGTTAAGTAGTTAGATATTATGCGGCTGAGTAAAAGTCATACTATACGACCTTTTCGTTCTCTTATGTTATTGTTTTTGTTGTATTGGTTTTTTTTTATGTTGGTATTGTATAAATAAAATCGATTGTATTTAATTTCGGAACAAGAAAGTTCAAATATTACCTACAAAGGTGGTTTAGTTTTTCCTTTTTGTGAAAGTATAATTTTGATTAGTCATTTTATCGATCGTAAACTTTGTACTTTTCTGTATATTTTTGGATATTTTTTAAAATTAAAACCCTTTAAGTGAATTATTTTAAGGAAAATCGTCTAAAAAATATTATTAACTTTGGCATATTTTTAATATCAATTATGTGTTGTTTTAAAATTTAATAGTCAATTTTTACTCATACTCCCTATAAAAGTTTCAATAAATGTTTAATTTAATATACAGGGTGTTTTTTATGCGATAGATAATATGTTTAGCAATTCCAAAGCGTTAATTTATTTTCAAACATATTGTCAGTAAGAAAAAGAAAAAGAACCTTACTGTCATAATAGCGCAATCCACTGTCACGTTTTCAGGATATAAAAGTGACTCGTGCAGAATTTGTTCACTTAAATAGTTATTAGGATTACTATAAAAATCAGGATTATATAAACTGTTTTAATGAAAAAAAACACATTGATTTATTAATGATCATTCAATGTAAATTTCACATACACGTGTTGTCCACGTTACGAATGCCAAATATGAACTGTGAAAACTAAACTTTTTCCAAAATGGTGGCCTGTCAAACTTTTATACCTTTTGCGCATAATTTGCAGATTTTTATTTTCTTAATTGAGAGCTGTTATGGTATTTTATGGAAGTCATATGAAATTCTTGGGTGTTGGATGGGAAGAGGAAGGTATTAAAATTTTGAATTTTAAAATCAACGTTAGTTCGGCAGGAGTATGGCCTGTGAGTTAGGGAGAAAAGTGGGGGGGGGGGGGGAGAGAAGTTCAAATTTTGCGTAAAGTGGTAAAAGCCTAATAGTGCTTTAGTGGTGCGAACCCTGAACTTCTGGTAGATGTTGTTAATTGGGAATTTGAAAGGAAGATCGCTCCTTATTCAGAGTTATTTGTTTTAAATGTGAACTAGGGGTCAGAAGCCTCGCATTATTTGGCAAACCGATTTGACATTATCGAGATCTTAAGGACTGCGAGGAATGGGCCTTGACTATTGGCGTAGACTTTGAGGTGGCTGTGGGTTTTAAATGTATGCAGCAAGCTAAAACGCAGTCTGAGGTGCAGACGTTGGAAAATTTCGCACGCTTTCATATAACTACCCATCGTTTTTTTTATTTTAATGCACACATAAGCTTAGTTTAATCGTTATGGTGGATGGATTGAAATCAGAAAGTCGTAAAAATATCCGTCTCCATGATCACAAGGAAGTGGTTATGGCCAATAGGCTTAGGTACATCTTAGTACAGGGGCAAGATAAGCTTACACCCACCGTAACAAGAAAATTCATCATCCCGAAAATATTTTGGGGGAAAATGGAGTTAAAGGTGTTAACTTCTCTATGGGAGGAAAAGAAGGAGAAGAAGACAGAAAGGAGATGCCAAAAACTTAATTACTTTAAGAAAAAAAGGCCGCCGACCTGGCCTTTCCCCAAATCCTTCATTTGGCACCCCACGGCCAAATAATTTTTCAGTGCCCCATTTATTTGGACGATGATCTCTCTATCCGTACATCTTAAATAAAGTCGCGGATGCACGAACGGACTGAAAATATGTATTGTGTCACTATTATTCAAAAAAAAGGACATAAAAAAATGCTTTGACTAGTTGGAAATATTTCAACGCAAACAGACATGGTAGTTAATAGTTAGTTTTTTTTTTGAAACGCCTTTAGCACTTTACCTAATTATATTCTCCAAAGCACAGCCGCAAGTCGCGGCATCACGCCTTCTCGTTTCCACAGCCAAAACCCACTCTTTCGTGCAAATTCATCTCAGCCTCATGATGTACAATCGTGCGATTAGTTTCTCCGTTGACTCGACGAAGCATCTTCGCATCATTGAATTTTCTACAAGTAGTGTTGCCAGAGGCAGCAAAACTGACCGAAAACTCTATGCATAGTCTTGCTGATTTGTGCGCCACCTATTTAAACTTTTGGTAACGAACAAATCAACTATACTGTCACCAAGTCTACTATAAAAGAGGCAAATGCCCAGAACCGACCGTTTTGTTAAAATTTATTTATTCATGAAAATCAGGATTATCATTATTAAGCCGTTTAAGTGATCTAAAAACCCTTCAAATATCAACAACGATTCCATAGGAAATTTGACACTTGTACACTTTCCGATTACAAAACAAAAACGATCAAAGCTAACCTTTTTGAAAATAGCGACTCTTTAAAATTGTATACCTTTCTGCAGAACACCTCACATTTCAAATAACTCATAAACAGTAGCGAGGAGTGAATATTAAAATATGTAAATAAATAATTAGAAAGAACCACCACTATTGTGGCAATTAAAATATAATTACTTACGTTTATATCTAACAGAATGTTTTGTATAAATACAAATATTTACTATGTTACATTGTTTTAGTATCTTTTTTTAAAAAATGACTATTAAAACAACGTATATAAAAAAACGATGATAACGTAATAATAGTGTCATAATTTGGTGCTACTAATGAGTAAATCTGTTCAAATATTTTTCTGTGGATTTTGCGTATTATTAAAATTTGTTTACGTATTCATAAAAATACAATTGTGAGCACAAGTAATCAATGTTTTCAGTTTTATTAAATGTGATATTTCCCAGCCTTATCAGGCAGTAAAGACAAGAGTTATTTGATTTTATTAAACAAATTATTAAATTAAAACGTTAAGTAAATATAATTTAATTTCGAAATATGATCGATCCAATTTTACATTGAACATTTTATATGGCTGAGCACGTGATAAACTTTGAATTGATGACATGGCATTTTGGTGGGAGCATCCGTGACATTCAGTCAATTTGGACGCGTAATCCATATAATCATTGCCGCCAATACAGCTGTCATCGGTCAATTACTCGGCATAATCACAATAAATCAAATGAATTTCACGGACCCGTGCCAATTGACTGGTTTGTGGTTTGTCACTTATTATTCGCACTAAATAATACTTTATTATCATAAACCATTTCCTGTAGATATTATATTTTTTTTTATGTGGGTCTTCATAGGGTTAATGGTCTTCAATCTAAATAGAATCTATTATTGTGTCCCACTATTTGGAAGGTAACGTTTATTTCCATATAAGAATATCAATTGTTATTGAATTTCTACTTCTCCGGAAGACGATCAAGATATCGCTTATCATTTTAAAATGTCCCTCATAATTGAGTGTGGGATCTGGATACCTTAATCGAATTCTGTGTTTCCTAATTTTTTTTTATCTATGAAGCATGATAGTTTGTTTTATCATGTTAAAAAGGGGCATTGAAAATGAAATTTTTGGATCTAGGAAAGAACTTTTTATTAATTTACCACACAATTTTACAGCCGATATGGACTTACGGAATTGAACTCTAGAGTATTACTAAGCATTCCAATTCCTCTCTCATCTTATCCCTTCAATTCAAAATCCTGCGAAAAATCGCTGATGCTCTATTCTGAGTTCATAACAAAGTTGTTCATCGTGACCTAAATGTTCATTTTGTTCATAATTTTTTTCTCGTTATAAAAAGAAAGTTATCCATCATAACCTAAATGTTCCTTTTGTCCATATATTTCTCGTTATAAAAAGTTTCATTACCAAGAGATCTCTTGAAGCATTACTATAATTTCGTTAGATAGACAAACACCGATTGGTCATAGTATCTCTGCCAGTAACAATGTTTATGTAGTTGTAGATATCAAATAAAATTTATAAAAAGGACGAAAGCCTATCCACAAAGAAATTCTGGGTTTGTGGATTAGTTAGCACGACGCAATAGGGCCATAAAGAAAATTATGGTGAATGTAGTATGGATTAACCGGATTCTGGGCAGTTGTCGTGTTCCACAATTCGGTAAGGATATTCAGTATTGTTGGAAGTTCCCCAGTGAGATGCTAAAAAGATTCCGCTCTTGGTCCACTGGACATCAGAAGGTTTGTCTAAACATTTGACCAGTTTGTTCATTTCCTACAATGTCCACAAGCCCCTAGCACCCAATGCAACTCAATACTCCTATTTTTAGGAGTTCTATTGTTTATCTTTTTTAAATACAGGATCATTAAATGGTCCGTGTTTAATGAAAAACAATACAATGATGACTACGGATTTGGGTACCATTCACTTCGATTACGACAAACAAACTAGTGCTGAGGATGGTCCGGGTATCCTTGAATAGGACTAAAACATTCTTCGAGCCTGTATAATTGTTCGTGGAAAAGTTTTCTGTAGATAGACGGGTGAGTACTTGCCTTCTTAACCCTACCTAGAGACGTAGATAGTCTCAAAAGTGCTTAAAACAACGGCATTCAATCTGTATGTGGAAAAGGAGCTTGAAAAAGTCAACAGAATGTGAAAGGATAACTAGAATAAATTCTGTCCAAGTTTGCTGGTAGAATTGATAACTTCTTCATAATTATAGAGGAGATAATACCAGGTGTATAAGCTTAAATCCGCTATTTTTTAGTCAATAAAAACACATGTTTTTTTCATAGACAGTTTCCGCCATTATTTAATATAGATCAACCTATTGTATCCATAATGATCAGCTAGATCAACACCCCCCATAAACTTATTGTAATTCAAAATTACTTGGGGCTTTCTTATTTCTACCACATTTTAATATTCTGTTGGTGGTTTGCATCTTTGAAACGTCGTTACTACTTAACATAGTCACGACACATTTATCCTTCCATGCCAAGGCTAACAAATTGTTCTTTCGGCATGCAACATATTTTTTTGCAGCGAAAATTGGTTTCGACACTTTTTTTGGCAACAAATTCCTAATACTTTGTAATATTCCTGTTATATAACACTTCCATTTGAGAAGTTCATAGAAAGCAAAAACAAATTTATTCAAAGTACTTGCCCTCGCTAGCTACATATTTTTTCTATCTCCCGGGAAATTTGGGGATACCACGCCAAAAAAATTCCTTCTCTTTCGAGGCAAACCACTCATTAAGCCATTTGCGGACGTCTTAGAATCGAAGTGCTGCTCAGTGAGCGCGTGACCGATCGACGAAAACAGGTGGTAGTCGGAATGGGCCAAGTCTGGTGAATATGCGGGGTGGGGTAGCACCTCACAGTTGAGTGTCTCCAAGTAGTGTCAGACCATTTTTAGTAGTGTCAGTGCGATGGTGCGTTGTCGTGGAGGAAAATCAGCTTGTCATTTGTTGATAATCCGTCCTTTTTTCACGCAGAGCAGTTGTTGGTGGTAGCGGTGGGCATTGACAGTTTCAACAGGTTTCAACATCTCATAGTAGACGATACCCTGCTGATTTCACCAAACGCACAGCATCGTCTTCCGTCCGAAGCGATTTGGTCTTGGGGAAGATGTTGACGGTTGGCCGGGATCAACCCACGATTTCTTGCGTTTAGGATTCTCGAAATATATCCACTTTTTATCGCCTGTCACAATCCGATACAGGAACGATTTTTTTTTTGTCTGGCGATCAAGATTTCGCATGTGTTTTGGCGTCGCTCCATCTGCCTATCGTTCAATTCATGCGGCACCTATTTTCCAACCAAAATGGCTGGTTGAGTAACACCCAATTGCTCTGCGAGTATTTTTTTTGCGATTGGGTATCGTCTTCGTCCAAAAAAGCCTGCAATTGATGGTCCTCAACCTTTATAGGCCGATTTTCACGCTTCTTGTCCCACAAGTCAAAATTGCCGTCTTTGAACGGACGAAACCCATCTGGGCACGTTGTTTCCGCACTGCCACCATAGGCCTTCATAAGCATTCGATGCGATTCGGCAGCCGATATCTTCAAATTGAAACAGAAAAGCAAGCTTCCCGCATATGCTCGTTTTCTGGCATAAAAGTAGACATGATTACCAAAGGGAAAATGTATGTTGTTGTACGAAATTGCTGATAATGTGCACTGATTAATGTTGACAGATATCAAACTAGTAGCTTACGTGTAATACGCTCACTCACGCCATCTATGACTGAATAGCGGATTTAAGCTTATACTCCTGGTAATATTCGAATTATTATAGAAATTAATTCGATTGAAATGGTGTTTTTTTTTTTTTAAAAAAAACTTTTCCCTGTAAAGATACTAAAGGACTAAACTAATTATTTTTTAACTTTTGAAATGATTTTTTTTTGTATCTACGTCTCGTGGATATCTTATATTGTGCTAAGGAATATTTGATTATTTTTGCGAATTCTGCTAGTAATAAAGTACAATTAATAAAAAAAATCAAAGGTAATTTTAAAATTTGTAATCAAAAAATTTTAAAATATTTCAGGAATGCATGAAATTTCTATACTCAAAACTAAATAAGAAGAGTACGTACTTATCTTGAGTTTATTACGTATATTTAGTTTACATGTTAACTAGATAATTAATATTTTACGATATATAAAAAGTTTATTAGAAGGAAGGAAAAAAAAAATTCAAAAATTGTAAGATACCACATCTTAATGTAGAGCGTTGTTTACTACATGTGTTAACGTTCTGCTGTAAACTGTGAATAGATATGAACATGTAAACAAACATTTTATCTAAAACGAGATGAAAACTATTTTCGCATGAACGAATGGGTAATTACGAGTGCTTGGGTGGGTACTTTTTCTTTTTAGTTGGAAACAAATTAAACTATCGAAAATGAGTTGAGTTTTACACCTTTCAATTAAGAAAATTCATCAGCAAATAGCCTAGATCTTAGCTTTTCTCTAATTATGTACATATTTACATTTATGTTATGGGTTTATCTAGGCGAATGAGTTGTTGTGGTAGATATGAAACGATTTTCTTTAGATGTTTCGATTTTTTGGGATTGGATCCATCTCCTTTGGCTATGAAAGTTATTGATTCAATATAAAAGTTTCGTAAACTTCCTGGCAAAGTTATTACTTTCTGTCGAGAATTTTCGGATGCTTTATTGCCCCATTTTAGTACATCATTATACAATTGGAAAATATTTTTCAGAACTTTACGACTATCAGTTTATTTCAAAATTATAGCTGTTAGAATATAAAAAAAAAAAAAACTTCTTGATAACTTTAGAAAATTCACCTTTCGATTTGTATTTAATAAATATTCTTCAAAAGTTTTCTTGCACAAAAAAAAAAACCAGTATATAAAAATATTAAGGGATATAAAGAAAATATTGTATAATAACGACAACAATATATGACATATGTTCCATCCGATTGCTGTTATGAAAAATTTATTTTAACCCTTCAAATAAATTCAGGACATTCCGTTTTGTCCATCTTACTTACGAAAGGCAATGTCTACAAACCTTTCTCACAATATAAAGGATTTTTCTCATTTTGTTTATTCATCTGTTGCCCCTTGGTATTATTGATTCTTTTTATTATACTACATTTAGTGGGCTATCTTCAAACATATTTTTTTATTTTATTTTATTAGAAACATAATTTGCGGTCAATACTTTACTGCGCACGCCCTTTTTCGATAAAGTTTTATTTGTGGTTTCTTCTATCAATTTTTGGTGGGCGGTTCATTTAATACATACATTCACTTACATCTTGCCATTAGTAAATTCAAATTTTCTAATACGTACTAATATTATCGAGGGTCGAAAATATAAAAAACTGTAATCAAAGAGAGTATTTATTTTAATTTTAATAAACATCGCAATAAAAAGGAAAATATATATTCTCAAATATGTTTTTTGTTCAATTTTTTCTACAAAACACAGTTTGGATGGTCTTAAACTTTTGGCGGTCTCATATTTATTAATATTTTTTATCTTTTTTTTCAGAAAAAAATTGACTTACTTAAGATTTAATAACTATTGTTAAATAACAAAAATTATCAATAAAATTTTAATTTGATAATACCAGTAAGTGGTATACTCATACAGTGGTGAGCAAAAATAATTGGACACAGTGATTTTGTTCGAAATTTTTACCTAAAAGGCTGTGTGTATGGTAAGGGAAGAAAAGTAAGTTTACTTTGGTAGAGGGAAAGTGCTTTAAGGATTCAACTGGAATTGTCTTCAACTCCATCATACCATGATGAGCACCTTTTAAATTTTTTTTTTTAATTTTGGGGAACAAAAAAGTTACATGAATTATTATCAGGTTGAAAAGACGGGTTGGGGGAGGGGGAAACCACAAGATTCACTTTTTTCGATAAAAATTCGTTGATGGAGAGTGGTTCTGTGCTGTACTGAGTTGTGGACACTTTTAGCGGCTATTAAAGTTGCTATCTGACATCCAAACCACTTGGAAAGTAATTCGTGACTTATTGAATGATGCTGTGCTCAACGAGATTCCACATGACATATTTAACAATAGGAGTTATTGCGTTGCTTTGGATGCCGAGGCATGTGGGAATTAAAGAGAATGATCATGTTGATTGCCGCCTTCTGGTGCTGTGAGCTAAATCCAATATTTATCAAAATTCCTTTTAAGGTTTCATTGTCCAACTACTAACAATTTAGTTTACTTAACATCCTTACCGCAAACTGTTTATAATTTGGATACGGCATACTGCTTTCACCCAAAACTGCTATTTTTGATACCACAAATGCCAACCCTGCGGCATTCCGCTAACTATCCTACATATTTTAAGAGAATACCAGCAAACCTGGAACTTTTCTATGAGTACGGTTCCTCCCAGACTAGGTTCGCATAGGTTACTCGTAACGCCTACCCACACGAAACTTGAAGTCTCCAAATGGCGCCATGACCGTGCAATGTACCTTATATACAAAAAAACATTTGACACAACTTATATCTGAAAAGCTAGATAGCTGTTGATCCAATTCAAACCTCACAAGCTAATTGCAGACCTGACAAGGAAAATTTTAGACCTCACAGATCCCACAAGGAAAATTTCAGACCTCACAAGGAAAATTTCAGACCTTGCAAGGCAAATTTTAAGCGTCGGAGGAAAAATTTTAGACTTTATAAGATAATTTCACACCACAACCTAACTTCAGACCCCACAAGGCAAATTTCAGACCTCGAAAGGCAAATTTCAGACCTCACAAGCTAATTTCAGACCTCGCAAGGAAAATTTCAGACCATACAAGGAAAATTTCAGACCTCACAGACCCCACAAGGAATATTTCAGACCTTGTAAGGTAAATTTCAAACATCGGAGGAAAAATTGTAGACCTTACAAGCGAATTTCAAAACCTACAAGGAAAATTTCCGACCACAACCTAATTACAGACTCCACAAGGAATAGTTCAGACCTCGCAAGGCAAATTTCAGACCTCACAAGCTAAGTTTAAGTAAGAATTAAATAAAATGAAATAAAATAAAATAAAAATAAAAAGCAGTCCTTTGGTTGTCTATCTTTTCATTAATATAATAAAGTAGTATAAATAATAAATTTATTTAGTATTTTAAAAAATTTCGTACCTCCCGGTGCGTCAACAGAGTATACTGTAGTGCGTCTACAGTGTGCCCTGTAGTATATTGGCACACTGCAGTATAATATATTAATCGACGGTCTGACCTCATAAGAGCCCTCATTTGTTCCACATATTCATCAGCTTTCGATGCCTTCGTCTTCTACTGCTTCTCGGTCTTTCAAAAAAAAAAAACTTGTGCTCTTTAAAAATAATGTCCCCCATATAGTCTTCTTCCATATTTTTGTAAGTTAAAATCGTTATTCCAAATTTGTAATGCACTACAAAAACACAACTCATACCAACCTCCATAGGGTCACATAATTATATAATGAGAGTAAATTAGACTCGTACTGAATATCTAAGTGGGACTAACGTACACATTTTGTCTGCAATGTTGCCAGATCTTCCTCAGTGATGTCACTCTCATTTCCCTTTCTATCACACTTCGTATACGAGGTCTGTTCAAAAAGTATCGCAAATTTTGAATTTCCGCGGGTTACGTATAATCGATTTTCGTTTTTTTGTGGCTTTATGTTGGTACTCATGTTTCTCGCTTATGCTTGCTCGTCTTCGATTTTTGTCCATTTTCGACCAAAAACAGCATCGCATTAACATTTCTAAGGAGTTGTGGGACTCTGTCCGCGACGATCCAAATTTGCTTCAGAGGGTCATAACTGAATCATGGGTTTATAGTTATGACGTAGAAACCAAAGCTCAATCATCCCAATGGTTGGGATAAAGATTTCGTAAATTCGTATTTGAAGGTTCTATAAATTTGATAAAGATTTCGTTAATTCGATGAAGCCGTAAAATGATTAGAAAAGACTTTAAAGTCCAGGAAAATGATACTCTACTCGTGTAGTTTTATGTGGCCGACCTGATTCTTATTTACGACTGATACTTTCGGTTTTTCGTTTTTAGAACATTTCACTTGCAAGGCTTTTTGATTTAAAAATTATTCCTTATTTTTCCAGTAATTTTAATAGTTTTTTTTTCTATAAAGTATAATATTTGAGCACCAGTTTTATCATTAAAAATTGCTTTAACCCTTTGCACTCGATTAATTTTCAAGCTCGTTTGCTGTCAACTTGTATTTAATTTTAGCTGAATGAATTAACATTACAGTGGTAAATTTCAACGTATTACATTTATTTCATTTATTACTATTATAAAGTGTTTTAATTTTTAATAATCTTTTACAGTGTGGTACTTTTTAAAACAATTTCCAACGTGCAGAAAAGGATGTCTTTCGCATATTTCGTAGAAATAAACAGTTGTCTTCCTTTCGCCCTTAGCTTTTCTGTTAGAACAGACCATACAATCGTTATGTTTTTTTTTTCGGATGAGGTGCTAAAATGTGGAGTTTTCCATCAAGTCGATTCTCTACAGCTGATGTTGATGGTCACCCGCGTTTTTTAGCTTTTTGTCTGAAATCTCCCACTAAGGAAAGAACTAACTTATGTTTGAAACGTAGATGAGTTACTGGTTTCACCCCATTCCTTATTACATGAAACTTTATACAAAATGTATAAATTAATGGCACTTGTTTCTAAAACCCAGAAAAAAAGTTTCCGCCACCATTTAAAAAACTTTCTTAAAAAAAAATAGGTTGATCCATAATGATCAGCTAGATCAACACCCCCCATAAACTTATTGTAATTCAAAATTAATTGGGGCTTTCTTATTTCTACTATTTTACCACATTTTAGTATTCTGTTGGTTGTTTGCATCTTTGAAATGTCGTTGCTGTTATATAACACGTCCGTTTGAGAAGTTCGTTGGCCAATGGAATACTTGTATAGTATCTATCCGTAAAGATATGGTACCCTTTCGCACCAAATACACTTGCTAGCAGATTATTAACCAGATGGAGCACTATTCTCGAAGGCAGCGGTAGTTCTGGATGGATTAACATCTGAGTTGTTAGAGCATCATAATATGGCAAAACGGAATATACACATATGTGTACGTAGCCGGTACTCGAATCTGCTAATACATATAATCGAATTCCCCACTTTGTTGGTTTATATGGGTTATATAAGGTGTAGTAAAATGAAATCCATAATTTTTGCATTAAATGAAGGTTTTATTTAGCATAGATAGAATGATACGATTTAGGTCAAATATGCACCGTTTTGTTCCATAACTTGTTGCCATTTTGGAGGTAATTTCATAATGCCTCTCTCATAGAAACCCTCGTCCCTATTGGCAAAAAACTGGGACAGTTGATTTTCACAATCTTCTCTTGAGGCGATTTTTTCACCTGCAAAATCATTCGTCATAGACAGGAAGAGGTGGTAATCACTTGGTGCCAGGTCCGGACTATAAGGTGGATGCATAAGAACATCCCAACCAAGGTCCCGGAGCTTCTGGCGAGTCACTATCGATGTATGCGGCCTGGCGTTGTCCTGATGGAACAAAATTCCTCTCCTATTGGCCAAAGCTGGCCGCTTCTGGGCGATTGCTTCTTTCAGACGGTCCAATTGTTGACAGTATAGGTCCGAATTAGGAGTTCGGCCGTAGGGGAGCAGCTCATAGTAGATGATTCCCTGCCAGTCCCACCAAACACACAGCTCATAAAAGATGTTTGCGCCGGGTGACCGCGATTTGACCACGACCGTTGTCGCTTGACGTTGTCGTAAGTGACCCACTTTTCATCACCAGTAACCATCCGCTTCAGAAATGAATCAATATTGTTGCGATTCAGCAGCGATTCGCAGATAGAAATTCGGTCCATGAGGTTTTTTTGCGATAACTCGTGTGGCACCCATACATCGAGCTTCTTTTTGTATCCAGCCTTATTTAAGTGGTTCAAAACAGTTTTTTGTGCAATGTTTAGCTCCTGGGCAATCGAAACAGTGCTTACGTGACGGTCGGACTCGAAGATTTCCATTATTTTATCGACAATTGGCCTTCCAAAGCGTGGTGCATCTTTGACATCTAAATTACCGGAACGGAATCGACGAAACCAAAATTGCGCATGATTGACTGTTACAGTATCAGGACCATAAACACTATTCACATTTTCAGCTGCCTGGCTTGCGTTTTCGCCTTTATCGAAGAAAAACTGTAAAATATGGCGTATTTTCTCTTTGTTGGTGTCCATCTTTGACGCGTGCTAAAAAAATACTGAGTCAAGTAATCACAAAACTGTATGAGAAGCTTTTTTAGTACAAAATCTTATTTTTCTAACGCCATCTAGTGCAACCCGATCGCTTTTTTAAAACGGAAGATACAGACTCCTAAAGCCATCTATTGGCAAAATAATGGATTACTTTTTACTACACCTTATATGTAATGAAGCTAATCCTGCCTATGAATTTTACTACTGCCTCATCAATAGAAATTTCTTTACTGGGGATAAAACTGTTTTGAAATTTACTGTTGATGCGTTCCATATAATTGCTAACTTTTTTGGTTCTCGTTGTCAGGCTATTAGCTTGTGATATATTCTCATTTAAATGGAGCATCCAGAAAATTTGTAGAAATCTTTCTCTACTTAAAATACGCAGAAAAAATGAATCTTGTGTGTATATTCCTAAGAAAATTATTTTTCAATTTTTTGTAAAGTAATAGTCCTCATTTTCAAAATGACGCCGATAAATCCACACATCTCAGCATCGGTAACCTCCTTCCAGTTATTCCACATGGACCTTCTTTTTAAAACTTTTGAGTTAATTTTCTGTCTTGTATAAATGTTGGTTTGCTTTACAATATCTGCAATAAGTTCATCAGTGAAAAATCTTTTTAAAAAATCTATTGGCTCAAAATCTTTGTCTTGAAATTGAAGCCCAACGTATTTTTTTGGGGATAAGCTTATAAAGTGGATTCTCGAGGACGGAATTTAAAAAAATCATTTTTCTTTCCTATTATCCTTAATGAAATATTGTACATCTATTAACAAAATATTTGATTTATATTTGGAGTATGAGAATAATTGTACTATAAACAAATTTTTTGGAAAAGGCGTACTATCACTTGTTGTTAATCGAAATCTGAATCAGTTAATCACTATTTAGTGAGAATGAGTATTTCTACGAAATTAGTACCGGTAATTATACGGAATTGATCTCTTTTTGATCAAGCCTACCGAAATCATCATTTTGTTGAAGTGATTCGTAAACTTGGAAAAGTTTGATTGATGATTTTGTACATTCTACTAACCGTAATAGTATCGAATTAGGCGAACAGTTTTCCCACAATCAAGCATACCATATATACGTATTGTACTTGCACTTGGCTCAAGATTTCGAAGGATTTGCGTTCTTAATTTTCACAAGGAGAAACTTTCTGTATCTCTGTCTTGATTCAATTCAGTTCTTTTCATCTGAACTACGAACGAGTCTTCAACATAAGTATTGGCATTAAGTCATTAGAGTTTCTTCAAAATTATTATTATTTTTGCTACTTTGCAAAAGTTTATTACAACAGACACAGTTCATTAACTTATTTGTACATATCATTAGTAGATAATTATTTTTGTGATTGTTTATGGAAGATATGGTAACATATATAATATTTCTTATATGAAATGTTGATGATATATTATTAATTAAAAGTTAATAATTAACGCAAATGACAATATTGATATTAATTTTGTTTTGAATTTATTAATAAATAGGTTTTTTCTTTTTTTTCTTCTTCTGTCGAAATATACTTAATTCAATGAGAGGCCATGGAACCCTTTCGATTGATTTCAATTTACCTCAAATTGAAAGTATTTAAATGAAATTTTTGTTAGTCAAAGACATTAACTATATTGATTAATGTAATTTTAAAATGAAAATTCTTGAAATTCTATCCAAAACCACATTGTTAAAAAAATGACAATCGACTGGTAAATACCATTAAGATTATGAGTTAACCAATTTATTCGAATTCGATTTTGAGGATTATTCATTATAGAACATGACCACCAATTGCTAGTCTATTAATTAATGTCTAATTACAAGTGTTAACTCAAATTAATTAGTGGTTGAGTGTTATTTGAAAAGTGAACTATAGTTTTTTTCTCTCTTCGATTTAATATGGAGTAAAAAAAAAAGTGATTTATGTGCAACTTATTTATAGGCAATTATAAGTTTAGTCTTAAAAGATCGGATATTTTTTTTTGACGTGTGATAGAATTTCCGGTTGTGTTAGCTGTCAGAACAGCTGCCATATGTCAAACATTTTTTTAAATGATTTCTGCTCAGTAGAGTTTGCCATTTTATCATGATTAGACTCAATTTTTTATAATGTTTCTAAATTATTAAAAATTACCTGGAAAATAAATTGTTGAATCGTAAAATGAAAAATTGTGTTTTATCTCAAAATTATGTTTAGTGATGAAGCTTATTTTGGGCTCAATGGTTTTGTTAAGAAGTAAAATTGTCGACTTTTGGAGTGAAAAAAATTCATAGGTAATATTAGGAGGTATTCCTGGTTATTTAGAAAAATGGACTATTTGTACACCGTCAGCTTTGTCGGTCACTATTTCTTCTAACGGTTATTTTTCTGGAACTTTGGTTCTTGCCCTGTATCTGGTGAAATCATCGATTTATTACGGTGAGGGGGGTGTGAGGGGGTGGTGGCAAGCAATATGGTAAGAGGGGATTGGCGAGGACGTGTTAATTATTGTTCTGGGACTGTAAACGTGTCCGTTGGTGTACGATAATTCAAAAAAGTATCGCGAATTTTAAATTTTCGCGGGTTAAGAATGTTTGATTTTCGATTTTTTGTGGCGTTATGTTGATACTTATGTCTCTCACATATGTCGAAAAATTAGGCCGTTTTGAATTTTCAGTTAATTTTTGACAGCTGCTTTGCTTGCACGTGTTTTGGCTCGTCTTCGATTTTTGCTCAATTTCGACCAAAAACAGCATCGCATTAACATTGCTAAGGAGCTATTGGACTCTGTCCGCGATGACCTAAATTTGCTCCAGAGGGTCATAACTGATGACGAATCATGGGTTTATGGCTATGACGTGGAAACCAAAGCTCAATCATCCCAATGGAAGCTGCCGCACGAGCCAAGACCGAAAAAAGCGCGCCAAGTTCGGTCGAATGTGAAGGTTTTGCTTACAGTTTTCTTCGATTGCAGGGACGTGGTGTATCATGAGTTTCTGCCACAGGGTAGAACGATCAATAAGGAATATTACCTGTAAGTTATGCGCAAGTTGCGAGAAACAATACGCCAGAAACGCCTGGATTTGTGGAAGAACAAAAATTGGCTTTTGCACCATGTTAACGCCCCTGCTCACGCATCGTTGCTTGTGCACGAATTTTTGGCCAAAAACAACACACTAATAATGCCGCAGCCACCGTATTCCTCATATCTGCCCCCCTCTGACTTTTGTTTGTTCCCGAAACTGAAGAGCCCCATGAAAGGACGACGCTACGCTACGATTGAGGAGATAGAGACGGCATCGAAGGAGGAGCTGAACAAGATCACAAAAAATGATTTTTTGAAGTGCTTCGAGGATTGGAAAAAACGTTGGCACAAGAATATAATATCTGGTGAGGATTACTTTAAAGGAGACAAAATAGATATTCATGAATAAATAAATAATTTAAAAAAAAAACACAAAATTCGCAATACTTTTTGCTGACAAACGAGCACTAACTGACACTTTGGCAGCCAACTTTGATTGTGACGGGAATTTACTTAAAAAAGTGGTCCGTATTTGTTAGGTGACGAAAATTATTTTTAAACAAATAAAAAGAAAAGTGCTAATCTAAAACAGAACCCACCCGTTTTTAGTGATTTTTTTGTGAAAATCATTAGAAAAATCAAAATTTTCACAATAAAATCACTAAAAATTAAAAAATAAAAATTTTCATAATATATTATTTTATTACTAAAAAGTATTTGCTTATATTTCGATACTACAAATAGATAAAATGTTGAAATATCAAACTGAAAATTACATAAATTCAGAAGTTATTAAGATAATATTTCTAAAAAAGAAACCTTCTTCGTTCTTCTATTATATACACTTATTAAAAAAAAAAATTCTTATATAATTAATATATATTTTCGTGAGTGTTTATCAAAAAATTTCTAACGTGACTAGAATTTCGTCTTCAATATATTTTGCTAATAATTATTTGCATTTTTTTGTTGTGGTTGCTTCTAGTCGAATTCAGAAGTTTGTTTCTCATTAATTAATGATTCCTTTTAGTTAGAAAGTTTGATTTTCAATTTACTTGAAACTTTACATGTTGTAAGCATTTTCATCTACACACTTTCGTTTATTTAATTCGAAAACAACTTTCTGATATAAAAAGAGCTAGGATTTTTTCTTTAACAAGTTAAATTAGGAGCTATAAGTTCATGTTGTATATTTCGTTTGATGCTACATAATCGAATAAAATTTGGTTTTTTATTCCGTTTTCTGTTTTTATAATTTAGTATTTTTGGAAAAAGGCTCATGCCATTTGAAAATAGAAAAACCCTGTCAATTGCAAACAAACCAAATCGAAATGTTCAATATATTTTTTCTTTTTTATATACTTGCATAAAATATATGTACTCCTACATAAATTTTGTGCTGAATTTAATATTTTATGTTTTCCATTGTTGTTTTTACAATTTGATAATTTAATTTTTAACTTTTTATAGAATTAAGATAAAAGTTAGAAATGAAAATTATTTTTCTTTATTCTATGCACATTATTTTCATCATTTGAAACCTTTGATTTTTTTGGGGTTTCTTTCAATTAATAGGGCTTGACAAATTTCAAAATATAAACTTTTCTCAATATTCCTTAGAGAAGAAACGGATTTTTTATAAGAGAAGATATTTTATTCAGAGTTAAAGTAGATTTCTCGCTTGGGGAAAATAATTCAAAAAATGAACTCAAATATGAAAAAAATGGAGAATAAAAAAAATTTGTGTTTACTGAATATAATTTGAAAATGGCACATTTAACAAATAAGGTATTATTCAATTTGTACTTTAAAAAGTCAAATTAATTAAAACACAATTTAAATTATAATTTTGTATAGATTTTTTTTTCGACTTTTCAGGATGTAATAATTCAGGCATTACTTAACGGTTGTTGGTTTTTTAAAATGCTTTGAAGTTTGATAATTATCTGCTAAAGATGATTTTTCGCATAGTTCTACAATACAAGAAAAAGTTTAATGGTTTAAAATTGCACATTCTTAAAGACGTCATAGAAACTTTTCACGTAAATAAGCTTCGATATACTTTTCCCAGCGATGTTCAATAGCTTTGATACTCCGTTTATAGTAAGAACCGTTGAGCACCTCAAAGGAGTCATTCACTAACCGTAGACTCCACCTGTTCATTGTTGGCAAATCTTTTCCCACCGAGCCATTTTTTCAAGTTTGAAAATAGAAAATAGTCTCAAGGGGCTAAATCTGATGAATGGGGTATCTGAAAAAGCCATAACCTTGCCAGAAGTTGGAACTCCCTCTTCTTTGGGGCCAATTCTCAACTTCCAGTCCATTGTGTTGACTGTTTTTTCATCTCAGTTGTGAAAAAATGAAGCCTATTTTCAGCTATGATAATGAATCGATGTAAAAATTCGCTGCGAAATGACGCAAAACACTGACCTTCATGATGCTTTTTATGTTTCATTGTGAGCAAACGCGGCACCCATCTTGCGCCAAGCTTTCTGATGTCCAAATTTTCAGTCAATATGTGATATACAACAATTTTTGGAATGTCTACCATATCTGATAGCTGACGCACTTTTAGTCGACGGTCATTCAATACCATTTTGTCGATATTCGTTTTGGCAGCTCACACGGCCCCGTTTAACCTCAGATACCCAATATTTTATTATTTTAAATAAAGAAAAATACTAAAAGCCACAAAAAAAAATCGAAAATCAAATATACGTAACCCGCGGAAATTCAAAATTCGCGATGCTTTTTGAACAGACCACTTTCGTATATCCACTTTTCATCGCCGGTCACAATCCGATGCAGTAACGACTTTCTTTTTTGTTTGGCGAACAAGATTTCGCATGTGTTTTGGCGTCGCTCCATCTGCCTATCGTTCAATTCATGCGGCATCCATTTTCCGATCCTTTCTATCATCCTCATGGCACGCAGACGCATAAAAATGGCTGGTTGAGTAACATGCAATTGCTCCGCGAGCATTTTTTGCGAATGGGTATTGTCTTCGTCCAAAAGAGCCTGCAATTGATAGTCCTCAACCTTCCTAGGCTGATTTTCACGTTTCTTGTCCCACAATTCAAAATTGCCGTCTTTGAACCGACGAACTCGGCACGTTGTTTCCGATAAAGCACTGCCACCATAGGCCTCCATAAGCATTCGATGCGATTCGGCAGCCGATATCTTCAAATTGAAACAGAAAACCAGAGCTTCCCACATATGCTCTTTTTCTGACACAAAACTAGACATGATTATCAAAGGAAAAATGTATGTTGTTGTTCGGAATTACTGACAATGTGCACTGATTAATGTTGACAGATATCAAACTCATAAAAAAAAAGTATGGCGTGCCCATGGTAGCTTAATACCAAACTTTAAGCTTAATAACGGATTTAAGCTTATACACCTAGTGCTCATGTGAACTAGTTAGGGAAATGTAGACAAATTAGTATTAATTACCTTAAAATGAAAACTGAAACTTTAATTTTTTAGTTTTCATTATAAGCGACAGAGTTTCGAAAAAATAAATGAAAGAAAATTCAAAAAATTTCATCTTGAAAACTTTAAGATAGATTTTCAAACATCTTATTTCAATATTGCATTTATACAATTATATATATTAGCCAAAAATAAATTGAAAAAAAAACATCACAAAAAACAATTTTAATTTACACAATAAATTATTTATTACTTCCGAATTGGATAATTGTAATAAAAAATACTTATAATTATGATGATGATAATTTTTATGTAAGTAATTATTTTTTTTTTGGTTGGTATTAAAGATAAAGTATAAAATATAAAAAAATTACAAAAACAGCAGACCAATTGATAAATGTTATCAATTTAAATTTGGCTCCACGCTTGTATCTTATAATACTATAAAAGATATTTTGTTATGACTTTTGTCTAGGATCTGATATGAATTTGAAATCGTGAACGTACACAGCAAGTTTGGTTAAACGACTAACGATTTTGTTTTCAATTCTACAGTCTTGGAAATTGTACAGTTTATAAGGGCAATAAGTAAGTTTACTTTTAAAAAAAATACATTTCGATATAAATAAATTTTTCTTTTATTTTTTATTTACGCGTATTTGTTTTTACAATCCAAAAAGGATCCGAATTCGATAAGAGGTTGTATTTTGTATCGAATGGAATTGTTTCTTATGTGAATCATGCTAGTCGAATGAATGATGTAAATAAAATGATTGGAATGAAAATAAATAAAATTTTCGTTTAGTATCGTTTCATCGGAGAGCACGTCCTTAATTTTCTAACCAAAATCAATAAGTTTTCCTTGTAAATGGATAGAAAATTCCAAGTTTGATCGTACCATGTCTCTTTATTCAATTAAACTTCTTACTATGATCCTTTTTAGTTTATGCATTATTTCGAGAAATTTATTTATTTCAACTTTTTTCTATATTTTATTTTTTCGTAAAGAATTTATTATAATTAGAAACTATCTATCTTCTTATTTTATATGCTTTACCCATTTTGTCTGCACCATAATATCTTTTCAATATTATACTTCAGTATTATTTGATTTATTCAACTTTTTCAGCAATATATTCTATACTAATAATATCATAAAATTTCGATTTAATATGCTAAAAAATAATATTGACATAGTAAATAGGATAGGATATTTTCATATATACTCGTAAGTAGAGAATACTTATAAGAATATATTATTTATGGATAAAAAGCCATTAAAAAATTGACATTAATGCATGAACCGAGAAAAAAACTAAAAGAAAAAACGTAAAAATAAAATTAACTTGAGAAAAGCTCTTCGAATCCTTAAAGATTGTACTCGTATAAGAAGACTATTGAAAAGATACTTAGTTCTTTTTTCTTAACTTGTCACAAATGTCGAAATTTGTCAACAGATTTGAACATATTTTCAACTGATGTAAAAAATTTAATTTCAATTTGATTTACGCACATACAAACATGAATGCATGGTGTCAATATTAAGGATATCATATTTTTTGCAGGTTTGGATAATTTACAATTTGAAATTGGACATCTGTAAACATGTATGTACATTATATTTATGTAATTTTTCTTCTTCCATGACAAGTTATCGGAAGCAATGTGATTTATCGGATAATTTTTTTGAGGCATTTTTCTACAGAAATTATTAGGAGCTTTCTTTCACCTTTTTGAAAATACTGCCGTCTATATGAATAAATATTTATTGAATCATTCTGGTTTTTTGGAAAAAATTATAAAATATACTTAATTTACTGTATATTATTTATAGAATAATAAGAGAATTTCTTAAATAAACCACTTCAAATTGATCTATTCTCGTAGTTTAGTTTCTCAAGTAAAGCGTAAATATTAAGAAGGTAAGGTAAACTTTTTGCGGATAAAATAGATGGTTAATAGCATTAATTAAAATATTGTTTAGTCAGTAAAATAATAATATTAATACTTATACAATTTTAGTTGAATTCGCAAAGACTATACACACACACATTAGGTCACAAAGCACTCATAATCGTTCACCTAATAAAATTTGCATTTATTGATTTTTCTGTTGTGTCAATTTAAGCGGAAAGTAGAATTTCCGTTTTATGTTCTTATATATTGTATTTTTTGTTGGTGTTGTAATATAATCGACAACATAAAAAAATGTAGAATAATTTAAATTGGTTTTTCTCGTTTTTTCTTCAACATTTTAATTTCAGTATTTCAGATTTAATAAGTCCTATCGAAGGTAGGGAGTATCATGTCATCACAAAACGTTATGAATTTTATCTTTCAAGCAATTATTCAAAAAATTTCCATTTAAAAAGCCCGCGTAAATAAATACGAAAAATAATGTTTTGCTATTAAGTTGGTATTAATGAATATAAATGGCATGTTTTGGTGCTACGAGTATCTGTCAACTAGATTGTGAGCAGCTGTTGATTTTGTTAGTCGATCTTAAGTGGGCTTTTTTGATAGACTTTTGGAAAATTTTTGTTTTGCTAACGAAATTGGTTATGGTCGGTTATTGATAATGTTTAAAAGCGGTTATGGTGAGTCAAGTATATCGAAAATACAAGCGTGCAAAGTATTTAAAAATGGCTGAGAAGTGGTTGAGAACTTGCCTGCTCCCGGACGACCTACATCATGCTCGACTGCGAAAGATATCGAAAAATAGATTTTAACGCGTCCAGAAATAAGGTCTGACTTAAGTAGAATACGCTTAAATTCAGTAAGCAAGAGTATAGTGGAATCCCGATTGTGGGAGGCAACGCTAATAGATCGAGTAACAGTTAGAAAATGCTTATAAGGGAAAGTATTTAAAGGAGCAGAATATCATCAATATTGAACAGTGAAACAGTCTCTTTGAAGTAATTTTTATGGTTTTCAAATTTTTGGATTCGGATGCTCAAGAGCACCGTGTAGTTTATCTTTAATCCAAATAATAACTTCAATCACATTTATCGCTTGTGTTTATTATTTTTGCATGTGTAGGAGCTGCAATTTTTTTTGAAGAGGATAATATTGTACATCAACCACAGTTACCAGCTATTTTTTTAATTAATTATTTATGAAGGACTGAATCAAAGAGTTCAACAGGACCTCTGGCAAAGCTTCTTGAAAATTTAAATTGTTTTACAATCTAAAAAATTACGTGAAAGGTCTTTTAGAGGACTTCTTCTACAGTGTCCATAAATTTCTATAATTCATTATTTATAAAAGACTATATCGAAGAATACAATAATCCAATAGGACCTCAAGGCAAAGATTCTTGAAAGTTGAAATTGTGCTATAAGCTGAGAAATTCCTTGAAAGCTCTTAAAGAAGACCTCTTCCACAGTCACCCGCTGTTTCTTTAATTAATTACTTATGAAGGACTAAATCAAAGAGTCCAACAGCACCTCTAGGCAAAGCTTCTTTAAAGTTGAAATTGTTCTACAAACTGACAAAAATTACTTGAAAGACCTTTTAGAAGCTCAAGCTGAGAAATCGCTTAAAAGCTCCTCCTTCCTGGAACTACTTGACCTGTCCACTCCTTTCCGAATTACTCTAGTTATTGTTCTAAAACGATAAAATATCATCCCAAAAATTAAACAACTTCAAATTTCTCCCAGTAATTAACGTTTAATCAGTTTCTTTTGAAAATCAAACTTATACCAAACATAAAGTTGAAAAATGGCCTCATGGTAATGGCGCTACAAAATGCCCACTGGCTGTTGCCTTTTTGACTTTACATAAAAACAAACGGGAACTTGCCTGAAAAAATGGCAAGTGTTTGCGAACTAATAATACAGTGGTACCTCGGCATACGAGTTTAATTCGTTCCGTAACCTTGCTCGTATGTCAAATCACTCGTATCTCAAACAAATTTCCCCATTGAAATTAATTGAATTGCCATTAATCCGTTCCAGCCCCAAAATAAGTTTTTGTTTTTTTGAATAAGAAAAAATGTATTTATAAATGACAAATATTGTACAAAAATATAATAAAAGAGAATGTAAAGAAATAAACAAGATTTATAAAGTGTTACTTTCGCTTCATTTTCGTCACTGCTTTTCTCTTCACTGGTCTTTGCCTTTTTCGCCACGCCTTTCTCACTTTCACCTGTAGGCCGTTTAAAAAAAACATGTCCAAGGAGGATTGTTTCTTCTTTCCTTCCAGAATGTTTCGGAAATGAGTTAGGCAAGTGTCATTAAATAGCTCCGATGCACGACCAGTTGCAACTTTTTCTGGGTGTTTCTTTTCCACGAACTCTGTCCCACATTCCCAAGATCTCCTTTATCTCACTTATAGAAATAACCTCCTCCTCCTCTGGCTCCTCGAAACCAATTTCTTGCAGAACCTCTGTATGCTGCTGTAACTGTAACTCTTGTATCTCCTCGGTCGTCAATTCTCTCTCATCCACCTCCAGACCCATGAATTTCCCCAGAGACACAATCTCCTCCTCTACTGACATACCGGGTTCGAATTCTTCAAAGGTTCTTTCGGCTACAGCTTCAGGCCATAGCTTCTTCCATGCGGAGGTCAAGGTCTTCGTTTTAACACCCAGCCACGCCTGATCAATAATTCTGAGGCAAATCACGATATTAAAGTGGTCCTTCCAGAATTGTTGAAGGGTGAGGTTTGTGTTCTCCGTCACCTCAAAGTAGCGCCGAAACAGATGCTTGATGTATAGCTTCTTCCAGAAGAGTCCTGTCTCGTCACAGTTGAAGACTTGCTGGGGGATATATCCTTTGGCTTTTATCAGTTCGGAAAACGTTTTAAGATAATCCTCAGCTGCCTTCACATCCGAACTTGCTGCCTCACCATGCCTGACGACGGAGTGAATGCCGGTCCTTTTCTTAAAGTTCTCAAACCGCCCCGGCTGGCTTTAAACGAGTCTTCCGATGCCTCGCCCGTGGAAGTGTTCGGAGTTTGCTTCAGCAAATCTCTGTAGATCGCTCGGTCCTTCTCGCAAATGATGGTCTGCGTCAAGGTATCTCCTTGAAGCTGCTTCTCTGTCACCCACACCATCAGCAGTTTCTCTATATTTTCATGAGGAGAGGTTCGGAGCTTGGAAATTATTGTAACGCCCTTAGCTGGCGTTACACCCTTTATCGACTCCTTCTGTTTAAGCACAGTACATATCATGGACGCACTACGCACATACTGCCTCGACAAGTCAATAACTCGCACACCTTGCTCATGTTTTTCTATAATTTCACGTTTTAATTCAATACTCATCATCTTTTTCTTACCACTAAACTTTCCACTAACTTTCTTCAGATCCATGGTTATAAAAATAAATGAAGTACAACTGTAAATGTACAAAAGTCACAAACGTGAGCACAACTTATCAAAGATGCTTTTACAGCGCGAGCACATTGATAACTGATTCTCTGACCGGTGCCGGGGGATTCACGCGGGAAAACGTGACGCGCGGTTTGTGTTTGGGCGTGTGTATGTGAACGTGGCCGACCCGCTAAGCCGATTACTCGTATCTCAAATTTTGCTCGTATTTCAAAGCAAAAACTGGCTCGCTCGACTGCTCGTATCTCAAAAAACTCGTATGTTGGGGCACTTATATGTCAAGGTACCACTGTATAGAAAAACCTCGTTATTTTGAAAAAGGATAAAAAATAAGCTCAACAAAAAAAAATAAAAAATACTATTTAAGCTAATTTACTAAAAGCAACATCTATAAAGCAAAATTTATATTTAAAATAAAAAAAAAATTGCTAAATCATTAATTGCGTTTTCAAATAAAAAAATATGAAATTGTTTAGATGCTTTTGACCGGTAGTGTACGGGCGAGTGCATCCGGCATAGGACAGTGATTTAGCGCTGGCTTGAGCAATGGCTTTTTTGCTTTGCTGTCAGCAGTTTCAGCTGTTTCGAGTATGTGTTTGTGTTAAAGAGAATAACAAGTCAGTTACTCATTCTTTATAACAATCAGTGTACGTTGTTTGAAAATAAATAAAACGTGCTGTCATGGAAATTATTCAATCTTTTTCTTCTTTCTTTAATTATAAGTTATTTGTACGTGCCTACATTAATCCCAAATAATAAAATATTTAAATAATAATTTGTTACTATTTAATAACATTGTCTAATCAAATATACAATTCAAATGTCATTTATAACAATAATGAAAAAAGCTATTTATAAATTCAAAAATTAAAAAAAAAACGGGGAAAAATTATATATGAAAAAATAATTAAGGCCGAAGCTTTTATAATTTCTATTAATTGACTTTGTATATTTGATAAGAAAATTCCATGTACTCTAATCTTAAATAATATTTCTTTAAATACTGAATTTTATTTTGCTAAAAACAAAAATTATTAACTCTTATCACATTAATTGTTAGAAAATTATAAGACAATTTAAAACAAACAAATTGCAATTAATAACAAATTGAAGTGTTGCATATATTATCATAGAATAAGTAGGAAAGCATTTTACTTATCGAGATGTGACAGAAAAGTAATAAGAATGGCATCACAGAGAGCAATCATCTGACCATACAGGGTTGCGTAGTTACCGGACGAGTTTGATGGTTGTACTGCACTTCTAGGAGAAGGACTTAAGAAGACTAAAGCCGCAATGTTGCTAGATTGTTTATGACTGAAATTGTGTTTTCGTAGTGCGTTTGTATTAGATTTGGCGAATCCCCCCTGTTCCCCGAGAATGGGGAACATTCTCGAAAAGGCAAAAGGCATTTTTGGCGAGCCGAAAAGCAGTGGAAGATGAATCTCGCTCAAAAATGCCTTCAACATCGAAAACTGATAAAAATATGGAACGATTTAGCGATTTTGTAAGGTCAGAAAAATGTCCTTGAACTGTTCAGAAAGAATGTTTTTTCGCATCAGGTCGGACATTGCGGATACTTAGATGCTCCATTATGACAACGGCTCCAGTTATATGGCCATCTTAATCAAAGAGTTCTTGTCAGAAAAAGGGGGTTTCTGTGGTGACCCCACTCCCCTAACACTATTTAATAACACAAAGTTCGTGTAGATAGTTTTTTTCCCTCAAAATCAATTTTGGATAATATCCAAAAGAGTATAGCTGAGGATCTGAAGGTGCGATTTCAGTTGAAACCTTCCAACAATCCTACGAAGGGTGGGAAACAAAGCCTCCGCCGATATAAAATTGCGCAAAAGAACTCTATCTTAAAAGGGACAGTTATTGCTAAAGTACAGAATTAAGATAAAATGAAATTTTTGCCACTAAAAAAACATGAAATTGCTACAAAAAATAAATCAATATCATTACTTCTATGTGACGCCTCGTAGTCTTAGTGCAAATATGTTTGGTAATAGTTTGGGTAAGTTTAAAAGCAAATATCATACAATTTTTTTTTTAAATAAAAAGCCTACTATTAAAACTAAATATATTTTTGGAATATTTCCACTTTTGTTACGTCGTTTGAACTGGCCTGCCAAATAGATAACCACCTCACTATAAGTATTTTTTATGATAAAACGTCTATTTTGGGCTCGAGAATCACATACCATAAAACTAGATAATATTTTTAGACGGGAACAAGCTTAAGATTCACCTCAGTGATGGCGAAAAAGTAATGGTATGGTTTTTTGGAGACATTTGCTATTTTATATTTCAACAATAGAAATATAAAATAGCAAATGTCTCCAAAAAAAATATGTTTTGTTATTTTAAATTATATCAAATACATTTCATATCATTGCTTAAAAAAAATTTTCTTTTGTAATCCAATGGCCGCCATACGAGGGCTGTTCAAAAAGTATCGCGAATTTTGAATTCCCGCGGGTTACGAATATTTGATTTTCGATTTTTTGTGGCGTTATGTTGGTACTCATATATCTCACTTATGCCGACAAGTTCGGTCATTTTGAATTTTCAGTTAATTTTTGACAGCTGCTTTATGCTTTTCCAAAAAATGGATCAAAGAATCTGTATTAAATTTTGTATGAAAAACAAAATTAATTGCGCGGACGCATTCCGAATGTTAACTGTGGCATATAGTAAAGCTGCCTTGGACCGAAGTAATGTTTATCAGTGGTACACAATTTTCTCAGAGGGCCGAAAAGATGTGAACGACGAAAAGCCAAGTTCGGTCGAATGTGAAGGTTTTGCTTACAGTTTTCTTAGATTGCAGGGGCGTGGTGCATCATGCGTTCTTGCCACAGGGTAGAACAGTCAATAAGGAATATCACCTGCAAGTTGCGTGAAGCAATCCGCTAGAAACGCCCGGATTTGTGGAAGAACAAAAATTGACTTTTGCACCATGATAACGACCCTGCTCACGCATCGTTGCTTGTGCGCGAATTTTTGGTCAAAAACAACACACTTATAATGCCGCAGCCACCGTATTTCCCAGATCTGGGCCCCTGTGACTTTTTCTTATTCCAGAAACTAAAGAGCCCCATGAAAGGACAACGCTACGTTACAATTGAGGAAATAAAGGCGGCATCGAAGGAGGAGCTGAACAAGATCACAAAAAATTAATTTTTGAAGTTCTTCGAGAATTGGAAAAAACGTTGGCACAAGTGTATAATATCTGGTGGGGATTACTTTGAAGGGGACAAAATAGATATTCATTAGAAAATAAGTAATTTTTGAAAAAAAAACACAAAATTCGCGATACTTTTTGAACAGACCTCGTATATAAATATTGTGTACATTCAAGAAATTTTGTATCAATTCACTGACTGTTGGAGTTATTTCTGATTTCTATGGAATAAATTTAATCGTGATATGCAAAATAAACTAATCTTTGTGGGGGAGGGGGATTAAATTATTTCCACACTTTTCATAATCACTTGAAATGCTTCCGTTGCTGATTTCAGTGTCTTAGTAGACTGGCAGAAAATTACTGATTATTCGATTTTAAGAGTTGTACAATTACGCAACCCATTAAACTTTTGATGAATTCTAAATGGTAATTTCATATGGTGAGCAATAATTTTTTCTAATGTGAAATTTTCTATATATTTCTTAAATTTGCTATAAAATTTTATTGAAATTTTCGAGATATTTTTTTTTCAAATTTAATTGACGAAAATTAATAAATTATTTTTTTTCCAATCATTTTAGCTAAGTTAACGTGAATATGTTCTAAATGTATTTACGAAAATATTTTTAACTTGAGTTTAAAATGATCTCACAGCATCATAAAGTTTGAGAACTGGTTGAATGTGTTTTTTTTTTACTATTTCTCAAATAATTGTATATACCTTTTCACTGAATTTTTGTTTGTATCTATTAGATAATCATTAAAAATAAATATACTAATATAACGAATAGGAGATAAGTTTTTATTCTGAGATGTTTCTTCTTCTTTTTTTTTGATCAATTCCATGCCGGTTTTTAAAAAAAATAATATTAAATCAGTTTATAAATAGCACCTGAAATGCACCATTCTAACAGAAATCAAGCAGAGAACAACCAAAAACTAAATTTAGCCATACAGATTTTATGTATTATTTGACATTATTAGAAGAGAAAAAATAATAGTCATCTAAAAATATTCAAATTGAAATTTAGAAAATCTAGAATCTTGAAGATTTTCTGTATGCAATATATGAAAAGTGAAAGAATGGAAAATGTTTGTAATCTGAGATAGATGGTAGCTAGACTAAAGTGGGAATATGTATGTACAGATACTATTTCATAATTTTATATATAAATATAAAAAAAAAATTATTTAAGATATTTTTCAAAGAAAATATTTTTTTAAAATTATTTTTCGGAATAAAAATTTTGATAGCTAGAAAATATAAAAATCTATCTTTTACTATGAGAGGGGTTTTTTTCCCCTTGAAAATAAATCTAAATTTATTTTTATTTTTATTATTTTCAATAGAACTTATTAAATGCCATAAAAATTTTTACTAGAAATATATTATTGATTATGAAAAATTTAGTATATTGTTTAAAGTGGCCTCAATTGATTTGTAGGCATGCTAAAATTCTCTGACGATCAGTTCCCGTGGTATTAAAATGTATCAAAATTTATTTTCTATAAATAATATGATACTTATTGTAAAAAATTAAAATCTAAAATATTAAGATCAAGTGATCGTGGGGGCCAATGTATAAATCTATATCGATCAATTCAGCGGCTTGGAAAAACCGCATCGAAATTTGCAACAAGAGTGCCCTTAAACCCACAGAACAAAAAAAAATCATCTCTTATAATATAAAAGTCTTACTTAAGGACTCCAAAAGAAGGAATAAGACAATAAAAAATTTGCGGTAGTCTTTAAAAGGAAATAAGGAATAATTTTGGAAAGTATAAAAATTGGTAACAAAAAAAAGGAAACTGTTTTAAAATAAAAATAAAATAAAATAATCGAGGATGTCATAATAAGGGACTGACGAGAGGAAAAAAATTGATGGACTAGAACGCTGACTATTGTGGGAGAGTGGTCAGGTCTCACTGATTTTCTCACCCTAGAAATTTCCCCTAAACCTCCCATGGAACTTCTAGGTCAATTGTTTGGAGTAACCATATTATTCGGCAACAACGACGATGAGCCTCTTAATTTTATTACACTAGTGAAAGCTAGTTTAGCTGATTATTTAATAGACTTTTTTCGCACCAAAATAACAAAATACAACCTTAAAGCTATTCACAGATGCGTATTTGCCCAAAGGGATCTGTTTCAGATAGGGGCAATTTTTATGTTTGCACATTTAGCTTTGGCGCATATTTCTAAAATAATAATCAAAGTTATTTAAATTAATTAAATAACTACGATACGATGAATATTTAATTTAATTAATTTTGAATTAGAAACTAAATAAAACGGTTTTGTTGTTGTTGCTATGAATTCTTCTTTATTTGCATATAAAAGTTTACATTTCATACTTTTCTGATTAAATTCTAAAAATACCATGTATGAAAAAATTAAATATGAAAATTGTATATTTTTTTTGTATTTATAAGAAAGAATAAAATATATAATGTGAAAATAAAAAACCAAGAAAACTCCCATCGGAAATCAATCAGGCGACCGTCATTGACACGTCAATTTGATCACAACTAACATAATCGTCTGTTTAAATTTAATGTTGCACAAGATTTTTTTTTAGTTTTTAAGGACTTAGTTAGAGCATTAAAATTAATTGAATGGTAAGCAACTATAGCCTTTATTCAAAATATATAATTAGTTTTTATCGACAACTCATCTGATAAATGTAATTCGGGAAATTTTTGATTTCCGCATAACTAAAACACTTTTTAACTGCACACCTAATTTTCTATTATTTTATTAATACATTAAATTATAAAAATTTTTTTTTCATATAAATAACAACTTTTTTTTACTTTAAAAAAAAAAAAAAATAATAATTTCACTTTTAATACGACTAAAAACACAAAAAATTTGGTATTTAGTTCAATGAGTAGAAAAATAGATGTCAGGATTTTAATAATTTTTTTTTTGGTTTGTATTTTCCGTTCATTATTTTTTTTTTTTTTGTAATCCAAAATATTTGTATTGAATTTTAATAATTTTTTTTAAATAAAATTATATCATTTTTTTCTCAATTTAAAATCGTTTTTAGTTCGGATAGATGGCTAAGGGTATGCAGATAAGGTTTTTTGGTGCATTGCAATTCCAGGGGATTTTTTGGCTTCAATAAAATTCGTATACAGAGAGATTGTGTATCCCTTAGATTATAGAAGAATTGGAAATCTGTCCTGGAAAAATACATTGTTAAGAACGCACACACTTGTAAGAAAACCTTTCACAAAATACTTTGTATTCTAAAATAGAAACTCACCATTTGCTGCCATGAAGAATAATATTGGGTTGGTGCAAAAGTTATGACGGTTTTTTATGATCCCAGGTAAAAAATGTTTTTCTTCAGAAATGATGAATAGTATCTTCTTTTAAATGATTGCATTATCTAAAGGATGCTTTCCCTCAACTTTCTATTCAGTTTTGGCCTGGGCAGGGTACAGTGAAGAGCCCTTGTATTTTTTCAAAATGTCGGTCGATAAAGTGCATTAAAGTCATTATTTTCTTTATGAATTCCGTAAAGACAATACCGCGAGTGTGGCAACCAAAAACATTTGCGAAGTGTATGGAACGGATGTCATCAAAGTTCGACAGGCACAAAGATGGTTTACAAAATTCCGAACTGGGGATTTTTCACTAATTGATACACCACGCACCGGGCGGCCATTGAAGTCTGATGAGGACAAGTTAAAAGTCATAATTGACACCAATCCACGTCTTACCACCAGGGAGATCGCGTCGATGATGGGAGTCAACCATACAACCGTATTAAGGCATTTGAAGCGTATGGGGATGGTTTTGCGGTACGGCGTTTGGATACCTCATCAATTGTCGGCTGCCAATTTATTGGATCGTGTTTCTTTGAGTGCGAGACAAAAAACATGAATCTTTTTTGCATCGTTTGGTAACAGGAGATGAGAAATGGGTCATGTACAACAATGTGACAAGAAAAAGACATTGGGCTATACCTGGACAAGCCCCATTTACAACTTCGAAAGCCCGGATAGACCAGAATTGGTAAACAGAAAAGAGGTAGTGTTTCATCACGACAACGCGCGACGACATGTGGCTATGATGACACAACACAAGCTGAATGAGTTGAATTGGGATGTTGTCAAGCATCCACCGTATTCTCCAGATCTTGCTTCTTCCGATTTTCATTTATTCCGATCACTGAAAAACTTTTTAAATGATAAAACATTTCATACAATAGAGCAGGTAAAAACATCCCTTTCTACATATTTCTCATCAAAATCCAAGGAATTTTACACTAATGGTATTAATAAGTTGATAGAAAGATGGGAGGAGGTTATACGAATGGATGGAAATTATGTAATTGATTAAATAAATAATACAAATTAAAAAAAAAATGTTTAATTGTATATGTATAAAAACGTCATTACTTTTGCACCAATCCAATATTATTTATGCAAATGTATTAATTTTTACTTATATATTTAAAATTTAATAAAACCGCACTTAAACTTTCACTTCGCGATAAGTATCTAAATGTAAACAAAAGTATGCAAGCATTTCGTTATGCTACCACTTTAATGGAGAATGACGTTTTTTAAAACTCTCCGAAAGTCTACAAAATTGAGGCGCTTGATATTTACAAAATAAATAATAAACCTAAAACACAATTGCATTTAATACCAAAAGATTTGAAAAAAGTAAATGTCGCCTTCTGTCATGTTTAAAGTAAATATTTTTGCTTGGAATAAGTGAGTTAAAATGAATATTAATTATGCTTTTGGAATTCAATAAATTTCTATTACGAAAAATAGATGTCAGTGGGTGTCATGTCTACTTTAAAAAAATCTACACAAAAAGTGTGCAAGCATTACGATTTCTTGCCGCTTTTGCAATAATTTATGCAGAAAATTGCGTAGACATATAAGAAAATCTGACGTAAGGGTCTATCCAGTAATTCTTTAATCTAAGGCCCTGACTGTATTTTCCGAACCACAAAATGTCTAAACTGTATTCTTTTAAAATTGGCGAAAAAAATTATAGAAGAAAGTGACTTTGGGCAACAGACATAGTTTAAAAATGTGTAGATTGTTCCAAACATAGTTTTTTTTATTAAAACTCACACTAATATATAATTTTAGTAGACAACAAGAATTGGAGTTAAACATTTTTAACTTTTAAGAGCAAGATTTTGCATGTGTTTGGCGTCGCTCCATCTGCCTATCGTTCAATTCATGCGGCACCCATTTTCCGATCTTTTCTATTATTCCCATGGCACGCAGACGCATGGAAATGGCTGGTTGAGTAACACCCAATTGCTCCGCGAGCATTTTTTGCGATTGGGTATCGTCTTCGTCCAAAAGAGCCTGCAATTAATGGTCCTCAACCTTCCTAGGCGGATTTTCACGCTTCTTGTCCCAAAGGAAAAATGTATGTTATTGTACGAAATTACTGACAATGTGCACTGATTAATGTTGACAGATGTCAAACCCATAAAAAAAAGTATGGCATGTCCATGGTAGCTTAATACGCTCACTCACGCCGTCTATGACCAAACAGCAGATTTAAGCGTATACACCTGGTAAATTTATTGAATAAATACTATTTTTATAAAAACTTTGCTTGATAATATTTTAAAAGGAATTTATTTTCGTAAAATTATTCTGATGTATTATAACTAATTCAATATTTCAGAGTATACACATATACTTTTTTTTATAGAAATTTACTCTTTTTACTGAATTGAATATATTTGATTTCTTAACGTGAAAAACAACTCATACTTATAAGAAAAACTTAAAGAAAACATGAAAATGTCAATGAACAACACAAGCAAATTCAGGGAGTAAAGTTCGTTGACTTTATATTTCCCATATTCCTTTTCAAAATCAAATATATTTTCTAATAAGACAATTTTCTCTTAAACCAAATACAATATTTGGAATTGATGACAACATTAATATTAATACTTTCTTGTTTAGGGTTTCTTTTTTTTTGTTGTAAAGTGTCGATGTTTTCTGGTACACTTTCTACCACTTTTACATTCGGAATGTATTTTTCCAATTTTCCAAATCTTCAAGAATATATATAAATTCAATCATCAAAGACTTATTTCATGTTTCAATTTTATTTTATCTCATTTTATGTACAAAATAAGCTTTGATCATTAACGAGTATATTCCCCATAAATTTACTTATCGTCAGCCATCATAATTTTATAGTTCTTTGCAGTAAAGAAAATTCTTAAAAAAATTTCCAAATAAATATAGAATTACTTTTATTGATTGCTATAAGAATTATTTGTAGAGAAAAAAAAATGAGTATTCATAAAAGAAGAAAAAATTACATTTTCAATAGCAATAAATTCGTTATTTTAGAAATTTTATTGATTATGTATTGACTATTAAACAAAAAGGACTGAACTCCTAATTTTCTACGCATTTACGAACATCGTTAATCGATTAATATATGTAACCACTAATAGAGATATACAATAATTTACTTGATTATTATATATAAATATTTTATTAGTAAAAAATACGTATTTTTTCCCTGAAAATAAGTGTCTATTAGAGATTAGAGTTCAATTAGAAGCTTTATATATAGCCTAGGCTTAAGAGCTTTTTATATTACGAGTGCAAATCAATATTCATCGTATTGATAGATTTTTATGAATTTTCCATAAATCAATATTTTATCATTATTTAAAGTAGAAATAAGGTGATTATCTCGTATCGAATAAGAGTGTGGGATAAAATACAGTTTTCCGAAACGAAATAAATCCGTAATGGCGACCTATTATCCTGACTATATTTACATTGTTTTTTTTTCTGTTGGTATTATTCAATTGGAAAATTTAGTATTTAACAAATAATTACTTTAAAAGTGGTCTATACACATATTTTAGTCAATGAAAAATGATTGTTAAAATTTTTAAAAATTCCAAATTTATTTAAAAATAAATAAAAGTTTAAAAAGATTACAAATTCTGTTAAGTTGCTGCTTTAATATTACGAGTAGTTAGTCGAAAAAGTTCGTGGTGTTTTCCGACGGATGGATTTAAAAGCAAATAAATCAGTAACCACTAGTCGCTTTGTGGTTACTGAGTTATTTGCTTTTTAAACAATTACCGAAAAAAAAAGATTGAGCAGGACTGGCATATCAGCAGTCATAACATAGCTTCCGAATTAAACATTAATCATCAAACCGTTTTATACTATTTGCGAAAGGCTGGGTTAAAAAAAAACTTTATTTTTGGGTGGTACATGAATTGAGTGTGCAAAACAAAAATTCTGCGATATAGTGCAGAAGCGCAATGAAATCGAGCTATTTCGGAAGCGAATTATAACTGGCGATGGAAAATTGGTAAAAGACGAGAATATCGTTCGAAAGAGATCATAGGAAAAGGGAGATGAATGATTACAAACAATTTCTAAGCCAGGATTAAAGCCCAATAAGGTTATGCTGTGTACGAGGTCTGTTTAAAAAGTATCGCGCATTTTTAATTTCCGCGGTTTACGTATATTTGATTTTCGATTTTTTGTGGCGTTATGTTGGTACTCATGTCCCTCACTTATGACGACAAGTTCGGCCATTTTGAATGTTCAGTTAATTTTTGGCAGCTGCTTTACTTGCAAGTGTTTTGGCTCGTCTTTGAGTTTTGCTCAATTTCGACCAAAAACAGCATCGCATTAACATTGCTAAGGAGCTGTTGGACTCTGTCCACGACGACCCAAATTTGCTCTAAAGGTTCATAACTGATGACGAATCATGGGTTTATGGTTATGAGGTGGAAACCAAAGCTCAATCTTTGGAAACAAAAGCTTTAATAGAAGCTGCCGCATGAGCCAAGACCGAAAAAAAGCCAAGTTCAGTCGAATGTAAATGTTTTGCTTACAGTTTTCTTCGATTGCAGGAGCGTGGTGCATCACGAGTTCTTGCTACAGGGTAGATCGGTCAATTAGGAATATTACCTGCAAGTTATGCGCAAGTTGAGCGAAGCAATCCGCCAAAAACGCCCGAAACTGAACACCCTCATGAAAGGACGACGCTACGTTACGATCGAGGAGATACAGACGGCATCGAAGGAGGAGCTGAACAAGATCACAAAAAATGATTTTTTGATGTGCTTCGAGGATTGGAAAAAACTTTGGAACAAAATAGATATTCATGAATGAATAAATCATTTTTGAAAAAACACAAAATTCGCGATACTTTTTGAATAGACCTCGTATATGGTGGGACTGCAATCGTTTATTATATAGTCTACGGTCAGATAGATCAATAGAAAGATTGTCGCCTCTTATCACAGAAGTACTCTACTTATGTAATTATGGCTCTGCTCGAAGAATGGCAAAACATTGTCGATAATAATGCAGAATATTTGGTTTCAATAAATTGAATTTAACACTCTGATTTAAGTATCTCCATTTTACTCAAAAACACCACGAACTTTTTCGACTAACCAATATTACCGGGTTATCCATTTCATAATTTTGAGAGTTAAAAAAAGATATCATTTGATAGCTGTCAAATAAATAGATACACTAAAAATGAGCCCTATTTCAAGCTCAGTGGATACGTTAGTAAACACAATTGCCGTATATGGGACTCTAAAAACTCACAAAAGACTGTGGAGGAGCCTTTGAATCTCCAAAAAAGTGACCGTATTTCTTGGAAAATTAAAAAATAGAGTCAGTTAATTTCATGTCTGAGCATAATTGTCATATGATAGCCGATTTTTTTTTGGTATAAATTTAAAGCTTTTAGTCGATTTGTTGTGAACTTATATAAAAAATTGTGTTTACGCAGAATATCCTCAAATTTTAGAGCATTTAAAAATAGACATTCATCAAGTAATGGTCAAATTACATCCCGAAATATGTGAAAAATTCATTGAAAATTACCTTAAAAGGATCGAGTCCTGGAAATAGTCTCGTAGCGACCATTTAAATGATGTTATATTCTATGCATAATGGGAGCGTTCAAGTAATATTATAATATTTTGATAGTGTTTTATTTAACTCTACTTATGTTTTTTTTTTTATAATAAGAAAATAGAATAGAATTGATAAAAAGCTCTCCACAAAAATTAACTAACTCTATTTGTTCCAGCCTCGTTTAGGGAACTGATAACGTCTACTCACACGATATTTGTAGTCGCCAAATAGCCTCACGGTTGTGGTACTAAGAAAATGGTTCCTGCCTCATGTCTAAGGGACCTTACATACCAACAAGCGAACAAACAGCGACAAAAAGTTTAATAAATGATAAGTAATATATTATTAGAATTGTTGAAAGCCCTCTAGACTGAGTGAAAAATTAATTTTGTCGAAAATTTAATTTCGAATTCTTAGTTTATGGACTTGTACAAGAATATATTATTTCAGATTCTATTTTCAATGTATTATATTTGAGAAGAAAACTTCCTTTTTATTCAATGTATAAGAGCGGACGACCTTCTTCGACAATGACTTTGAACCATTTTGTCATCTGGCACAAGGGACTTTGTTTAGTATCTTTAGTAGAAAACGTAACAAAATATATTCTCATATTAATGAAAGGAGAAATATTTTTTATGCCACTGGGAAAATATGGAAGCTGGGTTTATGTTTATATAATTTATGAAAATTGGGTCAAATTCTGTGTTAAATAAAATTTACATGTGGGCAAAATATCATATCGAAAGGTGTATCGTGCCTGGAAGATTCGTTCGTAACAAATTTTCTGAAAAAGAGGTATCGTGCCTGGAAGATTCGTATGAGTACAAATTTTCTGAAAAAGAGGTAATCAGATACGAAAAGGTATACGTTATCGTTTGAATATGAGATTCTTATTTAATTAATAATAAAATCTTTATTAAATATTTAAACTTAATTTCAAGTAATGTCTGATTAAATTATCTCATCTATGTAAATATAGGAAATGAAACGTTGTTAAATGCGTTTTGAAAATTTCAGAAGAAAATAAATTGTTTCAGTTTTACTGCAATTCTTGTGAATATAAACTCGTAAATTCCATGGTAATTGGTGATGTTGACACTATCTTGGATATAATATTTCCTTTTTCTATACTAATAATGAATGTAAATATTTTGCTTGATCTAAATTGTGATCATCATGTAAGCAGATATGTTCATTCTTAGGTAGAAGTACATGTACTATCTTTTCCCCATGTGGATGGAATAAAATCATCGCCGGCCATTAAAGTGGATAGTCTGATTGCATCTCCATTATTTACTTAGTAACTATGAGTACAAACAGGAAGTTGTGAAATTTCTAGAAACCATACCACAATTATTGGATGTGTTTTTCTTCAACAATAATTTTACTACAAGTGTAATTTTTAATCTTCTAATTCTGTCAGTATAAATATTCTAATTTCATATAAAATCGGTTTCTGTTAAATTTCAAATAGTCGACAATTTATTTTTATTCTACTATTTAGAATAGCTCCCATAAATAATCCTTTGGGGAAATGCTGATAATTTGAAATAAAATTTTTACTTTAGTAGAACTTTATATATGTACACATATATGAGGTGTGGTATTTGCACTTAGTATTTACTAAGTTATTTGCTTTTTAAACAATTACAACAACAAAAAAGATGGGATTATCGAAAAAATTGAGCAGGACTGGCATATCAGCAGTCATGACATAGCTTTTAAATTAAACATTAATCTTCAGACAGTTTTATACAATTTGCGAAAGGCTGCTTTAAAAAAGAAACTCGATGTTTGCGTACCTCATGAATTGAGTGTGCAAAAAAAAAAAAAAATACTGCAATATGCTGCTGAAGCGCAATGAAATCGAGCTATTTCGTAAGCAAATCATAACTGGCGATGGAAAATCGGTAAAATACGAGAATATCGTTTGACAGAGATCATAGAAAAAGGAAGATGAATGATTACAAACTGGAAGGGAATCGTTCATTATGAACTGCTACCGTTCGATCAAACTGTTAACTTGGTAGTGTACTTTGAGCAACTGGAGAGATTACGCCAAGCAATTGAGAGAACACGGCCAGAATAGGTCACTAGGAAGGGTGTCGCCTCTCATTACTAAAAAATGGCGAAATATTGTCGATAATAATGCAGAATATTTGGTTTGAATAAATTGATTTTAACATTCTGAATTAAGTATCTTCATTTTACTCAAAAATACCACGAACTTTTTCGCAAAAACACCATGAACTTTTTAGACTAACCATAATTACTGGGTTATCCATTCCATAATAGTGAGAGTGGTATTTGCACTGGTGCGTTACGAAAAATGGAACACCAAAATTCGGTGCAACGCTTAGTGAATATGTTTTGACATTTCGCACGCTTTCAACCATGTATGGCATGCTAGATTGTTTTGGAAGTTAAATTGCAGCGAGTCCTATCCTCTGGTTATTTCCACTTTCTAAAATTCTATCCTTAGACCAATATTTACAGTTAGCTGAAAATATTGAATATTCTGACATTTACACTATCTGCGCCGGTATGCCTCAGGGAAGTATCCTAAGTCCAATCCTTTACATTATTTACACCCATGATATTCCTTGTCACAGTGATATCCTTAATGCAACAGATGCTAAAGATACAGACATTCTAACATATCACAAAGATCCTACCACAGCCAACAATATCTTACAGAACCACATCATCTCCTTAGAAACCTGATTCAAAAGGTGGAGAGTGGTCAATATTCGCTTTTATGTACGAAACACTTGATCTAAACGTTTCTTTTGATCGTGAACTGTTCATCTCCCGATAGAAAAAATGCCATTCGCATCCATGCTACCATCCTAATCCTTTAGCAAAAGAACGGTTCACTCCCATCCTTCCATTATACACCCATCCACATTTGAAACGTATAATTTGAAAATATAAAATAAATGATTTCGTTCCGGGATAGACATCGATGGTTGTTTTCCCCTACATGTCTTCATGGCGTTGTATATTCCCTTAAAAAATCTGCTTGTTACAAATTATATGTAGTTGTGGATAACATTTAAATTTAAAACAATAAGCTTGGTGACTTACGAAGACTATTTTTTTCGGTGCCAAAAAAGCTCTTTTGGAGTTCCGAGAAGTAGTGGAAGACGAACCTCCCTCAGGCTGAAAGTGTGGAGCTTCTTTATAAAAAGGACTTATTTTTTTAAGTCCTTGAAAGGATCAGGAAAAGGTCCTTGAAAGAATCAGAAAATGGGTTCTTTTCGTCAGATCGAATATTGCAGATCCTTGGACTTTGCACCATTACAACGCCCACTGGCACACGCTCCATCTCCTCCAAAGAGTTTTTATTAGGAAACAGTTTCCTGCAGTTTCCAGCGCCCCTTTTCATCTGATCCCAGTCCCCAAGATCAAAAACCACTTGCAAGTAGGCATCTTGGTACTGTCGATAACATCCAAAGCAGTATCAATTTTTTGTAAGTAATAGTAAGGTGAAAATTATCGCCAGGCAATTAAGACCATCTTACTTAACGTTAAAAATTTCGTATTCAACATCAGGGCAATAATGTTTTTCGGCATCACAATGCTGTCACACCACCTTCTGCATCTCCTATCTCTCCACTCGGCGTTGGATGTTGTAAAATAACACGTGTTTTGCGTCTCCATATTGGGCTACCGGTTTAATAAGATCCAGGTCCCGTCAACAATTGGAATAGGTAGTAGCTATTCTCACCATATCGTCGGTTAATCCATTGATCCACCATCACAGGAGGTGATTGATAACAGCATTCAAACGGCTTTTCCACCGTCGCCTGGATTTTTTTTTTTTTTCAAGCTACCACGTATCTCCAACTTTTCGGGTAGTACAGTCTCTGTCTTTCGGCCAACACAATTTCGATCGTGCAAAATATCTACCTTACTCTCAATGCGCTCCTACTGTGGACTGATACAACTTTTCTAATGTAGGTTACTGAGCTCAGTGCATTCGCTCAGGACAGTGCATGATCGACATAGCCTGTTCCCCTGCCTGGAACTTCCGAGGTTTGGCATTAGGCATGACACTGCCAACGTTATGTTCACCACCCTTTCCCTAGTCCTGAAGCAACAGCCTCGCGGTAATCATTGGCTTCAGATACTTCAGCGATGGTCCTGAGATTACATCATGTCCTTCAATTGTGATGGTAATGCTCTCTGTGCACTTGCTGCTACTGTAGCCAAGAAGTGTAGCGGAGTAGCTGAAGACAAAAGCAGTTGAAGCCTTTCTGTATTAACGCCTCCAACAGGAATACCGCCTCCAACAGATCTACTTTGTAGAGGATAACATCGACGTATAAAATGAAATAAATTTTTTTGAAAAGAATCTGTCTCTATACTTCTCTACCACACCACATTTTATGCACGGAAAAATTTTTATTGTGTTCGGAAGGTAATTTCGTTTTTTCCCAACAGAGGACTGTCAAAATATGTATTTTGACAGCTGACATAGCAAGGCTTGCTTGTGATCATTTAAAGCGGATAGGTTTAATCTCAAAGCTCGGAAAAAAATTTGTGCCGTCGCATTGACGTTTGTGATTTGCTTCTCAAACGCCAAGAAAATTATCCATTTTTGAAGCGTCTCATCACTGTGGACGAGAAATGGGTTATCTACAGCAATGTTAAGCGTAAAAGATCCTGGAGTAGAAAAGATGAGGCGGCTCATCTTTTATTTAAAAAAAAATTACTTTCCGAACAACCCAATAAATCCCCCTATTGAAGAGCAACCATACATTTTATATCAAATTATAAAAATTATATTTAGACGAAAACAAAAAGTTTTATTGTAGAAGAAATTGCTTTTTACGAATCGGTAAAAATAAGAAACAAATTAATACTCAAAATAAATTTGTACAGTTGCTAATTTTGAAAGTTCCTCAATGAATAAGCTATTATTGACTTCAACTAAGGAATATCTTTAAATGACAGGAGGGTAGTACTTTTTTTAAAAAGATTTTTCATATTTTTCTCAATTAAAAAAATATATATTTTTTTTCTGGTTGTTCTCAACAACAAAAAAAAATAATCGACAAAACTTTCAAATAGTTTTCACTTAAAACATCAGATATAACGTATGACAATCTTTCATCGAATTTCGAAAAATATTTTTAGTATAAGCAATTGTCGACTCTAATAATAATTTGACATACATTACGAAAAAAGCCATAAAAACTGTGAATATTTATGTAATCATTTACATATTTAGGTCGAAAATGTAAAATAATAGAAAATCGTCCTCTGATCGGATAGAAATGCAGTTCATGAGTTTGGCAAAAGTCCAATATATTCGTAGTTAGTTGGCTTTATAGAAAATCCAAACTAAATATTAAATAGAATTCAATTCAATGTACTTGTTATATGTGTAATTATACTGGATTTTTATGCCACCCCGACTGTTGTGGATATGAGTACAAATTTATGAAGACTTTGATTTGGCAAAAAATCAATTCAAATACTGACGCTAAGAATTCTTGTTTATAAAATTCGAATTTAAATTCAAATCCTCTCCCCCTCTTACCATCCTAAAATGATATATATTTTAAGTAGTAAATTTTTATGTACACGTATTCGATGTAATAAAATTTTTGGTTCTTTGCAAAAGGCAAATTTCTATCAAATTTTTATAGTTTGACAATTAAAAACTAAAATCCTTAATAAAATTTACTAAATCCCTTGCGTACATTTACAATAGTAGTAATATTATTTTATTTGAGACTAATTGATAATTATGAAATTTATTTTTTATTTCAATTTCAGTTGAACTTTTTTGCCTGCTGATATAAAAAAAGCTGTAAAAATTACAAAAAAACAGGGTAAGTAAATTTCCGTTTTTTTTATTATTGTCCACATAAACGTCTTATAATTTTATTATTTTATATTTAATTAAAAAAAGATTTTTATAAATTATAAAGAGAGCGTTTGCAACTGTTTTTTTTCTTTGAAAAGTAATTTATCATGGGCATAATAAAATAACGATTTGATTGGCTGAAATCGTTGATTTAAGTTTGGGAATAATGGATGACAAAATGGCCGCCACTGGCTTTGTGGCAAATGTCGGCTCTTTTGATGATATTTTTCAACATGTTTATTACACATTTGTTGGTCAATTTGATTATTCTTCTTGCGTATATAAAAATCAATCGAAATATAATTATTAGAAAGGACCTTTTGGGTCAGTGGTTTTTTTTTGGTGAATAATAATTTTATTTATAAACGTTCTCTTCGATATCAATTGTTCCTTTGATGCTGAATTTTTGACGTCAATTTAGTCAAGACTGGCTTTTAGTTAGTCATCTTAAGACAAATATAATTATTTAAATTTTCTGTAGTTAAGCTGTTCCTGTTAAGCTGCGACGCACAGCTTCGAAAAAAAATAACTTCAGCATTATGGGTCAAAAAAAGCTCATTTTAATTATCTTGGCACGAAATTTTGTATACGACTTGGACATCTGGGTTTATCTGTGCTAAAATATATAAAAACAAATTAAAATTAAAAATTTATATATTAAGCCCTCTGCACATGACGTTTGTTTTCATGCTTGTTTGTCTGTTATATTTGCAGTTTGTTTTTAAGCCGTCTATAGCGCTTAATTTTGTGACTGTTTTTATGCGTGCTAGCTTTACACTTCTTTTATTTTAATATTCGATTTCTAACTGGTTTTGATGCTTACGTAGTGACAGTTTGAATGTCAACAAAAGTGAACAGCAACGCGATTATATCAGATAAATAACATTAATTTATCTTTCCTAAAAATTAGTTCAGTAATGACAAAAGTGGAACTGTTAAGTAAAATATAAAATTTCACGTTTTCGAGGAACTGCTTTCATTAGTTTGATATTGCACGATATTTTTGAATTTATTTTTAAGAAGAAAAAAATAATTTACGGTCATATATTTCGCTGGAAAATTTATCAAAAACAAGAAAAAAATGGCACTTAACTGCAGATATTATGTGCATTTACAAAATGTTAAAAAAACGTATGTGTCGGTTGTTCATGTGGGCCATATCACTCAAATAAGCAGCAAAAAAAGCACGAAAAATATAAATAGTTTTTATTATAAAATCTAGCTTGAGAAGAAGCAACGGAGCCACGACGATAGTGAGCTAGAAAACAAGCAGGAAAATAAGCAGGAAAGCAAGCGTCGTGTTAAGCGAGCATTATACTTTATTTTCGGAACTAAAGTGGATCACAGGTTGCGGATGCGTTGCGTAGACCTTCTACATTAACTATTCTGACAAATAAATCGGAAACGGTTAAATAAGGAGAGTGAGATGCCAATAGCTATAACCATTTTTTGGCATAATTCAATAATCTCTCTATATCAGTCATCAATCACCTCAACAGCATTACCAGTAGATTCTTTGAAGAAATACGGACCAATGACGCCACCGATCCTAACATCGCACCACAGGGTCACTTTACGTGAGACCTTAAACCTTTTTTACTCCATTGATGGCCACTGATATGATTTTGAGCTAAAGTTTCTGTAGTAGTGGTTTTTTCTAGTAGCACAAATTTAAATCTTTATGTAAAATATTCCATACAATAGCTTGAGAAAGATACAATTCCTGTGCGTGATGCTTTATGGAGGTTTCTCTAGTTTCAGCCCAGAAATAGTCTCGGTTGAGCGTCCAGTTCTACGAAAACTAGGCTATACTATACTATGTTCTTCAAAGTAATTCACTACACAATAATCAGTGTAATTTGAGACGACACCATCATAATTTTAAAGCGTCTACTCTTTATGATTGCTAAATTTCATTTGGCATGATGATTGACAGTTAACCAAAATAGCATCAAATTAAAAGTTGCAAGCCTACCTTTAGGAAAAAAAAAAGAAAAAAAAGAATTAAGAATATTTCAACGTATGCGGTTTTAAGGTTTTCGGGATTTTATTAAAATTCTGTTGCCGAAATAGATTTTTTACCTACAAAAATCTTTGTTTTTATTGGTGAAAAATTAGAAAAAAAATATTTAATTAAAAACTCAATTAGATAAATATTTTCTTTATAAAATTAACCATAAATGAAAAATGTTCACAGCCCATTTGTGCGAGCACTTCATGCTTTTTGATAGCTTTTATGTTTCTTTTGGATAAAACTTACTCTGCTTGGTTAAACATTTTCAATAGAAAAAAAATATAGAACAAAATAAGTTTCTTTTTATGAAATTTGTAGATACAATGTATTGTTGTTATTTAGATAGTAAAAATGTTCGTATTCAACAAAATTACATGTTTCTGTCCAATAAAACAGGGTTAAATTGGGTTCAATGATGTTCTAGATTTTACTTTTCTACACTGACTTTATTCAGAGTTCCAATTTTATCCATTCAGGGATGATTGTTATCTATTATACTGTTCTGTATATTAGGATGACATTTCATAAGTATTAAAAGTTAAATAGCTGGAAAAACATAAAACTAATTCGTATTATTTATATGAAAATTTCATATATTCACATATCAATGGACAAGTACAGATATAATATATATAATAGAGAATTTTTATTATCGCAATATCTTTGAATAATTTTAATTATCTTAATTATTACTGATACTATGAATAATGATAGACTATAGTGAGTGTTGGTATTTATTAGGAAATTTAAGTGATTTTAGTGTAAAAGTTTCTAAAAGAACTTTTGATAAAGTTTCCATAGAGTATCTAGTGTGTAATTCGATTTTTTTTGTCCAGCTAAAGTTCATTAATAGCTTCAAATATGAAATATTTTATTGATTAAGGACTCCTTGTAAGCTTTGTGTATGTATACTTGTATTATACGAAGATAAGATTAAAAAAAATAATTGCGCAGAATCAGTAAAAAATACTAGACAAATTATATAAAGAGATTTAGGGGATCTTTTATCATCTTTTATAGTAAAGTTTAAAAGTATTGCAGAAATGCCTACGTAGCTAAAGAGAGTATATTTTGTGCAATTTTTCTTGTATTATTAAAATGTAATCAGCAAGAAATCACGTTTTATTATATGAAAATTTATTTAAACTAAATAATTATCTACAGTCGGTGCAACAAAAATCGTATCACATATATTGTGAAAATTTCCGATAACCAAATGCGAGGTCTGTTGAAAAAGTATCGCGAATTTCCGTGGCTTACGTATATTAGATTTTCAATTTTTTGTAGCACTATGTTGGTACACATGTCTCTCACTCATGCTGACAAGTTCGGCCATTTTGAATGTTCAGTTAATTTTTGACAGCTGCTTTGCTTGCATGTGTTTTGGGTCGTCTTCGACTTTTGATCAATTTCGACCAAACACAGCATCGCATAAACATTGCTAAGGAGCTGTTGGACTCTGTCCACGATGAGCCAAATTTGCTCCAGAGGGTCATAACTGGTGACGAATCATGAGTTTATGGATATGACGTGGAAACCAAAGCTCAATCATTCCAATGGAAGCTGCCGCACCAGCCAAAACTGAAAAAAGCGCCAAGTTCGGTCGAATGTGAAGGTTTTGCTTACAGTTTTCTTTGATTGCAGGGGCGTGGTGCATCATGAGTTCTGGCCACAGGGTAGAACGGTCAATAAGGAATATTACCTGCAAGTTATGCATAAGTTGCGCGAAGCAATCTGCCAGAAACGCCCAGATTTGTGGAAGAACAAAAATTGGCTTTTGCCATTTTTGGCCAAAAACAACACACTAATAATGTCGCAGCCACTGTATTCGCCAGATCTGGCCCCATGTGACTTTTTTGTGTTCCCGAAACTGACGAGCCCCATGAAAGCACGACGCTACGCTACGATTGAGGAGATAAAGACGGCATCGAAGGAGGAGTTGAACAAAATCACAGAAAATGATTTTTTGAAGTGCTTCGAGAATTGAAAAAAACGTTGGCACAAGTGTATAATATCTGGTGAGGATTACTTTGAAGGGGACAAAATAGATATTCATAAATAAATAAATAATTTTTGAAAAAACACAAAATTCGCGGTACTTTTTGAACAGATCTCGTATAGAAATTCATTAACAAATATAATTAAATAAGTATAAATTGTCCATTTATAATTTAGAAATTAAATCCTTAGAGTAAAAGAAAATAATTTGTTTGAAGCAACATTTATAAAAAAGATAAAAAATAATTTCTTTTTTATTAAAAAAAAAAAAATACCAAAAAATATCGTTTTATTGAATTAAAATTGGTTTGTTCATTAATCTCAAAAATGTCAGTATTTTTGTTACCTCATTCTGGATTTATAACAGCCTTTATTTTTATAGGCTTCGAATTTCTAGATTTAATTCCTTGAAACAAAAATTTCTTAGAACCGCCTATCTCTCAATAATATGATTTTTCGAACAGATTCTCTTTCTTCAAGGTAATTTTACTTTATTTTGTTTTAACAACAAAATAATAATCTACCAATAGAAAAAATACCTTCACCTGAGAAAGATACAAAATGTTTACTTTGGCATTTAAATTTAATTTCTTATGTCATTTTTATCCATTTTAAGATACTGTTTGTTTATCCTCGCTTAGCAGATGATCGGTCCGTTGCAGCTCAGATTAGTATGCAGATTTCCATTCCTGTACAAAAATTGAGAGTCGGAAATTTTTAACAGCCGACAAATCAAGTTCTGCTCAAAAGTTCTTGATTACGCTCTGAAATCTCAAAAGCACGGAGAGTAAGGTAAAAGCGCACAACCAACCGAAAGAGCAATTCACGTAAAAATATGAATTTACACGATTGCTTGATTGAGAAAACATATCGCAAGAATTTTCTCGCAGCTTGTAAAATATTTGATGCAACAGTGGATGATCAAATTATTCAAATATATTAGTTTTGCTTGAACTATGATGATAACGGATAATTGCTTAAGTGTTTGATTTTCAAATATTTAAGAAAAAACACAGACAAATTAAAAAAGTGTACGAAATTTTTATTTGAGTCGATAAATCAATGCTTGCCATTTTTTTTTTAAATTATTTAATATAAAAGTTAGCATTTCCGATTACGTTTTAAATTCAATTTTGAACCACTTTTTCGAGCATCTCAGCTGGTATCTCACTAATAACACATGTAATGTTGTCTTTCAAAGCTGCAGTGGACGCTGGTTTATTGGCATTGACGTAGCCCTATAAAAAATAGTCTGAAGGCGTCAAATCGCACGATCTAGGCGGCTAACTCACCGGTCCGAATAGCTCACTGAACGTATCTCTCAATATGCTTATTGTTTCACGTGCTGTGTGGCATGTAACGATATCTTGTTGAAACCACATATCGATCAGATGCAGTTCTTGAATTTTGGGGGGGGGGGGGGGGCGGTAAAGTTCAAAATCATCGAGCGATAGCGGGCGCCATTGACGGTACCCTTACGGCTAGTGTCAAAAAAATATGGACCCATAATTCCACCAAACAGTGCGTTTTTCTGGTTGCAATGGTAATTTTCTTTTGCCTGTGGTTGTTCATCAGACCAAATGTGATAATTTTGCTTTTTCACAAATCCATTCAACTCAGAGAGAATAACCTTCATCGCTGAACGCATTTTTTTGGTAATTTTCCTCAAATTGTTCTAAAGCCCACTCACCGAATATTCGACTCTTTGGCAGGTCGTTCGGTTTCAGTTCTTGCACGAGCTGTATTTTATACGCTTTCAGACCAAGATACTTTTACCAAGCGTAAAATCTTCCACATACTCGAGGAACACAATCCCAATTGCTGTGTACGTTAACAAATGGACAAATCGCGGTCTTCACCAACACTGGACGCTAAGGCAGCAATATTTTCCTCTGTATACACACAAATTTGTGGTTTGATATCCAATAACGTCAATATGGCTTGAATTTCTGGCTCAGTAGGTCGATTAGGTATGCGGAACACATTTTTAACTGAGCACGAATTTTGATAATAAAATTCAATAATTTGTAAGCGTTGTTCAAGTGTAAGTCTTTCCATGATGAAATGAGCTTTTTTGACTTTGACACACGTCACGTGTCACACGTAATCTGTCAAAAATTAAAATATGAAAAACCAAACAGCAAAAAAATCACCGATATAAGCATCTATATATTTTTGTAGGTATTTTTTTGTTTTTAATAATAAACGTTTTCAAATTTATTTAGCATTACTGTGACAAAAAGTCTGCATCACTTTCCAATATTTTCGATACTATATGCTTGTGAATTTAGAATCTACTGTATGTAAATAATAATACTCGTCGGACAACAAATCAACCAACGAGCAAATATTACATACCATATGGATATCACACGTTTGTAAAATACATTTGCGCATGGCGTTATCATAAATATATTATTTTCTTTACGAATAAAAAAAATTAAAAATTAGTGTTTTTTTTAATTTTCACAGAAAATATTTCTGAATATTTTATATTACCCACTATTGACGTTTTTAGGGAAATAGTTAATTTTATACATTTTACTTTCTCATTTACATAACAACATGCTTGCAAGAACCGTGATTTTGAAAGAAAAGAAAAATTACTAGCTCATTGATACTTTCAATCAAACTTTGATGCAACAGTTAGCAATACGTAAATAAATAAATAATCGTCCAATGTCACATCCTCACGAACAATGATCGTCGTTTGTGCGAACCTATGCATTTTAACGATTTTCATTGTAAGAGGGCTAAGAAGAAAACTGAAATGTTGTATGGATTTCTAATACTGATTGCGCTGTACGGCAAAAGAAGATGTTAGCGAACATATGATGCAATGGGAAAAAAAAATATTAGATATTTGCTCCCTTTCATTCTTCGTTTCTCCTCCACACGCCATAGTATTATATATTATACGTATGATAAGTAGGATTCTGACATATTTTCTCATTTCTTTTTTGGAAATAAATTTGTTTTTGAAAAAGTTCCGTCTATAGCGAATTCGTCGAAATTCGCCATGCTTCGTTTAGTAGGAAGGTCGTCCATGATGTCCATTTCGGGTTGTTATCTTAGACCAACACGGGTGTTTATACACGATTGGTTTTCTTTCCGAAAGCTGGTATTGATATTTTCGTGCTCCTGACAGCTGGTGGCATTTTCATGTGTTTTTCCGCACTTTTTCTTAAGAAAACAATAACGCGATAAGGAAATTTAAGTACAATGGAATTGTGAGTAAGGTTTTTTTAGAATTAGCGTAGGGTTTCGAACCCACAATCCCTTATATGGTACTTTCAACAACAAAATAATTGAAAAAAAATTTACTTTAATTTTTCTTAAAAGATTTACTTTTAAAATTTTAGTATCACCGAATAAGAATAATCATTATATTAACTCTTATATAGTTCCAGAAGCTCAAACATATGAACAATCCCTACACTCAAAAGTGATTATACATAAGAAATGAAGCGTGAAAGTGTTGTGTTTGCCTACGAAAGGGTGCTGCCATTTATGTAACCACATGTTTGTGATTATTATGGGCAGCTAAAATGTGTTCTTTGAGTACGGTCAGAAATGGCCCCGTTCGTTACCCTCCTTTTCCTCATCGGCTTTCCCTGTCACTAGTCCTTTCCCATACCCAGATTACGGTAGTGTTATACGTGGAGGGGGAGGGTAGAGGTGATTCGAAAGTCGCAGCGATAGTATTCTTACACCCACATGTCTGATGCAAACATTTTTACTTGAAGACATCTGACATTTTTAAGTTCTACAAAAAAAAAGAAAAATACAAAAAAAAATTATAAAAAAAATAAAATTTATAGTATGTTACGATGAAAGACTAAACAAGAAATTGTTTGAAAAGTATAAAAATTGGAAGCAGGATAAAATTTGAAAACAAAAAAGAGATTTTTTCAAGAAAAAAAAACTAAGAAGCTAAAAGAAGTGACCAACGTGAAAAAAAGATAAAAATTGGTCGAGTGATTGTCTCTTTGTCCATGGCCATTTCCCCAAAAGCTCCCATAGCACTGCTAAACCAATTGGTTGGCGATGACATCCCGATTTCCGGCTTGATAGTACAGTCATTAGCGTACTGGACTAACATCTAAGAGGTCATGAGTTAGAATCTCACTGAGCCACGGTCCTACGCTTATTCCAACAACAAAAAAATACTTTTCCTTTCCATTTCTACTTCAAATTTCTTATACCGATAACCTTTATCGCCAAATAGCCTGTAAGGTTGAGGCGCTTAGAATATATATTTCAGTACTAATGTTACTTGAAACAAACCAACAAACTATTCTACCTGATCGAATTCTGTATTTTTCCACTGGCATTGTTGCCAAACCCAGCAAAACCTGAGGAGAACTTTAGACGAAGTTGTGCGTTGCCAAATTAACTTGAATTAACGAATATATCTACAAATCTGAGGCCAATGCTACCATAACGTATTTTTACGATCCAACATAGATTCGATGGATACGGTAAAAGACAAAAATAAATGCTACACAAATGACGTCTTGTTTACGCAATACCTCTACTCGAACTGCTTACAATCGCTGCTCAGACTCAACTCAAAACTAAAACTAAACTCTCTCTCATGAGCAGAGCTCGTATTCATACTGCTCTGAAACCGGTTTTTTGGAATCTTCTAAAACAGGCCAGAGCCATCTTACGTCATAACAATCAAACATTTATGTCATTTAATAAATTAGATTGCTTTTTTTAGGAGGTCAGTATTTTTGAGATTTCTAAAAAAATTCATTCAAAAGCTTCAAAAATGTTTTAATAAAAAGTAATAGTGCGTTTATTTTGTCCATTTTTAATTTTCTATAAATATTGGTATTTCCTTTTTAAAATGAAATTTCACAATTCAAAATAAGTTCATATTTTTTTTAAAACTATAACAACGATAATCAGTGACTTTACCTTAGCCAAAAATATACTTTTTAGTTTTGAAAACATTTATTATAAATTTCAAATGGGAGTTTAGAAAGAAAGGAATACTTTGAAAAGAAACTTGCAAATTTCCATTTAGTGCGTTCAACTAAGTGAAGCCTGTCAAAGTGAAGCAATATTTACAAACCTTCCCTTTGAGATGAAAAATATCCGAAAATTTTTCACTAGTTCTTAATATAATTATATTTATTCACCAAATCAATGAATTTAAATATATCCATACCCATACAAAAATGAAATTTTATTTTAATAATAGACAAAGAGAAAAATATGAAGCGAATAATTGGTATATAACAAAACGTTACCCCACAAAATAGGATTGTAAAAAATTCCAAAGTTTTTCTAAATTTGAAAAAAAAAGATTTCTTTCCAATGAGGTCTCAGAAAGAATTTCCAATCGATTGCGTTTTTAAGATCTAAATTGTGAACGTACACTTGTGTTTATATAAGCGTATGTTTATTTTGTATACAAACAATTTGCTTCTAAGTCTCGGAAATTATTTGAAAATACAATACGTCATTAAAGATTCTCTTCTACAAATAATGTTGACCTTTATTTTTTCCATTCCAATTTGAATTTATCGTTTGTGGAATTTTGTTTTTTTTTTTTAGTTTTCACTTCATAGAACAAAGCAGTACAGAGAATTGAGTTTATTAAAATGCCAACCAAGTTCACTAAGAGCAATGTGGAAAATTCGTGAACGAATAGATATTCTCGATGATATAAACTCAACGAAGGATGCTAGCGAAAGATTTCTCTATTGAAAAGATCATAAGACGTGGGTAGTGGGTGAAGGCAGCAAAAAAAAAACAGTTTAGCTAAGTGAATGGAAGTGAATCTTCCAGAGGTGCTCCAGTAAATACTCGTAATCAGATAAAATAATATGGAAATTTTATATGAATTGAAGGAAAACAAAAACGCACAAACACCCAACCCTTAAGTAATAATATAAAACACAAACAGATGAGATGGATGGAGTATTCTGAAATTAGAAGAAAATCATCCTGTTCTGTTATTACACTAATAATATTATTTATCATATGTGAGAGGATATTAAATGCTACACGTGCGGAATATCACATTCACAACCTGCACGATTTAGAAAAAAAACAGCTCAAATTGACACCGTCTAAATTCTATTAAAATTTCATATTGTTTTGTAAATAGTACGCCTATACGACGTATAGGATGTTCGTTCTAGAAGTATCCTAGAAATAGATTCGCGCAAACGAACAGGCAATTTTCCGGTATGAATATCAAAGGGGATACGCATAAGTGAGTCCACAAACCAGGTCAGGCTTTATATATTTGATTTTATGCACACGTACACATACAAATGGTGGGGTGATTTTTTTTTTCTTCGAAATTATTCCCGTCAAAATAGGGTTAAATTTGTTTGAAAAATTGTTCGAGATATATGCCATCCCACCATTGATGAAAAAGTTGTGGGGTTAAAATTTTGCCCTATTATTTCTATTGTTAGAAGATAACCTTTTCGGACCGAACACGCATCTGGATCCAATTCTCCATGAAAATGTGTAGCTCAAAATTGGATATTTTTCATCTACTTAGTCTACTATTCAATTTTGTTCGAGTGCACCTACTATCTCTACCCTATCTATCTATCTATCTATCACCCATCAACGAAACTGAATGCTTAAAAAAATATCGATTCAGTTCAGTCAGTTCACGTTTTTCTTCACGTTCAAATGATTTTCAAAAAAAAAAAACCTATCTACTTTGATGAAAGGTAAAAGACTTCTAAAGAAACTAAATTATCGTGGAAAGGATTTTATGTATTAGTCAATCTCTTAGATACAAAAGAATTTTCACCTTACTTCTGATAGTAGGACTCAAAGATTGTACAATTCATATAGTTTCGAAAGCATATTTCCTTTGATAGACGGCGGCTTAGCTTTGATAAATCAAAATAACCAAACCTAAATTCTATAAAAGATACTATTAAATTTAGATATTATTATTATATCTTATTATAGGAGTTGTATTCAAATGCGTTCAAAAAAAGTATTAATTTTTATATACGAGGTCTGTGCGAAATATACCCTCTGTCCGCGGGTTACGTATATTCGATCTTCGATTTTTTGTGGCGTTATATTGGTACTCATATCTTTCACTTATGCCGACAAGTTCGGCCATTTTGAATGTTCAGTTAATTTTTGACAACTGCTTTGCTTACACGTGTTTTGGCTCGTCGTCGATTTTTGCCCATTTTCGACCGAAAACAGCATCGCATTAACATTGCTAAGGAGCTGTTGGACTTTGTCCGCGACGACCCAAATTTGCACCAGAGGGTCATAACTGGTGACGAATCATGGGTTTATGGTTATGACGTGGAAACCAAAGCTCAATCATTCCAATGGAAGCTGGCGCACGAGTCAAGACCGAAAAAAGCGTGCCAAGTTCGGTCGAATGTGAAGGTTTTGTTTACAGTTTTCTTCGATTACAAGGGCGTGGTGCATCATGAGTTCTGGCCACAGGGTAGAACGGTCAATAAGGAATATTACCTGCAAATTATGCGGAAGTTGCGCGAAGCACTTTGCCAGAAACGCCTGGATTTGTGGAAGAACAAAAATTGGCTTTTGCACCATGATAACGCCCCTGCTAACGCATCGTTGCTTGTGCGCGAATTTTTGGCCAAAAACAACACACTAATAATGGCGCAGATCTGGCCCCCTGTGACTTTTTCTTGTTCCCGAAATAGATTCTTTGATCCATTTTTTGGAATGGGCAAAAATCGAAGACGAACCCAAAACACGTGCAAGCAAAGCAGCTGTCAAAAATTAACTGAAAATTCAAAATGGCCGAACTTGTCGGCATAAGGGAGAGACATGAGTACCAACATAACGCCACAAAAATCGAAATATCAAAATTCGCGATACTTTTTGAACAGACCTTGTATTTTTTACTATAGGATTATCGTTTTTTATACGCGTAATTTCAAGAATTGTCCTCCAAGATCGTCTGATTTGATGCTGTTTAATCTTTTTTTGCCCGGTCACATGGAATTTTCATTCTTTCGGCCATTTAAAAAAAAACTACTTTAAAAGGATTAAGTTTTGGAAATATATGTTATATTTCATATAATAGGTGATTTTTGTACTGTCTGGTTTTTATATATTTATATTTGACAGATCACACGTGACACGTGACGTGTGTCAAAAACAAAAGTGCTCAGTTAGCATTGGAACAACGATTTTAAATTATTGAATTTTATTATCAAAATTCATGCTCTGTGAAAAATGTCTTTCAAGCACTTAATCGACCTACTGAGCAAGCAATACAAGCCATAGTAACAAAATGTTGCAGCAATTTGACGCTATTAGACATCAAACTACCAACCCGTGTGCGTATAGTGCGTACAGAGGAAAATATTGCTGCCGTAGCGTCTATTGTTGGTAAAGACCGCGATTTGTCCATACGTCATCGTTTACCGCAATTGGGATTGTGTTACTCGACTATATAGAAGATTTTACGCAAGGATCTTGGTCTAAAACCTTATAAAATACAGATCGTGTAAGAGCTGAAGCTGAATGACCTGCCAAAGAGTCAAATGTTCGGTGAGTGGGCCTTAGAACAACTTGAGGAAAATCCGTTTTTTACCCAAAAAATTGCGTTCAGCGATGAAGATCATTTCAGTAAATAAGGAAAATTATCGCATTTGGTCTGACGAAAAATCACAGGCAAAACAAGATTGCCATTGCGCGCAGAAAAACGCACTGTTTGGTAGACTCATCGGTTCATATTTCTTTAAAGATGAAGTTGGCCGTAACGCTACCGTCAAGGGCGCACGGTTTTGCGATGATTTCGAACTTTTATTGTCCAAAATGCAAGAACTGCATCTGATCGATATGTGGTTTCAACAAAACGGCGTAGCATGCCACACAGCACGTGAAACAATAGGCATATTAAGAGTTAGGTTCGGTGAGCTGTTTGAACCGGTGAATTGGCTGCTTAGATCGTGCAATTTGACGCTCCTAGACTATTTTTAATGGCGTTACCTACGTTTGTGCTGATAATTCAGCGTCACTTGTAGCCTTGAAAGACAGGATTACACGTGTTATTAGCGAGATACCAACCGAGACGCTCGAAACAGTGGTTTAAAATTAGGCCTCTCCAATGTGTCATTTAAAAAATAGTCATGGTCAATATTTACATAAAATAATCTTAAAAAAGTAAATGGCAATCATTGACTTATCTGTTCAAATAAAAATCTCATACACTTTTCTAATTCTTTTGTATTTTTTTGTTGTAAATATGAAAACCAAATGCTTAAAAAATCATCCGTCATAATGGACAGGTTCATGCAATATAATCTAAATTTTAATTTTCGTTACTTTCCGTATTACAAATTGGATAATTCTTTATCTTAATAAGTCTGACTAAAAATCTTCGTTGAATATCCTTTCGATTTTCAGAAAAGTAATTTTTTATTTAAAATTCTGTGTATTCGAATAGTTTTGTTGTTTTAACTTTTATGAGAATAAATTTATTTTTGAACAAAATTTCTTCAAAAGATAATTCATTTGTGATTTATTCATTTTGGAATGAAAAATAAATGCGAGAAAAACTTGATATTATTAGCATCTAGAACAAGTGTTTATGCCCTTAACTCGATAAAAATGATTTATGTTATTACATATTAAATGAATATTCGTTTTGTAATAAATCATTTCAGTTTTCTGCTTCAAATCTGGGTACAAAAACCCATAAGATATAATGTCAACTGTGTAGAAAATGCATACAACAATTTAAATAAACATGTCACATTATTCGTAGATATCTTTGCACACATGAACATATTAATATAAGAATGCACTTTTAAGGTAAAAACCAGATTTCACCAATACTTTTTGCAAACATCTCATTCCACATAAAATAGCAATAATTTATAATTCTGCTCAGTTAAGTATTGACATCTTTCCATATTCTTGTACAATGCGATTTGTGCATTTCTGTTTAAAGACATTTGGAAGAAATTTTTTAGATACACTCTAAAGAAAATGCATACAATATATTAGGTGTAGATAAATAATCTATATTTGCAGAAGGCAATTAATGCGTATATGGAGATGAATGGTTATAAATTTGAACAATTTAGATTTCTTAGAAATTATTTCGAAAAGTGAACATACCAGAAGTAATATTTTTTTTGTTTTTATAAAAGTGTAAATTATTTTTGAAGAAAAACAGTTTTTGTGCTCTGTTTTTACTGCTTTCAATACAAATTTTATAAAATTTTAAAAAACCTGCACGCACATTTTAATTCCTTTAATTTTAACCGCAAAAATTAAACCTTTGCACGAAAAAAAACAAACAAAATATTTAATATTTATTTATTTTTAAATTTGTACAAAATTTAATTTTGTCATTACTTTTCATAAATATAAATTTTTTTATAACAGTTAAGTAAGCGTAAATAAATTGAATATTAAATTTTAAATTTAGTTTATACACTCCAAGAGGGGGGGGGGGAATAATATTATCGAAATAATAAGTTTAATTTTTAATCGTTCTGAATAAAAAAATTATTTCTAATTAATAATTGAAAATATCGAAGATATTTGTAGGTAGTAGGTCTAGGATGAGGGAGTTAGTTAAAGAAAGTTAAGTTCAATAGGAGCATGGGCTGATTACGATTGTACTCAGAAAACACCTGAACATTACCAGAAATATTCTTGCCTCACCCCGCATAACCAAAAAAATATCATGCTTTTTTTTCTTATTTTAAATGTTATCTACAACTACTTATGCTAGTAACAAGCAGATTTTTTAAGGGAATATACAAGGACATGAGGACATGTGGAGGAAAACACCCATCGATGTTACCTCTAGAACAGGGTAATTTTATTTTATAATTTTAGAGAATCTCTCGGCCATCGCCGTTTTAAACGTCGATGGGTGTATACTGGAAGGGTGTATTAGGGTGGAAGGATAGATGCGAATGGAATTTTTTATATCGGGAGATGCACAGTTCACGAACAAATGGAACATTTAGGTCACGGTGGATAACAGTGTTTCGCACATAAAAGGGGGCATTGACAATTTTACGAAAGATTCAGGATTGTAGGCATTGGATTGGAAGGGAGTTGGAATGCTTAGTCGTACCCCAAAGTTCTAGACCATATGTCCATATTGGTTTCAGAACCGTATTATATAGTAATAGTTTACTTGTTGTTGTTAGTTTTGATTAACTGTCTAGGAGACGTAATAATTGTTTGTATCGTCCGTTAAGTTCACGTCTTTTAGTTTTCGTATGAAGGTTTCAGGTTAACCGTTTGTCGAATATAAGTCCAAGGTAACGTACGCTATTTTTTTATGGAATAATACTGCCGTTTAGGGTTATGTCGGGAATTTGTTCTCGGCAGAGTGTGAAAGTTACATGAGCAGATTTTTGCTCATTTACCTTCACTCTCCACCTTTTGAACCAAGTTTCTAAGGAGTGGATATGGTTCTGTAGGATACTAATGGCTGTGGAAGGATCTTTGTGATGTGTCAGGATGGCTGTATCGTCAGCATATGTTGCGGTTAGGATGTTGTTGTGGCAAGGAATGTCATGGGTATAAATGTTATATAGGATAGGACCTAGGAGACTTCCTTGAGTGACACCGGCGGAAATTGGATAAATGTCAGAGGTCTCCATATTTTCAGCTACCTGAAAATATCGGTCTGAGAGATAAGATTTAAGGATGTGGAAATAACCCGAGGGTAGGACTCGCTGCAACTTCCACAGCATTCCAGGGTGCCATACACGGTCGAAAGCATGCGAAATGTCAAGAAACACGCCTGGGCAGTATTCCTTTCGGTCTAGCGAACACGCTATGTAGTCGACTACGCGATGACACTGCTGGACAGTGGAATGCTCAGGTCGAAATCCAAACTGATGCTGAGGAATGATACCCTCGGTTTCAAAAAAAATATCATGCTGATTACCAAAAAGTTGATGCAGACACCAAAGGTGTTAATTTCACAACTTATGTAAATTTTGTCATACGGATAATATTATTTAAATACGCAATTTTTTACAGATATTTAAATTATATATCTTTAGAAATTACACATACCTGAATACCATAATAATATACTAGCATATTGTTGGAGGAGCGTGTCTCCACTCTTCGCAGCTTTCCGCTTCCCGGTTACACTTCTTTGGATATTATCGACAATACGAACATAACATCTTCTCAAGTTTGGGGCTCAAAATAAGTCACAGGAACTAAGATTTCCTGAATAGGGGAAGGGTTAGTGAACCATACTAATATCCAAGTGTCTGCAATATCGGCTCTGACGCGACGAACCCTTTTTCGCAGCCTTCATCAAGGACTCACTCATCAGCTCCAATGCCAATCGACGGTCTGACCTCACAAAACCGCTAACTTTTACCACATTTTCATCAGTTTTCGATGTTGAAGACATCCTTTTGCAATGTTTATCTTCCACTGCTTCTTGGTCCTCTAAAAATGCTTTTAAAAAGTTAGTAAAAAATATAAATGGTAGTTTTACGGTTAGAAGGAATGACTACTACTCCACATATCGCAATATGGAGAATGGTATTCCTCAGGGTTCTCCTCTTTCCACTACTATATTTAATATAAATCTGCATTCTCTATCCTCCTCTTAGGTGGGCATTCCTCACTTTATATACGCGGATAATATCTTTGTATTGGTGGCTGAAAAAAACACAGTTAATGCCGTTTCAAAACTTCGTACCACACGCCATCAAGTTAGGTCCTGGCGGTATTATAGAATTCGATAAAGCGCCCTGTCTGCATGTATGTCACTCCGGTACCACTTCGTGGGAACAAGCATATTCCCTTAGTGGATTCCCTTAGCGTTTGAGGTGCCTCAATTAATCGCGGATGCAAATAGAATCCTTAAACTAAACATACTGTTGATAAGGTTCTGTCAATCTACCGATTGATTAGGGTTTAGGAAAAGTAAGCTTAGACAGGCTGAAACAATACTGATGACTAACGCTCTTCTTGGCGGCAGCTTGCTATATTGTCTCACCCTGTGTGCCTAGATGTCCAAGCCATGTCCCTACAAAATTAGGGCACCGGTCAACCGGTGTATAAGGTTAGCCAGTGGAACTTGCCGCACTTCACCAGTAGCTTCTCTACAAGTTGAGACTGGTCGATTTCCTTTATTAGACCTTCTCCTCAAAGTCAGTTCATCTATAAAAACCTCTTCTAGTTTGAATATCCGGTGCACTCGTTGATAAGCAATGCCTCTTTTGCGAACACTCCCTTCTCGCTCTCACTAATCTTGACCGAAATGGAAAGGAATCCCAAAATTTCACTTCACAGTAACCCAAATACACGTTCAGACTCGGCATGGATGCCTTCGATGGGAGCGGTGTTGAGAATTTTGGTTTACATGTTCCGATTGAAAAAGAAGGCAACCAACTCAATATGCTTTCGGACATTGTTCAAGCACGAGCTGAGTGGATTAGGTGATGCCGCAATTTATTATACTGATACGGCAACGAATGACCATTTGACAAGCTTTGAGGAGGTACGCTATTTTTTTTTCAAACAGTAGTAGAACATGCCATAAACAATTAACATAAAAATGTTCATGCAGTGATAGCTTCGCTGCTTTACACACTATGCGTTGCTCCAGAACGGACCCGGTACTAAATGATATCAAACATCGCCTGATAAACAATAGCTTTATTTTGTTGCGGTGGATGCCTGGCCATGCAGGCAATTATGGCAACGAATATGCTGATCGGGTTGCAAAAGAAGTTCTGCCATATCGTGGCAACTAGCAGCATCGACGTCCATCAGATGAGCAGAATCGGAAAATAGTGAAACTTTCCTCGCCACACACTGGCAGACCATCGCCAAACCCATTTACTCGATAATCAATCTGAAATTCTGGGCAAGAAACTTCCTCAGAATTCGAATTGGCCATATCGCCGTCACTCACCCACGTCTTCCTACCCGACAATCGTGAACATTCTATCTGCAAATTCTGTGGCGTTCGTCTGACCATACTACACATACTGACAGATTGTCACACGACAAGAAGCTTGAGATCGCTGAGAGATTAAATTTATCGAATACGACCGTTCATGATCATTTGAAACGGCTAGGTTTAATTTCAAAGCTCGACATATGGGTTTCTCATTTTCTTATGGAAAAAAATTTATGCCGTCGCATTGACGTTTAAGATTTGCTTCTCAAACGCCAGAACATGATCCACTTTTGAAGCGTATCATCTCTGGGGACGAGAAAAAGAACAAAAGATCCTGGAGTAGAAAAGATGAACCGGCTCAAAACAGTTCGAGAGCCAATATTCATCAAAAAAAGGTTATGCTGTCTGTTTGGTGGGATTTCAAAGGAATCGTTTATTTTGAGCTCCTACCGAGCAACACAACGATCAATTCTGAAGTGTACTGTCATCAGTTGGATAAATTGAATGATTCTCTTAAAGAAAAAAGGCCAGAATTGGTCAATAGAAAAGATATAGTGTTCCAACAGGATAATGCGAAACCACTTGGATGGGATATGCTGCCACACCCACTATACTCTCCAGACCTAGCACCTTCCGATTATCATTGGTTCCGGTCTCTACACAATTTTTTTAGACGGTAAAACGTTTAATTCAAATAAGGAAGTCAAAAATTACTTGGATCAGTTTTTTACCAGGCAAAGAACAAACATTTTATGAGCATGGAATCATGCTACTACCAGAAAGATGGCAAAGGATATTGTATCAGACAGGATAATATTTAATTAAATAAAATATTAATTCACTTTAAAAAAAATTGTCTTTCATTTTTATAAAAAAAACGAAATTACTTTCTTGACAACCCAATACCTCAGACGCCAAATGATTCTACGATCGTCATGCTTGGATATGACCCCCTGGCATATGTCTTTAGAACCTTTCTCTTAAACAAAAAAAAAAGAAATAAAAACGTAAATTTTATAATTTAAACATTTGTAGGGTTTAAAATTTGAACTAAGCATTTTTTGCTAGCAGCTGCACAAACCATAAATACTGCCTGATCCAGTCACTTCTATGTCTCTGCTAATCGAACAGTACACGTTGCACCTAGCAACAAATTCTATTCACAACAACAAAGTAAATTTTTACAAAAAATTTAAAAATGTTCACTTGTTCTTGAAAATATTTCCTGCACGGTTACTTTTTTTAATTTTATTATAAATTAAAATATAAGAAAAATTAGTTTAACTAATTTTTTATTCGTGTTTCTCTGGGCTAAAATTAATCTATTCACAAAAAGGATTTTTCATTCTGTAGGCCAATAGGAATAAATTATATAACAACATCCTAATAAAATGATAATAATTTTTCTCATCTAACATAATTACTTTTATAAAGTTGCCCAAATTTTATTAGTAATGACAATGGTTTTTTTTTATAACTAAAATTTAATAATTTATTTTTAGTTTTTATTTGATAATAATACAAATTATAACTTTCCTTTTTTTTATTTTTATAAAATTTTTTTATTAAATAGTTTTTAAAATGAATAAATCCATCGAATTTTTAGAGTTAAACTTTTTATTATCCTTTAAGTTAAGTTGAAACGATTTAGTAGAGTTCTATACAATATATTCTGCTATACATATTTTATAAAATCTATATTTGTACACATGTACAAGCACTAAATATCTATTTCCATACGTTTATTCATAGTTATATCAATATTGCAGATAGAAGCATGTACATATATAGTCTGAGGGACATGTTAAGAAATAAAACTTAAAAGATTTTACTGCATAGTAGTTTTACTGTTTGTGGAAAGGAAAGTAATATTAATGCAATTCCGTCAAAATTTAATTACTTGGAAAATCGAATTTCATATGCACTAAATAAATTCCTAACGCTATGTAACCATATCCAGGTTGATAGAACGTCTCGAACACAGGGAGTATATATACTCCCCATTTGAGCTCAGGTAGTGAGAAGTGCACTTATGTTCCTGTCACATAAATCATGTTATTGCCATTTTGTAAGTCGGTTTGGCGTGCTCATAGTGAATATATTATGCTTCTGCGATAGACGATGATAAACTATAAAGAAAAATTTTATATTAAATTTTTTATAGAGACGAGAAAATACTTGTATTATGTATAATCTTCTTTACGGTAGTATTAATTCGAGGACATTCCGGAAAGAACTTTAAAAAACAAAATAAAAAATTTAAAAGTATCTAAAATGACAGAAGTTTTATTACATTTTATTATTTTTTTGATTATTTCTCATACTTTTAGTGTTAAAAAAAAATATATTTTCAAAAACACCAACAATCACAAAATTTTTATGGAATTATATTAAATTTTTAATGATACGAAAATTATTACGAATAAATTTTGATATTTACAATAAAAGAAAAAAAATTGTAAATTTTTAAATATTTCTGAAAATTTGGAATTTTTTGAAAATATTCAGTGACTGCCATTCGTGGCCCATCAAGGTAATCGTGTTCTCAGTAATATTCGATATAGTCTGCTTAATAACCGGGTTGATGAATTGGATTGGATACCAGGGGAATGAGCGGGCTAATTGACTAAACCGTTGCCAGGTGTTTATAGCAGCTCCCAACTTGCCGCACTTTAGCCATTTGTAGACACACGGACTGAACAAGTAGTGAAAAGTTTTTTTTTAGAAACACTAGCTTAAACCGTCTACTCGACAACCTTAGCAAAATTTTGGGTAAAAACTGCTCAGAATTTCGATCTCACATATAATTTCGTTTTCAGAACTCGCTCCACCTGCCCATTCTGTGATCATCGCTCATCTTCTAACGGAAAGTCAAAATTCTCTCCATTGTGGAGCTTTTAGATCCCTTAATATCCTTTCCAAGTTTTTTTTTTTTTAAATTTTGTAAGCCAACTCAAGGTTATTTTTTAAAATTTCCAAATAAATTTGCATAAAAATTAAGAAAATATCAATACCCTACTCGAATTAGCAGCCCAAATTCCGTATTTTTTTTTTCGGTAAATATTCAGTTACGTTCAGCTCCATTTTTAATTTAGAGAATTAAAAAATGAAGTTTTATTTTAGCTTATCCTAAATAGGAAATGTACTTACGAAAGTAAAGGTAATAATTTTTTTTGTTACAATAATTTTATTTTTACACATTTATGTTAAAAACTAAACCCAATAGGAGGGAACCTTAGGCAGCTACAGGGGGTTTGGTGGCCAAAAAAGTCACATGAACTTTGATCGGGTGGGGGTTTGGTGGTTAAAAAAAAATTAAATGGACTTAGATCGGGTGAATAGATTGTTGGGAGTGAGGAGATGGGTGCTAAAGAATCTCTTTTTCTGACAAAAACCCGTTAATGCAGAATCCCTGGTCATGATGGAGCATCCAAGTATCTGCTGTGTCGAATTTGACGCAAATAACCCTTTTTCTGAGCGTTTCATTTAATGTTAATGATAGTATAACATGACAAGAGTCCTATCTGATTCACATTTTCATCAGTTTTTAATGTTGAATGCCTCCGCAGTGTTACAAAATCAATTCTCGACATTATTATTATTTTTGGCCACGTGCCGAACCTTTTTTTCCTACGTTTTCTGCTTATACGAGGGTAATTCAACAAGTACTTAGCCTACAAAAGAAAAACGAAAATTTTGGAAAGGTGGCAATTTATTTTTCCACATAATCTCCTTCAAGCTCGATACACTTGGCCCAGCGATGCTCTAACTTTTTTAACCCGTCCAAAAAATACATTTTCTCGAGGGAAGCAAAATAGGCCTCCGTGGCGACGATGACCTCCTCATTCGACCCAAATCTATTCCCGGCGAGTGATTTTTTCAGGTTTGGAAACAAAAAGTAGTCACAGGGGGCCAAATCTGGAGAGTACGGTGGATGGGGTAGCAATTCGTAGCGCAATTCGAACAATTTGGCCATGGCGACGGCGGAGGTCGCTTTTTCTTCGCAAAGCGGGGCCGCTTTTTCTTCAATTCGACGTCAAATCGGCCCAATAAGTCAGCATAGTAGTGCCCCGTGATTGTTTTACCCTTCTCGAGGTAATCGATGTGTATCACACCTTGTGAATCCCAGAAAGCGGTGGCCATCACCTTTTCGGCCGATCGAACAGTCTTCGCCTTCTTCGGAGCACGTTCGCCGGGTGAAGTCCACTGTTTCGACTGTTCCTTGGTCTCTGGTGTGTACCAGTGAATCCATGTTTCGTCGACGGTCACGAAACGACGCAAGAACTCCGCTGGATTGCGCTGAAACAGCGCCAAACACGTCGCCGATGTGGTCTCACGGTTGCGCTTGTTTTCCGGTGTGAGCAAACGCGGCACCCATCGCGCCGACAGCTTTCTCAGGCCCAGTTCTTCGTGTAGAATATGATGCACCATTCCTACTGCGATGCCCACAGTCTCAGCTATCTCGTGAACCTTTAATCGACGGTCTGCCAACACGAGATCGAGGACTTTTTTAACGTTTTCCTCCGTAGCAGCCGTTTTCGGGGCACTTGGGCGTGGCTCATCAAAAACCGACGTGCGGCCACGAACAAACTCGTTGAACCAATTCTTGACGGTCGCCATCTAAGGAGAAGATTCACCATACACAGCATCCAAGCGATCTTTGATTTCGCTGCGCGTTTTCCCTTCCAAAAACAAGAATCTAATCACCGAACGATATTGTTCTTTTTCCATTTTTGTGCAACCGACCGACACGCTCATTTTCAAAGGCTCTCAAAACAAAACTAATGAAGGGAATCGACTGAAACTTTGACAGTAGGCTACTAAAAGAATGTACTATACGATGGTAAATTTCTTTTGTGACAGCAGTTCCATCGGGTGGTGGGGCTAAGTACTTGTTGAATGACCCTCGTAATGTGGATTGAACTATTTTGAGTAACTTACTACCACCAGTTTATTATGAATAGTGTTAGTAAACTGTGCGTTTACATATTTTTTTTCTCCTGTCGCCAGTATAGTTTTTAAAAATACCACTATAACGACCAAACCCCCCCCCCACTCTCACATTTAAAAAAATTACTGGATATTGTTATAGTTCCCATCCCAATATTGTTTATTTTTTTATTTTTTTTATATAAAATGATTTTTTGGAGAAATTTTTAAAAAGTACTAGTCGATATTTTTTATATTTTCTAAGCATATAAGAGGGAAAAATAATACAGTTTTATTAAACACTTTCATCCGTATTAGTAAATTCACTAAATTCTATGTAGTTGGCAATGAGATGGCAAAACGTAATTGCATGTCGTTTAATTATATTTCAATATTTTTTCATCGTAAAATTATAAAATTAAACTTTTTCGAAATTGGGTATTTTAAACAAGAATTCATTTTAGGAAATTATGTTTTTTTTTTTTTCAATAATACATTAAAATTAAGAAAAATTTTATGGTTTTATTATGATTTATGTTTAATAATAAAAATGAGAATAATCGAATGCAGAAATTATTTTCCAGATATTGAAAATATGTCGACTCAACAAAAGCAACGCATCCAAGTTCCGGATGGCTTGCGTGATGTCCTTTTGGAATTTTCAATAGCATATTTGCTAGAACAGCCTGGCGATGTTGTAGACTATGCTGTCGAATTTTTTACTAGACTACAAGAAAATCGTAAGGCAACCATGGTAACGTCCGAATTACCATCACCTGATGAGAGTGTCATGTCACAAGACGAAGGTAAGTGAAAATAATTCAATGCTGATCAAATTTCAAAAAAAAAAAATAAACGAAAACAAATTGCCTCGATGAAAATGGAATTTTTCTTAATATCATCTTATATACCCTCCCTATTGGAGTATTTAAATCTATTATTGGAAATTATTTATTGATATGTGAAAGGTGTTTCTACGAATACTCAAAATCAACATTAATTTGATTAAATAGAAAATTTTTCATTAATTTTTCTTTATAAATTTTGTAATATTATATTTTGTTATAAAAAAAAGAAAAAAAAACTTAATTATAAATAATATTATTATATTGATTGAGTAATTTCTTTGTGTAATTATTAAAATTAGAATAAAAATATAAAATGTTGGCCCCCCCAATAAAGCCAATGAAAATAATTATGAATCTTATTTTGCTGATGTTTATTTATAGTTTTCTTCCTTTTAAGTATATTAATATTATTAATACTTTATAAGAAGTTTATTTTGAAAGAAAAAAAAAATCATAAAACCGATCATCAATAGTATTAATAAGATATTATTTGCTATTCAGAATAATTTTACAATTTATCACTGAAATAAACATTTTTTTAAGTAAATCTTCAATTTCAGTAAGATTGATAATATCAAAAAGAATATTTTCAAATGTATTAAATTATTTAGTATATGTTATATATGTATATGTAAATTTATAAGTGGATATATAAAAAGGTATTACACAGAATACTATGAGAATTTTGATTGCCAAATGGAAGTTGTAAATTTTGATCGACAGTCTGAATATGAAATGATGAGAGTATACGATGATATATTATCCTTTAGAGCACTTATACAAGTGAAAAACAAAATTCATATATTATTTATTATGAAAACTGATAACTGAAGAGTGTTTTCAGTAATAATTTTATGGAAATTCTTACGCGTTATATTATTTAAAATCATGAAATGTATCTGTTCGGCAAATATGTTGATTGGAAATATCGTAAAGAGACTATGATGAACTGAATCACTTTTTTATGCTTACCAATTTAATCAAAAATATTGCAAATTCATTATAAATATACCATATGTGGGAATCGATACTCAATATGCTTTTGATAAACTTGGAAATATGTTATACCACTCAGTACAGTAAATTATAAGTGTTGAGTGTTGGTGGGATACCTTTTCCATCGATTTCGAATGAATTTTGCCTTTGATTTAGAGAATATTCAATTACTTAGAAAATTAATAATTTTAATGTTTTTATTGTTTGTAAAGTTGGTACTAAAATAATTAAACTTTAGCACCACGGTAATCTCAGATATATATCACCTGCTAGTTTCGAACTCAAGACCGCTCTGTACCAAAATAATTTTCGATATTAAAAAGTTTTTGTGGCAAACATATTTTTAAAAATCTCTCTGTAATTTTTCAAATAATAAATGTATTATTTTAACAGCTGTATATTTAGATAGAGGTTTGCCATTTCAAATTAAAATTCGGTTAATTACGAAACAAATGATTCTGCCGTAGCCACGCTCAATAGAAATATCAATAATTGTGTCCCCAAAAACCTACTGTATATTATGAATATAACCGAGTGAATATTCGGGTATGGTGTTACTGCTTATGGCAGCAGAGGTTTAGATAGGACTCGCCACAAACAGTTGGAGTACTCAGCTCACGTGGTTTTATATTTAACAACAGATAAGTCACGTTAATATATGAGGCTCAAAAAACCACAAGTCACTTGGAGAAGCCATTGTATCCGAGAAAAGTGACTGTTTGGTGTGTATTTTGGTCTAAAAAGGTCATTGAGAATTTCTTTGAGAATAAAGGATGAGGGACCGCTTTCATCAGCTCTGAGCACTATGACCCTATTTATAAATCACTAAGACGGTACCACAAGCTATACAATCCAACAAATTTTGGATTTATTATCTTAAAAGTTCCCAGAATGCACAATTTCAAATTATGATGATAGCAATAGACCACGAAGATCGTTGGGAGAATGTTTGCGTACATAATCCTCAGACTTAAGTGCATTTAAAAACGAATATCCGTCAAACAATGGCCAAATTACAAGGTCGAAATATGCGAAAAAATTATCAAAAATTACTTAAACAGAATCAAAGAAAGGTACTAATTTTTAAAGTAGCCATCAAAATGCTGTTGTAAATTTTACATAATGGCAAAATTTAGGAAAAATATCTGAAGTATAAATTGGATTACTCGTTCGCTCTAAAAAAAGTACGTAAAAAAAAATTACAGAATAAAGTACATTTGATACTATTATTATTTAAAAATAACATCGTTCAAATGACCTCTACTTTGGGTATATTTTGGATGACTCTGCAGCATTTGTACATGGCTTGAAAGATGCTGTTCTCCAATCATGAGGTTAATGGCAGACGCATTCCAGTTTTTTACATATTACGAATATAAAGAGCGACACCAAAGTAAAAGCCGCATTCCATCTGATTCGTCACTGAGCCCCTTCCCTCCCCACCCAAAAGATTCCATGAAAATCCTGGGTATCTTAATTGCCCGTGGAGGAAAAATGGAATCTTCAGATTAAAAACGCTGTTGAAAAAATTAACACCATTCTCCGAATGGTTAAAATTTTAGTTAGCAACAAAAGTAAGGTAAGACAAGGTGAGCCAATTAGAGTAATCAACGCCCTTTTGGACGGGACCTTACTCTATTTCCTCACTATATGTGTCAGTGTCCCAATAGCAGGGAAAAAGCTAGTCAAGGCAACGGTAAACCGTTGCATTAGACTAGTCAGTGGAGCACATCGGACATCTCCGGTAGAATCCATACTGATAGAGACTGGTCGAAAACCTATTTTTTTATATCTTCACAAAGCTCGCCTAAGTTTAATTTACAAAAACCTATGCCTTCCAAATTATCCCCTACACACTTTAATCAAAAATATTATCATCTCCCCCAGTTAAAAAAGGAATTCATCATCGCTATCCTTATTAATATCCCACCTTGAAAGCAATTCCCCAATCCTCCCTCTCGATTTCCAAACTTCCCTTCCATAGCCAGATTGGAAACCGTGGTTGGGAGTAAAGTTGAAAGTGTCTGCTTCTCTTGACAGGTTTAAGAAGGCTAGCACTGATCCGGCCACATATAGAAAACTTTTCCTTGATCAGTTGGACGGATTAAAAGATCATCGACTCTTGTTCACTGATGCCGCCGCTGACACCGATACTACATCTTTTTCGATCATCGAACTTTTTGGCTGCAGCACTCGCGCACTATGTTGGGGAATCTTCCCTTATAGGGCAGCTCCATATTACGGGGAGTTGTGAGCCATCAAAACGGCAATTGAAATTTTGACCAATATTCTCAGCCAACAAAACGTTATTATTCTTAGCGACAGCATTGCCGTCCTTAAAGCCATTTGTGGCCCATCCAGTGGCCCAGTACTTAGCGCAATTCGTCATAGCCTACTAAGCAATAGGAGTGTCGAGTTGCAATTGGTGCCAGGGCATGTGGGAATTGTGGGTAATGAAAGTGCTGACAAGTTGGCTGGAGAAACACTCCGTCGACCAGTGATCACATTCCCAATCTGCCTCGTCTACTAATAGAATGGCAACTAACACCATTAGCCAATCCCAGACAAGATGACTGGACCAATAGCGACATATTTTTGTCGACTCATTGGATAACCACAAATAAACCAGTGTATTCAACATCCATACCGAAATTCTGGGCGCGGAAGCTTCTCAGAATCCGGATTAGACATACTGCTCTTACTCATAATTTCTTTTTTGGCAACACCAATCGTCCCTTATGCCAATCCTGTGACACACATTTCACTATCATCCATATTCCTCCCATTATGGAGCTCCTCGACCCAACAACTCCATTTCCTAGTCCCCTATTTAAACTTCTACAACATACTAATCTGCTCCACAAAATATAACAAAATTCTTAAAATTCTATACTACTAACCACAGACCAGTCTCTCTCAAAAGATTTCCCACACGTATTACGAAGTCGCCAAATGGCCTCACAATCGTGGCGCTATTAAGTGGCCCCTGACACATGTCTAAGGGACCTTACAAACAAACAAACAGTTAAAGCCGCATTCAGGTTTTTCACATATTATAAATACCAGATACAAATTCAAATTTAATTTATTTAAATTACTATTAAATTATTAAAAAGTTATTATTTTACGATATAAATTTTTGCCATATTTGCTTACTTTTGGTATAAACCATAAAACTTGTTATTGGTTTATATATGATATAGTGATTCATGTGCAATTTTTGCACCTGAATGTAGCTTTAACTTTGGTGTCGCTCTTTATACTCGTAATATTGAAAAATCCGGAATAAAATATGCATTGTAATTTGGACGAGTATGGCCAGTGTCGACCATACTCAGAGATCGCTAGTTTCAAAAGTGCGGAAGGTTCGAAGTGTGAGCAAAGTGTTACTCTCACATCCACCATAACAAGAAAATCATCATGCCGAAAACCTTTAGGAGAAAATGGTGATACCCAACAGTGTTAACTTCTCAATGGGAGGAAAAGAACGAGAAAGAACAAAAAATTGTAAAGTAATGAGATGCAGAGATGAAAAATTTTTACTCTAAGGAAAAAAAATCTCCCTCAAATAAAATTTGGAGTGTCCGTTTTATTTCGACAATAATATCTCCCTTCCTACAGCTTTAATGGGAGTAGCGAATATTTGACTGAGCGCACCTTTGCGCGGAGGAGAAACCTTAAATAAAAATATCTGATTCGTTACAATTTATTTAAATTGAAATTTTAAAGTTTTAGTTTTTCTTTTTTATAAAAGGATATTTTTTTTTGCAATAAGTTTAATTTTATAAATTTAATTTAAAAAACAGTTAATCTTTAATATTTAATATAAGTTGTAGTAAAAAGAAATCCATTATTTTTGCATTAAATTGAAGGTTTTATTTAGCATAGATAGAATGATACGATTTAGGTCAAATATGAACCGTTTTGTTCGATTATTTGTTGCCATTTTGGAGGTAATTTCATAATGCCTCTCTCATAGAAACCCTCGTCCCTATTGGCAAAAAACTGGGACAGTCGATTTTCACAATCTTCTCTTGAGGCGAATTTTTCATCTGCAAAATCATTCGTCATAGACAGGAAGAGGTTGTAATCACTTGGTGCCAGGTCCGGACTATAAGGTGAATGCATAAGAACATCCCAACCAAGGTCCCGGAACTTCTGGCGAGTCACTACCGGCCTGGCGTTGTCCTGATGGAACACAATTCCTCTCCTATTGGCCGCTTCTGGGCGATTGCTTCTTTCAGACGGTCCAATTGTTGACAGTATAGGTCCGAATTAAGAGTGCCAGTCCCACCAAACATACAGCAAAACCTTCCTGGCTTGACCACCATTTGCGCCGGGTGACCGCGATTTGACCACGACCGTTGTCGTTTGACGTTGTCGTAAGTGACCCACTTTTCATCACCAGTAACCATCCGCTTCAGAAATGGATCGATATTTTTGCGATTCAGCAGCGATTCGCAGATGGAAATTCCGTACATGAGGTTTTTTTGCGATAACTCGTGTGGCACCCATACACCCATGATTGGCTGTTACAGTATCAGAACCATAAACACTATTCACATTTTCAGCTGCCTGGCTTGCGTTTTCGCCTTTATCGAAGAAAAACTGTAAAATAAGGCGTATTTTCTCTTTGTTGGTGTCCATCTTTGACGCGTGCTAAAAAAATACTGAGTCAAGTAATCACAAAACTGTATCAGAAGCTTTTTTAGTACGAAATCTTATGTTTCTAACGCCATCAACCCGATCGCACTTTTACAACGGGAGATACAGACTCCTAAAGCCATCTGTTGGCAATATAAAAGATTACTTTTTACTACACCTTATATTTTTAATTATATTGATTATGACAAAGCAAATTACTCACTCTGTATGCGAATGGATTTATTCTCTGGGAGCTCGTATAGATCTAAAACTAGTTTTATCTCCTTTGAACTACAGGCACACATTTCATACATTTAACATTAGCCCATTCTCGCTCACTCACTCTCTCTTCCCTATTTTATTATATTCATTCAACTTTTATTTATTCAGACAAATTTTTATTCTCTTCATATCCTTTCTTAATTATAAAATTTTCTTTTATTATAAAAACTATTAAAGAATCCAAGCCAAATTTTTTTTTACTTTTTTTCAATTTTTTCCCTAAGTTTAATTAATTATTTAATAATTTACTTCACTCTCAATTGTCGTTCTTCTTATTCTCGTTCTCTTCTTTTCATTCCTATAGAGTATTAAGTTCTTTGTCGAGTGGTTGCTAAGTGCGTATTCTCTTCTATTTATTTTTCACTTCATATATTGTATGAGGTCCGTTCAATAAGTCCTTAGAAAAAGATGGACAAAAACTGTTTTTTAAAATAAAAAAATTTTATTTTTCAACATAATCTCCTTTTAGCTCTATACACTTTTCCAACCGTTTTTCCAAAATTTTTATCCCGTCCAAAAAATAGGATTTCGGAAGTTCTTCAAAATACTCATCCGTTTGAGCAATGACGTCCTCGTTGGAAGTGAACCGTCGTCCGCCAAGCCATTTCTTCAGATTGGGGAAAAGAAAATAGTCACTCGGGGCCAAATCTGGTGAATAAGCCGGATGCTTCAACAATTCCATTCTCAATTCCACAATTTTGGCCATGGAAACAGCGCAGATGTGCACACGCGCATTGTCCTGATGCAAGAGGATTTTTTTCTTCTTCAGATGGGGGCGTTTCTCTTTGATTTCCTCGCTCAAACGTTGCAATAACGACGAGTAATACGCTCCTATTATTGTTTTTCCTTTTTCCAAGTAGTCGATAAAAAGGATGCCCTGCGAATCCCAAAAGACCGTGGCCATCACCTTGCCGGCCGATGGCACAGTTTTTGCCTTCTTCGGAGCCCGTTCACCCTTGAAAATTCACTGTGATGACTGTCTCTTCGTTTCTGGAGTGTAGTAGTGTATCCAGGTTTCGTCCACAGTGACATATCGACGAAGAAATTCGGCAGGATTGCGATGAAAGAGTGCCAGCATAGCCTCAGAGTCCACTGCACGATTGCGCTTATTCTCCTCTGAGAGCAAACGCGGCACCCATCTTGCCGAAATTTTTTTCACAGACAATTTTTCATGCAAAATTAAAGCGACTGTACCTTGTGATATGCCCGTGGCCTCAACTTATTCGGCGATCGTTCAAAATCAGATGGTGGATTTTGTCGATGATTTCAAGAGTAGACACCTCAACTGGGCGTCCTGAACGATGTTCATCTTTTGTGGATGAACGGCCACGTTTAAATTCATTCACCCAATTATAAACCGTCGCAAACACAGATGCAGATGTGCCATGAACTGCATCCAACTCGGCTTTGATTTCTTTCGGGCTTAAGCCTTTCAAATGGAGATGTTTGATGACAGCCCTAAACTCGCTTTTTTCCATTGTTATGCACAAATAAATGTCGTTAACTTTAATCGACGATAGAAATTGACCTACGCTATGGATCGACCTGAAATTTTGACAGCTTTCTTGTCGATAATCTTTACCGACACTACGAGCGCAATTTCTCTGATTTTCGAAGGACTTATTGAACGACCCTCGTATTGTTCTACCGTGTGTATGCGTACACTGTAAAATAGTATTAAATTAAAATACAGCGTTAATTTTGGTTGCTAGTTCAAGTTCAAGTTTACCTTATTGAATGGCTTTAACATTTTACATTGTTCTTATAATACAATCTTAATACTATTTTCTCTTAAGAATATTTCAATTCTAGCTTAATTTTCGTTTTTATTAGTTATTAGCTTTCTGCTATCCGTGAATTTATTTCTAATTCACATATAATATTTTAGTCACCTTTATTATGACATATTAATATTTAATTCATATACTTTATACTTACATCCTTAACCTAGCCTAAACCCTTAAAGCTACTCTTATCAACTAAACACACGTTTTTGTACAATTATTCTTAAAACTAATCTTAAAACTAAATTCCACTTGATTGACTTCGGTGCTTTCGACTTCATGTAATGTAATTGCTAACCTCGATTTTGTCCCTTTGGGTTCTTCTTGTAGATCTGGGGAGACGTTGTGGAGCAAATTGAAGTATACCTGACAGGTACGTGGAGTTTGTCAAGATTTGCAGTAATTTATTTTATCGTTAGCTGCCTTACTTCCCTGTTTTGATGATGGGCTAATAATTTCACCCATTTGTGCATTATTCCCATTTGCCATACTATCCTGTGCAGCTCTGTTGTTACTGTTTGGTAATTCTTCTTCCCTGACGGCGTGAGGCACAAGCACTCTGACTTTGGAATATTTACTTAAACACCCCCATTCCTTATAATGTACCAATTCATATGGTATTATACGAGGACAATACCCTATTAACTGATACCTTCATCCCTTCCAATGCTACTTTAGATCGCATTGATGCACTGTAAACTAGGGTATTGTCCGCGTATAATACCATATGTATTTTTTCGCTTAATTTTGTGGCGAAAAGTTCGGCCATTTTGAATGTTCAGTTAATTTTTGACAGCTGCTTTGCTTGCACGTGTTTTGGCTCGTCTTCGATTATTGCTCAACTTCGACCAAAAACAACATCGCATTAACATTGCTAAGGAGCCGTTGGACTCTATCCGCGATGACCCAAATTTGCTCCAGAGGGTCATAACTGGTGACGATCATGGGTTTTGTGGCTATGACGTGGAAACCAAAGCCCAATCATTCCAATGGAAGACCGAAAAAAGCGCCAAGTTCGGTGGAATGTGAAGGTATTGCTTACAGTTTTCTTCAATTTCAGGGGTGTATTGCATCATGAGTTCTTGTCACAGGGTAGAACGGCCAATAAGGAATATTACCTGCAAGTTGCGCGAAGCAATCTGCACAGAAACGCCTGGATTTGTGGAAGAACAAAAATTGGCTTTTGCCATTTTTGGCCAAAAACAACACACTAATAATTCCGAAGCCACTGTATTCCCCAGATCCGGCCCCCTGTGACTTTTTCTTCTTCCCGAAACTAAAAAGCCCCATGAAAGGATGACGCTACTCTACGATTGAGGAGATAAAGACGGCATCGAAGGAGGAGCTGACCAAGATCACAAAAAATGATTTTTTGAAGTGCTTCGATGATTGGTAAAAACGTTGGCACAAGTGTATAATATCTGGTGGGGATTACTTTGAAGGGGACAAAATACATATTCATCATGCATAAATAAATAATTTTTGGAAAAACACCAAATTCGCTATACTTTTTGAACAGACATCGTATATCTACAATGTAATGGTTATATAGCTTAGTTAATCGCTTATACGAATGCTTCAAATCACTCCATTTTAATTTTTGACAATCGAACGTGCAGATTTAAATTAGTTTTTCATTTAGTAACTATATTTTGTTGATAGGTAAATAACTTGTTGTCTCTTTTACCCTATGCACCCATGCACTGAATAAAGAAATTCTCTAAACTTCATTAAAAAAAAAACCTAAAAAATGTCGTTTTGATGAAAAATTTTATTTTTGCATTTTTTCTCCGTCAAAATTCTTTAGTACGCCAATTTTTTATCGATTAGTATTACAGCGTCTGTTCTGGCCGATACCTCCACGACCATTCTACGGCCTGACACCGAATGCCTTCTCGTCAAAAACGAAAACTCGCGGTGATGATGACACTCGCACTTGCTCTTTCGTATGTACGATCGTACCATAATGTCATATTTGGTGATTCGACTTTCTGGCGGTAGTGCTGCCATCTATTTAAAATTTAGGTAACGAACAAATCATCAACATAACAAGACGTGGAAACTTCTTGTACAAAAAGTTCCTTGTTTCAACTGCTGAATGTCACCGTTCTATTGTATTAGAACCAAATATTCTCCAAGTCCATTAACAGATACCGTCGCGCTAGCCTCATGTCAAAAGCAGTAGCCTCCCGACCAATATTCACTCCAGACAGTAAGTTTTTCTGAATGCAAAAGAAACTTTTGGAAATGTTGTGGTTGCTTTTCGTTCCACAACCGATAGTTTTGCTTGCTTATGTACTCATTTAGTCAAAAATGCACTTTGTCGTTGAAGATAATTTTTTCGACAAATCTGGGATCTGTATCCAACTGTTAAGCCAGCAAACGCCTTACGCTTCACGTGATCTTGAGTGGCTTTAACATAGTTCTAACCCAAATCTTTTCGCAATATTCACCAAGTGGAAGTCGCAGAAAAGCCAAATTCTTGTGAACGTCGCGTAATTGAGATGTTATCGACATACAGGCACTGGCCAATTGGCAACTGAACTGGGTTTCGTCGAATTTACTGACTAGACGTTGGACATCGTATTCGACTATAAACCCTTCGCTAGGACGAGGGGGTATAGGGGGGGAGGGGTGTCTAGTTCAAACTTTTTTAAAAATAAATAAATAAAGTTTTTCTAATAATTTATCTTCATATCAACGTATTTTGATCATGTAGTTCTCTAACAGCACTGTCATTGGAAACGTCAAAATAATAGGCTGTCAAAAATTGAGTGTACCTATTGAAAAACGCCTTTAATGAAGTCTAAGAAAGTAACATCTACGTTCGAATAATTCTGTTTGTTGGTTGTTGTTTTTTTCTTCTTCAAATATTTATAATAAAAAAAAATAATAAAATGAGAAAATAAATAAAATTACCCTTAAAAACACCTTCAAAAAAAGTATGTGAAAAATCCTCTTCAATCCATTTGGCAGAGTTTTTTTCCTCGTCAATTTCAGTTCAAAATTGGTTTTTTGTCTTAAAATGCATTCGAATTTATTACATATAAAAATCGAGAATATTTGGTAATATTGATTTTTCTGAATAAAAATTCGAATTTTTGTAATAAAGAAAAAATTAACCAGAATTCGCTTTTTGCAAACGGTGTAGTTTTATTTTTGAATATGAAAAAAATTGTGGGAGGAATACAGACGAAATTCAAAGTCGTATTATTGAAAAGGGAAAAATATATTTTATGATTCACGTTCCTAAGTAGCTGGTCATATTTTTATACCATCACTAATAATATTTTTGTCATATTTTTTGTTGTTGCCATTTTTATGTTGTATTTATTTCAACTTACTATATTGTTGCATGTACGAAACGGAAATAAGATTACCTGTAACACGTGCAAATAAATTCTGTAATAGCGTGAAAATAAATTTACTTTGGTTACATGACTTTTCAGCTCTGATACTACCCCACATACCGTATACAACGCCAACTGGGAATATAATTGGAAAAAAATAACAACAAAATCTAAAAAGAAATTTACGTTATTTCCAATGTTCGGTTGGAATATGTTAAAAGTAAGGGAACATGTTGAAATCGTTTAACGTAAAACGAAGATTTATAAAGGATGCTATTTATTTTTAAACAACGAAACAAATCAATTTCTCATACTACGAGGATTTATAACGTATTTAGTATTTGGTGAAATAATGTATGGCAAATTGTTTTATAATATTTCAGATGCTTGTGAAGGGGGGTAGGATGTCTGATAGTGCAAATTTAATATAATTTACTATCATGTATTTTTTACGTTATAAATTTGTATTTTTATTTTAATACTTGGGACCATGTTTTTAACATAGTTTAATAAAGGTCAAATTTAAAGTAGGTTAACCCTCATCTAGGTTTTGCGAAAAGAACACTTAATTACTATGAACATACAGCTACTGCTGTTTTTTTTTGTTGGAAATTTAAGTTTTCTAAATTTTATATGAGATGGGTGCACCAGAAAAGTTATTTTATTACATCATAGCTTATAAATTAAACACATTGAACATCAAACTATTGTAAACCATTTGCGAAAGGTTAAAAAAGAAACTCTATTTTACAAAACAAAATTCTGCTATATGCTGTTGAAGCGCAATGAAATCGAGCTATTTTGGAATAATGTTATTCATTTTAAAGTAGTTCCCTTGAGCATCGGCAAATGTGTTGTTTGCTCTCTTGACAGCATTGCTCGAAAACTTTAAATGGAATCTCCTTCAGCTCTTTGGTTATCGACAGTACCAAAATGAAGTCCTTTTCAGTAATATTTTTGATTTTTGGGATCAAAATAAAAAAAACATACGTACTAAGATCAGAAGAATAGTTGGAATTTGAATGAATGGGGGGAGGGTGTATGTTAGCTGTAGCATCACAAAAATCCCTTTTTCTGACAAAAACTCGTTAATGGTTTGACACAAGGAACTTTTTTTTGAGCCTTTAAAAACTCGTTAATGATTTGACGCAGGAACTTTTTTTTGAGCCTTTAAGCGATTTTTTTTATAAAATATGAAATGAGCTTGAAAATCGCTTTTTCTGACAAAAATTCGTTAATGTAGATGAACGGGTCCAAGTTGCTACAATGTCCGATATGACGCAAAGGACCCTTTTTTGAGCCTTTTAGGGATTTTTTAAAAATGAAAATGAATCTCCCTACTTTTAAAACATCAAATGAGCTTGAAAATATCTTTTTCTGACAAAAATTCGTTAATGGAGATAGAAGGGTCCAAATGCGTACAATGTCCGATTTGACGCGAAGAACTCTTTTTTGAGCTTTTCAAGGACTTTCTTTTATAAAAATGATTCTCCCTACTTTCAAAACATCAAATGAGCTTGAAGATATTTTTTTCTGACAAAAACTCGTTAATGGAGATGAAAAGGTCCAAGTGTCTACAATATCCGATTTGACGCAAATAACCTTTTTTTTGAGCTTTCAAGCATTTTTTTTATAACTCATTTTTTGATTCGTTCATTAAAAGCGAGAGTCGTCTTCCACTTTTTTTTGAGCCTCTAAAAATGAATATTCCCCATAGTCTCATTTCCACTTACCATAAGTCAGCATATCAGATATACCAAAATTAACACAAAATTTGATGGCTCCAAATTTCACTGTTCATTTTTTCATGACTTTTCATGCTTGTTTGCCTGCTTGATTTGCGGCTTGTTTCAATGCTGGCTGATGGCGATGGATTCGTGATGGTTTTTATGCGTATTAGCTTCATACGATGCTTGTTTTAAAATTCGAGCTTGTGCTGGTTTTGATGTTTACTCAGTGATATATGTGTGTTTTGCTCATGGAGCGCAACGTGATAAGATAATATTTGCTCAGTAGTTAAAACTAGCATCAAAACAAGCACGAAAAATGGAACCGGTTCTATTTCGGAAATCTAGCTTGAAAACTAGCAGTAGGGCTAGCACCGACGTCATTTCTAGCACTGCAGGCAGTATCGCAGTCAGCACTGTAGCAATCAAGAAAACAAGCAGTAAAACAAGCGTCACGTGAAGCGGGTTTTACATAAAAACAAAAAAAAAAGTATATGTAAATAATTTTTTTAACAATACAAAAATAATTTCAAAACTTTTCTGCTTATAAATACTTTTAGAAAAGAATTTCAAATCGTTGTTAAAGATAAATATCGAGCAATGTTTATATAGTAATAATAGAAGAAAACAGAAAAAATAAAATACAAAAATATAAATTTTCCAATATAAAATTCACGATGAAAGAAGATTTAAAAAAAACATTTTTTTTTGTATTTGTTATTATCAACATTAGGAAAAATTAGGTCCTGTTTCCTAAATCCCAGTACGTATTTACAGAAAATCCTTAACGAATTATGCTATACGCTCTGTAAGATACTTACTCGTACATCACTTAAAGAGCATCCATTAGTAACGATAATTTTCAAAAGGACTACACAATTTTGGCAGATGAATTTCCCTCTTCTGCACAATTCGAAATTATTAATATTCAATTGGATAAAATTTACTTCTTTTCTTAAATTGAATTATTTTATCCTATTTAATGAAATGATGTAGTAGTCATTTTCAGAATATTATTTTGTCGAAGGCGTATTTGACAAAAAAAAGTCCAAGGATTTGGGGGAGTTTAATAGACGCTTGGTTTTAGAATTAAAATCCTATTCATCCTGATTGTTCTACTTTTGGTTAAATTCTCAAAAAGGAACATTTCCATGTATTTGTTAATCTTTTCTATTTGGTTTTTTTGCCTTCTTCAAATAATAGCAATCAAGATTTCTTGTTTTCCGTCCTAAGTTGAGATTATGTAGGTTTTACTTATTGTGTGTAGGCTTTCAAAATTGACTAGTATTCGCCTCATAAATCATGAATTGTGCTATCTGATCAGAACCGAAAATCATATGCTGCCAGAGAGTACTTTTCAACTTTTCACTATCAACAATACATCCCCTACTATTCAAATGACAAATATTTAAATGATTTTAATTTAGCTATATAGAAATTTCTTAATCAAATTATCATTTATACGTGCTTTACGAAATCCTTTGCATATTTCGGTTTTTCAACATTTTCATTTTATTATTAGTATTATTTTCATTTTGTAGCAATCAAATATCATAAATCTTTTGTAGAAAATATGATAAGATGAACAACTGGTGTTGGTAAATATTGTAGTAGATGACAAAAGTGTGGATGGTTTGCGTAATTTACGATAATTAAAATTGGGCCACCAGCAGAGTTAATCTATTTAAATATTGTTTTAAATTAATACAAATCTCTTTTACTATATCTTACCGACCACTATAGTGTTATCTAACCGTTGTAGAAAGGATTTAAGATGCTTTAGTATATTTGTGTTATCCTTTCCGTAATAAACAAGTGTAGTTTTGGTATAGAAAATGATTGACTAAAACGATGCGGTCGACCAGAATCACTTTCTTCGAAACAGATTCAAAATAGTCCATTTACAAATAATCGTTAGCAGAGATAATAGTTATGATTAAATTCAATAAATTGTATTTTTCACATTAAATTATTAATAGTAAGTAAAATCATGATTTTGATTAAATTTTATTACCGTCTTTGAAAAAAAAAATTTGCAGTGATACAGTGGTGGTCATTAAAATAGAACCACCTCATATGGTAAAGTAAAATTTTGAATGAAATTTACAAAAAAAATTAATTTTTAACAAAAATCAAAATTAAAATATAATTTTAGATCCACTAAAGATTATATTTTATTTACAAAATAATTTAAATTATTTGAAATTCAATTAGTATTTATCAGGAATATTTTATTGTCTGATCCTTGTTGCTACGACAACACCTTTGCATTGAATCAATTAGTTGTTGGTATTGTCGGGTGGAAATAGAAGTCGATTTTCATTAGACCACCTACCTTAGCTGGTAAATCCATCAAAAACTGACACCTACCTTAGTTGGTGAATCCATCCCAACTGACATGATTAGAATCAAAATTTAGTCAGCTTCTAATAGTTTTCTTCAATAAGTAAATTTTTCTCTAAAAGTCTTCTGAAAACAATTTGAGCGCAAATATTAACGCCTAACTCAGTTTTAATACTCTTTTTGACGAAACAAATATATCTAATTTTGATATAGGAATAATTTGTCGATGAATATGGGCAGTAATTTTTCGCTTTGCATGGCGATTTTCCATATTTTTTTTTTGAGGTCTCAATGCATTTTATACCATTTTTTTTGCTATTTCAAGATTTTCCATTTCTTTTTAGAATTAAATTATTTATTCTTTTTTCTGTAGTGCACAAAACGTTTTCACAAAAAATTGATGTATTTATGACGTAATTTTGATATTTCTAGTGTATCAAAACTTATCAAAATTTAAAAATAAACGACAATAAATAGAAAATTTGCTGTATTTTATAATACAAGCCTGCGAACAAATTCAAAAAGAAACTCTATTTTCGGATGCCACATGAATTGAGTGTCCAAAACAAAATTCTGCGGTATGCTGCTGAAGCACAATGAAATCGAGCTATTTTGGAAGCGAATCATAACTGGCGATGTAAAATCGGTAACATATGAGAATATCGTTCAAAAGAGATCAAGATTAATGATTACAAACAATTTCGAAGCCAGGCATGAAGTTTATGCTGTGCGTATGGTAGGAATGGAAGGCATTATGTCATTATAAACTGCAACTGTGCGGTCATGTTTCTTTTAATGAAACCGAGCTGGCGTCAAGAGAGACCTATGAGTTAGTTTTTCACCCAGAAATCACAGAAGTTCTATACTGATGTAATCATGGTTGTGCCTAAAAACTGACGAAAAACGGTCTCTATTTTACACAAAAACGCCAAGGTTTTTTTTTCTAACCAGACTAAATTGACATCGTTGCTCTAATGGGAATTGCCCGGAAAAGAAAATAATTTATCTTGCAGTATACGCCAATGAATGTAGATAAATTTACTCTATAATTTCAGATGAATTGTATTTTAAGCATCTGACTTTATTACAATAACCACCACTGCATGATAAAAAAAATTTATTTAATTTCTATTTGGACTTTTTCAAATAGATGAAGCTTACTCACGCTCGCATATTTCTCCGGTATTCGCCGGTGTTCCACTAGCTAGCATATTACAACATTTTTATATTTCATATTTGAATCTGTCTGAGTAACACATTAAGATGCTACAACCTGACTTGCGACTAGCAAAAATCCGCAACATGCTTCTCAATTTTTGAAATCCAAATAAAATCTCCCGGACAGATAAAACCAAAAAAATGCAAATGTGTCAACGTAACTTTTACTCTTCACCGTAAGGCATGTTTTCCCTTTCAGTTAACTTCGATACCTAGGAATGTACTTAGATAAACGACTAGAACTATTGTAAATGAATAGTATCGATAACTACTTTGACTTTTGGGTAAACGTTCAAAACTTACAATATACATAAGCAAAGCCTTTATGGACTCTGGGGTTTTTAAAAAAGACTTTTTAAATGTTTAGGGTTTCAACTTCTAATGAATTATTAAACGTAATACAAATCTCTCCGATATTCGCCGGTGTTTCACTAAACAGCATAGTTAGCCTTATCCTCTTCATTAAGAACCCCTTCTTAGCTATGTATTAAGATGATACAAACTGACATGCTTCCAAATTGTCGAAATCCAAATCCAAATCCATTACCAAGTGAAGAATAAAAAAGTGTCAACATAACTTTTACTCTCCGCCGTAAAGCATATCCTCCAATATATCTTAATGGCAATGAAATTAAATCGCAAGACACTGAAGAACGATATCTAGGAATATACTTAGTCAAACCTTTTGAGTTGAAATCCACACACAAAACTAAACCCACAACAATTTTGACTTTTGGTCAAACATTCTAAACTCACAACAGACAGCAAAGTACTTTTATATAATGCTCTACTGAACCCAATATAGACTTACGGACTAGAACTCTGGCAGACTATTAAGCCTTCCGATTCTCGTCATTCTCCAATCCCTTCAGTCAAAAATACTTTTTAATTATTATTCGAATTTTCTTAAAAATATTTTTGTCTTTTTCGAAGTATAGTGAAATTTTCTTTATTTTTTTATTTCAGAAGATAATTTTTTCCCCCTTTCAATGATTAAAAATTGTTCATTCAATAGAATTAATAATGAGCAAAACTTTACAGTAGGATAAGATAAGATAAACAAATAAAATTATTTCTGAAATAGAATAACAATATTGTCCATATTTGTGATGAACTAATTGGAAAATAGTTGGTTGTAGCAGAAGCAGAATCAATTTTGTTACTATTATTTGCTAATGCCCTTATTAAGATATATTTGACCTGAATAGATACTCATCTATCTATGGTATGTAAGTAGGTTGATTAAAAATAAAGCCTTGGTAAATGTACTAAAATAGTTTTAAGAAGGAAAGCTGTCTACACTTGACTTGTCTGTTCAGTAAGTACGAATCTGACAAACGGTCGATATGATTAGTACGAGTATGGTTTTAGCTATAGAAGTAGCACCACCTTGTTTGGAAACAAAATCTATCATAATACTCGAACCTAAAGACAAGAACATACGCACATACACGACTAATAGGTACTCGGATAAAGTGAGTAGACAGTGCCTAGATAGTCAATATTGTCAATTTGATACTTGAAATGAAAAAAGATTATTTAATTGATTCGAAAGCGAATTTAAAACCAGTTCCAGTCTATGGAAGTAACCTGCTATAACTTAGTTGTAGTTGAATATTATTTTTTACATATCTTCTCTTAATAGATATTAGATGATTCAACACGAAATTCTGCTGTGGTTTCTATAGACTTTGAGAAGATCAAGTCACAATGAGTAGGAGCACAAGACCAAATTACTGAGAATCTTTCACAATTTGTAGAGAATAATCGCAAATATTTTCGATTTGTTTACAGTTGCTACGAGTATGATTTACTAAATACTGCGAACTTAAATTTTCTGATTTTCACATGCCAAATATAACATATGATGAGTATGAGAAAACACATTTTTGTTTCTGGAAGGTGGTTCGTCTACAATAGCTAAAGGACAAGAGTACGGAAGTTGTGGAGTGAATGAAAGTGTTAATCAATGGAATGAATTTATCTTGTATCGAAAGATGTGAATATGATGTAATTTATTAACAGACTGTAGGCATGTACAAACATATTTATTTCATATTTATTCATATGTTGCGTAAATATAAAGGCTGAATGTCGTCTGTTGATGTCAGAGGTAGGTAAGAGAATATGGAATTTTGGAACACTACCTTCAACTTGATATATTCATAAATGTGCTACTGAATAAAATAACAATTGTACATATGACTACGAATATTCATAACTTTAAATAATAAAAACAATTTGTTTAAGTGTTTATCAAATACCGAAGAAAACTCTATACAAACATATACGCATGCATAAGACCATAAAAAAAGGAGTCTGTACACTGTAGGCTAAAAATATGCGATCACTTTGGCTTTGTGGTGGAAATTAAAGAAAAACTTCCTATCAAACGCTTTAGGCGTTTTGAAATTAAGAATTAATATGAACAATCGAAAAAAATATTTATTTTCTTTCTAAAATTACAACAATTTTGAACTTAAATATGAAAAAGAAAATAAAAAGTGCTGGAATTTTTTTTTTGTCAAAAAATCCTTATTAGCTAGGTTTGATAACAGCTTTGAGAATTTCAGGTAATCCGTCTACTAATTTTTTTTAACATATCCCTTGAGAATGGCGATAGTGCTTCCTCACACCCCTTTCATAAAACAATTTATGGAGTTGAGCTGGAGTGATTCTGGTGGTGACCACATCATATTTCCCAAAATGCATTTTTGTTTATTTTATAGAAATTCTTTACATAATTGTAGAGAATTTCTTTAAAAAGGAGATTTATCCTGCTGCATAATGAATCCTTTACTAATTAACCGAGTGTCTAAAATATTAAAGCTATCCTGTTTGTTGAGAAGAACTTCTGAGTTTGAACTTGAATTTGTTTCAAAGTACGAGGTATGTTCAAAAAGTATTGAGAATTTTGAATTTCCGCGGGTTACGTATATTCGATTTTCGGTTTTTTTGTGGCGTTATGTTGGTACTCATGTCTCTTCGATTTTTACCCATTTTCGACCAAAAACAGCATCGCATTAACATTGCTAAGGAGCTGTTGGGCTCTGTCCGCGATGACCCAAATTTGCTCCAGAGGGCCATAACTGCTGATGAATCATGGGTTTATGGTTATGATGTGGATACCAAAGCTCAATCATCCCAATGAAAGCTGCCGCACGAGCCAAGACCGAAGAAAGTGCGCCAAGTTCGGTCGAATGTGAAGGTTTTGCTTACAGTTTTCTGCGATTGCAGGTGCGTGGTGCACCATGAGTTCTTGCCACAGGGTAGAACGGACAATAAGAAATATTACCTGTAAGTTATGCGCAAGTTGCGCTAAACTTACAGGTTATGTGCATCAATCTGTAAACTTACAGGTTATGTGCATCAATCTTTTCAGGTGTACGTTTGTATGCATATTTTCAAAATTATTCATTACACGCTGAATGGTTAACTTGATTGGTATATGATTAACACCAAAAAAGTTACGTAATTTTCGCCGCGTATTCACAATTTAACAATTATTTAAATAAAATATTTTAATAATTTTAACACGTTGTTGCGGCATTATATGCTTCAAAATAAATTGCTATCGACCACTCTCTACGACTGTCAAATGCTAACAGACAAATGTCATTAAAACCAAAATGGCGGCCAAACAAAATCTACCTAGAACATAAAAAGCCACCTGTTCATAAACCACCATTAATTATTAAATTAGATTTTTCTTACATCTCCTCTAATCATGAGTACACACCGAATTATCTTGTCAACCATGAACTGAGCCTATGAATGAAGTGCCATGGGTGGTCTGGGGGAATGGTCTCCCACCTCAGTAATTCTCAGTAAGTCTCATCGATGTTCAAGCTTCCCTTGTTTTCGTCTTCATTCTTTTCACTTCTCAACTTTTATACCTTGTTTCCCACAACCTGTCCTTAGCCCCCATGGAGAACTTAAAGTCTTTTCGTTATCTACAGGTTAAATACATTTCGGCATGATTTTATCATCATAGTGGTCCAGAAAACGGGGTGGAAAGGGGGGGGAGGCACAATGCTAGTGCCACTCCTCCTCTTTCTGAATGGCCTAGTTAACATACCATAGCATCTCTCTACGACTTCACGTCCACAACAACTTTTTTTTTCACCACAAAACGTTTTTTTTTTAAAGTCCTTCATTATTTCTAAGGCTTCTACTCCATTGGCAGAGAAGTAACGCCAAACCACAATCGAGCTACCATCTTGCAGCACAACTTCCGATAGCATTTTTGGTCCAGAACTGTGATGTACGTAAATTCTCCTTTTACACCCAAAAGATATAGAACTAAGACCATCCTTCTAGAGTACATTTTTAAATTCATTTCTGATTGAATAAAGTCCATTTAAATCGTTTTTTTTTATTTTGAAAATATATTAATGGGTGTGCCTAACCGTCACGTGCTCAAATAAGCCAGAGTCACTCAATCACCTTTTTACCATTGTTGCCACTGTCAAAATTAACGAATTTCACTCGAAACAACCAAATAAGTACAATTGAGTGTACATGAATTGAGTGTGCAAAACAGAATTCTGCAAAATGCTGCTGAAGCGCAATGAAATCGAGCTATTTCGGAACCAAATCATAACTGGCGATAAAAAATCGGTAAAATACGAGAATATCGTTCGAAAGATTTAATGGAAAAAGAGAGATAAACGATCGCAAACAATGTCAAAACCAGGATTAACGGCCAATAAGGTTATGCTGTGCGTATGGTGGAGCTGGACGGGAATCGTTTATTATGAACTGCAATCACTCGGTCAAATCGTTAACTTTGTACTTTACTTTGAGTAACTAGAGACTTAACTAATTAAGTACAATTGCAATAAAATAATTTATTAAATTTTTTAATGTAAATACATATAATGTACTTACTTACCTTAGTAAGTACATACCTTCAATTTGAACTGTCAAACAACAATGCTGCCGCACAAAACAAAACAATTAAATGTATGGCAGTACTTGAACTGCAACTGCAAAAGTTAAACAAAATACAATTCGGCGATAAAACAGTCAGCAGTTGCCGTCCACCATCGGAATTGTGTTCCATCCCATAAGATTGTGAATATTTCAAGATTTTAACAGCACATAGTTGTCAGTTGCCGTCGGCATTGTGTTTCTACCATTAGGAACACTGTTTTGGCGCGACATTTATTTATTTCAGACCGAATTTGAGGTGCGATAAGTTTCCGCTAGTTGCGCAAATTAAATGTTGTGAACGAAACTCTTTGAAATTTTTTTTTACTTAATCGCTATAAAATGCATAGATTTACTTTCGTTAAATAAATTAATGATAGTATTACGATCTTACGTAGATTTAATGGATAGAATAAAATACTGTTTTTATTTAGTTAGGATTTTCTTTATTTAACTAAATTAAATTTCACAAATAGATTAAAAGTGTTTGTTTTGTTTAGGATGCTTGAATACTAATTAATGTTTTTCGCTGCATTTCCACTCTATACTGTATTTCGACGATCTAACTTTATCCACCGATCACTCAAATAACGTTTCTCGTTTACACTTTCCGACTTTATTGGTAGTTCGCTCTATTACCGACTTTAAAACCAGTTGTTCCTGAATCGCTGTTCAGACCAAATTCACTCACAGGCGAACAGTGCTCGTATTTATACTTCTGCGTCGTGATTCTAAAACATTTCGGAATTGAACTTTCTGGAATATGCTGGAACTCTCTGGAGCCGCCCTTCTAGAATATTCTAAAACACGCCAGACCAATGCTACATCATAACAATAGAAAAACGAAATATGTTTTTAATTAATTTATAATTTTAAAGTATCAAATTTAGATCAATATTATTTAATCCTTCCATGTAAACGGAGTCGGGAAATTAATAATTGTACTTGGCCTTTTATGGCAAAAACTTATTTTTATAATATAACAGGATTGTTATATTATAAAAATAAGTTTTTCCCGTAAATCGAAAATTTATATATCCAAAATATAAATTTTCGATTTAATAAAATTTTAACAACAGATTTCTAGAGAATTAGTTGTTATCAAGGTGGCCGTATACTTTTGGCCTGCAGTGTACACATATACAATATGTACCGCAGCCACGTGCAGAAATAATATTAGTTCGGGTGTGCCAAAAATAAAAATCCATCCACCACCACCTTCCTATTATACGCATACATAAAACGAGTACAGGTTTTACTAAAATCCCACGCATTTCATTCGAAGCCCAAAGTTTTATTAAATATTACCAACCGTACTTATAGCTTTTTTTGTGCAAAAATCACAATTAAGCTTAAAATTGTTTCCCTCTTCGCTCTCCTCAACTTAACTTGTATGTGGGTGTGATGAACTTTACTCATAAGTGTGAAGTGTAATAAAATATTTATTAAAAACATGAAGTTAGAGGGTTTATAGTTTCTCGTTTCAAAAAAAAGCTTTTCAATGGAAAATGTTAAATTAAGCTCCCGTAATTGTACTCATACACCGGATTTTTTTTGTACTCTCAAAATCATTTATGCTATGCTAACTAACTAGAGTAGTATTATTTACGTGTACCAGTACTGAGTTTCATTGGTTTAATGGAAATTCGACTTATTTGATTGTATAGCAAATAACTTATTCTACAATATGAGCTGTTCTTGTGTTCTATGCGTATGTGTAGGTGAATATTCAGGTTGATTTAATCTAATCCATTTAATTTTTCTCATCCATTTTTACGATTGTTCCAGAAATTTGAAAATAGTTTAAAAAACTATACGAGGCCTGTTCAAAAAGTATCACGAATTTTGTGTTTTTTTTTTCAAAAATTATTTATTTATTCATGAATTTCTATTTTGTCCCCTTTGCAGATAATATTCCTTATTGACCGTTCTACCCTGTGGCAAGAACTCATGATGCACAACGCCCCTGCAATCGCAGAAAACTGTAAGCAAAACCTTTACAACGGCTTTTCGTCGTTCACATCTTCTCGGCCCTCTAGAAACATTTTGTATCACCGCTAAACGTTGCTTCGGTCCAAGGTAGCTTTACCATATGCTACAGTCAACATTCGGAATGCGTCCGCGCAATTAATTTTGTTTTTCATACAAAATTTGTTACAGATTCTTTGATCCATTTTTTGGAATGGGCAAAAATCGTAGACGAGCCAAAATACGTGCTGTCAAAAAATTAACTGAACATTCAAAATGGCCGAACTTATCAGCATAAGTGAGACACATGAGTACCAACATAACGCCACAAAAATCGAAAATCGAATATACGTAACCCGAGAAAATTCAAAATTCGCGATACTTTTTGAAAAGACCTCGTATATTTTTGCATAGTACTTAGAAAATTAGTCTTATATAAAGGATTATTAAATTTGTGCTTTTTACATTTATTTTTCAATAATATTTTTATTTGGCTTTATTACTTTGGACGTTTTTATTATGCATGGAATATAAGAAATATTGCAGAATCCGAGCTTTTTGAGGAAATTCTGGATGCCTTTTTCCGCATATTTGGAGCTGTAATTTGGCCATTATTTAATATAGTTTTTAACCTTGTCATGTTGCGTGGCTTGTGACGGCATGTATATAGTTAAAAGCACATACTGTCCAGATTAAAATCTTTAAGTTTAGGCCAAGAATAGTCGCTTTTTATAAGGCCATAGCACTCAGAATTAACGATAACGGTTTCTTCTTCTTCATTTTTAAATAAATACATACCAATGACTCTTTTAGACCCAAATTTCACACCAGCCTATCACTTTTCATAGATAAAATGACTACTATACAGTCTCTTGAGAGTTTTTAGGAGAAAATTCGATCAAAAAATCAGCATTCAAAGCCAATTATTCTACCTACCAAAAGGCGTATCTTCAGTGCATTTCATAGTTATTGTATATAAATGATCCGTCATGTAAAATTTAAGCCTCAAACTAAACTAATACTACCTTGGACGAAATATATGTTTGACGAAGCTCTACTTTCCGAACCACAAAATTAACGCAAACACCCCCTAAATCACCACTCCCCTCTCCCTGAATACATAATCGTATATTAATAAATAATACCAGGTGTTTAAGCTTAAATCCGTTGGTTTTTATTTAAAAAAACTCATGTTTTTTCATATAAAGCAAAAACAAATTAATTCAAAGTACTTGCTTTCGGTAGCTACACATTTTTCCCATCTCTCGGGTAATTTGTGGATACCACGCCAAAAAAAAATCTTTCCTTTTCAAGCAAACCACTCATTAAGCCATTTTCGGACGTCTTCGTAAAAATCGAAGTGCTGCTCAACGAGCGCGTGGCCCATCGACGAAAACAGGTGGTAGTCGAAAGGGGCCAGGTCTGTTGAATAAGCGGGGTGGGGTAGCACCTCCCAGTTGATTGTCTCCAAGTAGTTTCGAACCATTTTTGACGTGTGCGATGGTGCGTTGTCGTGGATGAAAATCAACTTGACATGTCTTTGTTGATAATCCGTCCTTTTTTCACGCAGAGCACTGTGAAATTCGATCAGTTGTTGGCGGTAGCGGTGGGCATTGACAGTTTTACCAGGTTTCAACATCTCATAGTAGACGATACCCTACTGATCCCACCAAACGCACAGCATCGTCTTCCGTCCGAAGCGATTTGGTTTTGGGGAAGATGTTTATGGTTGGCTGTGATCAACCCACGATTTCTTGCATTTAGGATTCTCGAAATATATCCACTTTTCATCGCCTGTCACAATCCAATGCAGGAACGACTTTCTTTTTGTCTGGCGAGCAAGATTTCGCATGTGTTTTGGCGTCCTTCCATCTGCCTATCGTTCAATTTATGCAGCATCCATTTTCTGATCTTCTCAATCTTCCCGCATGGCACGCAAACGCATTTGAGTAACACCCTGGTTTAGTAATACCCAATTTCTCCGCAAGCATTTTTTGCGATTGGGTATCGTCTTCGTCCAAAAAAACCTGCAATGCGATTCGGCAAACGATTTCTTCAAATTGAAGCAGGAAAGCAGAGCTTCCCACATATGCTCTTTTTCTGGCACAAAACTAGACATGATTACCAAAGGAAAAATGTATGTTGTTGTACGAAATTACTGACAATGTGCCCTGATTAATGTTGACAGATGTCAAACTCATAAAAAAAAACTATGGCGTGTCCATGGTACCTTAATACGCTCACTCACGCCATCTATGACCAAACAGAGGATATAAGCTTATACACCTGGTAAGTTTTAAACATTAAATTGCTATTAAACAATTTTATGGTTATTTTATAGAAGAAAAAAAACAATTTTTTTAAAATTCTCATTATTAATTAATAAAATAATTTTTATATCAAAATTAATTAATTCAACAATAGACATTTATGTGATATTTTCTAAATTTACATTTTTCTATTTTAAATCTATAACATTAATTATTTAATAATATAATTTCATAGATTTGGGAAAAGTTTACGAAAACCCAATAAATTGTGTTAAGATGAAAAATAATATTTTTTAAATACTCTATTTTTAGTTGTGGTTGTAAATATATCTGAAACGTTAACGTGTATCTTAGATATGATTTGCAAATATTTGATAGGAAAATTCATTTGAATCAAAGAAAATATTATCATTGAATGAATTTTCAATTTTAGCTTAACTCAATAAATACGTGTACACCAGTATACGAGTACGTAACTGACCTCGTTAATTGCGAATAACATAAGCCAACATTTCTTGTGTGTACCACTTACAATTCTGGCATGTCAAGTGATAAATGTAACGTATTTCATTTTTCTTTTACAAAATCCTACAATCATACATAATTCATATTACACTATTGCCATAGTTGACTCTATAGTAGAAGTACTGATAGTTTTACTGGAGTTCTTTCTATTGACGTAGTCTTATCGGTTTGAAATACGATCGAAGAAACTGCATGTAATCCTTCTTGTGTTCGTGTTACCTGTCTTCCAAGGGGGCATATCTGATGATTAGTTGCAAGTAAACCACCTTCGCCAATTTAGTGCTGGTGCCTGATTGACTCTAGAAACCAGTTCCTTGCTAAAGTGTTACTATTTTATAATTTCATAAGCGAACCTATGTGTGTACGTACATACAATATATTGGCTAAAATAAAATCCAGTTGAATTGATGGGACTGATTTAATTAAGGCAAGCGGCAACTTGGACGAATCTGGTTTTTTGATCTTTCATCACAGATAGGGCCATAAACCATGAGCTATCCGTTTATTAATTCATTTAGCTAATCGTAATCGTAAAATAGTCTAAAAAATAGATCCAATTTACCAACATATGTGTATCTAAATTTATAAGTAAAATTATGTACCTGCAATAAAATCTATCAAATCATTGGCACAAGTAGGTGATCTAATTTTACCCCGTTTTCATATAGTGGATAATGACAGTCTTAAAAAAATAAGTGTTCATGAATTTTAAACAATTACAATTTATTTTTGTTTCTCTTTTAATAATGCGGATATAAGAAATTTTAATTAATAAAATAATAAAATGCATTTTTGAATTATTATAAATAAGCTTATTTATTATAAAATTCAATTTGTATTTGTCGATATTTGTTTAGGATTTGATTGAGTTTGGCACTCGGGCTTACTCTGGGCGATACTTTCTTTCACATAGTACACATATCTAATACTCAATGCTCGATATGCTATCAAAATATTTCAAATTCAAATTAAAATTCTAAAAATCTAGTGTACATAGTGGAGAATAAAAAAAAATTTGGATACCTAGCACTGTACTAAGACAAAAATTTTGATACCTACCACTGTACTCAGACAAAAAACTTAAAAAAAATCACAACTAAAAAGATGATAACACCAACTACTTTGATAGTACACAAAAAAGTACTTTCATACAATTCCCTACTAAAACCAAAATGGACTTACAAACTAGAATTCTGGGCTCAACAAAACCTTCCGATTTACGTCGAATTCGGTATCTCCTAGCAAAAATACTTTGTAAAATTATTTTGTCCTCGTAAAATATTAAATGGCGTCTAATCGCATGATCTTAAAGGTGATTTGACATGACCAAATCTCGAAATTTCTCGTTCTGAGAATTTTTTGCCCAATAAAGTTGTAATTTGTTATGCTGTGTGGCTTGTGGCACCATACTCGTATAGTTCATACCACATATAATCCAGATTGAAATCTTCAAGCGCCGTGTTTCATATGGCCATAAGGGTCAGAATTCACAGTAAACCAAACTGCACACAGCCAATTTTCTCGGATACATTGGCTTCACCACAGTCACTTGTGGGTGTTCAGAGCCCCATGTAGAGCAATTTAACTTAATGCACGTACCTATTAAGTTTTTTCTCTCGAAAAGTCAGCATCTAAAGCCTGGTATTCTACCACTCAATAGTCGTATCTTCTGTGTGTTTCACGGTCCGTTAAAACACGAAATGGATAACCTCATACCTTGTCAAATTATCGATGCTCCCTCTTATGTTTTTAACAGCCTTATTTATCATTTCCTTAAAGCACAAATAACAAGCAAAATTGGTGTAATATGATTTTGCAGATGCAATTCATACGATAATCCCATTGATGCATGGTACAAAAAGCCTTACAGTGCTTTAGGTGTGTGAACCCTGAAATTCCGGTAGGTGTTCCTAGAAAAACTCAAAAGGAACATCGCTCCAAATTCAAAGTAATCTATTTTAGATGTGAACTCGTGGTCAGGGGCCCCCCATTCTTCAGCGGACCGGATTGACATTATCCCTAATGACCGCCAACAATGGGCCCTGACTATTGGCCTAGGCTGGCTGTGAGTTTTAAATGTGAAGCAGTCTGATTTCCCTATTTTAATCTATGTGTACGCATATATGTATGCTTAGCTTAACCGTGAGGGTGGGTGAATTGAAAGAAGAAAGTCGTAAAAATGTCCGTCTCCAAGCCTAGGTACCTCTTAGGACAAGCGCACCCATCGTTTTAACTGATATTCACCTGGAAACCCTGGAAATTACGATGGATACTTACATCCTAAAACTTTTTAAGTTAATTAATACTATTATATAAATCTGTATGTGGTCGTAGATATATGTAAAAGAATTTGAACATTCGACATCAAGAAAAACTAATTCAGAGATTCTCCGTGTTGTAAAAATGTTCGTTTGGAAGAGAGAGAGAGAGAGGGGCATAAAAAGAGACAAAAAATATTGATCCATATACCTATCGTAAGACATACAGATTTGAGATACGCCCAATCAGCGCACAAATAAACGTGTCCTATGGATTTCGCTAGCCAAGCTGACTAGATACAGGCAGTTGCACGCATCTCAGTCGACAAGCCATCACAATCATGATTTCCTATCTGGGTCATTTCATCCATGGAACCCTCTATCAAGTTCCATCTTTTCCTTCTTTTCATCATCTTATTCAGATATGACTCCACTCACATTAGCATAAGCCATGCAAGCATCAACGCCATCTTGTAATCATCTTTCCATCAATCAATTCCTTTCCACTCCATACACATTTGTGCAACTACCTGGTCCCACCCCTGAGCATAGGTAGAACCATCTGCTCACAGTCAGTAACCAGTTACAATCTGGTTACCCTAACTATTGGCAGCAAGGATTGCCTAAACCTCTACTATCAACTGCAGTGATAGCACCCGGGATCCTGGTATTCCTCACCTCCAGTCCTTAGACTGTAGGTGTCAACCACATCCACCAAAGGCGCCTCACCTCGGCCGGGCACGGGGGACGAACCACCGTGGGCCTCCCGACTCCCGACAGTCCTGCTTTTAAGAGTACCTGCTTCATGCATGGAACATTCTCTCAGGTTCCCTGTTGTTTTTCTTTTCTTCTTCATCTTTTTCATCTTCTTCTTCTTCTTAACCATTTTTCGTGCCCCATTCATGAAGCAGGCAAACATTCAAGCTTCTGTCAACTTCAGTGGATCACTCCCTCATTACTCAACGCTTATTTGTACAATCACCTGGTCCTGCCTCTAAACCAGCTCCATTTGATTACAGACAGTAACCAATTACAAGCTAGTTACCCTAACTGTTGGTAGCAAGGCCTACCTAAACCTCTACTATCAACTGCAGGGATAGCACCCGGGATCCTGGCAGCCCTCACCTTCAGTTCTAAGGAAGATGTAGGTGATAGCCCCAGTCACCAAAGGCTCCTCACCCTGACCGGGTAGTCCTCGTGGGCCTACCGATACCTTTGGTACCAGTCAGTTCTTCTTTTAACAGTACCCGGTGAGTACACTTCACTCTAAAATCTACAGTTCGGAAACTTGTAATTTCCTTTGGCACTGCTAGGCCAGCTCAGAACCACGGGTTCGCTAATACCCGTCGGCACTTCTGGTATCGAACCTATGGATCTACACCCAGAAGTTGCCCCTTGCGGGAGGAAAAACAAAAGGTGAAAAATACGGAAGTTATTTTTATCAATACTTCCTGTTGTGAATGTCACTAAATTCAGTAATTTAGTCATTTTAACTTATTTAGCTAAATTATCCAATTTCTCATCTTTTTAACCTTTAAGGTCATGAATAAATTTTAATCTGGGTCGCGGAACATGTGAATTGAAGCGGTTAACTCAACAGAGTGTAACAAAAAAAAAAAACATATATATTTAATATAAAATGTAATTAAAAATTTTTTCAAGCATTACCCAAAAAGAAATTATCACATTTAAAAGATCTAAAATCGTTGCAATGTGAATAATCCGGAAGGTTTAATGGATGAATTATCAAACAAATTACACAAGCATCAATAAATTTCAAGAATATTATATAATATTATTAATAAAGGACATTCTAAACAGATTTAAAAGTCAATAGAATTTGTTTTGATATTTTGTATAATATAATAAAAAGCAATAAACTTTTAAATTCCCTTTCGAAATGTCTATTTTATTTTTCCACTAATAGTACAATAAATACAAACGTTTTTTTATAATAAAGAAAAAATATTATTTCAAAATATACCCTATAAAATTTGATAGCATTTATTTGCTCTCTTATACCATAATATTAAAAATAGAAATAATTTGTTTTTGCTTTTAATTATGTGAATTATTTGAAAGTGCCGAAAAGTCCTGGTAATTTAGCCCGAACAGTACTCGGATCGACTTCCTTTAAGACGGAATGGCCAAAAACTGTACTATTGGCAATCATTTTCGATACGCCACCGTTAATGGCATACAAGAATGTACGAAATTCAGCTTGGATTTCTGGTACTTGTGGTGTCACTTGACTTTCGGGTGCCCAAAATTTCCTTAGAGCTATTACACCCTAAGTGGATGATAAAGAAAAGTTTAGAAAAATTCACTAAACAATCAAAAAATTTACCTTTGGAATTGGACAATTATCTGGAATGTTTGTCATACGTTTGATGTGTTGAAATGCCATCATTGCAAATGGTGAAATCGATTTCAAAGATAATAGTTGGCAAATGCTGTAGGTAGCATTAAAATTGACGAAATGCTTTGAGTCACCTTTGCTGGTGATGAGTCCTTCGGCATGTATTTCCATATCTTCAATTTTCTTAAAAACATTTAATGTCAAGTTTATGTATGGCGCCGACTGATCAATTGCATACGTAACATTGAGAATATCATTATCTGACCAAACATCGATTTTATCAATATGAAGCCGCATACGTTTCTGAAATTAGACGAAATAAAATTTTATTTGAATTAACAATAAAACGCATTTTTTTTTTTTATTGTAACTCTTACAACAGCATTGGTATTATCAGCCCACAAAAGTAAAATTGCACTCAGAATTGCAAGTGAATATAATGCAGCCATATTTAGTTGGTGATAGATAGTATAAAATATTTCTAATATTTAGAGAGACTGTTTTAGTAATAATAGCTACTGGCAAACTAACGAAAAATTAGTGAAATTGAAGCTTTTTGATATTTTCGAAATTTGGTTGTTCGTCATTAACTGTGGACATTTTATGCTCCCATTGCGACAATTATGGCTGATAATGTATCTTTTCTTCTTTATTACAACAGATAGACATGGTTGCATGATTACTAAAATTACATGAATACCAAAAGATTGGAAAAAATATTATTTATGAGGGAATGAATTTATGTCCGCTCTCACAGTCGGCAAGCACATACAATCATGAACGCATTGATTTTCGGTATTCTCTGTACTTTACTATTTTTCAATTTGATAAATATTGCATCATCATGGGTAATTTTTCGTTCAAATTTCCAGAATGAACCAAACAACACGTCAGTTTGTTTTTAATTTTTTTCTTCTAATATATTACAGAGAAATTACGATGTTATAATAGACAATATTGAATATGATTTCAATAAGGAACTATTGGATGTACAAATAAATGTCAATAATAAAACGGAAAATGGGGATGTCGATCTTAAAGTTACAGTTCTATCACCTTTGGATGATATTGGACTAAAATTAATTGCTACAGTTGAAAATGACGAGGGACAAATGGTTCAAATGGCTAATAAATCTATACACCTTTGCAGATTTCTACGGAATAAATCGACTGATTTGTTTATGAAATCGATCATTGAAGATTTGGAAAAGTATGGACTATCATGGAAATCATGTCCATTAAATAAGGGAACATATTATATTAAAGGTTATAAAATCAATGAGGATATATTACCGCAACGATTGGCCGAAGCTAAGTTTATCGTTGACATATTTTTTAGCTCGAAAACTATACAAAATTATTTCTCATGCAAAATTTATGGTCATTTTGATAATACGAAAGGATTTGATAATTTAAAAATGTTTAGTATTGGATAAATTCGAATGATTTAAATATTTTCTATTAATCAAATGTAAATTTTTGTTCACATTTTTTTTTTTTTTGGTTTGGAAGCTTTTTTTTTCTTCAACTTTCTTATATAATTTGTACTTACTATAATCAATTGCATAGTTTTATAAATTTGTTTCGGTTAAAATTAATATCCTTTTAGTCTATATTAATTGTATAGTTTTTATTTTTAATTAGAAATATATTCAGCAATTTTTGAATGCTTTCACAATAAATAGTTTTTGGTCTGTTCCTGAAAATAAGTTTGTTGTATTATTTATGGAAAAAAATACTTTCATCTAAATCCTAAATAATATTTAGAATAGGAAATGGGATGTCTGCAGCTAGTGACGGTTTCAACCACGTCAGGTAACTATGCGTCTACATACGAGATCTGTTCAAAAAGTATCGCGAAATTTTTCAAAAATTATTTATTTATACATAAATTTTGTCCCCTTCAAAGTAATCCCCACCAGAAATTATACACTTGTGCTAAAGTTTTTTCCAATCTTCGAAGCACTTCAAAAAATCATTTTTTGTGATCTTGTCCAGCTCCTCCTTCGATGCCGTCTTTATCTCCTCAATCGTAGCGTAGCGTCGTCCTTTCATGGGACTCTTTAGTTTCGGGAACAAGAAAAAGTCACAGGGGGCCAAATTTGGGGAATACAGTGGGTGCGGCATTATTAGTAAGCTGTTTTTGGCCAAAAATGGCAGAAGCCAATTTTTGTTCTTCCACAAATCCGGGCGTTTCTGGCGATTGCTTCACGCAACTTGCGCATAACTTGCAGGTAATATTCCTTATTGACCATTCTAACCTGTGGCAAGAACTCATGATGCACCACGCCTCTGCAATTGTCTGTTGTTGACGTGCTCGGGCGTCCGGCACGCTTTTCGCCATTCACATCTTCTCGGCCTTCTGAGAACATTTTGTACCACCGATAAACGTTGCTTCGGTCCAAGGTAGCTTCACCATATGCTACAGTCAATATTCGGAATGCGTCCGTGCAATTAATTTTGTTTTTCACACAAAATTTAATAGATTCTTTGATCCATTTTTTGAATTGGGCAAAAATCGAAGACGAGCCAAAATACGGGCAAGCAAAGCAGCTGTCAAAAATTAACTGAATATTCGAAATGGCCAAACTTATAGGCATAAGTGAGAGACATGAGTACCAACATAACGCCACAAAAAAGCGAAAATCAAATATACGTAACCCGTGGAAATTCAAAATTCGCGATACTTTTTGAACCGACCTCGCAGATCGTGATTGTGAATCCACGAGTTTGACTGACGAATATTTGCCAAGAACTTATGGGCATTATTCCTTATTAGGAGCAGCATTTTTCGGAGGTATAAAGCAATTTTATATTGCTTTATAGATAAAATTACTTTGTACCCGCATCCTATAATTTCCCTTCCCCTTTATTTACCTAATCCTAGCCCGTGCGACGTTTTCTTGTTCCCCAAGTTCAAAAATACTACAAAGAATGTCATCTTGGCGGTCGATAACAGCAAAAAAAACTCCCCTCTTGCTCCTTTGCACCTTTTCTCAGTTTGTACGACTAATATCGTTTTTGCGCTCAAGGTGCGGTTGTCCTAAGAGGTACCTAAGCTTAATAGCCATTACTCTCCTCTTGACGCTTTAACGCCTACATTCGGAAACTGCCGTTGTATAAGCATTTAGCGAAAGTAACAAATGTACGGAATGGCCACACCCCAGACAGCTAGCTGCCACCATTTAAAATCCCAAAGTCATGTCGAAGCCTGCATCAACAGTCAGGACCCATTCTGGAGAATGAGGTGCCCTGACACCAAGTTTGCATTAAAAACAGATTACTCTGAATTTGTAGCGATCTTCTTTTCGAGTTTCCATGGAAACACCTACCAGAATATAAGGGTTTGCACCCCTAAAACACTATTAGGGTTTTTGTTTAGAAGAGTTCCATAGTATTCCAGAAAGTTCGATCCGATCCCGGAAAGTTCTAGGAGTACTGTATAAATACGAATAGCTACTTGCCAGCGAGTTTGAGCCTAATCTCCACAGTAATTTGTAAACGAACGACAAATAAAGCTCAGCTGACTAGATCCAGGTAGTTGCACGCATTTCAATCAATACCCTAGCTAGCTAACCAACGCTTTTTCAGTCAGCGCACTTCAATAAAACTCATTCTTCCTTAATCTCTTGCTTGAGACGCTTCATGCATGGAATATTCTCTTAGGTTTCTTCTTGTTCTGCTTTTCTTCTTCATTCTCTTCTTCTTCTTCCTTTCCACTCCATACACATTTGTGCAACTACCTGATCCCGCCCCTGGCCATAGGTAGAACCATCTGCTCACAGTCAGTAACCAGTTATAATCTGGTTACCCTAACTGTTGGGAGCAAGGCTTACATAAACCTCTACTATCAACTGCAGGGATAGTGCGCAGGCTCCTGCCATCCCTCACCTTCAGCCACATCCACCAAAGGCTCCTTACTTTGACCGGGCCCTCGTCGTGGGCGTCTCGACGCCTGTGGTACCCGTCAGTTCTGCTTTTAAGACCTATAGTTCGGAAACTTGTAATTTTCTGGCACTACCACGACCCATAGCCCACGTCTGGTATCGCTACTATGGTACTGATCTACACTTAAAAGAGTATCCTTTGCGGGACGCTGCGACATCAGCCCAAAGAGGAGTATAGCCATGAAGCACAAAGGCAATTCCAGTTGAGTTATTCTAGCACAGCTTCGAAAAGAAGAAACAACGCCTGCCCAAAGAAACTACTTTACCAAGGATAATATTGATGCATAAAAATAAAATATAATTGTTGAGTAAAAAAAAAATCTGTGCCGTCCTGGATCCACCGGTTCTCGTCCGATCACCGAAGTTAAGCAGAACTGGCCGTGGTTAGTACTTGGATGGGTGACCGCTTGGGAACACCGCGTGCCGCAGGTTTAACCGTGTGTGTGTCGACCGACTCACACTCGGTAGGTAGCGGGTTCGATTCCCGCTACCGCCATTTCGGCATGGTGCCGGGGTGAAAGGCCGACTACAAGCCTTATATGTAGTCCGTATGGTCCCCCAACGTCACTGGAGGTTACTTCGCTGGCCTGATAAGCCGCAAGCTATAAAAACCACCTTATCAAGAAACAGCACAAGAAGAATCAACCGGACCGTACCTCAGGCAAAAAACTCATCTGGTTTTAATCGAACAGCCCAAATAGGTATAGGTACCTGGAACGTGCGGGACTCTCTCCCAAAAAACTTCTCGACTGGCTTCTCTCCCAAAAACGCTTACAACGTCGACATCCTGGGAATCTCCGAGACAAGGTAGCAACATCAACGGAGCCCTCACAACGCAGACGGGTGAACACTTCATCTACAGCGGCAACGACAGCGGCCACCACTGTGGAGTCGGATTGATCCTATCGGCCAACGCAAAAAGAGATCTCTCATGGGCTACAAACCGGTCTCCGACCGCCTTCTGACAGCCAGGCTCCACTCGAAGTTCCGAAACATCACCATCGTGCAGTGCTATGCCCCAACCGAAGTAGATGATGACGCCAACAAAAAGAAGCCTTCTACCACCAACTAGAGACGTGTATTCTCTGTGCCGCTATATGCTCCATAGGAGCAACTGTGTCTCATGACTATGTGTATGTGTGTTATAATGTATAATGTAGAAATGAAACCTGTCAAATAAAAAAATAAAAAAAATCAGTGTAATTTATTTTCTGTCACATCCTATTTCGTCGATGCCCTTTAGTTGTCGCCAAATAGTCTAAGTTTTCATGGCGCTAAAAATTTACTTTTCAGTACAAATGTTACTTAAAATGATCCCTCAAAAAATAGAAGAAAAATTAAAACAATATTTCTAAATTGAAATTTTCTTTAATAATATTATAATATGCATAATATTTTGAAATGTTTGTAATAATTATCTTAAGTGCTAATAATCATCTTTTGAAAAGATAAAGTTTATCCATCGAAAATTGTTTATAAATATTAAAGCAGGAAGCGGTTATTTTATAAAAAAAAAACAAAAGCCTACGAATATAATGATCGACGTTGATTAGTAATAATAAAAATTATTCAATTTTCACAGATTATTCATTCGCCTATTCTGTACTTTAATCCCATCTTATAAATGTACTTAGTGGTATTTTCCTAAAATGCTATCAAATATTTGCATAATAAATACCAATAAAGAAAATAATAATGTCCTTGGATATTCCAAGATAAATGCGTATACATCTACGCCTCCAGTCATACCAAATGGAGCATTATCGATTATCTTTTCTTCCACATCCAAGGAATTCAAGAATTTCTATTTTATCCTTCGATCATATCAGGAATTTTATGCAAATACTTTCAATATTGAATTTACGAAATATGCTGTGGTATATTTTTTATTATTATCATCGTCAATAATATGAATATTCAAATAGAAAAACAAAACAACAATAATAATAATAAATTTCTTTGCTTTTAATAGTAATAATAATAATATTAATAAAAAAAATAGTCTACCACAAGAAAGTATGCATCGATCATCGATTTTGTGAAGTAAATAAAATATTATATGCTAAATATTATATATTAGAGAATATCAAAAGTTCTACTACTTAAGTATTATTATCTAACCTGAATATAAAATCCGGCTAGTAATCGATTATTGAAAATAGGTTTTTTTTTACTATTCCCGATAGTCATGGAATCCTTACCGATAGAAATTTTTATTTACAATCAAATCACGTAATAAGTTTATACTCGTAGTTTCCCTGGAAAGCTTTGAAACATTTTTTTTTGGTTTGTTTTCTGAAGGATTGAAACTTTCTTCAACTACAAGAAGAACGTACAGTTTTGGCTTAGGCAGAATGAATAAATTGATTTTTCTTAATTATCAAAGCTTAAACTGTGAATTTTACTTATAATTTATAAGTACACATATGAGTACGTACTAAGATTATAATCATTTGATTTTGACCTTTCCATACTATTTAAGAAAAATTCTATACGTAATATTAACTGATCAATCTTGCTTAAAATTATTTGACTTTTAATATTTATCAAAGTCAATTTACCATAAAATTGTATACTATTCATATTAATTGTTCCACTATAAACTATATTAAATGTCCATAAAATTTTAGGGAATATTATTTAAAAAATTCTATTATTATTATTTCAAGAAAGAATTTTTAAATGATTTACAAAAAAAAAATGATATTTAATATTTTCAAATGTTTAATTAATATTTAATTGCAAAGATTTTATAAAAAATCTATTAATAATCGATCAACAAAATGTCCATTAAAAGTCGTTTGTATGTATTTTAATTATAAGTTTTTTGTCAATGTTCATCTTACGAGTATATAACTAAATTTTTTTAAATTTATATTGTAGAAATAGGTGTTTTTTTGTTTGTTGGATAATTGTTTACATATAAAAATCGAATAAAATATTAACTATTAGAAAGGCATTTATAATAATACGCTTTTCGCAATTAAATGGAATGATTATAAACATTTTTTAAAAGCAATTTTTTAGAATAGTTGCAAATAATAATAGTCGCAAAATAATTTTAGTATATTAGTTAAAAAAATATTATTATCTGTCTATTATTAATGTGCTGCTTCGATAAAAAAAAAAAATTTATGATGCAGTTAAGAAGAGGAAAAATTTTCTAAACGAACTCAAGGAATTTTTGAAAGGATTTTAATTTTTTTTTTTAAATTTTAAAAAAAGATCGTTGTCTTCTATGGCGTCATACACCGGCAATTCTGCATATTCCCATAAGAAATAAAGCCGTCTGCACATGACGCTATTTTTTATGCTTTTTTTCTTGCTAGATTTCCGGCTAGTTTTCATTCAAGCTGGCTACGGCGCTAGATTTTGTGATGACGGTATGGTTTTAAAAGGAAAAACAAGAAGTATTATCCTGGGACGGGGAAGGTATTAAAATTTGGATAAAAATTGGATGAATGTCGAGTTCAACGGGAGTATTGCCTATAACGACTATACTCAGACAGTATTGGGCATGCTTGATGGTAGATTTATGGCCAGATTGTGGAGGTGTTCTCACATCCACCATGAACAGAAAGATCATTCCCAAACATAAAAGGGATAATGAAGACACCTGAGGGTGTTAAGTTCTCCATGGCAGGGAAAAGGGAGGAAAAAAATAAAAAAAATTTAAAGAAGAGGAAAAAAAAATAAAAAAAAATAAAAGGCTAACAGAAAAAAAAACTCAAAAGACTGTGAGAAATAAGGAATGAAAAGTGGTGAAGATGAATTTCTAGCTTCGTAATTTCTTGTTTAACGTTGGCTTCTAAGGCGTCAATAAGCATACATCGGCAATTCTGCATATTCCCAGAAGAAACGAAGCCGTCTGCACATGACGCTATTTTTCATAATTTTTTTCTTGCTAGATTTCCGGCTAGTTTTTATTCAAGCAAGCTACGGCGCTAGATTTTGTGATGGACGGTATGCTTTTAAAAGGAAAAACAAGAAGTATTATCCTGGGACGGGGAAGGTATTAAAATTTAGATAAAAATTGGATGAATATCGTGTTCAACAGGAGTATTGCCTATGACTATACTCAGACAGTATTGGGCATACTTGATGGTAGCGGTATGGGCAGATTGTGGAGGTGCTCTCACACCCACCATGAATAGAAAGATCTTTCCCAAACATAAAGGGGATAATGGAGACACCTGAGGGTGTTAAATTCTCCATGGGAGGAAAAAAAGAGGACAAAAATAAAAAAAAACTAAAAGAAGTGAGAGGAAAAAGAAATTAAAAAAATTAAAAGGACAACAGAAAAAAAAACTCAAAAGACTGTGAGGAATAAGTTATGAAAAGTGGTGAAGATGAATTTCTATCTTCGTAATTTCTTGCTTAACGTTGGCTTCTAAGGCGTCAATAAGCATACATCGGCAATTCTGCATATTCCCAGAAGAAACGAAGCCGTCTGCACATGGCGCTATTTTTCATAATTTTTTTCTTGTTAGATTTCCTGCTAGTTTTCATTCAAGCTGGATACGGTGCTAGATTTTGTGATGGTCGTTATGGTTTTTAAAAAGAAAATTATTTTAACGAAAAATATTTTTCCTGCGTATTGGAAAGGGACGGGGGAGGTATTAAAATTTGCATAAAAATTTGATGAACGTCGAGTTCAACAGGAGTATGGTCTAGGACGACTATACTCAGAGAGTGCTGGGCATGCTTGATGGTAGCAATATGGGCAGATTGTGGAGGTGCTCTCATACCCACCATGAACAGAAAGATCTTTCCCAAACATAAAGGTGATAATGGAGACACCTGAGGGTGTTAAATTCTCCATGGGAGGGAAAAAGGAGGAAAAAAATTTAAAAAATTAAAATAAGTGAGAGGAAAAAGAAATAAAGAAAAATTAAAAGGATAACAGAAAAAAAAAACTCAAAAGGCTGTGAGGAATAAGGAATGAAAATTGGCAAAGATGAAAATGGATAGGCCTGAAAAGAAAAAAATCTCAGAAAAAAAACTTAAAAGGAAAAGAATAAATAAAAAAAATGCTAAAGGAAACCAAAAAAAGAGAAAAAAGGGGAAGAAAAAAAAACGGGTGAAGTTGAGAGCCGACCTGGTTGAAATTGCCTTAGATGGACCTGCTCTAACCCTGGCCTACCCCAATTTTTTAAAATTTTTGGAAATTTTTTTTTTTTAGTTCGAGAGGTAATTTTAGTTATTATTTCTGTTTGAATTTCTGGTTTGGGCATATGACCACTTCGGGTATTTTTGAATAAGTTCATTCGATTGGCCCAATTTTCGAGGGCATTTTCGTACGAACCGAAAAATGCCCTCAAAAATAATAACAATGCAATAAGCATATACCGGCAACTCTGCGTATTCCCAAAAGAAATAAAACCGACGACCTGGTTGGAAGAGCCTTAGATGGACCTGCTCTCTCCCTGGCCTAACCCAACCGCCCTATGGCACTCCGCGGCCAAAATATAGTTGAAGTGCCTCTCTTCATCGTTCGTATCGCTGTCTTCACCGCTTTTCCTCGTTGTTTCTTCTTTCATCGCAGGTCAACGTAACTTTCACGTCTTCACTTTTCTTAAATATCATTATTATTATTACTATTATTATTTATTTTTTTAATAACAGTAGTCTGTAAAGTGTATTCACATAAATATTCTATGATCTTTAGAAATTTCCTTATTCTTATTAGAAGAATTCTTATTGTTCTTTTTTATAATTTTGATCACAATTTTTTTTTGAAATTTTCTCAAGAACTTTAATTATTTTTTACTCTCAGCTAATCACAAATAAATATTCTGCTTTTTTTTTAAATTAATTTTCTAAAAATACAAAATTTCAATTGAATTTTGTCCGCACAAGAATTTGCTCACATCTAATTATGACAATCGCTCACATTGTGGAATGTCTGAGAACAATTAATCATGACATTGCACACTTCAAACCAACTTTTAATCTTCGCAACCCAACGCCGAATGTCTTGCGTGTCGTCTTATTTGCATCTTGATGTCGGATTATCCGTGCTGTTTGGTACATACACATATGATCGTACCATGCTGTCTATGACATCATGATCTATGATCGTACGATCGGTTTCGCCACTCATTCGATGAAACGTCATATAGGAAAATCCCATGCATGGCCTTGCAGATTTTTTCATGGCAATCATCAATGCCATATTCAAGGCTACCATAACATGATTTAATGTGTATTGGCTTCACAGGATGCTTTTTTTAAAGTTGAATTTCATATAGGCGACATGACAAGATAATATTTTCTCATTGGTTATTGTTAAAACTAGTAACCAAAATAGCAAGTCTAATAGAACTGGTTCTATTTCTGAAATCATGATTCGAACGTAGTAGCGCAACAAGCAGTGACGTAATTTCTAGCATCGCAGCCATCACGGTAGCAAGCAAGAAAAGAAGCAGGAAAAATAGCGTCCTATGAAGAGCATCGATTAGTGTATAAAATAATACATTTTATTAATCTGTATTTAATAAATCAATGTTTTCGCAATATGTAGGCGCAGTAACCGCATTTAGCTGAAACCACACGCCATCCATGTTTTCAATGAAATAATCGATTATCATGAATCAGCAACGCTATCTGACGACAGTAGTGGGAACTCAGGCCTCATTTCGAAAGAAATGACGATTAACTATTCCACCGGAATTCAAGCCACACCAAACAAGTACATTGTTGTTGTTGTTGTTTGTAAGGACCCTTAGACATGTCCCAGGGGCTACTTCATAGCGCCACGACCGTGAGGCCATTTGGCGACTTCATAGTACGTGTGGGAAATTATCTAAAAGAGACTGGTCTGTGGTTAGCTGTATAGAATATTGAGAATTTTGTTATATTTTGGAGTTGTTGGGTCCAGGAGGTCTATAATGGGAGGAATCCTGCTCGCGAAGTAATTTTTGGTTATGTAGACGTTAGCGACGAATGGTGTTGCCAAAAAGGAAGCAGTATGTCCAATCCGGATTCTGATAAGCTTCCACGCCCAGAACTTCTATATGTATGTTGAATAGACTGATTTATTGATGGTTATCCAATGATTCGACAAAAATATGTCGCTATTGGTCCAGTCATCGTGTCTGCGGATGACTAATGGTATTAGTTGTTATTCTGTTAGGAGGCAGACTGGGAATGACTGTGATCACTGGTCGACGAAGTGTTTTTCTAGCCAACTTGTCAGCACTTTCATTACCCACAATTCTTACATGCCCCGGAACCCATTTGAAACTCGACACTCCTATTGCTAAGTAGGCTATAAGGAATTGCTCTAAGTACTCAGTCACTCGATGGGCCGCAAATGCTGCGTTGGCTGGGAATATTGGTTTCAATTCAATTTCTGTTGAATATTGGTTTCAATTCAATTGCAACAACGGTTTCCAGTCTGGGTTCTTTTAAATTAAATTCAGGTGAGCTTTTTGAATATAGAAAGAGTTAGATTTTCGACCGGTTTCTATCAGTACGGACTCCATCGGAGATGTCCGGTGTGCTCCACTGGCTAGTCTTCTCTTGTGAATTTGTCTCACTCCAAAAATGACAATTTTACTTGTTAACAAAACCATTGAACCAAAAACCAACTTTATCAGTGAACACTATTTTACCATAAAACACTATTTGAATAAATACGGTTATTAATGAGGATTTTTCGGACATTGCCATCGCAATTACAATCAACAAATCCCAAGGACAATCTCTAAGTTTTACTGGATTGAATTTAGAAATTGCTCGCTCACACGGCCAACTATACATTGATTGCTCCAGAATATCAAAAAAACAATTAGTTCGTTTTTACACCCACTTAACAAAAATTTCAATAAAGATCAATAAAAATATATTTTTTTTTACTTTTACAACTAAACGCAAATAAACCCCTTTTTTTATTTATTGACGGATGCACCAACAATATTGATTAAAAATCATAAGCATATTTTGACAGATGACAGCTAGTTTGACAACTTACCCTTACAAAAAATTTCTACAGCACCAATAAAAAGAAAAAAAAACCACCCAATCAAAGAGGTGTAAAAGAAGTTCTTCTCGAATATTGCGAATATAATTAAAAAGCTTTATCTTTTTTTTTTGTTTATTTCGGAAAATTTTAATCAATAATTATTGATTTTACTATTGTCGTCTTTATTGTAATATTATTGAAATTTCTTTATTTTACATAAAAATAGTCGAAAAAATGTTGATCATAACAATATTTAAAATGTTACCAAAAATATACCCATTTTTTTTGACATGAGAGTGCAGATTTATTTGCCCTTCGTCAAAATTACTCAATTCGATGAATAATTACTTCTATTTTTATAGCTACTCGTAGCATAGATAACCGTGTCGGAGAATCCTATACTATCAATATACCATGTCAAAAAAATGTCATGTAAAATTATAGATACACACACACACCTAAATATAACTGAATACATTGAATCAAAATAAATCAAAAAAAAAATAAGAAAACTGGAAAAATAAGATTGTAGGAGGATTTTAAAAAGGAAATTTCAATTTAAGAAAATAGAAAGCATTGAAGTTTTCCATTCATCCAATAAAAGTTTTCCAATACGGTTAATGCAAGAGTAGTAGTGATGAGTAAGTGCTAGTGTATACTACTGTCTACAAAACTACATCCTTACATACATCAATACTGTACTTTAAGACCATGAAAGTGAGCAGCATCTAATTGAATATAGCTTATATAAGAGAACAAAAGCATCATCACACTTATCAGGCTCTGTAATTTGATTTGATTTTGTTTGCACAGAGCGAGAGGATTTTTCATTACATCAATATTATTTTCATTTAATAAAACCGAAATGATGAATACACATCAAAGTTATAAACTTGAATAATTTTTAAAATCCCGCTTGTAGTTGCTTCCGGTTCAGTGAATAGTAAAAAAAAAAAAATCAAAAACCAGGTACAGGTAGATGGTGTGGTACTTGTGTGCCTTTAACCTCGTTTGAAAATAATCAAAGATATGTGTACGAACTTGCATCCATAAAGCTATGCTTTCGATCTTTTTCGTCTCTGTCAAAGCTTATTTATTTTAAATCCACGTATCGATAGTTTGATCTAGTTTTTTTCTCTAGACAGTCAATTATAAATGATAGGAAACCTTGTAGATTCTATCATCATCAATAATAATAATCAGGAATAGCATGAAAAACTATCGAGTATGAAAAACGACATATTGTTATATGTTCAGGAATGGATAAGTTGAATCCCTGAATTGTTGATGATTATTGATAAGAGCACAATAGCACTTCAAAGGATCTGAACTCAATACGAGCAAGCCTTAGCTAAACTGTTTGGTGGAGCTTCTTTTCACCTTCTATCATATTCCTTATGGTATTACTTGTAATGGCAAACGGGAAAAAATATTCATAAATAAAGACATGACAGAAAATAAACTTGTTATATTGTCTTTAGCATAATATGAAAAATAGATGGTGAAGGTGGTCATGGAAACAATGCATATTCGTATATAGTGCTCGTGTGCCCAAAACATTTGCTTTATTGCGATTTTGTACGGTCTCATTTCAGGAGCTTCCATAGGCAAAATGAAGGACTGAGTGGGGTGAGCTTTTCGGTAGCGAACACAGGTATGCACAATAAAGGATGGTGTTTGGCATTTTTATATATAATACTCTTCTCTGTCTCTTTACACTTGTATGTATGGTATGTGTATGTAGAGAAAACAGCCCCAACATTACGAACATGAATACATCTCATCTCACCCCCTCCCCATTTATATTTAAATGTCATCATTCAGTACCCTTAGATCATGCCCATTCTGTGTAGCTATACCTGAGATCGTCGTATCTTGTTATGCCTTTAGCAAGGATAGTCCATCATCATCACCACATCATCGTTATCATTCATCATTCATCCTCGAGCATGCCATCATAACAAGCGGCAGGAGTTTGTTTGCAAGTGAAAAGGTTCAAGAATATACGTTCACTGGATAGCAGAAAGGTTTTTAATTACTAACATCAATTTGAATATATCAGTCTTTGGTCAGAGTCGATGAAAGTTGGACGGCTGAGTTCGTTTTTAACGTTACGCACCCGAGAACTATTCCTTAAAATAGAGTATCATCAGTCCAACGAAAGGATAGAAGAAGAAGTGTAAACCGAAAAGGAATTCAATTTATTTTCAATTTGCAAAATCAAACCAGAAATATACCTGTATACGTGTCATTATAGAATTTCTAAAAGTTTTAATCGTGGAAATAATTTAAAACCACAATTCAAATCGTATTTTACTAGAATAAATAAATAATCGTTTAATAATGTTTTTCCAGTTTTAACGATTATTCAAAGCAGTTATATGATAAAAATTTTAAATTTTTATTTATTTTTAATAATTCTATAAAATCATATGGATATTTAATTAAGTATTTTTTTTAATAGTTTGTTTTGTTTTTTTTTATTTCTAAACGAATATTGAAGTGTGAAAACATTTAATTTTCTCAATCAAAAAATTGAAGTTAATTTCATTCCAATTTTTATGTGACTAATTTAGAAGCAGCCACAAGTGGTTGTTCTGAGGTTTGTGTTTTTTTTTTAAGATTAAATATTAAGGAGCAATGCGGATGAATTTTTTTTTAAAATTTAATATTAATTAATTAGTGATAAAATTATTTGTATTTTTGATCACAGATGATTAAATTGTGCGGAAATTGTTCGGTTTTGTTAAAATTTTAATACCGACAAATTAATTATTATTTTCATCAAAAAGTCCTTAGTATTATTATTTATAAACCACTAACTGGAAAAAACTTTGTTTTAAATTAAATATATTTTTAGGAAAAATATCCTTGTCAGTTCGAAAGAAGATATTGTAATTTAAAACAATATTCACCATAAACAATTAGAGGATTATCCATTTTATGGTTGAAAAAGTACAGCCTTTTGACAGTTGTTAAAAATATATACACGTATTATATATAAGATGACAATTATTTACAATATAAATAGCTCTAATCATCAAACTATTTGTTAAAATTAACTTTAATTATGAATTTTTCGAACAAACATTTTTTTTTTTGAATGATGAATTTTGCGCTTGGTTGGATATATTTATGTACAAGTGACTGTTAGGTAGCCATTGTATTGGCAAAAAGTGACTGTCTGGGGTGCTTTTTGCTTCAGACCGAAATGTGTTATTGGCCCATATTTTTAAAAAAAATAAAGATTCTGATCGGTATGTCTGCATGACAACCACATTTTTTTGGTGTGAACTTGAAATTTTTTATATAGACCATATGTGGTTTCACCAAAACAGTGCCACAAGCCCTACAACTTAAGAAATTTCGGTTTATTTGCTTGAAATTTTTATTGTAGACTGATTAGAATTTTTATTGTAGACTGATTGGACCAACCACATTTTTTTGGTCTGAACTAGTAGATTTTTATCTAGACCATATGTGGTTTCACCAAAACAGTGCCACAAGCCCCACAACTTAAGAAATTTCGGTTTATTTGCTTGAAATTTTTATTGTAGACTGATTAGAATTTTTATTGTAGACTGATTGGAATTTTTATTGTAGGGTTATCTATTTTTATAAAGCCAACATTCATTAAATAATAGTCGGCATTTCAACTCAAAATATGCGAAAAACTCGTAAAAAATGATCTCAGAAGAATTGAGTCCAGTAAAAAGTTTTACGGTGGCCATTTTAATAAAATTGTATTTATATACCATAAATAATGGCAAAATTTCAACAATATAAAAGTAGAAAAACTGTAGTTTAAGTGAATTTTTTTTGAAAATTTTCCTTTCCAAAATGCATTTTGGATAACCTCTTTTATAATTAAAGCCCCCAAAATGGCCTCATAATCGTGGCGTTAGTAAATTGCCTCTAGCTCTTGTCTCAGTGTGCTTTTAATGTCAACAACAACAACGCTAATAATAACTATGTATTTACAAGTGACTGTTAGGTAGCCATTGTATTGGCGAAAAGTGACTGTCTAGGGTGCATTTTGGTGTTATTAACCGCATTTTTTTTTTGTAAATAAAGATTCTGATTGGTATGTCCGCATAATAACCACATTTTTTTGCTCTGAACTAGTGGATTTTTATCTAGACGATATGTGGTTTCACCAAAAAAGTGCCACAAGCCCCACAACTTAAGGAATTTCGGTTTATTTGCTTGAAATTTTTATTGTAGACTGATTAGAATTTTTATTGTAGACTGATTGGAATTTTTATTGTAGGGTTATCTATTTTTATAAAGCCAACATTCATTAAATAATAGTCGGCATTTCAACTCAAAATATGCGAAAAACTCGTAAAAAATGATCTCAGAAGAATTGAGTCCAGTAAAAAGTTTTACGGTGGCCATTTTAATAAAATTGTATTTATATACCATAAATAATGGCAAAATTTCAGCAATTTAAAAGAAGAAAAACTGTAGTTTAAGGGAATTTTTTTTGAAAATTTTACTTTCGAAAATGCATATTGGATAACCTCTTTTATAATCAAAGCCCCCAAAATGGCCTCATAATCGTGGCGTTAGCAAATTGCCTCTAGCTCTTGTCTCAGTGTGCTTTTAATGTCAACAACAACAACGCTAATAATAACTATGTATTTACAAGTGACTGTTAGGTAGCCATTGTATTGGCGGAAAGTGACTGTCTGGGGTGCATTTTGGTCTAAAGGTGTTATTCGCTCGTATTTTTTTTGTTGAAATGAATATTCTGATCGGTATGTCCGCATAATAACCACATTTTTTTGGTCTGAACCAATCGATTTTTATCTAGACCATATGTGGTTTCACCAAACAGTGCCACAAGCCACACAACTTAACAAATTTTTTTTTGTAGACTGCTTGGAATTTTTTATTGTTGGGCTACCTATTTTTATAAAGCCAACATTCGTCAAATAATAGTCGGCATTTCAGCCAAAAATGTGCGAAAAACTCATAAAAAATTATCTCAAACGAATTGAGTCCAGTAAAAAGTATTACGGTGGTTATTTGAATAAAATTGTATTTTATAAATAATGGCAAAATTTCAACAATATAAAAGAAGAAAAACTGAAGTTGAAGTGAATTTTTTTTGAAAATTTTATTTTTTCAAAGTATTTTTATAATCAAAGCCCCCAAATAGCCTCAAAATCGTGGCGCTATCAAATAGCGTCTAGCTCTTGTGTCAGTGTCCTTTCAGTTGATATTGAAAAAATTTGCCATATTTTTAGTTAGGTATTATTATTGTTGTTACAAGAATAATAATAATAACTAAAAATTTGCCAAATTTTTAACTGCAAATCCCTTAACATCTTTTGTCTTTAATCACATCTTAATAAGGAATAAACTCTCAAAAAATATCTTACTTAATTTAATTAAAAAAAAATTATTTTTTTTTGAACAGATTATCAGAAAATTTACATTTACATTTGTATGTGTTAAAACTATTTAGCGAACTGTGGTGGATGGGTTAATATTATGTTGAACGAGTTCGAGATTCTTAAAGTTTATGATAGTTAATCGAAGAGGAACGGAACGGGTCTGATGGGCTAATACTACCCACAATAATTTTATGAATAAACCTCGGCCCCCACTTGGCACTAAATACATCCCTGCTGTTGTTGTTTCGTACAAATTACAGACATAAACACATACTGAACACTGTACGTACACCTCTATTTTCGTTCGATGGTTTTCTAGAATAAGCCCATATGGCGGCATTATGCTGTGTCGAATAGCATATAATATTATGTTGTTCGAGTATTAAGTACATCACATCATGCACGAGACGTCATGATAATTATTATTTTTATAATAGTCACGAGCATTTTGTACATACTCATAGTTGTACTCCTCGTCAAATTCCTTGCGGTATAATACAATATTCTCAGCTGGGGCATACCATAAGTTAAATTTTTTCCCTGAGAATTTTTACCATCAATTAAATGTGGCGGCCGCACTAGTTTTTTTTCTTTCTTTTATTATAATCATAATAATAATAATAATAATAATTTTTATACTTGATATATTATATGCAAAAAAAAAATGTTTTTTCTTCTTCTTGTTCTTTTTCATTTTTTTAAGTATTAGTAACCATTTCAAAACTGATATTAGGTGTTGCATGCCTCTGTGCCATTTCAGACTAGTTTCGTCTATTAGCAAAGTTAGTCGACTTTAAATAATATTATTAAAAGCAGAGTCTAGTAGAATGTAAAAAAATAAAACAAATCATTGTGCTAGTTTTGCAATTGGTGTGAAGTTGTTTATTAGTTGGGGAAAAAAAACCCAGAAGAGAAAGAAGAAGAAAAATGGGATTTTTTTTGTATCGTTTGATTAGTATAACAGTTTGATTGACTGACCCCGCAAGTGATAATTGAATCTATCTAAACTTATTTAGTGAAATTTCTTTATATTTTCTACAATTAATTATATATCGTTATCGATAGATATTCAAAATGAATTTACTATAATTTAATCTTATTGAAAATATTAATTTTAAAATAAATAAGTCATAGTAGTGAAAAAAAAGAACAGTATTAAAATTATAAATTACAAAAATTTTTACGTTTCTTTACTAAGTTTTAGTTGTTATTTGTTTTTTTTTTGATTGTTGTTATGGTGCTTGATCTAAATTTGTAAAAATAAAAAAATTATTTAAACAAGTGATACTTAAAAACATCGTAATTATTTCATTGAAAGGTGGTTGACTATGAATTTTTTTTTTTTTAAGCACAAACCATAATACTTCAATTTTATTTACGATTCAATAGAAATTAGTTCATTAAGTATTATTGACAATTTTTTTTTCTTTAAGCAATTAAAAATTAATTAACTCTCTTGCAGCAAAAAAAAGATATTCAAAAAAGGATTCTGCTTTTTTTTCTCCCAAAAGATTTATGCATTTAGGTAATTATAAAAAAAAACCTTTTTTCAGGACTCTATCCTTTTGAGGTTTTTAAATGATCAAAATCGTAAGGATTGTTGGTGTAAATACAATTTTTTTCTATAACCCTATAAGAAACAAAGTTGAAAAGTGCCAAATCTCATAATCTTAGAGGCCAATTGATATCAACAAATGTCGAAATTAAGAGTACCTGAAAGTTTTTGCCCAATTAAGTCAAAATTTTGGCATGTTGTGGCGCCATTTTATTTAAAATCTTCAGGTTTAGCCCAAAAAAAAGCCAGTTATCAGACTACCATAGAGATCAGAATTGATAGTAACAGACTTTCCTTCTTCACTTTTTAAAGAATTATCTACCAAATGATACCTTCACAAATTAAATGCACACTAGAGTCACTTTTTGCAGATACATGAGCTCTTGTATAGTCACTTGTGGTTTTATAGAGCCTCATGTATAGTAATTTTGCATATTGACATGCCCACTGATCAAGAAATGAGCCTCAAAGCCTTTTATTTCAGCACCCAATTTAAGTATTGGGAGTACAAATGGGATATAAAAGGTATTTTTCCAATAGATGGCGCCAGGCATTTGCCAAAAACTGTTCATCCTTACATTAGTGACTTTTTATCGGTGTTATATTTTTTTTTTTGCGTGAAAATGTCAAAATTTGTACCAAATCAGCATTATATGCGGGAAGTTTTGCTTTTTGTCATCAATTCGGAAAAAAATTTGCGGCTGAGGCGCTTCGAATAATTGTAGAAACTTATCGCGAATGGTTCCAACCCTAACAAAGTGGTGTTTTCGATGTGAAAGATAAAAGCGTTCCGAAAGTTTGCAGACGCAGAATTGGAGGTATTGTTGGATGAAGATCCATGTCAAACGCAACAAGAATTTGTAGATTCATTAGGCGTGACTCAAAAAGCCATTTGAAAGGCTTGGGAATGATCCAAAAGCAAGAAAATTGGGTGCCATCTAAGTTGAAGCCGAGAGACGTCAAACGGCGTTTTTTCACGTGCAAACAAGGAATGGTTTTTTTTGGATCGTATTGTGACTGGCGATGAAAAGTTGTTCCATGCAAGGCAAATAAAATAATCGTGGAGGCATCAACATCAACGGCTCGCAGCTTATGCTATGTATTTGATGGGACCAGCTCGGCATGGTATATTATGAGCTGTTGCAATCGGAGGTGCTCGCTAACAAACATAACTAAAGCGTTTGAGCCGAGCATTAAAGGAAAAACGGCCAGAATACAAACAAAGACATGACAAAGTGATTTTGAAGTACGAGAACGCTCGGTCAGACATCACCCCTTCCGACCCAGACATTGTCGCTTTCGACTACTACCTCTTCCGATCGATGACGCGTGGTCTGGCAAAATTGGATCAATTCGTTGATCGCCTCAAAAGACGAGCATTTTTTTCCGACATGCAATCTGTATACTGTCAAAAAGATGGGCAAAAGTTGTGGCTAGCGATGGACAATACTTGAAAGCATGAATATATGAGAATTTTTTCATAATTAAGCTTCAAATTTTAAAGAAGAAAAAAATGGCGGTTTTCCATTTGTACCTCAAATTTTTTCTGTGTATAAAATTTATTTTTAATAAGAAAAAAAAAAATGCCAAATCTTATATAAAACAATTGTTACCTTTAATTATATTTATAATTAACAACTGTCCAATCACAGTGCTACACTTTCCGAATCGCAAAATAAATAACTACGTACATTCGTAAAAATTGAAAAATACCTTCTTATATTTGACCTAGAAACAAATCTGATCTAGATTTTTAATATATCTGCAAATAGAAGATTATCATTCATATCAGTTAGTAATTTTTCTTCAACAATCATTTAAAATTATCTTAATATGAATTTAGCAAAAAGATTTTATTTTCCATTTAATATTTACTACTACTATTAACATGACTGAATTTTTTTGTTTGTTTTCTTTTTATGCAAAATTAATAAAAGAAACCATATACATACGAGTATCTATATAATTTGCAAGTACTCTTAATTCTATTTAAGAAAAGACGGGGGAAAAAAACTAAACAATACGCAATATTACAAAAATAAATGTAAAAATGCAAAATATTTGCAGTTGCATCGTCGACTATTTTTGGATTTAAATAATAAAAAATTCTGCAACAGCTGTGCCAGTGTTGGCTTTTATAGTATAACTAAAGATGCGCAGATACAAATATTGTGCATTTATTTTCGTTTATATTGTTATTATTATGATTATTATTGTTTCTTATACGATTGTGTTAATAGTAAATATGTCAAGTATGAAATTGCATAAAGAATTTAATTTTGTTATTCTTCAATTGGAATTAAAAATAAAATCATTTTGATAACACATTCAAGTAAAAAGGTTATTAAATTATTTTCTTTTAAAATTTATTATAGAAAAATTCTACTATAAAAAAATTGTTAATATAATCGCATTTAAAAATAAATTTGCCATCGAAATTACTTCCATTTTACCACTAATTCTTTTTTAATTAAATAATTGCCAAGTAATTTTTATTTAATTCTATCAAAACATGCACAAAATTGGGCATTTTTTTTTTAATTAAAAAACAAAAGAAGTTTATAAAGGAAGACTATAAGTAGACAATATGTGACTATAAGTAGTCGCCTACTATTTGAAGAAAAAAACCTTACAAATTACAGAAAAAAAAATCTATTTTTGTTTATATGAATTTATGTTTCATTATGATAGAATATCTAAATTATTAAATATTCACAATCGTTTACTGAAATTATGATTTTCCATTAGAAAATTAAATTTTCGGTATTAATTAATTTTTTTTTGTAGGAAAATTTAGAAATTTTAAGGAAAAAATTCATAACCTGAAATAAATTTAAAAATAAAAATATCTGTACTAAAAAAATCTAAGTAGACTAGGAAGTATAATAATTGAAAAAAAAAAAATATTTTAACAATAAGAAATTTCCGGTAGTGTTTAGTTAAATCTAAGAAAAACTACAATAATAAATATAAATAGTATTTGGTGATGAAAGAAAATAAAAATACAGATTAATTTAGCTGAATTAGTGTTTTTTTTTTTTAAAATATTAAAGTCACATTGAAGTAAATGTGCGTGTGTAATTAATTTGCCGCCCACCATACAAGAAAAGTTAAGTGTTGAGAACAAAAATCGCCGCCATCATCTCTCCAGGCAGGCAGCATCATCTTAACGTGCGCTGAAAGCTGTTGTAAACCTGTCAAATGTTAGCTTTCTGCGTTCAATCAATTACATTCGAGTCTCGTTTTTGCTAGTTCAATACAAACCTGTCATCAACATCTACTAATATCATTTGTTCTATTTTTATATATATATATTTTTTTAACATAGTATCTATCAAATTTAATTAAATTAAATAAAAAAATATAAATTTTATATTTTTCTAAATTAATTTGAAAAGCGAGTGTGAAAAAAGAACAATTTTGATACAAAATCAAGTGTGTGGTTATCATTTACATTTCAAAACGAGTGTGGTTTTATTGTAAAATTATATAATTTTTTTTAAGTTTAAAATACTACATTTAAAACAGAAATCCGCATATATTTTTATGTAAAAAAAAAAATAAATAATTTTGTTGTATGTTTATTGTGCATAATTTTTATAAAAACAAAAAAAAACATAATAATATTAACCAATTCACAATTGCAATGGATAAATCAAGTTCAGATCAATTAAGTGTTGGTAAGAAGAAAATAAAATTGATTTATATACAAAAATTTGTTCAATTAAAAATTATTATTAGATGAAAAATATTCCTCTTAAATTTTTTGTCCAAATTACTATTATGCCACTTAATTTAGGATATTAATAATTTAAATGGTTTTAAATTTGTAATAGGATTTTTGCGTGACATATGTTAATTTTTTTTACATTCTTTATAGTATTTCGTATATTATTAAATTGGTATTTTAATTAAATAATCAAATGTAATGAATATTTCATAATATAATATACATGTACGAGGTCTGTTCAAAAAGTATCGTGAATTTTTTGTTTTTTAAAAAATTATTTAAGAACAAACCACAAATCCGGGCGTTTCTGGCGGATTGTTTCACGCAACTTGCGCATAACTTGCAGGTCATATTCCTTATTGACCGTTCTACCCTGTGGCAAGAACTCATGATGCACCACGCCTCTGCAATCGAAGAAAACTGTAAGCAAAACCTTCACATTCGACCGAACTTGGCGCGCTTTTTCTCGGCCCTCTGAAAACATTTTGTACCACCGATAAACTTTGCTTTGGTCCAAGATAGCTTCACCATATGCCACAGTCAACATTCGAAATGCGTCCGCGCAATTAATTTTGTTTTTTTCACACAAAATTTGATACAGATTCTTTGATCCATTTTCAAGCAAATTAGCTGTCAAAAATTAACTGAATATTCGAATTGGCCGAACTTTTCGGCATAAGTGAGAGACATGAGTACCAACATAACGCCACAAAAAATCGAAAATCGAATATACGTAACCCGCGGAAATATAAAATTCGCGATACTTTTTGAACAGACCTCGTATTTGTGAAAAGTTTCCACTTTGTAGTTCTGAAAGTATAGTCCTGCCATTTAACCGCTGTTAAATATAAATACTATTCAAAAAAATATTAAAAATAGCTAAAAATTTTAGTTACTTGACAGTTAAAATAACTCTAAATATAAACTAAGAATTTTTTACTTCAAAAGTTTCAAGGTCGCCTAATTTTACCATTTGTTGAATCCAATTGGCGTAAAAGTTTTTTCGATTTGATGCCATTGGACCCTTTCTTCTAGGTTTATGCAAAAACTTATTTTTACGAAGACTATTCTCAAATTTAAGTGTATTTAAAAATCATCAAATTGACAAATTCGAAATGTGCAAAAAACTCATTAAAAATAACCTGAAAGTATTCTACAAAGACTCCTTACATAATGACAGGATTCAACCAATACAATAAAATAAATATTTATTTTTAGTAGACTTTATTGGACTTTACTTTCAGAAGCGCACATTGGATAACACTTTGTAAGAGTAAAAATCTACTAAAAATTTTAACATTACCATTTTTTTTTTGCACTAACGAGAAATAAAAGTTTATTTCTAAAAATATTTTCAAAAAATTCATTTTAATTTGTAAATTATTGTAAATATAGCTAAAAAAAAAATATTTTTTAAATTTCTACCCCAGATATTTATGATTTCCCTATTTTTTTTTAAATTTATATTAATAGAACAATTGAAAGGCATTAAAATAATACAATTTGCTTACTTTATTCTACAGTATTATCCATATGTGATTAAATTATTAGTATTTGATTAATAAGAAGTATAAAAAAGGACTAAAGGGTCATAAAATTTTATTATAATAAAAATTCCCTAATCCACTATCATAAACTATAATCCGCTAATTCCAATGGAAGAACATTTATGTACTCGTATAGGAAATTATTGGTGTGATTTATTTTGTTAATTAGGTGTTGTATAAAATCATACTACATTAAAAAAAAAATCGTAAATCTAAAAGTAAAAACCACAGTAGCAGGCAGCAACAATAGTAACACCATCTGTTCACTGCAAGCAGATATCATATTACCACCAATTAATGTTCTGCACATTAATGATCTGTGTTGTGACAGGTGTACGTTCGTTAACTATCCGTAAAATATAAAAAAGTCAAAAACACAATATACAAAATCTTCCCACTGATATCGTTTTTTAGTAATCCCCCAATCCCCCTTCCCCGTCAAGGAGATATTTATTAGCAAACGTATTCAATTTCAATTTATTTCAACTATTTTAACCTCAATTATTAGTCGAAGGTGGTGGTGGCTGTTGGCTAAGAACGTACTCGTACGTGCAAAAAAAAATTGCCGTACGTGTACACGTAAGCTGACAAGGTGCGGCCAATTTACTTATTTTATCTTTAAACTTTGATTGATTGATATTAATCGGATTTACTTGACAGAAATTTTACATGTTATACCAAAAAAAAAAACAAAAAATATTCATAATAATAATAAAATAGTATTAATATTATTGTTAAGAGTTAACGCATAAATACAATCAAAAATATATTTTTCGACATTTGTTTTTATTCTTTTTAACCTTCAGAATTGAAAACTTAACGATCGTAGTAGTCATTTTGATATTTATCAAGATGCACTATTGCCTAAAAGGTCATCACCATTTATATTTTTGAGGACAAAATACTTGCTTGCATTTGGTTGAGATTTTAATTAAAATTTGGTAGCAACTATTTATTGTTGAGAATGTAGGAAAATTTTAATGTTTGGGCAAGTTTAAAATAATATGATTTGAAATAGTTACCAAAGTATTATAATTTTAATAAAAGTGTTCATTCGTGTACTTATTTATGTATTAAAAATGATATTGAACAAATTATAAGAACAGGCCTAAATGTTATTCGGAAATATTGTATAAGAGCAGACTTGGTAGTTTTTTTGATACTCTATAAAAAATATAACGAAAAATATGATATTTGATAAGAAAATAAAAGAAGAAGAAAAAACGTTTAAAATGTCACATAAATTTTTGTATAAACTATTTTATTTACCATATTGCGCCAGAGTTAAATTTACTCATATCAAACCATGTGGTCTGAAAATGAATTTTTTTTTTCACTTAAACTGTTCTACAAATTAATTACACCATCTGTTCTCTTAGTAATTTTATTATTTGTTTTTTTTTTTTTTTTTCTATATCCTATCTAAAATTCTATATGCTTAATAAGTTATAAAATATCATATTTTCCTATCGCCATATGTCGTTTGTGTTCATTTTCGAAAAATGGTGTTAAGAAAGAGCAGCAAACATTTCCAAATTAATAATTACGAAATTTTTACACAAGAACTATTTAATATATAAACATAATTTTAGAACACCCACTATCAATAAAGTTAGAGGATTACTCTTAGTGGGTGTTCTTAAATTTAGTTTATAAAGTTTTTTTTTTAATATAATTTTATATTGAAATAAAAAAATAGTGATTTGGTTGACTAGAAAAGGGTTTATTTAGGCTTGGGAATTATGTATGAAAAATTATACGAGATAAATGGCTGCCTCTGGCCGTATAGGAAATTATGACACTTCCGATGACATTTTCTAACAAGCTTTTATACATTTTGGGATTAATTTCATTGCGTACGTTTCCTTTTCGTTAGTTAATTGTCTTCAGTCGGTTAGCGTAGACTTTTCCCTCTTTTATAGGGTTTTCCAAAAAGAGTGATATGATTTCTTTTTTTAAAAAAAACAAGCCAATTGTTACGGAAATTCAAATGTTTTTCATTTAATGTAAAGTACAATCGATACAATTAAGTTCTGAGTAAAACGTCATTTAAATGACCTCCACGACTTCTTTTGCAGGAACGAATTCGATGAACCCAATTTTTGAGCACTTTTTCTACTAAATCAAGTCGTATGTCATGAATAGCACGTTCAATATTCACTTCTACAGCTTGAAGAGAGTCTGGTTTATTGCTAAAGACCAATGACTTCAAACAACCCCACAAGAAATAGTCTAATGGTGTTAAATCACAACTTCTTGGAGGGCATTCAATGTCACAATTTCTTGAAATAATCGGATCTCCAAGCTTTTCTTGCAATAATTCGATTGTTGCACGTGCTGTGTGGCACATAGCCCCGTCTCGTTGGAACCAGATGTTGACAAGATCAACTTCTTCCAATTTCGGTCATAAAAAGTTGGTTATCATCGATCTATACCGCTCTTCATTGACAGTAACAGTGTTACCAGCTTCATTTCAAAAGAAGTACGGACCGATGCTTCTACCAGACCAAAAACCACACCAAACTGTCAATTAAGGTGAATGTAATGGGGGTGTTCATGAATAATTTGTGGATTTTCTTCGCACCAGAATCGACAGTTTTGTTTATTTACCGCACCACTCAGATAAAAGTGAGCGCACGAAAAGTTGCAATTGGAAAACGATTATTTTGATAATAAAATTGAATCATTTGTAAACGTTGTTCTTGCGTATATATCTCCATGATGAAATTATAAACATTACTGAATACAATAAAAAAAAAGAAAGATCATGACATATTACAAATGGCCGAAACGTCACTTAGAAATCATATCACTCTTATTGGAAAACCCTATACTATCTTCACATGCAAAAATCAGGAGTGGTTAACTGTTAGGAGTGAAGGAATCAATCTACTTTATCGCTTTCTGACATAATTACGACAGGATACGAAAGATGCAGGATACGAAAAATACAATTGGCCCAATCTGCATTTGAAAAAGCGTCTCTCTATATTGCTCACCAGTCACCGAAGCAGCGTTCTCAAAGATACCTCCAGCCCAAACGTCCCACCACAGTGTCACTCTACGATAGTGTAAAGGTCCTGTATGAATTACCTCTGATTTTTCACATTCCTAAAAGCGACTATTAAATTTATTAACAAATACGCTTCGTAACTCACTAAATGCACTTCATAACTCACTATCAATTATACTCTAAAAATCAGGGTCCACTCCTTCGAGCTCCAAACCGTATATTCTAAAAATCAAATTCATTTAAATTAAAATTTTTCAACTTACACGATTTCTCGACTTACATAAATGTCTTCCGTACGAATTAATCACGTAAGTCGAGAACTCCCTTATGGGTCTTGCGGCGAGGACCATCACCTATCAGTTGGAGGAGTTGTATAATATAATGGCGAATTCTTATTTTCGGCCATTTTTTTTTTGACAAATGTTCGGCCATTTTTGTTTTGCTCGTTGCGTTGCAAGTTGATCGTTGCTCGATTCTTCGTTCTTCGTCCGCATTACCAATTCTAGTACGTTTCGTCCTATTTTAATACGGGGCTTTTTATTTTTTTTTGTGGTTCGCTCGATATCAAATACTTCCTTGTATGCATTTTATACACGCCACGCTATTCTCCCAGGTCTGAAGCTACACTAATATGATCCAATAACAGATGCCACAGATAATATTTGACAGAATTTTATAGGCGACCTTAGTTGGATCAAATTAACTTATCGCTCTTCCAATAGATTGAACTTAAAAGGCTTTTAATTCACTTATTGGATTGTATACTAAAATAAATATATATAATCAATTATCTTTACTAAATTTCCAGAATATAGTAAATATATTAGATACATTTTTAGAACATTTTCGCAAATAAAATTAATGAATTTTTAAAATTGTCATCTATTTATAAATATTAATGCTATAAAAATAATAATAATTTGACTAATAATAATATTACCGATAATTATTTTAATTAATTATATTAATAAACTTTTGGTGTAACGTCCAAAGTTATTCGGCTTGAAATTTCTCTTATTGTTTATTTCACTAATGTTGCATGAAAATTTTATTTTATTTCATTAATTAAATGTCTACACAAAAGTGATATATGAAAATATTTATGCTAAAGGAAACGAACAAAACAAAAAGTGTGGGGGTTGGAGCAATAGATGAGGAAATTGATATCTTGACTATGCTTGGAATATCAATTACTATGAAAAATGTGTACGTGATAAAACTTTTGGCTTATGGGATTCATTGCCGCGCTAAAGTTTCTGTAATGTTGACTAAATTCTCTTGGCGAACATAATCATGATATATCAAAAAATTACCACAATTCAATAAAAATAACTAATACATTATAAAAGTATTATTATTATCATATTTTTTCTTTTCTTTTTGAATAAGACTAGCAAATTTATTTATGGTTGGGTAAATTGAATACAAAAGATTTTTCATAAAACCAGAGAGTATAATTTAATTTCATTTAAAAATATATATATTGTGTTGGGATATGTTTTATTGTCTGTGTAGCCCTTTTTTAGGAGCAAATAAATTTCGTTTCTAAAAGGATTCTTTTAATTTTTAAAAAGCAGATTGTTTACAGAAAATACAAGAAACTGAAGACATTAAGCGGAAAATAACCATTTATGTTTCCTTAAGAAGAGCATGATTTATTTTATTATTTTAATCGACGCCTAAAACTACAATGGAAGAGTACAACTTGACAGTTTTATTACTGAAGGTTAAGCATGGTAGAATACGGGATGGGACACAAAAGTAATAGACGCGCAGTACAAGTTTCAATGTCACCCGATACCTACGTGACCCTATAGAGTGTGATGAGGGAAGTTTTGCTTTCGTGGTGCGTCTGGGGAATCTTCCTTATCAAGAGCACGAAAATTTCGGAGACACAGAAATTTTTGTAGGGCCGAAAAGCTAAGGACGATAAACTTTGCTTAGAGAGGGTTCGAAAATTCACAAAAATGATGAAAAAGTGAGGGTCTTTGTGCTTCCAGAACAATCTGTTGGCCGATTTTTTTATAGAGAATTCTTTGAAAGGATCAAAAAAGAGGTTCTATATAAGCTCTACCTGCGCTTGTCCTAAGAGGTACCTAAGCCTATTAGCCATACCCTCCCCCCATAACCACTTCTGTTTGGTAAAATACGAAAATCGATTGAACTTATTGGAATGCGATCGAAACTTTCCAATGTCTTCATCTCAGAATGCTTCACATTTAAAATCCACAGCCACCTTGAAGCCTACGTCAATAATCAGGATCCATTCTTGACAATCCTTAGGTCTCTTGATAATGTCAAATCGGTCCGTCGAAGAATGAGGGGGTCCTAACCCAGAGTTCGCATTTAAAACAGATTACTCTGAATTTCAGGGTTTGTACCCCTAAAGCACTGTTAGGCTTTTTGTACCAATTGGGGGGGGGGGGGGTAATTGTATGAATTGTATGTGCAAAATCACATCATGCCAATCACTCTCTTCTGTTTTTTCGTTGGTTATAAAATTTTCGATTATTAATTTTTCGCTACCATAAGCTGGTATATACTTAACATTCCGCCGCGGGGGCCACCGTTCGGACATTAAATTCTCCACCATGACAACGTCCTCCGTCACACGATCATCTCTATCAATGAGCCTTTATGGGAAAAACCGACTCCTGCCATCGCCCAGCCCCCTTTCCCCTTGATCATAGTCATTGAAGCTAAAAAATTTTGTGCCAAGATGAAGAGAATGTTTAAGTCCAAAAAAAAAGCGATTTAGATGATCTATTCGTTCATGAATTCAAAGAGGGAGCATTGATTATTTTCCCTAAGATTTGGGATTGCAAATTTTGGAATTGATGATAATTGAAAAGATTAGTTCAAGTCCGTATGCCCATTTCAGATTCCCAATTTCAAATCTTGTGATCATCTCTTTTACAATTATTTAAGACCTCACGCAAATAATTTCTAATTAACAGCGAAAAGTATAATTTCCGTGTGTTACTTAATTTCATCTTTTTAAATCCAAATTATATAAAATAGTTTATTTATTTTTAATGATGTGGAGAACTTTTAGGTTTTGACATTTCCTGTTTTGATGATAAATCTACAAATATAAAAACTGACTTAAATCGATGCCCATGAATTAATACAATAGAATTTTTTAAAGCGTAATTTTTTTTTTCTTTGATAAATTAATTCGATATTTACAACTGGTAAAAGTGATGAGCAGATATATTATTAAAAATATCATAACAATCACGGATGACATAAAAAGGGTATTACTTTTACAATTGGGAAGGGTGAATTTACCGTTTCTCGTTATAAAAAGTTGCAACTTTTTATAACGAGAAATGATTAATTCACCTACGAAGGGCATTCACAATCTTACGATATATTTTTGACAGAATGGATTGGATACGAAAAGCGTTGGAAGACTTGGTAGAACTCGATATTTCTAGTCCGTAAGTCCAAATTGATTTCAATACTGTATTATAAATAAATAATCTTCTGGTGAGTCCGACCGTATTTATTTATATCTTTTGGTCACTTTGTCATCTTAGTATCGTACATGGGTTCCAGGTGCATCCTAAAAAACTGACTAACTGTCCTTTTTTTTTAAATTGTACAGGTATTAGGGTTTTTTCCGTTTACTTTTACTAGTTTTAATAGTTTTGTAAAATATTGGAGGTATTAGTACATGTAAGGATCACCAGCGGTCATAGAGGGTATTATGAATTGTTCAAAATTGACATTGACCAGAAACTACCCACTGTGAGGGATACGATTTTATTATAAGGTAGTAAAGGGATGGGAAAAAATCCTTCCAATTATCGAACTAAGCCAGACTGCTAGACACGGTCAAATTTGCCTAATTTAAAATAACTTATCAGTTTCTCTACCAAATAAATCTACTTTTTTAATATAAAATCATCTCACTTTTTATTAGCAATGGGAATGAAATTATGATTAAGAATATTTTAGAATAAATCGCAGACTAAAAAAAATATCCTTTTTTTACATATAAAAAAAAACCTTTAAAAAAACCGTATTTCAACGATAATATATTTTTCATATACTTATTGTATATTTATTTGGAAGGTACGAGTATAAAGAGTATCCTTCTTTGCTACCCTTACTACTTATAATAGCATTTCACATTTTATCGTGTTAATGGCTTGGATTCACCTGGAAACCAATGGCGGTATTCGTGGTAAACCAACCTTGGCTTGCTATACAAAATGGCACAATAAAGGAATAAATTCAGTAATAAAAAATTTTCGTGCAGATTAACTTATTTCTTGTGAACAATACAAAATTCAACTGGAAATTTGTTAAGTCAAAAGCTTCCCTTATTACTCCCTTACTTGCACATAAGTTTTCTCCGATATTTTTTATTTTCTTTTGCACAACATTATTTTGTATTTGTTTTATCTCATTTGTATATTATACCTTGGTTTCTAAGAAAATCATAATAATTCACATGATATTCATTTCATCCCATTCCCCATTTCTGTTCGCAATTGCGTTTTCTTCTATTATTGCTTTAGGATAAACTCTTCTCGAACGATACGAAAAAGATACACCACAAAATATCCTGTATAAGTGAATTTTCTTATCCATAAAATATGAAGAAAAGGGAAATTTTCACATTTGTATTAAATGTTAACTTATTTACTTTGGATTTAGTCATTTTTTCCGAAATTATTTCTTGATGAGAAAAATTTATTCCATTCATCGTAGAAATTTAAGAAAATATGAAATTAATAAATTTTAAAAAGTTCTTTTTTCATTTAAATTTAAATTTACATCCTTTATGGAATAATTTATCATCCAAATCAAATTGTTTGTATATTAATTAGTCTGTTTTTAATAATATAACTGATGATTAATAAATAAGTTTTTATTTTAATTACTGGATGATACAAAATATTGATTTTATTTTAAAAAAAAATGTTTTATCAGAAAATAATTTTAAAAAAAATTGATATAAAAAGAATTGGCTTTATTGGCAGAAAAGTATTGGTTTTTTTATAGTGAATTTGTTTTTATTTTGAAAAATACCAACGGCGGAGGTATTGTTTTCAATCTTCGTTGGGGTACTGAAAGGCTCCTTTCAATATTATGAACAGTGCCACAGATGACATCCATTTAAATGGTTTTTTGCTAGAGCATCCAAATGTCTGCAATGTCTTTCAAGAAGCTTCAATCTTGAATAGGACCTTCTGACCTCACAGGGACCCTAACTCGTTCCACATTTTCGTCAGTTTTTGATGATGAGGAACTCCTTGAGTGAGGTTCGCCTTCCGCTACTTCTCGGCTTTTCAAAAAAAGGATTTTTTTAACGTATGCTCATTATTATCAAAATAAAAAATGGTCCCAATAGGCTCATTGCAACTTTTCGTAGGTCGAATTTCCGAATTCACCGAGCATAACATGAAATTGGTCATGTTTTTTTTTAGATCTTATAGAATTAAAAATAGACACACTTATGAATAGGAGACTGGGAAACCACAGAAATCCTTTTTTTTATATAAAAACTCGTCGAGCTATAATTTTGATCGACCTTCTGACCTCACAAGAACCTTAACTCGTTCCACATTTTCATCAATTTTTAATGATGCCGACCACCCTGAGTGAGGTTCGCCTTCCACTTCTTCTCGGCCCTTCAAAAAAAGGATTGTTTTAACGTGTGCTCATTATTATCAAAATAAAAAAATGGTTCCAATAGGCTCATTGCAACTTTTCGTAGGTCAAATTTCCGAATTTACTGGGCAGAACATGAAATTTATCATGTTTTTTTTAGATCTTATATAATTAAAAACAAGCACACTGATGAATAGGAGACTGGAAAACCACAGAAATCCTTTTTTTTATATAAAAACTCGTCGAGCTATAGTTTTGATCGACCTTCTGACCTCATAAGAACCTTAACTCGTTCCACATTTTCATCAATTTTTAATGATGCCGACCACCTTGAGTGAGGTTCGCCTTCCACTTCTTCTCGGCCCTTCAAAAAAAAGGATTTTTTTAACGAGTGCTCATTATTATCCAAATAAAAAATGGTCGCAATAGGCTTATTGCAATTTTTCGTAGGTCAAATGTCCGCATAACATTTAATTTGATGATACCCTACAAAAATAAGTTCGTAATGCCCTATAAAAATAAGTTCACTTATCACGCCTTACTGGGCTACGCAGGTGATACTTACGTACAAGCTATGTGAAGGAAAAGTCTGCAGTGTTACCAGATCGGTCGCAGTGAAATCTACAGTGTTACTTTGAGAAGTGGGTCAAAATTTTTTCATTTTTCTTTTTGTTAGTACCAGCTCGTCGGTCACCGGAATTTTGATCAGTATTTATTTTTATGAAAAAAAAAAAAAATGAACCAAATTTTGCTCGTCGGTCAGTGGCGTCACTTAGAAATGAAGAGGAGAGGATGGTTAAAAACTATTTTTTTTTTGGTTCTCACTTTTAAAATTTTCTAAAAGCATTTTCTTTTTGTTCTAAAAATTTTCCTTTTACAAGCGGAAAGTAAAAAAAAGAGGTCGACGACAAAAAATTGATATCAATGGGGTAATAGCCCGGAATTACCGCATCAGGTAAAAGTCACCCCTTCGCTGAGTATTTGAATGAATAAAGAATAAAAGTCAAAATCACATATACGAGGTCTGTTCAAAAAGTATCCCAAATTTTGTGTTTTTTCCAAAATTATTTATTTATTCGTGAATATTTATTTTGTCCCCTTCAAAATAATCCCCACCAGATATTATACACTTGTGCCAACGTTTTTCTCAATCCTCGAAGCACTTCAAAAATTCATTTTTTGTGATCTTGTTCAGCTCCTCCTTCGATGCCGTCTTTATCTCTTCAATCGTAGCGTAGCGTCGTCGTTTCATGGGGCTCTTCAGTTTGGAGAACAAGAAAAAGTCACAGGGGGCCAGATCTGGGGAATACGGTGCCTGTGGCTGTGGCATTATGAGTGTGTTGTTTTTGGCCAAAAATTCGCGCACAAGCAACGATGCGTGAGCAGGGGCGTTATCATGGTGCAAAAGCCAATTTTTGTTCCACAAATCCGGGCGTTTCTGGCGGATTGCTTCACGCAACTTGCGCATAACTTGCAGGTAATATTCCTTATTGACCTTTCTACCCTGTGGCAAGAACTCATGATGTACCACGCCCATGCAATCGAAGAAAACTGTAAGTAAAACCTTCACATTCGACCGAACTTGGCGCGTTTTTTTCGGTCTTGGCTCGTGCGGCAGCTTCCATTGGAATGATTGAGCTTTGGTTTCCACGTCATAACCATAAACTCATGATTCGTCACCAGTTATGACCCTCTGGAGCAAATTTGGGTCATCGCGGAAAGAGTCCAACAGCTCCTTAGCAATGTTAATGCAATGCTGTTTTTGGTCGAAATTGAGCAAAAATCGAACCGGAGCCAAAACACCACGTGAAAAGCAGCTGTCAAAAATTAATTGTACATTCCAAATGGCCGAATATATCAGTATAAGTGAGAGACATGAGTACCAACATACCGTCATAAAAAATCGAAAATCGATTATACGTAACCCGCGGAAATTCAAAATTCGCGATACTTTTTGAACAGACCTAGTATACTATGAAATATTATTTATTAATAGATAAAGTTCAGGCTGCCATTGACTACTTTAGCACTGGTACATCTCCCCTTTCGACGGTGCAACGAATATGTATGCACGTCAAGTTTATGACTAACTGTCTTGAGTCAGACACAGATGCAGCGATACCATAGAAAATCAGCTAGCCAATGTGCACTTTAAAATATTTTTTTATTAAATTCGTCATAAGATATATTTGTTTTATTTTCTTAATATTTTCGATTGTCTGTTCTCTCTTTTATGATATAAAAAAATAGTTGATAAAAATTAACTTGTGGGTCATTTGAAAAGTCTGCGTGGGTCAGTGTCTCACCGGTGGGTCATTGGTTCGCCATCATATGAACCGCGAATCATAGATTCTCAGCTAATAATTGTTCACTTGCACATTTTTTTTCAAATTTCCATAATTCTGCATTAGGCATAGTTTCTACATATCCATATGGTGTCATGATCGCTGCTTCCTAATCCTTTGTCCAAATCACGCTCTAACGCGATCCCTATATTATATAAGATCGTAATTCACTATAGCAAGGAATCAAAATATGCTAAAATTCATCCAATTGCAATTTATTATAAGTGCAGAAGAAATTCTCATAAGTTATAAAATTTTCTTATTTAAATAGAAAGGAATAAGATATAGTATAACTAATACGCCGATACGTTTGCGTTTAATACGCTGTTGTCTTGAGTTTGAATGAAGGTTGCTCAATAACCTGAGTTGTTGTCGCCGAATGGTCTGAGTTGTCGTGACACCATGTCTAGACTGAATTGATTGGATACGACGAGACTTGGTAGACTAAAGCTTAGATTAGACTGCACATCTAATAGACGATCGAAATGTAAAATTTTGCCTTTTCTGCGCGTCGGACAGTGTAATATATGCGCGAGCACCTAAGCACTTTTCGCGTGCATAGGATTGTGCATGTTCGCCGCAAGCAAAGTTTGTGTCAGTGATCAGTCTACGAGTAGTAATCGCTTGAATGAACATCTGCAAAAATGATTGATTGCAATGTACGCGCGCAATTTAGGTGAGCAAAAAAGATTCGAAAAGTATAGCGAATAATCGTTGTCACCAAGCGAACTAGTTTTTGCATCTTTTTTTTTAATTTTCAACAAGTAACCTTCGCTTTGCATTTGTTAAAATAATTTTATATTATTTAAAAATAAATATGGGAACTATCAAATGCCAAAATAAACGACGCGCAAATGATGAGTTCGCAACGAACAACATGAACGACGGCATATACTCGTATTGTATAATATATCTACAAGCATACACGATTAAATTATGTATATATTCGCTCATTGTCCCCTTCTGTCCATGCTTGCGACGCGCAAAAATAGCATGTCAACGCGCAATGATCGTGTAGTAATACGATCAGTATAATACATATACATTGGCGAACTGTTCGTAGAATTAAACGATTTGACAGCGAACTATTTGGAGGAAAAAATCGTGTTTTCAGGCACACTGTATAATATAGGGTTTTCCAAAAGCAGTGATATGATTTTTTTTTTTAAAACACACTAATTGGTAAGGAAATTCAAATATTTTTTATTTAATGTGAAGTACTATCGATACAATTAAGTTTTGAATAAAACGTCATTCAAATGACCTCCACGACTTCTTTTGCAGGAACGAATTCGATGAACCCAATTTTTGAGCACTTTTTCTACTAAATCAAGTCGTGTGTCATGAATAGCATGTTCAATATTGACTTCTAAAGCCTGAAGAGAGTCTGGTTTATTGCTAAAGACCAATGACTTCAAATAACCCCACAAGAAATAGTCTAATGGTGTTAAATCACAACTTCTTGGAGGGCATTCAATATCACAATTTCTCGCAATAATTCGGTTGTTGCACGTGCTGTGTGGCATGTAGCCCCGTCTTGTTGGAACCAGATGTTGTCAAGATCAACTTCTTCCAATTTCGACCATAAAAAGTTGGTTATCATCGATCTATACCGCTCTCCATTGACAGTAACGGTGTTAACAGCTTCATTTCGAAAGAAGTACCAAAAACCACACCAAACTGTCAATTTAGGTGAATGTAATGGGTGTTCATGAATAATTTGTAGATTTTCTTCGCACCAGAATCGACAGTTTTGTTTATTTACCGCACCACTCAGATAAAAGTGAGCGCACGAAAAGTTGCAATTTAAAAACGATTATTTTGATAATAAAATTGAATAATTTGTAAACATTGTTCTTGCATATATCCCTCAATGACTAAATTGCAAACATTACTGAATACAATGAAAAAAAAAGACAGATCATGACATATTACAAATGGCCGATACGTCACTTAGAAAACATATCACTCTTATTGGAAAACCTTATATAAGCCTAAGTAGAACCCGAGAGTTCTAGTCCGTAATTCCAAAATGTCTGCATCGAATGTGTAGCGATCTCGAGTTCTAATCAAGCTGAATGCACTTTAGTTGTCACTGAATGGCCTGAATTGTCATGGATTTTTTTTACTAAAAATCGTCATTACAAAAATAAGTAAAAAAAAAACAATTTAAAAAATTATGAAACCAAAAACATAAATCGAAATTTGTTTTTATAAATTTTACTGCAATTTCGTTTTGTACGATAACAAATTGTACGTAACCAAATCAATTTCATTTAATACAATAAACAATAACATTTTTACGATTTAATCATTTAATATTGTTTGGGGAAAACATTAAATTTCTGCAGTTAAATTGAATATAAAAATAACTGATTAAGAAGATAAGATAAACGTGAATAAATTTTTACTATAAAGTTGAAATAAAATTTAAAAAACATTTTAATGATTCATTATACTGAAATTTCTGAACGTATATTATTTTCAAAAAGTTTTTATTATGTATTATTTTAAGATACAAATTCTATTATAATATTATTTGCATATCACATTATTATAATAACAGAATTTGAATAATTTTGTGTTAGTACCATAAATAGAGAGAAAAAATGGAGATAATTTTCGTTGGATGTTGAACCATAAACCAATTCAACAGTTGATTGCTGATATATTCAAATAACTTAGGGGTAAAAACACTAGAAGATAAAGTGGGATTATCCGCTTCGATAGGGAAACTTTCAAAATTCCTTAATCCATTTTCCTTCAATCACAAAATAAATTTCCTTTAATACATTGCCAAAGATCTTTTTCATAGTTGAATAGCCGAGATAAGATGAGTTTTTAAAATCGAATATCGAAAATTGCCAAGGATTATTTATGCAAATTACTTCATGCTAAGGTAAATTATTAAAAAAAAACATGTATTTTTATTGATTTAAGGGTAACTGGCTAAAGAAATAAGTTTTTATGTGTGTGAATTTTCAAAATAACATTTTAACTGACATTATCTCTATCTTATATTGTATAAATACAATTTTTCTTTCATTATGAATTTTTTTTTTATTACTACAATATCTCAGATAATATTTGTTTAATCTAAAAAAGTTCAGTTTAAATATAAATTATTTTATATGTAATTCAGGAAATACACAAATTTTATCAGCAAAAAATTTTTTAATAAAAAAGTTTTTGTCTGTAAAATAATTACTTTATAAAAAATTAACTCTTTGTAAAAATGATTGTACTTTTCAATAAAAGTTGATTAAAATGTTTTCTAGAAAAATCTAGATTTTAGTAACAATTTCCAGTTATAGTTTTTTCTCGAAAAATATTTTTTTCGTAAACATTTTTTCAGTAAGAATTTTCTCCGTAAAAATCTTTTGTTGAATTTTCTCCGTAAAAATTTATTTTATTAAAGATTTTTTCAGTAAACATTTTTCCAGTCAACATGTTCAGTATAAAATTGTCCATTAAAAATTTGATCAGCAAAAATTTGTTCTGTAAAAATTTGTTCAGTAAAAATTTGCTAAGTAAAAATGTTTGGTTCAGTGAAAATTGCAGTAAAAATTTGTTGTTTCAGTAAAAATTTCTTGTTCATTAAAAAATTGTTCAGTAAAAATATATTCAGTAAAAATTTGTTATTCAGTAAAAATTTGTTCAGTAAAAAGTTGTTCAGTTAAAAATTGTTCTGTAAAAATTTGTTCAATAAAAATGTGTTGTTTAGTAAAAATGTGGTCAGTAAAAATTTATTGTTCAGTAAAAATTTGTTGTTCAGTAAAAGTTGCAGTAAAAATTTATTGTTCATTAAAAATTTGTTCAGAAAAAAATTGTTGTTCAGCAAAAAGTTGTTCAGTTAAAAATTGTTCTGTAAAAATTTGTTCAATAAAAATGTGTTGTTTAGTAAAAATGTGGTCAGTAAAAATTTATTGTTCAGTAAAAATTTGTTGTTCAGTTAAAATTGCAGTAAAAATTTGTTGTTTCAGTAAAAATTTCTTGTTCATTATAAAAAAGGTTCAGTAAAAATTTATTCAGTAAAAATTTGTTGTTCAGTAAAAATTTGTTCAGTAAAAATTATTTCATTAAAAATTTGTTGTTCAGTAAAAAAATGTTCAGTAATAATTTTTTTTCAATAAAAATTTTTGTTCAATAAAAATTTGTTGTTTAGTAAAAATTTGTTCAGTAAAAATTTTATCAGTAAAAATTTGTTATTCAGCAAAAATTTGTTCAGTAAAAATTATTTCATTAAAAATTTGTTGTTCAGTAAAAAAATGTTCAGTAATAATTTTTTTTCAATAAAAATTTTTGTTCAATAAAAATTTGTTGTTTAGTAAAAATGTGGTCAGTAAAAATTTATTGTTCAGTAAAAATTTATTTAGTAAAAATTTGTTCAGTTAAAAATTGTTCTCCTGTAAAAATTTGTTCAGTAAAAATTTATTGTTCAGTAAAAATTTGTTGTTTAGTAAAAGTTGCAGTAAAAATTTATTGTTCATTAAAAATTTGTTCAGAAAAAACTGGTTGTTCAGCAAAAATTTGTTCAGCAAAATTTGTTGTTCAGTAAAAATTTGTTTAATAAAAATTTTGTTAGTAAAAATTTGTTTTTCACTAAAAATTTGTTCAATAAAAATTTGTTCAGTAAAAATTTGTTGTTCTGTAAAAATTTCAGTTAAAATTTGTTGTTCAGTAAAAATTATTTCATTAAAAATTTGTTGTTCAGTAAAAAAATGTTCAGTAAAAATTTTTTTTCAATAAAAATTTTTGTTCAATAAAAATTTGTCGTTTAGTAAAAATTTTTTCAGTAAAAATTTTGTCAGTAAAATTTGTTATTCAGTAAAAATTTGTTGTTCAGTAAAAGTTGCAGTAAAAATTTATTGTTCATTAAAAATTTGTTCAAAAAAAAATTGTTGTTCAGCAAAAATTTGTTCAGTAAAAAGTTGTTCAGTAAAATTTGGTGTTCAGTAAAAATTTGTTTAGTAAAAATTTTGTCAGTAAAAATTTGTTGTTCAGTAAAAATGTGTTGTTCAGTAAAAGGTTGTTCAGTTAAAAATTGTTGTTCTATAAAAATTTGTTCAGTAAAAATTTGTTCAGTAAAAATTTGTTTTTCACTAAAAATTTGTTCAATAAAAATTTGTTCAGTAAAAATTTGTTGTTCTGTAAAATTTGCAGTAAAAATTTATTGTTCATTAAAAATTTGTTCAGAAAAAAATTCTTGTTGAGCAAAAATTTGTTCAATAAAAATTTGTTTAGTAAAAATTTTTTCATTAAAAATTTGTTCAGTCAAAATTTGTTGTTCAGTAAAAATTTGTTTAGTAAAAATTTTGTCAGTAAAAATTTGTTTTTCACTAAAAAATTTGTTCAATAAAAATTTGTTCAGTAAAAATTTATTCTTCTGTAAAAATTGCAGTTAAAATTTGTTGTTCAGTAAAAATATGTTGTTCAGTAAAAATTTGTTCGGTTAAAAATTGTTGTTCTGTAAAAATTTGTTTTTCAGTAAAAATTTGTTGTTTAGTAAAAATTTGGTCAGTAAAAATTTGTTCAGTAAAAATTTTGTCAGTAAAAATTTGTTGTTCAGTAAAAATTTATTCAGTAAAAATTTGTCCGGTTAAAAATTGTTGTTCTGTAAAAATTTGTTCAGTAAAAATTTGTTGTTCAGTAAAAATTGCAGTAAAAATTTGTTGTTCAGTAAAAAATGTTTCAATAAAAATTGGTTCAATTTGTTCGGTAAATTAGTTTCTCATTAATAATGTCTGTTAAAATATTTAAAATGTTTCCATTAAAAATATTTTAATTTCAATAATTCCCTGGTTTTCTGCATTTTTAATGAGAACATAATCTAAAATGTTGTCGGTATTTTTATAATTCACTGTATTTAATGAGATTTTCGTGGGTGACAGAATGGAAAGTGAAAATGGCAAAATATGCCCATATGAGGAGCGGTTAAGCCTTCACTGAATAAATTCGAGCAGAGGAAGGAATTCGCACGAACCGAATTCGAATTCGGAGCCTTATTCCGAATGTGGATCTGAATTCAAATCGCGATTCGACTCTGATTTGATGGCTGCCTTGTGGACATGCGCACGATTCGGCGGCAAGTTACTTCAGGTCGGAATTACACATAGACACCAATATTAAAGTTTAGTTTAGCAGTTAGTTCCGTGATTAAGTTGATTTGACAAATAAAGCATCCCAGCTGCGAAGCTTACAGCACAGACTGTGGAAAATCGAATCGCAATCGCAAGGAAGCGCCTTCCTTCATGACCGCCTTCGTTCGTCTTCAGAAATCGGGCAAGAACTTCGAATGTCATAAATTGTGTCCTGTTCAGCTGCACATTGTCGGTGTTATTAGTCGTTTTAGAACAAAATATTTATAAAAATGAAAGTTGTTCAAATTGTTCGATTTAACAAAGGTAAAAAAATCGACCGGATTGGAAATATGTTGTAATATTTTCACTTTGAAATTTGTGACCTGTTAACTGTGTGCATGGAGTGCGGTGGTATTCTGTGTGTAACGTACAACAAATAGCGTTGGGGGATGGTGTCGTGTAACAAAGCGGCTCCAAGTCTACGTCACACCAGCCGCTGTTGGGCGATTGTGCGCGTTCGTGTGACGTAGATGAGGCCTGTCTAGTGTGGTGCGTTTGGGGATCATTCAGTTACGAATTCATGACATGATTCCCAGTCCCCCTTACGCTGCAAATAGCAACGAAACGTGACTGTGTTGGGAATTTCAAGGCCATGACTTTACTGACACACTAAATTCTAATCCCTTTCTTTCGTTGCGCGCCTCTTTTACATTTTCTAATCATTCTTAATAATTTTTATTCTATTTTCTACAAATTAATATTATTTATTTTTCACTAACAATAGTAAAATATTTTCCAATAATTATAAATATTCACTTTTAATTTGACACACATTTCCTATCCTCAGTAAAAATGTCAACTTTTGTTTAGAAAATTTCAACTGGTTCCATTTGATTTTTTTATTGGTGTTTATTTTTTTTTTGGGGGCAACCGTAGACTCATTTATTTTGTGTTGATTTTGTAGTGATAATTTAATCACGTTTTTTAAAAGAGGGTTGAAAATATTTTCTTAAAGGTTATTGAGAACATGACCGGAATTTTAATTAAAATCATTATTTAATGTTTCTTTTCTTCTCATTCATTATTTTGCATTATTTATTATTATCCCTGCAATATGGTTTTTACAACATTGTTTATACACACACACAAAAAAAAATGTATTTTTTAGCACTTATTTAAGTTCCTTCACTTTCTCTTTAAAAAAAATTCTTTCACTTTCACTTTACACGAATTTCAATTAGAAATTCTTGTTTAGATTTAATCTGGAATAGACATAAGCATGGGGGAATAATGTCAACTCTGGCATAATGTCTCTTTCAAACAAACAAAAATATTCACAATTTTCCTTTTTACAAAATATATTCAATTTGCAGTAAAATTTACATTTCTCATAAGATTGTCTATAAAAATAAAATAAACTGTTTTGTCCACTAAATGTCTATGAGCAAATTGTGTATTTTTATGTGCGAACAATTCTATAAAGGATATTTTATTTGTTAATATAAAATGAAGATGTTCTCATAGTTTTGTGTGTTGCCGTAATAAAAAAATTTATAATGTATTTCAGTGTTCTTAAGTTAAAAATTTGAAATTGAAGAAAATCAGGAAATAATAATAACAGAAGATATAAAAATAGTTTTAAAATGAAATACTTTAATTGTTTCATAATATTGACAGAAATAATATTTATTAAAAAAACTCTAAATTCAAATAGTACGATTGGGTTTTAGTACATGTAACTTTGAAATATTGAAATAATTATTGTTGGAGAATTTTAGTGATATTCAATATTTTGTTTGATAGTTTTCTGACCTTATTCTGTCAGGATATTACTAGTGCTTGTCATTGCATAAATAATATTTAAACTAATTTTAATCCTAGAGAAGTTTGATTTTCCAGTATTTCTATCAAAAGCATCATAGCCTATTGGCTCATTGAATATGAATGTTAATCTGACTGCGGGTTGTTATTTAATCTGATTTGTTTGTAGTAGTATACCAATAGAGGGGAAATCCATTGTGTGCTTTGGAAAGTGACATTAAAGAAAATACATTTTAAATTAAGATTTTGATAAAAAAATTAATTTTACTATATAACAAAGATCTTGCCATTATTTAATGGGACATTGATAGTATTATTTAAATTAGTTTAGCTGCCACGAGACTTATACAAGGACACGATAATTTTTAGATAATTTTTTTAAAAGTTTTTCATACATTTCGAGCTGTAATTTGGCAATTTCTTAACGGATAATAATTTTTAAAAGCCCTAAAGTTTAAAAAAAAAATTTCCACAGTATCAAATCATACAATCTTGGAGAAAAAAAAGTCATGGGAACTTTTCGTACAATTATGCCAAAATATAAACGTGTTGTGTAGCTTGCAGCGCCATCTATGTGAAAAATGGTCAAGATTAAAATCTTCAAGTTTGTGCCCAAAACAAGTTGATTATTATACGTCCATAGCGTTCACTCTATGACTTATACAAGGACACGATAATTTTTTTAAAAGTTTTTCATATATTTCGTGATGTAATTTGGCAATTTCTTAACGGATAATAATTTTTAAAAGCCCTAAAGTTTAAAAAAAAAAATTCCCACAGTATCAAATCATACAATCTTGGAGAAAAAAAAGTCATGGGAACTTTTCGTACAATTATGTCAAAATATAAACGTGTTGTGTAGCTTGCAGCGCCATCTATGTGAAAAATGGTCAAGATTAAAATCTTCAAGTTTGTGCCCAAAACAAGTTGATTATTATACGTCCATAGCGTTCACTCTATAACTTATACAAGGACACGATAATTTTTTTAAAAGTTTTTCATATATTTCGTGATGTAATTTGGCAATTTCTTAACGGATAATAATTTTGAAAAGCCCTAAAGTTTAAAAAAAAAATTTCCACAGTATCAAATCATACAATCTTGGAGAAAAAAAAGTCATGGGAACTTTTCGTACAATTATGTCAAAATATAAACGTGTTGTGTAGCTTGCAGCGCCATCTATGTGAAAAATGGTCAAGATTAAAATCTTCAAGTTTGTGCCCAAAACAAGTTGATTATTATACGTCCATAGCGTTCACTCTATAACTTATACAAGGACACGATAATTTTTTTAAAAGTTTTTCATATATTTCGTGATGTAATTTGGCAATTTCTTAACGGATAATAATTTTTAAAAGCCCTAAAGTTTAAAAAAAAAATTTCCACAGTATCAAATCATACAATCTTGGAGGAAAAAAAGTCATGGGAACTTTTCGTACAATTATGCCAAAATATAATCGTTTTGTGTAGTTTGTAGCGCCATCTATGTGAAAAATTGTCAAGATTAAAATCTTCAAGTTTATGACCAAAAAAAGGTGATTATTATACGGCCATAGCGTTCATTCTTCTTTATTTTTGGTTCCTCCCTTATTTAAAAAATATATTGTACCCTCAGAACAGTAAACAGTCACTTGTGGATTTCAGAGCCCCATACACGGTGATTCTACTTATCTATTTATCAATTGAGCGACTATAATCTGATTTTAAAGCTCGAATCTTGGCAACAGCATAATTACAACATTTGTAAATACCGGTTGATATTAAATTTGTTTAATTAACTAATATGGCAACGTTTATACTAGACAAATATTACCTTGAATAATATACAATATATATGTGCCAGCTGTCCAAATAATAGGGTTTTACATTCCAAAGCATAAAATGGATACATAGGAAAACTTTTTAAAATCAAATATTTTTCTTAATTCATTAATTTTTCGTTTAAAAATATAAACGTATATAAAATAGAAAACATAAGTAAACTAAAAATGTCTGTTCTTATTTAAATTAGACTCCATTTTTTTTAAATATCTTCTTCATTACTGGTCAGAACAATAGAGCGAAAGCGTTTTTTTGGTCGAACGATATCATCACTTTCTGAATCCATTTCTTCATTAGGATTTTTTGCAGCTTCCGCCTTCTTAAAAAAATCTGTATTTTTTAGTCTATTTTCTGGCCCTTACAAGTGCGTAATAAATTTCATTTTATGGAGATAAGTAACCTTTTGAGCTATTTATTCTTCCACAAATAAATCTAAGACGTCTTTAATAGCCATGTCCAAAAAACCTTCGCCTCCAATCCCATTTTCTGAGGAATCAAGCAAGCTTCCCACTGAAGAGGGTCTCATATCTTCTTCCGATACGCATTTACGGTTGATTTTTTTTAGTTCTTTTACCGAAGACAATATGATTTCGGTACAAATTTTAATTGAAAATTCTATCCCAGCTTTCATAGATCAACTGTGTCTAGAATCAATTAAAGTCATCATCTTATGTAGTACGTTTGAAATTTGTAAATAATACCTTGTTTTTTTTTATGGTTTGTAAAAACTCCACTTTCACGTTGAGGATGACTTCTAATTTCCTTTTCATTTTTTCTTCTTCAATAGTTCAAAATATTGCCTCACTTAAATTTAGACTTTTTGCAATGTTAGATGCCTTTTCTATTTTTTAAAAACAATTTGTATTTTTGTCTCCAAAGAAAGAATTTTTTTCTTATTTCCAGTAAAAGTTTACGACGGAAATTTAATTTTCCCAAAAATAATTTCTACAAAAGGAAAAAGCTAATGTGGAACACATACTGAAGAACTTTTACAAAAATATGTTTGCCAACAACTCAAATAAAATAATTAAACAAAATAATATTTCTATTCAATCCTTCGTTCTAGGTACTCGGAACACAATATTTCTATTTAAAACTAATCTCAACGTATGATAATTTTAGTATTCCCATTCCCTGAGTTGTACAGTATTTTTGTGTATAAAAATTAGTATAAATATAATTACATATTGTGTACTACATACATATACAATATGCAGTAGCCCCAAAATTCGTCTGAACTATTATATTTCTCATTCTGGAGGTTCCGTACCAAATAATAATTCGAAATTAAATTTATGTTATGCGAGGGTTTTCACAATTTTATTACTTTATAAAAGCGAAACCGTCTTGTAGGAAACCGTATTGTAGGAGGGCTAACTGTACTATAAAATAAGATACAAATTCATATTTATAATTCAAAAACCTTAGTTATGGTATATAAATAGGATAAACATGTATCCTTGGGTTTTGGAAGGGACGAGGAAGGTATTAAAATTTGGAATAAAAAAAATTGATAAACTTAGTCAGATAAAGTACCTTTCCCCTGCTAGGCATGCTTGACGCAAAAAAACATGACGAAATCGACTTATTTCTTAAATGGATGGTGACTGTGGATGAGTGAATGGGTCACATATGTGACAGTATTGAGCGAAAACGATCGTGGTCAAATGGTGTTCAGATTGTGCGAAACGATCGGTAAAGTGCCTCAAATGGTGTTCAGACGAGGACTAACGTCCATGAAGGTTTTATTGTGCATTTGGTGAGATTGGAAAATAATCATCTACTATGAGCTGCTTCCATATGGACCTCTACTGTCACAAATTCGACCGTTTGAATCCAACGGTTGGCCAGAAGCTGCAAAAATTGTCCAACAGGAGAGGTGTTGTGTTCCATCAAGACAACACCAGGCCACACACGTCTATGGTGACTCGCCAGAAACTCCAGCAGCTTGGTTGGGAAGTTTTGATACATCCACCCTATATTCCGGACCTGGCACCAAGCGATTACCAACTTTTTTTATCATTGCAAAATTTCCTTAGTGATAAGAAATTGGCATCAAGAGAAGATTGTGAAAATCGCCTAGTCGAGTTTTTCGACATTTAGCGACCATTAAACGTTTTACAGTCTAAGAAATTATGTAGAGACCGGAACAAATAATAATCGGAAGTTGCTAGGTCAGGAGAGTATGGTGGGTGTGGCAGTCTATCCCATCCAATTGGTTTTGCATTATCCTGTTGGAACACTATACCTTTCCTATTGACCAATTTTGGCCATTTTTTTTAAGTGAGTCATTCAATTTGTCCAACTCAAATGATCGTGAACAGTCAAATTCGATAAATTTAATCTTTCAGCGATCTCACGCATTGTTATTTGCCGGTTTGCTTCCCGAACAACCCAATAATTTAGGAGTGCATATAGTGAATATTGACAATGATCTCTTTTAACCCCATCCTAAGACCGAGGCTCTAACATAAGACCAGGGGCACCCTAAATAAAAATATCAATTACAATAGTTAAATTTCATTAAATTTCTCTATTTTCATTTAATAATAATTGTAATTTTTTCTTCTAATTATAAAAATGAATTTCTTAAGTTTTAGCTCAATTTAATAAAACATGGTAAAAAAAAAGGATAATTTTTACAATTTCATTTTTCTTTTTATATTATTTAGTTTTAATTTGAAGAAATAAATGACTGTTAATTTTTATAATAACAAAAAATTTGTATTCTACCAAAAAGAAGTAATAATATATTATGATATAGGTGTATAAGCTTAAATCCACTGTTTGGTCATAGATGGCGTGAGTGAGCGTATTAAGCTACCATGGATACGCCATACTTTTTTTTTATGAGTTTGACATCTGTCAACATTAATCAGTACACATTGTCATCTGTCAACATTAATCAGTACACATTGTCAACAACATACATTTTTCCTTTGGTAATCATGTCTAGTTTTGTGCCAGAAAAAGATCATATGCGGGAAGCTCTGCTTTTCTGCTTCAATTTGAAGAAATCGGCTGCCGAATCGCATCGAATGCTTATGGAGGCCTATGGTGACAGTGCTTTATCGGAAAAAACGTGCCGAGATTGGTTTCCTCGGTTCAAAGACGGAAATTTTGACTTGTGGGACAATGGGCGTGAAAATCGGCCTAGGAAGGTTGAAGACTATCAATTGCAATCTCTTTTGGACGAAGACGATACCCAATCGCAAAAATGCTTGGGTGGGTGTTACTCAACTAGCCATTTCCATGTGTCTACGTACCATTGGGAAGATTGAAAAGATCGGAAAATGGGTGCCGCATGAATTGAACGATAGGCAGATGGAGCGACGCCAAAACACATGCGAAAACTTGCTCGCCAGACAAAAAATAAAGTCGTTCCTGCATCGGATTATGGCAGGCAATGACAAGTGGATATATTTCGAGAATCCTTAATGCAAGAAATCGTGGGTTGATCCCGGCCAACCATCAACATCTTCCCCAAGACCAAATCCCTTCGGACGGAAGCCGATGCTGTGCGTTTGGTGGGATCAGAAGGGTATCGTCTACTATGAGGTGTTAAGACCTGGTGAAACTATCAATGCCCACCGCTACCACCAACAACTGACCAAATTGCACCGTGCTCTGCGTGAAAAAAGTACGGATTATCAACAAAGACATGACAAGCTGATTTTCCTCCACGACAACGCACTATCGCACACGTCAAAAATGGTCCGAAACTACTTGGAGACACTCAACTGGGAGGTTCTACCCCACCCCGCTTATTCACCTGTTTTCGTCGATAGGCCACGTGCTCGCTGAGCAGCACTTTGATTCTTACGAAGACGTCCGAAAATGGCTTGATGAGTGGTTTGCCTCGAAAGAGAAGGAATTTTTTTGGCGTGGTATCTACAAATTGCCTGAGAGATGGGAAAAATGTATACCTAGCGAGGGCAAATACTTTGAATAAATTTGTTTTTGCTTTCTATGAAAGAAACATGTGTTTTTTTTGACAGCGGATTTAAGCTTATACACCTATAATATATTTTAAAAGAAATCAAGCAGGAAAAAAAATTATTCCTACAAAGAAAAGGTTGGGAAAAGGGAGCAGAACAAAAAGGAGAGAAAGAAAATATTTCAAAGCCCCGTAAAAAAAATCCAAATTGCATAAATTTTAACTCTTCTTTAATATCGAAATTTAAAACAAAAATAAAATCAATAGTAAAAATGACAATTTACTCTTACAATAGTTTTTGTTTGTTTGTGTGTGAATATTATTAATTACGTAATTAAATTAATTAATAATAAATCAACAACATAGGAGGTTCAGATAAATAAATGCTAGAAGAAGAAGAAAACTACTTAGACATGATAAGAAATTATTTTTAACCGGTAATCGAAATTTCTATAAAAATAATTTGTTTTTTTTCTTTCTATATTTTAATTATACTCCTAAAGATAACCAAAGTTGTAAAATAATTATAAATGAATAACTTCATCATCAATAGTTAAATTTAAATATTTCAATATTAAAAAAAAAAAAATTAAAATAAAATTAAACTTAATCAATTAAGCGAAAGAAACAAATTCGAATTAAAACAATAAAATGAGTACTTAAAATTGATAAGAGCTTATAAAAAAAAAAAAAACTTTCATATACAGGAAGAGTAGAGGCACCTACTTATCAAAGTAAAAATAATTCGCTAACAACAAACATTAGAAAAGGTACTAAACAGCAACAACAACAAAAAAACATTCAACAATCTTATCGGCAATATTTATCGGTAAATAAAAATAAAACAGCGACTATAATTTTTTTTTTTTGATGCAATAAAATCAATAGTGCAAAAAAGGGCACATTTAAACAAACAGGAATAATCGTTGTTTCTCTTTCTTTTTGTTATCAATGATAAGCAAAATGATAAGCGTTTCCTATTTAATAACGAACAATTGATTATTAGAAATATTAAAAGTTTTTAAAGTGAGTCCATTTTCCCATCAGTAGTCGTTCTATAAACTTGAAACTCAGTAAATAGTATTTAAGTGTTAAGCTTTTTTTTTTGTTAATTAAACAAACTATTAAAAACGAACTAAAGAAGGATGACTGTATTTAGTAAAAGTGTGAATTTCTTAACAGATGCCTATCCTATGTTAGATAGCATCGTTGACTACGATATTTATCCAGGTTAGATATTTGCAATTATACAATAAGTTTATGCCAATAAAATTTTCAATATACTCGTAAACATCTACTGCTGATGGTTAAGTAAATCGAAATTTTTAAGAAAACCACACAAAATTAAAGCTTTTATAAAAGTTAAGAAGGAAAAACGAAAGAAAAGAATGTGCGTTAATATGTAGTTAGTTGCATTTAAATGAATTCATTTCAATTCAAACTTGACCGAATAATTGTGTAATTTATGCTGGTGCACGAACCAGATATAACTTGTCATAAATGAGTAAATTAAGTGGGCTATTTATTTTATTTCATTGAAAAAATTATAATTATTATATTATTCCGACATATTAGCTGTAGTGGATATATTTTGTGCTATTTACATGACGATTGATTTACTTCATTACAGTCTACACTCAGTCAGTCCTCAACCAACAACTTACCTTTACCATGTAATATTATGTCACCTTCAACATTTAAGTCTATTCCATTTATATTCGTTTCATATCACACTTATTTAGTTATTTACTATTTTTTTTTTTAGATTTTTTATTCTTTCGTGTACAGTTTAGATAAGAAACTGCAAAGTAATTTGAAATGTAAAAAAATGTTTTACTTTTCAACTAATTGAAATTGTAAATAGAATTTACTATGCTGAATTTTTCTTTAATTACTGCGTTTTTTTTTTGGTTTTTAATTATTTGAAAGGTATTTGAAAATTGATTTTTATAATTTATTAGTTACTTAACGATTTTAATCAGTTCTATTTTGCTTTAAAAAATTATACTTAATTAATGTATATATGTTTTTACGTCAACCGCATTTAATTGGAAGCTTAATTTATTACAAAAAATATTTCAACATACATAAATTATTACAAATGAAAATTCTTAATGTGATTTCTTAAGAACTGGTTTACTTGTAAAATATTTACTGAAAAGAAAAATATTTTTACTCGGAAACTTTTCATTAAAACCTTTTTTTACGAAAATAATTTTTTTTTTGAGAAAAGTTTGACTGAAAAAATATTACTGGAAAAGTTTAACTGCTAAAATCATTTTTACTGAAAAACTATTATATTTGCTTCAAATAATTTTTACTGAAAAGCTATTTACTTAAGTAAATTTTTACTGAAAAAATGTTTCCTGAAGAAATTTTTTTTAACTAGTTTAATTTGTTTAATTTTATTAAAAAAAAACTTTTAAACAAAAATATTTTGAGTGAAGAAATTTCTCCTTAAATAATTTTCACTAAAAAATATTCACAAAAAATTTTTTTAGAAAATATTTAACTTAAAAATTGTACTGAAATATATTTTTACCGAAAAATTTTTTACTAAATATGGTTAAAATAAAATCTTTTTATTAAAATAATTGTTAACTAAAATATTTTTTTAACTGAAAAAATTTATACTGAAAAACTTTTTATTGCGAAAGTTTTAACCAAAAAAATCTTTACTGGAAAGAGTTTTAAATTAAAAAAATTTTACTGAAAAAATGTTTTACTGAGGAAGCTTCTACTAAAAAATTTCTACTGCATATATTTTGACTGGAAAAAATTTTATCGCTAAAAAAAAATTTTTACCTTAAAATTTTTACTGAAAAAAACGTTTTGTTTTTACTGAAAATATTTTTGCTGAAAAATTTTTTAATGGAAAACTTTAATACAATAATTTTTAACTGATGTTTATTGGTAAAGGTTTTTACTGAGGATATTCAACTTTAAAATTTATATTCAACTTATTAAAATAATTTCTTTACTATGAATTTATCTGAAATAATTTTTACTGAAATCATTTTAAACCATAAATTTTTACTAAAACATATTTACTGAAAATATTTTTACTAAAAAATTTTTTACTGAAGAAATTTTTGGTGAAATTATTTTTACTACAATAAAAAAAAGTTTTGCTGAAAAATTTTTTACGGAGAACTTTATTGCAAAAAATTTTAACCAATGTTTACTGGAAAGGGTGTTTTTACTGAGGAATATTTCAACTAACATAATTTTGACTGAAAAAATTTAACTTTAAAAATGTTTACTGAAAACTATCTAATAGATAAATTTTGTCTGGAATAAATTTTTTCACTAAAAGGAAAATTTTTACCACAAAAATGTTTACAGGCAATTTTTTTACTGAAACCTTTTTATTAAAATTATTTCTTTAGTAAAAATTTACTAACAAAAACATATTCACCGAAAATATTTTTACTGAAAAATTTTTTACTGAAGAAATTTTTGCTGAAATCATTTTTACTAAAAAAAGTTTCGCTGAAAAAATGTTTACTGGAGAACTTTATTGCAAAAATATTTAACTAATGTTTACTGAAAAGGGGTTTTACTGACGAAAATATTAACTAACATAATTTTGACTGAAAATATTTTAACTGAAAAAATTTAACATTAAAAATGTTTACTGAAAACTTTCTAATTTTGTCTGGAATAAATTTTATCGCTAAAACGAAAATTTTTATCAATAAGGAAATTTTTTTACTGAAACCTTTTTATTAAAATAATTTACTTAGTAAGAATTTTCTCTGAAATAATATTTACTGAAATCATTTTTGCTGAAAAAAGTATTACAAACAAAATTTTTATTACAAAATATTTTTATTGAAAAAAGTTTTGCTGAAAAATTTTTTACTCTACCAACAATTGCAATAATTTTTTACTAATGTTTAATGGAAAGGGTCTTTAGTGAAAACATTTAACTTAAAAAAATTTCACTTAAAAAAATCAAAAAAAGTTTTCTTTCTTGACAAAATTTTATGTGAAAATATTTTTACTGAAAACCCATGTTTACCGGAAAGGGTTTTACTGAGGAAATTTTAATATAATTCTTTTTTCCTGACAAATATTTGATTGAAAATATTTTTACTGAAAAAATTTAACTTAAAAAATGTTTACTTTCTAATGCATAAATTGTTTACTGAAAAAAATTTAACTTCAAGAAAAACTTTCTAATGCATAAATATCGTCGCAAAATATTTTATAAGATTTCCCAACCATTTTCTACCAAAGAAATTTTCATTAAAAAAAATTTTAATACAATTTTTTATACTGAAACTTGTTTACTTAAAAAAAATTTACTGAAAAAATTTTTACTTATTTAATTTAATTGAAAAAGTTTATTAAATAGAGTTCAACATTTTTATAATACAAATTATTATATTTAAAAAAATAATAATATTATCGTTCATGTAAATTTCAATTAAAACTCTCGTAATTCCTTAAAATTTATCATAATTGATGTCGTCACCAAATACAATACGATGGACTAGATCGACCTACATAAACATATGGTTCAGGAAATCGATATTCAATGCACCAAATAATGTGTGAGAAGGGTGTAAGTTCTGGGTAAATTTTGCGTTTTTCCTTTAAAGAATTTCCTTTTGGTTCATGTATTGAATTGTTTTGAAGGCTCAAATTCCAAATGACTTCGTAAACAGTGTTAATTTTTCGTTCCACATATAAGGTGTAGTAACAAGAAATCCATTATTTTTGCATTACATTGAAGGTTTTATTTAGCATAGATAGAATGATATGATTTAGGTCAAATATGCACCGTTTTGTTCGATTATTTGTTGCCATTTTGGAGGTAATTTCATAATGTCTCTCTCATAGAAACCCTCGTCCCTATTGGCAAAAAACTGGGACAGTCGATTTTCAGAATCTTCTCTTGAGGCGAATTTTTCACCTGCAAAATCATTCGTCATAGACAGGAAGAGGTGGTAATCACTTGGTGCCAAGTCCGGACTATAAGGTGGATGCATAAGAACATCCCAACCAAGTTCCCGGAACTTCTGCCGAGTCACTATCGATGTATGCGGCCTGGCGTTGTCCTGATGGAACACAATTCCTCTCCTATTGGCCAAAGCTGGCTGCTTCTGGGTGATTGCTTCTTTCAGACGGTCCAATTGTTGACAGTATAGGTCCGAATTAAGAGTTCGGCCGTAGGGGAGCAGCTCATAGTAGATGATTCCCTGCCAGTCCCACCAAACACACAGCAAAACCTTCCTGGCTGTCAATCCTGGCTTGACCACTGTTTGCGCCGGGTGACCGAGATTTGACCACGATCGTTGTCGCTTGACGTTGTCGTAAGTGACCCACTTTTCATCACCAGTAACCATCCGCTTCAGAAATGGATCGATATTCTTGCGATTCAGCAGAGATTCGCAAATGGAAATTCGGTCCATGAGGTTTTTTGGCGATAACTCGTGTGGCACCCATACATCGAGCTTCTTTTTGTATCCAGCCTTATTTAAGTGGTTCCAAACGGTTTTTTGTGCTATGTTTAGCTCCTGGGCAATCGAAACAGTGCTTACGTGACGGTCGGATTCGACGATTTCCATTATTTTATCGACATTTTAGACAATTGGCCTTCCAGAGCTTGGTGCATCTTTGACATCAAAATTACCGGAACGGAATCGACGAAACCAAAATTGCGCATGATTGACTGTTACAGTATCAGGACCATAAACAATATTCACATTTTCAGCTGCCTGGCTTGCGTTTTCGCCTTTATCGAAGAAAAACTGTAAAATATGGCGTATTTTCTCTTTTTTTGGTGTCCATCTTTACGCGTGCTAAAAAATTACTGAGTTAAGTAATCACAAAACTGTATAAGAAGCTTTTTAGTACGAAATCTTATCTTTCTAACGCCATCTAGTGCAACCCGATCGCACTTTCAAAACGGGAGATACAGACTCCTAAAGCCATCTATTGACAAAATAATGGATTACTTTTTACTACACCTTATATAATACTTAACACCATTTTGAAAATAATTGACGTTTTCAATATAAATAATTAATAAATGTATTTATTCTATTAACAGAAAGTTTTGTTTTATTAACTTTGCCAATTCAAGTAAACATTTAGAAAAATGAAATAAATCACAAATTTTTCTCATTAAAAATCAGCTCAAGTAGAAAGATCCAATGTTTCTTTTTTTTTTTTAAAAAAGGAAAAAAATTTAAATTAATTTCTTTTCAAATAATATTCCTATCAAAAATCAATTATTTCGTTTTGAACATCAAATCAAATACAGACGATTGATTGGCAAATGATCCGTTCATCAAGTTTTATATCGAATAAAGTCTCTTAAATATAAACGTGACTGTTTTGATTCATTTTTGCCGGGTTTTTTTTATCTATTATACTATATAATAACATTTTTTTCTTTCTTTTATAATCATTAAATAGTCTCCAATGATTTATTTCTATTAAGGAGAGGACAAATCTTTAATAATAAATTTATCAGGTAGAAAGGAATCAGAATACGGCGTTGTTTCGTATTCGAAATGCGTGTCAATTTTATTGATTTAATTTTCACCATTTTAGTTGACTTAGAACTCATTTCTATAGATTGATATAAATTATATAATTTCAATTTATACAAAACGATTCAATAAGGATAAGCTCAAAAATTTATATACATTTTCCTTATTTATGTTTTCTAAAATGTGAGTTGAATTCTAATATCGTTAAAAGTAAATAATAAAATAGCTTTTGATTAACAAAAATAAACGTTGTTTTTCGAAATAGGTTGAAAATTGTTCGTAACGTGTTGTTAATAATTTTCCTAATTAAAAATAAAGAAAAAAAGATTTAATTTTCTTCAAATTAGGATTCAAATTATTTTTGTAATGAATTTGAATAATCAAAGTAAGCTCGACATTATCTGAATTGATTTCATTTACTTTATGTCCTTTTTTAAGGAGAAAATGTTCTTTTAATTTGGAAATTCGAAGCGCATGAATGTCTTTTTATCCTTGATTTCTATCTATAAATCTACCTTTCTAAATAAATAAATATCTATATATACTAGTATATGTATTTATTTTTTATACATATCATAAAAGTTATAGAAGTTATTCTATCGATGATGTAAAAATCATTTTATTATAGAAATAAATTGATGTAAAATTTGTTAAAAGCTAACATAATAAATATTGATTATTAACTTTTTTAGTCGAATTGTAAATCTAAGAAAATTATTTTTCTAAATTCTAGTTTTTCTTTTTAAAACCAATAATGAAAGGAAGGAAAATTCTTTATTTATAGAACAATAATTGAAAGAATTATAAAGTAAATATCAAATGGAGGAAGAAAAAAAAACCTATAATATCTTTTATATGATATAAATAAATGTATTTATTTGAATTTAAATAGCTGGAACGTGTTTTTATTTTTTGCTCAATGAAAGTTTTGAAAACTTTTTTAAGTCTCCTCATAAAAGGACTTAATTTTTATTTAAATAAGATTTTTGCATTGATATTTTCAGAACAGAACAGAATAGATAAAATGTTCAGTTTTTTAATGGAATAATCAACAAAATGTTTTAAAAAATAAAATTATAAGTAAAAAAAACTTTACATAAAAGTAAATTTTATGTGGAGAATTATGGAAAAGAATTTTTTTTTTTGATTATTTTTTATACAAAGTACAATAATTACTATTGTATTAGTTATTTTTTTATCATTTAATTTCTAAAAAGATAATTTTATCACAATTAAAAAAAATTTCTCTTTTTCTATTACAGAACCTGTTGTAAGATGTTTTACAGGCCGTCGCAAATCAGTATTTGCTGAGGCCTACGATCCGGAAAATGATCCTGACGAAGATGAGGGCGCAACAGCTATATTCCCGAAAACAGATGAACAAAGATCACGTCTTGTTGACGCAGTTCAAAATATCTTGCTATTTAGATCTCTAGATAAAGAGCAAGTAAGTTGATTCAAATAATTTTAATATTTTTTTTTTCGAAACTATCAATTACGCTTATCCATAATTGCAGGTTAATCTAAATTTTATCGAGTCCTTTTATTGATTAAATAAATCTTCCTTTTCAATTGTTGCGTTATCCATCATAAATAAATAGTATATCTTGTAAATAAGTTAATTAAAAAAAAAATATAATTAATATCGAATGCGGTGCTCCAATCTACGAGTAAAAATAATTAAATCCACTCCTCGAATATCCAATATTGGATCAAATCTGCACTACTAGTTAATAATTTAAGCTTATCAAATAACAAAAAAAAAATCATAGTTGAATTTCAATTAATCTTCATTATTTGGAAAATTGATTGATTTTCTGACATCAAAAAAAGAACCCTTGTCATCGCTAAAAATATTTTCTTAATAGGCAAATTTAGGATTTTCGTTGTAAGAATAATTTCTCCCTCTTTTTTTTGAATGTTGTAATATCAACAAACAAAAAAAGCAAAAAGTAAAGGAATTTTCTAGGTAGTGACGCATTCTACCTACTAATTTGGATAGAATGCAAAAGGACTTTACGTAATAAATATGCCCTTGTTTTTGCTTTTATCAATAATATGTAGAGTAAATGAATTTCTATTTTTATGTAATTTCTTACTTTTACTCGTATAAATAAATAGAAAGTTTAGGAAAAAACGGAATTATCATCAATTGAAATGATATATAGAAATTATCGATTATATAAGAAAAAGTTTGGTATTAATTCCATATTTTTTAATAGTAAATTTTTGTTTAAATTATTTTTAAAATGCATAAATTTCCATAATAACAAACCACAAATAGGAAAAAAGAATTAACAGCGACAAAAGTTTATATATATTTTTCCGGTGCTATAAATTTTATAAACTTTTTCCTATACTAAATTCTATAATAAAAATATTTAAAAAAAAAAAAGAAGAAAAATGAATAAATTTTTTACGTTCAAATTGCAGATGAATCAAGTGCTGGACGCCATGTTTGAGAAGAAAGTTAAACCAAATGAAAATATTATCCGTCAAGGTGATGACGGCGATAACTTTTACGTTATTGAATCGTGAGTTTTTTTTTTTTTTACTCATATACAAAAAGTAGTATTGATATTAATTTGGAAAATGATTTAAATTTAATTTTCAGTGGCAAATATAAAGCGTTTGTTTCTGAAAAACACATTCATACATATGACAACAGCGGAAGTTTTGGTGAATTAGCTTTGCTCTATAATATGCCCAGGTGAGTGCTAATATCCGACGATAATATTATGATTTTATCAATAGGAATGATTTTTTATTTATTTGTTTTTTTTTTATTTATTTATTGCAGAGCTGCTACTATACAAGCTGAAACTGAAGGGCAATTATGGGCAATGGATCGTCAAACATTTCGTCGTATCTTATTGAAATCAGCATTCAAAAAACGAAAAATGTACGAAAAACTGCTGGACAGTGTTCCAATGTTGAAAGCATTGCAGGTAGGACCGATGATGGCATATCCCATCAAAACGCAATCTATGTTATAAAATTTAAAATTTACTCAAAATATCTCTTTAAATTTTCACCGATTATTAAATGAATTTCTCCCAATTTGTAGGTAATATTTTTTACTGTAGATACTTTAAAAGTTCTGTCTGCTATTCAAAATGATTTATCTGTGATACTGGAAAGAATAAAAAAAAGGAAACAACAACAACTAAAAAAATGACTATAAAACAAATCGCATCTATTTTCGAATACCAAAACGTTCCATAATATCTTACAAATAACCGTAACTTCTTGCGACATTATATATCTAATGTCACCTTATCCTGTGTAAATTGTATCTTTTTTTCTTGGTATCGTCTTAAAATGCACGCCATGTACACGTTCTTCTTTTACGCATAATTTCATCTTATATATGCAGATTTATTCGTTGGAAAAGTGGGAGACTTCCAACGTTATCTCAAACGTAAAACCGCACATTTCATGCATGTGTGAATTTTTACCGACTGAAAAATTTCATTAAAGTAAGCTTTTTTTATTAGGAACTCATTCATATGTGCACATACATTTTTTTTACATATTCTACTTATAAGGGTTTTTTTTTCCTTCTCAATAAATGAGAGTGCTTACTTATTATTAAATTCATGTTTTTTTTAATCATAATAAAATAAATTTAAAAAAGCAATAGATATTAAAACTTGAGTATAAAATACCAGGTGTATAATCTTAAATCCGCTGTTTTTTTGTCAAAAAAAACACATGTTTTTTCATAGAAAGCAAAAACAAATTTATATAAAGTACTTGCCCTCGCTAGCTACATATTTTTCCCATCTCTCGGGCAATTTGTGGATACCACGCCAAAAAAATTCCTTCTCTTTCGAGGCAAACCACTCATTAAGCCATTTTCGGATGTCTTCGTAAGAATCGAAGTGCTGCTCAGCGAGCGCGTGGCCCATCGACGAAAACAGGTGGTAGTCGGAAGGGGTCAGGTCTGATGAATAGGTGGGTGGGGTAGCACCTCCCAGTTGAGTGTCTCCAAGTAGTTTCGGACCATTTTTGACGTGTATCTTGGTGCGTTGTCGTGGAGGAAAATCAGCTTGTCATGTCTTTGTTGATAGTTCGTCCTTTTTTCACGCAGAGCACGATGCAATTTGATCAGTTGTTGGTGGTAGCGGTGGGTAGACGATACCTGCTGTTCCCACCAAACGCACAGCATCGTCTTCCATCCGAAGCGATTTGTCTTGGGGAAGATGTTGATGGTTGGCCTGGATCAACCCACGATTTCTTGTGTTTACGATTCTCGAAATATATCCACTTTTCATCGCCTGTCACAATTCGACTTTCTTTGTTTGTCTGGCGAGCATGTGTTTTGACATCGCTCCATCTGCCTATCGTTCAATTCATGCGGCACCCATTTTCCGATCTTTTCAATCTTCTCCATGGCATGCAGACGCATGGAAATGGCTGGTTGAGTAATACCCAATTGCTCCGCGAGCATTTTTTGCGATTGGGTATCGTCTTCATCGAAAAGATCGATTGATGGAAAATCCTTGGCCGATTTTCACGCTTCTTGTCCCACAAGTCAAAATTGCCGTCTTTGAACCAAAGAAAGCAATTTCGGCACGTTGTTTCCGATAAAGCACTGCCACCATACGCCTCCATAAGCATTCGATGCGATTCGGCAGCCGATTTCTTCAAATTGAAGTAGAAAAGCACTGCTCCCGCATATGATCTTTTTCTGTCACAAAACTAGACATGATTACCAAATGTCAAACTCACAAAAAAAGTATGGCGTGCCCATGGTAGCTTAATATGCTCACTCACGCTATCTATGACCGTAATATATCCACTTTTCATCGCCTGTCACAATTCGACTTTCTTTGTTTGTCTGGCGAGCATGTGTTTTGACATCGCTCCATCTGCCTATCGTTCAATTCATGCGGCACCCATTTTCCGATCTTTTCAATCTTCTCCATGGCATGCAGACGCATGGAAATGGCTGGTTGAGTAATACCCAATTGCTCCGCGAGCATTTTTTGCGATTGGGTATCGTCTTCATCGAAAAGATCGATTGATGGAAAATCCTTGGCCGATTTTCACGCTTCTTGTCCCACAAGTCAAAATTGCCGTCTTTGAACCAAAGAAAGCAATTTCGGCACGTTGTTTCCGATAAAGCACTGCCACCATACGCCTCCATAAGCATTCGATGCGATTCGGCAGCCGATTTCTTCAAATTGAAGTAGAAAAGCACTGCTCCCGCATATGATCTTTTTCTGTCACAAAACTAGACATGATTACCAAATGTCAAACTCACAAAAAAGTATGGCGTGCCCATGGTAGCTTAATATGCTCACTCACGCTATCTATGACCAAACAGCGGATTTAAGCTTATACCCTTGGTATATTAAAAGTTAATAAATACGCTTAGAATAATTTGCATATAATTTTAAAAGCTTTTCTAGATACCCGATTTAAGTGCATTGGGTTGTTCGGAAAGTAATTTTGTTGTTTCTTATAAAAGCGAAAGACAATTTTCTTATAGTGAGTTAATATTTTATTCAATTAAATATTGTCCAGTCTGATCCAATACCCTTTGCCATCTTTCTGGCATTAGCATGATTCTACGTTCATAAAATTTTTGTTCTTTGCTGGCAAAAAACCTGATTCAAGTGATTTTTGGCCTCCTCATTTGAATTAAACATTTTACAATCTAAAAAATTTTGTAGAGACCGGAACAAATGATAATCGGAAGGTGCTAGGTCTGAAGAGTATGGTTGGTGTGGCAGTATATCCCATCCAAGGTCTAAAAGCTTTTCCCGAGTGGTCCAACTTGTATGTGGTTTCGCATTATCCTGTTGGTACACTATACCTTTCCTATTGACCAATTCGGGCCTTTTTTCTTTAAGTGAATCATTCAATTTGTCCAACTGATGACAGTAAACTTCAGAATTGATCGTTGTGTTGCTTGGTAGAAGCTCAAAAAAAACGATTCCTTTGAAATCCCACCAAACAGATAACATAACCTTTTTTTTATGAATATTGGTTTTCGAAGTGCTTTGAGCCGGTTTATCTTTTCCACTCCAGGATTGAGGGGGGAGTAGGCATGCTCCCATTTGATTGAGGGGGGAGTAGCCATGCAGTGGAGATAGTGGGAAGCCGCTATATGCAGATGGTGTCCGAATGGGGAATAGAATGGTAGTGAATGTTTTAGAAAGGAAACCTGTGTGTATGTTGCTCAAGGCAAGTAGGCCGCCCAAATCTTAGTTTAGAGGCGGTTAGGGTCCGATACGATCGGGAAGTACGGTACCTTGGAGTAAAGGTTGGAGAGAGGCCGGTTTGGTTGGCATGCTGGTGCGAGTATTTCGTAAATAATGGGGACTTCAATCCAGAACGGTGAAAGTGTGTTTTTTCCATGTGCAATGTATGCGTCGTTGTATGCAAGAGTAGCCATAAATGCAAGAGTAGGCATAAATTCAGTTCAGCATCTGGCTTTGTATGCATGTTTGAATATATGTAGAACCGTCTCAACCGAGGCGATGCAGGTTCTCATGGCAGAAATTCTATGGGACCTGGAGGTGCTGCGTGGAAGCATCCACTACCGTCTATGGCGAGAAATCCCGCTTGCTGGTCGACCGGTTACGAATGAAGAGGTTCAGGATCTTAGTCTACGCCAGCGGCGTGCACTGGTCCTGAATAGAATGTATGAAATTTGGCAACGTCGATGGGATGAGAGTGTGAATGGCAGATGGACGCACATGTTAATTTCGCTTGTGTGCTTTGTCTCTGCGTTTGGATTTGAATTTGGTCTGTACCTTGGGTATTTACTCACGGGACACGGCAGTATGAATGAGGCGGCGAAGGAGAGTGCCAAGCACCTTCTCATTGAGTGTGGCCTGTACGGGGATTTGCGTGACTTACGTGCATGTGGAATCGTGGTGAATGATGAGGGTATGGATGTGAGTGGAGTGTTAGGTAGGAGAGAATGGTATAAATGCCTGAACAGATTTGCCGTAGCACTTTTTGAGAGCAGAGCGAGAATGGTGCGTGAATGAGTGTGTGAATGGCTCGCAAGGTGGCTATAACCGGGTGAAAGACCAAGGTCAATTCCGATAGCGGTGCCTAGGGATTTATAAGGTTCCTTACCGTAGCTCTATGAGTGGAGTACAAACCGAAGTACTCTTAAAACAAAATTTGGTACCATGGGAGTCGGGGTGCCTTATGGTGTTGGAACACACTGTGCCTGACCATGATGAGGCATTTAGGCAGAAGTCTCTATGTATTTAGTGGTGCTATATCGCGTCGTAAGACAAAATAACACCGGTCGCCCACGACCATTGGGATTGAGATACGATACGGTCAATCAGCGCAACCATAACTGAGAGTACTAACCAATTAACTGAATTGTTTAGCAGTTAGTAATCATTTATAAGCTGATTACCCCAACTGCTTGTGGCGAGGCCTACCTTAAACCTCTGATGTCATAAGCAGTGACATCGCCCGAGATAAGTGCAAAGTATTGCTACTTTTGCCAGTTATCTCCCTTCCGCGATCCGTAGATCGTACCCGCGATATGGGTGTCAACCACAGCCACCACGTGAATGCCTAAGCAACCTCTCCAATAACCGAGCACAGAACTAATTCATTCACTCCACAGAACAACAGGTTCGACTCCACTTGCATTAGCATATAGACAAATATTATGCTTTCAAAATGCAGCTTCAACGCCAAGACCTGAAAGATCTGTTTCATGTTTGAACTTCGTTCTGTCGGGCAACTCGGTTCCCGTGGTACCTACTTTTTTTATTAGAGTACTTCAGGTCTGTACCCCGCTCAGTGAGCAGTGGACAGCAATCTTATAACCTGCTGACCTTTTTACACTCTCTATTTCTTCAGTACTCATCCACCATCTTTCCATCATTTTGTGCATATGTTATAAATATATGCACCCCTTCATTTTGTTCATGCACCACCATTATGTGATATATATAGTATATTAATACCATAAAATATCACTTTCGGTCACATATTTACTATAGCCCCCTTCCAGCATTGCTGTCTTCAGGATGATAAATAAACCTTTATATACCATCCCTCCGCGGGGGCGGAGAGGCATTTAGGCAGTAACGTAGTGGCTGTGGTTGATACCCATATCGCGGTTACGGTCTACTGATCCCTGGTGGGAGATACTTGTAATTGTCTCGGGCGCTGTCATTGCTTATGACAGTAGAGGTTTAGATAGGCCTCGCCACTAACAGTTGGAGTAATCAGCTGTAAACTGGCAGTAATGGTGGTGCGTTGATTGAGCATAAATCAATCCCTATGGTCATAAGCGACTCGTGGTTTTATGTTTAACGACAGATAAGTCACGTTAAATAATATAATATAACTGTACTTTTCGAATTTCAAAATGGATAGCTATGTTTTACGCGAAATCTTTCCATTTTATAATAATAGATTATAAAAATACGATAAAATTGTTGAAACTCTTATAAAACGGATGGTTCTGCTTTGGGCACTGTTTTCAAGCTTTGGTGTTCATTCCTCACGTCAATCAGCAAAATTACCACATACGGGGATCTAAAAAGCCACAAGTAACTGTGAAAAAATGTTTGTTGTGAATTATATTTATTTGAGAATAAAGAAGGAGAGACGGTTAACGTCTATTTTGAGCTGTGAACGGTATAACCGTATGATAACGAACTCTTTTTTGGCCTCAACCTTTTAGATTTTTATCTGGACTATATCTTAATTCAAGAAAATGACACAACAAAAATTCTACGAAAATTTCCCAGAACGCGTAATTTTTCAGATTTAGTGATATTAATTAATTGACCTTCAATATTGTGTAATTTGATGATCTTATAGGACTATGCGAAATATTGTGTTTACGCAGACAATCATCAAATTTTACAGCATTTATAAACTAACATCCGTCAATTAATAACCGAATTGCAGCACGAAATTTGCGATAAGATCATTAAAAATTACCTCAAAATATATTCTATTAATAAATGCAAGGTTGAAGCAATATTTTCAAATAGAATACATTTTTTTTTAATCGAAATCTGAATATTTCGTGTATTTTATTTAATTTTAAATTTCCCTTCTTTATATTAAACACAATTTTCTCACATAGTTCCCGTATTTAAAATTTGTATTTTTTTTTGTTTCTGTATCATAATAAATATATATAATAGATTTACTAATAAAATAATTTAATTAATTTCAATTTTTAGAATTATGAACGAATGAATCTGGCTGACGCATTAGTATCGAAAGCCTACAGCAATGGTGAAAGAATAATCAAACAAGGTAAATTAATAACAGTTTTCTTATATTTAATGGTTAATATACTAATATGAGTATATGATGTTTTGGGTTAGTGAAAATTGTTGCTTAAATTGTAAGATTAACAGATGTTTCCGGACGAAAATCGAAATTATCTCCCGCCATCGATAATGATCCACACAAATCCATTTAAGCTTCATACGATTTGATTCTGTTCTGATCCGAATCAATTGGCATCGGGGATTTATACAATTTAGTCCAGTATTCGAGTTTAATAAAAATTTCTAAAAGCCGTTTTCAAATTTTTCATGTACCATCAATAATATGGGTTGATTATACCATATAGTCAAAAAAATATTGAATTATTTCCATAAATCGAACACAAAAAATAGCGTACATCATTTTCCTTTTTAAACGCATCTAGATATTTTTGTTTCCATCAGAAGTTTATATAACTTTTCAGATACGTACATTCCAAATGAATCAATTAAAATTCAATTTTACTTCCCAGAAAAACTTAAATTTGAATTTCGTATACTTTTCAATGTACTCGTATTTTTGAATTTCCTAACATTTCTTATTTGATTTTATGTTTGCTAATTAAATTCATGCATAAACATATACAAAATTTATTACATAATTAAAAGAAAATTAAACAGAAACAATTCGACAAAAAAAATTTGTCATTTTTTCGTCTTATTTAACTTGTTTCATTAATTAAAATTTAATAGTTGGTATTTCGTTAAAGGAAAAAATATTAGAAAAAAAATCTGAAAAGTTCAATTTTTCTTTACCATAACAATTATTCCATTACCCAAATAGTCCCAATTTGCATTGCAAAATTCCTTTATAATAACTATGATTGTGCCCACATAATGTCTTGTTAATTTTATTTTTTATGAACCGAAAGGAAACGTCATTAAAATTGTATTAGTAAAATTTCAGAATAATCCTAATTTCTGCTCTTGTGTATTGGGAGAACAAATGAAAAACCGCCGTTTTTTTTGGTAAAAATTTGAGGCGTTATTGTGGAAAAATGCTCACAAAATGCCACAACTTTTTCCCATCTTTCTGTCAGCATATAAATTCCATGCCGAAAAAACTGCTCATCTTTTGAGGCGATCCACGAATCGACCCAATTTTTGGTTTCTTCGTAAGTATCGTAAGTGCTGCTGCGCCAGGCCACACGTCCATCGATGGGAAGAGGTAGTAGTCGGAAGGGGCGATGTCTGGATAATACGCCGGGTGGGACAGGACGTCCCATTTCAGTATTTCCAAGTAGGTTTTAACCACCTTAGCAGCATGTGGCCGAGCTATGTCGTGCTGCAAAATCACTTTGTCGTGTCTTTGCTAGTATTGTGGCCGTTTTTCCTTCAATCCTCGGCTCAAACGCATCAGTAGCAAGCTCTTGCGATGGTTTCACCCGGTTGCAACAGATCATAGTATAGCACGCCCAGCTGGTCCTATCAAATACAAAGCATGTACTTTGAGCCATGGATGTTTGGCTTGGCCGTCTATTTTGATGCATAGCCGCAGCGCTTCCACGATTTTCTTTACTTTGGATTATCATAATGGATGCACTTTTCATCGCCAGTCACAATACGATGCAAAAAACCCTTTCTTTTTTGCCGTTAGAGTAGCTGTTTGCACGTGAAAAACAGCCGTTCGACGTCTTTCGGCTTCAACTCGTATGACATCCAATTTCCATGCTTTTGAATCATTCCCAAAGCATTTAAATGGCTTGTTAAGTCACACCCAATAAATCTGCAAATTCTTGTTGCATTTGACAAGGTTCTTCATCCAGTTATGCTTCCAAATCTGCGTCTTCAAACTTTCGGGATGCTCTTGTCTTCCACATCGAAATCACCACTTTTCTCGCACTAATACAAGCCTCACCATAAGTTTCTACAATCATTCAAAGCGCCTCAGTCGCACATTTTTCCGAATTGAAGGCAAAAATCAAAACTTCCAGCAAATGACGCCTTTTTTCCGCTCAAATTTCGACATTTTCACGCACAAAAAAATATATAACGCTGATAAAAAGTCACAAATGTAAGGATGAGGAGTTTTTGAAAGATGTCTAAGCTTAAGATTTGACGTTTCTAATCTGATATTTTGGACCAGCATTTACAGCTGGCGCCATCTATTGGAAAGCGGTGGTTTACTTTTTTTACTCCCAAATCTAATAATAAAATCGACATTTTGTGAGTGTTTTTTTTTCACAAATGCTCCTGTTATTTTATTTAGCTACAAAGTATAGCAGAAAAGTAATGATACCTTATCCTTTAAAGTAGTTCCCTTGAGCAGCTATTTATCGACTGAGTTTATCGTAGAAATCCCTTCAGTTCTTCATACTATCGACAATACCAATATTACGTCATTTCAAGTGTTTTTCGATCTTAGGAGACAAAAAACTGTCACACTTTAAGTCCCTTTTTCCTAGACAAACTCATTGATGGAGATGACCATGTGATAGGGGCTCTTGATATAGAATGTTCCCTATAGCCTCGTTGCAACTTTTGGTAAATCAACGTTACGCAGTTACCGGATGAGGTTGAAACTTTTCCTGCACGTCTATGATAAAATTAACGTATACGCTTTGTGGAATAAAGAAGTCTGCAGTATTGCCAGATCGCTCTCATTACTTTCCTTCCACACCTTATATAATATCTATTAAGCCAAAAAAAACTGCAGTAAAGCTGCACTTATACGAGTATTATTAATTTTCAAAAAGATATAAATTAAATTAAGAAAAAAACTTATTTTTAAAAAATTTAAAAAAAATTTTCAGGTGATGCTGCCGATGGTATGTACTTTATTGAGGAGGGAACTGTGTCGATTCGAATTGAACAAGATGGCGGCGAAGTGGAAATTTCCGTTCTTGGCAAGGGCCAGTACTTTGGTGAACTGGCCTTAGTGACACATCGGCCTAGAGCGGCGTCTGCTTACGCAGTGGATAATGTTCGAGTTGCATGTAAGTTATTATTGTAAAAAAAAAATAAAAAAAAATTATTCCAGAAAAGAAAAGAAAAATCAATTTGTTATAAACAATAATAAATCATGCACAGGTATCTACGTATATGAGCAATACAAAATAAAATATTGTATATACCATAAGCACATGTAGTAGAAAAATTATATGTGCCAAGGAAAGTCAATCCTTTAAAAAAGTGACGGTGTGTTGTATTTTTATTTTTATTATTTTTTTTTTTTTTGTATTTTCAAAATAAGTATTTTAAAGTTTCTTCCCCTTCTATCCTAAAAAAAGCTTTTTTGTAGATATTTTCAAAGAAATTTTTTAGTGAAATAAACAAAAATTCATAATTGTGTAATTAATTTTTTTGTATTTTTCTGTATAATACGTATTGTTTTCAAGTAAATTTGTTTAATATTATATAACATACTCTACATAAATCATAATACAAGTATTTTAATCAATAATGTTTAATTTTGAATATTATTTTGCTTTCCTAATTTATTATTGTACATTTAAATTTATGCAATTTTTTTCTATTATTGTTTAGAATAGTTATGGTTTCAATTTGATTTTATTAATTTAATATACTTTTTTTTTCAATAATAGTTTTAGAGACGGGATGCTTTGAAAGACTTTTGGGCAAATGTACTAATTTAATAAAACGTGGAATACGCAATTATAAATATCTTGACGATGATCTACGTATAGAAATAATTAATAATCGTTTTTAAGTTATTCCCCTTGCTTATAATTAAAGTTTAGCAAACTCTTTTAATATTTATTTCTCTGTAGTTACAAATATTTATAATTAATATCATATATTATCATTAGTGTGCTAATTAATACAATAATTAATAAGTAGTTTGTTATTTTAGTAAAAAAAAAATTTAATAATAATCACATAATATTAATGGAAAAAAATGAAATAGATTTAAGAAAATTAGAAAATCATTTTTATTTTCAAGAAAAATTCAAGAAAAATGAATATTTCTATTTTATTAATGAATTATTGTAATTATACTAAATCTAATGCTTAAAATATTAAAAATACTAAAATAAATAATGAATATATACAATATATATTATAGAAAATATTTCAATTTTTTTCCAAAGAATTAAACTAAGCACAAAGCACATTCACACACATACATACACACTCAACTTTATACATTTTCACATGCACAATTTTACAATTCACACACATTTATATTTCTTTCTTCGCTAATATCCTATATACCTACCTACATATATTAATATATATATAATATTTGTTGAAATAGTCTAAAATAATTTTCTAATTAACCACTTATAAATGTTATTTGCAATATTTATTAATTATTCAAATAATTTGATTAGTTTTGAAATGCTTTAAGTAATTCCAATAGATGGCGTTAGTTAAAATTTTTGAAAAATATCATCATTCTCGTTCTTACCTAACATATTTACTGCAGTACAATAGTTTTGCACTTGTTCTAGTTTTGCTATCAAATATTCGAAAATAGATTTTTTTTTCTTTAAATCTTTGGTTTCTGTTAATTATTATTGCAACGTGTACTTATTCTGTTAATTTAGCAATTAATTCTAATTCACCAATTAGACAGGTGTTATATAAATAACCGTTGTTATATAAATAGTGTGAACTTAATGAAAAATTAGCCAAGTTCGAAGTTAATTTGCGCCATATTTTGAAGATAATAATTTATTGTAATTTTTACGTATTTATTAAAATTGCCCACTTCTATACTGTATTATAATATTGGGTTGGCAACTAAGTGATTCCGGTTTTTAAATAAGAAGAAAAATTCAAAGTTCTTACGTAAACTAAATAACTTCATTCAATTAGGTATTGTCCGTTTTTGTTGATGACGCTTTGTCATCTTTCAGGCAGTGTCATAATTCCGTGTTAGTAAACCTTATTACTTTTGCTAGCAAAAAAACTGAATTAAATGTGATTTTACATCATCAGCGTTACTTAAAATTTTTTTACCATTTAAGGAGTTCTGCATGGAACGAAATAAATGATAATCTGAAGGCGCTAGGTCAGGGCTATATGGTGGATGTGACAACACATCACAACCTAATTCCAATAATTTTTGTCGAGTGGCATTATCATGCTGCATTGCTCAGTTTGACGAGTTGTTAAACATACACGGTAGAATTAACTCTTTTGGTTTCTTGGTAAAAGTTCAAAGTGCAGAATTCCTTTATAATCCTACCAAAACTGACAGCATAATCTTCTTTTGGTGCATGTCAGCATCACCCACGATCTTTTCCGATTAACGTTGTTGTAAACTAACCACTTTTCGTCGCCAGTTATCAGTCGTTGCAGAAATGGATCCGTTTCGTTGCGTTTCCCCGATGCTTATGCGTTCGATTTATGGATTCCTCATCAGCTGAATTTTCTTAAATTGATGAGGAATCCATAAATCGAGTTTCTTAACATAGCCAAGCTGTTTTAATTATTTTTCAATGCATGTATGCGATTCATTGAGCTTCTCTTCAATCTCACTTGTTGTGCTATGACGACCTGAATCGATAATGGCCTTCATATGGCATTTTTTATTGAAAAATCACCAAAACGAAATTTAGTAAAAACCAATTTTGACACTGCCTTTCTTTCAATGCTTTATTCCCAATATACGGCATATAACTTCTTGTGTACCTGGGATGCGTTCTTGCATTTTCGAAAATAATACAATAAAATACACCTAATTCTCTTTTTACACGATAGATACGTTCGCAAAAAATTCGTGCAAAAATAATTCGTATAAAAAAAGATATTGGCTAAATGGAAGAATAGTAGATTGGTTCCAGACCTAAAAAAGCAACTGAAAAGTACAATAAACAATATTAAAAAAATCTTGATAGAGTTCACTTAAGAATTTATTTCGTGCTTACACATTTTAATTCATTAAATATATTATAAAAAATAAATTATACTTTAAAAAAAAAAGAAGATAATATCTGAAATTCATTCATTAATTTAAAAAAAAATAAAAATAATATAGACATAACAAAATTTTATGCATTGTCACTTTCTGACAATAAACGCATACGTTTGCGTAAGACTACAATATCACTGCTATCACTAGAATTATTTTGTGAAAATATTTCTGTACTATCATCTCTATTCTCCTGTGTTGCTAATTCAATAATTTTTTGAAGGAAATCAGTCATTAAAAATTGTGTTTGATTTCGTCATAAACCGTTATAAAGTTCCCTGTAAGATGCCATTAATGATTTCAGTTCACGTTTAAATTTTGCTCCTAAAGCATTGGAACCAAACAACAATGTTACACGGTCCTTTGCTACTTTAAAACCACCGGCAGTTTTCTGCGATTTTGCAACATGTGTAAGTTCTCGTAGGCATTCTTTTCGAAAAAAGTCCACAAGTTTTTGAGGAAATTCTTTGGCAGCCAATTCATCTGCAGACGCAGCTTCTCCCTTAATGTTTATATTATGGAGAGCATGTCGTTTAAGATAACTTGTCATCCAACCTGTACTTGCCGAAAATTCAGTTTGTTTTGACTGAGATGAAGTGCCTGGCTCAACTTCTTTAATACGTTTATAGACTCTTAATGCTGTTTGCTTAACAGTAATTACATCTACTGGTATTCTTTTTTGTTATTTATCTTCAATCCACATTACCAAAGCTTTTTCCATCTTCTCTTTGACAACATCTCTTATGTAAGACGATGATTTAGCACTTATTATTGTCCCAGAAGATACAGATTTTCTGATTGCACTTTCATTTTTTTTTAATCGTTCTTATGGTAGCTTCATGAATACCAAAAAGCTTCCCGGCAGCCGTTGTACCGTGTCCTGTTGCAAGTTGATCTAAAATTTTAATTTTAGTATCTAAACTGATCACCTTCTTCTTCGTTTTTATTACAGGTGAATTATTTGACACTGTGTTAATCTAACTGAATTGGGAAAAATTTAACGCGAAGTTACAATGCATATTTGTAAGGAGTGAGAATGAAACAAATTTATCAGAAAAATTCTCGGAAAAATTTATAAAAAAGTTCATAGAATATGAAAAATCGTGTTAAAACCAAACAGTTCGTGTAAAAAGAGACATTTTTTTTCGTTTTAAATCGTGTTAAATCAAATTCGTATAAAGAAAATTCGTGCAAAAAGAGAATTCGGTGTATGTATAAAATGCCTTTCTTATCCTTCCATTTTTCAATTTGGATGAAACCAAAACTAAATAGCTAAACGATACAATTTTTTACGAAATTAAAGGCAGAAGTCCAAACAATAAGAAAACAATATAGGTTAGGTGCTTTGAACACGTTGACATTACAAAAAAATGCGCTAATAACATCTATTGATGAAATCCGCAATCAATTAGTTGCCAATCCAATATAATGTAAAATGTACTTAATAATTAAATAGCTTTTTAGAAGAGTTTAAGAAATTTTCGTTTTCATGACATGTTTTTGTTAATTTATAACAGTTAAGATCGTTATTTTTCGCTTATTGTCCCCTAATAAGCCAAAAACTATCCTACACAGAGCTTTATTTGAACTAGTTGAAAGAAAAATGTTCTCAAATTGAGCTTTTATTCAAATAATAAAAAATAGTGAGTAGATAAATTCTTAAATTGTTTTCGAACTCTAAATTTCGAAAATATTCTTTTATTCCATAAGAAATGAAGAAAAATATCTCCAGTTAAATAGTTTTTATATACTTTTTAGTATTGGAGTTTGTTTTTTTTTTAAATTACGTAAATTAAAGAAAACAAAAATGTTCGTATATGTGCTTCTTAATATATAAGTTGTAGTAAAAAGAAATCCATTATTTTTGCATTAAATTGAAGGTTTTATTTAGCATAGATAGAATGATACGATTTAGGTCAAATATGCACCGTTTTGTTCGATAACTTGTTGGCATTTTGGAGGTAATCTCATAATGCCTCTCCATAGAAACCCTCATCCCTATTAGCAAAAAACTCGGACAGTCGATTTTCACAATTTTTCACCTGCAAAATCATTCGTCATAGACAGGAACAGGTGGTAATCACTTGGTGCCAGGTCCGGACTATAAGGTGGATGCATAAGAATATCCCAACCAAGGTCCCGGAACTTCTGGCGAGTCACTATCGATGTATGCGGCCTGGCGCTGTCCTGATGGAACACAATTCCTCTCCTATTGGCCAAAGCTGGCCGCTTCTGGGCGATTGCTTCTTTCAGACGCTCCAATCGTTGACAGTATAGGTCCGAATTAAGAGTTCGGCCGTAGGGGAGCAGCTCATAGTAGATGATTCCCTGCCAGTCCCACCAAACACACAGCAAAACCTTCCTGGCTGTCAATCCTGGCTTGACCACCGTTTGCGCCGGGTGACCGCGATTTGACCACAACCGTTGTCGCTTGACGTTGTCGTAAGTGACCCACTTTTCATCACCAGTAACCATCCGCTTCAGAAATGGATCGATATTGTTGCGATTCAGCAGCGATTCGCAGATGGAAATTCGGTCCATGAGGTTTTTTTGCGATAACTCGTGTGGCACCCATACTTAGAGCTTCTTTTTGTATCCAGCCTTTTTTAAGTGGTTCCAAACGGTTTTTTGTGCAATGTTAAGCTCCTGGGCAATCAAAACAGTGCTTACGTGACGGTCGAACTCGACGATTTCTATTATTTTATCGACATTTTCGACAATTGGCCTTCCAGAGTGTGCTGCATCTTTGACATCAAAATTACCGGAACGGAATCGACGAAACCAAAATTGCGCGTGGCTTGCGTTTTCGCCTTTATCGAAGAAAAACTGTAAAATATGGCGTATTTTCTCTTTGTTGGTGTCCATCTTTGACGCGTGCTAAAAAAATACTGAGTCAAGTAATCACAAAACTGTATGAGAAGCTTTTTTAGTACGAAATCTTATCTTTCTAACGCCATACACCTTATATGTACACATGTACTTTGAAACTTTTGAATATATATTTTTAAAATAATTGCAAAATTTCATAGGTACTTACCTTTCCGCACAAAAGAAAAATATTATTTATTACTTGTATATTTTAAATCCCATAATCCATCCTGTAGATTATTTTAAATCAAGAAATATGTTGTAAAGTACTTTTTACAGAAACAACGAAAAAACTTTTAATATTTTTTTTAATTAATTTATAGGCAAAAAATATAATCATATTCTATATATCTTATCATGATGTTATTTTTTATTATCTCGAAATGCAATAAAACAAAAACCGTCTTTATTAAAATTTATGATAAATAAAAAATAATAATGATACAATAATAAATTTATTATTACGAAGAAAAGAAGAACACGTGCACACATTCTTACACATACGATTTTATACAAACCATTAAAAAATAAAATAAATCAGTTTGTTGAACATTTTTAAAATACAAAATACAAAAGCAAAAATTAATATTATTTAATATAAATTTAAAAAAAAAAAATTCATAATACAATAAATTATAAATAGAAATATTTAAACTGCCAATCCTGGTTCGAATTATATACGAAATCAACAAAATAATCTTATATTAATTATTATAGTCAAAATAGATCAATAGATTTACCAAGAAAAGATAAGTAATATTTTTCAATATTTTTATTTATTAAATATAGTATGCTTCCTTAAAATTTTGAATTTTTGTTTTTCTTCTACTCAATAGAATATGTATTCTTAAGTAAATTTATATAATTAATATGCTTTTGTTTAGATTTTTTTAATTGTAGTGTAGATATATATAATTATTTGTAATTTTTTATTGCATGCTATTTATTTTGTAATTAATTTAGTATTTTTTTTTGTTGTTGTTATACTCGTAGTTATTTGTGAGAATAAAAAGAAAATTCCATCAAATCGATTTATTCTAAAAATATAGACTTTTTTTTTCGAATAAAGTTCAAAATTATTTATAAATAATTCTTTAAAAAAAAAAATTTAATTTTTATTATAAACGATATTTATAAATTATTATATAAATATCATCAACATTAATTTAAAAAAAAAAGTAAAAATAAAAAACAAGTGAAATAGAAAAGGAATTGGATTCTCATAGGGATATTATTATTTAAAGCTCGTTTTGAAATATGTTTTGTGTTGTGTAAGAATATGACCTTCCAGTGAATATAATTGCACTCTCTTTATCATCAATAAACGTGTAAGTATGACTCGTATCCTTTTTTGAAAAATATATTTTTTTTTCTGATTAAAATATTATTTATTTTCGTTTTTATTAATTGCAGAAAAGATTTTTTTTTTTATAAAAATCCTTATTCAATTAAAAAAAAAAAGGATTTTTTTTTCAAACAAAAATACACTTGTTTATATGAAAATAACTTTTAATTTTATTCGATCATCGGCAGATATTGGCACTATAGTAGCGGTCGGTAGTATTTAGACTTAGATTAAATCAAATGCAAAATAATTTTTTACCTTCTGCTTAGTAGATATTTATTTTTAACTAGTATTTGGTAAAGAAAATAAGAAAAGAATTTCACAAGTAACACCAAAATGTTTAGTCTTCTTTTTGCATTATTCTCTTAACAATATAAGTTTAGACTAAAAACAAAATACGTGGGCTGCTCAAAAAGTATCGCGAATTTTGAATATCCGCGGATTACGTATATTCGATTTTGGATTTTTTGTGGTGTTATGTTGGTAATCATGTCTCTCATTTATGCCGACAAGGTCGGCCATTTTGAATGTTCAGTTAATTTTTGACAGCTGCTTTGCTTGCACGTGTTTTGGCTCGTATCGATTTTTGCCCATTTTCGACCAAAAACAGCATCGCATTTACATTGCTAAGGGCGACGATACAAATTTGCTCCAGAGGGTCATAACTGGAGAACCAATGCTCAATCATCCCAATGGAAGCTTCCGCACGAGCAAAGACCGAAAAAGGCGCGCTAAGTTCGGTCGAATTTGAAGTTTTTGCTTACAGTTTTCTTCGATTGCAGAGGCGTGGTGCATCATGAGTTCTTGCCACAGGGTAGAACCGTCAATAAGGAATATTACCTGCAAGTTATGCGCAAGTTGCGCCAAACACCCGGATTTGTAGAAGAACAAAAATTGGCTTTGCACCATGATAACGCCCCTGCTCACGCATCGTTGCTTGTGAGCGAATTTTTGGCCAAAAACAACACACTTTTACTGTCGCAGCCACCGCATTCCCTAGATCTGGCCCCCGTTAACATTTTCTTGTTCCCGAAAACTGAAGAGCCCCATGAAAGGACGACGCTACGCTACAATTGAGGAGATAAAGACGGCATCGAAGGAGGAGCTGAAATGATTTTTTGAAGTGCTTCGAGGATTGAAAAAAACGTTGGCATAAGTGTATAATATCTGGTGGGGATTACTTTGAAGGGGACAAAATAGATATCAAAAATTTTTTGGAAAAAACACAAAATTCGCGATAATTTTTGAACAGACCTCGTATATATGATGTTCGTTTGGTTTTTTACTTTTACTTACTATTATTATTATTGTATTGTAGTTATTGCCTTAATTTATTATTATTATTATTAATATTATTATTATTATTATTATTATTAACATACACAACAACACTTCCAATGAAATATAATTTAATAAATTTGAAAAAAAAATACCATTTAAATATTGTATAAATTATTATTATACAAAATTACAATTTCAGTCCTTGATAAAATGGCATTTGAAAGGCTCCTTGGAAGTCTCGCCGATATTATGAAGAGAAACATAGTCGATTATGAAGCCCAAATCAAGAATCTACTCCTAAAGAACACCAATTGTTAATTCTATTGTGCCCCAGTAGAAAGACTGAAGCATCCCCAATCAATCAATGCCTCCTAATATTGCCATACCATATGCCATTTTTCATATACATAAATACTAATTTCAATTTGTGAATTTTTCAAAATTCGATTATGTCGATTTTGTTAAATTGTTGTTTTTTTTTTCTTCGTTCTATTTATCATGTTTTATTTTTATCATCCCTCTTATTATGATGTACTATTATGTATAACATTATATTGTATTTATTATTGTAGATGTATATAATTATCAATAGAGTTAACAAAGAAACGAACAAGAAAACAAAAAGAAGGAAATATGCATAGATGTTCTCATTGAAAAGAAAATCATTTATTTATTAATTTTTAGTGTAAAATAAAACAAAATATTAATTATTTAGCTACTAATAAAATATATATAATATGAACAACAACAACAGCAACAACAACAAAACTAGAATTAAAGTTAAATATAGAATTTAGGCAAATATCTACCATTGTAGTTACATACGTACACTGCTGGTCATAAGTAAATTTGCTTGCCCACTATTATTTTCGATATTTTTTGATCAAAATAAAATTTGCTCAATACTACATTTTTCGATTCATACAGTTTAGGACATTGTCATCAGTAATTTATATTTCAAAAGTCAAACTCGTGGATTTACCAAGCCCCAGGATGTACTTTAGTTTCATGGCCATTTGCCATTAATACGCAAAGTCAACAATAATCGGGATAGCTTTTCTGTAAGAACATTGATATTATTGAAAATAGATTTGAATAATTATAATTATTTTTAAATTTAAAAAATCCGGCAGTTGTTTTTAGTTTGCTAAAAAGTGATGGGTTCCGCTGTTTCTTATGTGCTTAATAAATTCATTAAATCAATAAATTTGTTTTTTTGGTTCTATCGATTTCTTGCCAAAATCCGCAGAACATTATACCATGTTAAATTTTTTCAAAACGTCTCCAAAAACCACAATTAAAGAATGGCGTGGTTACCAAACGCGATTAAAGCTTATTTTGCACATCGAGGAGCCATTAACCTACAAGCTGTGCGGAGGAAAAATCTGCATTATTGTCAGATCGCTCTCAGAGATGGCAGCCTCTATGATTTCCTACCCAAAATAAATCGTTGTTCAAATAATTTTGGTGTCAATATAAAAAAAATGATAAGTTGTCGTCTTTTCTAATAATATAAAGAGTTATCCTTTTTTGGTATTTTTTTCTCCTAAATATTGCCCAATTTACCTTTTCTGAAGTAGCCTTTCAGGCACTCCTCCATTTTCTATTATGCTAACGTGTGAATATTAAATAAAACACAAAATACATTTTATGAATTAAAAGAAAAACAATTTATAATCAATAACTTTACTAAAAAAATTATTTAAATTAAAATATTGATTAGTCGAAAAAGTTCGTGGTTTTTTTGTTGTTGAGTAAAATAGGGACGCTTAAATCAGAGTGTTAGAATTAATTTATTCAAATCAAATATTCTGCATTATTATTGAAAATGTTTCGTCAATTTTCGGGTTGAGACATGATTCCATCAGCATGAAACTTCTGTGTTTTCTGTTTAAAAAACTGAATCAAGTGGTGCTCACAGGCTTCTCTTGAAGCCAAGTTCGTTCCATTAAGAGAGTTCTGCAGAGATCGAAACAAGTGGTAGTCTGAAGGTGCTTTGTCTGGCCTATATGGTGGATGCATTAACGCTTCTCAGGCAAGCTGTCTTAACTTTTGGCGAGTCATCAAAGATGTGTGTAAACGGGCGTTATAGTGGTGAGAGGCGACACCCTTCCTATTGATCAATTTTGGGCGTTTTCTCTTGGCGTAATCTTTCGAGTTGCTCACAGTACAGTCCTTTCCAGTCCCACTATACTAACAACATAACCTGATACCCCATCAATCCTGGATTCGCAATTGTTTGTGATCATTCCACTCCCTTTTTCCATGATCTCTTTCAAACGATTTTCTCGTATTTTGCCCATTTTCCATCACCAGTTATGATTTGTTTTAGAAATAGCTCAATTTCATTGCGCTTCAGCAGCCTATCCAAGATGTAAAGTCGGTGCGTTTTATTTTTCACACTAAATTTCACACAAACATCGATTTTCTTTTCTAACGTACCTTTTCGAAAATGGCTTAGAATGGTTTGGTGATCAATGTTTAATTTATTTGTTCAACAATTTCAACATGTTTTTTGGTAATTGACCGACCAGAACAGGGCTTTTCGAAGTCTAACGAACCAATTGCATATTGCTGATTTTAATACAACACCTTCACCATAAATACCAAAAATTTATCTCACAAGTCTGCGATGCGTTGTCGCCTTTGTCGAAGTGGTATTGTAACATGTAGCGAATTTTCTTTTTATTCTAGACTAATTTTGAACTTGAATAACTTCGGATGCACTACAAAAAGCTCTAGAGCCTTCGAGGCCATTCGTGAATGAAATTCGTCGTACTCTATTAAACAATAGAAATGGCAAATTACGTTGGGCTCCCGGTCACATTGGTATCCACGGCAATAAGCGGGCTGATCAGCTGAAGAGGAAGTCCTGTTCCCACTGAAATTCCAAACTTGCCGCACCTACTACCGAAATGCCACTTAACACCTTTAGCAGTATAAAACCAGTATACTCAACGACTATTCCAAAATTCTGGGCAATAAAACTTTTTAGAATTCGGATCGGGCATACCGCACTTATCCATTATTTCCTCTTCAGTAACCAACCTCGTCCTTTATGCCATTCTTGTGGTATTCAGCTCACCATTTCCCATATTTTCAATGAATGTCATTTAATCCAGAATTTGTTTTTGAATAGGACTCCTTCTATTGTGGAGCTCCTGTATCCCACAACTCATTTCCCAAGTCCTCTATTTAATTTTGTAAAGAAAACTAATATGCTCCATAAATTTTAACCACTTTTGATTGCTCTCTTCAACTAATTATCGACCATTAGGGAAGGTGGGAATTCTAACATTAATTCTAATGTCCTTATGGTCGTTGCGCTACATAATAACCTCTGGCTCTTGTCTCAGAGACCTTACAACAAACAGACTAACAAAGAAAAAGCTTTAAGAGTTACTTTTCAAACGCGCCTCTAGTATAGTTGCGTTGCGTCGAACATCTCGGCTGGTATCTCGCTAATAACACGTATCATGTTGTCTTCCAAGACTGCAAGTAACGCTGGTTTATCGACATAGACGTAGCCCCATAAAAAATACGGTTGAGGCGTCAAATCGTACGATCTAGGCGGCCAACTCGTCCATTATTTCACGTTTTGCGTGGCATGTAGCGACGTTTTATTGAAACCACGTGTCAATCAGATGAAGCTCTTTCATTTTGTTCAAAAATTCGAACTCATTGAAAGATAGCGGGCGCCATTAATGGTAACGTTGCGGCCAGCGTCATCTTTAAAAAATACGGACCGATACAGTGCATTTTTCTGGATGCAAAGGCAGTTCTTTTTTTGCTTGTGGTTGTTCATCAGACCATATGCGACAATTTTGCTTATTTATATGCCCATTCAACCAAAAAAGAGCTTCGGCGTTGAGCGCAATTTTTTGGTAAAAAAAAAACCAATTCTCCCTGAAGTTGTTCTAAGGCCCACTCCACCGAAAATTCGACGCTTTGGCAGGTCGTTCTGGATCAATTCTTGTACGAGCTGTATTTTATATGCTTTTAGACGAAGATCCTTGCGTAAAATTTTCCACATAGTCGAGTAACACAATCCCAATTGATGTGAACGACGACGGATGGACAAATTGCGGTCTTCACCAACGGTACGGCAGCATTATTTTCCACTGTACGCACTCTACGCACACGGGTTGGTGATTTGATGTCCAATAGCGTCAAATTGCTGCAATATTTTGTCACTATAGCTTGATATGCTTGCTCAGTCAGAAGTTGATAATGTGCGCGAAACACGTTTTTCACAGAGCACGAATTTTGATAATAAAATTCAATAATTGGTTAGCGTTGTTCGAGTATAAGTCTTTGTCATGATGAAATGGCAATGTGAACTGAGCACTTTTGATTTTGACATACGTCACGTGATCTGTCAAAAAAATAAAAACATAAAAAACCAAACAGCAAAAAAATCACCTCAATAGTTATTTGAAACCAAAGAAAGAGTAATTTTTTCAAGAAATATTTTTAATTTAGGTCTGACCAACGTTAAAAACCTAAACTGCAATGATTTAATAAAAAACTATTAATAAATTTTTGTGTAAATAAATGAAATTGAAAAAAATATAAAAAAAAAAAAAAAATGAATGGGTTGGCAAATACTTATGAACGTTAGTGTATCTTCCTTTATGAGTAACTACGTGTGTGATAAAACCATAGCCGCCGTAGCAGTAATAATATGAGCAATAAATAAAAGATCACACGGATTTAATTAAATAATGTATTAATAATAATATGAAAATTGTTTTAATTTAATTGTATTTATTTAATTAAAATTATAAATTAAATTTTAATTAAAATGCGTTTTTTTTCATGTGTACTTTTATTGTTATTTACTTTTTCTAACATAGTAATAATTTTTTTTTGATTCTTTAACCTCAAAACAATTTACATACAATATAAAAAGCATACATTAATACTTACTTAAAAATACGTTAGCTCACTATATAAATAATAGTTTTATAATAAAAAAAAACACAAACACCTCTAAAGATTTATAAAATACAAATTTTTCGTATACTATTGCTAACAGCATAAGCATAAGCAACAAAAAACCACATATACGTACCACACACTTTTCTAAATATATATTTATTTTTGCCAATTACATAAAAGTAACTTTATATACCCACCTTAATTACTAGTATTCACATTTAGTAAAAACTACTCTTAAAAACAATGAAAACATATAGTATTGTAACACACCGCAGTATACTAAATATAACCTCAAAAGTAGGTATTTTTGTTTTTTGTTTTCCAAGGATGGAAATAATTATAATTACACGAATTGTAGTTATATAAAAATGGATAATAAAAAAAGAACAACTACAATCAACGTTTTTTATTAATGTAAGTATGTAAAAAAAAAACAATAAAGTTTATTAAACCCAATTTATGCTCGAATAAAATTTAATCCTACCGTTGGAATGGAAATTGTTTGTTTTTATAAATATTTTTCTACAGCGCATGTATAGTTAAAGATCCTATAATAAATATATAAAAATGTTTAATTGCTTATTTTAATCAGAATCATTTTTATTTTCATAAGTTGAAAATTTCGTTGAATTTATTGAATTATACAATAAAACATTGTACGAAAATGTGTGTGCGTGTTTTTTTTTTATATACATATTTTCGTTACCTTGTTTTTATTTAAACTACCATCTTAAACTACTACTACTATTGCTACTACTACTACTACTACTACTATTATTATTATTATTACAACTAATAACCGAACATGTTATTTTTGATAATCAACAGAGCATAAGTAAGTATGTCTTCTTTTCAATATTAATTGTAATAAAATATTATAAATTTGTTTTCAATTTGAATTTCCTCAACTGAAACTATTTATTCTAATAGGGGGGAGGGGGGAGAGGGTGTAGGTTTATTAATAAATTAAGGGCTCACTAAATCAATACAAAGTAAAGAGAGACTGTTCTAAATTAGTTCGATTCAAAAGCCATAATTTTTATTGTATACGAGGTCTGTTCAAAAAGTATCGCGAATTTTGTGTTTTTTCAAAAATTATTTATTTATTCACGAATATCTATTTTGTCCCCTTTACAGTAATCCCCACCAGATATTATACAGTTGTGCCAACCTGGGGGCCAGCTCTGGGGAATACGGTGGCTGCGGCACTATTAGTGTGTTGTTTTTGGCCAAAAATGGCAAAAGCCAATTTTTGTTCTCCACAAATCCGAGCGTTTCTTGCGCATAACTTAAAGGTAATATTCCTTATTGACCGTTCTACCCTGTGGCAAGAACTCATGATACACCACGCCCCTGCAATCGAAGAAAACTGTAAGTAAAACCTTCACATTCGACCGAACGACCGAACTTGGCTTTTTTCGGTCTTGGCTCGTGCGGTAGCTTCCATTGGGATGATTGAAACCAAAGGTTTCCACGTCATCACCATAAACCCATGATTCGTCACCAGTTATGACCCTCTGGAGCAAATTTGTGTCGTCGCGGACAGAGTCCAACAGCTTCTTAGCAATGTTAATGCGATGCTGTTTTTGATCGAAATTGAGTAAAAATCGAAGAGGAGCCCAAACATGTGCAAGCAAAGCAGGTGTCAAAAATGAGCTGAACATTCAAAATGGCCGAACTTGTCGGCATAAGTGAGAGACATGTGTACTAACATAACGCCATAAAAAAAATCGAAAATCAAATATACGTAACGTGCGGAAATTCAAAATTCGCGATACTTTTGAACAGACCTCGTACCCCTAAAAACATTTAAGAAAAAACAAGCTACAGGTTAGGGAAAGAAAATAAAATTTTCTTCAAAGAGCTTTTAGGATTAGTAAGGTCGAATTCCTTACAGCCACAAACAGAAATACCATACATGTAGTTAGACGTAGAAATAATTAACGTGTAGAAAAGGCAATCTTCTTAAGTTATAATTCAGCCGTCTAAACGAAACCCTATTTATAAGTGCCTGGACAGTCAATTTTCGCATTTAAAGTTGGTGAATGTGAACTAAATCAGCAACTTTGCGTCTTTTCTTCAGTGTAGGCATTTGAAGCAAATTGAACCGATCTGGGTAAGGAGGAAGTCTCCAACGAAAATCCTTCAATGCCATCCTAACAAAGTTACGTTACATTGATTCTATACGCTTAATATGAGTACTGCAAAAGGGCGATCAAACTACAGCTTCATATTCAAGAATATGTCTAACTAAGGAACAATAAAAGTGCACTGGGGACTTAACTCAGGAAAGTTCTCTCGACCAACGCTTTATAAAACGTACAACTGCACTACCTTTAGCAAGAATATTGTTAATATTGGGGAATAAATTCAAGTTTCTTATCCAGTAAAATCCCAAGGTCAGTAGCAGTTTGTGCCCGTTTAATTGTTAAATCCCGAAAAGTTGTAAGAGAAAGTGTGAGGATTAAGGAATTTGTCCACATTCCGACACAAAACCATTTGAAGCGCACCAATTATTAAATAAATTTAAATCCTCTTGAAGAAAGCTTCCATCCTTCAGAAGGATTATTATTAAAATTTCGGAGTTCTTAATTACTTTAACAATATCATCAATGGCAAGAATAAAAAGTAATGCGTCAAGATGGCTACCTTGCGGCATACCAGTAAGTGCTTCAAACTCTCTTGTTGGACACGTGCGAAAAGATACGATATAGGTGCTATCAGATAATTATGTATTAAACCATTAAAAAAGAATTGGAGGTAATTCAAATTTTTTTAGTATAAACAAAATAATCGAGTGAGGAATTATAGCAAATGAAACCAAAAAGTTCTATTATTTTATCTCCTTTTTTTTAAAACCAAAAAGTTCTATTTGAAACCGTCTAAGAAATTTTATGTTAAAATTCACTGATGTAGTTAGGAGTTTTAAAAAAAAAATGTTTGTCTTCTTCAGAGTACAGAGTTTTTCAATGACAGTAAATTAAATAAAACAATTTTTTTTTAAAAATAGAATCAATTAAATTATATTCAGAAAATAACATAATTCAAATGACCGTCTCGGCTGCGTTTATAAAACCGAATACGATGGTTCCATTTTGCGACAACCTTTTGCAATAAAACTGACCTTATTCACGTATTTCATTTTTGGTGAGTCATCAAAGATGTGTGCGAACGAGCGTTATAGTGGTGAGAAGCGACACCCTTCTTATTGATCAATTTTGGGCGTTTTCTCTCAATCGCTTGGCGTAATCTCTCGAGCTCCTCACAGTACAGTCCTTTCCAGTTCCATTTTACGTTGCCAATTATGATTTGTTTTAGAAATGGCTCAATTTCATTGCGCTTTAACAGCCTATCGCAGATGTTAAGTCGATGCGTTTTGTTTTTCACACTAAATTCATGTACCATCCAAACATCGAGTTGTTTTTTAACGTAGCGTTTCGAAAATGGCTTAGAATATTATTCACGTATTTCGGCGTTCAATATTAAATTTTAATACATCAAAGGTTGCTTGTTTATTGACATGACTTCAAAAACCTCACAAAAAGAATTCCAAAGAGGTGTTAAATCTACATTTTTTTTTTCAAATTATCAACTCACCAAACTTTTACCCGGAAAAAATCGATTGTGGCATCGCCTGTGTAGTATATAGCACCGTCTTCTTAAAACCACATATTCGTTAAATCAATATCGTCCAGTACTCCTTTCTCATTTAAAAAAAACCACAACAAACGGTTTTTTTTGGGAATGTAAAGGTTCTTTATGAATAAATTTGTGGATTGTCTTCAAGCCCAGTAACGGTAATTTTGTTTATTCACCGATCCAAGAGATGAAAATGTGCTCATCTGAGAAGATGATTTTCTTGGAAAAATCAGAATCATTTTTAAGTTGTTCCAAAGCAAAATCAGTAAATTCACGGAGTTCTGTGATCAGAATTTAAGAAGGTCTTAATCCCAAATCCAATAGTAAAATCTGCCATGTTGTTGTGGCAGACAGTCCCAAATGCTGAGAATGCATTTAAATCGATAAATTTGGGTCTTCGGCAACAGTTGCCTAAACAGCAGCAATATTATCGGATCTTTATCTTACTGGCACGCGATCATAATGTAAAGAAAGATTTCATTCAAAACTTTCCACAATTCGATGAATAGCGAGCATACTAGGCCGATTATGACGACCATAAATTGGAAACCTTACAAAATACAACTGACAGTGTCAGAAGATTTTGACATTTCCAATATGGCCGCCCTATTAAAAAACCCCATTTAAGAACCATTAAAGTGTGCTTATCAAAATTATTTTGAAATTAAGTCATATTATTGATACAGTTTTTTCTTCAATTAAAATTTTCAAAAAAATTATTAATTATTTGCATTTTTATTGTATTTTCAATTCCATTCTGGCTTACAATGATTGTTATTATTTTTTTGGGAATAACTTTCATTATGATATTAATATTTAAAATTTTAAACGACCCTTAATTTTAGCTTGAGCTCCTATAAAAAAGGGAATGGGGTTCTCTATGAAGTAAACAAATTTTATAGAAACATTTAAAAGTAATACGAGTGTAAGACTCAAGTGTGTGTATTTTTATAAGCTAAAGAAATGAGATTTTCAACGAATATGTCTGATCTTATCCAAAAACAATTAGTAAAAGTGGTTAATTAAGAAAAAAAAATATATTAAAATTTTTATTTAATCACTATTAAAATTTGGGACTATTATAAGCAAAAATTGTACAATAAAAATTCCTTTATTGTCCTTTTTCATTTTTAATGTGTCTTATTCTTTAAAAAAATTAGCTCTGTTTTTTTTTTTTTTTGTTGAAAATTCTCAAAACAAACTCTTATAAGAATTACAATTTTTATATTTTTATGATATTTTCCTACAAATATGACAGCATCTTAAGTATTATATTGATATCCACACGAACCTCATGATTATGGCGTTAAACAATGTCCTCTGGCTCTTATCTCAAAACACCTTACATACTATACAATCAAACAAATTAAAAACACATCTTTATAAAAAAAAAAAATTCCTTTTTTTTATACATTTCAGGTCTTGATGTTGACGCATTTGAACGTTTATTGGGTCCATGCATGGAAATCATGAAACGTAACATTGACGACTATGAGAGTCAATTGATTCGTATATTTGGAAGCAAAAATAATATAACAGATACACGATAAAAAGTCTGGATATTATTTGACAAAATCAAAACAAATTGTATAAGTAAATTTTAGTAAAAATTTCAATTTATACAATATATCTCAACAAAAAAAAAAAGAAGAAAAATAAAACCACAAAATAAAATTTCATTAATAAAAGCAAAAAAAAAAATAAAGAGAAAATCTTTGCAAAAATTCTAGTATGAAAATCTTAATAATAAAAATCGATGCCATTTTATTAAATATTAAATGTAAAAACGATGAAAAATATATAATAATATGATTAATTTTATTGAAGCGAAACAGAAAATATATAAAATATAAAAATTTTAAATAAGTAAAAAAAAATTATTTAAAAATTGAATTGAATTATGATGTAATGAAAGTAAAATGAGTATTTGGAATTAAATATCTTTAAAATATGAATTTATGATTTTGAAGAGAATTAAATAAATATAAAATAATGCAAACAAAAATATGGAATTTTTAATAAAAATATTTGATTGCTTAATAAATATTTATATTTTGTTGTTGAAATTATTATGTTGTTGGAAATTGCTGTATTTATAAATAATAAAAAAAAAATTTTTTAAAATAAATAAATAAGCAAGCATGTATTGTAATTTTTATTCAATAAAAGAGAAAATATCATCGTAAAAATTCAAAAAAAATTACAAATAAGAACCTATTACTAATAAATAAGTAATTATAATATAGAAATCTGAAATGAAATTGAAAATTTAATGATAAATATTGCCAATAGAGAGAAAATACGTTTGAGTCTTGTTGTGTAGTTTGAATGAATTATTGTCGAAATAGTTGAAAAAAAATATAATTATTCCAACAAAAAAAATAATATAATTATTAATAATGAAAAAAAAATACTAAATTTTTGGTTTTTTCATTACGTTAATTAAATTTTGATTATTTATTTGTCACTATTAGTAAAGTGGTAGAATAAAAAATCTCAGTTATTCTCTAATGATCTGGTAATATATTGTAGCATAATAATATAAAAATTGTTATCAAATTCTTTTTAGAGAAGGACATATTCTATTGAAAACAGTTGAAATACTAATGTATAAATTATCTTTTTATTATATATTTAATTCTATTACGTTATTATTTACATTAAATCAATAAATTTTCCATTACAAAATTAGTTGCTATCGGATAAATAAAATTTCCAAATCGATTAAACTATTTCGACTATTTATCCAAGAAAGACTATAAAGAATAATAATATAAATGATGATGATTGAAAATGAATATTTATTATTTAAATAATAAATTAAAAAAGAAAACTAATATCAGTGTGCGTGTGTTTGTATTTATTTATGAATATTATTTTTTTTTTTTTGAAATCTATATATAAATATGAAAACCAATTAAAAAAAAAAGTACTATTTCATAAGTAAACTAAAAAGCTAAGCAAAAATATATTTTAATTTGTTTTTTCTTTTCAAATAATAAAAATATTTTCTTAAGAAAAAAATAGGCAGAAAAAGTTCATCAAAAAGGCAGGCAGATCAAGAGAAAACTAAAACCTCACAAAGTCATATATGCTTGCTTTCAAAATTCTACATTGGAGGTTGTCTTCTAAAATGAATTTTTCAATAAAATATTAGGTTCAGAATATTTATTTTAATTAATTTCAAATTAACTGATTAATTATCTAATTAAAAAGGAAAAACAGTTTTTTAAGGAGTGAATTTTCATTGATTCTCTCTCTGGCTCTCATGTGAACAAAATGCTTCAAATTTTCTGTCAAAAACAATTGTAAGGAGAACAGAGTAAATGGAAATTCTCATATAATCTATTAACTGTTGAAAATTACCCAATTTAATTAAGAAAATTATTTTTATAATTTTTCTTAATGTTAATCTGAATAAAATTAATTTTTGTATTATTTTCCATATAATTACAACAATTATGATTTTTAAAGAAGAAAAAAAATTTTGCATTTTCTCAGACTATAGTCTTTTTTTGTTTTTTTTGTAATTATTAAAATTTTCTTGCCATAGCAAAATTATTTTATTCCTAATAAAAATCAATAATTTTCTTAGTTCTTAGTAAAAAAAAAAATATTTAAAAAAAAACAATAAACAATATTAATAGTAATAATAAATTAAAAATAATTTTAAATAAAATAAGAGCTGTATTAAAATATATTTAAAAAAAAAAAAAACCAAATATATTATAACTTACTATTTTGTGTAATATGTGTACATATATATAAAAAAAAAAGCAATTTAAAAACTCAGCAATATTAAAAACCGAAAAAAAAAATGGCAAAATTAAAATTTTATTCAATAAAAAAAAAAATCAATACTAATATAATAATAACAATAATTAATTAAATATACAATATTAAATATTATACATTTATAGTTAATAAATAATATGCGATTATATACATACATAAATAATTACATTAATATTTTTTTTTTTTAAATTTTATTATTTTTTTCTGCTTTTTTCGGAGTTATGTAAATTTCATCTCTCATGCACATCTCCTCTACCTTCTAGAAAGTTATCAATAAAATACCAAAAGAAAAAAAAGGAAATTTTTTTGATTTAAATATGATTTGGTTTTTTTTTCTTCTTTTCATTTATTATTTAAATATTCTATATCATCATTAAATAAATAATTATTAAGAAATAAATAATCAATATCATTAAATAGCTAGATCTCTTTCATAATACCAATGACAATCATTTCGATTTAAATGAAATGTTCAAGATTGATTGTCTATAGAAGAAGAGCTTTTTCTCTTTCTCTATCAATATTAAGCTAAAGAATCTTTTATAAAATATAAAATAAATTAATAAATAAATAAGAAAATAAATACTTAAATACAAACAAAAAAAAAAACAAATTTTCGAAAATAATGAACAGCAAATTCCTAACAGTAGTAGCTTGAATTTACTTGAAAGATGATCATCATATTATTTTTTAATATAATATGTTTTATTTTAAGATTAATTCGAATCGATTTCTTATGAACTTCAATAATGGAATAATTAAATTTCCTTTTTTTTAACTCAATTAAAATCAATTTACAAAAATAACAACAAAAAAAATCACTTTTCGAAATAAAATAAATGGAATAATTAGTAAATATTCAAATATTGATCGCACAAATATTAAATATAAATCAAAAAATTTTCTTGATGAACGTTAAAAAATAAAAATATTTTCAATTTTGCTTTTAAAGAAAATAAATAGTAGAAAATTAAAATTATTTGGCAATATTTCATTTTTTTCTTTCTTAAAATCTCTAATAATTTTTTTTTTAATTGGAAAAATAAAATTATTAATGCAATAAGAAAAAAACTACCCCCCATCCCCCCGCCCCTCGCACATAGTTGGTTGATACTCTATGTAAAAATAAACTCAATAAAATGTGCTTATTTCAAATTTATTTTTCTTTTTCTTTTTTTCAATATTATATAGTAATAATAAATAATTATTATGTATAAATACAATATATATATTTAAAATATGAAACAAGAGAAAATATATATTTTTGTTTGGTTTTATAAAACCTTTACTAACAACCCTTAAATGAGCTTATTTAATTAGATATTAAGAATATATATATAATTGGTAAACAAACAAACAAACAAAAAAACCAACAAAAAAAATAATATTAATATTGAGTATAGATCGACAAAAAAAAAAAAAATATAAAATATTTTGTTAAATAAATTGGAGAAAAAAAAATACTAAAGAAACTTATAATTATAATGTATGTTTAAAAATGAAAGAGCAAAAACAGAAAGTAATTAATTGAATTCAATTAAAATAAAATATGTAAAAATAGATATTTATTATAAAATTTAAAAGTGAATAATAATAATAATAATAATATTGTAATAAAAATGTTCAATTTATTTTTGGACTGCCATCGTTTTGACAATTAGTAGTGTCGACTTGAGCTTTAACGTATTGAAAATGAACATAAAACGTTAAAGAATAACCTGAAAAATCGACAACACGCAAAACTATTACTGCGAATGAAGTTAGCCACAATTGCTTACAGAAACAGTAAACAACAAAAGTATAAAATCAGTCCTTCTCAACTTGTTGTTTGTTTCAGTTTTCGTTTATCAGCACTAGTTACACTGTAAAAATATTTGACTCAATTTTACTTGATTTTTGTTCAATTATAAAAAAAAATTATTTAATTTATAGTAAAACTCTCGAAATTGTTATTATTTTCCTTGGTTATTTATTTTTAATATTGTTATTATTACATTACTACTTTTATTATTAAAATTATTATTATTATTATTATTATTATTAAAAACAATAAATTAATTATGAAAATGCTGGACATTTTCTTTTTTTTTCTTTTTTTTTTAATATATATTAATTTATCTATAAATAATAATTGTTTGAGTTTTATTAAATTTATTATATCAAATATCGTAAAATAACTAATAATTATCACTATTATTTAATATATTGTTGTGCTATTGTATTTTAAGTAATAAAACAAAATAGTAAATTTAGCAAAAGGCGATTTTATTTTTTATTTTTAATCAAACATTTGCAAATATATACAAATGCCCAATATTTATTACCATATAAAATTCTATTAAAACTATTTATAAAGAACAAAACTAAATAACACAAACACTTTTCATATATGGTAAATTAAAATAGAAAATCTGGTGTGTATTTTTGTTTTAGCATTTATATCAATTTTATATTAATCTTAAATAGTAACTATTCAGTAATTCTTCCATATAACTAGTGAAAATTTAAGAAAAATATTCATTTAAATATTCATATTTCGATAGCTCTTAGCAAAAAAAAAATCCGACAAATTAACGCTTTATATTGTCATTATTTTTTTTTTTTAAATGGCTTTAAATTTTTAAACTTTTTTTTTTTTAATCTAAAACCCTTACAATTTCAAATGGCTCAACTTCTATTTTTTTTTTAAGAGTAATTTTAAGATATTTTTGATTTTCAAATTAAAATATGATAGAAAATCAGAATATTGTCTCAAACCGGAAAACATATAATAATTCCACAATAAATTCAATGTTACTACAATAAAACAATTGTTTTCTATTATAAAATATTATTAATTTATATTAAGATTATGTACAAAAAAAGAAAAAGGAATTTACATTTTCATATATGAATGTGCAATTTATTTTCACAATCATAATCACTATTAATAGAAATTTTCTTTTAACTTGAAAAAATAAATTTTTATTTAATAAGTAACAAGAAAAAGTATGCATTTAATTCCTATAAAAGTTAAAAAATTCAACTACTTCCAACTGCCACTACTATTATTCGTATAATTGTGAACTTAATAAAATAACAAATAAATTCATTTAGGATAATGAATTTAAAAAAAAAAAAAACCAAATATAGAAAATTCTCTAAGAAAAAAATAATAAACATATTATATAAAAGTGATACAAAAAAAAATATATAAAATGTAAGTTAAAAAACTTAAAACAAAATGTGCTAGAGCACATATCTTCAATAATAAATTCTACAAGAAATACAGAATAAATTTAATTAAAAATAATAAACCAAATAAACGAAAATATATATATTATGTTATTTATGATAGAAAAAAATTTAGTTTAGACTGTGCTCTTTTTTTTTGTTAATATAATTTATTATGGATCTGTTAAAATGGAAAATATGCATATACACACACACAAAAATATAATAAGAACTAACACATATTGTATGATTAAGTGCAGTAAAGTAAATAAGAATAAGAAACTGGTTAAAATCTAGTAATAGTTAAGAAATGAAAATAAATAAATAAAATTTAAAAAAAAAAAAAAATTAATTGAATTCTAATGCTTTTATGCATGGAAAATGTCCCTTGTAGAGCAAATCATAAATTAAGTATATAAAAAAGAAAGAAAATGAAAAAAAGTTATTAGAATTAAAATGTCGAAACCCAAAAAAATCAGATGAATTGACTTAAAAAAAAATGATTAACACACATACAAAAAAAAAAGTATATAAATGTTATATTAATAATAAGTATTGTAAAGAAGAAAATTGTGTATGACAAAATATAAAATAATTCAACAAAAAAAACAATTGCAATCAAAATAGTAAAGATCAAATAGAAGCAAATAAAACAAAATTACTAATAACAACAAAAGTAAAGACAATTATTAATATACAAATATTATTAACAACAACAAAACTAAGAAACAATGCGGAAGACTTCTTACTAAAAATAGATCATATAAAAAAAAATTGCAAATGCAAATAAACAATTAAAAGTGAAAACACTTAAAAAGAATTTGCTACAAAGAAAACACATTAAGATACCTACTAGGATAAAAGAAAGAAAAAATTGTCGCAATATTCATTTAATAAAGATATGGTGTCATAAGAAACGTGTTTTTCTCTATACTTTCCCTTGCAGTAAAATTCTATACGAGGTCGGTTCAAAAAGTATCGCGAATTTTGAATTTCCGTTGGTACTCATGTCTCTCACTTATGCCGACAAATTCGGCCATTTTGAATGTTCAGTTAATTTTTGACAGCTGCTTTGCTTGCACGTGTTTTGCCTCGTCTTTGATTTTTGCTCAATTTCGACCCAAAACAGCATCGCATTAACATTAATAAAAAAAAACGAGGCTCGCATACCAACAAATTTCTACTCATAAGTCTTATGATGATAAAATTATAAGTTTTCCGATTCGATGCATGCACTTTTGCTGCTATGATTGAGGATGAAAATATTTTGGAAATTTTAAATCCACTTTTCCATTATGAGTTACATTTTATATGCGGTATACTTGCGAATATCAAGGATTTGGGCACCAAGTGCTCCGCTCTTGGTGGTGGTTACCTAAACTTGCAGTGTCGATCGGAATGGTTGAGTTGGACTATGAATAACCGAATTTGATTCTAACAGCGCACACATCTTCGACGTACAAGTTCGATCGTAAACGCTCCACAAATGCAATTTACGGGGCCATTCTGGGAACATATTAAATTCGACGATCATTAGAATTGCATGGTTGATGCACTGCCTAATGGCCTGTTCTATGACATGTTTTATTTTTAAATAGGCAACGACAACGACAACAGCTCTAGTTAGACGATTAAATTATGCTTCCTTCGGCCCGTAACTGCTGCGTTACCAAATTGAGACACGCCGCGGCGGGCTCTGCATCAAATATTCTCCGCATTCACCATAAATAATCGTTTTATTACTTCCATCACACACACACACAAAATTAATAACTATTTTCGGCACATTTTCGAAAATATTTTTGAACATAACAATTTTATTCACTTTTAAGCTGACTACTAATTTTTCTTCTCAAACGATTTTTATTATTTCGAAGAAATATTGTTAATAGATTTTTTGTAAGCAGTTAAAAGGGTTATTCAATTTGTGCTTCAAATATATCTAAAATTCTGATGTTGACCAAGAAATTATTTCATTTTTCTTGCTTGGACCTTGCCATTATGGCTGCCATAAAACTTCCTGCCTGTTTGAGGTAATTTTTGGTCATTACTTAACAGATGTTCATTTTTAAATGCTCGTTTGTTTCTCCTATAGAGACCTATCAGCCTCTTACCAATTCTTGACATTCATTTATAAATTTCACATTGTTGAGTTTTCCTGTTAAAAATTCCATTGTCGGTATTAGTTTGGATCCTTCATCAAATCATAAAGAAAAGTTTTGATCCAAACAAAACCGAAAATTCTAATTGGCGTTTTGGGTGAGATGTTGTTAAAAAGGGGAATTTTTCTTATCAAAGTCGGAAAAGCCCTAAGCCCCACGAAATGCATAGCAAAACCTTCTTAGCCGTTAGTCCTTCTTAGACGTTCAATACAAGTTTTACCCTCATTATGTAACTGTATGACCCTATGGAGCGTGGTATGAGCTGTGTTTTTGTCTACATCGAAAGCTGATGAATATGTGGAATGAGTGAGGGCTCTTGTGAAGTCAGACCGTTAACTAATATATTATACTGCAGTGTGCTAATACGAGGTATGTTCAAAAAGTATCGCAAATTTGGTATTTCCGCGTGTTACGTATATTTGATTTCGCTTTTTTGTGGCGTTATGTTGGTACTCCCGTCTCTCACTTATGCCGACAAATTCGGCCATTTTGAATGTTCAGTTAATTTTTGACATCTGCTTTGCTTGCACGTGTTTTGGCTCGTCTTTGATTTTTGCTCAATTTCGACCAAAAACAGCATCGCATTAAAATTGCTAAGGAACTGTTGGACTCTGCCCGCGACGACCCAAATTTACTCCAGAGGGTCATAACTGGTTTTATGGTTATGACGTGGAAACCAAAGCTCAATCATCCCAATGGAAGCTACCGCATGAGCCAAAACCGAAAAAAAGCGCCAAGTTCGGTCGAATGTGAAGGTTTTGCTTACAGTTTTCTTCGATTGCATGGGGCGTGGTGCATCATGAGTTCTTGCCACAGGGTAGATAATAAGGAATATTATTTGAATATTATTTGAATAACGGTCAATAAGGAATATTACTTGTGCGCGAATTTTTGGCCAAAAACAACACACTAATAATGCCGCAGCCACCGTATTCCCCAGATCTGGCCCCCTGTGACTTTTTCTTGTTCCCGAAACAGATTCTTTGATCAATTTTTTGGAATGGGCAAAAATCGAAGACGGGCCAAAACACGTGCAAGCAGAGCAGCTGTCAAAAATTAACTGAACATTAAAAATGGCCGAACTTGTCGGCATAATTGAGAGACATGAGTACCAACATAACGCCACAAAAAATCGAAAATACGTAACCCGCGGAAATTCAAAATTCACGATATTTCTATTGTTGTATCAAAAATGACTTTCACTTGTGGATTCTAAAAATTATAGTTTCTAAAACTAGACAAATTTAAATTTAAACTGAAAAAGAAGAAAAAGTCATTACAAATTATCTGCCATTTTAATATTTTTTTCTGGTTGCAGTAAATAGTCTAAAGTCTAGAAAAAGACCAACAAATAATAAAAACAAGTTTTCTTCTTCATATCTTTTATATTTCATAATAAATTTCTTACAAAAATTTCTAGTATTTTTATATTCACAAAATTAAATTTACTAAAAGAAAAGAAGAGACACTTATGAAATTATTAACGTATAAAAACTGATTTATTGGTTGTTCGAAATTATCTCTTAAAAATATTTTAGATTGTATCACATCACAAAAATAACTCATCGCAAAAAAAAAAAAAATATTTATAATGAATTGATTAAAAAAACGAGTAAAGAATTATTTTTATTATTATTATACTAATTGAGAAAAAAGATATAAATGAAATTTCGTAATTGAATATTAGAACAAAAAATATAATAACACACACATAAGGAATGATAATGAATATTGTTTTTGTTTTCTTTTCTTTTTTTTTTGTTGAGAAAATGCTTCAAATTCACTAGTAAATTCGGTTTCAAAATTTTAAATGTTTAAAATTTTTTTTGATTTTGGTATATAATTGATGTCATTCACAGGAATTATCAGCGTAATACGTTAAAAATGACTTAATTTACGAAAATAATAAAATTAATAAAAGAGAATACAAATTGTTACAGGCCTATATAAAATATTTAAAGTCTGTTTTTATTAATATTTGAACGTTGGCGAAAATAAACGCTGTTGATTAACGAACGTTTAAGTCAGGACAAAAGTTATTTAATTATCATCGATTTGTGATTCATTATTGTAAACTTCCATAATATGTTCAAGAATCTCCCAATGTGTCTGTTTAGTAAGGTCCTTTACGAATACCTACAATTGAAATATTTCATTAAATACGGATTTATTTATTAGTAAAAATTTACTTACATTATACCAAATTGTGGAATCATCATTTTCATCAGTAAGAGGTACTTGCACCCCGTAAGTTTGTAAAGCTAATGAAAGACAACCGATAGCAATGTGCGATGGTTTATATTCTAAAATAGCAGGGCTCTGGTGGAAATCCTATTAAAAAAAAAACAAAATATTTATCTTTAGCAAAACAATGTACATTGTCAAATGGTAACAAATCAAAAAAACTTACTTGTAAGAAAGCAGCAGCGGTTTTAGCAAGAGGTAGTGAATTCCAAAGGTTTGGACCAAACCATTCTTGCAGAGATTTCATATAATAGAGCATATACTGATGAAAAATAAAAAAAAATATCCTTACAAAATCGTTAATCTAAATTATTAATTTATGTCTTTTACTTTATGTGGATGAACTGTATTCAATTCGAATTTGAGCATTCGTGTTATTAATAGTTCTGCTTGTACGATAGCATCTCTCATCGCCCAATATTCATCCCCCAATTCAAGTGGATTTGAACCTCGATTAAGTGTGTTATGCGCCACATTGATAACATCGCGAATTTTAACGGAATCATCTTTTATTTTTCCAGCCAGATAAAGTGAAGCGGAAGCAGTCAACTATAAATAAAATAATTTAGTTGAAACCGCTTTGAAACTAGTTTCGTATTTAATTTCATCGCAGACAATTTTTATTACAATATTTTGATAAGAAATTTGTTTAAATTAATTACAACATTTTTTTTGGGGGGGAAAAAAATCCAGTTGAAACTGATAATATTGAATTTTTACAATTTTTTGATTAAAACTAGATTAGAAATATTCAAACTAGAATACTAACATACAAAGCTAGATGATTTTTTTTTTATTTTTTTTTTTGTGTGTTAAATAAATAAATTCTATTTTAAGACGAACTTTTATATTTACGATCATAGCATTTTATCAAAGATGGACGTTAACCTAAGATTTTTTACTAGGCCTTAATTAGTGCCTAGAATGGAAATTATAATTATATATGATGAACTTTCGTTTTAAATGTTCTGTCGACTTATTAAATAACATATTACGTACGTGCAACTTAGATCTTATTATAAGTGTGAATAAATTTGTGAAAAATAATAAATTACTTACAAATTCATCGTAATTCGATGATTCAACTTCTTTATAGAATCTATGGAATATGGTAGCTGCTGTTGCCGATGTTAACGGTTTCAATTGTAATTTTATGGCACATTCAAATAGAAATCTTGGTGCAAGTCCTTTTCCGGTTTTATTCCTAAGAAAATGTAAAAAGTTATTATTGTCTATTTAATTAATGTGATTGGAAATTTATTAAAAATTACACAGAATATCGGGTATAGTTATTTAGAAATGGAGCTGGCACAGAGTATTTACGATTTTTATAAATATTTCCAATCATATTAGTTAAAAATCTTTAAAAAAAAAAATATATTTACAGAATAATTGAGTGTAAGTCTATTGACCTTCTATTCTTCTCATATTCAATACTAATTTTGTAAGACAGACAGTAACCGTTTATGTAGAAAAAAAAACCGAATTATTCCTAATCTATTGTTTTCTTGTAAAAATAAGCTTTTAAACAAAAAAAAGTATAGGTAATTTATTAAAAAATATGGAATATTCTTATTTTTAGTATACAATTAATTATTTAACAATACTTTGAATATACAGAACAACTTATATTAATTAATGTTTGATCTAATTTTATAAATAATATAAAAAGAACGTAAATAAATAGATTAAAATAAAAGAAAACTAAATAATTTATTATTTACGCACATTTTTTTATAAAAATTTCCATTCGGTGAATAACCTTTCAAAAAAGAGTTTGGACCCAAAGATTCAAATTGAATATTACGTTTCGGTTTATCAGAAAGCCAAGTTTTTATTCCTATTCAATTATTATAAGAATAAATTGGGCTTGATTGTTGTTTTTTCATTTTTTTTATTACGTTTCTATTTGGTCAGAAACATGTGCTTTTATTAATGCATTAAAATCGTACACATGCACGACTCTATATTTTTGCAATTGATAATTTTTTGGTGAAATGAAACCAAAAGTCCATGACCCGATTTTAATGATCTTATAATAAAGCGCGGAAATGCTAAAAAAAACGAAAATGCACACATGTTCGAATACAAAATATCGTTAAGTTTTTTGACTACTCGTCGTGCATTAAAAACGAAATAGGAAATTTTGCGAATAGCATTAAAATGATACCTTTTTGTACGATATTACCAAGAATCATTGAATAATTGTGTAAATTATACTATTTTACTCACAAAACAATTTATT